>CANTUQ010000136.1:0-2400000 GCA_947683425.1 Excoecaria cochinchinensis
CGTAAAAATAAAAAATTCCGACCATGCCGATTCTCGATGCATTGTGACCGGCAAGCTTACAGTAGCTATTCCAATCGGGTTTTCCTAAATTATTGGAATCGGATCCAAAATTTCACCACTTTTTGCGATTTCTCGATTTTGGTGATTTTCCCTAGTGGTACCCTAGGGAAATTCGTAAAAATTTGTCGGATTCCGATGAAGTCGATTCTCGATGCGTTGTGACCGGCAAGCTTCCAGTAGCTATTACAATCGGGTTTTCCTGAATTATTGGACTCTAATCCAAAATTTCACCACTTTTTCCGATTTCTCGATTTTGGTGATTTTCCTAGCGGTACCCCTAGGAAAATCCGTAAAAATTCCGACGAAGCCGATTCTCGATGCGTTGTGACCGGCAAGGTTCCAGTAGCTATTCCAATCGGATTTTCCTGAATTATTGGACTTGGATCCAAAATTTCACCACATTTTGCGATTTCTCGATTTTGGTGATTTTCCCTAGCGGTACCCCTAGGGAAATCCGTAAAAATTTCGACGACCCAGATTCTCGATGCGTTGTGACCGGCAAGCTTCCAGTAGCTATTCCAATTGGGTTTTCCTGAATTATTGGACTCGGATCCAAAATTTCACCACTTTTTGCGATTTCTCGATTTGGTGATTTTCCCTAGTGGTACCCCCTAGGTAAATCCGTAAAAATTCCGACGAATCCGATTCTCGATGCGTTGTGACCGGCAAGCTTCCAGTAGCTATTCCAATCTGGTTTTCCTGAATTATTGGACTTGAATCCAAAATTTCACCACTTTTGCGATTTCTCGATTTTGGTGATTGTCCCTAGTGGTACCCTAGGGAAATTCGTAAAAATTTGTCGGATTCCGACGAAGTCGATTCTCGATGCGTTGTAACCGGCAAGCTTCCAGTAGCTATTCCAATCGGGTTTTCCTGATTTATTGGACTCTGATCCAAAATTTCACCACTTTTTGCGATTTCTCGATTTTGGTGATTTTCCCTAGTGGTACCCCCTAGGTAAATCCATAAAAATTCGACGAAGCCGATTCTCGATGCGTTGTGACCGGCAAGCTTACAGTAGCTATTCCAATCTGGTTTTCCTGAATTATTGGACTCGAATCCAAAATTTCACCACTTTTTGCGATTTCTCGATTTTGATGATTGTCCCTAGTGGTACCCTAGGGAAATTCGTAAAAATTTATCGGATTCCGACGAATTCGATTCTCGATGCGTTGTGACCGGCAAGCTTCCAGTAGCTATTCCAATCGGGTTTTCCTAAATTATTGGACTCTAATCCAAAATTTCACCACTTTTTGCGATTTCTCGATTTTGGTGATTTTCCCTAGCGGTACCCCTAGGAAAATCCGTAAAAATTCCGACGAAGCCGATTCTGGATGCGTTGTGACCGGCAAGCTTCCAGTAGCTATTCCAAACGGTTTTCCTGAATTATTGGACTCGGATCCAAAATTTCACCACTTTTTGCGATTTCTCGATTTGGTGATTTTCCTAGTGGTAACCCTAGGGAAGTTCGTCAGATTCAGACGAAGCCGATTCTCGATACGTTGTGACCGGCAAGCTTCCAGTAGCTATTCCAATCGGGTGTTCCTGAATTATTGGACTCGAATAAAAAATTTCATTACTTTTTGCGATTTCTCGATTTTGGTGATTTTCCCTAGTGGTACCCCTACGGAAATCCGTAAAAATTCGTCGGATTCCGACGAAGCCGATTCTCGATGCGTTGTGACCGGCAAACTTCCAGTAGCTATTCCAATTGGGTTTTCCTAAATTATTTGACTCGGATCCAAAATTTCACAACTTTTTGCGATTTCTCGATTTTGGTTATTTTCCCCTAGTGGTACCCCTATGGAAATCCGTAAAAATTCCGACGAAGCCGATTCTCGATGCGTTGTGACCGGCAAGCTTACAGTAGCTATTCCAATCGGGTTTTCCTGAATTATTTTACTCAGATCCAAAATTTCACCACTTTTTGCGATTTCTCGATTTTGGTTATTTCCCTAGTGGTACCCCTATGGAAATCCGTAAAAATTCCGACGAAGCCGATTCTCGATGCGTTGTGACCGGCAAGCTTCCAGTAGCTATTCCAATCGGGTTTTCCTGAATTATTGGACTCGGATCAAAAATTTTACCACTTTTTGCGATTTCTCGATTTTTGATATTTTTCCCTAAGTGGTACCCCTAGGAAATCCGTAAAAATTTCGACGAATTCGATTCTCAATGCGTTGTGACCGGAAAGCTTTCAGTAGCTATTCCAATCGGGTTTTAATGAATTATTGGTACTCGGATCAAAAATTTCACCACATTTGCGATTTCTCGATTTTGCTGATTTTCCCTAGTGGTACCGCTAGGGAAATCCGTAAAAAGTCGACCGATTCTGACAAAGCCGATTCTCGATGCGTTGTGACCGGCAAGCTTCCAGTAGCTATTCCAATCGGGTTTTCCTGAATTATTAGACTCGGATCCAAAATTTCACCACTTTTTGCGATTTCTCGATTTTTGTGATTTTCCCTAGTGGTACCCCTAGGGAAATCCGTAAAAATTCCGACGAAGCCGATTCTCGATGCGTTGTGACCGGCAAGCTTACAGTAGCTATTCCAATCGGGTTTTCCTGAATTATTTTACTCAGATCCAAAATTTCACCACTTTTTGCGATTTCTCGATTTGGTTATTTTCCCTAGTGGTACCCCTATGGAAATCCGTAAAAATTCCGACGAAGCCGATTCTCGATGCGTTGTGACCGGCAAGCTTCCAGTAGCTATTCCAATCGGGTTTTCCTGAATTATTGGACTCGGATCAAAAATTTCACCACATTTGCGATTTCTCGATTTTGGTGATTTTCCCTAGTGGTACCCCTAGGGAAATTCGTCGGCTTCAGAAGAAGCCGATTTTCGATGCGTTGTGACCGGCAAACTTTCAATAGCTATTCCAATCGGGTTTTCCTGAATTATTGGACTCGGATCCAAAATTTTACCACTTTTTGCGATTTCTCGATTTTTGTTATTTTCCCTAGTGGTACCCCTAGGGAAATCCGTAAAAATTTCGACGAATTCGATTCTCAATGCGTTGTGACCGGAAAGCTTTCAGTAGCTATTCCAATCGGGGTTTTCCTGAATTATTGGACTCGGATCAAAAATTTCACCACATTTTGCAATTTCTCGATTTTGGTGATTTTCCCTAGTGGTACCCCTAGGAAAATCCGTAAAAAGTCGACGGATTCCGACGAAACCGATTCTCGATGCGTTGTGACCGGCAAGATTCCAGTAGCTATTTCAATCAGGTTTTCCTGAATTATTGGACTCGGATCCAAAATTTCACCAATTTTTGCGATTTCTCGATTTTGGTGATTTTCCCTAGTGGTACCCCTATGGAAATCCGTAAAAATTCAGATGAAGCCGATTCTCGATGTGTTGTGACCGGCAAGCTTCCAGTAACTATTCCAATCGGTTTTTCCTGAATTATTGGACTCGGATCCAAAATGTCACCACTTTTTGCGATTTCTCGATTTTGGTGATTTTCCTTAGTGGTACCCCTAGGAAATCCGTAAAAATTCCGATGAAGTCGATCTCAATTCGTTGTGACCGGCAAGTTTCCAGTAGCTATTCCAATCGGTTTTCCTGAATTATTGGACTTGGATCCAAAATTTCACCACTTTTTGCGATTTCTCGATTTGGTGATTTTCCCTAGTGGTACCCCTAGGGAAATCCGTAAAAATTCGTCGGATTCCGACGAAACCGATTCTCGATGCGTTGTGACCGGAAAGCTTCCAGTAGCTATTCCAAATGGGTTTTCTTGAATTATTGGACTCGGATCCTAAATTTCACCACTTTTTGCGATTTCTCGATTTTGGTGATTTTCCCTAGTGGTACCCCTAGGGAAATCCGTAAAAATTTCGACGAAGCCGATTCTCAATGCGTTGTGACTGTCAAGCTTCCAGTAGCTATTCCAATCGGGTTTTCCTGAATTATGGACTCGGATCCAAAATTCACCACTTTTTGCGATTTCTCGATTTTGGTGATTTTCCCTAGCGTTACCCCTAGGAAATCCGTAAAAATTCGTCGGATTCCGACGAAGCCGATTTTCGATGCGTTGTGACCGGCAAGCTTCCAGTAGCTATTCCAATCGGGTTTTCATGAATTATTGGACTCGGATCAAAAATTTCACCACCTTTTGCGATTTCTCGATTTTGGTGATTTTCCCTAGTGGTACCCCTAGGGAAATCCGTAAAAATTTATCGGATTCTGACGAAGCCGATTCTCGATGCGTTGTGACCGGCAAGCTTCCAGTAGCTATTCCAATCGGTTGTCCTGAATTATTGGACTCTGATCCAAAATTTCACCACTTTTTGCGATTTCTCGATTTTGGTGATTTTCCCTAGTGGTACCCCTATGGAAATCCGTAAAAATTCAGATGAAGCCGATTCTCGATGTGTTGTGACCGCAAGCTTCCAGTAACTATTCCAATCGGTTTTTCCTGAATTATTGGACTCGGATCAAAAATTTCACCACTTTTTGCGATTTCTCGATTTTGGTGATTTTCCCTAGTGGTACCCCTAGGGAAATCCGTAAAAATTCCGACGAAGCCGATTCTCGATGCGTTGTGACCGGCAAGCTTCCAGTAGCTATTCCAATCGGGTTTTCCTAAATTATTGGACTCGGATCCAAAATTTCAACACTTTTTGCGATTTCTCGATTTTGGTGATTTTCCCTAGTGGTACCCCTAGGGAAATCCGTAAAAATTCGTCGCATTCCGACGAAACCGATTCTCGATGCGTTGTGACCGGCAAGCTTCCAGTAGCTATTCAAATCGGGTTTTCCTGAATTATTGGACTCGGATCAAAAATTTCACCACTTTTTGCGATTTCTCGATTTTGGTGATTTTCCCTAGTGGTACCCCTAGAGAAATCCGTAAAAATTCCGACGAAGCAGATTCTCGATGCGTTGTGACCGGCAAGCTTCCAGTAGCTATTCCAATCGGGTTTTCCTGAATTATTGGACTCTGATCCAAAATTTCACCACTTTTTGCGATTTCTCGATTTTGGTGATTTTCCCTACCGGTACCCCTAGGGAAATCCGTAAAAATTCCGACGAAGCTGATTCTCGATGCGTTGTGACCGGCAAGCTTCCAGTAGCTCTTCCAATCGGGTGTTCCTGAATTATTGGACTCGATAAAAAATTTCAGCACTTTTTGCGATTTCTCAATTTTGTGATTTTCCCTAGTGGTACCCCTAGGGAAATCCGTAAAAATTCGTCAGCACTTTTTTCGATTTTTCGATTTTGGTGATTTTCCCTAGTGGTACCCCTAGGGAAATTCGTCGGATTCCGACGAAGCTGATTCTCGATGCGTTGTGACCGTCAAGCTTCCAGTAGCTATTCCAATCGGGTGTTCCTGAATTATTGGATTCGGATCAAAAATTTCACAACTTTTTGCGATTTCTCGATTTGGTGATTTTCCCATGTGGTACACATAGGCAAATCCGTAAAAATTCGACGGATTCCGACGAAACCGATTCTCGATGCGTTGTGACCGGCAAGCTTCCAGTAGCTATTCCAATCGGGTTTTCCTGAATTATTGGACTCGGATCAAAAATTTCACCACTTTTTGCGATTTCTCGATTTTGGTGATTTTCCCTAGTGGTACCCCTAAGGAAATCCGTAAAAATCGTCGAATTCAGACGAAGTCGATTCTCCATGCGTTGTGACCCGGCAAGCTTCCAGTAGCTATTCCAATCGGGTTTTCATGAATTATTGGACTCGGATAGAAAATTTCACCACTTTTTTCGATTTCTCGATTATTGTGATTTTCCCTAGTGGTACCCCTACGGAAATCCGTAAAAATCCGTCGAATTCCGACGAAGCCGATTCTCGATGCGTTGTCACCCGGCAAGATTCCAGTAGCTATTCCAATCGGGTTTTCCTAAATTATTAGACTCGGATCCAAAATTTCACCACTTTTTGCGATTTCTTGATTTTGGTGATTTATTCTAGTGGTACCCCTAGGGAAATCCGTAAAAATTGGTCGGATTTCGACGAATCCGATTCTCGATGCGTTGTGACCGGCAAGCTTCCAGTAGCTATTCCAATCGGGTTTTCCTGAATTATTTGACTCGGATCCAAAATTTCAACACTTTTAACGATTTCTCGATTTTGGTGATTTTCCCTTGTGGTAACCCTAGGAAAATCCGTTGGATTCCGACGAAGCCGATTCCTAATGTGTTTTGACCGGCAAGCCTCCAATAGCTATTCAATCGGGTTTTCCTGAATTATTGGACTCGGATCCAAAATTTCACCACTTTTTGCGATTTCTCGATTTTGGTGATTTTCCCTAGTGGGACCCCTACGGAAATCCGTAAAAATCCGTCGAATTCCGACGAAGCCGATTCTCGATGCGTTTGTGACCGGCAAGCTCCAGTAGCTATTCCAATCGGGTTTTCCTGAATTATTAAACTCAGATCCAAAATTTCACAACTTTTGCGATTTCTAAATTTGGTGATTTATCCTAGTGGTACCCCTAGGGAAATCCGTAAAAATTAGTCGGATTCCGACGAATCCGATTCTCGATGCGTTGTGACCGGCAAGCTTCCAGTAGCTATTCCAATCGGGTTTTCCTGAATTATTGGACTTGGATCAAAAATTTCACCACTTTTTGCGATTTCTCGATTTTAGTGATTTTCCCTTGTGGTACCCCTAGGGAAATCCGTAAAAATCCGTTGGATTCCGACGAAGCCGATTCTCAATGCGTTTGACCGGCAAGCCTCCAGTAGCTATTCCAATCGAGTTTTCCTGAATTATTGGACTCGGATTCAAAATTTCACCACTTTTGCGATTTCTCGATTTTGGTGATTTTCCCTAGTGGTACCCCTACGGAAATCCGTAAAAATCCGTCAAATTCCGACGAAACCGATTCTCGATGCGTTGTGACCGGAAGCTTCCAGTAGCTATTCCAATCGGGTTTTCCTGAATTATTAGACTCGTATCCAAATTTCACCACTTTTTACGATTTCTAAATTTTGGTGATTTATCCTAGTGGTACCCCTAGGGAAATAAAAAATTGGTCGAATTCCGACGAATCCGATTCTCGATGCGTTGTGACCGGCACGCTTCCAGTACCTATTCCAATCGGGTTTTCCTGAATTATTGGACTCGGATCCAAAATTTCACAACTTTTTGCGATTTCTCGATTTTGGTGATTTTCCCTAGTGGTACCCCTACGGAAATTCTTAAAAATCCATCGGATTTCGAAGAAGCCGATTCTCGATGCGTTGTGACCGGCAAGCTTCCAGTAGCTATTCCAATCGGGTTTTCCTGAATTATTGGACTCGGATCGAAAATTTCACCACTTTTTTCGATTTCTAAATTTTGGTGATTTTCCTTAGTGGTACCCCTAGGGAAATCCGTAAAAATTCGTCAGATTTCGACGAAGCGGATTCTCGATGAGTTGTGACCGGCAAGCTTCCAGTAGCAATTCCAATCGGGTTTTCCTAAATTATTGGACTCAGATCCAAAATTTCACCACTTTTTGTCATTTCTCGATTTTGGTGATTTTCCCTAGTGGTACCCCTAGGAAAATCCGTAAAAATCCGACGGATTCAGACGAAGCCGATTCTCGATGCATTGTGACCGGCAAGCTTCCAGTAGCTATTCCAATCGGGTTTTCCTGAATTATTGGACTCGAATCGAAAATTTTACCACTTTTTGCGATTTCTCGATTTTGGTGATTTTCCCTAGTGGTACCCCTACGGAAATCCGTAAAAATTTGTCGGATTCTGACGAAGCCGATTCTCGATGCGTTGTGACCGGCAAGCTTCCAGTAGCTATTCCAATCGAGTTTTCCTGAATTATTGGACTCTGATCCAAAATTTCACCACTTTTTGCGATTTCTCGATTTTGGTGATTTTCCCTAGTGGTACCCCTAGGGAAATCCGTAAAAATTCATCGGATTCCGACGAAGTCGATTCTCAATGCGTTGTGACCGGAAAGCTTCCAGTAGCTATTCCAATCGGGTTTTCCTGAATTATTGGACTCGGATAAAAAATTTCATCATTTTTTGCGATTTCTCGATTTTTGTGATTTTCCCTAGTGGTACCCATAGGGAAATCCGTAAAAATTCCGACGAAGCCGATTCTCGATGCGTTGTGACCGGCAAGCTTCCAGTAGCTATTCCAATCGTGTTTTCCTAAATTATTGGACTCGGATCCAAAAATTTCACCACTTTTTGCGATTTCTCGATTTTGGTGATTTTCCCTAGTGGTACCCCTAGGGAAATCCGTAAAAATTCATCGGATTCCGACGAAGCCGATTTTCGATGCGTTGTGACCAAAAAGCTTCCAGTAGCTATTCCAAATGGGTTTTCCTGAATTATTGGACTCGGATCCAAAATTTCACCAATTTTTGCGATTTCTCGATTTTGGTGATTTTCCCTAGTGGTAACCCTAGGGAAATCCGTAAAAATTCCGACGAAGCCGATTCTCGATGCGTTGTGACCGGTAAGCTTCCAGTAGCTATTCCTATCGGGTTTTCCTGAATTATTGGACTAGGATAAAAAATTTCACCACTTTTTGCGATTTCTCGATTTTGGTGATTTTCCCTAATGGTACCCCTAGGGAAATCCGTAAAAATTCGTCGGATTCCGACGAAACCGATTCTCGATGCGTTGTGACCGGAAAGCTTCCAGTAGCTATTCCAAATGGGTTTTCCTGAATTATTGGACTCGGATCCTAAATTTCACCACTTTTTGCGATTTCTCGATTTTGGTGATTTTCCCTAGTGGTACCCCTAGGGAAATCCGTAAAAATTCCGACGAAGCCGATTCTCAATGCGTTGTGACTGTCAAGCTTCCAGTAGCTATTCCAATCGGGTTTTCCTGAATTATTGGACTCGGATCAAAAATTTCACCACTTTTTGCGATTTCTCGATTTTGGTGATTTTTCCTAGTGGTACCCCCTAGGGAAATCCGTAAAAATTCGTCGGATTCCGACGAAGCCGATTTTCGATGCGTTGTGACCGGCAAGCTTCCAGTAGCTATTCCAATCGGGTTTTCATGAATTATTGGACTCGGATCAAAAATTTCACCACCTTTTGCGATTTCTCGATTTTGGTGATTTTCCCTAGTGGTACCCCTAGGGAAATCCGTAAAAATTCGACAAATTCCGACAAAGCCGATTCTCGATGCGTTGTGACCGGCAAGCTTCCAGTAGCTATTCCAATCAGGTTTTCCTGAATTATTGGACTCGGATCCAAAATTTCACGACTTTTTGCGATTTCTCAATTTTGGTGATTTTCCCTAGTGGTACCCCTAGGGAAATTCGTAAAAATTCGTCGGATTTCGACGAAGTCGATTCTCGATGCGTTGTGACCGGCAAGCTTCCAGTAGCTATTCCAATCGGGTTTTCCTGAATTATTGGACGCTGATCCAAAATTTCACCAGTTTTTGCGATTTCTCGATTTTGGTGATTTTCCCTAGTGGTACCCCTAGGGAAATCCGTAAAAATTCCGACGAAGCTGATTCTCGATGCGTTGTGACCGGCAAGCTTCCAGTAGCTATTCCAATAGGGTTTTCCTGAATTATTGGACTCGGATCCAAAATTTCACCACTTTTTGCGATTTCTCGATTTTGGTGATTTTCCCTAGTGGTACCCCTAGGGAAATCCGTAAAAATTCGTCGGATTCCGACGAAGCCGATTTTCGATGCGTTGTGACCGGCAAGCTTCCAGTAGCTATTCCAATCGGATTTTCATGAATTATTGGACTTGGAACAAAAATTTCACCACCTTTTGCGATTTCTCGATTTTGGTGATTTTCCCTAGTGGTACCCCTTGGGAAATCCGTAAAAATTTATCGGATTCTGACGAAGCCGATTCTCGATGCGTTGTGACCGGCAAGCTTCCAGTAGCTATTCCAATCGGGTTGTCCTGAATTATTGGACTCTGATCCAAAATTTCACCACTTTTTGCGATTTCTCGATTTTGGTGATTTTCCCTAGTGGTACCCCTATGAAAATCCGTAAAAATTCCGATGAAGCCGATTCTCGATGTGTTGTGACCGGTAAGCTTCCAGTAACTATTCCAATCGGGTTTTCCTGAATTATTGGACTCGGATCAAAAATTTCATCACTTTTTGTGATTTCTCGATTTTGGTGATTTTCCCTTGTGGTACCCCTAGGGAAATCCGTAAAAATTCGTCGGATTCCGACGAAAATGATTCTCGATGCGTTGTGACCGGCAAGCTTCCAGTAGCTATTCAAATCGGGTTTTCCTGAATTATTGGACTCGGATCCAAAATTTCACCACTTTTTGCGATTTCTCGATTTTGGTGATTTTCCCTAGTGGTACCCCTAGGAAAATCCGTAAAAATTTCGACGAAGCCGATTCTCGATGCGTTGTGACCGGCGAGCTTCCAGTAGCTATTCCAATCGGGTTTTCCTGAATTATTGGACTCTGATCCAAAATTTCACCACTTTTTGCGATTTCTCGATTTTGGTGATTTTCCCTACCGGTATCCCTAGGGAAATCCGTAAAAATTCCGACGAAGCTGATTCTCAATGCGTTGTGACCGGCAAGCTTCCAGTAGCTCTTCCAATCGGGTGTTCCTGAATTATTGGACTCGGATAAAAAATTTCAGCACTTTTTGCGATTTCTCAATTTTGGTGATTTTCCCTAGTGGTACCCCTAGGGAAATCCGTAAAAATTCGACGGATTCCGACGAAACCGATTCTCGATGCGTTGTGACCGGCAAGCTTCCAGTAGCTATTCCAATCGGGTTTTCCTGAATTATTGGACTCGGATCCAAAATTTTACCAATTTTGTGATTTCTCGATTTTGGTGATTTTCCCTAGTGGTACCCCTAGGGAAATCCGTAAAAATTTGTCGGATTCCGACGAAACCGATTCTCGATGCGTTGTGACCGGCAAGCTTCCTGTAGCTATTCCAATCGGGTTTTGCTGAATTATTGGACTCGGATCCAAAATTTCACCACGTTTTGCGATTTCTCGATTTTGGTGATTTTCCCTAGTGGTACCCCTAGGGAAATCCGTAAAAATTTGTCGGATTCCGACGAAGCCGATTCTCGATGCGTTGTGACCGGCAAGCTTCCAGTAGCTATTCCAATCTGGTTTTCCTGAATTATTGGACTCTGATCCAAAATTTCACAACTTTTTGCGATTTCTCGATTTTGGTGATTTTCCCTAGTGGTACCCCTAGGGAAATCCGTAAAAATTCCGACGAAGCCGATTCTCGATGCGTTTTGACCGGCAAGCTTCCATTAGCTATTCCAATCGAGTTTTCCTGAATTATTGGACTCGGATCCAAAATTTCAGCACTTTTTTCGATTTTTCGATTTTGGTGATTTTCCCTAGTGGTACCCCTAGGGAAATTCGTCGGATTCCGACGAAGCTGATTCTCGATGCGTTGTGACCGTCAAGCTTCCAGTAGCTATTCCAATCGGGTGTTCCTGAATTATTGGATTCGGATCAAAAATTTCACAACTTTTTGCGATTTCTCGATTTTGGTGATTTTCCCATGTGGTACACATAGGCAAATCCGTAAAAATTCGACGGATTCCGACGAAACCGATTCTCGATGCGTTGTGACCGGCAAGCTTCCAGTAGCTATTCCAATCGGGTTTTCCTGAATTATTGGACTAGGATCAAAAATTTCACCACTTTTTGCGATTTCTCGATTTTGGTGATTTTCCCTAGTAGTACCCCTAGGGAAATCCGTAAAAATTCAGATGAAGCCGATTCTCGATGTGTTGTGACCGGCAAGCTTCCAGTAACTATTCCAATCGGGTTTTCCTAAATTATTGGACTCGGATCAAAAATTTCACCACTTTGTGCGATTTCTCGATTTTGGTGATTTACACTAGTTGTATCCCTAGGGAAATCCGTAAAAATCCTTCGGATTTAGACGAATCCGATTCTCGATGCGTTGTGACCGGCAAGCTTCCAAAAGCTATTCCAATTGGGTTTACCTGAATTATTGGACTCGGATAAAAAATTTCACCACTTTTTGCGATTTCTCGATTTTGGTGATTTTCCCTAGTGGTACCCCTAGGAAAATCCGTAAAAATTTATCGGATTCCGATGAAGCCGATTCTCGATGCATTGTGACCGGCAAGCTTCCAGTAGCTATTCCAATCGGGTTTTCCTGAATTATTGGACTCGGATCCAAAATTTCACCACTTTTTGCGATTTCTCGATTTTGGTGATTTTCCCTAGTGGTACCCCTATGAAAATTCTTCGGATTCCGACAAAGCCGATTCTCGATGCGTTGTGATCGGCAAGCTTCCAGTAGCTATTCCAATCGGGTTTTCCTCAATTATTGGACTCGAATCCAAAATTTCACCACATTTTGCGATTTCTCGATTTTGGTGATTTTTCCTAGTGGTACCCCTAGGGAAATTCGTAAAAATCCGTCGTATTCCGACGAATCCGATTCTCGATGCGTTGTGACCGGCAAGCTTCCAGTAGCTATTCCAATCGGGTTTTCATGAATTATTGGACTCGGATCCAAAATTTCAACACTTTTTGCGATTTCTCGATTTTGGTGATTTTCCCTTGTGGTAACCCTAGGAAAATCCGTAAAAATCCGTCGGTTTCCGACGAAGCCGATTCCTAATGTGTTTTGACCGGCAAGCCTCCAATAGCTATTCCAATCGGGTTTTCCTGAATTATTGGACTCGGATCAAAAATTTCACCACTTTTTGCGATTTCTCGATTTTGGTGATTTTCCCTAGTGGTACCCCTAAGGAAATCCGTAAAAATTCGTCGGATTCAGACGAAGTCGATTCTCCATGCGTTGTGACCGGCAAGCTTCCAGTAGCTATTCCAATCGGGTTTTCATGAATTATTGGACTCGGATAGAAAATTTCACCACTTTTTTCGATTTCTCGATTATTGTGATTTTCCCTAGTGGTACCCCTACGGAAATCCGTAAAAATCCGTCGAATTCCGACGAAGCCGATTCCCGATGCGTTGTGACCGGCAAGATTCCAGTAGCTATTCCAATCGGGTTTTCCTAAATTATTAGACTCGGATCCAAAATTTTACCACTTTTTGCGATTTCTCGATTTTGGTGATTTTACCTAGTGGTACCCCTAGGGAAATCCGTAAAAATCCGTCGGATTCAGACGAAGCCGATTCTCGATGCGTTGTGACCGGCAAGCATCCAGTAGCTATTCCAATCGGGTTTTCTTGAATTATTGGACTCGGAGCAAGAATTTCACCACTTTTTGCGATTTCTCGATTTTGGTGATTTTTCCTAGTGGTACCCCTAGGGAAATCAGTAAAAATCCGTCGGATTCCGACGAATCCGATTCTCGATGCGTTTTGACCAGCAAGCTTCCAGTAGCTATTCCAATTCGGTTTTCCTGAATTATTGGAGTCGGATCGAAAATTTCACCACTTTTTGCGATTTCTCGATTTTGTTGATTTTCCCTAGTGGTACCCCTAGGCAAATTCCGTAAAAATTCGTCGGATTCCGACGAAGCCGATTCTCGATGCGTTGGGACCGGCAAGCTTCCAGTAGCTGTTCCAATCGGGTTTTCCTGAATTATTGGACTCGGATCAAAAATTTTTCCACTTTTTGCCATTTCTCGATTTTGATGATTTTCCCTAGTGGTACCACTAGGGAAATCTGTAAAAATCCGACGGATTCCGACAAAGCCGATTCTCGATGAGTTGTGACCGGCAAGCTTCCAATAGCTATTCCAATCGGGTTTTCCTCAATTATTGGACTCGGATCCAAAATTTCACCACTTTTTTGCGATTTCTCGATTTTGGTTATTTTCCATAGTGGTACTCCTAGGGAAATTCGTCGGATTCCAGCGAAGCCGATTCTCGATGCGTTGTGACCGGCAAGCTTCCAGTAGCTATTCCAATCGGGTTTTCCTGAATTATTGGACTCGAATCCAAAATTTCACAATTTTTTGCGATTTCTCGATTTTGGTGATTTTCCCTAGTGGTACCCCTAGCGAAATCCGTAAAAATTCGTCGGATTCCGACGAAGCCGATTCTCGATGCGTTGTGACCGGCAAGCTTCCAGTAGCTATTCCAATCGGGTTTTCCTGAATTATTGGACTCGAATCAAAAATTTCACCACTTTTTGCGATTTCTCGATTTTGGTGATTTTCGCTAGTGGTACACCTCGGGAAAACCGTAAAAATTCGTCGGATTCCGACGAAGCCGATTATCTATGCGTTGTGACCGGCAAGCTTCCAGTAGCTATTCCAATCAGGTTTTCCTGAATTATTGGACTCGGATCCAAAATTTCACCACTTTTTGCGATTTCTCTATTTTGGTGATTTTCCCTAGTGGCCGATTCTCGATGCGTTGTGACCGGCAAGCTTCCAGTAGCTATTCCAATCGGGTTTTCCTGAATTATTGGACTCGGATCCGAAATTTCACCACTTTTTGTGATTTCTCGATTTTGGTGATTTTCCCTAGTGGTACCCCTACGGAAATCCGTAAAAATCCATCGGATTCCGAAGAAGCCGATTCTCGATGCGTTGTGACCGGCAAGCTTCCAGTAGCTATTCCAATCGGGTTTTCCTGAATAATTGGACTCGGATCGAAAATTTCACCACTTTTTTCGATTTCTTAATTTTGGTGATTTTCCTTAGTGGTGCCCCTAGGGAAATCCGTAAAAATTCGTCAGATTCTGACGAAGCCGATTCTCGATGCGTTGTGACCGGCAAGCTTCCAGTAGCAATTCCAATCGGGTTTTCCTAAATTACTGGACTCGGATCCAAAATTTCACCACTTTTTGCGATTTCTCGATTTTGGTGATTTTCCCTAGTGGTACCCCTAGGGAAATCCGTAAAAATCCGTCGGATTTCGACGAAGCCGATTCTCAATGCGTTCTGACCGGCAAGTTTCCAGTAGCTATTCCAATCGGGTTTTCCTGAATTATTGGACTCGGATCAAAAATTTCACCACTTTTTGCGATTTCTCGATTTTGGTGATTTTCCCTAGTGGTACCCTAGGGAAATCCGTAAAAATTCGTCGGATTCCGACGAAGCAGATTCTCGATGCGTTGTGACCGGCAAGCTTCCAGTAGCTATTCCAATCGGGTTTTCCTGAATTATTTGGCTCGGATCCAAAATTTCACCACTTTTTTGCGATTTCTCGATTTTGGTTATTTTTCCTAGTGGTACCCCTAGGGAAATTCGTCGGATTCCAACGAAGCCGATTCTCGATGCGTTGTGACCGGCAAGCTTCCAGTAGCTATTCCAACCGGGTTTTCCTGAATTATTGGCCTCTGATCCAAAATTTCACAACATTTTGCGATTTCTCGATTTTTGTGATTTTCCCTAGTGGTACCCCTAGGGAAATCCGTAAAAATCCGTCGTATTCTGACGAATCCGATTCTCGATGCGTTGTGACCGGCAAGCTTTCAGTAGCTATTCCAATCGGGTTTTCCTGAATTATTGGACTCGGATCCAAAATTTCACCACTTTTTGCGATTTCTCGATTTTGGTGATTTTCCCTAGTGGTAGGGAAATCCGTAAAAATTCGTCGGATTCCGACGAAGCCGATTCTCGATGCATTGTGACCGCAAAGTTTCCAGTAGCTATTCTAATCGGGTTTTCCTGAAATTATTGGACTCGAATCCAAAATTTTACCACTTTTTTGCGATTTCTCGATTTTGGTGATTTTTCCTAGTGGTACCCCTAAGGAAATCCGTAAAAATTCGTCGGATTCAGACGAAGTCGATTCTCCATACGTTGTGACCAGCAAGCTTCCAGTAGCTATTCCAATCGGGTTTTCTTGAATTATTGGACTCGGATCCAAAATTTCATCACTTTTGCGATTTCTCGATTTTGGTGATTTTCCCTAGTGGTACCCCTAGGAAAATCCGTAAAAATTCTGACGAAGTCGATTCTCGATGCGTTGTGACCAGCAAGGTTCCAGTAGCTATTCCAATCGGGTTTTCCTGAATTATTGGACTCGGATCCAAAATTTCACCACTTTTTGCGATTTCTCGATTTTGGTGATTTTCCCTAGTGGTACCCCTAGGAAAATTCTTCGGATTCCGACAAAGCCGATTCTCGATGCGTTGTGATCGGCAAGCTTCCAGTAGCTATTCCAATCGGGTTTTCCTCAATTATTGGACTCAAATCCAAAATTTCACCACATTTTGCGATTTCTCGATTTTGGTGATTTTTCCTAGTGGTACCCCTAGGGAAATTCGTAAAAATCCGTCGTATTCCGACGAATCCGATTCTCGATGCGTTGTGACAGGCAAGCTTCCAGTAGCTATTCCAATCGGGTTTTCATGAATTATTGGACTCGGATCCAAAATTTCAACACTTTTTGCGATTTCTCGATTTTGGTGATTTTTCCTTGTGGTAACCCTAGGAAAATCCGTAAAAATCCGTCGGTTTCCGACGAAGCCGATTCCTAATGTGTTTTGACCGGCAAGCCTCCAATAGCTATTCCAATCGGGTTTTCCTGAATTATTGGACTCGGATCAAAAATTTCACCACTTTTTGCGATTTCTCGATTTTGGTGATTTTCCCTAGTGGTACCCCTAAGGAAATCCGTAAAAATTCGTCGGATTCAGACGAAGTCGATTCTCCATGCGTTGTGACCGGCAAGCTTCCAGTAGCTATTCCAATCGGGTTTTCATGAATTATTGGACTCGGATATAAAATTTCACCACTTTTTTCGATTTCTCGATTATTGTGATTTTCCCTAGTGGTACCCCTACGGAAATCCGTAAAAATCCGTCGAATTCCGACGAAGCCGATTCTCGATGCGTTGTGACCGGCAAGATTCCAGTAGCTATTCCAATCGGGTTTTCCTGAATTATTAGACTCGGATCCAAAATTTCACCACTTTTTGCGATTTCTTGATTTTGGTGATTTATCCTAGTGGTACCCCTAGGGAAATCCGTAAAAATTGGTCGGATTTCGATGAATCCGATTCTCGATGCGTTGTGACCGGCAAGCTTCCAGTAGCTATTCCAATCGGGTTTTCCTGAATTATTTGACTCGGATCCAAAATTTCAACACTTTTTGCGATTTCTCGATTTTGGTGATTTTCCCTTGTGGTAACCCTAGGAAAATCCGTAAAAATCCGTCGGATTCCGACGAAGCCGATTCCTAATGTGTTTTGACCGGCAAGCCTCCAATAGCTATTCCAATCGGGTTTTCCTGAATTATTGGACTCGGATCCAAAATTTCACCACTTTTTGCGATTTCTCGATTTTGGTGATTTTCCCTAGTGGTACCCCTACGGAAATCCGTAAAAATCCGTCGAATTCCGACGAAGCCAATTCTCGATGCGTTGTGACCGGCAAGCTTCCAGTAGCTATTCCAATCGGGTTTTCCTGAATTATTAGACTCAGATCAAAAATTTCACAACTTTTTGCGATTTCTAAATTTTGGTGATTTATCCTAGTGGTACCCCTAGGGAAATCCGTAAAAATTAGTCGGATTCCGACGAATCCGATTCTCGATGCGTTGTGACCGGCAAGCTTCCAGTATCTATTCCAATCGGGTTTTCCTGAATTATTGGACTTGGATCAAAAATTTCACCACTTTTTGCGATTTCTCGATTTTAGTGATTTTCCCTTGTGGTACCCCTAGGGAAATCCGTAAAAATCCGTTGGATTCCGACGAAGCCGATTCTCAATGCGTTTTGACCGGCAAGCCTCCAGTAGCTATTCCAATCGAGTTTTCCTGAATTATTGGACTCGGATTCAAAATTTCACCACTTTTTGCGATTTCTCGATTTTGGTGATTTTCCCTAGTGGTACCCCTACGGAAATCCGTAAAAATTCGTCAAATTCCGACGAAACCGATTCTCGATGCGTTGTGACCGGGAAGCTTCCAGTAGCTATTCCAATCGGGTTTTCCTGAATTATTAGACTCGTATCCAAAATTTCACCACTTTTTACGATTTCTAAATTTTGGTGATTTATCCTAGTGGTACCCCTAGGGAAATCCGTAAAAATTGGTCGAATTCCGACGAATCCGATTCTCGATGCGTTGTGACCGGCACGCTTCCAGTAGCTATTCCAATCGGGTTTTCCTGAATTATTGGACTCGGATCCAAAATTTCACAACTTTTTGCGATTTCTCGATTTTGGTGATTTTCCCTAGTGGTACCCCTACGGAAATTCTTAAAAATCCATCGGATTTCGAAGAAGCCGATTCTCGATGCGTTGTGACCGGCAAGCTTCCAGTAGCTATTCCAATCGGGTTTTGCTGAATTATTGGACTCGGATCCAAAATTTCACCACGTTTTGCGATTTCTCGATTTTGGTGATTTTCCCTAGTGGTACCCCTAGGGAAATCCGTAAAAATTTGTCGGATTCCGACGAAGCCGATTCTCGATGCGTTGTGACCGGCAAGCTTCCAGTAGCTATTCCAATCTGGTTTTCCTGAATTATTGGACTCTGATCCAAAATTTCACAACTTTTTGCGATTTCTCGATTTTGGTGATTTTCCCTAGTGGTACCCCTAGGAAAATCCGTAAAAATCCGACGGATTCAGACGAAGCCGATTCTCGATACGTTGTGACCGGCAAGCTTCCGGTAGCTATTCCAATCGGGTTTTCCTGAATTATTGGACTCGAATCGAAAATTTTACCACTTTTTGCGATTTCTCGATTTTGGTGATTTTCCCTAGTGATACCCCTCGGGAAATACGTAAAAATTTGTCGGATTCCGACGAAGCCGATTCTCTATGCGTTGTGACCGGCAAGCTTCCAGTAGCTATTCCAATCGGGTTTTCTTGAATTATTGGACTCGGATCCAAAATTTCACCACTTTTTGCGATTTCTCTATTTTGGTGATTTTCCCTAGTGGTACCCCTAAGGAAATCCGTAAAAATCTGTCGGATTTCGACGAAGCAGATTCTCGATGCGTTGTGATCGGCAAGCTTCCAGTAGCTATTCCAATCGGGTTTTCCTGAATTATTGGACTCGGATCCGAAATTTCACCACTTTTTGCGATTTCTCGATTTTGGTGATTTTCCCTAGTGGTACCCCTAGGGAAATCCGTAAAAATCCGTCGGATTCAGACGAAGCCGATTCTCGATGCGTTGTGACCGGCAAGCATCCAGTAGCTATTCCAATCGGGTTTTCTTGAATTATTGGACTTGGAGCAAGAATTTCACCACTTTTTGCGATTTCTCGATTTTGGTGATTTTCCCTAGTGGTACCCCTAGGGAAATCAGTAAAAATCCGTCGGATTCCGACGAATCCGATTCTCGATGCGTTTTGACCAGCAAGCTTCCAGTAGCTATTCCAATTCGGTTTTCCTGAATTATTGGAGTCGGATCGAAAATTTCACCACTTTTTGCGATTTCTCGATTTTGTTGATTTTCCCTAGTGGTACCCCTAGGCAAATTCCGTAAAAATTCGTCGGATTCCGACGAAGCCGATTCTCGATGCGTTGGGACCGGCAAGCTTCCAGTAGCTGTTCCAATCGGGTTTTCCTGAATTATTGGACTCGGATCAAAAATTTTACCACTTTTTGCCATTTCTCGATTTTGATGATTTTCCCTAGTGGTACCACTAGGGAAATCTGTAAAAATCCGACGGATTCCGACAAAGCCGATTCTCGATGAGTTGTGACCGGCAAGCTTCCAATAGCTATTCCAATCGGGTTTTCCTCAATTATTGGACTCGGATCCAAAATTTCACCACTTTTTTGCGATTTCTCGATTTTGGTTATTTTCCATAGTGGTACTCCTAGGGAAATTCGTCGGATTCCAGCGAAGCCGATTCTCGATGCGTTGTGACCGGCAAGCTTCCAGTAGCTATTCCAATCGGGTTTTCCTGAATTATTGGACTCGAATCCAAAATTTCACAATTTTTTGCGATTTCTCGATTTTGGTGATTTTCCCTAGTGGTACCCCTAGCGAAATCCGTAAAAATTCGTCGGATTCCGACGAAGCCGATTCTCGATGCGTTGTGACCGGCAAGCTTCCAGTAGCTATTCCAATCGGGTTTTCCTGAATTATTGGACTCGAATCAAAAATTTCACCACTTTTTGCGATTTCTCGATTTTGGTGATTTTCGCTAGTGGTACACCTCGGGAAAACCGTAAAAATTCGTCGGATTCCGACGAAGCCGATTCTCGATGCGTTGTGACCGGCAAGCTTCCAGTAGCTATTCCAATCGGGTTTTCCTGAATTATTGGACTCGGATCCAAAATTTCACCACTTTTTGCGATTTCTCTATTTTGGTGATTTTCCCTAGTGGCCGATTCTCGATGCGTTGTGACCGGCAAGCTTCCAGTAGCTATTCCAATCGGGTTTTCCTGAATTATTGGACTCGGATCCGAAATTTCACCACTTTTTGTGATTTCTCGATTTTGGTGATTTTCCCTAGTGGTACCCCTACGGAAATCCGTAAAAATCCATCGGATTCCGAAGAGGCCGATTCTCGATGCGTTGTGACCGGCAAGCTTCCAGTAGCTATTCCAATCGGGTTTTCCTGAATAATTGGACTCGGATCGAAAATTTCACCACTTTTTTCGATTTCTTAATTTTGGTGATTTTCCTTAGTGGTGCCCCTAGGGAAATCCGTAAAAATTCGTCAGATTCTGACGAAGCCGATTCTCAATGCGTTGTGACCGGCAAGCTTCCAGTAGCAATTCCAATCGGGTTTTCCTAAATTACTGGACTCGGATCCAAAATTTCACCACTTTTTGCGATTTCTCGATTTTGGTGATTTTCCCTAGTGGTACCCCTAGGGAAATCCGTAAAAATCCGTTGGATTTCGACGAAGCCGATTCTCGATGCGTTGTGACCGGCAAGTTTCCAGTAGCTATTCCAATCGGGTTTTCCTGAATTATTGGACTCGGATCAAAAATTTCACCACTTTTTGCGATTTCTCGATTTTGGTGATTTTCCCTAGTGGTACCCTAGGGAAATCCGTAAAAATTCGTCATATTCCGACGAAGCAGATTCTCGATGCGTTGTTACCGGCATGCTTCCAGTAGCTATTCCAATCGGGTTTTCCTGAATTATTGGACTCGGATCCAAAATTTCACCAATTTTTTGCGATTTCTCGATTTTGGTTATTTTTCCTAGTGGTACCCCTAGGGAAATTCGTCGGATTCCAACGAAGCCGATTCTCGATGCGTTGTGACCGGCAAGCTTCCAGTAGCTATTCCAACCGGGTTTTCCTGAATTATTGGACTCGGATAAAAAATTTCACAACATTTTGCGATTTCTCGATTTTTGTGATTTTCCCTAGTGGTACCCCTAGGGAAATCCGTAAAAATCCGTCGTATTCTGACGAATCCGATTCTCGATGCGTTGTGACCGGCAAGCTTTCAGTAGCTATTCCAATCGGGTTTTCCTGAATTATTGGACTCGGATCCAAAATTTCACCACTTTTTGCGATTTCTCGATTTTGGTGATTTTCCCTAGTGGTAGGGAAATCCGTAAAAATTCGTCGGATTCCGACGAAGCCGATTCTCGATGCATTGTGACCGGAAAGTTTCCAGTAGCTATTCTAATCGGGTTTTCCTGAATTATTTGACTCGAATCCAAAATTTTACCACTTTTTGCGATTTTCTCGATTTTGGTGATTTTTCCTAGTGGTACCCCTAAGGAAATCCGTAAAAATTCGTCGGATTCAGACGAAGTCGATTCTCCATACGTTGTGACCAGCAAGCTTCCAGTAGCTATTCCAATCGGATTTTCTTGAATTATTGGACTCGCATCCAAAATTTCATCACTTTTGCGATTTCTCGATTTTGGTGATTTTCCCTAGTGGTACCCCTAGGAAAATCCGTAAAAATTCTGACGAAGCCGATTCTCGATGCGTTGTGACCAGCAAGGTTCCAGTAGCTATTCCAATCGGGTTTTCCTGAATTATTGGACTCGGATCCAAAATTTCACCACTTTTTGCGATTTCTCGATTTTGGTGATTTTCCCTAGTGGTACCCCTAGGGAAATCCGTAAAAATTCGTCGGATTCCGAAGAAGCCGATTCTCGATGCGTTGTGACCGGGAAGCTTCCAGTAGCTATTCCAATCGGGTTTTCCTGAATTATTGGACTCGGATCCAAAATTTCACCACTTTTTGCGATTTCTCGATTTTGGTTCCCTAGGGAAATTCGTCGGATTTCGACGAAGCCGATTCTCGATGCGTTGTGACCGGCAAGCTTCCAGTTGCTATTCCAATCGGGTTTTCCTGAATTATTGGACTCGGATCCAAAATTTCACCATTTTTTGCCATTTCTCGATTTTGGTGATTTTTCCCTAGGGAAATCTGTAAAAATTCGTCGTATTCCGACGAAGCCGATTCTCGATGCGTTGTGACCGGCAAGCCTCCAATAGCTATTCAAATCGGGTTTTCCTTAATTATTTGACTTGGATAAAAAATTTCACCACTTTTTGCGATTTCTCGATTTTGGTGATTTTTCCGAGTGGTTCCCCTAGGGAAATCCGTAAATATTCGTCGGATTTCGACGAAGCCGATTCTCGATGCGTTGTGACCAGCAAGCTTCTACTAGCTATTCCAATCGTGTTTTCCAGAAATATTGGACTCGGATAAAAAATTTAACAATTTTCTGCGATTTTGGTGATTTTTCCTAGTGGTACCCCTACGGAAATCCGTAAAAATTCATTGGATTCCGACGAAGCCGATTCTCGATGCGTTGTGACTGGCAAGCTTCCAGTAGCTATTCCAATCGGATTTTCCTGAATTATTGGACTCGGATCAAAAATTTCACCACTTTTTGCGATTTCTCGATGTTGGTGATTTTTCCTAGTGGTACCACTAGGGAAATCCGTAAAAATTCGTCGGATTCCTACGAAACCGATTCTCGATGCGTTGTGACCGACAAGCTTCCAGTAGCTATTCCAATCGGGTTTTCCTGAATTATTGGACTCGGATCCAAAATTTCACCACTTTTTGCGATTTCTCGATTTTGGTGATTTACCCTAGTTGTATCCCTAGGAAAACCTGTAAAAATCCTTCGGATTTAGACGAAGCCGATTCTCGATGCGTTGTGACCGGCAAGTTTCCAATAGCTATTCCAATCGGGTTTACCTGAATTATTGGACTCGGATAAAAAATTTCACCACTTTTTGCGATTTCTCGATTTGGGTGATTTTCCCTAGTGGTACCCCTAGGAAAATCCGTGAAAATTCATCGGATTCCGATGAAGCCGATTCTCGATGCGTTGTGACCGGCAAGCTTCCAGTATCTATTCCAATCGGGTTTTCCTGAATTATTGGACTTGGATCCAAAATTTCACCAATTTTTGCGATTTCTCGATTTTGGTGATTTTTCCTTGTGGTACCCCTAGGGAAATCCTTAAAAATTCGTCGGATTCCGACGAAACCGATTCTCGATTCGTTGTGACTGGCAAGCTTCCAGTAGCTATTCCAATCGGGTTTTCCGGAATTATTGGACTTGGATCCAAAATTTCATCACTTTTTGCGATTTCTCGATTTTGGTGATATTCCCTAGTGGTAGTGAAATCCGTAAAAATTCGTCGGATTCCGACGAAGCCGATTCTCGATGCGCTGTGACCGAAAGGTTTCCAGTAGATATTCCAATCGGGTTTTCCTGAATTATTTGACTAGTATCACAAATTTCACCACTTTTTGCGATTTCTCGATTTTGTTGATTTTCCCTAGTGGTACCCTTAAGGAAATCCGTAAAAATTCGTCGGATTCAGACGAAGTCAATTCTCCATGCGTTGTGACCGGCAAGCTTCCAGTAGCTATTCCGATCGGGTTTTCTTCAATTATTGTACTCGGATCAAAAATTTCACTACTTTTTGCGATTTCTCGATTTTGGTGATTTTCCCTAGTGGTACCCCTATGAAAATCCGTAAAAATTCCGACGAATCCGATTCTCGATGCGTTGTGACCGGCAAGCTTCCAGTAGCTATTCCAATAGGTTTTTACTGAATTATTGGACTCGGATCCAAAAATTCACCACTTTTTGCGCTTTCTCGATTTTGGTGATTTTCCCTAGTGGTACCCCTAGGAAAATCCGTAAAAATACGTCGGATTCAGACGAATCCGATTCTCGATGCGTTGTGACCGGCAAGCTTCCAGTAGCTATTCCAATCGGGTTTTCCTGAATTATTGGACTCGGATCCAAAATTTCACCACTTTTTGCGATTTCTCGATTTTGGTGATTTTCCCTAGTGGTACCCCTAGGGAAATCCGTAAAAATCCGTCGGATTCCGACGAATCCGATTCTCGATGCGTTGTGACCGGCAAGCTTCACGTAGCTATTCCAATTGGGTTTTCCTGAATTATTGGACACGGATCGATAATTTTACCACTTTTTGCGATTTCTCGATTTTGGTTATTTTCCCTAGTGGTACCCCTAGGGAAATCCGTAAAAATTCATCGGATTCCGACGAAGCCGATTCTCGATGCGTTGTGACCGGCAAGCTTCTAGTATCTATTCCAATTGGATTTTCCTGAATTATTGGACTCGGATCCAAAATTTCACCACTTTTTGCGATTTCTCGATTTTGGAGATTTTTCCTAGTGGTACTCCTAGGGAAATCCGTAAAAATTCGTCGGATTCCAACGAAGCCGATTCTCGATGCGTTGTGACCGCCAAGCTTCCAGTAGCTATTCCAATCTGGTTTTCCTGAATTATTGGACTCGGATAAAAAATTTCACCACTTTTTGCGATTTCTCGATTTTGGTGATTTTCCCTAGTGGTAGCCCTACGGAAATCCGTAAAAAATCATCGTATTCTGACGACGCCGATTCTCGATGCGTTGTGACAGGCAAGCTTCCAGTAGCTATTCCAATCGGGTTTTCCTGAATTATTGGACTCGGATCCAAAATTTCACCACTTTTTACCATTTCTCGATTTAGGTGATTTACCCTAGTTGTATCCCTAGGGAAATCCGTAAAAATCCTTCGGATTTAGACGAAGCCGATTCTCGATGCGTTGTCACCGGCAAGCTTCCAAAAGCTATTCCAATCGGGTTTACCTGAATTATTGGACTCGGATAAAAAATTTCACCACTTTTTGCGATTTCTCGATTTTGGTGATTTTCCCTAGTGGTACCCCTAGGAAAATCCGTAAAAATTCATCGGATTCCGATGAAGCCGATTCTCGATGCGTTGTGACCGGCAAGCTTCCAGTAGCTATTCCAATCGGGTTTTCCTGAATTATTGGACTCGGATCCAAAATTTCACCACTTTTTGCGATTTCTCGATTTTGGTGATTTTCCCTAGTGGTACCCCTAGGAAAATTCTTCGGATTCCGACAAAGCCGATTCTCGATGCGTTGTGATCGGCAAGCTTCCTGTAGCTATTCCAATCGGGTTTTCCTCAATTACTGGACTCGAATCCAAAATTTCACCACATTTTGCGATTTCTCGATTTTGGTAATTTTTCCTACTGGTACCCCTAGGGAAATTCGTAAAAATCCGTCGTATTCCGACGAATCCGATTCTTGATGCGTTGTGACCGGCAAGCTTCCAGTAGCTATTCCAATCGGGTTTTCCTGAATTATTGGACTCGGATCCAAAATTTCATCACTTTTTGCGATTTCTCGTTTTTGGTGATTTTCCCTAGTGGTAGGGAAATCCGTAAAAATTCTTCGGATTCCGACGAAGCCGATTCTCGATGCGTTGTGACCGGAAGGTTTCCAGTAGATATTCCAATCGGGTTTTCCTCAATTATTTGACTCGTATCACAAATTTCACCACTTTTTGCGATTTCTCGATTTTGGTGATTTTCCCTAGTGGTACCCCTAAGGAAATCCGTAAAAATTCGTCGGATTCAGACGAAGTCGATTCTGCATGCGTTGTGACCGGCAAGCTTCCAGTAGCTATTCCAATCGGGTTTTCTTGAATTATTGGACTCGGATAGAAAATTTCACCACTTTTTTCGATTTCTCGATTTTTGTAATTTTCCCTAGTGGTACCCCTACGAAAATCCGTAAAAATTCGTCGAATTCCGACGAAGCCGATTCTCGATGCGTTGTGACCGGCAAGATTCCAGTAGCTATTCCAATCGGGTTTTCCTGAATTATTAGACTCGGATCCAAAATTTCACCACTTTTTGCGATTTCTTGATTTTGGTGATTTATCCTAGTGGTACCCCTAGGGAAATCCGTAAAAATTGGTCGGATTTCGACGAATCTGATTCTCGATGCGTTGTGACCGGCAAGCTTCCAGTAGCTATTCCAATCGGGTTTTCCTGAATTATTGGACTCGGATCCAAAATTTCAACACTTTTTGCGATTTCTCGATTTTGGTGATTTTTCCTTGTGGTAACCCGAGGAAAATCCGTAAAAATCCGTCGGATTCCGACGAAGCCGATTCCTAATGTGTTTTGACCGGCAAGCCTCCAATAGCTATTCCAATCGGGTTTTCCTGAATTATTGGACTCGGATCAAAAATTTCACCACTTTTTGCGATTTCTCGATTTTGGTGATTTTCCCTAGTGGTACCCCTACGGAAATCCGTAAAAATCCGTCGAATTCCGACGAAGCCGATTCTCGATGCGTTGTGACCGGCAAGCTTCCAGTAGCTATTCCAATCAGGTTTTCCTGAATTATTAGACTCGGATCCAAAATTTCACAACTTTTTGCGATTTCTAAATTTTTGTGATTTACCCTAGTGGTACCCCTAAGGAAATCCGTAAAAATTAGTCGGATTCCGACGAATCCGATTCTCGATGCGTTGTGACCGGCAAGCTTCCAGTAGCTATTCCAATCGGGTTTTCCTGAATTATTGGACTCGGATCTAAAATTTCACCACTTTTTGCGATTTCTCGATTTTAGTGATTTTCCCTTGTGGTACCCCTAGGGAAATCCGTAAAAATCCGTCGGATTCCGACAAAGCCGATTCTCAATGCGTTTTGACCGGCAAGCCTCCAATAGCTATTCCAATCGAGTTTTCCTGAATTATTGGACTCGGATTCAAAATTTCACCACTTTTTGCGATTTCTCGATTTTGGTGATTTTCCCTAGTGGTACCCCTACGGAAATCCGTAAAAATCCGTCGAATTCCGACGAAGCCGATTCTCGATGCGTTGTGACCGGGAAGCTTCCAGTAGCTATTCCAATCGGGTTTTCCTGAATTATTAGACTCGGATCCAAAATTTCACCACTTTTTGCGATTTCTAAATTTTTATGATTTATCCTAGTGGTACCACTAGGGAAATCCGTAAAAATTGGTCGAATTCCGACAAATCCGATTCTCGATGCGTTGTGACCGGCACGCTTCCAGTAGCTATTCCAATCGGGTTTTCCTGAATTATTGGACTCGGATCCAAAATTTCACAACTTTTTGCGATTTCTCGATTTTGGTGATTTTCCCTAATGGTACCCCTACGGAAATTCGTAAAAATCCATCGGATTTCGAAGAAGCCGATTCTCGATGCGTTGTGACCGGCAAGCTTCCAGTAGCTATTCCAATCGGGTTTTCCTGAATTATTGGACTCGGATCGAAAATTTCACCACTTTTTTCGATTTCTAAATTTTGGTGATTTTCCTTAGTGGTACCCCTAGGGAAATCCGTAAAAATTCGTCAGATTTCGACGAAGCCGATTCTCGATGAGTTGTGACCGGCAAGCTTCCAGTAGCAATTCCAATCGGGTTTTCCTAAATTATTGGACTCGGATCCAAAATTTCACCACTTTTTGTCATTTCTCGATTTTGGTGATTTTCCCTAGTGGTACCCCTAGGAAAATCCGTAAAAATCCGTCGGATTCAGACGAAGCCGATTCTCGATGCGTTGTGACCGGCAAGCTTCCAGTAGCTATTCCAATCGGGTTTTCCTGAATTATTGGACTCGAATCAAAAATTTCACCACTTTTTGCGATTTCTCGATTTTGGTGATTTTCCCTAGTGATACCCCTCGGGAAATCCGTAAAAATTTGTCGGATTCCGACGAGGCCGATTCTCAATGCGTTGTGACCGGCAAGCTTCCAGTAGCTATTCCAATCGGGTTTTCTTGAATTATTGGACTCGGATCCAAAATTTCACCACTTTTTGCGATTTCTCTATTTTGGTGATTTTCCCTAGTGGTACCCCTAAGGAAATCCGTAAAAATCCGTCGGATTTCGACGAAGCAGATTCTCGATGCGTTGTGATCGGCAAGCTTCCAGTAGCTATTCCAATCGGGTTTTCCTGAATTATTGGACTCGGATCCGAAATTTCACCACTTTTTGCGATTTCTCGATTTTGGTGATTTTCCCTAGTGGTACCCCTAGGGAAATCCGTAAAAATCCGTCGAATTCAGACGAAGCCGATTCTCGATGCGTTGTGACCGGCAAGCTTCCAGTAGCAATTCCAATCGGGTTTTCTTGAATTATTGGACTCGGAGCAAGAATTTCAGCACTTTTTGCGATTTCTCGATTATGGTGATTTTCCCTAGTGGTACCCCTAGGGAAATCAGTAAAAATCCGTCGGATTCCGATGAATCCGATTCTCGATGCGTTTTGACCAGCAAGCTTCCAGTAGCTATTCCAATTCGGTTTTCCTGAATTATTGGAGTGGGATCGAAAATTTCACCTCTTTTTGCGATTTCTCGATTTTGTTGATTTTCCCTAGTGGTACCCCTAGGCAAATTCCGTAAAAATTCGTCGGATTCCGACGAAGCCGATTCTCGATGCGTTGGGACCGACAAGCTTCCAGTAGCTGTTCCAATCGGGTTTTCCTGAATTATTGGACTCGGATAAAAAATTTTACCACTTTTTGCCATTTCTCGATTTTGGTGATTTTCTCTAGTGGTACCACTAGGGAAATCTGTAAAAATCCGACGGATTCCGACAAAGCCGATTCTCGATGAGTTGTGACCGGCAAGCTTCATATAGCTATTCCAATCGGGTTTTCCTGAATTATTGGAATCGGATCCAAAATTTCACCAGTTTTTTGCGATTTCTCGATTTTGGTTATTTTCCCTAGTGGTACTCCTAGGGAAATTCGTCGGATTCCAGCGAAGCCGATTCTCGATGCGTTGTGACCGGCAAGCTTCCAGTAGCTATTCCAATCGGGTTTTCCTGAATTATTGGACTTGAATCCAAAATTTCACAAATTTTTGCGATTTCTCGACTTTGGTGATTTTCCCTAGTGGTACCCCTAGCGAAATCCGTAAAAATTCGTCGGATTCCGACGAAGCCGATTCTCGATGCGTTGTGACCGGCAAGCTTCCAGTAGCTATTCCAATCGGGTTTTCCTGAATTATTGGACTCGAATCAAAAACTTCACCACTTTTTGCGATTTCTCGATTTTGGTGATTTTCGCTAGTGGTACCCCTCGGGAAAACAGTAAAAATTCGTCGGATTCCGACGAAGCCGATTCTCGATGCGTTGTAACCGGCAAGCTTCCAGTAGCTATTCTAATCGGGTTTTCCTGAATTATTGGACTCGGATCCAAAATTTCACCAATTTTTGCGATTTCTCTATTTTGGTGATTTTCCCTAGTGGCCGATTCTCGATGCGTTGAGACCGGCAAGCTTCCAGTAGCTATTCCAATCGGGTTTTCCTGAATTATTGGACTCGGATCCGAAATTTTACCACTTTTTGTGATTTCTCGATTTTGGTGATTTTCCCTAGTTTTACCCCTAGGGAAATCCGTAAAAATCCGTCGGATTCCTACGATGCCGATTCTCGATGCGTTGGGACTGGCAAGCTTCCAGTAGCTATTCCAATCGGGTTTTCCTGAATTATTGGACTCGTATCCAAAATTTTACCACTTTTTGCCATTTCTCGATTTTGGTGATTTTCCCTAGTGGTACCACTAGGGAAATCTGTAAAAATCCGACGGATTCCGACAAAGCCGATTCTAGATGCGTTGTAACCGGTAAGCTTCCAGTAGCTATTCCAATCGGATTTTCCTGAATTATTGGCCTCGGATCAAAAATTTCACCAATTTTTGCGATTTCTCGATTTTGGTTATTTTCCCTAGTGGTACTCCTAGGGAAATTCGTCGGATTCCGACGAAGCCGATTCTCGATGCGTTGTGACCGGCAAGCTTCCAGTAGCTATTCCAATCGGGTTTTCCTGAATTATTTGACTCGAATCAAAAATTTCACCACTTTTTGCGATTTCTCGATTTTGGTGATTTTCCATAGTGGTACCCCTAGCGAAATCCGTAAAAATTCGTCGGATTCCGACGAAGCCGATTCTCGATGCGTTGTGACCGGCAAGCTTCCAGTAGCTATTCCAATCGGGTTTTCCTAAATTATTGGACTCGGATCCAAAATTTTACCACTTTTTGCGATTTCTTGATTTTGGAGTTTTTGCCTAGTGGTACCCCTAGGAAAATTCGTCGGATTCCGACAAAGCCGATTCTCGATGCATTGTGATCGGCAAGCTTTCGGTAGCTATTCCAATCGGGTTTTCCTGAATTATTGGACTCAAATCAAAAATTTCACCACTTTTTGAGATTTCTCGATTTCGGTGATTTTCCCTAGTGGTACCCCTACGGTAATCCGTAAAAATTCGTCGGATTCCGACGAAGCCGATTCTCGATGCGTTGTGACTGGCAAGCTTCCAGTAACTATTCCAATCGGGTTTTCCTGAATTATTGGACTCGGATAAAAAATTTCACCACTTTTTGCGATTTCTCGATTTTGGTGATTTTCCCTAGTGGTACCCCTAGGGAAATTCGTCGGATTCCGACAAAGCCGATTCTCAATGCGTTTTGATCGGCAAGCTTCCAGTAGCTATTCCAATCGGGTTTTCCTGAATTATTGGACTCGAATCCAAAATTTCACCACATTTTGCGTTTTCTCGATTTTGGTGATTTTCCCTAGTGGTACCCCTAGGGAAATTCGTAAAAATTCGTAGTATTTCGACGAATCCGATTCTCGATGCGTTGTGACCGGCAAGCTTCCAGTAGCTATTCCAATCGGGTTTTCCTGAATTATTGGACTCGGATCAAAAAAAAAATCCACTTTTTGCGATTTCTCGATTTTGGTGATTTTCCCTAGTGGTAAGGAAATCCGTAAAAATTCGACGGATTCCGACGAAACCGATTCTCGATGCGTTGTGACCGGCAAGTTTCCAGTAGCTATTCCAATCGGGTTTTCTTCAATTATTGGACTTGGATCCAAAATTTGACCACTCTTTGCGATTTCTCGATTTTGGTGATTTTCCCTAGTGGTAAGGAAATCCGTAAAAATTCGACGGATTCCGACGAAGCCGATTCTCGATGCGTTGTGACCGGCAAGCTTCCTGTAGCTATTCCAATCGGGTTTTCCTGAATTATTAGACTCGGATCCAAAATTTCACCACTTTTTGCGATTTCTCGATTTTGGTGATTTTCCATAGTGATACCCCTAGGGAAATCCGTAAAAATTCGTCAAATTCCGACGAACCCGATTCTCGATGCGTTGTGACCGAAAAGCTTCCAGTAGCAATTCCGATCGGGTTTTCCTGAATTATTGGACTCGAATCCAAAATTTCACCACTTTTTGCGATTTCTCGATTTTGGTGATTTTCCCTAGTGGTACCCCTAGAAAAATTATTCGGATTTCGACAAAGCCGATTCTCGATGCGTTGTGATCGGCATGCTTCCAGTAGCTATTCCAATCGGGTTTTCCTCAATTATTGGACTCAAATCCAAAATTTCACCATATTTTGCGATTTCTCGATTTTGGTGATTTTTCCTAGTGGTACCCCTAGGGAAATTCGTAAAAATCCGTCGTATTCCGACGAATCCAATTCTCGATGCGTTTTGACCGGCAAGCTTCCAGTAACTATTCCAATCGGGTTTTCCTGAATTATTGGACTCGGATCAAAAATTTTACCACTTTTTGCGATTTCTCGATTTTGGTGATTTTCCCTAGTGGTAAGGAAATCCGTAAAAATTCGTCGGATTCCGACGAAGCCGATTCTCGATGCATTGTGACCGGAAGGTTTCCAGTAGATATTCCAATCGGGTTTTCCTGAATTATTTGACTCGTATCACAAATTTTACCACTTTTTGCAATTTCACGATTTTGGTAATTTTCCCTAGTGGTACCCCTAAGGAAATCCGTAAAAATTCGTCGGATTCAGACGAAGTCGATTCTCCATGCGTTGTGACCGGCAAGCTTCCAGTAGCTATTCCAATCGGGTTTTCTTAAATTATTGGACTCGGATAAAAAATTTCACCACTTTTTGCGATTTCTCGATTTTGGTGATTTTCCCTAGTGGTACCCCTAGGAAAATCCGTAAAAATTCCGACGAAGCCGATTCTCGATGCGTTGTGACCGGCAAGCTTCCAGTAGCTATTCCAATCGGGTTTTCCTGAATTATTGGACTCGGATCCAAAATTTCACCACTTTTTGCGATTTATCGATTTTGTTGATTTTCCCTAGTGGTACCCCTAGGGAAATCCGTACAAATTCGTCGGATTCCGACGAAGCCGATTCACGATGCGTTGTGACCGGCAAGCTTCCAGTAGCTATTCCAATCGGGTTTTCCTTAATTATTGGACTCGGATAAAAAATTTTACCATTTTTTGCGATTTCTCGATTTTGGTGATTTTCTTTAGTGGTAGGGAAATCCGTAAAAATTCGTCGGATTCCAACGAAGCCGATTCTCGATGCGTTGCGACCGGCAAGCTTCCAGTAGCTATTCCAATTGGGTTTTCCTGAATTATTGGACTCGGATCCAAACTTTCACCACTTTTTGCGATTTTTCGATTTCGGTGATTTTTCCTAGTGGTACCCCTAGGGAAATCCGTAAAAATTCGTCGGATTCCGACGAAGCCGATTCTCGATGCGTTGTGACCGGCAAGCTTCCAGTAGCTATTCCAATCGGGTTTTCCTGAATTATAGGACTCGAATCCAAAATTTCACCACTTTTTGCGATTTCTCGATTTTTGTGATTTTCCCTAGTGCTACCCCTAGGGAAATCCGTCGGATTTCGACAAAGCCGATTCTCGATGCATTGTGATCGGCAAGCTTCTAGTAGCTATTCCAATCGGGTTTTCCTGAATTATTGGACTCGAATTCAAAATTTCACCACATTTTGCGATTTCTCGATTTTGGTGATTTTTCCTAGTGGTACCCCTAGGGAAATTCGTAAAAATCCGTCGTATTCCGACGAATCCGATTGTCGATGCGTTGTGACCGGCAAGCTTCCAGTAGCTATTCCAATCGGGTTTTCCTGAATTATTGGACTCGGATCAAAAAAAAATCCACTTTTTGCGATTTCTCGATTTTGGTGAGTTTCCCTAGTGCTAGGGGAATCCGTAAAAATTCATCGGATTCCGACGAAATCGATTCTCGATACGTTGTGACCGGCAAGTTTCCAGTAGCTATTCCAATCGAGTTTTCCTGAATTATTGGACTCGAATAAAAAATTTTACCACTTTTTGCGATTTCTTGATTTTGGTGATTTTCTTTAGTGGCATGGAAATCCGTAAAAATTCGTCGGATTCCGACGAAGCCGATTCTCGATGCGTTGTGACCGGCAAGCTTCCAGTAGCTATTCCAATCGGGTTTTCCTGAATTATTGGACTCGGATCCAAAATTTCACCACTTTTTGCGATTTCTCGATTTTGGTGATTTTCCCTAGTGGTACCCGTAGGAAAATCTGTAAAAATTCTTCAAATTCCGACGAAGCCGATTCTCGATGCGTTGTGACCGGCAAGCTTCAAGTAGCTATTCCAATCAGGTTTTCTTGAATTATTGGACTCGGATCAAAAATTTCACCACTTTTTGCGATTTCTCGATTTTGGTGATTTTCCCGAGTGGTACCCCTAGGGAAATCCGTAAAAATTCGTCGGATTCCGACGAATCCGATTCTCGATGCGTTTTGTCCGGAAAGCTTCAATTAGCTATTCCAATTGGGTTTTCCTGAATTATTGGACTCGGACCAAAAATTTCATAACTTTTTGCGATTTCTCGATTTTTGTGATTTTTCCTAGTGGTACCCCTTGGGAAATCCGTAAAAATCCGTCGGATTCAGACGAAGCCGATTCTCGATACGTTGTGACCGGCAAGCTTCCAGTAGCTATTCTAATCGGGTTTTCCTGAATTATTGGACTCGGATCCAAAATTTCACCACTTTTTGCGATTTCTCGATTTTGGTGATTTTTCCTAGTGGTACCCATAGGGAAATTCGTCGGATTCCGACAAAGCCGATTCTCGATGCGTTGTGATCGGCAAGCTTCCAGTAGCTATTCCAATCGGGTTTTCCTCAATTATTGGACTCGAATCCAAAATTTCACCACATTTTGCGATTTCTCGATTTTGGTGATTTTCCCTAGTGGTACCCCTAGGGAAATTCGTAAAAATCCGTCGTATTCCGACGAATCCGATTCTCGATGTGTTTTGACCGGCAAGCTTCCAGTAGCTATTCCAATCGGGTTTTCCTGAATTATTGGACTCGGATCCAAAATTTCACCACTTTTTGCGATTTCTCGATTTTGGTGATTTTCCCTAGTGGTAGGGAAATCCGTAAAAATTCGTCGGATTTCGACGAAGCCGATTCTCGATGCGTTGTGACCGGAAGGTTTCCAGTAGATATTCCAATCGGGTTTTCCTGAATTATTTGACTCGTATCAGAAATTTCACCACTTTTTGCGATTTCTCGATTTTGGTGATTTTCCCTAGTGGTACCCCTAAGGAAATCCGTAAAAATTCGTCGGATTCAGACGAAGTCGATTCTCCATGCGTTGTGACCGGCAAGCTTCCAGTAGCTATTGCAATCGGGTTTTCTTGAATTATTGGACTCGGATCCAAAATTTCACCACTTTTTGCGATTTCTCGATTTTGGTGATTTTCCCTAGTGGTACCCCTAGGAAAATCCGTAAAAATTCCGACGAAGCCGATTCTTAATGCGTTGTGACCGGAAAGCTTCCAGTAGCTATTCCAATCGTGTTTTCCTGAATTATTGGACCCGGATCAAAAATTTTACCACTTTTTGCGATTTCTCGATTTTGGTGATTTTTCCTAGTGGTACCCCTAGGGAAATCCGTAAAAATTCGTCGGATTCCAATGAAGCCGATTCATGATGCGTTGTGACCGGCAAGCTTCCAGTAGCTATTCCAATCGAGTTTTCCTGAATTATTGGACTCGAATAAAAAATTTTACCACTTTTTGCGATTTCTTGATTTTGGTGATTTTTTTTAGTGGCATGGAAATCCGTAAAAATTCGTCGGATTCCGACGAAGCCGATTCTCGATGCGTTGTGACCGGCAAGCTTCCAGTAGCTATTCCAATCGGGTTTTCCTGAATTATTGGACTCGGATCCAAAATTTCACCACTTTTTGCGATTTCTCGATTTTGGTGATTTTCCCTAGTGGTACCCGTAGGAAAATCCGTAAAAATTCTTCAAATTCCGACGAAGCCGATTCTCGATGCATTGTGACCGGCAAGCTTCAAGTAGCTATTCCAATCAGGTTTTCTTGAATTATTGGACTCGGATCAAAAATTTCACCACTTTTTGCGATTTCTCGATTTTGTTTATTTTCCCTAGTGGTGCCCCTAGGGAAATCCGTAAAAATTCGTCGGATTCCGACGAAGCCGATTCTCGATGCGTTGGGACCGGCAAGCTTCCAGTAGCTATTCCAATCGGGTTTTCCTGAATTATTGGACTCGGATCAAAAATTTTACCACTTTTTGCCATTTCTCGATTTTGGTGATTTTCGCTAGTGGTACCACTAGGGAAATCCGTAAAAATTCGACGGATTCCGACGAAGCCGATTCTCGATGCGTTGTGACCGGCAAGCTTTCAGTAGCTATTCCAATCGGGTTTTGCAGAATTATTGGACTCCGATCCGAAATTTCACCACTTTTTGCGATTTCTCGATTTTGGTGATTTTCCCTAGTGGTACCCCTAGGGAAATCCGTAAAAATCCGTCGGATTCAGACGAAGCCGATTCTCGATGCGTTGTGACCGGTAAGCTTCCAGTAGCTATTCCAATCGGGTTTTCCTGAATTATTGAACTATCATCCAAAATTTCAACACTTTATGCGATTTCTCGATTTTGGTGATTTTCCCGAGTGGTACCCCTAGGGAAATCCGTAAAAATCTGTCGGATTCCGATGAATCCGATTCTCGATGCGTTTTAACCGGCAAGCTTCCAGTAGCTATTCTAATTGGGTTTTCCTGAATTATTGGACTCGGATCCAAAATTTCACTACTTTTTGCGATTTCTCGATTTTGTTGATTTTCCCTAGTGGTACCCCTAGGGAAATCCGTAAAAATTCGTCGGATTTCGACGAAGCCGATTATCGATGCGTTGTGACCGGCAAACTTCCAGTAGCTATTCCAATCGGGTTTTCCTGAATTATTGGACTCCGATCCGAAATTTCGCCACTTTTTGCGATTTCTCGATTTTGGTGATTTTCCCTAGTGGTATCCCTAGGGAAATCCGTAAAAATCCGTCGGATTCAGACGAAGCCGATTCTCGATCCGTTGTGACCGGCAAGCTTCCAGTAGCTATTCCAATCGGGTTTTCCTGAATTATTGGACTCGGATCCAAAATTTCAACACTTTTTGCGATTTCTCGATTTTGGTGATTTTCCCTAGTTGTACCCCTAGGGAAATCCGTAAAAATCCGTCGGATTCCGATGAATCCGATTCTCGATGCGTTTTGACCGGCAAGCTTCCGGTATCTTTTCCAATTGGGTTTTCCTGAATTAATTGACTCGGATTAAAAATTTCACCACTTTTTGCGATTTCTCGATTTTTTTGATTTTCCCTAGTGGTACCCCTAGGAAAATTCGTCGGATTCCGACAAAGCCGATTCTCGATGCGTTGTGATCGGCAAGCTTCCAGTAGCTATTCCAATCGGGTTTTCCTGAATTATTGGACTCGAATCCAAAATTTCACCACTTTTTGCGATTTCTCGATTTTGGTGATTTTCCCTAGTGGTACCCCTAGGGAAATTCGTAAAAATCCGTCGTATTCCGACAAATCCGATTCTCGATGTGTTTTGACCGGCAAGCTTCCAGTAGTAATTCCAATCGGAATAGCTACTGGAAGCTTGCCGGTCACAACGCATCGAGAATCAGCTTCGTCGGAATTTTTACGGATTTCCCTAGGGGTACCTCTAGGGAAAATCACCAAAACCGAGAAATAGCAAAAAGTGGTGAAATTTTGGATCCGAGTCCAATAATTCAGGAAAACCCGATTGGAATAGCTACTGGAAGCTTGCCGGTCACAACGCATCGAGAATCGTTTTCGTCGGAAATTTTATGGATTTCCGTAGGGGTACCACTAGGGAAAATAACCAAAATCGAGAAATCGCAAAAAGTGGTGAAATTTTGGATCCGAGTCCAATAATTCAGGAAAACCCGATTGGAATAGCTACTGGAAGCTTGCCGGTCACAACGCATCGAGAATCGGCTTCATCGGAATCCGTCGAATTTTTACGGATTTCCCTAGGGGTACCACTAGGGAAAATCACCAAAATCGAGAAATCGCAAAAAGTGGTAAAATTTTGGATCCGAAAACAATAATTCAGGAAAACCCGATTGGAATAGCTACTGGATGCTTGCCGGTCACAACGCATCAAGAATCGACTTCGTCGGAATCCGACGGATTTTGACGGATTTCCCTAAGGTTACCACTAGGAAAAATCACCAAAATCGAGAAATCGCAAAAAGTGGCGAAATTTTGGATCCGAGTCCAATAATTTAGGAAAACCCGATTGGAATAGCTACCGGAAGCTTGCCGGTCACAACGCATCGAAAATCGATTTCGTCGGAATCCTACGAATTTTTACGGATTTCCCGAGGGGTACCATTAGGGAAAATCACCAAAATCGAGTAATCGCAAAAAGTGATGAAATTTTGGATCCGAGTCCAATAATTCAGGAAAACCCGATTGGAATAGCTACGAGAAGCTTGCCGGTCACAACGCATCGAGAATCGGCTTCATCGGAATCCGACGAATTTTTACGGATTTCCCTAAGGGTACCACTAGGGAAAATCACCAAAATCGAGAAATCGCAAAAAGTGGTGAAATTTTGGATCCGAGTCCAATAATTCAGGAAAACCCGATTGGAATCGCTACTGGAAGCTTGCCGATCACAACGCATCGTGAATCGGCTTCGTCGGAATCCGTCGATTTTTTACGGATTTTCCTAGGGGTACCACTAGGGAAAATCACCAAAATCGAGAAATCGAAAAAAGTGGTGAAATTTTGGATCCGAGTCCAATAATTCAGGAAAATCCGATTGGAATAAATACTGGAAGCTTGCCGGTCACAACGCATCGAGAATCGGCTTCATCAGAATTTTTACGGATTTTCCTAGGGGTACCACTAGGGAAAATCACCAAAATCGAGAAATCGTTAAAAGTGGTGAAATTTTTGATCCAAGTCCAATAATTTAGGAAAACCCGATTGGAATAGCTACTGGAACTTTTCCGGTCACAACGCATCCAAAATCGGCTTCGTCGGAATCCGACGAATTTTTACGGATTTTCCTAGGGGTACCACTAGGGAAAATCACCGAAATCGAGAAATCGCAAAAAGTGGTGAAATTTTGGATCCGAGTCCAATAATTCATGAAAACCCGATTGGAATAGCTACTGGAAGCTTGCCGGTCACAACGCATCGAGAATCGGTTTCGTCGGAATCCGACGAATTTTTACGGATTTTCCTAGGGGTCCCACTAGGGAAAATCACCAAAATCGAGAAATTGAAAAAAGTGGTGAAAATTTGGATCCGAGTCCAATAATTCAGGAAAACCCGATTGGAATAGCTACTGGAAGCTTGCCGGTCACAACGCATCGAGAATCGGCTTCGTCGGAATCCGATGTATTTTTACGGATTTTCCTAGGGGGTACCACTAGGGAAAATCACCAAAATCGAGAAATCGCAAAAATTGGTTAAATTTTTTATCCGAGTCCAATAATTCAGGAAAATCCGATTGGAATAGCTACTGGAAGCTTGCCGATCAAAACACATCGAGAATCGGCTTCGTCGGAATCCGTCGAATTTTTACGGATTTCCCTAGGGGTACCACTAGGGAAAATCACTAAAATCGAGAAATCGCAAAAAGTGGTGAAATTTTGGATCCGAGTCCAATAATTCAGGAAAATCCGATTGGAATAGCTACTGGAAGCTTGCCGATCACAACGCATCGAGAATCGGCTTCGTCACAATTTTTAAGGATTTTCCTAGGGGTACCACTAGGGAAAATCACCAAAATCGAGAAATCGCAAAAACTGGTGAAATTTTGGATCCGAGTCCAATAATTTAGGAAAACCCGATTGGAATAGCTACCGGAAGCTTGCCGGTCACAACGCATCGAGAATCGATTTCGTCGAAATCCGATGAATTTTTACGGATTTTCCGAGGGGTACCACTAGGGAAAATCACCAAAATCGAGAAATCGCAAAAAGTGGTGAAATTTTGGATCCGAGTCCAATAATTCAGGAAAACCCAATTGGAATAGCTACGAGAAGCTTGCCGGTCACAACGCATCGAGAATCGGCTTCGTCGGAATCCGACGAATTTTTACGGATTTCCCTAGGGGTACCACTAGGAAAAATCACCAAAATCGAGAAATCGCAAAAAGTGATGAAATTTTGGATCCGAGTCCAATAATTCAGGAAAACCCGATTGAAATAGCTACTGGAAGCTTGCCGGTCACAACGCATCGAGAATCGGCTTCGTCGAAATCCGATGAATTTTTACGGATTTCCCTAGGGGTACGCCTAGGGAAAATCACCAAAATCGAGAAATCGCAAAAAGTGGTGAAATTTTGGATCCGAATCCAATAATTCAGGAAAACCCGATTGGAATAGCTACTGGAAGCGTGCCGATCACTACGCATCGAGAATCGGTTTCGTTGAAATCCGATGAATTTTAACGGATTTTCCTAGGGGCACCACTAGGGAAAATCACCAAAATCGAGAAATCGCAAAAAGTGGTGAAATTTTTGATCTGAGTCCAATAATTCAGGAAAACCCGATTGGAATAGCTACTGGAAGCTTGCCGGTCACAACGCATTGAGAATCGGCTTCGTCGGAATTTTTACGGATTTTTCTAGGGGTACCACTAGGGAAAATCACCAAAATCGAGAAATTGAAAAAAGTGGTGAAATTTTGGATCCGAGTCCAATAATTCAGGAAAACCCGATTGGAATAGCTACTGGAAAATTGCCGGTCACAACGCATCGAGAATCGGCTTCGTCGGAATCCGATGTATTTTTACGGATTTTCCTAGGTGGTACCACTAGGGAAAATCACCAAAATCGAGAAATCGCAAAAATTGGTGAAATTTTTGATCCGAGTCCAATAATTCAGGAAAATCCGATTGGAATAGCTACTGGAAGCTTGCCGATCACAACGCATCGAGAATCGGCTTCGTCAGAATCCGTCGAATTTTTACGGATTTCCCTAGGGGTACCACTAGGAAAAATCACCAAAATCGAGAAATCGCAAAAAGTGGTGAAATTTTTGATTCGAGTCCAATAATTCAGGAAATTCCGATTGGAATAGCTACCGGAAGCTTGCTGGTCACAACGCATCGAGAATCGGCTTCGTCGGAATTTTTACGGATTTCCCTAGGGGTACCACTAGGGAAAATCACCAAAATCGAGAAATCGCAAAAAGTGGTTAAATTTTGGATCCGAGTCCAATAATTCAGGAAAATACGATTGGAATAGCTACTGGAAGCTTGCCGATCACAACGCATTGAGAATCGGCTTCGTCGGAATTTTTACGGATTTTCCTAGTGGTACCACTAGGGAAAATCACCAAAATCGAGAAATCGCAAAAAGTGTTGAAATTTTGGATCCGAGTACAATAATTCAGGAAACCCCGATTGGAATAGCTACTGGAAACTTGCCGGTCACAACGCATCGAGAATCGACTTCGTCGGAATCCGATGAATTTTCACGGATTTCCCTAGGGGTACACTAGGGAAAATCACCAAAATCGAGAAATCGCAAAAAGTGGTGAAATTTTTGATCCGAGTCCAATAATTCTGGAAAACCCGATAGGAATAGCTACAGGAAGCTTGCCGGTCACAACGCATCGAGAATCGGCTTCGTCGGAATCCGACGAATTTTTATGGAAAATCACCAAAATCGAGAAATCGCAAAAAGTGGTGAAATTTTTGATCCGAGTCCAATAACTCAGTAAAATCCGATTGGAATAGCTACTGGAAGCTTGCCGGTCACAACGCATCGAGAATCGGCTTCGTCAGAATTTTTACGGATTTTCCTAGGGGTACCACTAGGGAAAATCACCAAAATCGAGAAATCGCAAAAAGTGGTGAAATTTTGGATCCGAGTCCAATAATTTAGGAAAACCCGATTGGAATAGCTACTGGAAGCTTTCCGGTCACAACGCATCCAAAATCGGCTTCGTCGGAATCCGACGAATTTTTACGGATTTTCCTAGGGGTACCACTAGGGAAAATCACCAAAATCAAGAAATCATAAAAAGTGGTGAAATTTTGGATCCGAGTCCAATAATTCTTGAAAACCCGATTGGAATAGCTACTGGAAGCTTGCCGGTCACAACGCATCGAGAATCGGTTTCGTCGGAATCCGACGAATTTTTACGGATTTTCCTAGGGGTACCACTAGGGAAAATCACCAAAATCGAGAAATTGAAAAAAGTGGTGAAATTTTGGATCCGAGTCCAATAATTCAGGAAAACCCGATTGGAATAGCTACTGGAAGCTTGCCGGTCACAACGCATCGAGAATCGGCTTCGTCGGAATCCGATGTATTTTTACGGATTTTCCTAGGGGGTACCACTAGGTAAAATCATCAAAATCGAGAAATCGCAAAAATTGGTGAAATTTTTGATCCGAGTCCAATAATTCAGGAAAATCCGATTGGAATAGCTACTGGAAGCTTGCCGATCACAACGCATCGAGAATCAGCTTCGTCGGAATCCGTCGAATTTTTACGGATTTCCCTAGAGGTACCACTAGGGAAAATCACCAAAATCGAGAAATCGCAAAAAGTGGTGAAATTTTGGATCCGAGTCCAATAATTTAGGAAAATCCGATTGGAATAGCTACTGGAAGCTTGCCAGTCACAACGCATCGAGAATCGGCTTCGTCGGAATTTTTACGGATTTTCCTAGGGGTACCACTTGAGAAAATCAATAAAATCGAGAAATCGCAAAAAGTGGTGAAATTTTGGATCCGAGTCCAATAACTCAGGAAAATCCGATTGGAATAGCTACTGGAAGCTTGCCGGTCACAACGCATCGAGAATCGACTTCGTCAGAATTTTTACGGATTTTCCTAGGGGTACCACTAGGGAAAATCACAAAAATCGAGAAATCGCAAAAAATGGTGAAATTTTGGATCCGAGTCCAATAATTTAGGAAAACCCGATTGGAATAGCTACTAGAAACTTGCCGGTCACAATGCATCCAAAATCGGCTTCGTCGGAATCCGACGAATTTTTACGGATTTTCCTAGGGGTACCACTAGGGAAAATCACCAAAATCGAGAAATCGCAAAAAGTGGTGAAATTTTGGATCCGAGTCCAATAATTCATGAAAACCCGATTGGAATAGCTACTGGAAGCTTGCCGGTCACAACGCATCAAGAATCGGTTTCGTCGGAATCCGACGAATTTTTACGGATTTTCCTAGGGGTACCACTAGGGAAAATCACCAAAATCGAGAAATTGAAAAAAGTGGTGAAATTTTGGATCCAAGTCCAATAATTCAGGAAAACCCGATTGCAATAGCTACTGGAAAATTGCCGGTCACAACGCATCGAGAATCGGCTTCGTCGGAATCCGATGTATTTTTACGGATTTTCCTAGGGGGTACCACTAGGGAAAATCACCAAAATCGAGAAATCGCAAAAATTGGTGAAATTTTTTATCCGAGTCCAATAATTCAGGAAAAACCGATTGGAATAGCTACTGGAAGCTTGCCAATCACAACGCATCGAGAATCGGCTTCGTCAGAATCCGTCGAATTTTTACGGATTTCCCTAGGGGTACCACTAGGGAAAATCACCAAAATCGAGAAATCGCAAAAAGTGGTGAAATTTTTGATTCGAGTCCAATAATTCAGGAAAATCCGATTGGAATAGCTACTGGAAGCTTGCAGGTCACAACGCATCGAGAATCGGCTTCGTCGGAATTTTTACGGATTTTCCTAGGGGTACCACTTGAGAAAATCACCAAAATCGAGAAATCGCAAAAAGTGGTGAAATTTTGGATCCGAGTCCAATAATTCAGGAAAACCCGATTGGAATAGCTACTGGAAGCTTGTCGGTTACAACGCATCGAGAATCGGCTTCGTCGGAATTTGTACGGATTTCCCTAGGGGTACCACTAGAGAAAATCACCAAAATCGAGAAATCACAAAAAGTGGTGAAATTTTGGATCCGAGTCCAATAATTCAGGAAAACCCGATGGGAAAAGCTACTGGAAACTTGCCGGTCACAACGCATCGAGAATCGTCTTCGTCGGAATCCGTCGAATTTTTACGGATTTCCCTAGGGGTAGCACTAGGGAAAATCACCAAAATCGAGAAATCGCAAAAAGTGGTGAAATTTTTGATCCGAGTCCAATAATTCAGAAAAATCAGATTGGAATAGCTACTGGAAGCTTGCCGCTCACAACGCATCGAAAATCGGTTTCGTCGGAATCCTTCGAATTTTTACGGATTTCCCTAGGGGTACCACTAGGGAAAATCACCAAAATCGAGAAATCGCAAAAAGTGGTTAAATTTTGGATCCGAGTCCAATAATTCAGGAAAATACGATTAGAATAGCTACTGGAAGCTTGCCGATCACAACGCATCGAGAATCGGCTTCGTTGGAATTTTTACGGATTTTCCTAATGGTACCACTAGGGAAAATCACCAAAATCGAGAAATCGCAAAAAGTGGTGAAATTTTGGATCCGAGTACAATAATTCAGGAAACCCCGATTGGAATAGCTACTAGAAACTTGCCGGTCACAACGCATCGAGAATCGGCTTCGTCGGAATCCGATGAATTTTCACGGATTTCCCTAGGGGTACACTAGGGAAAATCACCAAAATCGAGAAATCGCAAAAAGTGGTGAAATTTTTGATCCGAGTCCAATAATTTTGGAAAACCCGATAGGAATAGCTACTGGAAGCTTGCCGGTCACAACGCATCGAGAATCGGCTTCGTCGGAATCCGACGAATTTTTATGGATTTCCCTAGGGGTACCACTAGGGAAAATCACCAAAATCGAGAAATCGCAAAAAGTGGTGAAATTTTTGATCCGAGTCCAATAACTCAGTAAAATCCGATTGGAATAGCTACTGGAAGCTTGCCGGTCACAACGCATTGAGAATCGGCTTCGTCAGAATTTTTACGGATTTTCCTAGGGGTACCACTAGGGAAAATCATTAAAATCGAGAAATCGCAAAAAGTGGTGAAATTTTGGATCCGAGTCCAATAATTTAGGAAAACCCGATTGGAATAGCTACTGGAAGCTTTCCGGTCACAACGCATCCAAAATCGGCTTCGTCGGAATCCGACGAATTTTTACGGATTTTCCTAGGGGTACCACTAGGGAAAATCACCAAAATCAAGAAATCGTAAAAAGTGTTGAAATTTTGGATCCGAGTCCAATAATTCTTGAAAACCCGATTGGAATAGCTACTGGAAGCTTGCCGGTCACAACGCATCGAGAATCGGTTTCGTCGGAATCCGACGAATTTTTACGGATTTTCCTAGGGGTACCACTAGGGAAAATCACCAAAATCGAGAAATTGAAAAAAGTGGTGAAATTTTGGATCCGAGTCCAATAATTCAGGAAAACCCGATTGGAATAGCTACTGGAAGCTTGCCGGTCACAACGCATCGAGAATCGGCTTCGTCGGAATCCGATGTATTTTTACGGATTTTCCTAGGGGGTACCACTAGAGAAAATCACCAAAATCGAGAAATCGCAAAAATTGGTGAAATTTTTGATCTGAGTCCAATAATTCAGGAAAATCTGATTGGAATAGCTACTGGAAGCTTGCCGATCACAACGCATCGAGAATCAGCTTCGTCGAAATCCGTCGAATTTTTACGGATTTCCCTAGAGGTACCACTAGGGAAAATCACCAAAATCGAGAAATCGCAAAACGTGGTGAAATTTTGGATCCGAGTCCAATAATTCAGGAAAATCCGATTGGAATAGCTACTGGAAGCTTGCCAGTCACAACGCATCGAGAATCGGCTTCGTCGGAATTTTTACGGATTTTTCTAGGGGTACCACTAGAGAAAATCACCAAAATCGAGAAATCGCAAAAAGTGGTAAAATTTTGGATCCGAGTCCAATAACTCAGGAAAATTCAATTGGAATAGCTACTGGAAGCTTGCCAGTCACAACGCATCGATAATCGACTTCGTCAGAATTTTTACGGATTTTCCTAGGGGTACCACTAGGGAAAATCACAAAAATCGAGAAATCGCAAAAAGTGGTGAAATTTTGGATCCGAGTCCAATAATTTAGGAAAACCCGATTGGAATAGCTACTGGAAGCTTGCCGGTCACAACGCATCCAAAATCGGCTTCGTCGGAATCCGACGAATTTTTACGGATTTTCCTAGGGGTACCACTAGGGAAAATCACCAAAATCGAGAAATCGCAAAAAGTGGTGAAATTTTGGATCCGAGTCCAATAATTCATGAAAACCCGATTGGAATAGCTACTGGAAGCTTGCCGGTCACAACGCATCAAGAATCGGTTTCGTCGGAATCCGACGAATTTTTACGGATTTTCCTAGGGGTACCACTAGGGAAAATCACCAAAATCGAGAAATTAAAAAAAGTGGTGAAATTTTGGATCCGAGTCCAATAATTCAGGAAAACCCGATTGGAATAGCTACTGGAAAATTGCCGGTCACAACGCATCGAGAATCGGCTTCGTCGGAATCCGATGTATTTTTACGGATTTTCCTAGGGGGTACCACTAGGGAAAATCACCAAAATCGAGAAATCGCAAAAATTGGTGAAATTTTTGATCCGAGTCCAATAATTCAGGAAAATCCGATTGGAATAGCTACTGGAAGCTTGCCGATCACAACGCATCGAGAATCGGCTTCGTCAGAATCCGTCGAATTTTTACGGATTTCCCTAGGGGTACCACTAGGGAAAATCACCAAAATCGAGAAATCGCAAAAAGTGGTGAAATTTTTGATTCGAGTCCAATAATTCAGGAAAATCCGATTGGAATAGCTACTGGAAGCTTGCCGGTCACAACGCATCGAGAATCGGCTTCGTCGGAATTTTTACGGATTTTCCTAGGGGTACCACTTGAGAAAATCACCAAAATCGAGAAATCGCAAAAAGTGGTGAAATTTTGGATCCGAGTCCAATAATTCAGGAAAACCCGATTGGAATAGCTACTGAAATCTTGTCGGTCACAACGCATCAAGAATCGGCTTCGTCGGAATTTGTACGGATTTCCCTAGGGGTACCACTAGAGAAAATCACCAAAATCGAGAAATCGCAAAAAGTGGTGAAATTTTGGATCCGAGTCCAATAATTCTGGAAAACCCGATGGGAAAAGCTACTGGAAACTTGCCGGTCACAACGCATCGAGAATCGTCTTCGTCGGAATCCGTCGAATTTTTACGGATTTCCCTAGGGGTAGCACTAGGGAAAATCACCAAAATCGAGAAATCGCAAAAAGTGGTGAAATTTTGGATCCGAGTCCAATAATTCAGGAAAATCAGATTGGAATAGCTACTGGAAGCTTGCCGCTCACAACGCATCAAAAATCGGCTTCGTCGGAATCCGTCGAATTTTTACGGATTTCCCTAGGGGTACCACTAGGGAAAATCACCAAAATCAAGAAATCGCAAAAAGTGGTTAAATTTTGGATCCGAGTCCAATAATTCAGGAAAATAGGATTGAAATAGCTACTGGAAGCTTGCCGATCACAACGCATCGAGAATCGGCTTCGTCGGAATTTTTACGGATTTTCCTAGTGGTACCACTAGGGAAAATCACCAAAATCGAGAAATCGCAAAAAGTGGTGAAATTTTGGATCCGAGTACAATAATTCAGGAAACCCCGATTGGAATAGCTACTGGAAACTTGCCGGTCACAACGCATCGAGAATCGGCTTCGTCGGAATCCGATGAATTTTCACGGATTTCCCTAGGGGTACACTAGGGAAAATCGCCAAAATCGAGAAATCGCAAAAAGTGGTGAAATTTTTGATCCGAGTCCAATAATTCTGGAAAACCCGATAGGAATAGCTACTGAAAGCTTGCCAGTCACAACGCATCGAGAATCGGCTTCGTCGGAATCCGACGAATTTTTATGGATTTCCCTAGGGGTACCACTAGGGAAAATCACCAAAATCGAGAAATCGCAAAAAGTGGTGAAATTTTTAATCCGAGTCCAATAACTCAGTAAAATCCGATTGGAATAGCTACTGGAAGCTTGCCGGTCACAACGGATCGAGAATCGGCTTCGTCAGAATTTTTACGGATTTTCCTAGTGGTACCACTAGGGAAAATCACCAAAATCGAGAAATCGCAAAAAGTGGTAAAATTTTGGATCCGAGTCCAATAATTTAGGAAAACCCGATTGGAATAGCTACTGGAAGCTTTCCGGTCACAACGCATCCAAAATCGGCTTCGTCGGAATCCGACGAATTTTTACGGATTTTCCTAGGGGTACCACTAGGGAAAATCACCAAAATCAAGAAATCATAAAAAGTGGTGAAATTTTGGATCCGAGTCCAATAATTCTTGAAAACCCGATTGGAATAGCTACTGGAAGCTTGCCGGTCACAACGCATCGAGAATCGGTTTCGTCGGAATCCGATGAATTTTTACGGAATTTCCTAGGGGTACCACTAGGGAAAATCACCAAAATCGAGAAATTGAAAAAAGTGGTGAAATTTTGGATCCGAGTCCAATAATTCAGGAAAACCCGATTGGAATAGCTACTGGAAGCTTGCCGGTCACAACGCATCGAGAATCGGCTTCGTCGGAATCCGATGTATTTTTACGGATTTTCCTAGGGGGTACCACTAGGGAAAATCACCAAAATCGAGAAATCGCAAAAATTGGTGAAATTTTTGATCCGAGTCCAATAATTGAGGAAAATCCAATTGGAATAGCTACTGGAAGCTTGCCGATCACAACGCATCGAGAATCAGCTTCGTCGGAATCCGTCGAATTTTTACGGATTTCCCTAGAGGTACCACTAGGGAAAATCACCAAAATCGAGAAATCGCAAAAAGTGGTTAAATTTTGGATCCGAGTCCAATAATTCAGGAAAATCCGATTGGAATAGCTACTGGAAGCTTGCCAGTCACAACGCATCGAGAATCGGCTTCGTCGGAATTTTTACGGATTTTCCTAGGGGTACCACTAGAGAAAATCAATAAAATCGAGAAATCGCAAAAAGTGGTGAAATTTTGGATCCGAGTCCAATAACTCAGGAAAATCCGATTGGAATAGCTACTGGAAGCTTGCCGGTCACAACGCATCGAGAATCGACTTCGTCAGAATTTTTACGGATATTCCTAGTGGTACCACTAGGGAAAATCACAAAAATCGAGAAATCGCAAAAAGTGGTAAAATTTTGGATCCGAGTCCAATAATTCAGGAAAATCAGATTGGAATAGCTACTGGAAGCTTGCCGCTCACAACGCATCGAAAATCGGCTTCGTCGGAATCCGTCGAATTTTTACGGATTTCCCTAGGGGTACCACTAGGGAAAATCACCAAAATCGATAAATCGCAAAAAGTGGTTAAATTTTGGATCCGAGTCCAATAATTCAGGAAAATAGGATTGGAATAGCTACTGGAAGCTTGCCGATCACAACGCATCGAGAATCGGCTTCGTCGGAATTTTTACGGATTTTCCTAGTGGTACCACTAGGGAAAATCACCAAAATCGAGAAATCGCAAAAAGTGGTGAAATTTTGGATCCGAGTACAATAATTCAGGAAACCCCGATTGGAATAGCTACTGGAAACTTGCCGGTCACAACGCATCGAGAATCGGCTTCGTCGGAATCTGATGAATTTTCACGGATTTCCCTAGGGGTACACTAGGGAAAATCACCAAAATCGAGAAATCGCAAAAAGTGGTGAAATTTTTGATCCGAGTCCAATAATTCTGGAAAACCCGATAGGAATAGCTACTGGAAGCTTGCCGGTCACAACGCATCGAGAATCGGCTTCGTCGGAATCCGACGAATTTTTATGGATTTCCCTAGGGGTACCACTAGGGAAAATCACCAAAATCGAGAAATCGCAAAAAGTGGTGAAATTTTTGATCCGAGTCCAATAACTTAGTAAAATCCGATTGGAATAGCTACTGGAAGCTTGCCGGTCACAACGCATCAAGAATCGGCTTCGTCAGAATTTTTACGGATTTTCCTAGGGGTACCACTAGGGAAAATCACCAAAATCGAGAAATCGCAAAAAGTGGTAAAATTTTGGATCCGAGTCCAATAATTTAGGAAAACCCGATTGGAATAGCTACTGGAAGCTTTCCGGTCACAACGCATCCAAAATCGGCTTCGTCGGAATCCGACGAATTTTTACGGATTTTCCTAGGGGTACCACTAGGGAAAATCACCAAAATCAAGAAATCATAAAAAGTGGTGAAATTTTGGATCCGAGTCCAATAATTCTTGAAAACCCGATTGGAATAGCTACTGGAAGCTTGCCGGTCACAACGCATCGAGAATCGGTTTCGTCGGAATCCGATGAATTTTTACGGAATTTCCTAGGGGTACCACTAGGGAAAATCACCAAAATCGAGAAATTGAAAAAAGTGGTGAAATTTTGGATCCGAGTCCAATAATTCAGGAAAACCCGATTGGAATAGCTACTGGAAGCTTGCCGGTCACAACGCATCGAGAATCGGCTTCGTCGGAATCCGATGTATTTTTACGGATTTTCCTAGGGGGTACCACTAGAGAAAATCACCAAAATCGAGAAATCGCAAAAATTGGTGAAATTTTTGATCCGAGTCCAATAATTGAGGAAAATCCGATTGGAATAGCTACTGGAAGCTTGCCGATCACAACGCATCGAGAATCAGCTTCGTCGGAATCCGTCGAATTTTTACGGATTTCCCTAGAGGTACCACTAGGGAAAATCACCAAAATCGAGAAATCGCAAAAAGTGGTTAAATTTTGGATCCGAGTCCAATAATTCAGGAAAATCCGATTGGAATAGCTACTGGAAGCTTGCCAGTCACAACGCATCGAGAATCGGCTTCGTCGGAATTTTTACGGATTTTCCTAGGGGTACCACTAGAGAAAATCAATAAAATCGAGAAATCGCAAAAAGTGGTGAAATTTTGGATCCGAGTCCAATAACTCAGGAAAATCCGATTGGAATAGCTACTGGAAGCTTGCCGGTCACAACGCATCGAGAATCGACTTCGTCAGAATTTTTACGGATTTTCCTAGGGGTACCACTAGGGAAAATCACAAAAATCGAGAAATCGCAAAAAGTGGTTAAATTTTGGATCCGAGTCCAATAATTCAGGAAAATCAGATTGGAATAGCTACTGGAAGCTTGCCGCTCACAACGCATCGAAAATCGGCTTCGTCGGAATCCGTCGAATTTTTACGGATTTCCCTAGGGGTACCACTAGGGAAAATCACCAAAATCGAGAAATCGCAAAAAGTGGTTAAATTTTGGATCCGAGTCCAATAATTCAGGAAAATAGGATTGGAATAGCTACTGGAAGCTTGCCGATCACAACGCATCGAGAATCGGCTTCGTCGGAATTTTTACGGATTTTCCTAGTGGTACCACTAGGGAAAATCACCAAAATCGAGAAATCGCAAAAAGTGGTGAAATTTTGGATCCGAGTACAATAATTCAGGAAACCCCGATTGGAATAGCTACTGGAAACTTGCCGGTCACAACGCATCGAGAATCGGCTTCGTCGGAATCCGATGAATTTTCACGGATTTCCCTAGGGGTACACTAGGGAAAATCACCAAAATCGAGAAATCGCAAAAAGTGGTGAAATTTTTGATCCGAGTCCAATAATTCTGGAAAACCCGATAGGAATAGCTACTGGAAACTTGCCGGTCACAACGCATCGAGAATCGGCTTCGTCAGAATCCGACGAATTTTTATGGATTTCCCTAGGGGTACCACTAGGGAAAATCACCAAAATCGAGAAATCGCAAAAAGTGGTGAAATTTTTTATCCGAGTCCAATAACTCAGTAAAATCCGATTGGAATAGCTACTGGAAGCTTGCCGGTCACAACGCATCGAGAATCGGCTTCGTCAGAATTTTTACGGATTTTCCTAGGGGTACCACTAGGGAAAATCACCAAAATCGAGAATTCGCAAAAAGTGGTAAAATTTTGGATCCGAATCCAATAATTTAGGAAAACCCGGTTGGAATAGCTACTGGAAGCTTTCCGGTCACAACGCATCCAAAATCGGCTTCGTCGGAATCCGACGAATTTTTACGGATTTTCCTAGGGGTACCACTAGGGAAAATCACCAAAATCAAGAAATCATAAAAAATGGTGAAATTTTGGATCCGAGTCCAATAATTCTTGAAAACCCGATTGGAATAGCTACTGGAAGCTTGCCGGTCACAACGCATCGAGAATCGGTTTCGTCGGAATCCGATGAATTTTTACGGATTTTCCTAGGGGTACCACTAGGGAAAATCACCAAAATCGAGAAATTGAAAAAAGTGGTGAAATTTTGGATCCGAGTCCAATAATTCAGGAAAACCCGATTGGAATAGCTACTGGAAGCTTGCCGGTCACAACGCATCGAGAATCGGCTTCGTCGGAATCCGATGTATTTTTACGGATTTTCCTAGGGGGTACCACTAGGGAAAATCACCAAAATCGAGAAATCGCAAAAATTGGTGAAATTTTTGATCCGAGTCCAATAATTGAGGAAAATCCGATTGGAATAGCTACTGGAAGCTTGCCGATCACAACGCATCGAGAATCAGCTTCGTCGGAATCCGTCGAATTTTTACGGATTTCCCTAGAGGTACCACTAGGGAAAATCACCAAAATCGAGAAATCGCAAAAAGTGGTTAAATTTTGGATCCGAGTCCAATAATTCAGGAAAATCCGATTGGAATAGCTACTGGAAGCTTGCCAGTCACAACCCATCGAGAATCGGCTTCGTCGGAATTTTTACGGATTTTCCTAGGGGTACCACTAGAGAAAATCAATAAAATCGAGAAATCGCAAAAAGTGGTGAAATTTTGGATCCGAGTCCAATAACTCAGGAAAATCCGATTGGAATAGCTACTGGAAGCTTGCCGGTCACAACGCATCGAGAATCGACTTCGTCAGAATTTTTACGGATTTTCCTAGGGGTACCACTAGGGAAAATCACAAAAATCGAGAAATCGCAAAAAGTGGTTAAATTTTTGATCCGAGTCCAATAATTCAGGAAAATCAGATTGGAATAGCTACTGGAAGCTTGCCGCTCACAACGCATCGAAAATCGGCTTCGTCGGAATCCGTCGAATTTTTACGGATTTCCCTAGGGGTACCACTAGGGAAAATCACCAAAATCGAGAAATCGCAAAAAGTGGTTAAATTTTGGATCCGAGTCCAATAATTCAGGAAACTAGGATTGGAATAGCTACTGGAAGCTTGCCGATCACAACGCATCGAGAATCGGCTTCGTCGGAATTTTTACGGATTTTCCTAGTGGTACCACTAGGGAAAATCACCAAAATCGAGAAATCGCAAAAAGTGGTGAAATTTTGGATCCGAGTACAATAATTCAGGAAACCCCGATTGGAATAGCTACTGGAAACTTGCCGGTCACAACGCATCGAGAATCGGCTTCGTCGGAATCCGATGAATTTTCACGGATTTCCCTAGGGGTACACTAGGGAAAATCACCAAAATCGAGAAATCGCAAAAAGTGGTGAAATTTTTGATCCGAGTCCAATAATTCTGGAAAACCCGATAGGAATAGCTACTGGAAGCTTGCCGGTCACAACGCATCGAGAATCGGCTTCGTCGGAATCCGACGAATTTTTATGGATTTCCCTAGGGGTACCACTAGGGAAAATCACCAAAATCGAGAAATCGCAAAAAGTGGTGAAATTTTTGATCCGAGTCCAATAACTTAGTAAAATCCGATTGGAATAGCTACTGGAAGCTTGCCGGTCACAACGCATCGAGAATCGGCTTCGTCAGAATTTTTAATGATTTTCCTAGGGGTACCACTAGGAAAAATCACCAAAATCGAGAAATCGCAAAAAGTAGTAAAATTTTGGATCCGAGTCCAATAATTTAGGAAAACCCGATTGGAATAGCTACTGGAAGCTTTCCGGTCACAACGCATTAAAAATCGGCTTCGTCGGAATCCGACGAATTTTTACGGATTTTCCTAGGGAAAATCACCAAAATCAAGAAATCATAAAAAGTGGTGAAATTTTGGATCCGAGTCCAATAATTCTTGAAAACCCGATTGGAATAGCTACTGGAAGCTTGCCGGTCACAACGCATCGAGAATCGGTTTCGTCGGAATCCGATGAATTTTTACGGATTTTCCTAGGGGTACCACTAGGGAAAATCACCAAAATCGAGAAATTGAAAAAAGTTGTGAAATTTTGGATCCGAGTCCAATAATTCAGGAAAACCCAATTGGAATAGCTACTGGAAGCTTGCCGGTCACAACGCATCGAGAATCGGCTTCGTCGGAATCCGATGTATTTTTACGGATTTTCCTAGGGGGTACCACTAGAGAAAATCACCAAAATCGAGAAATCGCAAAAATTGGTGAAATTTTTGATCCGAGTCCAATAATTCAGGAAAATCCGATTGGAATAGCTACTGGAAGCTTGCCGATCACAACGCATCGAGAATCAGATTCGTCGGAATCCGTCGAATTTTTACGGATTTCCCTAGAGGTACCACTAGGGAAAATCACCAAAATCGAGAAATCGCAAAAAGTGGTGAAATTTTGGATCCGAGTCCAATAATTCAGGAAAATCCGATTGGAATAGCTACTGGAAGCTTGCCAGTCACAACGCATCGAGAATCGGCTTCGTCGGAATTTTTACGGATTTTCCTAAGGGTACCACTAGAGAAAATCACAAAAATCGAGAAATCGCAAAAAGTGGTGAAATTTTGGATCCGAGTCCAATAACTCAGGAAAATCCGATTGGAATAGCTACTGGAAGCTTGCCAGTCACAACGCATCGAGAATCGATTTCGTCAGAATTTTTACGGATTTTCCTAGGGGTACCACTAGGGAAAATCACAAAAATCGAGAAATCGCAAAAAGTGGTGAAATTTTGGATCCGAGTCCAATAATTTAGGAAAACCTGATTGGAATAGCTACTGGAAGCTTGCCGGTCACAACGCATCAAGAATCGGCTTCGTCGAAATCCGACGAATTTTTACGGATTTTCCTAGGGGTACCACTAGGGAAAATCACCAAAATCAAGAAATCGCAAAAAGTGGTGAAATTTTGGATCCGAGTACAATAATTCAGGAAACCCCGATTGGAATAGCTACTGTAAGCTTAACGGTCACAACGCATCTAGAATCGGCTTCGTCGGAATCCGACGAATTTTTACGGATTTCCCTAGGGGTACACTAGGAAAAATCACCAAAATCGAGAAATTGCAAAAAGTGGTGAAATTTTTGATCCGAGTCCAATAATTCTGGAAAACCCGATTGGAATAGCTACTGGAAGCTTGCCGGTCACAACGCATCGAGAATCGACTTCGTCGGAATCCGACGAATTTTTACGGATTTCCCTAGGGGTACCACTAGGGAAAATCACCAAAATCGAGAAATCGCAAAAAGTGGTAAAATTTTGGATCCGAGTCCAATAACTCAGGAAAATTCGATTGGAATAGCTACTGGAAGCTTGCCGGTCACAACGCATCGAGAATCGGTTTCGTCGGAATCCGACGAATTTTTACGGATTTTCCTAGGGGTACCACTAGGGAAAATCACCAAAATCGAGAAATCGTAAAAAGTAGTAAAATTTTGGATCCGTGTCCAATAATTCAGTAAAACCCGATTGGAATAGCTACTGTAAGCTTGCCGGTCACAACGCATCGAGAATCGGCTTCGTCGGAATCCGACGAATTTTTACGGATTTCCCTAGGGGTACCACTAGGGAAAATCACCAAAATCGAGAAATCGCTAAAAGTGGTGAAATTTTTTATCCGAGTCCAATAATTCATGAAAACCCGATTGGAATAGCTACTGGAAGCTTGTCGGTCACAACGCATCGAGAATCGGATTCGTCGGAATCCGACAAATTTTTACGGATTTTCCTAGGGGTACCACTAGGAAAAATCACCAAAATCGAGAAATCGTAAAAAGTGGTGAAATTTTGGATCCTAGTCCAATAATTCAGGAAAACCCGATTGGAATAGCTACTGGAAGCTTGCCGGTCACAACGCATCAAGAATCGGCTTCGTCGGAATTTTTACGGATTTCCCTTGGGGTACCACTATGGAAAATCACCAAAATCGAGAAATCGCAAAAAGTGGTGAAATTTTTGATCCGAGTCCAATAATTCTGGAAAACCCGATTGGAATAGCTACTGGAAGCTTGCCGGTCACAACGCATCGAGAATCGGTTTCGTCAGAATCCGACGAATTTTTAGGGATTTCCCTAGGGGTACCACTAGGGAAAATCACCAAAATCGAGAAATCGCAAAAATTTGTGAAATTTTGGATCCGAGTCCAATAATTCAGGAAAACCCGATTGGAATAGCTACTGGAAGCTTGCCGGTTACAATACATCGAGAATCGGTTTCGTCGGAATCCGATGAATTTTTACGGATTTTCCTAGGTTTACCACTAGGGAAAATCACCAAAATCGAGAAATCGCAAAAAGTGGTGAAATTTTTTATCCGAGTCCAATAATTAATGAAAACCCGATTGGAATAGCTACTGGAAGCTTGCCGGTCACAATGCATCGAGAATCGGTTTCGTCGGAATCCGACTAATTTTTACGGATTTCCCTATGGGTACCACTACGGAAAATCACCATAATCGAGAAATCGCAAAAAATGGTAAAATTTTGGATCCGAGTCCAATAATTCATGAAAACCCGATTGGAATAGCTACTGGAAGCTTGCCGGTCACAACGCATCGAGAATCGGTTTCGTCGAAATCCGACGAATTTTTACGGATTTTCCTAGGGGTACCACTAGGGAAAATAACCAAAATCGAGAAATCAGAAAAAGTGGTGAAATTTTGGATCCGAGTCCAATAATTCAGGAAAACCCGATTGGATTAGCTACTGGAAGCTTGCCGGTCACAACGCATCGAGAATCGGTTTCGTCGGAATCCGACGAATTTTTAGGGATTTCCCTAGGGGTACCACTAGAGAAAATCGAGAAATCGCAAAAAGTGGTTAAATTTTGGATCCGAGTCCAATAATTTAGGAAAATCAGATTGGAATAGCTACTGGAAGCTTGCCGCTCACAACGCATCGAGAAACGGCTTCGTCGGAATCCGTCGAATTTTTACGGATTTTCCTAGGGGTACTACCTCTAGGGAAAATTACCAAAATCGAGAAATCGCAAAAAGTGGTAAAATTTTGGATCCGAGTCCAATAATTCAGGAAAATACGATTGGAATAGCTACTGGAAGCTTGCCGATCACAACGCATTGAGAATCGGATTCGTCGGAATTTTTACGGATTTTCCTAGTGGTACCACTAGGGAAAATCACCAAAATCGAGAAATCGCAAAAAGTGGTGAAATTTTTGATCCGAGTACAATAATTCAGGAAACCCCGATTGGAATAGCTACTGGAAGCTTGCCGGTCACAACGCATTGAGAATCGGCTTCGTCGGAATCCGACGAATTTTCACGGATTTCCCTAGGGGTACACTAGGGAAAATCACCAAAATCGAGAAATCGCAAAAAGTGGTGAAATTTTGGATCCGAGTCCAATAATTATGGAAAACCCGATTGGAATAGCTACTGGAAGCTTGCCGGTCACAACGCATCGAGAATCGGCTTCGTCGGAATCCGACGAATTTTTACGGATTTCCCTAAGGGTACCACTAGGGAAAATCACCAAAATCGAGAAATCGCAAAAAGTGGTGAATTTTGGATCCGAGTCCAATAACTCAGGAAAATCCGATTGGAATAGCGACTGGAAGCTTGCCGGTCACAACGCATCGAGAATCGGCGTCGTCAGAATTTTTACGGATTTTCCTAGGGGTACCACTGGGAAAAATCACCAAAATCGAGAAATCGCAAAAAGTGATAAAATTTTGGATCCGAGTCCAATAATTTAGGAAAACCCGATTGGAATAGCTACTGGAAGCTTGCCGGTCACAACGCATCCAAATTCGGCTTCGTCGGAATCCGACGAATTTTTACGGATTTTCCTAGGGGTACCACTAGGGAAAATCACCAAAATCGGGAAATCGCAAAAAGTGGTGAAATTTTGGATCCGAGTCCAATAATTCATGAAAACCCGATTGGATTAGCTACTGGAAGCTTGCCGGTCACAACGCATCGAGAATCGGTTTCGTCGGAATCCGACGAATTTTTACGGATTTTCCTAGGGGTACCACTAGGGAAAATCACCGAAATCGAGAAATTGAAAAAAGTGGTGAAATTTTGGATCCGAGTCCAGTAATTCAGGAAAACCCGATTGGAATAGCTACTGAAAGCTTGCCGGTCACAACGCATCGAGAATCGGCTTAGTCGGAATCCGATGTATTTTTACTGATTTTCCTAGGGGGTACCACTAGGGAAAATCACCAAAATCGAGAAATCGCAAAAATTGGTGAAATTTTTTATCCGAGTCCAATAATTCAGGAAAATCCGATTGGAATAGCTACTGGAAGCTTGCCGATCACAACGCATCGAGAATCGGCTTCGTCGGAATCCGTCGAATTTTTACGGATTTCCCTAGGGGTACCACTAGGGAAAATCACCAAAATCGAGAAATCGCAAAAAGTGGTGAAATTTTGGATCCGAGTCCAATAATTCAGGAAAATCCGATTGGAATAGCTACTGGAAGCTTGCCAGTCACAACGCATCGAGAATCGGCTTCGTCGGAATTTTTACGGATTTTTCTAGGGGTGTACCACTAGAGAAAATCACCAAAATCGAGAAATTGCAAAAAGTGGTGAAATTTTGGATCCGAGTCCAATAATTCAGGAAAACCCGATTGGAATAGCTACTGGAAGCTTGTCGGTCACAACGCATCGAGAATCGGCTTCGTCGGAATTTGTACGGATTTCCCTAGGGGTACCACTAGAGAAAATCACCAAAATCGAGAAATCGCAAAAAGTGGTGAAATTTTGGATCCGAGTCCAATAATTCAGGAAATACCGATGGGAAAAGCTACTGGAAACTTGCCGGTCACAACGCATCGAGAATCGTCTTCGTCGGAATCCGTCGAATTTTTACGGATTTCCCTAGGGGTACCACTAGGGAAAATTACCAAAACCGAGAAATCGCAAAAAGTGGTGAAATTTTGGATCCGAGTCCAATAATTCAGGAAAATCATATTGGAATAGCTACTGGAAGCTTGCCGCTCACAACGCATCGAGAATCGGCTTCGACGGAATCCGTCGAATTTTTACGGATTTCCCTAGGGGTCCCACTAGGGAAAATCACCAAAATCGAGAAATCGCAAAAAGTGGTGAAATTTTGGATCCGAGTCCAATAATTCAGGAAAATCCGATTGGAATAGCTACTGGAAGCTTGCCGGTCACAACGCATCGAGAATCGGCTTCGTCGGAATTTTTACGGATTTTCCTAGGGGTACCACTAGAGAAAATCACCAAAATCGAGAAATCGCAAAAAGTGGTGAAATTTTGGATCCGAGTCCAATAATTCAGGAAACCCCGATTGGAATAGCTACTGTAAGCTTGCCGGTCACAACGCATCTAGAATCGGCTTCGTCGGAATCCGACGAATTTTCACGGATTTACCTAGGGGTACACTAAGGAAAATCACCAAAATCGAGAAATCGCAAAAAGTGGTGAAATTTTTGATCCGAGTCCAATAATTAAGGAAAATCTGATTGGAATAGCTACTGGAAGCTTGCCGGCCACAACGCATCGAGAATCGGCTTCGTCGGAATTTGTACGGGTTTCCCTATGGGTACCACTAGGAAAAATCACCAAAATCGAGAAATCGCAAAAATTGGTGAAATTTTGGATCCGAGTCCAATAATTCAGGAAAACCCGATGGGAAAAGCTACTGGAAACTTGCCGGTCACAACGCATTGAGAATCGTCTTCGTCGGAATCCGTCGAATTTGTACGGATTTCCCTAGGGGTACCACTAGGGAAAATCACCAAAATCGAGAAATCGCAAAAAGTGGTGAAATTTTGGATCCGAGTCAAATAACTCAGGAAAATCAGATTGGAATAGCTACTAGAAGCTTGCCGCTCACAACGCATCGAGAATCGGCTTCGTCGGAATCCGTCGAATTTTTACGGATTTTCCTAGGGGTACCACTAGGAAAAATCACCAAAATCGAGAAATCGCAAAAAGTGGTGAAATTTTGGATCCTAGTCCAATAATTCAGGAAAACCCGATTGGAATAGCTACTGGAAGCTTGCCGGTCACAACGCATCAAGAATCGGCTTCGTCGGAATTTTTACGGATTTCCCTTGGGGTACCACTATGGAAAATCACCAAAATCGAGAAATCGCAAAAAGTGGTGAAATTTTGGATCCGAGTACAATAATTCAGGAAACCCCGATTGGAATAGCTACTGGATGCTTGCCGGTCACAACGCACCAAGAATCGGCTTCGTCGGAATCCGTCGAATTTTTACGGATTTTCCTAGGGGTACCACTAGGGAAAATCACCAAAATCGAGAAATCGCAAAAAGTGGTGAAATTTTGGATCCGAGTGCAATAATTCAGGAAAATCCGATTGGAATAGCTACTGGAAGCTTGCCAGTCACAACGCATCGAGAATCGGCTTCGTCGGAATTTTTACGGATTTTCCTAGGGGTGTACCACTAGAGAAAATCACCAAAATCGAGAAATTGCAAAAAGTGGTGAAATTTTGGATCCGAGTCCAATAATTCAGGAAAACCCGATTGGAATAGCTACTGGAAGCTTGTCGGTCACAACGCATCGAGAATCGGCTTCGTCGGAATTTGTACGGATTTCCCTAGGGGTACCACTAGAGAAAATCACCAAAATCGAGAAATCGCAAAAAGTGGTGAAATTTTGGATCCGAGTCCAATAATTCAGGAAATACCGATGGGAAAAGCTACTGGAAACTTGCCGGTCACAACGCATCGAGAATCGTCTTCGTCGGAATCCGCCGAATTTTTACGGATTTCCCTAGGGGTATCACTAGGGAAAATTACCAAAACCGAGAAATCGCAAAAAGTGGTGAAATTTTGGATCCGAGTCCAATAATTAAGGAAAATCAGATTGGAATAGCTACTGGAAGCTTGCCGCTCACAACGCATCGAGAATCGGCTTCGACGGAATCCGTCGAATTTTTACGGATTTCCCTAGGGGTACCACTAGGGAAAATCACCAAAATCGAGAAATCGCAAAAAGTGGTGAAATTTTTGATCCGAGTCCAATAATTCAGGAAAATCCGATTGGAATAGCTACTGGAAGCTTGCCGGTTACAACGCATCAAGAATCGGCTTCGTCGGAATTTTTACGGATTTTTCTAGGGGTACCACTAGAGAAAATCACCAAAATCGAGAAATCGCAAAAAGTGGTGAAATTTTGGATCCGAGTCCAATAATTCAGGAAACCCCGATTGGAATAGCTACTGTAAGCTTGCCGGTCACAACGCATCTAGAATCGGCTTCGTCGGAATCCGACGAATTTTCACGGATTTACCTAGGGGTACACTAGGGAAAATAACCAAAATCGAGAAATCGCAAAAAGTGGTGAAATTTTTGATCCTAGTCCAATAATTCTGGAAACCCCGATTGGAATAGCTACTGGAAGCTTGCCGGTCACAACGCATCGAGAATCGACTTCATCGGAATCCGACGAATTTTTACGGATTTCCCTAGGGGTACCACTAGGGAAAATCACCAAAATCGAGAAATCGCAAAAAGTGGTGAAATTTTGGATCCGAGTCCAATAACTCAGGAAAATTCGATTGGAATAGCTACTGGAAGCTTGCCGGTCACAACACATCGAGAATTGGTTTCGTCGGAATCCGACGAATTTTTACGGATTTTCGTAGGGGTACCACTAGGGAAAATCACCAAAATCGAGAAATCGCAAAAAGTAGTAAAATTTTGGATCCGAGTCCAATAATTCAGGAAAACCCGATTGGAATAGCTACTGTAAGCTTGCTGGTCACAACGCATCGAGAATCGGCTTCGTCGGAATCCGACGAATTTTTACGGATTTCCCTAGGGGTACCACTAGGGAAAATCACCAAAATCGAGAAATCGCTAAAAGTGGTGAAATTTTTTATCCGAGTCCAATAATTCATGAAAACCCAATTGGAATAGCTACTGGAAGCTTGCCGGTCACAACGCATCGAGAATCGGCTTCGTCGGAATCCGACAAATTTTTACGGATTTTCCTAGGGGTACCACTAGGAAAAATCACCAAAATCGAGAAATCGCAAAAAGTGGTGAAATTTTGGATCCGAGTCCAATAATTCAGGAAAACCCGATTGGAATAGCTACTGGAAGCTTACCGGTCACAACGCATCAAGAATCGGCTTCGTCGGAATTTTTACGGATTTCCCTTGGGGTACCACTATGGAAAATCACCAAAATCGAGAAATCGCAAAAAGTGGTGAAATTTTGGATCCGAGTACAATAATTCAGGAAACCCCGATTGGAATAGGTACTGGAAGCTTGCCGGTCACAACGCATCGAGAATCGGTTTCGTCGGAATCCGACGAATTTTTAGGGATTTCCCTAGGGGTACCACTAGAGAAAATCGAGAAATCGCAAAAAGTGGTGAAATTTTGGATCCGAGTCCAATAATTCAGGAAAACCCGATTGGAATAGCTAGTGGAAGCTTGCCGGTCACAACGCATCGAGAATCGTCTTCGACGAAATCCGTCGAATTTTTACGGATTTTCCTAGGGGTACCACTAGGGAAAATCACCAAAATCGAGAAATCGCAAAAAGTGGTGAAATTTTGGATCCGAGTCCAATAATTCAGGAAAACCCGATTGGAATAGCTACTGGAAGCTTGCTGGTCATAATGCATCGAGAATCGGTTTCGTCGGAATCCGACGAATTTTTACGGATTTACCACTAGGGAAAATCACCAAAATCGAGAAATCGCAAAAAGTGGTGAAATTTTTTATCCGACTCCAATAATTCATGAAAACCCAATTGGAATAGCTACTGGAAGCTTGCTGGTCACAACGCATCGAGAATCGGTTTCGTCGGAATCCGACGAATTTTTACGGATTTTCCTAGGGGTACCACTAGGGAAAATCACCAAAATCGAGAAATCGCAAAAAGTGGTGAAATTTTGGATCCGAGTCCAATAATTCAGGAAAACCCGATGGGAAAAGCTACTGTAAGCTTGCCGGTCACAACGCATCGAGAATCGTCTTCGTCGGAATCCGTCGAATTTTTACGGATTTCCTTAGGGGTACCACTAGGGAAAATCACCAAAATCGAGAAATCGCAAAAAGTGGTTAAATTTTGGATCCGAGTCCAATAATTCAGGAAAATCAGATTGGAATAGCTACTGGAAGCTTGCCGCTCACAACGCATCGAGAAACGGCTTCGTCGGAATCCGTCGAATTTTTACGGATTTTCCTAGGGGTACTACCTCTAGGGAAAATCACTAAAATCGAGAAATCGCAAAAAGTGGTGAAATTTTTGATCCGTGTCCAATAATTCAGGAAAATACGATTGGAATAGCTACTGGAAGCTTGCCGGTCACAACGCATTGAGAATCGGCTTCGTCGGAATTTTTACGGATTTTCCTAGTGGTACCACTAGGGAAAATCACCAAAATCGAGAAATCGCAAAAAGTGGTGAAATTTTGGATCCGAGTACAATAATTCAGGAAACCCCGATTGGAATAGCTACTGGAAGCTTGCCGGTCACAACGCATCGAGAATCGGCTTCGTCGGAATCCGACGAATTTTCACGGATTTCCCTAGGGTTACACTAGGGAAAATCACCAAAATCGAGAAATCGCAAAAAGTGGTGAAATTTTGGATCTGAGTCCAATAATTATGGAAAACCCGATTGGAATAGCTACTGGAAGCTTGCCGGTCCCAACGCATCGAGAATCGGCTTCGTCGGAATCCGACGAATTTTTACGGATTTCCCTAGGGGTACCACTAGGGAAAATCACCAAAATCGAGAAATCGCAAAAAGTGGTGAAATTTTGGATCCGAGTCCAATAACTTAGGAAAATACGATTGGAATAGCGATTGGAAGCTTGCCGGTTACAACGCATCGAGAATCGGCGTCGTCCGAATTTTTACGGATTTTCCTAGGGGTACCACTGGGAAAAATCACCAAAATCGAGAAATCGCAAAAAGTGGTAAAATTTTGGATCCGAGTACAATAATTCAGGAAACCTCGATTGGAATAGCTACTGGAAGCTTGCCGGTTACAACGCATCGAGAATCGGTTTCGTCGGAATCCGACAAATTTTTAGGGATTTCCCTAGGGGTACCACTAGAGAAAATCGAGAAATCGCAAAAAGTGGTGAAATTTTGGATCCGAGTCCAATAATTCAGGAAAACCCGATTGGAATAGCTAGTGGAAGCTTGCCGGTCACAACGCATTGAGAATCGGCTTCGACGGAATCCGTCGAATTTTTACGGATTTCCCTAGGGGTACCACTAGGGAAAATCACCAAAATCGAGAAATCGCAAAAAGTGGTGAAATTTTGGATCCGAGTCCAATAATTCAGGAAAACCCGATTGGAATAGCTACTGGAAGCTTGCTGGTCATAATGCATCGAGAATCGGTTTCGTCGGAATCCGACGAATTTTTACGGATTTCCCTAGGGTTACCACTAGGGAAAATCACCAAAATCGAGAAATCGCAAAAAGTGGTGAAATTTTTTATCCGAGTCCAATAATTCATGAAAACCCAATTGGAATAGCTACTGGAAGCTTGCCGGTCACAACGCATCGAGAATCGGTTTCGTCGAAATCCGACGATTTTTTACGGATTTTCCTAAGGGTACAACTAGGGAAAATCACCAAAATCGAGAAATTGAAAAAAGTGGTGAAATTTTGGATCCGAGTCCAATAATTCAGGAAAACCCGATTGGAATAGCTACTGGAAGCTTACCGGCCACAACGCATCGAGAATCGGCTTCGTCGGAATTTGTACGGATTTCCCTATGGGTACCACTAGGAAAAATCACCAAAATCGAGAAATCGCAAAAAGTGGTGAAATTTTGGATCCGAGTCCAATAATTCAGAAAAACCCGATGGGAAAAGCTACTGGAAGCTTGCCGGTCACAACGCATCGAGAATCGTCTTCGTCGGAATCCGTCGAATTTTTACGGATTTCCTTACGGGTACCACTAGGGAAAATCACCAAAATCGAGAAATCGCAAAAAGTGGTGAAATTTTGGATCCGAGTCCAATAACTCAGGAAAATCCGATTGGAATAGCGACTGGAAGCTTGCCGGTCACAACGCATCGAGAATCGGCGTCGTCAGAATTTTTACGGATTTTCCTAGGGGTACCACTGGGGAAAATCACCAAAATCGAGAAATCGCAAAAAGTGGTAAAATTTTTGATCCGAGTACAATAATTCAGGAAACCCCGATTGGAATAGCTACTGGAAGCTTGCCGGTCACAACGCATCGAGAATCGGTTTCGTCGGAATCCGACGAATTTTTAGGGATTTCCCTAGGGGTACCACTAGAGAAAATCGAGAAATCGCAAAAAGTGGTGAAATTTTGGATCCGAGTCCAATAATTCAGGAAAACCCGATTGGAATAGCTAGTGGAAGCTTGCCGGTCACAACGCATCGAGAATCGGCTTCGACGAAATCCGTCGAATTTTTACGGATTTCCCTAGGGGTACCACTAGGGAAAATCACCAAAATCGAGAAATCGCAAAAAGTGGTGAAATTTTGGATCCGAGTCCAATAATTCAGGAAAACCCGATTGGAATAGCTACTGGAAGCTTGCTGGTCATAATGCATCGAGAATCGGTTTCGTCGGAATCCGACGAATTTTTACGGATTTACCACTAGGAAAAATCACCAAAATCGAGAAATCGCAAAAAGTGGTGAAATTTTTTATCCGAGTCCAATAATTCATGAAAACCCAATTGGAATAGCTACTGAAAGCTTGCTGGTCACAACGCATCGAGAATCGGTTTCGTCGGAATCCTACGAATTTTTACGGATTTTCCTAGGGGTACCACTAGGGAAAATCACCAAAATCGAGAAATCGCAAAAAGTTGTGAAATTTTGGATCCGAGTCCAATAATTCAGGAAAACCCGATGGGAAAAGCTACTGGAAGCTTGCCGGTCACAACGCATCGAGAATCGTCTTCGTCGGAATCCGTCGAATTTTTATGGATTTCCCTAGGGGTACCACTAGGGAAAATCACCAAAATCGAGAAATCGCAAAAAGTGGTGAAATTTTGGATCCGAGTCCAATAATTCAGGAAAACCCGATTGGAATAGCTAGTGGAAGCTTGCCGGTCACAACGCATCGAGAATCGGCTTCGACGAAATCCGTCGAATTTTTACGGATTTCCCTAGGGGTACCACTAGGGAAAATCACCAAAATCGAGAAATCGCAAAAAGTGGTGAAATTTTGGATCCGAGTCCAATAATTCAGGAAAACCCGATTGGAATAGCTACTGGAAGCTTGCTGGTCATAATGCATCGAGAATCGGTTTCGTCGGAATCCGACGAATTTTTACGGATTTACCACTAGGGAAAATCACCAAAATCGAGAAATCGCAAAAAGTGGTGAAATTTTTTATCCGAGTCCAATAATTCATGAAAACCCAATTGGAATAGCTACTGGAAGCTTGCTGGTCACAACGCATCGAGAATCGGTTTCGTCGGAATCCTACGAATTTTTACGGATTTTCCTAGGGGTACCACTAGGGAAAATCACCAAAATCGAGAAATCGCAAAAAGTGGTGAAATTTCGGATCCGAGTCCAATAATTATGGAAAACCCGATTGGAATAGCTACTGGAAGCTTGCCGGTCACAACGTATCGAGAATCGGCTTCGTCGGAATCCGACGAATTTTTACGGATTTCCCTAGGGGTACCACTAGGGAAAATCACCAAAATCGAGAAATCGCAAAAAGTGGTGAAATTTTGGATCCGAGTCCAATAACTCAGGAAAATCCGATTGGAATAGCGACTGGAAGCTTGCCGGTTACAACGCATCGAGAATCGGCGTCGTCAGAATTTTTACGGATTTTCCTAGGGGTACCACTGGGAAAAATCACCAAAACCGAGAAATCGCAAAAAGTGGTAAAATTTTGGATCCGAGTACAATAATTCAGGAAACCCCGATTGGAATAGCTACTGGAAGCTTGCCGGTTACAACGCATCGAGAATCGGTTTCGTCGGAATCCGACAAATTTTTAGGGATTTCCCTAGGGGTACCACTAGAGAAAATCGAGAAATCGCAAAAAGTGGTGAAATTTTGGATCCGAGTCCAATAATTCAGGAAAACCCGATTGGAATAGCTAGTGGAAGCTTGCCGGTCACAACGCATCGAGAATCGGCTTCGACGGAATCCGTCGAATTTTTACGGATTTCCCTAGGGGTACCACTAGGGAAAATCACCAAAATCGAGAAATCGCAAAAAGTGGTGAAATTTTGGATCCGAGTCCAATAATTCAGGAAAACCCGATTGGAATAGCTACTGGAAGCTTGCTGGTCATAATGCATCGAGAATCGGTTTCGTCGGAATCCGACGAATTTTTACGGATTTCCCTAGGGTTACCACTAGGGAAAATCACCAAAATCGAGAAATCGCAAAAAGTGGTGAAATTTTTTATCCGAGTCCAATAATTCATGAAAACCCAATTGGAATAGCTACTGGAAGCTTGCCGGTCACAACGCATCGAGAATCGGTTTCGTCGGAATCCGACGATTTTTTACGGATTTTCCTAAGGGTACCACTAGGGAAAATCACCAAAATCGAGAAATTGAAAAAAGTGGTGAAATTTTGGATCAGAGTCCAATAATTCAGGAAAACCCGATTGGAATAGCTACTGGAAGCTTACCGGCCACAACGCATCGAGAATCGGCTTCGTCGAAATTTGTACGGATTTCCCTATGGGTACCACTAGGAAAAATCACCAAAATCGAGAAATCGCAAAAAGTGGTGAAATTTTGGATCCGAGTCCAATAATTCAGAAAAACCCGATGGGAAAAGCTACTGGAAGCTTGCCGGTCACAACGCATCGAGAATCGTCTTCGTCGGAATACGTCGAATTTTTACGGATTTCCTTACGGGTACCACTAGGGAAAATCACCAAAATCGAGAAATCGCAAAAAGTGGTGAAATTTTGGATCCGAGTCCAATAACTCAGGAAAATCCGATTGGAATAGCGACTGGAAGCTTGCCGGTCACAACGCATCGAGAATCGGCGTCGTCAGAATTTTTACGGATTTTCCTAGGGGTACCACTGGGGAAAATCACCAAAATCGAGAAATCGCAAAAAGTGGTAAAATTTTGGATCCGAGTACAATAATTCAGGAAACCCCGATTGGAATAGCTACTGGAAGCTTGCCGGTCACAACGCATCGAGAATCGGTTTCGTCGGAATCCGACGAATTTTTAGGGATTTCCCTAGGGGTACCACTAGAGAAAATCGAGAAATCGCAAAAAGTGGTGAAATTTTGGATCCGAGTCCAATAATTCAGGAAAACCCGATTGGAATAGCTAGTGGAAGCTTGCCGGTCACAACGCATCGGGAATCGGCTTCGACGAAATCCGTCGAATTTTTACGGATTTCCCTAGGGGTACCACTAGGGAAAATCACCAAAATCGAGAAATCGCAAAAAGTGGTGAAATTTTGGATCCGAGTCCAATAATTCAGGAAAATCCGATTGGAATAGCTACTGGAAGCTTGCTGGTCATAATGCATCGAGAATCGGTTTCGTCGGAATCCGACGAATTTTTACGGATTTACCACTAGGGAAAATCACCAAAATCGAGAAATCGCAAAAAGTGGTGAAATTTTTTATCCGAGTCCAATAATTCATGAAAACCCAATTGGAATAGCTACTGGAAGCTTGCTAGTCACAACGCATCGAGAATCGGTTTCGTCGGAATCCGACGAATTTTTACGGATTTTCCTAGGGGTACCACTAGGGAAAATCACCAAAATCTAGAAATCGCAAAAAGTGGTGAAATTTTGGATCCGAGTCCAATAATTCAGGAAAACCCGATGGGAAAAGCTACTGGAAGCTTGCCGGTCACAACGCATCGAGAATCGTCTTCGTCGGAATCCGTCGAATTTTTACGGATTTCCTTAGGGGTACCACTAGGGAAAATCACCAAAATCGAGAAATCGCAAAAAGTGGTTAAATTTTGGATCCGAGTCCAATAATTCAGGAAAATCAGATTGGAATAGCTACTGGAAGCTTGCCGCTCACAACGCATCGAGAAACGGCTTCGTCGGAATCCGTCGAATTTTTACGGATTTTCCTAGGGGTACTACCTCTAGGGAAAATCACCAAAATCGAGAAATCGCAAAAAGTGGTGAAATTTTTGATCCGAGTCCAATAATTCAGGAAAATACGATTGGAATAGCTACTGGAAGCTTGCCGGTCACAACGCATTGAGAATCGGCTTCGTCGGAATTTTTACGGATTTTCCTAGTGGTACCACTAGGGAAAATCACCAAAATCGAGAAATCGCAAAAAGTGGTGAAATTTTGGATCCGAGTACAATAATTCAGGAAACCCCAATTGGAATAGCTACTGGAAGCTTGCCGGCCACAACGCATCGAAAATCGGCTTCGTCGGAATCCGACGAATTTTCACGGATTTCCCTAGGGGTACACTAGGGAAAATCACCAAAATCGAGAAATCGCAAAAAGTGGTGAAATTTTGGATCCGAGTCCAATAATTACGAAAAACCCGATTGGAATAGCTACTGGAAGCTTGCCGGTCACAACGCATCGAGAATCGGCTTCGTCGGAATCCGACGAATTTTTACGGATTTCCCTAGGGGTACCACTAGGGAAAATAACCAAAATCGAGAAATCGCAAAAAGTGGTGAAATTTTGGATCCGAGTCCAATAACTCAGGAAAATCCGATTGGAATAGCGACTGGAAGCTTGCCGGTTACAACGCATCGAGAATCGGCGTCGTCAGAATTTTTACGGATTTTCCTAGGGGTACCACTGGGGAAAATCACCAAAATCGAGAAATCGCAAAAAGTGGTAAAATTTTGGATCCGAGTACAATAATTCAGGAAACCCCGATTGGAATAGCTACTGGAAGCTTGCCGGTTACAACGCATCGAGAATCGGTTTCGTCGGAATCCGACAAATTTTTAGGGATTTCCCTAGGGGTACCACTAGAGAAAATCGAGAAATTGCAAAAAGTGGTGAAATTTTGGATCCGAGTCCAATAATTCAGGAAAACCCGATTGGAATAGCTAGTGGAAGCTTGCCGGTCACAACGCATAGAGAATCGGCTTCGACGGAATCCGTCGAATTTTTACGGATTTCCCTAGGGGTACCACTAGGGAAAATCACCAAAATCGAGAAATCGCAAAAAGTGGTGAAATTTTGGATCCGAGTCCAATAATTCAGGAAAACCCGATTGGAATAGCTACTGGAAGCTTGCTGGTCATCATGCATCGAGAATCGGTTTCGTCGGAATCCGACGAATTTTTACGGATTTCCCTAGTGTTACCACTAGGGAAAATCACCAAAATCGAGAAATCGCAAAAAGTGGTGAAATTTTTTATCCGAGTCCAATAATTCATGAAAACCCAATTGGAATAGCTACTGGAAGCTTGCCGGTCACAACGCATCGAGAATCGGTTTCGTCGGAATCCGACGATTTTTTACGGATTTTCCTAAGGGTACCACTAGGGAAAATCACCAAAATCGAGAAATTGAAAAAAGTGGTGAAATTTTGGATCCGAGTCCAATAATTCAGGAAAACCCGATTGGAATAGCTACTGGAAGCTTACCGGCCACAACGCATCGAGAATCGGCTTCGTCGGAATTTTTACGGATTTCCCTATGGGTACCACTAGGAAAAATCACCAAAATCGAGAAATCGCAAAAAGTGGTGAAATTTTGGATCCGAGTCCAATAATTCAGAAAAACCCGATGGGAAAAGCTACTGGAAGCTTGCCGGTCACAACGCATCGAGAATCGTCTTCGTCGGAATCCGTCGAATTTTTACGGATTTCCTTAGGGGTACCACTAGGGAAAATCACCAAAATCGAGAAATCGCAAAAAGTGGTTAAATTTTGGATCCGAGTCCAATAATTCAGGAAAATCAGATTGGAATAGCTACTGGAAGCTTGCCGCTCACAACGCATCGAGAAACGGCTTCGTCGGAATCCGTCGAATTTTTACGGATTTTCCTAGGGGTACTACCTCTAGGGAAAATCACCAAAATCGAGAAATCGCAAAAAGTGGTGAAATTTTGGATCCGAGTCCAATAATTCAGGAAAATACGATTGGAATAGCTACTGGAAGCTTGCCGATCACAACGCATTGAGAATCGGCTTCGTCGGAATTTTTACGGATTTTCCTAGTGGTACCACTAGGGAAAATCACCAAAATCGAGAAATCGCAAAAAGTGGTGAAATTTTGGATCCGAGTACAATAATTCAGGAAACCCCGATTGGAATAGCTACTGGAAGCTTGCCGGTCACAACGCATCGAGAATCGGCTTCGTCGGAATCCGACGAATTTTTACGGATTTCCCTAGGGGTACCACTAGGGAAAATCACCAAAATCGAGAAATCGCAAAAAGTGGTGAAATTTTGGATCCGAGTCCAATAACTCAGGAAAATCCGATTGGAATAGCGACTGGAAGCTTGCCGGTTACAACGCATCGAGAATCGGCGTCGTCAGAATTTTTACGGATTTTCCTAGGGGTACCACTGGGGAAAATCACCAAAATCGAGAAATCGCAAAAAGTGGTAAAATTTTGGATCCGAGTACAATAATTCAGGAAACCCCGATTGGAATAGCTACTGGAAGCTTGCCGGTCACAACGCATCGAGAATCGGTTTCGTCGGAATCCGACAAATTTTTAGGGATTTCCCTAGGGGTACCACTAGAGAAAATCGAGAAATCGCAAAAAGTGGTGAAATTTTGGATACGAGTCCAATAATTCAGGAAAACCCGATTGGAATAGCTAGTGGAAGCTTGCCGGTCACAACGCATCGAGAATCGGATTCTTCGGAATCCGTCGAATTTTTACGGATTTCCCTAGGGGTACCACTAGGGAAAATCACCAAAATCGAGAAATCGCAAAAAGTGGTGAAATTTTGGATCCGAGTCCAATAATTCAGGAAAATACGATTGGAATAGCTACTGGAAGCTTGCCGATCACAACGCATCGAGAATCGTCTTCGTCGGAATTTTTACGGATTTTCCTAGTGGTACCACTAGGGAAAATCACCAAAATCGAGAAATCGCAAAAAGTGGTGAAATTTTGGATCCGAGTACAATAATTCAGGAAACCCCGATTGGAATAGCTACTGGAAGCTTGCCGGTCACAACGCATCGAGAATCGGTTTCGTCGGAATCCGACGAATTTTTAGGGATTTCCCTAGGGGTACCACTAGAGAAAATCGAGAAATCGCAAAAAGTGGTGAAATTTTGGATCCGAGTCCAATAATTCAGGAAAACCCGATTGGAATAGCTAGTGGAAGCTTGCCGGTCACAACGCATCGAGAATCGGCTTCGACGGAATCCGTCGAATTTTTACGGATTTCCCTAGGGGTACCACTAGGGAAAATCACCAAAATCGAGAAATCGCAAAAAGTGGTGAAATTTTGGATCCGAGTCCAATAATTCAGGAAAATGCGATTGGAATAGCTACTGGAAGCTTGCCGATCACAACGCATCGAGAATCGGCTTCGTCGGAATTTTTACGGATTTTCCTAGTGGTACCACTAGGGAAAATCACCAAAATCGAGAAATCGCAAAAAGTGGTGAAATTTTGGATCCGAATACAATAATTCAGAAAACCCCGATTGGAATAGCTACTGGAAGCTTGCCGGTCACAATGCATCGAGAATCGGCTTCGTCGGAATCCGACGAATTTTCACGGATTTCCCTAGGGGTACACTAGGGAAAATCACCAAAATCGAGAAATCGCAAAAAGTGGTGAAATTTTGGATCCGAGTCCAATAATTATGGAAAACCCGATTGGAATAGCTACTGGAAGCTTGCCGGTCACAACGCATCGAGAATCGGCTTCGACGGAATCCGACGAATTTTTACGGATTTCCCTAGGGGTACCACTAGGGAAAATCACCAAAATCGAGAAATCGCAAAAAGTGGTGAAATTTTGGATCCGAGTCCAATAACTCAGGAAAATTCGATTGGAATAGCTACTGGAAGCTTTTCGGTCACAACGCATCCAAAATCGGCTTCGTCGGAATCCGATGAATTTTTACAGATTTTCCTAGGGGTACCACTAGGAAAAATCACCAAAATCGAGAAATCGTAAAAAGTGGTGAAATTTTGGATCCGAGTCCAATAATTCTTGAAAACCCGATTGGAATAGCTACTGGAAGCTTGCCGGTCACAACGCATCGAGAATCGGTTTCGTCGGAATCCGACGAATTTTTACGGATTTTCCTAGGGATACCACTAGGGAAAATCACCAAAATCGAGAAATCGCAAAAAGTAGTAAAATTTTGGATCCGAGTCCAATAATTCAGGAAAACCCGATTGGAATAGCTACTGTAAGCTTGCCGGTCACAACGCATCGAGAATCGGCTTCGTCGGAATCCGACGAATTTTTACGGATTTCCCTAGGGGTACCACTAGGGAAAATCACCAAAATCGAGAAATCGATAAAAGTGGTGAAATTTTTTATCCGAGTCCAATAATTCATGAAAACCCGATTGGAATAGCTACTGGAAGCTTGCCGGTCACAACGCATCAAGAATCGGCTTCGTCGGAATTTTTACGGATTTCCCTTGGGGTACCACTATGGAAAATCACCAAAATCGAGAAATCGCAAAAAGTGGTGAAATGTTGGATCCGAGTCCAATAATTCAGGAAAACCCGATTAGAATAGCTACTAGAAGCTTGCCGGTCACAACGCATCGAGAATCGGCTTCGTCGGGATCCGACGAACTTTTACAGATTTCCCTAGGGGTACCACTAGGGAAAATCACCAAAATCGAGAAATCGCAAAAAGTGGTGAAATTTTGGATCCGAGTCCAATAACTCAGGAAAATCCGATTGGAATAGCTACTGGAAGCTTGCCGGTCACAACGCATCGAGAATCGGCTTCGTCGGAATTTTTACGGATTTCCCTAGGGGTACCACTAGGGAAAATCAAAAAAATCGAGAAATCGCAAAAAGTGGTGAAATTTTGGATCCGAGAGCAATAATTCAGGAAAACCCGATTAGAATAGCTACTGGAAGCTTGCCGGTCACAACGCATCAAGAATCGGATTCGTCGGAATCCGACGAATTTTTACGGATTTCCCTAGGGGTACCACTAGGGAAAATCACAAAAATCGAGAAATCGCAAAAAGTGGTGAAATTTTGGATCCGAGTCCAATAATTCAGGAAAATCCGATTGGAATAGCTACTGTAAGCTTGCCGGTCACAACGCATCGAGAATCGGATTCTTCGGAATCCGTCGAATTTTTACGGATTTCCCTAGGGGTACCACTAGGGAAAATCACCAAAATCGAGAAATCGCAAAAAGTGGTGAAATTTTGGATCCGAGTCCAATAATTCAGGAAAACCCGATTGTAATAGCTACTGTAAGCTTGCCGGTCACAACGCATCGAGAATCGGATTCTTCGGAATCCGTCGAATTTTTACGGATTTCCCTAGGGGGTACCACTAGGAAAAATCACCAAAATCGAGAAATCGCAAAAAGTGGTGAAATTTTGGATCCGAGTCCAATAACTCAGGACAATCCAATTGGAATAGCTACTGGAAGCTTGCCGGTCACAACGCATCGAGAATCGGCTTCGTCAGAATTTTTACGGATTTTCCTAGGGGTACCACTAGGGAAAATCACCAAAATCGAGAAATCGCAAAAAGTGGTTAAATTTTGGATCCGAGTCCAATAATTCAGGAAAACCCGATTGGAATAGCTACTGGAAGCTTGCCGGTCACAACGCATCCAAAATCGGCTTCGTCGGAATCCGACGAATTTTTACGGATTTTCCTAGGGGTACCACTAGGGAAAATCACCAAAATCGAGAAATCGCAAAAAGTAGTGAAATTTTGGATCCGAGTCCAATAATTCAGGAAAATCAGATTGGAATAGCTACTGGAAGCTTGTCGCTCACAACGCATCGAGAATCGGCTTCGTCGGAATCCGATGAATTTTCACGGATTTCCCTAGGGGTACACTAGGGAAAATCACCAAAATCTAGAAATCGCAAAAAGTGGTGAAATTTTGGATCCGAGTCCAATAATTATGGAAAACCCGATTGGAATAGCTACTGGAAGCTTGCCGGTCACAACGCATCGAGAATCGGCTTCGTCGGAATCCGACGAATTTTTACGGATTTCCCTAGGGGTACCACTAGGGAAAATCACCAAAATCGAGAAATCGCAAAAAGTGGTGAAATTTTGGATCCGAGTCCAATAACTCAGGAAAATCTGATTGGAATAGCGACTGGAAGCTTGCCGGTCACAACGCATCGAGAATCGGCTTCGTCAGAATTTTTACGGATTTTCCTAGGGGTACCACTGGGAAAAATCACCAAAATCGAGAAATCGCAAAAAGTGGTAAAATTTTGGATCCGAGTCCAATAATTTAGGAAAACCCGATTGGAATAGCTACTGGAAGCTTGCCGGTCACAACGCATCCAAAATCGGCTTCGTCGGAATCCGACGAATTTTTACGGATTTTCCTAGGGGTACCACTAGGGAAAATCACCAAAATCGAGAAATCGCAAAAATTGGTGAAATTTTTTATCCGAGTCCAATAATTCAGGAAAATCCGATTGGAATAGCTACTGGAAGCTTGCCGGTCACAACGCATCGAGAATCGGTTTCGTCGGAATCCGACGAATTTTTACGGATTTCCCTAGGGGTACCACTAGGGAAAATCACCAAAATCGAGAAATCGCAAAAAGCGGTGAAATTTTGGATCCGAGTCCAGTAATTCAGGAAAATACGATTGGAATAGCTACTGGAAGCTTGCCGGTCACAACGCATCGAGAATCGGCTTAGTCGGAATCCGATGTATTTTTACGGATTTTCCTAGGGGGTACCACTAGGGAAAATCACCAAAATCGAGAAATCGCAAAATTTGGTGAAATTTTTTATCCGAGTCCAATAATTCAGGAAAATCCGATTGGAATAGCTACTGGAAGCTTGCCGATCACAACGCATCGAGAATCGGCTTCGTCGGAATCCGTCGAATTTTTACGGATTTCCCTAGGGGTACCACTAGGGAAAATCACCAAAATCGAGAAATCGCAAAAAGTGGTGAAATTTTGGATCCGAGTCCAATAATTCAGGAAAATCCGATTGGAATAGCTACTGGAAGCTTGCCGGTCACAACGCATCGAGAATCGGCTTCGTCGGAATTTTTACGGATTTTCCTAGGGGTGTACCACTAGAGAAAATCACCAAAATCGAGAAATTGCAAAAAGTGGTGAAATTTTGGATCCGAGTCCAATAATTCAGGAAAACCCGATTAGAATAGCTACTGGAAGCTTGTCGGTAACAACGCATCGAGAATCGGCTTCGTCGGAATTTGTACGGATTTCCCTAGGGGTACCACTAGAAAAAATCACCAAAATCGAGAAATCGCAAAAAGTGGTGAAATTTTGGATCCGAGTCCAATAATTCAGGAAATACCGATGGGAAAAGCTACTGGAAACTTGTCGGTCAATACGCATCGAGAATCGTCTTCGTCGGAATCCGTCGAATTTTTACGGATTTTCCTAGGGGTACCACTAGGGAAAATTACCAAAATCGAGAAATCGCAAAAAGTGGTGAAATTTTGGATCCGAGTCCAATAATTCAGGAAAATCAGATTGGAATAGCTACTGGAAGCTTGCCGCTCACAACGCATCGAGAATCGGCTTCGACGGAATCCGTCGAATTTTTACGGATTTCCCTAGGGGTACCACTAGGGAAAATCACCAAAATCGAGAAATCCCAAAAAGTGGTGAAATTTTGGATCCGAGTCCAATAATTCAGGAAAATCCGATTGGAATAGCTACTGAAAGCTTGCCGGTCACAACGCATCGAGAATCGGCTTCGTCGGAATTTTTACGGATTTTCCTAGGGGTACCACTAGAGAAAATCACCAAAACTGAGAAATCGCAAAAAGTGGTGAAATTTTGGATCCGAGTCCAATAATTCAGGAAAACCCGATTGGAATAGCTACTGGAAGCTTGCCGGTCACAACGCATCGAGAATCGGCTTCGTCGGAATCCGACGAATTTTTACGGATTTCCCTAGGGGTACCACTAGGGAAAATCACCAAAATCGAGAAATCGCAAAAAGTGGTGAAATTTTGGATCCGAGTCCAATAATTCAGGAAAACCCGATGGGAAAAGCTACTGGAAACTTGCCGGTCACAACGCATCGAGAATCGTCTTCGTCGGAATCCGTCTAATTTTTACGGATTTCCCGAGGGGTACCACTAGGGAAAATCACCAAAATCGAGAAATCGCAAAAAGTGGTGAAATTTTTTATCCGAGTCCAATAACTCAGGAAAATCAGATTGGAATAGCTACTGGAAGCTTGCCGCTCACAACGCATCGAGAATCGGCTTCGTCGGAATCCGTCGAATTTTTACGGATTTCCCTAGGGGTACCACTAGGGAAAATCACCAAAATCGAGAAATCGCAAAAAGTGGTGAAATTTTTGATCCGAGTCCAATAATTCAGGAAAATACGATTGGAATAGCTACTGGAAGCTTGCCGATCACAACGCATCGAGAATCGGCTTCGTCGGAATTTTTACGGATTTTCCTAGTGGTACCACTAGGGAAAATCACCAAAATCGAGAAATCGCAAAAAGTGGTGAAATTTTGGATCCGAGTACAATAATTCAGGAAACCCCGATTGGAATAGCTACTGTAAGCTTGCCAGTCACAACGCATCGAGAATCGGCTTCGTCGGAATCCGACGAATTTTCACGGATTTCCCTAGGGGTACACTAGGGAAAATCACCAAAATCGAGAAATCGCAAAAAGTGGTGAAATTTTTGATCCGAGTCCAATAATTTTGGAAAACCCGATTGGAATAGCTACTGGAAGCTTGCCGGTCACAACGCATCGAGAATCGACTTCATCGGAATCCGACGAATTTTTACGGATTTCCCTAGGGGGTACCACTAGGGAAAATCACCAAAATCGAGAAATCGCAAAAAGTGATGAAATTTTTGATCCGAGTCCAATAACTCAGGAAAATTCGATTGGAATAGGTACTGGAAGCTTGCCGGTCACAACGCATCGAGAATCGGCTTCGTCAGAATTTTTACGGATTTTCCTAGGGTTACCACTAGGGAAAATCACCAAAATCGAGAAATCGCAAAAAGTGGTGAAATTTTGGATCCGAGTCCAATAATTTAGGAAAACCCGATTGGAATAGCTACTGGAAGCTTTTCGGTCACAACGCATCCAAAATCGGCTTCGTCGGAATCCGATGAATTTTTACAGATTTTCCTAGGGGTACCACTAGGAAAAATCACCAAAATCGAGAAATCGTAAAAAGTGGTGAAATTTTGGATCCGAGTCCAATAATTCTTGAAAACCCGATTGGAATAGCTACTGGAAGCTTGCCGGTCACAACGCATCGAGAATCGATTTCGTCGGAATCCGACGAATTTTTACGGATTTTCCTAGGGGTACCATTAAGGAAAATCACCAAAATCGAGAAATCGCAAAAAGTAGTAAAATTTTGGATCCGAGTCAATAATTCAGGAAAACCCGATTGGAATAGCTACTGTAAGCTTGCCGGTCACAACGCATCGAGAATCGGCTTCGTCGGAATCCGACGAATTTTTACGGATTTTCCTAGGGGTACCACTAGGGAAAATCACCAAAATCGAGAAATCGCTAAAAGTGGTGAAATTTTTTATCCGAGTCCAATAATTCATGAAAACCCGATTGGAATAGCTACTGGAAGCTTGCCGGTCACAACGCATCGAGAATCGGCTTCGTCGGAATCCGACAAATTTTTACGGATTTTCCTAGGGGTACCACTAGGAAAAATCACCAAAATCGAGAAATCGAAAAAAGTGGTGAAATTTTGGATACGAGTCCAATAATTGAGGAAAACCCGATTGGAATAGCTACTGGAAGCTTGCCGGTCACAACGCATCAAGAATCGGCTTCGTCGGAATTTTTACGGATTTCCCTTGGGGTACCACTATGGAAAATCACCAAAATCGAGAAATCGCAAAAAGTGGTGAAATGTTGGATCCGAGTCCAATAATTCAGGAAAACCCGATTAGAATAGCTACTGGAAGCTTGCCGGTCACAACGCATCGAGAATCGGCTTCGTCGGGATCCGACGAATTTTTACAGATTTCCCTAGGGGTACCACTAGGGAAAATCACCAAAATCGAGAAATCGCAAAAAGTGGTGAAATTTTGGATCCGAGTCCAATAACTCAGGAAAATCCGATTGGAATAGCTACTGGAAGCTTGCCGGTCACAACGCATCGAGAATCGGCTTCGTCGGAATTTTTACGGATTTCCCTAGGGGTACCACTACGGAAAATCACCAAAATCGAGAAATCACAAAAAGTGGTGAAATTTTGGATCCGAGTCCAATAATTCAGGAAAACCCGATTAGAATAGCTACTGGAAGCTTGCCGGTCACAACAAATCGAGAATCGGATTCGTCGGAATCCGACAAATTTTTACGGATTTCCCTAGGGGTACCACTAGGAAAAATCACCAAAATCGAGAAATCGCAAAAAGTGGTGAAATTTTGGATCCGAGTCCAATAATTCAGGAAAATCCGATTGGAATAGCTACTGTAAGCTTGCGGGTCACAACGCATCGAGAATCGGATTCTTCGGAATCCGTCGAATTTTTACGGATTTCCCTAGGGGTACCACTAGGGAAAATCACCAAAATCGAGAAATCGCAAAAAGTGGTGAAATTTTGGATCCGAGTCCAATAATTCAGGAAAACCCGATTGGAATAGCTACTGTAAGCTTGCCGGTCACAACGCATCAAGAATCGGATTCTTCGGAATCCGTCGAATTTTTACGGATTTCCCTAGGGGGGTACCACTAGGGAAAATCACCAAAATCGAGAAATCGCAAAAAGTGGTGAAATTTTGGATCCGAGTCCAATAACTCAGGAAAATCCAATTGGAATAGCTACTGAAAGCTTGCCGGTCACAACGCATCGAGAATCGGCTTCGTCGGAATTCTTACGGATTTCCCTAGGGGTACCACTACGGAAAATCACCAAAATCGAGAAATCACAAAAAGTGGTGAAATTTTGGATCCGAGTCCAATAATTCAGGAAAACCCGATTAGAATAGCTACTGGAAGCTTGCCGGTCACAACGCATCGAGAATCGGATTCGTCGGAATCCGACAAATTTTTACGGATTTCCCTAGGGGTACCACTAGGGAAAATCACCAAAATCGAGAAATCGCAAAAAGTGGTGAAATTTTGGATCCGAGTCCAATAATTCAGGAAAATCCTATTGGAATAGCTACTGTAAGCTTGCGGGTCACAACGCATCGAGAATCGGATTCTTCGGAATCCGTCGAATTTTTACGGATTTCCCTAGGGGTACCACTAGGGAAAATCACCAAAATCGAGAAATCGCAAAAAGTGGTGAAATTTTGGATCCGAGTCCAATAATTCAGGAAAACCCGATTGGAATAGCTACTGTAAGCTTGCCGGTCACAACGCATCAAGAATCGGATTCTTCGGAATCCGTCGAATTTTTACGGATTTCCCTAGGGGGTACCACTAGGGAAAATCACCAAAATCGAGAAATCGCAAAAAGTGGTGAAATTTTGGATCCGAGTCCAATAACTCAGGAAAATCCAATTGGAATAGCTACTGGAAGCTTGCCGGTCACAACGCATCGAGAATCGGCTTCGTCAGAATTTTTACGGATTTTCCTAGGGGTACCACTAGGGAAAATCACCAAAATCGAGAAATCGCAAAAAGTGGTAACATTTTGGATCCGAGTCAAATAATTTTGGAAAACCCGATTGGAATAGCTACTGGAAGCTTGCCGGTCACAACGCATCCAAAATCGGCTTCGTCGGAATCCGACGAATTTTTACGGATTTTCCTAGGGGTACCACTAGGCGCAAAAAGTAGTGAAATTTTGGATCCGAGTCCAATAATTCAGGAAAACCCGATTGGAATAGCTACTGTAAGCTTGCCGGTCACAACGCATCAAGAATCGGATTCTTCGGAATCCGTCGAATTTTTACGGATTTCCCTAGGGGGTACCACTAGGGAAAATCACCAAAATCGAGAAATCGCAAAAAGTGGTGAAATTTTGGATCCGAGTCCAATAACTAAGGAAAATCCAATTGGAATAGCTACAGGAAGCTTGCCGGTCACAACGCATCGAGAATCGGTTTCGTCGGAATCCGACGAATTTTTAGGGATTTCCCTAGGGGTACCACTAGGGAAAATCACCAAAATCGAGAAATCGCAAAAAGTGGTGAAATTTTGGATCCGAGTCCAATAATTCAGGAAAACCCGATTGGAATAGCTACTGGAAGCTTGCCGGTCACAATGCATCGAGAATCGGTTTCGTCAGAATCCGATAAATTTTTACGGATTTCCCTAGGGTTACCACTAGGGAAAATCACCAAAATCGAGAAATCGCAAAAAGTGGTGAAATTTCTTATCCGAGTCCAATAATTCGTGAAAACCCGATTGGAATAGCTACTGGAAGCTTGCCGGTCACAATGCATCGAGAATCGGTTTCGTCGAAATCCGACGAATTTTTACGGATTTCCCTAGGGGTACCACTAGGAAAAATCACCATAATCGAGAAATCGCAAAAAATGGTAAAATTTTGGATCCGAGTCCAATAATTCATGAAAACCTGATTGGAATAGCTACTGGAAGCTTGCCGGTCACAACGCATCAAGAATCGGTTTCGTCGGAATCCGACGAATTTTTACGGATTTTCCTAGGGGTACCACTAGGGAAAATAACCAAAATCGAGAAATCAGAAAAGTGGTGAAATTTTGGATCCGAGTCCAATAATTCAGAAAAACCCGATTGGAATAGCTACTGGAAGCTTGCCGGTCACAACGCATCGAGAATCGGTTTCGTCGAAATCCGACGAATTTTTAGGGATTTCCCTAGGGGTACCACTAGAGAAAATCGAGAAATCGCAAAAAGTTGTGAAATTTTGGATCCGAGTCCAATAATACAGGAAAACCCGATTGGAATAGCTAGTGGAAGCTTGCCGGTCACAACGCATCGAGAATCGGCTTCGACGGAATCCGTCGAATTTTTACGTATTTCCCTAGGGGTACCACTAGAGAAAATCACCAAAATCGAGAAATCGCAAAAAGTGGTGAAATTTTGGATCCGAGTCCAATAATTCAGGAAAATCCGATTGGAATAGCTACTGGAAGCTTGCCGGTCATAATGCATCGAGAATCGGTTTCGTCTGAATCCGACGAATTTTTACGGATTTCCCTAGGGTTACCACTAGAGAAAATCACCAAAATCGAGAAATCGCAAAAAGTGGTGAAATTTTTTATCCGAGTCCAATAATTCATGAAAATCCGATTGGAATAGCTACTGGAAGCTTGCCGGTCACAACGCATCGAGAATCGGTTTCGTCGGAATCCGACGAATTTTTACGGATTTTCCTAGGGGTACCACTAGGGAAAATCACCAAAATCGAGAAATTGAAAAAAGTGGTGAAATTTTGGATCCGAGTCCAATAATTCAGGAAAACCCGATTGGAATAGCTACTGGAAGCTTGCCGGTCACAACGCATCGAGAATCGGCTTCGTCGGAATCCGATGTATTTTTACGGATTTTCCTAGGGGGTACCACTAGGGAAAATCACCAAAATCGAGAAATCGCAAAAATTGGTGAAATTTTTGATCCAAGTCCAATAATTCAGGAAAATCCGATTGGAATAGCTACTGGAAGCTTGCCGATCACAACGCATCGAGAATCGGCTTCGTCGGAATCCGTCGAATTTTTACGGATTTCCCTAGGGGTACCACTAGGGAAAATCACCAAAATCGAGAAATCGCAAAAAGTGGTGAAATTTTGGATCCGAGTCCAATAATTCAGAAAAATCCGATTGGAATAGCTACTGGAAGCTTGCCGGTCACAACGCATCGAGAATCGGCTTCGTCGGAATTTTTATGGATTTTCCTAGTGGTACCACTAGAGAAAATCACAAAAATCGAAAAATCGCAAAAAGTGGTGAAATTTTGGATCCGAGTCCAATAATTCAGGAAAACCCGATTGGAATAGCTACTGGAAGCTTGCCGGCCACAACGCATCGAGAATCGGCTTCGTCGAAATTTGTACGGATTTCCCTATGGGTACCACTAGGAAAAATCACCAAAATCGAGAAATCGCAAAAAGTGGTGAAATTTTGGATCCGAGTCCAATAATTCAGGAAAACCCGATGGGAAAAGCTACTGGAAACTTGCCGGTCACAACGCATCGAGAATTGTCTTCGTCGGAATCCGTCGAATTTTTACGGATTTCCCTAGGGGTACCACTAGGGAAAATCACCAAAATCGAGAAATCGCAAAAAGTGGTGAAATTTTGGATCCGAGTCCAATAATTTAGGAAAATCAGATTGGAATAGCTACTGGAAGCTTGCCGCTCACAACGCATCGAGAATCGGCTTCGTCGGAATCCGTCGAATTTTTACGGATTTCCCTAGGGGTACCACTAGGGAAAATCACCAAAATCGAGAAATCGCAAAAAGTGGTGAAATTTTGGATCCGAGTCCAATAATTCAGGAAAATACGATTGGAATAGCTACTGGAAGCTTGCCGATCACAACGCATCGAGAATCGGCTTCGTCGGAATTTTTACGGATTTTCCTAGTGGTACCAATAGGGAAAATCACCAAAATCGAGAAATCGCAAAAAGTGGTGAAATTTTGGATCCGAGTACAATAATTCAGGAAACCCCGATTGGAATAGCTACTGGAAGCTTGCCGGTCACAACGCATCGAGAATCGGCTTCGTCGGAATCCGACGAATTTTCACGGATTTTCCTAGGGGTACACTAGGGAAAATCACCAAAATCGAGAAATCGCAAAAAGTGGTGAAATTTTTGATCCGAGTCCAATAATTCTGGAAAACCCGATTGGAATAGCTACTGGAAGCTTGCCGGTCACAACGCATCGAGAATTTCCAAACTAGGAAGTTTCCAAAAGTAATTCTAAAATTAAGGCCTCTTTGCAATGCCCATTGATTAGGGGTGAACAAAAAAATCGATGGACTCGGTTAGCCGAAAAAAATTAAAACCAAACCGATGGACTGCTTAACCGATTGTAATGGACTGGTTCATAGTTAGTGTTTTGAAAAAACCGATATTAATGGACTGGTTAATGGTTTTTGACTCATATGACTGGTTAACCGAACCGAAACCGAATTTTTAGTTAATTTATTAATTTTTTAATAATTTATAACAATTTATATAACAACTTATCCTAATTAAAGGTGATCATTTACTTTTTTTTCATTATACTGATTATTTTAAAGTTTTTAACTTTTTTTAATTGGTTATTAGTAAATATAACAATTTATCTAATGAAAAGTAATTATGGACCGGTTAATATATTTACTTATTAAATATTAATTTTTAAAAATAAATTTGTTTATATCCACCAAATATTTTTATTTTAACAACAATAATGTTATATTATAGTAAAAAAATTTTAATTTTTAAGTATTTTGAACATTTCAATTTTATTTATGAATATATTTTTAATTATAGTGGTTAACCGAAAAATATTTGACAACCGATCCGAAACCGATGGACTGATTAACCGATAGTAATGGACTGGAATTTCAAAAAATTAATATTAATGGATTGGTTAATAGACTGAGACTCATGGACCGGTTAACCGATCATACTCACCCCTACCATTGATTCTGTTACTTTGACGCAGCATCAGAGCAGTAGCTCTTTACTTTTTTTTTTTACAATGCCGCAGCAATGAGCTGCGGCATTGCTTTGGCCATTTGGGAGCAGCATTACGCTACTCCTCATGGCCAATTGGCCTTTCTTTTCTTTCTTTTTTTTTAAATAATAATTATTTATTAAAAATAAATGCAATTTTCAATTAGTTCTAAAATGTATTAAAATTCTAATGTTATAGTAATATATTATCATTACAAATAATTTTTAAATGACTAATTTTACAAATAAAATAATTATTATGTATACGATTAAGTATATGATTAATTAGTAGTCATTTTAATTTTTATGAGGAATTGAATAAAGATTATTAGTGATTTTGAGTTGAATTACATAATAATACAATCCGTTAAGTTATTACTCTAAAAATATTTAACTATAAATTAAAAAAAAAAAGAACTAAAAGAAGAAGTGGTCTTATATTATTTATACACATTTGTACAATGTTAAAAATTTATGAAAAAAGTTTCAAGATAAAATATTAATTCAACTTTTTTTTTAAAATAATATTATTTTAAGTTTTATACAAATATTATAAAATATCACTATATAAAATATAAAAAATACATTTATCATAAAAAATTAATTGATGATATTATCTTATAATTAATTTATCATAAAAAATTAACTAAATGATTTGAAAATATTATCTTATAAAATACCGGTTCAACTGTTTTTTCTTTTTTTTTTAAATAATATTATTTTTAAAATTTATACAAATGTTATGAAATATCATTATATAAAAATATAAAAAATACATTCATCATTAAACATTAATTACAAGACACTATTTTTATGTCATTCAACATTTATAACAAAAATAATATTTTTAAGTCTTTCAATATTTATAACAAAAATTTAAGATAAAATTATTTCATAATATTTTATTTCTGATGATAAAATTATTTTATTTATAAAATTAGTCATTTAAAAATTATTTATAATGATAATACATTATTGTAACATTAGAGTTTTAATATATTTTAGGGATAAGGTGTATTTTTGCCTTCGAACTTTAAAAAATGGAGTAAAAATGTCTTTATACTTTTTTTTATCGGTTTTTGCCTCTAAACTCAATGAAATGGTTAAAAAATACTCTCACGATAAACGAAAAGTCCAGTTGGCAAACGGGGTGAACGTTAGCCAATTACGTGTCGACACGTAAGCGAACACGTGGCAAGATATTTCCTAGTTAGCCAAAAAAAAAAGATAATCGTAATAACCAAACATCCGAAGATATGCATTTAAACTCAAACACCTTATCATTCAAGTTAAAATTCAAACACCCAACATACATAAAAATCCAAAAAATCTCTCTCCAAATAGTCTTATTCTTTTTCAACGCAGAATCTGAAAATGAAAATGGGAGGGGCAAAAAGTATTGGTTCACAAAACCCTAATGCCGGTATAAAACGAAAGTTGTGTCGATGTGGTGTAGAGGCCATCAGATTGGTAGGTAAGACAGTTGTAAACAGTTGGAAGGCTTTCTACAGATGCCATAAGTATAGAACATGTTGTAATTTTCTGCATTTTGAATAATGTAATGATATGAAGCTATTAGAACTCAACGCGAGGTAGATTACATCACATATTCACGACAGATATAAACTTGTGTATTTCACCAACTTAATATATAAGTACAATGATTTATTATGTAAAATATTTGAATATTAACCTGCCAGCGGATCAATGTGTAAATATAATACATAAAACAGTTTTTTAACATAAACCACCACAAATTTATTTATTTCTTAAAAAATGTGTTCCTAAATTATTTGTACATAATTTGATAGCTGAAATTGTTACCGTGAAAATTAATCTAGTATTTGACGCAGGAAGGTGATTGCAATGACAAATATAAACTTAAAACTTGTGTATTTCACCAACTGAGTTATAAGTGCAATGATTTATTATGTAAAATATGTGAATATTAACCCACCAGCGGATTAATGTGTAAATATAATATACAAAACAGTTTTTTAACATAAATCACCACAAATTTATTTATTTCTTAAAAAATGTATTCCTGAATTATTTATACATAATTTAATAGCTGAAATTGTTAGAATAAAAATTAGTTTAATTAGTATTTGACGCAGAATGGTGATTGTAATTAGTCATGATCACGGGGCGGGGATCCCCGTCCTCGGCGAATCCCCAACCCGATCGGGGCGGGGAATCCCCGATTTTTTTACCCGCAGGGACGGGGACGGGGATAAAAAAATCCCCGCAAGTGAGTTCGGGGCGGGGACGGGGAGCGGGGTATCCGCCCCGAGGGGATCCCTGCCTCGAAAAAATATTTTATATATATATATATATTATATAAATATTATATTATATTATATTATATATATATATATAAATAAATAATGTTTTTTCCCACTTTCCCTTTCTTGCCCAGATGCCCTAAATATTAAACAAAACCCACCCAACACCCACCCCGCCGCAAACTGCCCCTCTTCATTTGCTTTTCCTACTCAATATACTCCATCGCCAGCAGCCCCTTCTCCGACTAGTCCACCACCGGATAATCCTCCTCCTCGGCTGTTCCACCAGTCCACTAGGTCCTCTTGCATCTTGCCTCTTCTCCCGCAGTCCTGGTCCTTTGCCTTTGGATCTCAGTCCACCAACGCCACCGACTCTCTCCATCTCCGGCTGGCACATGTTTGAATCGTTTGAAATGGCAATGGGCACAGGTGAGATGGGTTTTTTATTTTCTGGTCAGGAAATTGAAATGAAGATGAAGGTATAGTGATTGAAGAACTGTAATTGTGGGTTTGTTGGTGTTTCATTTTTGCACCTATTAGAATTTTCTTTTGCTAAAAAAAACAAAATTCAAAGTACTGTAATATTGTTTGTTGCTTTGTTGTTGAATTATTAAATGGGTTTTTTTTTTTAATTCAGTTTTGGTTCATTCAAACAATAAGCAAAAGAAATAATAACAAAAGCCACGGGGATCCCCGTCGGGCCGGGGACTGGGGGGTATTTTCCCCCCGCTTCGCCAGCGGGGACGGGGATGGGGAATCCCCGCCTCTGGACGGGGCAGTGAGTGGGGAGGCATTCCCCGCCCCCGCCCCGCCCCGTGATCATGCCTAATTGTAATAACAGATATAAATTTAAAACTTGTATATTTTACCAACTTAATATATAATTATAATGATTTATTATGTACAATATGTGAATATTAATCCACCAGCGGGTTAATGTTCAAATATTTTACATAATAAATCATTGCACTTATATACTAAGTTAGTGAAATATACAAGTTTATATCTGTCATGAATATGTGATGTAACTTAGCTTGTATTGAGTCCTAACAGTTTCATATCATTATATTATTCAAAATACAGAAAATTATAATATACTCCATACTTATGGTTTCTATAGAAAACCCTTCCACTGTTTACAGCTGTCTTATCTACCAATCTGATGGCCTCCAAACCACATCGACACAACTTTTGTTTTATACCGGCATTGTAGTTTTGCAAACCAATGCTCTTTGCCCCTCCCATTTTCATTTTCAGATTCTGCGTTGAAAAAGAAAAAGACTGTTTGGAGAGAGATTTTTTAAATTTTTCTGCATGTTGGGTGTTTGGGTTTTAACTTGAATGATAAGATGTTTGGATTTAAATGCATGTTTTCGAATGTTTGGTTGTTGCCACATTATTTCAATTTTTATTTATTTTTTTTGCTGACTAAGAAATATCTTGCTACGTATCCGCTTACGTATCGATATGTGATTGGCTGACGTTCACTCCGTTTGCCAATTGTACTTTTCGTCCATCGTAAGGGTATTTTTCAACCATTTCATTGAGTTTAGGGGGAAAAACTGACAAAAAAATTATAAAGGCATTTTTACTTCATTTTTGAAAGTTCAAGAGCAAAAATACACCTTGTGCTTATATTTTAAAACCAATTGAAAATTATATTTATTTTTAATAAATAATTATTATTTAAAAAAAGAAAAGAAAGGAACAGCGTGATGCTGTTGCCAAACGGCCAAAGCAAGGGACTTTTTTTTATAAATGGTGTGTTTAAAAAAAATAATTTGAGTTTTGAGGTGTTTCAAAACTTATTTGGACAATTGGTGTATTTTACCAATTTTCGCAACCAATTGTTGCGGAAATGGGCAACCCAATTATTTTATTTATTTTTTTTTTGTGTTGAGCAGCTTAGCAGCTTTTCCATTGGAAAAACTGCCTTTTGCTTTGTTGCGGAAATTGGTAACCCAATTATTTTATTTATTTTTTTTTGTGTGTTGAGCAGCTTGGAAAAGCTGCCTTTTGCTTCTTTGTTTTTTAATTTTATTTTTTATTTTATTTTTTTAATTTTGGATGTTTTCTTTTTTTAATTTTCTTTTTTATTATTTTGGATAAAAAATCCTTAATTTTATTGATACGAGCAAAATATTTTTCTTAATATGTAAAAAATATTTTCATTTTACTCAATTTGATAAAAAATTACCCTATTTATTAATACGTAAAAAATATTTTCATTTTACTCAATTTGATCAATAGAATAAAAAATTTGTAGGTTAATAACAATTTATTAAAATATAAAATTAGTATCGTTGATATATATATGAATTAGTATCGTTGAAATGCACGACTTATTAATTTTGAATATTTTGATTGAACAAAATATTACTAATTTTATATTTTAATAAATTGTTATTAACCTACAAATTTTTTATTCTATTGATCAAATTGAGTAAAATAAAAATATTTTTTACGTATTAATAAATAGGATAATTTTTTATCAAATTGAGTAAAATAAAAATATTTTTTATGTATTAAGAAAAATATTTTGCTTGCATCAATAAAATTAAAGATTTTTTTATACAAAATTAAAATAATAAAATAAAATTAAAAAAAAAAAAGAAAACATCCAAAATTAAAAAAATAAAATTGTAAAAGAAAAAGCAAAAAGCAGTTTTTCACACGACAACTTTTCCTGCGCAAGACAAAAAAAAAAATTAATTGGGTAGCTCATTTCCGCAACTAATGGCTGCGAACAGGAGTGTGCAAAAATCGAACAGATCTGAATAAGCCGAATAATTCAGATCGAAACGGGTGAAAATTAATATAAAACCTAACCACTTGAACAAACTGAACTTCACCCACCTTTAAAAGGAAAAAAATCGGTCTGGCCCTCATTTATCCCTTTTCAGTTTCATGCACTCACGCAGTAAATCCCTAGAAACGATTTCTTCTTCTGCCCCGCCGCTCTTCTCCTCCATCGCTGTCGCCGCTCGTCTCCTCCCTCACTGTTGCCGCTCGTCTTATAGATCGCTGTCGCTGCTTGTCTTCGCCGCCGGTAGCCTCAACGAAAGTAAGTTCTTCTTCTTCTTCTTCTTTCTTTCTGTTTTGTTTTAGATGCCTGCACCTTGCGTAAGTAGGATAGTTTAATTGGTTAATTTGTAAGCTTTAGTTGACCGTTGAGTTGAATCATTCATGAACATATTGCCTAAAGAAAAGTTCAAAATACATAGAAGTGAAGCAGGCCAAGGTTAATTTCTTGCAAGGGTTTTGTTTTTGGTTCTGAAGTTTGGTTTGTATAATTTCTTTATTAACTCTATGTTTGGATCAAGGGAAGTGGATGAAAATAAGGGGAAAGTAAATCAAACCAACCTTACTTTCCTTCGTTTGGATGACAAAGTAGCAAAAGAAATGGGAGTAACGTGATGGAAATTGGAATTTTCAATTTCCCTTATTTCATCACTTTCATTTCCTTCCGATTTGGGAAGAAACGGAGGTAAGTGAAAGGGCAATGAATAATAAATTTATGAAATGACAAAATTACCCTATTTTATAAACAAATTCTATTTATCTTCAATTTGGTAAAACGACGCTCACGCTCCTTTCCCGCCCTCTGTTTTCCTCTCCCGCCAGCTCTTCCTGTCTCCCACTCTCTGTTCCTTGTTACTGTTCATCATCTCTTTTTTTGCGATCGTTCTTCTCTATCTGATACTGGTACGTACATCTCTTTTTTTACCCGCTTTTCTTTGTGTGGAATTTCCTTTTTTCATTTGCTATTTATTTCTTCTTACAATAATTTGATCTCGTGTTAGTTATTTTCCAATCTTTATCCATTATTTACTCACAATTTGCTAAATAAAATGAAGCATTAGTATAGAAAACTGTAAAATTAATGATAATTATACATTTCGTGTTTGTTTTGATTAACACTCAATAGCAAATCATAGCTGACAGGATATTGCATAATGTCAAAATAATTCATTGTATGCAGTGTTATTCTCACTTACTTTTTATTGCTTGATATTGTAATGAAAACTATTCTTATAATGCATGTTCTTAGTTTTGTCAGTAGCAAGTTACCAATATGCAGTAATTTGTGTAGGTAAAAATTATATTGTTATATGTGAAATTAGGGTGAATGCTATGGATAATTTGGCATCTCAATCCTTTCAAGAAGATGAGTCTGATGATGAATTGGAAGAATGGAATAGAACAAGGAAACTAGCAGTTGTTCAACTAGTTTGTCATGTTGCCCATTATTTTCACCTTCGTTCAAATTGTATTCCCCGATCCATTACGGAAAAAAACTCAATAAATGAAAACAGAGAAAAAGTTCGAAACGAAATATTACATCATTTGAAAAATAGTGATGTAGACTGTCACAATTTGCTTCGTATGCAACCAGAAACGTTTTTATTTTTATGTGATATACTTCGAAATAGGGGTAGATTGAAAGACAGTGTACGTGCATGTGTTGAGGAGAAAGTTATCACATTTTTGACTATCATTGCCCATAATTTCAAACTACGAACCGTGTCATGTTTTTTTCGTCGTTCCATCGAAACTATCTCTAGACATTTTCATTCGGTATTATGTGCTGTGATATCACTTGAAGACGAATATCTAAAACAACCCGATGGTTCTGAGGTCTCTCTTGAGATTCGCAGCAATAACAGATGGTTCCCATATTTCAAGGTAAGTAAAATGTCTAATGAATATAATAATATAATTATTATTGTTGAATGTTAATAATGACATTGATACAGGATTGTATCGGTGCACTTGATGGAACTCATATTCGAGTTAAGGTTTCACGTACTGATGCACCAAGATTTCGTGGTAGAAAGGATTACCTAACACAAAATGTCCTAGCTGCATGTTCATTTGATTTGAAATTTACATATATTTTGGTTGGATGGGAAGGATCTGCTTCTGATTCTAGAATTATTAAAAATGCTTTAACTAGGGAAGACAATTTAAAAATTCCAGCAGGTAACATTTGGATTTTAGCTTCTTAGTTTTTTTTTTTTTTTTTTTTTTTTTTTTTTTTTTTCTGATAGGAATATTATACTAAAAGCATCTTGTTGAATTTTAGGAAAGTATTACCTTGTTGATGCGGGATTTATGCTTAGGAGATGTTTCATTGGTCCTTATAGAGGTGTACGATATCACCTAAAAGAATACTCGTCTCGAGGCCCTGAAAATGCAAAAGAACTTTTTAATTTGCGACACGCTGCATTGCGTAATACAATTGAAAAGGCATTTGGAGTTTTAAAGAAGCGATTTCCAATTATTGGAAGTTCAAATGAAAAAACTTATTCATTTGAAGTCCAATGCGAAATTGTTGTAGCATGTGCAATCTTACACAATTTTTTAATGGGAATGGATCCCGACGATCAATTAATCAATGAAGTAGATGCCGAGCTAACAAATAGAGAGGAAGTGAATGCACGCATTGGAGATAATGAGGATGCTGTATTAGGTGCTGAATTGAGGAATAATATTGCTGCTGCAATGTGGTTTGATTATGTCTCAAATAAGAGATGATTAAATGTACTTTGTATGTTTCAATTGTTTTTTATTCATGGTTGGTTTGTAATATTTAGAATCTTAATGAAATTTTCTTCAATATATGTAACATAGTTTGATACGTAATTGGATGGATATTTGATTGCCAATCTTGTACTTGTTTTGTTTTTAAGAAGAACCTAATGGGCTTGGTTTATGTTCATGCAATATTTTCATTGAAACATACTATACAGATGGCAGATAAGACAACAAAAGAGGGTGGCAAAATGTCTCAAAAAGTGGAAAAAGAAAGGAGTCCAATGCTTCGTTGGACTGAAAATATGGATGACATACTCATTTCTGCACTCTTGTACCAACATACTGTTGGAAATAGAGTAGATGGCACTTTTACAACGTATGCATTGAATCAGGTGGTTGAAGAGGTTCGTGAAAAAACAGGACTTACGAACATTAATAAAGATAGAGTGAAGAATAGAATGAAATCTATAAAAAGCAATTTCAGTGAGTGTTACGATCTTTTTAAGCACTCCAGCGGTATTGCTTGGAGTCCAATAACAAAAATGTTTGATGCAGAACCAGAAGTATGGGAGGCATTGATACAGGTTTTTATTAAATATTGTTATATGTATTATTTGAATAAATAGAATAAACATATCTGAAAATTAGATCAATTGAATATTATATATAATGTGACTTATTTTATGAAATACAGGCACATCCAGGTGCGAAGAAGTGGAAGTGTACTGAAATTCACCGTTATGAGGATTTGCTGACATTATTTGGTAAAGATCGAGCTACTGGTGATGCCACTTTTACTCCAAAGGAGAGAGCACGCAAATATGCAAGTAGTAATACGGATACGATCAACCATATTGGTGATTTATTGGCTTCAAATGTAGTATCTTTAGAAAGCTGTGATACTAATCCTGATGATGGTAGTCCAACTGCTCGTTCTACAGTTCCAGGTACTATTGATTCTAATTCTAATTTCGAAGATGCTCCTGTAACATCACCAAAAAAAAGGAAAAGGAAAAGAAAGAGTGCAAAAGATGAGGAAGATAGTGAGATAAGAACAGCTATTGATATTGTAGCCAAGGTTCTTAAGGAAGGGAATGCTATAATTGAAAGAACACGCCAACGTGTTTATTCAGAGGAAGAAGTGTATGCTGAGCTGATGAAAATAGGATTTGATGCTTCTTTTCGTTATAAGACTTATGATTTCATTACGGCAAATCAAACCAAAATCAGAAGGTTTTTTGGTTGTCCAGACTATGAGCGCAAGGATTACTTATTGCATTTGATGGAAGATGCTGATGACTTTTAAATTAATGCAAAGTTATTATAACATTAATTTTTTGTAAATCTGGTATATTTTGGTTGACCAGCAAACATCATATTTTAGCTCATATATATTCCAAATAAGCATTGTCAAATGGTATTATTATGGCAGCTTGTTTAATTTTTTTGTAAATGTTTACATATGTAAATGTAGCCATTAAGTGGCTTTGATGTAATGATACTGATATGTACTTGTTTATATATTAGTTATATATTTTCTATTTACGTAAATTGTTATGTATGGCTTATATACAGGCAAATTATGCCTTCTCTTGCCTTCACGACGTGAAACCTCTTCACGACTCGTTATCGCTATTCACGACGTGAATCCTCTTCACGCCACGTGATCGCTAGCGGCTTCTTGCAAACCTTCACGACATGAATCCTCTTCACGACACGTGATCGCTAGCGGCCAGACCTTCACGACGTGAATCCTCTTCACGACACGTGAATCCTCTTCCGTCATCTAGATCGGCGCCTAATTAGTTACTTCGTCCTCCACCAAGATATTATTTTCTGGTTTTTTTATTTTTTAATTTGTTCTATCTAGATCGGCGCCTAAGGGTATAATGGTAAAAATAATATACACTGTTAAGAAAGAAATTAAATTTACTTTATGTTTAAATTTACTTTTCCAAACAAAGGAAAAGGAAATCAAAGGAAATATAATTTACTTTCCCCTCATTTCTCTCCATTTCCTCTCATTAAAGTAAATTCCATTTACCTCCATCCAAACAAGGCATAAGAGTCAAGACTTTATCATTTTTATGCTTATTGATTTTTCCCCTGAATGTCTAACGATATTGGCCTGAAAAGTTAAGAACTTTGGCGCTGGACCATTGGCTATATCATACGGAGTTCTATTATTCTGTTGAGCAGCAAAGTTAATGGAAAAAGAGCTTGTGAACTTGTTTTTATTTTTTGAATTATACATATAGTCCAAGTTCCAGAATTCATCCAAAAGTAATCTTCAATTTGCATAAGATTTATGAGAATAAATTTCCTATTTGGTCTGTTAGTAGAGATAGTGGATGCTCTAATAAGCATTTGATTTTAGTGAAATCTTTTCTGCTATGATGAAAGTTTGTTAACTTCTTATTTTTTAATTTTTGAAGTATAAATTGAACTTGATATGTTTACTGTGCTAATTGACTTGCACACAAAAAAACAATAAAAGACACATTGAAGAATTTTTTTCTTTAATTATTTTCAAAATTTTGATTAATTATTTATTATATGTTAATATTTTTAGAGTGGTTCAAATTCAAAATATTGCAGAAGATTGGTACCTTGCCTTTGTTCTTTAATTTGGTAAACTTATAGAGTTTTACTTGATATTAGGCATCAAAAGATTAAGCCACCTGTTATTTATTTCCTTTCTTTCTTCCAACTTGCATGTTGCAAATGTGTGCAGGGCAATTGAATCAAATAATAAATGTTCAGTATCAAATAATAAATTGAACTTGATATGTTTACTGTGCTAATTGACTTGCACACAAAAACAATGAAAGACACATTGAAGAATTTTTTTCTTTAATTATTTTCAAAATTTTGATTAATCATTTATTATATGTTAATATTTTCAAAGTGGTTCAAAGTATTGCAGAAGATTGGTACCTTGCCTTTTTTCTTTAATTTGGTAAACTTATAGAGTTTTACTTGATATTAGGCATCAAAAGATTAAGCCATCAGTTATTTATTTTCTTTCTTTCTTCCAATTTGCGTGTTGCAAATGTGTGCAGGGCAATTGAATCAAATAATAAATGTTCAGTATCCTTAACTTGTGGAAAGTTGAGGAAAAATTGCAAGCATCTTTCTATACTTTAAAGCGGTGAACATGTTATTTAGATATTTAATTAGGTATTTTTCATATGATATGGTTAATATGTTATAGGTTAATTAGGTATTTAATTATGTATTTTTCATGTTATATGGTGACTATGTTAATTAGATATTCAATATGTTAATTATGTATTTAATAGTTTTCATAATATTATTTAATTAGGTTTAATTAAAAAAATAAAATAAAATTCGGGTAATTAGGGTTATTCGGTTCGTAATCCGAAATATTTCGAGCTATTCGGTTCGGAACTCTACAAGAAATTAGGATCGGTTCGGGTGTTAAATTTCTAGCAAATTCGGGTTTTGGGATATTCACTCGACCCGAATCCCGGACCGATGCACAGGGCTAGTTGCGGAAATGAGTAAAATACCTCAATTGTTCAAATAAGTTTTGAAACATCCCAAACTCAAATTATATTTTTTAAGCACCCCATATATAAAAAAGTCCCCCTAAGCAATACCGCAGCTGCGATATTGTGAAAAAGAAAAAAACAAATAAATAGCTGCATCAATGCGGCAGCTCGCATTGAAAAAAACTAGAATTACTTTTGTAACTACCCTATTTTGGCAAATAATTTTCCCAACTACCCTATTTAAATCTTTTTCCCCGTCCACGCCCCTCTCAACCCTAATCCTGATTTTTCTGCTTCTTCTGCTCCGATCAAGTTCTGTTTTGGATGATTTTGTAGTGCAGAAAGAGTTTGCTCCTCTTTAGCATCACGACACGTCCCTCCCTCCGATCGTCGGAGCTCTCGGTGGACGGTTGCGACATCAGTGCTTCAATTCTTCATTTCATTGATTTCAATTTTCTTTTATCTGTTTTTTTTTTCTTTAAATAATAGTTCTGAATCTTCTTTCAGAAATCGTGGTTGTCTCATGATTTTGACAAACTATTGACATTTGATTCACTGATTCTACCTTTGTCTTTCAGAAATTTTCTTGTTCTGTTGTAGCTGTGATTCTCTCTTTCTGGGCTCTCTTCAACAGGTATCATTTCTGAATTTTTGTTTCTTACTTTAGTTTATATTTTGCTTCTCTTTATTGCTTTAGTTGTTGTTGAATGTTTGATGATCTCTTCTTAGTTTTGGTTGCATACATAATAATTTTAATTTTAATTGATTTTTATTTTTTTTCTTGTTATTTAAAAGGGTTACTAACAGATGAACGTTTGTTTCTGTGTTTTTCTTTCAATTTCTTTCGTTTGTTCTTTGGAAGATTGGAAGAGTGTTAGAAAAATGCCCATGAGTTGGTGTTGTTCTATACTTGAAAAATGCACATGAGTTGGTGAATCGTTGAAGCTTTCAAATCAAGAAAATGTCTGTTTTAGGTAGCTAACAGAAGAGAAAAAGCCAGAACTGAATTTCATTCTAATATGTCAATCATTGTTGCTTAAGAAGCACATTTTGATTTGTGTTTTATTATATTCCAATTAATACTCCATTCATTCAAGTTGGAAGCCCATTTTCCTAAGATAGAATAAGAACACAGAATCTAGGTGATGTTTTTTGTTGTATTATGGCAAATTTGTATGCTAGTTGATTTTAAAGGCTTTATTCTGAGAAATAACCTGTTGTGCATAAATTTAGGACAAGTATTTTCAACTTGGCAGGCATTTGGTGTAATTTATTTAAGCATTGTTTACATTAAAATTGGTCAGCATATGATTGATCCATTTTAACATCATATACGTTGAGATTTTCAATTTTTTTTGGGAGACAATCTAAATGAACTGAATCTCCTATTTCTTGATGACTTTGTAAAGATTTTCTAAAGGCAGAGAGGAGCTGTGGAATTCAGTTAAACAGATTAAAGATATAGAAAAAACAAATAAAGATAATTATTAAAGACTGTTGCCAAATATTCCTTTTATATTTGTATTTAGATATTACCTCTATTGTGATCTGCTTTCTCTGTTGTTTTATTTTGAAAATCTTTTGCATGATCTTACGGTAATAATCATATTTATTATAGATTCATCATGTTTAATACTTGTTTTGTTACAAATTCATCATGGATAAAAGTAAACCAACCTCATCAATGTAGCAAACAATGCAATTTGTTTAAAACAAGAGCTAAACAGGTGAAAGATGGTTTGGAGAAGTTGTTCCTGGTGTCACTGTACTACTAAATTTGGACAAGGAATGTTTGTTGGTATTTAGGTCTGGACTTATCTTTAGCTCTACTTTTTTGTAATATCTCGAAAGCACAATCCAAATTGTTTTTAGATTCTTGAAAGTTTAATAATGACTTGAAGCATTTGATCTTTGTTTTATCATTTTTGGCTATTTATTGATTCTACTGCATGAAATTGTAAGCAGTAAAAATATACAGCTAAAAATACGTGGCAATTTGGGTATAATTTAGTGCTGTAAAGTTGGAGTTTGTTGTTACTATGCTGCAGAGTTAAATTTGTTTTTTGTGGTTGACTTGGCTATGTCATTGCAGTGCTTCACTTGTAATTTTGGGCTTCTGTTGTTTTGCTGCTATATTTTGGTGATAACAAGTTGTTTTGTTCTGTTTGTTGGTGGAGAAGGAGCTGCTATATAATAGGTATTTTATTAATTTATATAAAATAATAGATATTTTATTTTATTAATTTATTTAAAATAATTATTTTAGCTGGCATCAAAGACTAGAGTTTTGTTTCTTATGCCTGCCATTTCGACAGATGCAATATATTTGTTGTAACTTTCACGGTGATACTGTTGTAACTTTTCTGGGTATATATATACACACCATGACCTTAGTAGGGAACTCTTAAACTCCAAATGGACCATTTCTTTAGCACGCAGAAATTTACAGATCCCAAAAGATCCACTGAAAATGGAGATAGGGGTTAAAGTTTTGAATAGCTTATTACGAACCTCTTTATAATGTGTATATACATATATTTTTTTCCACAATTTGTTCAGGTGCTAGATATATGAATACCCCCCTGCAACTGCCGGCACAGATGCTGGAGTTGCCACCTGAGAACATCAATCGGATTTTGGAGGTGCAGCAATTTAGTTACGATGAACTGGCGAAGGCAACTAACCATTTCTCCAATAGTAACATTCTCGGCGAGGGAGGATTTGGGCAAGTTTATAAAGGAACGTTCTCTCCAAAAAATCAGGTGTTTGCGGTTAAAAAACTCAAACATCTGCAGGATGCCAAGCGGGAATCTGAGTTTGAGAAGGAGATTAGGATTGTTAGCACTGTCCATCACCCGAATCTTGTTGAACTGGTTGGCTATTGCAATGAAGGAGAAGATAGATTACTTGTTCATGAATATTTTCGTAACAACTCCTTGAAATCTCATTTACATGGTGAGTGGTGACTCATCTTTTTTCCATTATTTGGTGTTTTTAGATAAGTAAAATATGTTTTAAAAATCATATGCGCACCCATAAACTTGAATTGTTTTATTACTTTTATGCACTTTTGGCTGACTTGTTATATTTACATGTGATAAATTCAAGTAATAAATGCTATATTATCATCTTATGAAGAATGATATACTTGGTAGGAAAGGATGAGCTAGGAAATGATATGCCAACTCTGGAGTGGTCAACAAGAATGAGAATTGCCATTGGGTCGGCCAAAGGTTTGGAACATCTTCACGAAGGTTGGGAGCATTTGAATGAAATTAGCTATTTCCCTTTTTTTTTTTTTTTTTTTTTTAGTAACCTGTAATTTTGATTGCCAGTTATATGGGTACTTTCAGGCAAACCTAAGATCATACACAGAGATATCAAATCAGACAATATTCTTCTTGATGATAATTTTGAACCAAAGGTACCTTTAAAGTTTTAACATGCAGTTTATTATTGTTAAGAAAATTTCCTCCTCGTTTCATCAGAATAAACAAAAACAAAAACTTCTCCTAATAAGAGATATAACTAAAATGATCTTTTATTCCGTAGGTTGCAGATTTTGGACTTGCCATGATTTTTCCAGAAAGTGGTTCTATTACCCACATTTCCAGTTCTTTGAGGGGAACTAAATGGTAAGATCTGTTTCTTTTTTTCTCTTTTTTTTTTCGAACAAAATGTAAAATGTGCTTCTACTCAATGATAATTACATATATTATGTGACATAAAATTGGAGTAAAAAAATAAAAAAATGCATATATATTAAGCATTTCGTGAAAAATTGTAAATACTATTGATTGTCAGCTTAGTCTCTTGCGCAAAGAGTAAATAAAAGTTGCGCATTTTTTATGCTAAATTTTAATTGAAAAAAAAAATTAATTTTTTAATTGTTAGTAGAATCTCACATGCTTGTGAAAAGCCACCTAAAAAAAAATAAAAAAAAATTCTTGAATATTTTTAGTTATGCAAGAAAAATAAATTCAAGTCTCACTTATTTATTTCAAGTGCAGTTATGCTGATCCAGAACATTATCCTTCTCAACAAGTCTCCTATAAGTCAGATGTTTATTCCTTTGGTGTTGTACTTCTTGAGCTCATTTCTGGGAAAAAGCCTAGTGAAAATTTTCAAATCGTAGATTGGGTAGGAAGTAATTTGTTATTTTATTTTCATATCTCCATTTATATATATATATATATATATATATAACTCGTTTTTTCTTTTAATCAATATTCAGGCAAAGGATATTATCCTAAAGGTTTCGAGCACTGGTGATTATACTAGTATTGTTGATCCCAAATTGCGACATAATTATGATAAAAATGAAATGGAACGAATGATTTACTGTGTTGCAGTTTCTGTATATGGGCCTTCACATAGTCGGCCACCAATGTCGCAGGTAATTGTAGCCAAATGTAAATTAAGAATTAGTAATCGGTTTTATTATTATTATTAATAGCTAGGCATATAATTTACTCGCAGTTAATTTCTCATCATGTTTCATAAAATTATGAGGACTATTATTTTATATATATATATATATATATATATATATATATATATATATATATATATATATATATATATATATATATATATATATATATATATATGAACTTTTATATTATTTTCTGTACAATGCAGATAATTGAAGTGCTTAATGGAGCAATTCCTCCTAATGATGTGCTTAAAAAGCTTAAAGAACTTACTCGGCATATGTTTTTAAATAAATTGAATTCCAGGTTGGTGCTATGACAATATATAATATGCCTTTTCTCTTGATTCATAATTAATAGTATGCATATTTTTCTATTTATTCATAAGTTTTCCATGCTATTTATGCTTAAAAATGCTAAAATTAGGGATTTTGATTATGTTTTATGGTTTTAATTTAGGATGGATGAGAGGATGTTGGAGGCGCATTCCTGAGAATTGGAAAGTAGGCTAAAGGGCTTAAAGGTCAAAGTGTATAAGCTGCGAGCAAAAGCTTAATCAGAATCTATGGAAACTGTTTAAAATGAATTTATTTTAACATTGTTTTGTAATTTTATTTTTATTATCTCCTATTTGGGATAGAATTGTGACAATTTAGGAGGTCTTAAAATTCAGAGATTAGGATTATACCAAGTGCTTTTTTAATTTTATTTTCTTCAATTGTCTTTTCTAAAGTTTAGGATTAGGGGTTTCTATTAATAAACTGTTTTTGGTGGAAAAAGTTAAATCCATCTTTCATACACCGTTTTCTGCCACTTGATGGCTGTAAGGAACATGAGTAGCTGACTGCATTTTATCTACCCAATAAGGGTGGCAAATGGATCTGTTTAGACGAATTTAAGTCGGATTATAAATGCTTAGATATGGGTCATAAACGGATTAATGTCCAAATGTGTTAAGTGTGTTTGGGTTGTGATATGAGTTTATTACGTGATGGCTTAAATGGATCGCTTTGTGGCTAAGATAAATTGCAATTCATTTAATTTATTTTTTAATGAAAATAATTATTTATTATGAAAGTTAATTTTTAATATCTTTGATATAGACAAAAAAAATAAAATGTTTTTTAATAATTTAATTTTACTCCAAAAATAAAACTCCATATAAATGTTGAATATATAAATAGTAAATAATTGCTCATTTTAAAAAATCAGCCTAACAATTATCACATACATAAATATGCCTGTTCACTCGAGATTAATGCCATCAGCCTAGTTACAAATGTTTTTAGGCCAGGGTTCCTTCTTAACATTTGTTCTCCCGTGTTTTAAATTTTTAATGGATAAAGAATCAATCAATTTGGGTAAGTAAATTGGAAGATATTGCCAAAACAATACAAACTGCTCCAAGGTACTTTTCAGGGACAGAATTGTTACACAATTTTTGAAAAATTTCTAGGAACAAATGAGACGGAATTAGACTATACTTTATGCATGAAAGTTTTTTCATTATGAGTTTAGTTTCTATAGAATTTTGATTCATATCAATTGGAATTCTGTGGTAAAAGTTATACTCAATTTATTACAGACTGCTCCAGATACAGGGGGGCGTCAGATCATTCATTTCAAGCAAATTTTTAAGGTTCTTAAAGGCAAAATTAGCTCACAGTTTCTTCTTAAAAGTTTTAATTTTATGTCTTATCTTTCATCTCCAACTGAAGTCACTCAATTTGGAGAGCTATAGGCGGAGTTATGGCCCAAACATGAGATCTGGTCCAAATGAACCTTTGGCAGAATTTTGCTTAACTCATTCCTTATGGCATATGTCATCTTTTCCATGCAATTTAACAACACACCCAACATTCAGACATCCATTTCACATCTAACTCAGTTCATATAACCAATCAAGCATGTCAAACGCACACAACTCAATTGAAGAATTCCCGTACCTCAAAAATGGCCCATTAGCTTTTCTAGCTTCCTTCTATGCTTTTCTTTTTGCTTTTACTTGATTCTTCCACTATAACACAATCGCATATACGTACCAATTCCAATTCCATCTCTAAATTCTCGCTCCCAGAGGCAGAGCAAGAAAGAAATGATAAGAGAGCAAAAACCTTGTATAACTTACCTTAATTTTGCTTGAACTATGCAAGTTTTGCTTCTCTGTTCTCTTCTTCTCGAGGAGCAGAATTTGTGCATGTTTAGGGGGGAAAAAATGAACAAAATTTTTTGTATTTTTAGGCCTTTTGGACAGCCGGCCACTCTCCCCCATTTTCATGCGTTTTCAAGACTTTTCTAGGTGTGCACAAGTTAAGCTACTATTGGTCCATTTGTTGGATATACCAAAATTGCACTTTACTATTGGTCCATTTGTTGGACATACCAAAATTGCACTTTGCTATTGGTCCATTTGTTGGATATACCAAAATTGCACTTTGCTATTGGTCCATGTGCACTTTTCTAGGCGTGCACATGCTATAATTCTAAGTGTTTTAGAGCGTCAAATCCAAAATGGAAAAAAAAAAAAATAGAGAAAAAATTGTTACATGAATACGAAGGTTACACTGAAAATAAGAAGATGCTGAAAATTGATCTTTTTATTTTATAATATGATATTTACTGTATTATATGGTCCAAAATATATTGTATATTATTTTATACAGTATATATAAGATAATGATAATGAGATTTATAGTATATTATATTATGATCACATTAATCTGTGCCAACACTGAAAATCACTCTTGAAATTATTCCAGTAGCCGGATGGATAAGTTTTCAAAGGAATAAAATCATCTTTTCAGTTTGGCCATATCTCTTTGGATACAGTGCAATTCTTTTAAAAAAGATGATGTATTAAGGTCGACTATTTATCATGATGTTCAATGAACTTCTTATTTTCATATAGCTTTTGAATGGAAAAGTCAAAAGTCTCGTATAGGTAAGTGAAAGGGATCGTTTTGAAAGTATCATTGACTTCAAGGTGATGTCTATAAAAAATGTAAATTAATTTTTGCTGTCATGGATCTTTTCTTAATTGATGAGCTTCTCCCATAAGAAATGTTTGCTGCATGGTGAGAGGACGAAACCAGCTAAAAAAGGTTTTGAGATAGAGATTTCTGTATATCTGTATATTTTTGCTCTTATATTATTATGTTATTTTGATCCTATTTTTACACGGTTATAGTTTTTATCATGCAAAAAGAAAACAGCTCCCTGTCTAATAGTCTGTCATTCTGATCTCTCTTTGGTTGACCATTTTTTTGCTGCATAATATTAGCTATAGTCCTGTTGATGCCAGGATAGCCTTATTGGATAATTGGATCAATGAAAACTTCTTTAAATGCTAGAACAGTCTTTCTAATATTTAAGAAATATATATATTTAGCTTACCATACAAAAGGCAAGCATCAGACTCATCCTCAAATGTTTTGGATCATCACAAATCCCTTTCTAAATTTTCTCATTCAATTAATGAGAAAAACAAACACTATATAAATCTCTTCAAGCTTCGGTATCTCCAAGTACATCTTTAAGCTCTAAACTTTGATATTATTTCTTGTATCTCTTAACGTAATTGACTTAACTATTGATATTTCATTTACTAAAAGTTCTCCCATTCCATTTCTCAATTAACTAATCAATGCACTCTCTAAAATTGAAATTGTGAGCATGAAATTAAGTATATGGCCTTCTTGAAAATGTAGGTTGAATTGTCGACATGAACAAATATCTTATTGATAGTCCATATATTTGCTCCGAAAGTATATTTCCTTGCAGTGCTTCCACTTTTATATAATTTTATGATTTGAAATAATACTTACTGCTCCATTCGTTACATAATAATAGTTTTATTTTCATATAATTTTTAAAAAATAATTTTTATGGTTATAAGATATAATTTTACATATGATTTATCAATTATGCCATGCATTTATATTATGTATAATTATTATTATAACTATAAAAACAATGACTACTATTGGTGTATAGAAGTTGGAAATAGAAGTGGCAAATGGATCAGATTGGACGGATTTGAGTTGCATCATGATCGTAAATAGCCAATGCCCAAACTAGTTGGAGTGATTTGGAGGATTTACTATTTGTTGGCCCAAATGGATCAAATAGTGGCGTAAACGGATTAAAATGTAGATCAACTCATTTGACCTATATTTTAATTGAAAATAATTCATCATATAATAACAAGATAATACAAAAATTTATTGTAAAAAATATTAGTTCAAATGAGTTGGGTGGCTCAAATGGTTGTCAAAATAAGTAAAGATGTGGGTTAATTTAATCATGTTTTAATGAAAATTAATTTTTAATATAATAACAAAATATTAAAAAAAACTAATATAAAAAATATTGGTCCAAATTAATCAAATGGTGAACTAAACGGGTCAAAATGTGAATCTAATCCATTTGACCCATATTTTAACGAAAAATAATTATTTATCATGCAAGTTTTCCATGTCATTGACACACAAATCATATCAACAATCATCCCAAGAACTTTAACTACATGCATAGAAACAAAAACCTTAGCTCCAAAATCCGGAATTCAAAACCACTAAAAATTCCTCAGCTTAATAGCATAAACAAAAGCTAAGTAGAGGTACAGCATTTCCTAATCTTCAACACTATACTAAACTCATTCTATAGCAAAATCACCAGTATCCCTAATTTCAGAACGACTAAGTTCAATAGGTTATAATTGAAAAGATGGTTAATTTTCCATATGCAAATCAATCGGGCTGAAATTTACAAGCATTACAGGTGAATACAAAACTACAGGCAGTATCAGATGAATCAGAGTATTTTGTATATTCAGAACTACTAAAAAATCAGCTTTTATCAATGAAAATTTTCCGGAACATTTAATTAACGAATCAATCAAATTGAATTTGATGAGAAATGCTGTATATAGCTCTGAGGTGATATATATGGTGCACCATCACACAGAAATTTGATGTCATTGATAGTCCATATATCTTCCAAAGGTATATTTCCTTGCAGTGCTTCCACTATCTGCATTGATTAACATGCATATATAGCAATATGTTAATTACAAAATTTAAGTGATGGATTAATAAGTGATGACATAAATTTCATTATAATTAATATGTACAATTGCAATATTTTAGGTTGAAGTTCCTAGTAGAAAAGGAAAAACATAATCGAGCTGGAAAAATAAATAATAGTTGTGAATTTACCTTACTCATCGGTGGACGGTCATTGGCAGGCGTATAAACACAAGCAGCAGCACAATAAATCATTCGACCCAATTCATTTTGATTAATATTTTTCTTCAACTTGGGATCAACAATTTCTATATATTTGCCACTTTGCAGAACTTCTCTAATGCGAGGCACTAGCTGAATTTCGAAAAACACCAAGTATTTGTTATTTTCAGCACAATAATCAATCTCCAATTTCAGACATTATTATAATTATAATTATTTGCTTAATCAGAAACATATTAAAAAAAAAAGGAAGAAAGAATGGATATACCCAAACAGCTAGGTTATGGTGTTCTTGATCCTCCTCAAAGACAGCTTTCTTCCCAGTGATCAACTCCAAAAGCACAACACCAAAAGAGAAAACATCCCACTTAGCAGTAAGCTTTCTATTATTTTCTTTAGAAACTTCTGGAGGCAAGTATCTGCATGGAAAGGGGATTATAAAATGAATTACTCATAATCAACAACCAATTGTGTTCAATTACCTAATAAATATATTTTACCCATGGGTTCCCCCAGGATCAGTGGAAACATGAGTCGCCAAATATGGAATATCTCTAGATAGTCCAAAGTCTCCAATCTAAAACAAAAAAAGCAACGAGTGTTAGTATTTAAAAGTCCAGAGGTGATCAGCATGGACAGGGTCGTGTTGAAATTTCTAAAATACAAAATAAATGCAAATTAATATAATAATTTATTTTTAAAATATCTAATCCAAATAATATGATAATTAAATTAATAGCACTCTTTCTTTTTAAACTTTTCATTTAAACAATTATAAACTAATAATTACAAATCAAATTAACTGAACAATTATAAATCGATAAATAATTATATTATTAAGTTAAAAAAATAAATTAAAAATGAAAAATCCAGTTATTTGGATTGAAAATTACATTCTCAAGTCACCTCTATTTGAAACAATCAAAGAAGAGGTATCACATATTCAGTGGTAAAAGAAGAATAATTTGTTGAGTTCATGATTTTCCTCTCAACTATGTGGAAATTTATAGAATATACTAAAAGAATATATTGATGTTTCTTTACCAAATACTAACTTTGATTCAAAGCGCATCACAAACAAAAAAAAACAAACCAACCTTTGGTTCAAAGCTATCATCAAGAAGAATGTTGTCGGCCTTAATATCGCGATGAACGATCCTGGGATGACCTACACACGCATATCACAAACGACAATGAACTTTTGAGAAATCAATACCTTAAACCTGGAAATAAAGAAGTGAACAATTAACTCACAGTGTAAATATTCTAATCCTTTCGCAGAGCCTATGGCGATTTTTTTTCTGTTTGACCAACTGAGAATCGGTACCTTTTTCCCTGCAAAATTACAATCCTTCTTTCAGGAAGCAATAAAAAAAATAAAAAAATAAAAAGGAAACAAACGAAAAGATAAAGAAAAGAAGCACCATGTAGATGATATCCGAGGGATTTGTTTGAAACATATTCATAAACAATCAATCTGTTGTCTTCGTCAGCGCAAAATCCAACTACCTTCACAAGGTGTTTGTGATGGGCGCGGCCAATGGTTGAAATTTCAGCTTTAAATTCATTTTCTTTTTTCTTCCCCTTGTCTTCATCTAGATATTTAAGCTTCTTAATTGCCACCTTTTTACCATTTTCAAAAGTCCCCTTATAAACTTTACCACCACCACCCCCGCCAAGTACATTGGAATTGCTGAAACTACCGGTAGATTTCGCTAATTCTTCATATTTATAGGATCTAAACCCTTCAACGTCCTCATCTAGCTCAAGGAAATAAAATTAGCAACCTAGATTAATATATATATATATATATAGCTTGAAGATGCATACCTTGATGTTTGCAAAGTTTCTTGACTGTCTTGATCGAGTGAACGAACGATCGTATTGCCATGGCCACCGGCAAGGAGGTTTGCTGCAGTAGTTTGTTGTATCGGCAGGTGAGAATAAGAGCAAGTGGTTTTAGCGAATAATCGTATTACATCGGCAAAAACCATGAAAATGCAGTCTAGAGTAAACTAATATTATCTTTGAAATTTTATTTAATGCTATATTAATATTGTCGGGGTCCAAGTCAATACCAACTTTCGGTGTGGTGCCTAGGGCAGTGGGAATTTCTCTAATTTTTTATTTTTTTCATTTTTTATTTTTATATAAACTAATTCTTAGAGGTGGCAAATGGATCGGGTTGGACGGATTTGAATCGAAACATAAATAGATGGATCATAAACGGACCAAAAAATATAAATCATAAATGGGTCAATGTCCAAACGGATTGGATGGATTTGAATCAACTCATGAATTTACTACATAAATGTTGGGATTGACTTGTCACTTTCCTAATTAATTGCCATATCAGTCCAATTTCTGTTCTTTATTTTTATTTTCACATCTAGAAATATATAAATTACATTTAGGTACCACAAACTAAGATTCTAATAATCAAGAATAGCCATATCTCCCATTAGTACCTTCATACGCAAACTAATGACTTGATATCATATCTCTCTCAACTAGAAAAGTTTAGTTATCATTTTTTCTTGTGCTGTCAAAGACATCTTATTCGTCCATGTTGAAATTCAAGCAACAAGTATATACTTTCATGAGAATATGCTGTCAAATTGAATGCCTGAGTTGGTTAAATTGAAGGCAACTAGGCCTGAACCTGCTGATAGATCAGAAACTAACTATGATAGTTGCATAGTTGTTATCATAGAAGACAAACAAGCAGAAGCCAACACTACAGATGTCACTCCAAAACCTTAATTCTCACTCTTAATTTTGCTCCCAACCAACAACAATCTGTCCACAATTCCCACATTCATAGCCCATTCAACTTGCACACTCCATTTGGTTCAGTTTCTCATATCTTTGAGGAACAAAGATGAAAGAAATGAAAAACTAATCATAAATGTTGGGAAAAGAACAAAATTATGAAGTTTAACTTTCACAGTAAGAATTTGGCACAGACAAACCAAAATCAAAAGGATTAGCTACGAAGATCATCTCTGCTAATTAACTACCATTGTCAAAAGAAAAAAAAAAACATTACAGTACCAATTAAACCAGAAGAATAAAGTATTATATGAAAAAGCTTCGAAGTAGGAGGAAAACCTTTTCAATGGAGTCCAATCGTTGTATATCCAAGCAAATCCAAGCAAAACTTTCAAGGACTTGGAAATGGCAGCGAGGGCCGGCTACTACTGACTAAGGCGGCAAACGAATGGCAGCACTGATAAGCCAAAGAGTATTATTTAATAAAAATAATAAAGTGAAGCCAAAAAGTTTCCAGGAACAGGATAGTCTAAAAAGAACATTAAACCAGTACCAATTAAACCAGAAGAATAGAGTATTATATAAAAAAAGCTTAGAAGTAGGAGGAAAACCTTTTCAGTGGAGTCCAATCGTTGTCGATCCAAGCAAAACTTTCAAGGACTTGGAAATGGCAGCAAGGGCTACTGACTAAGGCTGCGAACGAATGGCAGCACTGATAAGCCAAAGAGTATTATTGAATAAAAATAATAAAGTGAAGCCAAAAAGTTTCCAGGAACAGGATAGTCTAAAAACCAATTACAGAAACAACTCCCAGCCTAATTCAATCTGCAGCAGCATCTACCCAGCAAGGAAACAAATAACAATACACATAGCAACAGCAACCCAGCAAAAAAAAAAAAAAAATACAATACCCATTACTAACAAAACACCAAACCCAGCAAGAAAAACCAACCAGCCTAAAAAACATATCCCTGTCAACTCACAGATTTGAGAGAGGAAAAATGCAGAACAAGAGCTTAACAAGTTAACAGCATTAATACCAGAACCGTATAAAGAAAGAAGACAACCAAGCACCTGACCTCTTCTCTACGAAAAACCTCCAATCTGAACCAGTAATCAAACTAAAAAAAATTGGAGATATGAAAAGCCGCTGTACTCCACTCAACAGATACTCGAATCCGCACTTCAACCAATTATAGTTGAACAGCAGATGGTAGAATTAATTTTCCGGAATGAGATCAACAAAAACAACCACAAAGCAAAATCCAGAGGAACAGAGAAGAACAACCAAGCACCTCAATCTAAGTTTTTCTTATAAGCACCCACAAATAAAGTTTTGGTTTGCACAATTAACGCTACAACTCAAACACACAAATCTCAAAATTACACAACAAAAGGAAAAAAATCAAAGAAGGGACCTGTATAGCGAGAGCGATTTCTTCAGAGATCAATTGCGGCGCAAACGGATGGTTTAGAACTCATACGATGAAGGGAGGTTAATATCTAACTATTTAATTGGATTCCGTCAATATGATGAGAGTGCAATGACAAATTTCGGCAAACCAGAGACCGAATACAGGGTGTTGAAATAGGATCAAATAAAAGCCCAGAAAAGAGGATTGAGGATGGGATTCAAAATTGACAGAAATTAGGGGTTTTTTTTGATAGATCGACAGACAGAGAGATTGGAATTGAGATGTGGGAGGAAGGAATAGGCTATGAACAGAATTTAGAACAGAGAAACGGTCATGGGTTGTTTAGCTGTATAAAATAAAATCAAATTTTCTGAAAATTATTATAAGATAATTAGAAAAGGTAAAATACTGTTTAATTGTAATATTGTTTTAATTTAAAAAATTATTTTTTAAAATTTTTAAAATTAAATTATTATATAAAAAATATAAAAAATGTATTTTTTTATTAAATGAGTATTTAAATTTCAGTACACTATCTTTTTTTTAATTCATAAAAAAAATCTAATATAATATTTCATTTTTTGGTACGACAACTAATTACGAGATCAATTTTTGTTATCATTTTTCTCGTTGATTTTTTATTTATTTATATATTAATTTTTTTATTTTTACGATAATTATTATTTTTTTTGTTTGTATTTAATTATCACCTACAATAGTTTGGTTTCTTTTAATGTAGAGACTTATTTTATTTTAGTATAATTATCATAAGAAAACTATAATTATAGTTTTTTTTGTAAAAAAATTTAAAAATTTATTTGATTAACTGATTGTTATTATTTAAGTTCACTTATATCTTATCTAAAATTTTATTAGTGTTTTAAACATTGATTACCTAAAATATTATAATTATAAATAACAATTATTATAATTATATTAATAAAATATATAGAATATTAAAAAAACATAAAAGAGATGAAAAATAAAAATAACGATAAAAGCAGAGAAGCAAACATAAAAATAACGATAAAAAAAGAGAAGCAAACATAATTTTCAATTTTTAATTTTTTATTTTAAAAAATAAAAAAATGAAAAATGAAAATGAAAACTAAAAAATAAAAATAGAAATTATTTTCTAAAACTAAGTCACAGTCCTAATACTCATAATTAATGCTTTAGCGTTTTAAAATTCTAATATGCTTTTAACTTGATAAAAATAGAAGCATTAATGGGCTAATCGATGCATAAAAATTAGACATATCAAAATTAACCAAAATCCAACAATTCACCTAAATTCACTAAAAAAAAATTGACCCAAACTCAACCCAACTAAAAAATTGATCCATTTAAACCCACCCAAAATCTATCTACATAAAATACAACTCATTTGGGTCATTTTTCCTTTACCCAATGGGTGTTTGTTCTTTTTTTTTTTATTATTTCTTTAATATTAAAAATTTTTGCCTTAATGAACAAAATATTTTGCTTAAATTGTCCCGCTGTATTATTATTATATAATGTGTATGCGTATTTTGTTGGTTAGATTTGTAATAACCGAGTTATCGGATTAGTCGTGAATAGTATTTTTTGACGGTAAATAGTGCACTGGGAACAAAAATTACACCCGGAGGTAAAAAATATTTTATTTGACCATCGGAAAATACTAGTCACAAGGAGTCCGAGGGTAAAATGTGGAGAAAAAATGAGTTCAAATAGATTTTCAAAAGTCAAAAATAAAAAAAAAAAAGTCCGGCTCGTTTTAAAAGTTACTCGATACCTGACTCGTTGAAAGTCGGATACTAAATGTTACCTAACTTGATATGCTAATCAATATACTAGATATATAAACCTATTATTTAATATTAAACGCAAAAAAATCCGATTTACTTCAAATTTTACTGAAATCGGACAGAATTTTTTCTATACAGGTCTTTATCTCCCTGTTAAACAGTCAAAATTTCACATTTATAACATCATTTACAAATCCCAACTCCATCCACAAACCAAATCATTCATCAAAAATAATTCCAACTTCCTCAAATACATCACTACACAAAAATAATTTCATAACTTAGTTTGTGAGCATCCCATAATTAAGAACTAGAGCATCCATTATCTTCTACATGCATGTAATTACAATATCCTTCCAGCCCTAGCTTGCATTTTCAGTCGACACATGTTGTACACTATGCGTCGAAATAAAATTTCATGCGCTAAACAATTTGTTTAGTGGCAACTACTAAAATTACTTTTCCAAAATATCTTATACCATAAGATTTAATTAAAATTATATGACAGAAAAATATACATAGCAAATACATAATTTAGCTACATTTCACTGTCATAAGAAATTAAACATGCTAGTGTAACTATATATACATATATATAGATACATTGATATACATAAAGGTTATCTTAATCATAAAACCAAATTAATAAGTTATACTAAGCTAGTCAAATTTTTCAATATTAAAACCAATTTAACTAAATAAGTCAAAATGCCTATAGTAACTTGATGGAATACATCAAGTAGATACACGAGACTATAAATTGAAGTGGCCAATACCGTGCACTACATTTCAATCATAGCTTGTAAGTTTTCAATACAAAACAAAAATATCCAAATACATCACCAACGTATCAATTAAATTTCCATCCTGCACTCCAATTCAAAGTGTTTCGAAATCCATCCAACACTTCGCATAATTTTCATTATCCAATGGACATTCCATACAAACACTAAATATATAACCGACACTCCAAAGAAAAATACATCCCTATGGCCAGCCAATTGTATCCTACGCATATATCCTATCGTTTACTAAGGGCAATGATATTTTCTTTTTATTCTCAAATGTGATATTCATAATAATTTGCACATTTATAATCATATTAAGTCCATTTCACTTCTCAATTTCTGCATTCCATCATTCACATCCAGCCAACACACTATATTCTCATTCTCATCACACATTTCTCTTTATTTGGCCCTAATAAATCCATATTTATAAATCAAAACAATTGACACATACTCAATTCTCCATTTTCGTAATTCTTACAACACATACAATTATGTATAAGTGTCAATATATGTATACACATTGATTCAACAAGATAAAAAAAAATCATACAACTAAATGAATTCACATTTCAAAAAGAACCGCACCTATACATGTATTTATTTTTAAACAATTAGCACATGCACCTACATGTCTCAAAGATCCCATCACTTTCATGATTTAACAAGTTATAAGTTTTATATAATTTCTAACCACACTTAAAAGTCACATTTACTCAATAGGCTAACTTATGCATTAATTTTACAATTTCTAAACTATTACTAACAAAATCATTTCGAACCAACACCTATTTACTTAAAACATAATTCAAAACAAATAAAACAAGTAAGGAAATGTAAATTTTAGTGGTCGCAAATCTTAATATTCGGCAAAATAACTTCAATGGCTTCAATCAACTCTACAAAATGAACTTAGGCCTGCAGTTGTTTTTCTTTTCCCTTACTCCTCACGTTTTCTCCTTCCTCTTTGCAATATACACACAACAATTCAACCACAAACTCAATAAATCTTAATAATAATGTAAATAAACTTGATTATATTAATTAAAAATCATAAATCTAACTTATTCTAACCTTAAAACATTAAATTCATAAAATTAGAATTTCAAATCCTTAAACCCCCAAATTCTACCTCTTTATAAAATCTCTAAAATTTTAGATTATTAGACATAATTACTGACTCTATGACTGCTGACCAAGGAGGAAAAACTGGTGGCATCTTACGGTGGCCGGTGATGGCAAAAATGGCAGAGGGAAAAGATTAACCCGGAGCAAGCTCGCGAAGGGAAGGAGCTGTCGTCGCGTGCAGGGGTGGAAGGGCTGAACGACGGGGAGCGATGGGGAAGGGAGGAGCAGATTGGGGGAAGGGAGCTGGAACGGGATCGGGGTAGAGAAAGGGAAAAGAAGAAAAAGAAAGAAAAGAAAATAAGAGAAGGAAGAGGATGCCCAAAACAACGTAGTTTTGGTTTTTTTTTTTTTTTAATTTTTACCATCTTATTCTCCCCAACACACACACCCACACCAATATTTACCACAAAATTAAACCCCTAATTTTTTTTAAGATTTTACACCCACTCTCTTTTTAAATTATTCTATTTGTTTGCCCAAAATATCGGGTTCCTTATTTCGTGGCATTACATTTCTTCCTCTCTATAAAAAATTTCATCCACGAAATTCACCTGGCTTAAATAGTTACAAATAAGTCCTTTTCATTGTCTCCTCAAGTTCCCATGTGGCTTCTTCTGTATTGTGATTCCTCCATAGCACTTTTACCAATGGAACTATTTTGTTTCTTAGTTGCTTTGTTTCCCGTTCTAAGATTTGGATAGGTTCTTTTTCATATGTTAAATCCGATTGAATCTTCACCACCTCAGTTTAACAAAATGAGATGGGTCTGATCGATACCTTCTGAGCATAGATACATGGAAAACATTATAAATCTTCTCCAATTTCCATAGCAAATCTAGTCTATAGGCCACTGAATCGACATATTCTAAAATTTCGTATGGTCCAATGAATTTAGAACTTAACTTGCCTCATTTGCCAAATCTCAACACTTTTTGCCATGGTGACACTTTCAAGAAGACCTTATCACCAACCTTATATTCTATATCTTTCCTTTTTAAATCTGAATAAGATTTTTTACGGTCAAATGCAGCATCTAATCTTTTCTTGATGATCTTCACTTTTTCTTCTATCTCCTTTATTAATTTTGGACCAACTATCTTCTTTTCCTTGAGCTCAATCTAACATAATGGAGTTTTGCATTTCCTTCTATATAATGCTTTATAAAGGCCATTCAAATATTTTTTTAATAGCTATTATAGTAAGCAAATCCAATTGGTGAAACATATTGGTCCCAATTACCCCATCATCTATTATACAGTTTTTAAGCATATCTTCCAATACCTATAGCATTCTTTTAGACTGTCCATTTGATTGAGGATTGAAAGCAGTGCCGAAATTTAGTTTTATACCCAAAGTCTCATGAAGCTTCTTCCAAAATCTCGAAGTAAATCTTGGATCCCTAACAGAATTGATGGAAGGATCTCCGTGCAATTGTACGATTTCACTAATGTACGATTTTGCAAATTAATCAATGGATAGTCAATTCTGACCGGTAAAAAAAAAGTGTTAAGTTTATTAACCTATCTACTATTACTCATGCTGAATTATGCTATTTCCTAATCTATGGTAATGCATTGATAGTAACTCTATCCCATTTCCATTTGAGTATTATAAAAATTTGTAGTATTCCAACTAGAACTCAATATTTCGCCATTACTAGCTGACATGTCAAGCACTTAGGCACATATTCACTATTGTCTTATTTTATACTGGACCTAAATAGTGCGTCTTTAGATTTTGATAGATCTTTGTGATATCAAAATGCGTGGCATATGCAATATTGTAAGCTCATTGTATAATATTCATCTTGAGGTCTATGTTGTCAGGAACACGAAACCTATCAGTATAATACAAACAACCATCTTCTTTAACTATAAACTATAGATAGCTTTTCATTTTGCTTTTATGACTCATTGTCTTGTTGCAACAGGGATGGTTTGAGCCTCAGCTCAAATACTATGGTCCATCAGTTGTCAAAATTAACATAACGGTTATAGCTCTTAAAGCTGCTAGCGTTTTACTGCTAAATGCACCAGCTACCATGTTTGCCTTACTATGGGTAGTAGTCAATAATGTAACCATAATATTTTTTTTCAGCTCTTCCTACTTTCTTCATCATGAATTAAATTCTTACTGTGTAGATAAATATCTAAAACTCTTATGACTTACATAAATGTGAAATTATTGTTACTTCCCAAACGATGTCTTAATTCCAAAATAAGGATTATAATTAATATTGTCAAACTCATTGGTTGGGTAATACTTTCTATGAAGCTTAGATTGCAAATAAGCATAAGCACACAATTGAACCATTCATGTAAAGTCTTTACTTATTTTTGGTTATAGGAAGTTGGACATTCTGATCAACATCGCCTAAAACTTTACAATCTTGCTTATAATTCTCTACTATGTACCATTTATCTCCAAACTATTTACTCTCAGTATCCGTAATTCGTTCTGTAAGCACCTGCCATACCTCTCTTGGGGAATACACTGATATACATCCTTACTTAAGGTTGCTATAACCTAACTCAGTCATGGAAAAACTATATTGTTCACATGATCTATACAACCCTCCAGGGCATTAGTGAGCCTATTACCATCATCAAGGATCCGTAATGTCCCAAAACATATTCTGGAAATAGTAGATATACTGACCCTTTTTCACATTTAGCTGACAGTAGTAATATTATGATCAATATTTAAATGACACTTATCTCCATTCATTTGTTCAACAACTGCTTCATTATGAATAATAGATACTTCTTCACAGCCAATTATTCATTTACTTGTAGCCTATATAATAGTTCTATAAGTTTTCATCCTTTATTTCCATAAGCAATATAATCATACCCTAAGATAACAACTTAGGATGCATACATTCCTACTTAACATTACATCCCAATCCTAAAGTTCATCAACATACACACCCTCTTTACAATTCTCCTTTCAAATATTGTTCTTCTATAAACATATCATATACGCATATGTTCGTTCGTATTTAAATACTCGTTACCTCCCCTACTACATCTAGTTTCATTTTAAAGATAAAGCTCATTATATATATACTTGGATATATTTGATCATTCCATGTCATTAACACATACATCTATCATCTTCGAACTAACAATTGTCATTAAAAATATCCTTTTGTTCGATTCACACATTTGATTGTTCTTTACTTCTAACTTCTACCTCGATTAACCTCAAACTTCTGCTTCTTAAATGGTATTTAATTTCTTGATATGAGAGTCTTTTATACCTATGATCACTAGTCCCACATAGGTAGAATGATCTTGCCAATGGTTGTGGACTATATGTATACATGGTTGTGGTGAATCTATTTTATTCTGAAGAATACTGATTGCCTTTGGAAGGTTCCAGCCCTCTTGCCAATTGAAATATCAGATTTTAACGAATGTTCATTTTAGTTCAACATTTCCTTCACCTTGCATACTTTTCTTAAACTTACTACTTCTCTTATCTGCTAACTATAGGAATATCCCAAATTGCAGTGCATAATTATTCATTTAATGAACTATTACTCCTCGACCTCCCTCCTCAACTCTTCTGCGAGAGTCAAGGTTCATGCTTATTCCATATTAGATATAATAGAATGGATCTACACCAAAATTATACAATCTTCTCTTTTAACATCTGGTATATATTCATATTTCATCACCTTTCCTCAACACCACAGTCCATCCATAACTATTTCAATTATAGATTCAAGTACACTCAACGTGTATCCTATCGACTCCTTTTCAAATGGGCTTATGCATATAAATTGATTTTTCATGAGTACTGAGTGATTATGCAACGAATGTGGAAAATTTTATGAATACAATTTATATAAATGAATATTTCATGTAAATATCAATGCATAGTACCCTGCCCCATGCTTATGAAACATGTTAAATAACTGCCCCTTATCTAGAGTCATTTGACAGGTACACAGAATGAATTATTCTTTTTATCATTTTCAACCGTTCAAGGTCTAGGACCGCCTAAACCTATAACTCTAATACCACTAAATATAACACCTGATACACAACTCGTTGGAAGTCTGATACCAAATGTTATCCAACTTGATATACTAATCAATATACTAGATATCCAAACCTATTATTTAATGTTAAACTAAAAAAATCTGAATTACTTTAAATTTTGCAGATAATCAAATAGAATTTTTCCTATACGGGTAGGTCTTTATTGTGACGCGCGCCAAACCTCGTAGAATGCCCCGACGGCTCGCTTTTAGGGCTTTCAAGAGAGGTTCATGAAAACTTGTAAGATATTTATAAGTACGTCTATTTTGGGCAACAAGGAGGTTTCTTGGAGTCGCCACCCAATATAACATTGAAAAAGTTCATCTCGCCTCAGTGAGCCTAAGACGGCGCATCTTATCCATTTTGGGCAAACCAAAGGGGTCTTGGAAGCATTCACCCCAATAGAACATTGGAATGACCCTCTAACCCTATGGAGCCTAGGATTGTAAATTGAGTCTTTTGGTGGGACACAAGAGGTGTCTTGGAGATCCCATTCCAATGAAACATCAAAATGGGCCTCTCGCCTCGTTGAGCCCAAAGACCAGAGATGGTTTGGGACTTCTCATTTATTCATACCTTGGTTATTTTATAATTAAGTTTTGAATTTAAGTTTTCATTCCTTTTTTTCATACATTTCAATGCAATTAATTAAAGAGCACAACATACATTTAAGAAAAGCGGTAAAAGCATAAGTAAAATAAAGCACATGTAAAAATATTACAATAAAATTAGGGGCGGAATACAACACCCATTGTAAATAAGGTACAAACCATGCATAAATCGGGATATTCATTAAGAATGAGGACATTGGTCTCGCGTGCATATTTATTACAAAACAATTTTGATGTGATGGCTTTGTCTTGGATGGAAAAAAAACAAGGACATTGGTCCCATCTTTATTTAGGAAAAATTTCAAGTTAATTAATAAAAAAAATAATTTAGCGATTTTCTTTCTAGCGGATCTAAATAAATAATTTTACAACAAAATTATATGACAAAAATAAAAAAACCAAATAAATAAAATATTACAAATAAAGAAAATAAACATATAATCTAAATGAGCCATTCTGGATCTCCCGTGTGCTCGCAAAAAATGTCCAAGTAAAAAATGAGTTTTGACATAAAAATAAAATATAAACAAAATAATGTTAGTAATTAAAACAATTAAATCAATTAAATATACAAAATAATGAGTGACAATTAAGATAAAATAAGATGACATGAAAAAAATGACAATTGAATTAAAATGTTAACAAACCAAAAATAAATGAGAAAAATGCATTATGAATGACAAATGATTAAATGATGTGATAATAAAATAAAATATGACATGTTAATAAATTAATGTATGAAAATACGCACATGACAATAATAATAATGAAAATAAACAACTAATAGAATAAACAAAAAATATAACATGTAACAAAGACAAAAGAATGATAAAAATTATTAGATAAAAGAATGATGAAAATAATAATGATATATGACAAGGTTAATTGATGTGTTCATAATTAATATAAACTATTTACATGGAAAAAATAATTAACAAAAATTAATTAATTATTTACATGCTAAAAATAATGAGGAATCAAAATAAAATAAATTATTTACATGTTAAGAATCAAAAGAAATCAATATTCACATGAATAAAAATAAAATCATATATAAACAATTAAATAGAACAAATATAAATTCAATACAACAAGTGAATAAATGAAAACAATAAATAAATCAATACAAACAACAAAATATACATGAATAGATTAAATATAAATAAAAGAAAATAGTAATCGAGCCTAGAATATTTACCCTCAGAGTTTTGGATTCGATGAAAGTGAAGTGATGATTTAATTTCCGAAAATTTGCTTAAAAAATTGATTTAGCAATGAAATTAATTATTTTTGCTTATGGAGGAAACAAATAAATTAATTTGAATGCATAAAATTGAAAAGAAATTGATTTGGAAGTGAATGATTAATTTTTTGGAGCCAAAAGGATTAATTGGAGTAATTAAGAATTGAAAATTGATTTTTCAATCTCAATTAAACCTTATTAATTAAAAAAGAAAATCTGAAATTTTTGTTGAAGAGAAAAAATAGAAGAAGAAGGAAGAAATCTGAAATTTCAGGTCTCAAAAATAAAGTGGAGGCTCCCCCATTTTTCAAAATTAATTTTTAAAATATTTTTTTTATTATTTTTCACTCTAAAATGCAAATTTGACGAGAAAATCATTACTTTTAACTTTTTTTAGCCTGTGAAGGCAATTATCATCATCGGGTAACTTCGATCTAGGCTGACTCAGGACCCGGTGTCTACAGTTGCCCCCAGTTTAGGGGAATCTAGTACACTAGTGTCTAGGTGAGCCTAAACTCAAAAGAGAAAAGGAAAGGGACACGTACCTGAGGCAGCCTTCTTTCTGAAGCGGGGAACCTGTGTTGGTAGTTGTTGCCATGTTGTTTTTTTATTGTTGAAGTGGTGCCCCTTGATACGACTTAGAAATTTTACCCCCCCTCAGAGGATTTTGAGATTTTGGTGTCTAACCTCCTCAAAGAGATTCGGGTTTTGCCTCCTCCAAGGACTTCAAGATTTGCCTCCTCAGAGGTTTTCGAGATTTGCCTCCTCAGAGGGCTTCGGGATTTGCCTCCTCAGAGGGCTTCGAGATTTGCCTGCTCAAAGGTCTTCAGAATTTGCCTCTTCGAGATTTGCCTCCTCAGAGGGCTTCAAGATTTGCCTCCTCAAAGGTTTTCGGGATTTGCCTCCTCAGAGGGTTTCGAGATTTGCTTCCTCAAAGGTCTTCGGAATTTGCCTCCTCAAAGATCTTCAAGATTTGCCTCCTCAGAGGGCTTCAAGATTTGCCTCCTCAGAGGGCTTCAGAATTTGCCTCCTCAAAGGTCTTCGGAATTTGCCTCCTTAAAGGTTTTCAAGATTTGCCTCCTCAGAGGGCTTCGAGATTTTCCTCCTCAAAGGTCTTCGGAATTTGCCTCCTCAAAGGTCTTTGAGATTTGCCTCCTCAGAGGGTTTCGAGATTTACTTTCTTAAAGGTCTTCGAAATTTGCCTCCTCAAAGGTCTTCAAGATTTGCCTCATCAGAGGGCTTCAAGATTTGCTTCCTCAGAGGGCTTCAAGATTTGCCTCCTCAGAGGGCTTCGAGATTTGCCTCCTCAGAGGGCGTTGAAATTTATCTCCTCAAAGTCTTTTAAGATTTGCCTCCTCAGAGGGCTTCGAGATTTGCCTCCTCAGAGGGCTTCAAGATTTGCCTCCTCAAAGGTCTTCGGAATTTACCTCCCCAAAGGTCTGCAGAATTTGCCTCCTCAAAGGCTTTCAAGACTTGCCTCCTCAAAGGTCTTCTGTTGATGCTTGGATTGATGTTATTTTGGCCTGTTGCCCCCTGAGAGGTCTTTGGTTGGTTGTTTGGACTGATGTTGTCACTCGGTTTCTGTCGGTGTCCGCATCAAATCTCTCTTTCTGCAAAATAGGGAAACTAAAATATGCAGGAAAAATAGTGAGCATGCAAGTGAAATGCATGAGTTATGCAGAAATGAAGTATAAGAATTCATCTATGTGGACTTGGAGATGATAGCCGAGCTAGCTACAGTTTACAAAAGGATCGATGCCTTTTAAGCTGCTTTTGAATTTCATGCCCTTTGGGATTGCGTGATTCTCATATGATACCTGTAGTCATTATTTGAAGGTAGTGCGTCCCTTGTGGCTTTTCACACTAGCTTTTCTTAGCGAAAAATGCATCCTTTGCGGATTTTTACATAATCCTATGCCTTATTTTTGCCTGGAGTGGATCCAACCCAATCCAGCGGCTTTTTCTTTGTTTTTTTTTGAAGGACAGACTGCCTGTTTTCAGGTTTTCACTCTATCTTTTTGTCTAATTTTTGCTTAGAGCGCCAGTTACGGTTTTCACTCTAACGGCTTTTTTTTTTTACAGATTGCTGAAGCTATTGGCAAGGATCTTTTAGGAGCCTTGGGACATGGTTGTATGAGTTTTATTCTTCACACTTGATAGCAGGATTAGTTGACTGAAACGTTTGCGTGTTGAGAGTAGCAGAGGGTAGGCAAATACATGACTTTGATCACACAGGGTACAATACTCTGATCACATCATCGCATAAATGCATGTATTTCAATTTGATTTTATTACGCATGATCATTGTTTGGCATTAATCTCAAAAAATACAGAACCTCACCTAATCTCGAGATAGATCTTGAAAGCATCAAACTCCTGTTATCAATCAGCCCTCTCGGGTCTCATGATTGAATGTTTTCTCTCATCTCTTAATTTTTCTTTGAACGTGAATTCTAGATGCAACTTTGTGGACGAGACTTAACTCGAATGCATGAATGCACTCGTGGCTTCTCGCTTTAAGCTCAAGAAACACCATATGCCTCTTCTTACGTACCAAACCTTATTAGAAGGTCATCTCCGCTAATTGGATAAGACTGAACCAAGAATCAAGAGGTCTTACTTTGGTTGTAATGTTAGGTTTAGGTAGATGGCTGTTAAAGAAGATCAGGTTGCTAGAGAAAATATGGCCGCAATATTTACTCAACTGATGGATGACCCATTCTCAGCTCAATTGCAATTGCAAAGGTATTCTTGAATTTGGGTTTGATAATATTTTAGCTCATTAAAATCAGAATGACAGTTAAAAAGGTAATCATCGAAACTCGTCAAGTGGTTACTATTTTGAGCTCTATTTTATTGTATTTTATTTTATTATTATTATTTTTTGAGCTCATATCTTTGGCGCATGACTGAAACCCTCTTCCCAAAGTGTGAACTCATCCTTACCAAGGCAATTTTTGATAATCCAAAAAATTGTTAAAACGTATATCCATCCCTTCTAGAGCGGCCACTCTTTTAAGGGGAGGCAAAAATCATTTTAGGCGAGAGGATAGTTTTAACATGTGTAACAACAAAATTGGCACGCATTTAGCATACCTTCATAAAAGCTCAATGGGCTAGCAAGCGATTGCGAAATAAGGGTAGGAAATGGTCATTTAGAGAGCTATACAAAGAAAAGGTTGCCTAAATCATTTTCTAGGTTCCGTCTTATCCAGGAATCGCTTTGATGGGTAATCAAAAAGGTTCTAGTGCTCTTAGTGAGTTTCATCCAATCTCCTAATTGCACAAGTTTTTTATATTTTTAGCTCTCAGACTCTCCTCTCTTCAGGAGTTATATCATATGCTATCAATATTTTCTTTGGGTTCCCCCAAAGTTCTGAGATTAACTACAGTCATATTATTTGAATCAATGTCAAAGTAAATGCATTGTGATCATGTTAAATGAAATCATTAGAAATACCATACAAATAAGCAAAAATTGTTCTATTAAAATAACCAAACATTGTCATAAAAAATTGTCCTCGAAATAATAACAAAGATTGAAAAAGAAAGAACACAATCTTCATTTTCACTCTCACTAGTGGATTAAGAGGACCCAAACATAATCATGGTGGAGGGACCGCGTTGTAACCTGCCTTTTTCTTCTTTTCTCTCTTCTCAGGATCTGTGATCTGATTGGTGTCAATGAGATCCTAGATCGTATTTCTCAATGTCCGGCAGTAATCTGTCAGGTGGCCAGTATGCTGGTGGTAGGCACAGTATTGGTCCTCTCTGTGCCCTGGCTGCCCTTGATTCATAGCCGGTCTAGGCGCTAAAGGTTGCAGCTTACCCTCTTTCATCAATCTTTTCAGCACCCAGGATAGAGATCGGCCTAAGTTGGAGTAGTACCTCTGGCGTTGCCCCACTCCAGTGGCTGACACTTCGGCTGTCTTGCCGTTTCTGTTATTGCTGCCCCCGGCACCTCCTGATTTGAATCCCGACTGGTTCCCATAGCCTTTCCCAGCAAAGTTATTATGGCTTGCTTTCTTTGCTAGGTAAGCCGCCTCAGCCTCTACAGCGATATCCTTGAGCGACTCCCAGTCCCTGAGCCCCTTAAAGCTGAGCAAATCCTTCAAATAAGGGCATGAGTTTCTGATGAATAACCTGATCTGGTCAGCGGTGTCAGGATTCCTCTTCATCTCCATGACCCTGTTCCTCCATCTGGTGATGTACTCATGGAATGATTCGTTGCTCCATTGCTGTAAGAGCTCAAGGTCTTTTAGGGTGACCTCCATCCTGGTGCTGCAGTCATATTGCTTCATAAATTCTTCGGTTAAAAGGTCCCAGTCCTCCTTGGACCTCCTATCCAACCCGTGGTACCAGTCAACTGCCGGGCCCACCAGACTAAGCCAGAAATATTTCACCTTCTGCTTTTTACTCAACCCTATGCCTTTTATGACCAAGGTGTATTGCTTGACGTGGGCGGATGGGTCAGAAGTGCCATCAAATTTTGGCAGCTCGGGCATCTTGAATCTTTGGGGCAGTAGCTCTTCATCCCCCAGATCCCTATCTTCAGGGTTGATCCCCTTTTCAGCTGAGAGCATGCGGGTGATAGCCTCAATCTGTTGCCTTATCCCCCTTAAGGCTTCGTCTTCCCCTCTGGGTGCCCTGGGCCTCACAACATGGTGGACTAATGGCTCTTCATCTTCTTCTTCCATCAGGAAATCATCGTTGGGGTTGGGGACCCTTTCCCTCTTGGCTCGATAGGTGCAGCAGCTCTGTGATCATTGTTGGGTTGGCGAGTGTCAACTCTAACGAAGGGAGCCTCCCCACTAGCAGGTGGTTCGGCTTGCCCCCGAGGAGGGGCTGCCTGTGGTTGTGGAGCAGCGGGTGCGGGTGGAGTAGCTGGTGCGGGTGGAGCAGGAGGATGGGAAATCCTTTCAACCATAGTGCCCATCATGTCTAGTACTCTCTGTTCGAAGTCCTCTAGCCTCCTAGCTAGGTCTTGAGTTCTCAATGCTCTAACTTCTTCTGCCATTGGTGGTTCTACAGAGGATTCATTGATTGATGAGGATGACTCGAAATCCCAGTCAGACACAAATTTTGGCAACTCAAAAAGAAAATTTATCCTTACTAGCCGACCGTCAGAACCTCTAGTCCACTTAAATAAATCTATGGTGGCTGAAAAAAATTTAAATAGTTAGAATGATGCATGAATGACATATACAATGCATGATAGTGAGTTATGCAATATTTACAATCACATGCAAGCAAGTAGATCCTTCCGACCTTATTACTCCCACACACGAGGTAATGTGGTCTCTTTCCTAGGTGGGCTTGATCCATGGGTTAGCGGGGAACCCATGGAAGCGTACGGTGCTTGGTGGAAAATCGGCATCATATCATCTCTTATCTAATGTGCATACATATGAGTTTTGGCCTTTATATATTTAAACGTTTCAACTAAATTAAGATGGGCCCATCGAGGCATGAAAGCCTTTGATAAAAGTCCATTTAATTGGGTTGAATTTGTTCAATATTTAACGGCCCACATAGCAAGCATTGTATTAAGGTACATGTCACCTAGGGGAAGTATCTATTGCCATTACATGAGCTTTGGTCATGGGTGATGATATTTTGGGGTTACCTAAGCATGGTTCCTGCCGACGGGCTTAGCTCATCACAAGCGTAACGACCAATCGGGTCACCATTTGATATACCTTGATGGTATGAGGCTTGGGCTGGTGATTATCCTTAACACTTCCCTACATTGAGTGAACATAGGGTTGTGTTTCGGGAACGCACCGGGGCAAATAAAGGGACCAAACTAGTATAGTTCTAAGGCTCTAATGCTATGATATGCAAATTTTGAAAAGGGATAAAAATTTTAAATTAAAACTCAATTATAAATTTTAACCAAGGTACTTTCGAAGCGAAGCCACTTAGAGGTCCCCAGTGGAGTCGCCACTGTGACGCGCGCCAAACCCCGTAGGACGCCCTGACGGCCCGCTTTTAGGGCTTTCGAGAGAGGTTCATGAAAACTTGTAAGGTATTTACAAGTGCGTCTATTTTGGGCAACAAGGAGATTTTTTGGAGTCGCCACCCAATAGAATATTGGGAAAGTTCGTCTCGCCTTAGTGAGCCTAAGACGGCGCATCTTATCCATTTTGGGCAAACTAAAGGGGTCTTGGAGGCATTCACCCTAATAAAATATTGGAATGACCCTCTAACCCTGTGGAGCCTAGGATTGTAAATTGAGTCTTTTGGTGGGACACAAGAGGTGTCTTGGAGATCCCATTCCAATGAAATATCGAAATGGGCCTCTCGCCTCGTTGAGCCCAAAGACCAGAGATGGTTTGGAACTTCTCATTTATTCATACCTTGGTTATTTTATAATTAAGTTTTGAATTTAAGTTTTCATCCCTTTTCTCATACATTTCGATGCAATTAATTAAAGCGCACAACATACATTTAAGAAAAGCGGTAAAAGTATAAGTAAAATAAAGCACATGTAAAAATATTACAATAAAACTAGGGGCGGAATACAACCCCCATTATAAATAAGGTACAAATCATGCATAAATCTGGATATTCATTAAGAATGAGAACATTGGTCTCGCGTGCATATTTATTACAAAATAATTTTGATGTGATGGCTTTGTCTTGGATGGAGAAAAAACAAGGACATTGGTCCCATCTTTATTTAGGAAAAATTTCAAGTTAATTAATAAAAAAATAATTTAGCGATTTTGTTTCTAGCGGATCTAAATAAACAATTTTACAACAAAATTATATGATAAAAATAAAAAAATCAAATAAATAAAATATTACAAATAAAGAAAATAAACATATAATTCAAACGGGCCATTCTGGATCTCCCGTGTGCTCGCAAAAAATGGCCAAGCAAAAAAATGAGTTTTGACATAAAAACAAAACATAAATAAAATAATGTTAATAATTAAAACAATTAAATCAATTAAACATACAAAATAATGAGTGACAATTAAGATAAAATAAGATGACATGAAAAGAATGACAATTGAATTAAAATGTTAACAAACCAAAAATAAATGAGAAAAATGCATTATGAATGACAAATGATTAAATGATGTGATAATAAAATAAAATATGACATGTTAATAAATTAATGTATGAAAATACGCACAAGACAATAATAATAATGAAAATAAACAACTAATAGAATAAACAAAAAATATAACATGTAACAAAGACAAAAGAATGATAAAAATTATTAGATAAAAGAATGATGAAAATAATAATGATATATGACAAGGTTAATTGATGTGTTCATAATTAATATAAACTATTTACATGGAAAAAATGATTAACAAAAATTAATTAATTATTTACATGCTAAAAGTAATGAGGAATCAAAATAAAATAAATTATTTACATGTTAAGAATCAAAAGAAATCAATATTCAAATGAATAAAAATAAAATCATATATAAACAATTAAATAGAAAAAATATAAATTCAATACAACAAGTAAATAAATGAAAACAATAAATCAATACAAACAACAAAATATACATGAATAGATTAAATATAAATAAAAGAAAATAGAAATCGAGCCTAAAATATTTACTTTCAGAGTTTTGGATTCGATGAAAGTGAAGTGATGATTTAATTTCCGGAAATTTGCTTAAAAAAGTGATTTAGCAATGAAATTAATTATCTTTGCTTATGGAAGAAACAAAGAAATTAATTTGAATGCATAAAATTGAAAAGAAATTGATTTGGAAGTGAATGATTAATTTTTTGGAGCCAAAAGGATTAATTGGAGTAATTAAGATTTGAAAATTGTTTTTTCAATTTCAATTAAACCTTATTAATTAAAAGAGAAAATCTGAAATTTTTGTTGAAGAGAAAAAATAGAAGAAGAAGGAAGAAATCTGAAATTTCAGGTCTCAAAAATAAAGTGGAGGCTCCCCCATTTTTCAAAATTAAATTTTAAAATATTTTTTATTATTTTTCAATTTTTCACTCTAAAATGCAAATTTGACGATAAAATCATTACTTTTAACTTTTTTAGCCTGTGAAGGCAATTATTATCATCGGGTAATTTCGATGTAGGCTGACTCAGGAACTATTGTCTACATTTATCCCCTTGTTAAACAGTCAAAATTTTACTTTTATAACATCATTCACAAATCCCAACTCCATCCACAAACCAAATCATTCATAAAAAATAATCCCAACCTCCTCAAATACATCACTACACAAAAATAATTTCATAACTTAGTTTGTGAACGTCCCATAATTAAGAACTAGAGCATCCACTATCTTATACATGCATGTAATTACAATATCCTTCAAGTTTTAATAACCGTCAACAAAATAAATTACATTTCATAATTCTAATCTACCACTTTCTATAAGCCATTAAAAATTTTCAACTTCGATACTTCAAAATAACAAGATAAAATAATAAGTCTAAGTATCTATTCTGAAGTTAAGGACTTTCTCCTCACTTCCTGATAGATTCTCAGCTTGCATTTATAGTCGATACATTCTGTACACCTATACGCAGAAATAAAATTCCACGTGCTAAGCAATTTGCTTAGTGGCAACCACTAAAATTACTTTTCCAAAATATCTCATACCATAAGATTTAATTAAAATTATATGACAGAAAAATAAACATAGCAAATACAGAATTTAGCAACATACATATACATATATATAGATACTTTGATATACATAAAAGTTATCTTAATCATAAAACTAAAATAATAAGTTATACTAAGCTAGTCAAATTTTTCAATATTAAAACCAATTTAACTAAATAAGTCAGAATGCCTATAGTAACTCGATGGAATACATCAAGTAGATACACGGGACTATGGATTGAAGTGGCCAATACTGGGCACTACATTTCAATTCTACCTTGTAGGTTCTTAATAACCGACAATACAAAACAAAAATATCCAAATACAACGTATTAATTAAATTTCCATCCTACACTCCAATTCAAAGTGTTTCGAAATTCATCCGACACTCCGCATAATTTTCATTATCCAATGGACACTCCATACAAACACTAAATATATAATCGACACTCTAAAGAAAAATACATCCCTATAGCTGGCCAATTGTATCCTACCCATATATCCTATCGCTTACTAAGGGCAATGATATTCTCTTTTTATTCTCAAATGTGATATTCATAATAATTTGCACATTTATAATCATATTAAGTCCATTTCACTTCTCAATTTCTACATTCCATCTCATTCTTATCACACATTTCTCTTTATTTGGCCCTAATAAATCTGTTTTATAAATCAAAACAATTGACATATACTCAATTCTCCATTTTTATAATTCTCACAACACATACAATTATGCACATGTAACACCCCATATCCGCAATTAGTACGGATATCGGGTGTCACGAAAATATCAACTGATCGATATATATAACAAATGCGGTAATTTTTTTTCCTTAACTTATAAACTTATCAAATCATTCATCAATATCCATAACATTTAACATCTCCATATTACACAATACATAATCAAAGCTAAACTTTTACATATACATGCCACTAACACTATTCATTTGATAAATTTTCAACAGCATAACAGCTACCACTTAACTAACCCAAAACCTGCAATTCAAACAATTACACAGCCCAACTTAGGGGGCACAACAATTATAACTTATTATACATTCCAATCTAACCAATGCATATAAACCAAACCAATACAATAACATTCATCTTTACATATAACTATTTCAATAATACAAAATGTTATATACATTCTAATAACTATACACATACTATGCTTATCTTCAATTCAGAATTCTCATCCGATCTCAAAGCTGATGGGACGCCTGCAGCACAGACGCTCCACTTGATACCTACACGCACTCTAATAAACTACGTGCTGCGTATTAAATAAACTCAGTGGTGATTACGAATCTAATAATTTTCAATACTAACAAATGCACACATGCACTAAGTTTAATCAATTCCTTGTTATCATCTAAATCACTCATTGCGATTTCACTTAGTGTCATTTTACACTATAATCTTTTATTTGCCCTTCTTATTGGCAAATTACCATTTAATCCCTACTGGTTCAATACTTATCAATTATCTCTTTCATTTAACTAAATCACTATTTTTTCACTCTAATTGCATTTATTTACAAATATCACTCTTATTTACTTAATGGCATCCAAATTGCAATATTACCATCTAGTCCTCAAACTTTCGTTTTAGTTCTTATTAGCTCATTATTTCACTCATTTTACCTCATAACACTATCCTTTATTCTTTTCACAATCATATTATTCTTTTAACACTCCTTTACATTTTATACATGTAAATTTACGTTTTAGTCCCTCACTTGTCATTTTTATGTCTAATTGACATATTGATTCATATTAAGTCTTTACATTATATTTAATTTCATTAATCATTCATTTTATCATTCTTATTCATTTTACTAATCATTTTAAGTACAAATTACTATTTAGTCCTTATTTTATCACTTTTAGGATAAATTACGTTTTTGCCCTTCTTTTGATGTTATTTACGGAAATGCCACCAGTCACTTTTTCTTTTCATTTTAAATCACCATTTGACCTACAAATTACATATTAGTCCTTAAATTTCTTATTTTATGGTAAATTACATTTTAGTCCCTAGACTTTGGATTCTTTATGGGATTGTTATTTTAATTCCATTCTTCATTTACATGTCACTTTTGAGTGTACTTTTACACTCAATTTCGATTTTGCCTCTACTTTTTTCAAATTACACTTTGGTCCTTAAACTTTTCTTTTCTTTCATGTGATGTCTTTTTCATTTAAATGTTCATGTTCACTATACTTACTATATTTTTAGGTCATTTTCGTTATTATGACTCGTTTGACTTATGATTTGGGTAAATTACCCTTTTTACCCCAAGCCTTTCATTTCTTTTCATTCAAGTCCTCTTTTTAATTTAAACATTCATATTCATTTCACTATTACTCTTTTATATCACTTTTACTTTTTTTTATTTCAATTACTATTATGCCCCTAGTGTCACTCCGGTAGAAATCTGTGAGCCGAATAAATAGAGTGCGGATCCCGTGGTCCATAATAGAATAGAATAGAGTGACCCCGAAAGAATCACTCAACAGTAACAGTAAATAGTGTATCAGTCATCAATATGGTAGTCCGTTATTAGCCTACCTAGTGGAGTCGTCATGCTCCACAACAGTACAGTGCAGAATCCCTATGGCTAGCCACTATATCCTAAACTAGATCACTACCAGACACTACTAAGGGCCAGAACTTTCAAAACAGACTTTCAGATCCACTTTTACAATTTTCATTAGTTTCATTTACATTCACAGTTGTTTCATTTCACTTTATCAGTTATACAACAAACTCATCCATGTTGTACAACAAAAGAATTATCTCATCAATTCAATGCAATTTTCATTATATACTTATTTTGCATAATAAGTATACTTTGGGCATTAAATGGCTATAAATGTACTTCAAAGCCACACATTCTTTCTTGTCAATCATGCTTCAATTTTTTTTTCACTTAATCAAAAACAATTCTCAATATACTTATAGATTCAGTTACTTCAATCTTTTAGCAGTATTTTCCACAATGAACATAATGGGAAATTAATCTCAAATTATTCAATTTCATTCACTTAACTACAATTAAGTACTTATACTTTCAATTCATACTTATATTCACTTTACAGCTAAAATATCGTTAAATATACTAATCACACATACACACCAATTAAGCATAATATAAAATCCTAATTTTCAAATGAAAATTCTTGGATTTTGAAATCACAAACCTCAATTCCATGTTTAATCCTCATCAAGCTTCCTTTCCGATAGCCTTACCCTTGGAAAACTCCTTTTTCCCTCAAATTCACATCCATAGCAGAATACACAAAGAAATAAAACATCCATCAATCCTCTTCTTTCATGCAATAAAACTTCATAAACACTTTTAATATATCATAATCTCTCAATTAAAACTATTAAATCAAATTAAATCAATTCAATTTCTCTTACCTCTAATTTGAAGACATAACCTCAAATCCATGATTTTTCTTACTTTTAACCCACCAATAAAATACTAGATGCTGCTATGATCACAAGGAGAGGCTGAATTAATTTTTGAATGCTTGAATTTTGAAGGAAATCAAGCATAACATGAAGAAAAATGAGAGAAAAGGGAGAGGGAGTGACTTCGGCAACAAGGGGAAGGAGAAAAGCTGGAGGAGATCAGGGAGAGACACCTGCCCAACTACCAATTTAATGCTATTCAAAGTGGCATTAAATTGGTTCTACCAATGGTCCAACCAATCAACCCAAGAAACCATTTTAAGCTCATTTATGTATTTTTCTATGTTTTTCTCACTTCCTAACTTCAAATCACTTCAAATTTGATTTTATAATTCATATCATATCAAAACTAGACTGTACACAAAATTTCACCTCAATAAGAGTCCGTTTTCAGTTCAGTTCAATCAAATCAATCCGATCACTAATTCTTCAATGTCCTCAAAAAAATTCTCTTTTCACTATCAAAAATTCCTAACTATAATTTAGAGTTAATCTAAAAATTTTTATCAATTTTGGACCTCATTTGCTATTTTTAAAGTCTTGGTCAAACCTCCGGTCAACCGAATACTATTTAAACCAAAATCATTTATTTTTCCTCACTTACAAAGCTTAATTCCTCATAAAAATGACTCCATAACACTCAAAATATATTCATTAGACTCCATGAATATTTTTGGCTCAATGGGAGACTATTCTCCGGTCTGATAATAATTTATCTATCCGGTAGCTGAATTTTCAAAGTCATCAAAACTCTAATTTCTCAATATCATTAAATTTTAATCATCAATACGAGCACATTCATATTTTCAGAATATTTTTTTGAAATTCGTAGCTCAATTTATGGTCCGATCAAGTTTCACCCTCAAACGCTTGTTTGAAGACTCCACTAATGGGCTGGCCATCCCTCCACTAATGGGCTGGCCATCAAAACTCTAATTTCTCAATATCATTAAATTTTAATCATCAATACGAGCACGTTTCTGAAATTCGTAGCTCAATTTATGGTCCAGTCAAGTTTCACCCTCAGACGCCTGTCTGAAGACTCCACTAATGGGCTGGCCATCCCTCCACCGATGGGAAGCCTGTCCCTCAGCCCACCAATGCCCGTCTGTCACCACAGACGCCTGACTGCTCATTTTTCACTGTTTTGACCATTCTGAACTCGTTTGGACTCCGATTGACCTGAAATTTTTGTCTACGGACTCATATTGACGAGATCTATCCAATGATCTAATAAAATATTTTTCAATTTCGAAAAATACTATTCACCTTGAAATCACTATTTACGTCTAACCCGGTATTAGGGTCATTACAAATGTGTCAATATATGTATACACAATGATTCAACAAGATAAAAAAATTATACAACTAAATGAATTCACATTTCAAAAAGAACTGCACCTATACATGTATTTATTTTTAAACAATTAGCACATGCAACTACATGTCTCAAAGATCCCATCATTTTCATGATTTAACAAGTTATAGGCTTTATATAATTTCTAACCACACTTACATATATAACTGCATATACTCAAATACAATAACTTATATTCATACATATTAAGCATGCATAATAAAAATAACATAAGCATCTCATTACATATGTTAAAACATGTATACAATTACTCTGTTTACACATATTAATAAAGTGCGTGTCATAACCCTAGTCACGAATTCAAGTACAAACTTATCATATAAACATATCACTGTACCACTTATCCATATACGACTAGTACTAGGCTAAATATACATTAGAGGTGGATATGGGTGAATTTGATACTGATAGGATACAGTATCCAAGCATATAGAGACATGGGTCTCATACATCTTATATTATTTATACTGATAGGAGACAGTATTTAAGCATATAGAGACATGAGTCTCAACATTTTATGTGACCCAAACGGGGCCGAAATCGAAGACCCAAACGGGGTCCGCATGTAACAGTTGCACTCGCACCCTAACCCTTGATAAGCGCTTATCTATCCACTACTATGATCATTCAGGCTTAAACCGACTCTATTCAAGTCATATAAACATTATCCATGTACTCATAAACATTTATAGTCATGATACCTCAATACATACAAGGTGAATCAATCGAACAAACATATAACATTGCTTATGTAATAGGTCACATTCTAAAATAGCAAAACATTTCATATAAAAACCACTCAATGGGACAAGCATATAATTCATATAATCTTTTAAATTATCATAAAATGCCTTAATAATGCATGTCCGATCAATAATACATGAATGAAAAACCATGCAAAAGATTTCAAAATATAACATTTGGAAAACAGGGCTTACACGGCAGTATGGAAAATTCTGACCGCTGTGTAAGACATCTCACATGGTGGTCAAGGAAATCTGACCGCCGTGTAACATGTCGAGCCAGAAATTAAGTAAAATATAATGCATTTACATGGCGATATGGAAAATTCTCACCGCCATGTAACAATGCACAAAACCACAATTGAAAACAGAAATCTTTTACACGGCAGTATAGAATCTCTTAACCGTGGTGTAAAGTGAATTACAAGGGGGTTAAGATCTTCCTTACCGCCATGAGATCCTACGATCTAGCAAGAACTTAATACTAGAATGCGATTACATGGCGGTATGGGATGCCTCACCGCCGTGTAAATCGATAAAAACCCAGAGTTTTGGCAGAAAACTCACTTTCTTAAAAATCAAACCCAACTTATTATGCATATAATTTCAAATCACTAAATACATGCACTCTACTCATGCTTATAATCATCTTAACAACATTTATCACTTGATAGAAGCAATGAATTAGCAAGATTACTCAATAAAATCTCAAACACAGCAATTTTACTCTTACTCATGCAAATTCATTTCTCATTCATCATACACCAAGATTACATATAACATATCATATATATACTCAAGTTCAACTCAAACATGCATATAAAACACTTATATCCATTCAAATTTTCAGAAATCCAAAACTATCAAAACATAACCAAAACTCAAATAACTCCCAAACCTCGAATTTGTAGCTCTAAACCCACTCTCCCTTCAAGGTCCAAGCTTCTCTTTGCCTTTAATCTTCTTTTTGGTCACTAATTCTTGTAAGAACATACAAATCCAAACCAAAACTCTTAATGCAACTCTCAGCTACCAAATCAAAACCATTAAAGAAGAAGATGAATACTTGAAACCCTAAATCCAATCACTTACCTTAGCAACTTAACACATAATCCTTTCAAACCCGGCTTAAATCCTTGAAAGACAACTCAAGGAGGAGACACATGAAGCAAGAAATGAGAAAGAAGAAGAAGAAGAAGAAGAAGAAGAAGAAGAATAAGAGGGAAGAACTCACGCAGGGAAAGAAAGAAAGAAGAAAATCTGACTTTCTCTCTTCCCGTCTCTCTCTTTTCTTCAATCAATGCTCCCAACTAATAAGACATGTGTCAAATTCCCATAGGTCCCATCAAAATATCTTTGGCAACATTCTTTTTGGTTCTTGGCTAATTCTCTTTTACTCACTAAACTAAAATCTTTCTCTAAATTCTTTTATTCTTCAATCAATTTAGTCCTCAAATAAAACCAATTTCTAGCAATTTTTTTGCCGAAAAATGGTAAAAGTGATTTTCTGTATATATGTTATAAGTTTAGTGATTTTTAAGAGACCAAAAATTCTTTTATTATATTTGTGTTATTTGAGTATAAGTTCAGTGATCATGGATGAAATTAACTCCACTAAACGTACACAAGGCAATATCAAATTTTTTTTTATTTAGACCAAATTCATGTATTTATTTTTAAAATTGATTGTAATTGTGAAAAATGTATTTTCAGGGTAAGCAAAGTGGGAACTGGTGGTTAATGGTGAACAATCATGATATAGGATGTTGGCTGGCAGCCATTTTTAGCCTATTAGCTGAAAGATCAAGCCACTTAAATTGGGGTGGGGTAATAATAAATGAAGGAACGAATGGACATCACACTTCTACTCAGATGGGGAGTGGCCATTTCGCTGAAGAAGGATTTATAAATCAAACCCAGAAAAGTAGCATATACGGTTTTGAAATCAAAAAATTAGAATATCAAAAATAAGCAAAAAAAAATTACTTACCTATTATAACATATTGATTAGCATAGCAGAAACACAAATCCTCAAAACATCTCAGAGTTGGTATACCCTATTTTCCTATTCGATGGGAAGAAGAGAAGATTAGAAATAAACCCTTTTGCTGTTTTTTCATCTTCTAGGTTTACTACTTGTTCACGTTTTTCACCTTAGTTTTGCATGGGCATGGCAGTTTTGTGTTATATATTTATGAAATAATGAACAATGATTTTGGAGGTAATTAGAAGTTCTGCCAATTTTCCTAGATCAATAACAACTGGATTTACAATGTTCCGAGATTTTAAGCCCTTCATTAAATAATAAAATGTAAGAACTAACGACTAGATTTATTTTCTTTCGCTATTGGTATATTTTTACGACCGGATTTTCATCTTTTCGCTAAATTTTAGTCGTTAAAAATCAATTTTCTTGTAGTTTTAAAAAAGCTGATTTAATTGACAATATTAAATATATTGATGAATCTGGTCTTGTATAGATGCTCAAAACCTTAAATCTATGTTTCAAATCCTGCCTGCTATAATATGCAGTTTTGAAATTCTGATAGTGTATATGGAACTAATTTTTATTATGGGGGTCCTGGTGATGGGTGTCGAAGCCACCAAAAATAAATACCTCAATTAACCTACCAAATAAATTGCAAATAGGGTAAGAAAGGGTCGAATCCACAGAAACTAGCACTGAAATAATTCTAAATAACCAGATTTTTAACAATAAAAATATAAAAGGGGGAATTTTCATGAAACAAAAGCGATCAAATACTGAAATTGAAGAAATAAATAAATAACAATAAATTGACTAAAAGAGAATTCAATATGCAATAAATTCCAGTTAAAGATATTCGCAGCACAGGTTTAACTCAACTGATCATTGACGAAAAAATAAATCTAAAGATCATATAATGGGCCAGTTATAGCCGTCGGCTTCACGCTCTCGACCTAATTCTTCGTATTATTGAATTAATCAAGTAAGACTATAATTAACTCCTAATCAATAAATAACCCAAAACACGCGCAAGGATTTAATTTATTGACAGCATTAATGAAATAAAAAGACCTGACCTAAGCCAACCAACCTCACGCGAGATTGATTTAGACTCAATCATGCACCTACTCAGCATAACAGCCCTTGTGATGAAGCTACGCTGATTGCCACTTGTTGTTAACTCTACTAAACAATTACGGATTTAGCAAATTTAACTAGCAATATATTATCTCTTTAGATGAACAACGGCGCCTCATTGAACATAAAATAAACAATAATCGAGATATGATTTCTCTAAATTTCAGTAAATAACATGAACATTATATGAAATTAAGAACAATAAATCATTGCAACAATCTCACAGTGGATAAAAACCTGGCTTTGAATTGATCTTTAACTGAAACAAGAGTATTTAGCCACACATAATTGAAATAAAATCAAAATAAAATTAAATTGAGAAAATAAACTCCCTGTTACAGCCTTAAGAAAAATTTAGATGAAGAAGGAATGGTAGAGATATTACTGTTCACGTTTTTCTCTAGGTAATATCGGAGTAAAACCTAGATAAGTTAGGAAAGAGATAAAATCCTATCTAAACTTGAAAAATAAATTACAAATATTAAATGTAATATTATCATACTAAAAATACTGCCTAATATCCCCTTAATTACAGAATAATTATCCCTAAATATCTGATGAAGACTAGCTGGCGGCTAGGGCAAAATCTCAAAATAAAAACTAAATCTGCATCTACTGTTACGCCTTGGCCTTTAGCCTTGGGCAAGGCAGTTCCTTACCCTTGCCCCTTAGCCTTGGGCAAGGCTAAGACCAAGATCAGTTTTCTGCTTCTAAATTTTTTGAATTTCCTTGGCTGTTCCATATTCATTCTATTTGGCTTCAATTGCTTCATTTCCATCACTTTGACCCTACAATAACAAAAATCACAAAACAAGTGCAAAGTACTAATTTAAGCCAAAATAAAGTACTATAAAGAGATGAAAAACAGACCAAAACATGAAATTTTAGGCACACATCAAATTCCCCCACACTTATCCAATGCTTGTCCTCAAGTATAAATTAAATCTCAAGCACAATCTTTTCAAAAGTTCATTCACCCGAAAATCAAATTCCAAACCCATAAGTTCCCAATAAATCAAAATGTAATGCAAGTTAAAGATAGAAATTCAAAACAATCTACCACATAATCATATTAAAACACGGGTATCTCAACTTACCTTTTAAAATTAGAAACAGCAAGGTTCACAAACATTAAACACACATAGATTTATATCCCAATTTAAGATTAAATCAATGCATAAAAGAAAACTTGTCAAACCAAATTAGACACTTTAATTTTTCACAATTATCAATAGAAAAAGGAACAAGGAAAACCAGGAAATTCATTTCAATTTCTTTCTTTCTCTTTTTTTTTTTCATTTTCTTAGACTGTAGTGGACACGAGGGCACCCGGTCTTTCCAGTCAAAGAAAATATTAAAAATGCTTACAAGAATGTAAAGATCCTTTTTACGCGAGGGTACCCGGTTTTGACCCTCATACACCCGGTTACTCAGATCACACAGTTTTAAGCGGCTACTAGCTCTACTCTTAACCGCTTTTTTTTTAAGCGGACAGCGGAGTAAGATTTATTTTTTTTTATTACATTTTTTTTTCTTTTCCTGGTAACTAAATTCCTTAATCCATAAGCAATCATACCAAACAAGTGTCCAAAGTAGTTTTAACAAGTTTCTAGAATACAAAGAATCCAATTTACACACATGTAAAAGTTTCGTCGGAATCCGACGAATTTTTACAGATTTTCCTAGGGGTACCACTAGGAAAAATCACCAAAATCGAGAAATCGCAAAAAGTGGTGAAATTTTGGATCCGAGTCCAATAACTCAGGAAAATCCGATTGGAATAGCTACTGGAAGCTTGCCGGTCACAACGCATCGAGAATCGGCTTCGTCAGAATTTTTACGGATTTTCCTAGGGGTACCACTAGGGAAAATCACCAAAATCGAGAAATCGCAAAAAGTGGTGAAATTTTGGATCCGAGTCCAATAATTTAGGAAAACCCGATTGGAATAGCTACTGGAAGCTTTCCGGTCACAACGCATCCAAAATCGGCTTCGTCGGAATCCGACGAATTTTTACGGATTTTCCTAGGGGTACCACTAGGGAAAATCACCAAAATCAAGAAATCGCAAAAAGTGGTGAAATTTTGGATCCGAGTCCAATAATTCATGAAAATCCAATTGGAATAGCTACTGGAAGCTTGCCGGTCACAACACATCGAGAATCGGTTTCGTCGGAATCCGACGAATTTTTACGGATTTTCCTAGGGGTACCACTAGGGAAAATCACCAAAATCGAGAAATTGAAAAAAGTGGTGAAATTTTGGATTCGAGTCCAATAATTCAGGAAAACCCGATTGGAATAGCTACTGGAAGCTTGCCGGTCACAACGCATCGAGAATCGGCTTCGTCGGAATCCGATGTATTTTTATGGATTTTCCTAGGGGGTACCACTAGGGAAAATCACCAAAATCGAGAATCGCAAAAATTGGTGAAATTTTTGATCCGAGTCCAATAATTCAGGAAAATCAGATTGGAATAGCTACTGGAAGCTTGCCGATCACAATGCATCGAGAATCGGCTTCGTCGGAATCCGTCGAATTTTTACGGATTTTCCTAGGGGTACCACTAGGGAAAATCACCAAAATCGAGAAATCACAAAAAGTGGTGAAATTTTGGATCCGAGTCCAATAATTTAGGAAAATCCGATTGGAATAGCTACTGGAAGCTTGCCGGTCACAACGCATCGAGAATCGGCTTCGTCGGAATTTTTACGGATTTTCCTAGGGGTACCACTAGAGAAAATCACCAAAATCGAGAAATCGCAAAAAGTGGTGAAATTTTGGATTCGAGTCCAATAATTCAGGAAAACCCGATTGGAATAGCTACTGGAAGCTTGTCGGTCACAACGCATCGAGAATCGGCTTCGTCAGAATTTTTACGGATTTTCCTAGGGGTACCACTAGGGAAAATCACCAAAATCGAAAAATCGCAAAAAGTGGTGAAATTTTGGATCCGAGTCCAATAATTTAGGAAAACCCGATTGGAATAGCTACTGGAAGCTTTCCGGTCACAACGCATCCAAAATCGGTTTCGTCGGAATCCGACGAATTTTTACGGATTTTCCTAGGGGTACCACTAGGGAAAATCACCAAAATCGAGAAATCGTAAAAAGTGGTGAAATTTTGGATCCGAGTCCAATAATTCTTGAAAATCCGATTGGAATAGCTACTGGAAGCTTGCCGGTCACAACGCATCGAGAATCGATTTCGTCGGAATCCGACGAATTTTTACGGATTTTCCTAGGGGTACCACTAGGGAAAATCACCAAAATCGAGAAATCGCAAAAAGTAGTAAAATTTTGGATCCGAGTCCAATAATTCAGGAAAACCCGATTGGAATAGCTACTGTAAGCTTGCCGGTCAAAACGCATCGAGAATCGGCTTCGTCGGAATCCGACGAATTTTTACGGATTTACCTAGGGGTACCACTAGGGAAAATTACCAAAATCGAGAAATCGCTAAAAGTGGTGAAATTTTTTATCCGAGTCCAATAATTCAGGAAAACCCGATTGGAATAGCTACTGGAAGCTTGCCGGTCACAACGCATCGAGAATCGGCTTCGTCGGAATCCGACAAATTTTTACGGATTTTCCTAGGGGTACCACTAGGAAAAATCACGAAAATCGAGAAATCGAAAAAAGTGGTGAAATTTTGGATTCGAGTCCAATAATTGAGGAAAACCCGATTGGAATAGCTAATGGAAGCTTGCCGGTCACAACGCATCGAGAATCGGCTTCGTCGGAATTTTTACGGATTTCCCTTGGGGTACCACTAGGGAAAATCACCAAAATCGAGAAATTGTAAAAAGTGGTAAAATTTTGGATCCGAGTCAAATAATTCAGGAAAACCCGATTAGAATAGCTACTGGAAGCTTGCCGGTCGCAACGCATCGAGAATTGGCTTCGTCGGGATCCGACGAATTTTTACAGATTTCCCTAGGGGTACCACTAGGGAAAATCACCAAAATCGAGAAATCGCAAAAAGTGGTGAAATTTTGGATCCGAGTCCAATAACTCAGGAAAATCCGATTGGAATAGCTACTGGAAGCTTGCCGGTCACAACGCATCGAGAATCGGCTTCGTCGGAATTTTTACGGATTTCCCTAGGGGTACCACTAGGAAAAATCACCAAAATCGAGAAATCGCAAAAAGTGGTGAAATTTTGGATCCGAGTCCAATAATTCAGGAAAACCCGATTAGAATAGCTACTGGAAGCTTGCCGGTCACAACGCATCGAGAATCGGATTCGTCGGAATCCAACGAATTTTTACGGATTTCCCTAGGGGTACCACTAGGGAAAATCACCAAAATCGAGAAATCGCAAAAAGTGGTGAAATTTTGGATCCGAGTCCAATAATTCAGGAAAATCCGATTGGAATAGCTACTGTAAGCTTGCCGGTCACAACGCATCGAGAATCGGATTCTTCGGAATCCTTCGAATTTTTACGGATTTCCCTAGGGGTACCACTAGGGAAAATCACCAAAATCGAGAAATCGCAAAAAGTGGTGAAATTTTGGATCCGAGTCCAATAATTCAGGAAAACCCGATTGGAATAGCTACTGTAAGCTTGCCGGTCACAACGCATCGAGAATCGGATTCTTCGGAATCCGTCGAATCTTTACGGATTTCCCTAGGGGGTACCACTAGGGAAAATCACCAAAATCGAGAAATCGCAAAGAGTGGTGAAATTTTGGATCCGAGTCCAATAACTCAGGAAAATCCAATTGGAATAGCTACTGGAAGCTTGCCGGTCACAACGCATCGAGAATCGGCTTCGTCAGAATTTTTACGGATTTTCCTAGGGGTACCACTAGGGAAAATCACCAAAATCGAGAAATCGCAAAAAGTGGTGAAATTTTGGATCCGAGTCCAATAATTCAGGAAAAGCCGATTGGAATAGCTACTGGAAACTTGCCGGTCACAACGCATCCAAAATCGGCTTCGTCGGAATCCGACGAATTTTTACGTATTTTCCTAGGGGTACCACTAGGGAAAATCACCAAAATCGAGAAATCGCAAAAAGTGGTGAAATTTTGGATCCGAGTCCAATAATTCAGGAAAATCAGATTGGAATAGCTACTGGAAGCTTACCGCTCACAACGCATCGAGAATCGGCTTCGTCGGAATCCGTCGAATTTTTACGGATTACCCTAGGGGTAACACTAGGAAAAATCACCAAAATCGAGAAATCGCAAAAAGTGGTGAAATTTTGGATCCGAGTCCAATAATTCAGGAAAATACGATTGGAATAGCTACTGGAAGCTTGCCGATCACAACGCATCGAGAATCGGCTTCGTCGGAATTTTTACGGATTTTCCTAGGGGTACCACTAGGGAAAATCACCAAAATCGAGAAATCGCAAAAAGTGGTGAAATTTTGGATCCGAGTACAATAATTCAGGATACCCCGATTGGAATAGCTACTGGAAGCTTGCCGGTCACAACGCATCGAGAATCGGTTTCGTCGGAATCCGACGAATTTTCACGGATTTCCCTTGGGGTACACTAGGGAAAATCACCAAAATCTAGAAATCGCAAAAAGTGGTGAAATTCTGGATCCGAGTCCAATAATTCTGGAAAACCCGATTGGAATAGCTAGTGGAAGCTTGCCGGTCACAACGCATCGAGAATCGGATTCGTCGGAATCCGACGAATTTTTACGGATTTCCCTAGGGGTACCGCTAGGGAAAATCACCAAAATCGAGAAATCGCAAAAAGTGGTGAAATTTTGGATTCGAGTCCAATAACTCAGGAAAATCCGATTGGAATAGCTACTGGAAGCTTGCCGGTCACAACGCATCGAGAATCGGCTTCGTCAGAATTTTTACGGATTTTCCTAGGGGTACCACTAGGGAAAATCACCAAAATCGAGAAATCGCAAAAAGTGGTGAAATTTTGGATCCGAGTCCAATAATTTAGGAAAACCCGATTGGTATAGCTACTGGAAGCTTGCCGGTCACAACGCATCCAAAATCGGCTTCGTCGGAATCCGACGAATTTTTACGGATTTTCCTATGGGTACCACTAGGGAAAATCACCAAAATCGAGAAATCGCAAAAAGTGGTGAAATTTTGGATCCGAGTCCAATAATTCAGGAAAACCCGATTGGAATAGCTACTGGAAGCTTGCCGGTCACAACGCATCGAGAATCGGTATCGTCGAAATTTTTACGAATTTCCCTAGGGGTACCACTAGGGAAAATCATCAAAATCGAGAAATCGCAAAAAGTGGTAAAATTTCGGATCCGAGTCCAATAATTCAGGAAAACCCGATTGGAATAGCTACTGGAAGCTTGCCGGTCACAACGCATCGAGAATCGGCTTCGTCGGAATCCGATAAATTTTTATTGATTTTCCTAGGGGTACCACTAGGGAAAATCACCAAAATCGAGAAATCGCAAAAAGTGGTGAAATTTTGGATCCGAGTCCAATAATTCAGGAAAACCCGATTGGAATAGCTACTGGAAGCTTGCCGGTCACAACGCATCGAGAATCAGCTTCATCGGAATCCGTCGAATTTTTACGGATTTCCCTAGGGGTACCACTAGGGAAAATCACCAAAATCGAGAAATCGCAAAAAGTGGTGAAATTTTGGATCCGAGTCCAATAACTGAGGAAAATCCGATTGGAATAGCTACTGGAAGCTTGCCGATCACAACGCATCGAGAATCGGCTTCGTCGGAATTTTTACGGATTTTCCTAGCGGTACCACTAGGGAAAATCACCAAAATCGAGAAATCGCAAAAAGTGGTGAAATTTTGGATCCGAGCCCAATAATTCAGAAAAACCCGTTTGGAATAGCTACTGGAAGCTTTCCGGTCACAATGCATCGAGAATCGGTTTCGTCGGAATCCGAAGAATTTTTACGGATTTCCCTAGGGTTACCACTAGGGAAAATCACCAAAATCGAGAAATCGATAAAAGTGGTTAAATTTTTTATCCGAGTCCAATAATTCAGGAAAACCCGATTGGAATAGCTACTGGAAGCTTGCCGGTCACAACGCATCGAGAATCGGTTTCGTCGGAATCCGACGAATTTTTACGGATTTTCCTAGGGGTACCACTAGGGAAAATCACCAAAATCGAGAAATTTAAAAGAGTGGTGAAATTTTGGATCCGAGTCCAATAATTCAGGAAAACCCGATTGGAATAGCTACTGGAAGCTTGCCGGTCACAACGCATCGAGAATCGGCTTCGTCGGAATCCGATGTATTTTTACGAATTTTCCTAGGGGTACCACTAGGGAAAATCACCAAAATCGAGAAATCGCAAAAATTGTTGAAATTTTTGATCCGAGTCCAATAATTCAGGAAAATTCGATTGGAATAGCTACTGGAAACTTGTCGGTCACAACGCATCGAGAATCGGCTTCGTCAGAATTTTTACGGATTTTCCTAGGGGTACCACTAGGAAAAATCACCAAAATCGAGAAATCGCAAAAAGTGGTGAAATTTTTGATCCGAGTCCAATAATTCAGGAAAACCCGATTGGCATAGCTACTGGAAGCTTGCCGGTCACAACGCATCCAAAATCGGCTTCGTCGGAATCCGACGAATTTTTACGGATTTTCCTAGGGGTACCACTAGGGAAAATCACCAAAATCGAGAAATCGCAAAAAGTGGTGAAATTATGGATCCGAGTCCAATAATTCAGGAAAACCCGATTGGAATAGCTACTGGAAGCTTGCCGGTCACAACACATCGAGAATCGGCTTCGTCGAAATCCGACGAATTTTCACGGATTTCCCTAGGGGTACACTAGGGAAAATCACCAAAATCGAGAAATCGCAAAAAGTGGTGAAATTTTGGATCCGAGTCCAATAACTCAGGAAAATACGATTGGAATAGCTACTGGAAGCTTGCCGGTCACAACGCATCGAGAATCGGCTTCGTCAGAATTTTTACGGATTTCCCTAGGGATACCACTAGGGAAAATCACCAAAATCGAGAAATCGCAAAAAGTGGTGAAATTTTGGATCCGAGTCCAATAACTCAGGAAAATCCGATTGGAATAGCTACTGGAAGCTTGCCGGTCACAACGCATCGAGAATCGGCTTCGTCATAATTTTTACGGATTTTCCTAGGGGTACCACTAGGAAAAATCACCAAAATCGAGAAATCGCAAAAAGTGGTGAAATTTTGGATCCGAGTCCAATAATTTAGGAAAACCCGATTGGAATAGCTACTGCAAGCTTGCCGGTCACAACGCATCCAAAATTGGCGTCGTCGGAATCCGACGAATTTTTACGGATTTTCCTATGGGTACCACTAGGGAAAATCACCAAAATCGAGAAATCGCAAAAAGTGGTGAAATTTTGGATCCGAGTCCAATAATTCAGGAAAACCCGATTGGAATAGCTACTGGAAGCTTGCCGGTCACAACGCATCGAGAATCGGTATCGTCGAAATTTTTACGAATTTCCCTAGGGGTACCACTAGGGAAAATCACCAAAATCGAGAAATCGCAAAAAGTGGTGAAATTTTGGATCCGAGTCCAATAATTCAGGAAAACCCGATTGGAATAGCTAATGGAAGCTAGCCGGTCACAACGCATCGAGAATCGGCTTCGTCGGAATCCGACAAATTTTTACGGATTTTCCTAGGGGTACCACTAGGGAAAATCACCAAAATCGAGAAATCGCAAAAAGTGGTGAAATTTTGGATCCGAGTCCAATAATTCAGGAAAACCCGATTGGAATAGCTACTGGAAGCTTGCCGGTCACAACGCATCGAGAATCGGATTCATCAGAAACCGTCGAATTTTTACGGATTTCCCTAGGGGTACAACTAGGGAAAATCACCAAAATCGAGAAATCGCAAAAAGTGGTAAAATTTTGGATCCGAGTCCAATAACTGAGGAAAATCCAATTGGAATAGCTACTGGAAGCTTGCCGATCACAACGCATCGAGAATCGGCTTCGTCGGAATTTTTACGGATTTTCCTAGCGGTACCACTAGGGAAAATCACCAAAATCGAGAAATCGCAAAAAGTGGTGAAATTTTTTATCCGAGTACAATAATTCAGGAAAACCCGATTGGAATAGCTACTGGAAGCTTGCCGGTCACAATGCATCGAGAATCGGTTTCGTCGGAATCCGACGAATTTTTACGGATTTCCCTAGGGTTACCACTAGGGAAAATTACCAAAATCGAGAAATCGCAAAAAGTGGTGAAATTTTTTATACGAGTCCAATAATTCATGAAAACCCGATTGGAATAGCTACTGTAAGCTTGCCGGTCACAACGCATCGAGAATCAGTTTCATCGGAATCCGACGAATTTTTACGGATTTTCCTAGGGGTACCACTAGGGAAAATCACCAAAATCGAGAAATCGCAAAAAGTGGTGAAATTTTTTATCCGAGTCCAATAACTCAGGAAAACCCGATTGGAATAGCTACTGGAAGCTTGCCGGTCACAACGCATCGAGAATCGGCTTCGTCGGAATCCGACAAATTTTTACGGATTTTCCTAGGGCTACCACTAGGAAAAATCAACAAAATCGAGAAATCGAAAAAAATGGTGAAATTTTGGATCCGAGTCCAATAATTGAGGAAAACCCGATTGGAATAGCTACTGGAAGCTTGCCGGTCACAACACATCGAGAATCGGCTTCGTCGGAATTTTTACGGATTTCCCTTGGGGTACCACTAGGGAAAATCACCAAAATCGAGAAATCGCAAAAAGTGGTGAAATTTTGGATCCGAGTCCAATAATTCATGAAAACCCGATTAGAATAGCTACTGGAAGCTTGCCGGTCACAACGCATCGAGAATCGGATTCGTCGGTATCCGACGAATTTTTACGGATTTTCCTAGGGGTACCACTAGGGAAAATCACCAAAATCGAGAAATCGCAAAAAGTGGTGAAATTTTGGATCCGAGTCCAATAATTCAGGAAAATCCGATTGGAAAAGCTACTGTAAGCTTGCCGGTCACAACGCATCGAGAATCGGATTCTTCGGAATCCGTCGAATTTTTACGGATTTCCCTAGGGGTACCACTAGGAAAAATCACCAAAATCGAGAAATCGCAAAAAGTGGTGAAATTTTGGATCCGAGTCCAATAATTCAGGAAAACCCGATTGGAATAGCTACTGGAAGCTTGCCGGTCACAACACATCGAGAATCGGCTTCGTCAGAATTTATACGGATTTTCCTAGGGGTACCACTAGGGAAAATCACCAAAATCGAGAAATCGCAAAAAGTGGTGAAATTTTTGATCCGAGTCCAATAATTCAGGAAAACCCGATTGGAATAGCTACTGGAAGCTTGCCGGTCACAACGCATCCAAAATCGGCTTCGTCGGAATCCGACGAATTTTTACGGATTTTCCTAGGGGTACCACTAGGGAAAATCACCAAAATCGAGAAATCGCAAAAAGTGGTGAAATTTTGGATCCGAGTCAAATAATTCAGGAAAACCCGATTGGAATAGCTACTGGAAGCTTGCCGGTCACAACGCATCGAGAATCGGTATCGTCGGAATTTTTACGGATTTCCCAAGGGGTACCACTAGGGAAAATCACCAAAATCGAGAAATCGCAAAAAGTGGTGAAATTTTGGATCCGAGTCCAATAATTCAGGAAAACCCGATTGGAATAGCTACTGGAAGCTTGCCGGTCACAACGCATCGAGAATCGGCTTCATCAGAATCCGACAAATTTTTACGGATTTTCCTAGGGGTACCACTAGGGAAAATCACCAAAATCGAGAAATTGCAAAAAGTGGTGAAATTTTGGATCCGAGTCCAATAATTCAGGAAAACCCGATTGGAATAGCTACTGGAAGCTTGCCGGTCACAACGCATCGAGAATCGGCTTCGTCGGAATCCGTCGAATTTTTACGAATTTCCGTAGGGGTACCACTAGGGAAAATCACCAAAATCGAGAAATCGCAAAAAGTGGTAAAATTTTGGATCCGAGTCCAATAACTCAGGAAAATCCGATTGGAATAGCTACTGGAAGCTTGCCGGTCACAAAGTATCGAGAATCGGCTTCGTCGGAATTTTTACGGATTTTCCTAGCGGTACCACTAGGGAAAATCACCAAAATCGAGAAATCGCAAAAAGTGGTGAAATTTTGGATCCGAGTCCAATAATTCAGGAAAACCCGATTGGAATAGCTACTGAAAGCTTGCCGGTCACAACGCATCAAAAATCGGCTTCGTCAGAATCCGACGAATTTTTACGGATTTCCCTAGGGGTACCACTAGGGAAAATCACCAAAATCGAGAAATCGCAAAAAGTGGTGAAATTTTGGATCCGAGTCCAATAACTCAGGAAAATCCGATTGGAATAGCTACTGGAAGCTTGCCGGTCACAACGCATCGAGAATCGGCTTCGTCAGAATTTTTACGGATTTTCCTAGGGGTACCACTAGGGAAAATCACCAAAATCGAGAAATCGCAAAAAGTGGTGAAATTTTGGATCCGAGTCCAATAATTCAGGAAAACCCGATTGAAATAGCTACTGGAAGCTTACCGGTCACAACGCATCGAAAATCGGCTTCGTCGGAATTTTTACGGATTTCCTAGGGGTACCACTAGGGAAAATCACCAAAATCGAGAAATCGCAAAAAGTGTTGAAATTTTGGATCCGAGTCTAATAATTCAGGAAAACCCGATTAGAATAGCTACTGGAAGCTTGTCGATCACAACGCATCGAGAATTGGCTTTGTACGAATTTTTACGGATTTTCCTAAGGGTACCACGAGGGAAAATCACCAAAATCGAGAAATCGTAAAAAGTGGTGCAATTTCGGATCCGAGTTCAATAATACAGGAAAACGCGATTGGAATAGCTACTGGAAGCTTTCCGGTCACAACGCATCGAGAATCGGCTTCGTCAGAATTTTAACGGATTTTCCTCGGGGTACCACTAGGGAAAATCACCAAAATCGAGAATTCGAAAAAAGTGGTGAAATTTTTGATCCGAGTCCAATAATTCAGGAAAACCGGATTGGAATAGCTACTGGAAGCTTGCCGGTAACAACGCAGTGAGAATTGGCTTCGTCGGAATTTTTACGGATTTCTCTATGGGTACCACTAGGGAAAATCACCAAAATCGAGAAATCGCAAAAAGTGGTGAAATTTTTGATCCGAGTCCAATAATTCAGGAAAACCCAATTGTAATAGCTACTGGAAGCTTGCCGGTCACAACGCATCGAGAATCGGTTTCATCCGGATCCGATGAATTTTCACGGATTTCCCTAGGGGTACCACTAGGGAAAATCACCAAAATCGAGAAATCGCAAAAAGTGGTGAAATTTTGGAACCGAGTCCAATAATTCAGGAAAACCCGATTGGAATTGCTACTGAAAGCTTGCCGGTGACAACGCATCGAGAATCGGCTTCGTCGGGATCCGACGAATTTTTACGGATTTCCCTAGGGGTACCACTAGGGCAAATCACCAAAATCGAGAAATCGCAAAAAATGGTGAAATTTTGGATCCGAGTCTAATAATTCAGGAAAACCCAATTGGAATAGCTACTGAAAGTTTGCCGGTCAAAACGCATCGAGAATCGGCTTCGTCGGGATCCGATGGATTTCCCAAGGGTACCACTAGGGAAAATCACCAAAATCGAGAAATCGCAAAAAGTGGTGAAATTTTGGATCCGAGTCAAATAATTCAGGAAAACCCGATTGGAATAGCTACTGGAAGCTTGCCGATCGCAACACATTGAGAATCGGCTTCGTCGGGATCCGACGAATTTTTACGGATTTCCCTAGGGATACCCCTAGGGAACATCACCAAAATCGAGAAATCGCAAAAAGTGGTGAAATTTTTGATCCGAGTCCAATAATTCAGGAAAACCCGATTGGAATAGCTACTGGAAGCTTGCCGGTCACAACGCATCGAGAATCGGCTTCGTCGGGATCCGACGAATTTTTACGGATTTCCCTTGGGGTACCACTAGGGAAAATCACTAAAATCGAGAAAAAAGTGGTAAAATTTTGGATCCGAGTCCAATAATTCAGGAAAACCCGATTGGAATAGCTACTGGAAGCTTGCCGGTCACAACGCATCGAGAATCGGTTTCGTCGGGATCCGACGAATTTTAACGGATTTCCCTAGGGGTACCACTAGGGAAAATCACTAAAATCGAGAAATCGCAAAAAGTGGTGAAATTTTGGATCCGAATAATTCAGGAAAACCCGATTGGAATAGCTACTGGAAGCTTGCCGGTCACAACGCATCGAGAATCGGCTTCGTCGGAATTTTTACGGATTTCCCAAGGGGTACCACTAGGGAAAATCACCAAAATCGAGAAATCGCAAAAAGTTCTGAAATTTTGGATCCGAGTCCAATAATTCAGGAAAACCCGATTGGAATAGCTACTGAAAGCTTGCCGGTCACAACGCATCGAGAATCGGCTTCGTCGGAATCCGACGAATTTTTTTCGATTTCCCTAGGGATGCCACTAGGGAAAATCACCAAAATCGAGAAATCGCAAAAAGTGGTAAAATTTTGGATCCGAGTCCAATAATTCAGGAAAACCCAATTGGAATAGCTACTGTAAGCCTGCCGGTCACAACGCATCGAGAATCGGCTTCGTCGGAATTTTTACGGATTTCCCTAGGGGTACCACTAGGGAAAATTACCAAAATCGAGTAATCGCAAAAAGTGGTGAAATTATGGATATGAGTCCAATAATTCAGGAAAACCCGATTGGAATAGCTACTGGAAACTTACCGGTCATAACTCATCGAGAATCGGCTTCGTCGGAATCTGACGAATTTTTACGGATTTCCCTAGGGTTACCACTAGGGAAAATCACCAAAATCGAGAAATCGCAAAAAGTGGTGAAATTTTTTATCCGTGTCCAATAATTCATGAAAACCCGATTGGAATAGCTACTGGAAGCTTGCCGGTCACAACGCATCGAGAATCGGTTTCGTCGGAATCCGACGATTTTTTACGGATTTTCCTAGGAGTACCACTAGGAAAAATCACCAAAATCGAGTAATCGCAAAAAGTGGTGAAATTTTTTATCCGAGTACATTAATTCAGGAAAACACGATTGGAATAGCTACAGGAAACTTGCCGGTCACAACGCATCGAGAATCGGCTTCGTCGGAATCCGACGAATTTTTACGGATTTCCCTAGGGGTACCACTAGGAAAAATTACCAAAATCGAGAAATCGCAAAAAGTGGTAAAATTTTTGATCCGAGTACAATAATTCAGGAAAACCCGATTGGAATAGCTACTGGAAGCTTGACGGTCACAACGCATCGAAAATCTGTTTCGTCGGGATCCGACGAATTTTAACGGATTTCCCTAGGGGTACCACTAGCAAAAATTACCAAAATCGAGAAATCGCAAAAAGTGGTGAAATTTTGGATCCGAGTCCAATAATTCAGGAAAACCCGATTGGAATAGCTACTGGAAGCTTACCGGTCACAACGCATCAAGAATCGGTTTTGTCGGGATCCGACGAATTTTTACGGATTTCCCTAGGGGTACCACTAGGGAAAATCACCAAAATCGAGAAATCGCAAAAAGTTGTGAAATTATGGATCCGAGTCCAATAATTCAGGAAAACCCGATTGGAATAGCTACTGGAAGCTTGCCGGTCACAACGCATCGAGAATCGGCTTCGTCGGAATTTTTACGGATTTCCCTAGGGGTACCACTTCGGAAAATCACCAAAATCGAGAAATCGCAAAAAGTGGTGAAATTTTTGATCCGAGTCCAATAATTCAGGAAAACCCAATTGGAATAGCTACTGGAAGCTTTCCGGTCACAACGCAACGAGAATCGGCTTTGTCGGAATACGATAAATTTTTACGGATTTCCCTCGGGGTACCACTAGGGAAAATCACCAAAATCGAGAAATCGCAAAAAGTGGTGAAATTTTGGATACGAATCCAATCATTTAGGAAAACCCGATTGGAATAGCTACTGGAAGCTTGCCGGTCGCAACGCATCGAGAATCGGCTTCGTCACAATCCGACGAATTTTTACGGATTTCCCTAGGGGTACCAATAGGGAAAATCACCAAAATCGAGAAATCGCAAAAAGTGGTGAAATTTTTGATCCGAGTCCAATAATTCAGAAAAACCCGATTGGAATAGCTAATGGAAGCTTGCCGGTCACAACGCATCGAGAATCGGTTTCTTCGGGATCCGACAAATTTTGTATGGATTTCCCTAGGGGTACCACTAGGCAAAATCACCAAAATCGAGAAATCGCAAAAAGCGGTGAAATTTTTGATCCGAGTCCAATAATTAAGGAAAAGCCGATTGGAATAGCTAATGGAAGCTTGCCGGTCACAACGCATCGAGAATCGGTTTCGTCGGGATCCGACGAATTTTGTACGGATTTCCCTAGGGGTACCACTAGGCAAAATCACCAAAATCGAGAAATCGCAAAAAGTGGTAAAATTTTTGATCCGAGTCCAATAATTCAGGAAAACCCGATTGGAATAGCTACTGGAAGCTTGCCGGTCACAACGCATCGAGAATCCGTTTGTCGGGATCCGACGAATTTTTACGGATTTTCCTAGGGGTACCACTAGGGAAAATCATCAAAATCGAGTAATCGCAAAAACTTGTGAAATTATGGATCCGAGTCCAATAATTCAGGAAAACCCGATTGGAATAGCTACTGGAAGCTTGCCGGTCACAACGCATCGAGAATCGGCTTCGTCGGAATTTTTACGGATTTCCCTAGGGGTACCACTAGGGAAAATCACCAAAATCGAGAAATCGCAAAAAGTGGTGAAATTTTTTATCCGAGTCCAATAATTAAGGAAAACCCGATCGGAATAGCTACTGGAAGCTTGCCGGTCACAATGCATCGAGAATCGTCTTCATCGAAATCCGGCGAATTTTTACGGATTTCCCTAGGGGTACCACTAGGGAAAATCGCCAAAATCTAGAAATCGTAAAAAGTGGTGAAATTTTGGATCCGAGTCCAATAATTCAGGAAAACCCAATTGTAATAGCTACTGGAAGCTTGCCAGTCACAACGCATCGAGAATCGGATTCGTCGGAATTTTTACGGATTTCCCTAGGGGTACCACTAGGGAAAATCACCAAATCTAGAAATCGCAAAAAGTGGTAAAATTTTGGATCCGAGTACAATAATTCAGGAAAACCCGATTGGAATAGCTACTGGAAGCTTGCCAGTCACAACGCATCGAGAATCGGCTTTCTCGGAATTTTTACGGATTTCCCTAGGGGTACGACTAGGGAAAATCACCAAAATCGACAAATCGCAAAAAGTGGTGAAATTTTGGATTCGAGTCCAATAATTCAGGAAAATCCGATTGGAATAGCTACTGGAAGATTGCCGGTCACAACGCATTGAGAATCGTCTTCATCGAAATCCGACGAATATTTACGGATTTCCCTAGGGGTACCACTAGGGAAAATCACCCAAATCGAGTAATCGCAAAAAGTGGTGAAATTATGGATCCGAGTCCAATAATTCAGGAAAACCCGATTGGAATAGCTACTGGAAGCTTGCCGGTCACAACGCATCGAGAATCGGATTCGTCGGAATCCGACGAATTTTTACGGATTTTCCTAGGGGTACCACTAGGGAAAATCACCAAAATCGAGAAATCGCAAAAAGAGGTAAAATTTTGGATCCGAGTCCAATAATTCAGGAAATCCCGATTAGAATAGCTACTGGAAGCTTGCTGGTCACAAAGCATCGAGAATCGGTTTCGTCGGAATCCGACGAATTTTTACGGATTTCCCCAGGGGTACCACTAGGGAAAATCACCAAAATCGAGAAATCGCAAATAGTGGTGTAATTTTGGATCCAAGTCCAATAATTCAGAAAAACCCGATTGGAATAGCTACTGTAAGCTTTTCGGTCACAACGCATCGAAAATCGGCTTCGTCAAAATTTTTACGGATTTCCCTAGGGGTACCACTAGGGAAAATCACCAAAATCGAGAAATCGCAAAAAGTGGTGAAATTTTTGATCCGAGTCCAATAATTTAGGAAAACCCGATTGGAATAGCTACTGGAAGCTTGCCGGTCACAATGCATCGAGAATCGTCTTCATCGAAATCCGACGAATTTTTACATATTTCCCTAGGGGTACCACTAGGGAAAATCACCAAAATCGAGAAATCGTAAAAAGTGTTGAAATTTTGGATCCGAGTCCAATAATTCAGGAAAACCCGATTGGAATAGCTACTGGAAGCTTGCCAGTCACAACGCATCGAGAATCGGATTCGTCGGAATTTTTGCGGATTTTCCTAGGGGTACCACTAGGGAAAATCACCAAAATCGAGAAATCGCAAAAAGTGGTGAAATTTTGGATCCGAGTCCAATAATTCAGGAAAACCCGATTGGAATAGCTACTGGAAGCTTGCCGGTCACAACGCATTGAGAATCGGCTTCGTCGGAATCCGACGAATTTTTACGGATTTCCCCAGGGGTACCACTAGGGAAAATCACCAAAATCGAGAAATCGCAAATAGTGGTGAAATTTTGGATCCGAGTCCAATAATTCAGGAAAACCCGATTGGAATAGCTACTATAAGCTGGCCGGTCACAACGCATCGAGAATCGGGTTTGTCAGAATTTTTACGGATTTTCCTAGGGGTACCACTAGGGAAAATCATCAAAATCGAGAAATCGCAAAAAGTGGTGAAATTTTGGATCCGAGTCCAATAATTCAGGAAAACCCGATTGGAATAGCTACTGGAAGCTTGCCGGTCACAACGCATTGAGAATCGGCTTCGTCGGAATCCGACGAATTTTTACGGATTTCCCCAGGGGTACCACTAGGGAAAATCACCAAAATCGAGAAATCGCAAATAGTGGTGAAATTTTGGATCCGAGTCCAATAATTCAGGAAAACCCGATTGGAATAGCTACTATAAGCTGGCCGGTCACAACGCATCGAGAATCGGGTTTGTCAGAATTTTTACGGATTTTCCTAGGGGTACCACTAGGGAAAATCATCAAAATCGAGAAATCGCAAAAAGTGGTGAAATTTTGGATCCGAGTCCAATAATTCAGGAAAACCCGATTGGAATAGCTACTGGAAGCTTGCCGGTCACAACGCATTGAGAATCGGCTTCGTCGGAATCCGACGAATTTTTACGGATTTCCCCAGGGGTACCACTAGGGAAAATCACCAAAATCGAGAAATCGCAAATAGTGGTGTAATTTTGGATCCAAGTCCAATAATTCAGGAAAACCCGATTGGAATAGCTACTGTAAGCTTTTCGGTCACAACGCATCGAAAATCGGCTTCGTCAAAATTTTTACGGATTTCCCTAGGGGTACCACTAGGGAAAATCACCAAAATCGAGAAATCGCAAAAAGTGGTGAAATTTTTGATCCGAGTCCAATAATTTAGGAAAACCCGATTGGAATAGCTACTGGAAGCTTGCCGGTCACAATGCATCGAGAATCGTCTTCATCGAAATCCGACGAATTTTTACATATTTCCCTAGGGGTACCACTAGGGAAAATCACCAAAATCGAGAAATCGTAAAAAGTGTTGAAATTTTGGATCCGAGTCCAATAATTCAGGAAAACCCGATTGGAATAGCTACTGGAAGCTTGCCAGTCACAACGCATCGAGAATCGGATTCGTCGGAATTTTTGCGGATTTTCCTAGGGGTACCACTAGGGAAAATCACCAAAATCGAGTAATCGTAAAAAGTGGTAAAATTTTTGATCCGTGTCCAATAATTCAGGAAAACTCGATTGGAATAGCTACTGGAAGTTTGCCGGTCACAACGCATCGAGAATCGGCTTTCACGGAATTTTTACGGATTTCCCTAGGGGTACTACTAGGGAAAATCACCAAAATCGAGAAATCGCAAAAAGTGGTGAAATTTTGGATTCGAGTCCAATAATTCAGGAAAATTCGATTGGAATAGCTACTGGAAGCTTGCCGGTCACAACGCATTGAGAATCGTCTTCATCGAAATCCGACAAATATTTACGGATTTCCCTAGGGGTACCACTAGGGAAAATCACCAAAATCGAGTAATCGCAAAAAGTGGTGAAATTATGGATCCGAGTCCAATAATTCAGGAAAACACGATTGGAATAGCTACTGGAAGCTTGCCGGTCACAACGCATCGAAAATCGGCTTCGTCAAAATTTTTACGGATTTTCCTAGGGGTACCACTAGGGAAAATCACCAAAATCGAGAAATCGCAAAAAGAGGTAAAATTTTGGATCCGAGTCCAATAATTCAGGAAATCCCGATTGGAATAGCTACTGGAAGCTTGCTGGTCACAAAGCATTGAGAATCGGTTTCGTCGGAATCCGACAAATTTTTACGGATTTTCCTAGGGGTACCACTAGGGAAAATCACCAAAATCGAGAAATCGCAAATAGTGGTGAAATTTTGGATCCGAGTCCAATAATTCAGGAAAACCCGATTGGAATAGCTACTATAAGCTGGCCGGTCACAACGCATCGAGAATCGGCTTCGTCGGAATCCGACAAATTTTTACGGATTTTCCTAGGGGTACCACTAGGGAAAATCACCAAAATCGAGTAATCGCAAAAAGTGGTGAAATTTTTGATCCGAGTCCAATAATTCAGGAAAACCCAATTGGAATAGCTACTGGAATCTTTCCGATCACAACGCATCGAGAATCGGCTTCGTCGGAATCCGACAAATTTTTACGGATGTCTCTAGGGGTACCACTAGGGAAAATCACCAAAATCGAGAAATCGCAAAAAGTGGTGAAATTTTGGATCCGAGTCCAATAATTTAGGAAAACCCGATTGGAATAGCTACTGGAAGCTTGCCGGTAGCAACGCATCGAGAATCGGCTTCGTCGCAATCCGATGAATTTTTACGGATTTCCCTAGGGGTACCACTAGGGAAAATCACCAAAATCGAGAAATCGTAAAAAGTTGTGAAATTATGGATCCGAGTCCAATAATTCAGGAAAACCCAATTGGAATAGCTACTGGAAGCTTGCCGGTCACAACGCATCGAGAATCGGCTTCGTCGGAATTTTAACGGATTTCCCTAGGGGTACCACTAGGGAAAATCACCAAAATCGAGAAATCGAAAAAAGTGATGAAATTTTTGATCCGAGTCCAATAATTCAGGAAACCCCAATTGGAATAGCTACTGGAAGCTTTTCGGTAACAACGCATCGAGAATCGGCTTCGTCGGAATACGACAAATTTTTACGGATTTCCCTAGGGGTACCACTAGGGAAAATCACCAAAATCGAGAAATCGCAAAAAGTGGTAAAATTTTAGATCCGAGTCCAATAATTTAGGAAAACCCGATTGGAATAGCTAATGGAAGCTTGACGGTCAAAAAGCATCGAGAATCGGTTTCGTCGGGATCCGATGAATTTTTACGGATTTCCCTAGGGGTACCACTAGGGAAAATCAACAAAATCGAGAAATCGAAAAAAGTGATGAAATTTTTGATCCGGGTCCAATAATTCAGGAAACCCCAATTGGAATAGCTACTGGAAGCTTGCCGGTCACAACGCATCGAGAATCGGCTTCGTCGGAATTTTTACGTATTTTTCTAGGGGTACCACTAGGGAAAATCACCAAAATCGAGAAATCGAAAAAAGTGATGAAATTTTTGATCCGAGTCCAATAATTCAGGAAACCCCAATTGGAATAGCTACTGGAAGCTTTTCGGTCAGAACGCATCGAGAATCGGGTTCGTCGGGATCCGGCGAATTTTTACGGATTTTCCTAGGGGTACCACTAGGGAAAATCAACAAAATCGAGAAAACGAAAAAAGTGGTGAAATTTTTTATCCGAGTCCAATAATTCAGGAAAACCCGATTGGAATAGCTACTGGAAGCTTGCCGGTCACAACGCATCGAGAATCGGCTTCGTCGGAATCCGAAGAATTTTTACGGATTTCCCTAGTGGTACCACTAGGGAAAATCACCAAAATCGAGCAATCGCAAAAAGTGGTAAAATTTTTGATCCGAGTCCAATAATTAAGGAAAACCCGATTGGAATAGCTACTGGAAGCTTGCCGGTCACAACGTATCGAAAATCTGATTCGTCAGAATTTTTACGGATTTCCCTAGGGGTACCACTAGGTAAAATCACCAAAATCGAGAAATCGCAAAAAGTGGTGAAATTTTGGATCCGTGTCCAATAATTCAGGAAAACCCGATTGGAATAGCTACTAAAAACATGCCGATCACAACTCATTGAGAATCGGCTTCCTCGGAATCCGACGAATTTTTCCGGATTTCCCTAAGGGTACCACTAGGGAAAATCACCAAAATCGAGAAATCGCAAAAAGTGGTAAAATTTTGGATCCGAGTCCAATAATTCAGGAAAACCCAATTGGAATAGCTACTGGAAGCTTGCCGGTCACAACGCATCGAGAATCGGCTTCGTCCGAATTTTTACGGATTTCCCTAGGGGTACCACTAGGGAAAATCACCAAAATCGAGAAATCGCAAAAAGTGGTGAAATTTTTGATCCGAGTCCAATAATTAAGGAAAACCCGATTGGAATAGCTACTAAAAACTTGTCGGTCACAACTCATCGAGAATCGGCTTCCTCGGAATCCGACGAATTTTTACGGATTTCCCTAGGGGTACCACTAGGGAAAATCACCAAAATCGAGAAATCGCAAAAAGTGGTGAAATTTTGGATCCGAGTCTAATAATTTAGGAAAACCCGATTGGAATAGCTACTGGAAGCTTGCCGGTCACAACGAATCAAGAATCGGTTTCTTCGGAATGCGACGAATTTTTACGGATTTTCCTAGGGGTACCACTAGGGAAAATCACCAAAATCGAGAAATCGCAAAAAGTGGTGAAATTTTTGATCCGAGTCCAATAATTCAGGAAAACCCGTTTGGAATAGCTACTGGAAGCTTGCCGGTCAGAACGCATCGAGAATCGGGTTCGTCGGCATCCGACGAATTTTTACGGATTTCCCTAGGGGTACCACTAGGGAAAATCAACAAAATCGAGAAATCGAAAAAAGTGGTGAAATTTTTGATCCGAGTCCAATAATTCAGGAAAACCCGATTGGAATAGCTGCTGGAAGCTTGCCAGTCACAACGCATCGAGAATCGGCTTCGTCGAAATCCGAAGAATTTTTACGGATTTCCCTAGGGGTACCACTAGGGAAAATCACCAAAATCGAGAAATCGCAACAATTGGTGAAATTTTTGATCCGAGCCCAATAATTCAGGAAAACCCGATTGGAATAGCTACTGGAAGCTTGCCGGTCACAATACTTCGAGAATCGGCTTCCTCGAAATTTTTACGGATTTCCCTAGGGGTACTATTAGGGAAAATCACCAAAATCGAGAAATCGCAAAAAGTGGTAAAATTTTGGATCCAAGTCCAATAATTCAGGAAAACCCGATTGGAATAGCTACTGTAAGCTTGCCGGTCTCAACGCATTGAGAATCGGTTTCGTCGAAATTTTTACGGATTTCCCTAGGGGTACCACTATGGAAAATCACCAAAATCGAGAAATCGCAAAAAGTGGTAAAATTTTGGATCCGAGTCCAATAATTTAGGAAAACCCGATTGGAATAGATACTGTAAGCTTGCCGGTCACAACGCATCGAGAATCGGCTTCGTCGGAATTTTTACGGATTTCCCTAGGGGTACCACTAGGGAAAATCACCAAAATCGAGAAATCGCAAAAAGTGGTGAAATTTTGGATCCGAGTCCAATAATTATGGAAAACCCGATTGGAATAGCTACTGGAAGCTTGCCGGTCACAACGCATCGAGAATCGGCTTCGTCGGAATCCGACGAATTTTTACGGATTTCCCTAGGGGTACCACAAGGGAAAATAACCAAAATCGAGAAATCGCAAAAAGTGGTGAAATTTTTGATCCGAGTCCAATAATTCAGGAAAACCCGATTGGAATAGCTACTGGAAGCTTGCCGGTCACAACGCATCGAGAATCGGCTTCGTCGAAATCCGACGAATTTTTACGGATTTCCCTAGGGGTACCACTAGGGAAAATCACCAAAATCGTGAAATCGCAAAAAGTGGTGAAATTTTGGATCCGAGTCCAATAATTCAGGAAAACCCGATTGGAATAGCTACTGGAAGCTTGCCGGTCACAACGCATCGAGAATCGGCTTCGTCGGAATCCGACGAATTTTTACGGATTTCCCTAGGGGTACCACAAGGGAAAATAACCAAAATCGAGAAATCGCAAAAAGTGGTGAAATTTTTGATCCGAGTCCAATAATTCAGGAAAACCCGATTGGAATAGCTACTGGAAGCTTGCCGGTCACAACGCATCGAGAATCGGCTTCGTCGAAATCCGACGAATTTTTACGGATTTCCCTAGGGGTACCACTAGGGAAAATCACCAAAATCGTGAAATCGCAAAAAGTGGTGAAATTTTGGATCCGAGTCCAATAATTCAGGAAAACCCGATTGGAATAGCTACTGGAAGCTTGCCGGTCACAACGCATCGAGAATCAGTTTCGTCGGGATCCGACGAAATTTTACGAATTTTCCCTAGGGGTACCACTAGGTAAAATCAGCAAAATCGAGAAATCGCAAAAAGTGGTGAAATTTTGGAACCGAGTCCAATAATTTAGGAAAACCCAATTGGAATAGCTACTGTAAGCTTGCCGGTCTCAACGCATTGAGAATCGGCTTCGTCGGAATTTTTACGGATTTTCCTAGGGGTACCACTAGGGAAAATCACCAAAATCGAGAAATCGCAAAAAGTGGAAAAATTTTTGATCCGAGTCCAATAATTAAGGAAAACCCGATTGGAATAGCTACTGGAAGCTTGCCGGTCAGAACGCATCGAGAATCAGTTTCGTCGGGATCCGACGAAATTTTACGAATTTTCCCTAGGGGTACCACTAGGTAAAATCAGCAAAATCGAGAAATCGCAAAAAGTGGTGAAATTTTGGAACCGAGTACAATAATTTAGGAAAACCCAATTGGAATAGCTACTGGAAGCTTGCCGGTCTCAACGCATTGAGAATCGGCTTCGTCGGAATTTTTACGGATTTCCCTAGGGGTACCACTAGGGAAAATCACAAAATCGAGAAATCGCAAAAAGTGATAAAATTTTTTATCCGAGTCCAATAATTAAGGAAAACCCGATTGGAATAGCTACTGTAAGCTTGCCGGTCACAATGTATCGAGAATCGGCTTCGTCGGAATTTTACGGATTTCCCTAGGGGTACCACTATGTAAAATCACCAAAATCGAGAAATCGCAAAAAGTGGTGAAATTTTGGATCCGAGTCCAATAATTCAGGAAAACCCGATTGGAATAGCTACTAAAAACTTGCCGGTCACAACTCATCGAGAATCGGCTTCCTCGGAATCCGACGAATTTTTAAGGATTTCCCTAGGGGTACCACTAGGGAAAATCACCAAAATCGAGAAATCGCAAAAAGTGGTGAAATTTTGGATCCGAGTCCAATAATTCAGGAAAACCCGATTGGAATAGCTACTGGAAGCTTGCCGGTCACAACGCATCAAGAATCGGTTTCGTTGGAATCCGACAAATTTTTACGGATTTCCCTAGGGGTACCACTAGGGAAAATCACCAAAATCGAGAAATCGCAAAAAGTGGTGAAATTTTTTATCCGAGTCCAATAATTCAGGAAAACCCGATTGGAATAGCTACTGGAAACTTGCTGGTCACAACGCATCGAGAATCGGCTTGATCGGAATTTTTACGGATTTCCCTAGGGGTTCCACTAGGGAAAATCACCAAAATCGAGAAATCGCAAAAAGTGGTGAAATTTTGGATCCGAGTCCAATAATTAAGGAAAACCCGATTGGAATAGCTACTAGATGCTTGCCGGTCACAACGCATTGAGAATCGGCTTCGTCGAAATCCGACGAATTTTTTCGGATTTCACTAGGGGTACTACTAGGGAAAATCACCAAAGTCGAGAAATCGCAAAAAGTGGTGAAATTTTGGATCCGAGTCCAATAATTCAGGAAAACCCGATTGAAATAGCTACTGGAAGCTTGCCGGTCACAACGCATTGAGAATTGGCTTCGTCGGAATCCGACGAATTTTTACGGATTTCCCTAGGGGTACCACTAGGGAAAATCACCAAAATCGAGAAATCGCAAAAAGTGGTGAAATTTTGGATCCGAGTCCAATAATTCAGGAAAACCCGATTGGAATAGCTACTAAAAACTTGCCGGACACAACTCATCGAGAATCGGCTTCCTCGGAATCCAACGAATTTTTATGGATTTCCCTAGGGGTACCACTAGGGAAAATCACCAAAATCGAGAAATCGCAAAAAGTGGTGAAATTTTGGATCCGAGTCCAATAATTCAGGAAAACCCGATTGGAATAGCTACTGGAAGCTTGCCGGTCACAACGCATCAAGAATCGGTTTCGTCGGAATCCGACGAATTTTTACGGATTTCACTAGGGGTACCACTAGGGAAAATCACCAAAATCGAGAAATCACAACAAGTGGTGAAATTTTTGATCCGAGTCCAATAATTCAGGAAAACACGATTGGAATAGCTACTGGAAGCTTGCCGGTCACAACGAATCGAGAATCGGCTTGATCGGAATTTTTACGGATTTCCCTAGGGGTTCCACTATGGAAAATCACCAAAATCGAGAAATCGCAAAAAGTGGTGAAATTTTAGATCCGAGTCCAATAATTCAGGAATACCCGATTGGAATAGCTACTGTAAGCTTGCCGGTCACAACGTATCGAGAATCGACTTCGTCAGAATTTTTTCGGGTTTCCCTAGGGGTACCACTAGGGAAAATCACCAAAATCGAGAAATCGCAAAAAGTGGTGAAATTTGGATCCGAGTCCAATAATTCAGGAAAACCCGATTGGAATAGCTACTAGAATCTTGCCGGTCACAATACTTCGAGAATCGGCTTCCTCAGAATTTTTACGGATTTTCCTAGGGGTACTATTTGAGAAAATCACCAAAATCGGGAAATCGCAAAAAGTGGTGAAATTTTGGATTCATGTCCAATAATTCAGGAAAACCCGATTGGAATAGCTACTGGAAGCTTGCCGGTCACAACGCATTGAGAATCGGCTTCATCGGAATCCGACGAATATTTACGGATTTCCCTAGGGGGTACCACAAGGGAAAATCACCAAAATCGAGAAATCGCAAAAAGTGGTGAAATTTTGGATCCGAGTCCAATAATTCAGGAAAACCCGATTGGAATAGCTACTGGAAGCTTGCCGGTCACAACCCATCAAGAATCGGCTTCGTCGGAATCCGATGAATTTTTACGGATTTCCCTAGGGGTACCACTAGAGAAAATCACCAAAATCGAGAAATCGCAAAAAGAGGTAAAATTTTGGATCCTAGTCCAATAATTCAGGAAATCCCGATTGGAATAGCTACTGGAATCTTGCCGATCACAACGCATCTAGAATCGATTTCGCACAAATTTTTACGGATTTCCCTAGGGGTACCACTAGGTAAAATCACCAAAATCGAGAAATCGCAAAAAGTGGTGAAATTTTGGATCTGAGTCCAATAATTCAGGAAAATCCGATTGGAATAGCTACTGGAAGCTTGCCGGTCACAACGCATCGAGAATCGATTTCGTCGGAATCCGACGAATTTTTACGGAGTTCCCTAGGAGTACCACTAGGGAAAATCACCAAAATCGAAAACTCGCAAAAAAGTGGTGAAATTTTTGATCCGAGTCCAATAATTTAGGAAAACTCGATTGGAATAGCTACAGGAAGCTTGCTGGTCACAACGCATCGAGAATCGGCTTCGTCGGAATCCGACGAATTTTTACGAATTTCCCTAGGGGTACCACTAGGGAAAATCACCAAAATCGAGAAATCGCAAAAAGTGGTAAAATTTGGATCCGAGTCCAATAACTCAGGAAAATCCGATTGGAATAGCTACTGTAAGCTTGCCGGTCACAACACATCGAGAATCGGCTTCGTCGGAATTTTTACGGATTTTCCTAGCGGTACCACTAGGGAAAATCACCAAAATCGAGAAATTGCAAAAAGTGGTGAAATTTTGGATCCGAGTCCAATAATTCAGGAAAACCCGATTGGAATAGCTACTGAAAGCTTGCCGGTCACAACGCATCAAAAATCGGATTCGTCAGAATCCGACGAATTTTTACGGATTTCCCTAGGGGTACCACTAGGGAAAATCACCAAAATCGAGAAATCGCAAAAAGTGGTGAAATTTTGGATCTGAGTCCAATAACTCAGGAAAATCCGATTGGAATAGCTACTGGAAGCTTGCCGGTCACAACGCATCGAGAATCGGTTTCGTCAGAATTTTTACGGATTTTCCTAGGGGTACCACTAGGGAAAATCACCAAAATCGAGAAATCGCAAAAAGTGGTGAAATTTTGGATCCGAGTCCAATAATTCAGGAAAACCTGATTGGAATAGCTACTGGAAGCTTGCCGGTCACAACGCATCGAGAATCGGCTTCGTCGGAATTTTTACGGATTTCCCTAGGGGTACCACTAGGGAAAATCACCAAAATCGAGAAATCGCAAAAAGTGTTGAAATTTTGGATCCGAGTCTAATAATTCAGGAAAACCCGATTAGAATAGCTACTGGAAGCTTGCCGATCACAACGCATCGAGAATCGGCTTTGTACGAATTTTTACGGATTTTCCTAGGGGTACCACTAGGGAAAATCACCAAAATCGAGAAATCGTAAAAAGTGGTGCAATTTTGGATCCGAGTTCAATAATACAGGAAAACCCGATTGGAATAGCTACTGGAAGCTTTCCGGTCACAACGCATCGAGAATCGGCTTCGTCGGAATTTTAACGGATTTCCCTCGGGGTACCACTAGGGAAAATCACCAAAATCGAGAATTCGCAAAAAGTGGTGAAATTTTGGATCCGAGTCCAATAATTCAGGAAAACCGGATTGGAATAGCTACTGGAAGCTTGCCGGTAACAACGCATTGAGAATTGGCTTCGTCGGAATTTTTACGGATTTCTCTATGGGTACCACTAGGGAAAATCACCAAAATCGAGAAATCGCAAAAAGTGGTGAAATTTTTGATCCGAGTCCAATAATTCAGGAAAATCCAATTGTAATAGCTACTGGAAGCTTGCCGGTCACAACGCACCGAGAATCGGTTTCGTCCGGATCCGATGAATTTTCACGGATTTCCCTAGGGGTACCACTAAGGAAAATCACCAAAATCGAGAAATCGCAAAAAGTGGTGAAATTTTTGAACCGAGTCCAATAATTCAGGAAAACCCGATTGGAATAGCTACTGAAAGCTTGCCGGTGACAACGCATCGAGAATCGGCTTCGTCGGGATCCGACAAATTTTTACGGATTTCCCTAGGGGTACCACTAGGGCAAATTACCAAAATCGAGAAATCGCAAAAAGTGGTGAAATTTTGGATCCGAGTCTAATAATTCAGGAAAACCCAATTGGAATAGCTACTGAAAGTTTGCCGGTCACAACGCATCGAGAATCGGCTTCGTCGGGATCCGATGGATTTCCCAAGGGTACCACTAGGGAAAATCACCAAAATCGAGAAATCGCAAAAAGTGGTGAAATTTTGTATCCGAGTCCAATAATTCAGGAAAACCCGATTGGAATAGCTACTGGAAGCTTGCCGATCGCAACGCATTGAGAATCGGCTTCGTCGGGATCCGACGAATTTTTACGGATTTCCCTAGGGATACCCCTAGGGAACATGACCAAAATCGAGAAATAGCAAAAAGTGGTGAAATTTTTGATCCGAGTCCAATAATTCAGGAAAACCCGATTGGAATAGCTACTGGAAGCTTGCCGGTCACAACGCATCGAGAATCGGCTTCGTCGGGATCCGACGAATTTTTACGGATTTCCCTTGGGGTACCACTAGGGAAAATCACTAAAATCGAGAAAAAAGTGGTAAAATTTTGGATCCGAGTCCAATAATTCAGGAAAACCAGATTGAAATAGCTACTGGAAGCTTGCCGGTCACAACGCATCGAGAATCGGTTTCGTCGGGATCCGACGAATTTTAACGGATTTCCCTAGGGGTACCACTAGGGAAAATCACTAAAATCGAGAAATCGCAAAAAGTGGTGAAATTTTGGATCCGAATAATTCAGGAAAACCCGATTGGAATAGCTACTGGAAGCTTGCCGGTCACAACACATCGAGAATCGGATTCGTCTGAATCCGACGAATTTTTACGGATTTCCCTAGGGGTACTACTAGGGAAAATCACCAAAATCGAGAAATCGCAAAAAGTTGTGAAATTTTTGATTCGAGTCCAATAATTTAGGAAAACCCGATTGGAATAGCTACTGGAAGTTTTCCGGTCACAACGCATCAAGAATCGGCTTCGTCGGAATTTTTACGGATTTCCCAAGGGGTACCACTAGGGAAAATCACCAAAATCGAGAAATCGCAAAAAGTTCTGAAATTTTGGATCCGAGTCCAATAATTCAGGAAAACCCGATTGGAATAGCTACTGAAAGCTTGCCGGTCACAACGCATCGAGAATCGGCTTCGTCGGAATCCGACGAATTTTTTCCGATTTCCCTAGGGATGCCACTAGGGAAAATCACCAAAATCGAGAAATCGCAAAAAGTGGTAAAATTTTGGATCCGAGTCCAATAATTCAGGAAAACCCAATTGGAATAGCTACTGTAAGCCTGCCGGTCACAATGCATCGAGAATCGGTCGGTTTCGTCGGAATTTTTACGGATTTCCCCTAGGGGTACCACTAGGGAAAATTACCAAAATCGAGTAATCGCAAAAAGTGGTGAAATTATGGATCTGAGTCCAATAATTCAGGAAAACCCGATTGGAATAGCTACTGGAAACTTACCGGTCATAACGCATCGAGAATCGGCTTCGTCGGAATCTGACGAATTTTTACGGATTTCCCTAGGGTTACCACTAGGGAAAATCACCAAAATCGAGAAATCGCAAAAAAGTGGTGAAATTTTTTATCCGTGTCCAATAATTCATTAAAACCCGATTGGAATAGCTACTGGAAGCTTGCCGGTCACAACGCATCGAGAATCGGTTTCGTCGGAATCCGACGATTTTTTACGGATTTTCCTAGGGGTACCACTAGGAAAAATCACCAAAATCGAGTAATCGCAAAAAGTGGTGAAATTTTTTATCCGAGTACATTAATTCAGGAAAACACGATTGGAATAGCTACAGGAAACTTGCCGGTCACAACGCATCGAGAATCGGCTTCGTCGGAATCCGACGAATTTTTACGGATTTCCCTAGGGGTAGCACTAGGAAAAATTACCAAAATCGAGAAATCGCAAAAAGTGGTAAAATTTTTGATCCGAGTACAATAATTCAGGAAAACCCGATTGGAATAGCTACTGGAAGCTTGACGGTCACAACGCATCGAAAATTTGTTTCGTCGGGATCCGACGAATTTTAACGGATTTCCCTAGGGGTACCACTAGCAAAAATTACCAAAATCGAGAAATCGCAAAAAGTGGTGAAATTTTGGATCCGAGTCCAATAATTCAGGAAAACCCGATTGGAATAGCTACTGGAAGCTTGCCGGTCACAACGCATCGAGAATCGGTTTCGTCGGGATCCGACGAATTTTTACGGATTTCCCTAGGGGTACCACTAGGGAAAATCACCAAAATCGAAAATCGCAAAAAGTTGTGAAATTATGGATCCGAGTCCAATAATTCAGGAAAACCCGATTGGAATAGCTACTGGAAGCTTGCCGGTCACAACGCATCGAGAATCGGCTTCGTCGGAATTTTTACGGATTTCCCTAGGGGTACCACTTCGGAAAATCACCAAAATCGAGAAATCGCAAAAAGTGGTGAATTTTTTGATCCGAGTCCAATAATTCAGGAAAACCCAATTGGAATAGCTACTGGAAGCTTTCCGGTCACAACGCATCGAGAATCGGCTTCGTCGGAATACGATAAATTTTTACGGATTTCCCTCGGGGTACCACTAGGGAAAATCACCAAAATCGAGAAATCGCAAAAAGTGGTGAAATTTTGGATACGAATCCAATCATTTAGGAAAACCCGATTGGAATAGCTACTGGAAGCTTGCCGGTCGCAACGCATCGAGAATCGGCTTCGTCGCCATCCGACGAATTTTTACGGATTTCCCTAGGGGTACCAATAGGGAAAATCACCAAAATCGAGAAATCGCAAAAAGTGGTGAAATTTTTTATCCGAGTCCAATAATTCAGAAAAACCGATTGGAATAGCTAATGGTAGCTTGCCGGTCACAACGCATCGAGAATCGGTTTCGTCGGGATCCGACGAATTTTGTATGGATTTCCCTAGGGGTACCACTAGGCAAATCACCAAAATCGAGAAATCGCAAAAGCGGTGAAATTTTGATCCGAGTCCAATAATTAAGGAAAAGCCGATTGGAATAGCTAATGGAAGCTTGCCGGTCACAACGCATCGAGAATCGGTTTCGTCGGTATCCGACGAATTTTGTACGGATTTCCCTAGGGGTACCACTAGGCAAAATCACCAAAATCGAGAAATCGCAAAAAGTGGTGAAATTTTTGATCCGAGTCCAATAATCAGGAAAACCCGATTGGAATAGCTACTGGAAGCTTGCCGGTAACAACGCATCGAGAATCCAATTTGTCGGGATCCGACGAATTTTTACGGATTTTCCTAGGGGTACCACTAGGGAAAATCACCAAAATCGAGTAATCGCAAAAACTTGTGAAATTATGGATCCGAGTCCAATAATCAGGAAAACCCGATTGGAATAGCTACTGGAACGTTGCCGGTCACAACGCATCGAGAATCGGCTTCGTCGAATTTTTCCGGATTTCCCTAGGGGTACCACTAGGGAAAATCACCAAAATCGAGAAATCGCAAAAAGTGGTGAAATTTTTTATCCGAGTCCAATAATTAAGGAAAACCCGATCGGAAATAGCTACTGGAAGCTTGCCGGTCACAATGCATCGAGAATCGTCTTCATCGAAATCCGGCGAATTTTTACGGATTTCCCTAGGGGTACCACTAGGAAAATCACCAAAATCTAGAAATCGTAAAAAGTGGTGAAATTTGGAACCGAGTCCAATAATTCAGGAAAACCCAATTGTAATAGCTACTGGAAGCTTGCCAGTCACAACGCATCGAGAATCGGATTCGTCGGAATTTTTACGGATTTCCCTAGGGGTACCACTAGGGAAAATCACCAAAATCGAGAAATCGCAAAAAGTGGTGAAATTTTGGATCCGAGTACAATAATTCAGGAAACCCGATTGGAATAGCTACTGGAAGCTTGCCAGTCACAACGCATCGAGAATCGGCTTACTCGAAATTTTTTACGGATTTCCCTAGGGGTACGACTAGGGAAAATCACCAAAATCGGACAAATCGCAAAAAGTGGTGAAATTTTGGATTCGAGTCCAATAATTCAGTTAAATCCGATTGGAATAGCTACTGGAAGCTGCCGGTCACAACGCATTGAGAATCGTCTTCATCGAAATCCGACGAATATTTACGGATTTCCCTAGGGGTACCACAAGGGAAAATCACCAAAATCGGAGTAATCGCAAAAAGTGGTGAAATTATGGATCCGAGTCCAATATTCAAGAAATCCCGATTGGAATAGCTACTGGAAGCTTGCCGGTCACAACGCATCGAGAATCGGATTCGTCGGAATCCGACGATTTTTTACGGATTTTCCTAGGGGTACCACTAGGGAAAATCACCAAAATCGAGGAAATCGCAAAAAGAGGTAAAATTTTGGATCCGAGTCCAATAATTCAGGAAATCCCGATTAGAATAGCTACTGGAAGCTTTTTGCTGGTCACAAAGCATCGAGAATCGGTTTCGTCGGAATCCGACGAATTTTTACCGGATTTCCCCCAGGGTACCACTAGGGAAAATTACCAAAATCGAGAAATCGCAAATAGTGGTGTAATTTTGGATCCAAGTCCAATAATTCAGGAAAACCCGATTGGAATAGCTACTGTAAGCTTGCCGGTCACAAACGCATCGAAAATCGGCTTCGTCAAAATTTTTACGGATTTCCCTAGGGGTACCACTAGGGAAAATCACCAAAATCGAGAAATCGCAAAAAGTGGTGAAATTTTATCCGAGTCCAATAATTTAGGAAAACCCGATTGGAATAGCTACTGGAAGCTTGCCGGTCCCAATGCATCGAGAATTATCTTCATCGAAATCCGACGAATTTTTACATATTTCCTAGGGGTACCACTAGGGAAAATCACCAAAATCGAGAAATCGTAAAAAGTGGTGAAATTTTGGATCCGAGTCCAATAATTCAGGAAAACCCGATTGGAATAGCTACTGGAAGCTTGCCAGTCACAACGCATCGAGAATCGGATTCGTCGGAATTTTTACGGATTTTCCTAGGGGTACCACTAGGGAAAATCACCAAAATCGAGAAATCGCAAAAAGTGGTAAAATTTTTGATCCGAGTCCAATAATTCAGGAAAACTCGATTGGAATAGCTACTGGAAGTTTGCCGGTCACAACGCATCGAGAATCGGCTTTCACGGAATTTTTACGGATTTCCCTAGGGGTACTACTAGGGAAAATCACCAAAATCGAGAAATCGCAAAAAGTGGTGAAATTTTGGATTCGAGTCCAATAATTCAGGAAAATCCGATTGGAATAGCTACTGGAAGCTTGCCGGTCACAACGCATTGAGAATCGTCTTCATCGAAATCCGACAAATATTTACGGATTTCCCTAGGGGTACCACTAGGGAAAATCACCAAAATCGAGTAATCGCAAAAAGTGGTGAAATTATGGATCGAGTCCAATAATTCAGGAAAACCCGATTGGAATAGCTACTGGAAGCTTGCCGGTCACAACGCATCGAAAATCGGCTTCGTCAAAATTTTTACGGATTTCCTAGGGGTACCACTAGGGGAAAATCACCAAAATCGAGAAATCGCAAAAAGAGGTAAAATTTTGGATCCGAGTCCAATAATTCAGGATATCCGATTGGAATAACTACTGGAAGTTTGCTGGTCACAAAGCATCGAGAATCGGTTTCGTCGGAATCCGACGAATTTTTACGAATTTCCCTAGGGGTACCACTAGGGAAAATCACCAAAAATCGAGAAATCGCAAAAAGTGGTAAAATTTTGGATCCGAGTCCAATAACTCAGGAAAAGCCGATTGGAATAGCTACTGTAGCTTGCCGGTCACAACACATCGAGAATCGGCTTCGTCGGATTTTATAACGGATTTTCCTAGCGGTACCACTAGGGAAAATCACCAAAATCGAGAAATCGCAAAAAGTGGTGAAATTTTGGATCCGAGTCCAATAATTTAGGAAAACCCGATTGGAATAGCTACTGGAAGCTTGCCGGTAGCAACGCATCGAGAATCGGCTTCGTCGCAATCCGATGAATTTTTACGGATTTTCCTAGGGGTACCACTAGGGAAAATCACCAAAATCGAGAAATCGTAAAAAGTTGTGACATTATGGATTCGAGTCCAATAAATCAGGAAAACCCAATTGGAATAGCTACTGGAAGCTTGCCGGTCACAACGCATCGAGAATCGGCTTCGTCGGAATTTTAACGGATTCCCTAGGGTACCACTAGGGAAAATCACCAAATCGAGAAATCGAAAAAAGTGATGAAATTTTTGATCCGAGTCCAATAATTCAGGAAACCCCAATTGGAATAGCTACTGGAAGCTTTTCGGTAACACGCATCGAGAATCGGCTTCGTCGGAATACGACAAAATTTTACGGATTTCCCTAGGGGTACCACTAGGAAAATCACCAAAATCGAGGAAATCGCAAAAAGTGGTGAAATTTTGGATCCGAGTCCAATAATTTAGGAAAACCCGATTGGAATAGCTAATGGAAGCTTGACGGTCAAAAAGCATCGAGAATCGGTTTCGTCGGGATCCGATGAATTTCACGGATTCCTTAGGGGTACCACTAGGGAAATCAACAAAATCGAGAAATCGAAAACAGTGATGAAATTTTTATCCGAGTCCAATAATTCAGGAAACCCCAATTGGAATACCTACTGTAAGCTTGCCGGTCATAACGCATCGAGAATCGGTTTCGTCGGAATTTTTACGGATTTTCCTAGGGGTACCACTAGGGAAAATCACCAAAATCGAGAATCGCAAAAAGTGATTAAATTTTTGATCCGAGTCCAATATTCAGGAAACCCCAATTGTATTAGCTACTGGAAGCTTTTCGGTCAGAACGCATCGAGAATCGGGTTCGTCGGGATCCGGCGAATTTTTACGGATTTCCCTAGGGGTATCACTAGGGAAAATCACAAAATCGAGAAATCGAAAAAAGTGGTGAAATTTTTGATCCGAGTCCAATAATTCAGGGAAACCCCACTTGGAATAGCCTACTGGAAGCTTTTCGGTCAGAACGCATCGAGAATCGGGTTCGTCGGGATCCGGCGAATTTTTACGGATTTCCCTAGGGGTACCACTATGGAAAATCAACAAAAATCGAGAAATCGAAAAAAGTGGTGAAATTTTGATCCGAGTCCAATAATTCAGGAAAACCCGATTGGAATAGCTACTGGAAGCTTGCCGGTCACACAATGCATCGAGAATCGGCTTCGTCGGAATCCGAAGAATTTTTACGAATTTCCCTAGGGGTACCACTAGGGAAAATCACCAAAATCGAGAAATCGCAAAAAGTGGTAAAATTTTTGATCCGAGTCCAATAATTAAGGAAAACCCGATTGGAATAGCTACTGGAAGCTTGCCGGTCACAACGTATCGAAAATCGGATTCGTCGGAATTTTTACGGATTTCCCTAGGGGTACCACTAGGTAAAATCACCAAAATCGAGAGATCGCAAAAAGTGGTGAAATTTTGGATCCGTGTCCAATAATTCAGGAAAACCCGATTGGAATAGCTACTAAAAACTTGCCGGTCACAACTCATCGAGAATCGGCTTCCTCGGAATCCGACGAATTTTTACGGATTTCCCTAGGGGTACCACTAGGGAAAATCACCAAAATCGAGAAATCGCAAAAAGTGGTGAAATTTTGGATCCGAGTCCAATAATTCAGGAAAACCCAATTGGAATAGCTACTGGAAGCTTGCCGGTCACAACGCATCGAGAATCGGCTTCGTCCGAATTTTTACGGATTTCCCTAGGGGTACCACTAGGGAAAATCACCAAAATCGAGAAATCGCAAAAAGTGGTGAAATTTTTGATCCGAGTCCAATAATTAAGGAAAACCCGATTGGAATAGCTACTAAAAACTTGTCGGTCACAACTCATCGAGAATCGGCTTCCTCGGAATCCGACGAATTTTTACGGATTTCCCTAGGGGTACCACTAGGAAAAATCACCAAAATCGAGAAATCGCAAAAAGTGGTGAAATTTTGGATCCGAGTCTAATAATTCAGGAAAACCCGATTGGAATAGCTACTGGAAGCTTGCCGGTCACAACGAATCAAGAATCGGTTTCTTCGGAATCCGACGAATTTTTACGGATTTCCCTAGGGGTACCACTAGGGAAAATCACCAAAATCGAGAAATCGCAAAAAGTGGTGAAATTTTTGATCCGAGTCCAATAATTCAGGAAAACCCGATTGGAATAGCTACTGGAAGCGTGCCGGTCACAACGCATCGAGAATCGGCTTCGTCGGAATCCGACAAATTTTTACGAATTTTCCTAGGGGTACCACTAGGGAAAATCACCAAAATCGAGAAATCGCAAAAAGAGGTGAAATTTTGGATCCGAGTCCAATAATTCAGGAAACCCCAATTGGAATAGCTACTGGAATCTTGCCGGTCACAATGCATCGAGAATCGGCTTCGTCCGAATTTTTACAGATTTCCCTAGGGGTACCACTAGGGAAAATCACCAAAATCGAGAAATCGCAAAAAGTGGTGAAATTTTGGATCCGAGTCCAATAATTCAGGAAAACCCGATTGGAATAGCTACTGGAAGCTTGCCGGTCAGAACGCATCGAGAATCGGGTTCTTCGGGATCCGACGAATTTTTACGGATTTCCCTAGGGGTACCACTAGGGAAAATCAACAAAATCGAAAAATCGAAAAAAGTGGTGAAATTTTTGATCCAAGTCCAATAATTCAGGAAAACCCGATTGGAATAGCTACTGGAAGCTTGCCAGTCACAACGCATCGAGAATCGGCTTCGTCGAAATCCGAAAAATTTTTACGGATTTTCCTAGGGGTACCACTAGGGAAAATCACCAAAATCGAGAAATCGCAACAATTGGTGAAATTTTTGATCCGAGTCCAATAATTCAGGAAAACCCGATTGGAATAGCTACTGGAAGCTTGCCGGTCACAATACTTCGAGAATCGGCTTCCTCGAAATTTTTACGGATTTCCCTAGGGGTAACTATTAGGGAAAATCACCAAAATCGAGAAATCGCAAAAAGTGGTAAAATTTTGGATCCAAGTCCAATAATTCAGGAAAACCCGATTGGAATAGCTACTGTAAGCTTGCCGGTCTCAACGCATTGAGAATCGGTTTCGTCGGAATTTTTACGGATTTCCCTAGGGGTACCACTATGGAAAATCACCAAAATCGAGAAATCGCAAAAAGTGGTAAAATTTTGGATCCGAGTCCAATAATTTAGGAAAACCCGATTGGAATAGATACTGTAAGCTTGTCGGTCACAACGCATCTAGAATCGGCTTCGTCGGAATTTTTACGGATTTCCCTAGGGGTACCACTAGGGAAAATCACCAAAATCGAGAAATCGCAAAAAGTGGTGAAATTTTGGATCCGAGTCCAATAATTATGGAAAACCCGATTGGAATAGCTACTGGAAGCTTGCCGGTCACAACGCATCGAGAATCGGCTTCGTCGGAATCCGACGAATTTTTACGGATTTCCCTAGGGGTACCACTATGGAAAATCACCAAAATCGAGAAATCGCAATAAGTGGTGAAATTTTTGCTCCGAGTCCAATAATTCAGGAAAACCCGATTGGAATAGCTACTGGAAGCTTGCCGGTCACAACGCATCGAGAATCGGCTTCGTCGGAATCCGACGAATTTTTACGGATTTCCCTAGGGGTACCACAAGGGAAAATCACCAAAATCGAGAAATCACAAAAAGTGGTGAAATTTTTGATCCGAGTCCAATAATTCAGGAAAACCCGATTGGAATAGCTACTGGAAGCTTGCCGGTCACAACACATCGAGAATCGGCTTCGTCGGAATCCGACGAATTTTTACGGATTTCCCTAGGGGTACCACTAGGGAAAATCACCAAAATCGTGAAATCGCAAAAAGTGGTGAAATTTTGGATCCGAGTCCAATAATTCAGGAAAACCCGATTGGAATAGCTACTGGAAGCTTGCTGGTCACAATGCATCGAGAATCAGTTTCGTCGGGATCCGACGAAATTTTACGAATTTTCCCTAGGGGTACCACTAGGTAAAATCAGCAAAATCGAGAAATCGCAAAAACTGGTGAAATTTTGGAACCGAGTCCAATAATTTAGGAAAACCCAATTGGAATAGCTACTGTAAGCTTGCCGGTCTCAACGCATTGAGAATCGGCTTCGTCGGAATTTTTACGGATTTCCCTAGGGGTACCACTAGGGAAAATCACCAAAATCGAGAAATCGCAAAAAGTGGTAAAATTTTTGATCCGAGTCCAATAATTAAGGAAAACCCGATTGGAATAGCTACTGGAAGCTTGCCGGTCACAACGCATCGATAATCAGTTTCGTCGGGATCCGACGAAATTTTATGAATTTTCCCTAGGGGTACGACTAGGTAAAATCAGCAAAATCGAGAAATCGCAAAAAGTGGTGAAATTTTGGAACCGAATCCAATAATTTAGGAAAACCCAATTGGAATAGCTACTGTAAGCTTGCCGGTCTCAACGCATTGAGAATCGGCTTCGTCGGAATTTTTACGAATTTCCCTAGGGGTACCACTAGGGAAAATCACCAAAATCGAGAAATCGCAAAAAGTGGTAAAATTTTTGATCCGAGTCCAATAATTAAGGAAAACCCGATTGGAATAGCTACTGTAAGCTTGCCGGTCACAATGTATCGAGAATCGGCTTCGTCGGAATTTTTACGGATTTTCCTAGGGGTACCACTATGTAAAATCACCAAAATCGAGAAATCGCAAAAAGTGGTGAAATTTTGGATCCGAGTCCAATAATTCAGGAAAACCCGATTGGAATAGCTACTAAAAACTTGCCGGTCACAACTCATCGAGAATCGGCTTCCTCGGAATCCGACGAATTTTTACGGATTTTCCTAGGGGTACCACTAGGGAAAATCACCAAAATCGAGAAATCGCAAAAAGTGGTGAAATTTTGGATCCGAGTCCAATAATTCAGGAAAACCCGATTGGAATAGCTACTGGAAGCTTGCCGGTCACAACGCATCAAGAATCGGTTTCGTCGGAATCCGACGAATTTTTACGGATTTCCCTAGGGGTACCACTAGGGAAAATCACCAAAATCGAGAAATCGCAAAAAGTGGTGAAATTTTTGATCCGAGTCCAATAATTCAGGAAAACCCGATTGGAATAGCTACTGGAAGCTTTTCAGTCACAACGCATCGAGAATCGGCTTGATCGGAATTTTTACGGATTTCCCTAGGGGTTCCACTAGGGAAAATCACCAAAATCGAGAAATCGCAAAAAGTGGTGAAATTTTGGATCCGAGTCCAATAATTAAGGAAAACCCGATTGGAATAGCTACTAGATGCTTGCCGGTCACAACGCATTGAGAATCGGCTTCGTCGGAATCCGACGAATTTTTTCGGAATTCACTAGGGGTACTACTAGGGAAAATCACCAAAGTCGAGAAATCGCAAAAAGTGGTGAAATTTTGGATCCGAGTCCAATAATTCAGGAAAACCCGATTGGAATAGCTACTGGAAGCTTGCCGGTCACAACGCATTGAGAATCGGCTTCGTCGGAATCCGACGAATTTTTACGGATTTCCCTAGGGGTACCACTAGGGAAAATCCCCAAAATCGAGAAATCGCAAAAAGTGGTGAAATTTTGGATCCGAGTCCAATAATTCAGGAAAACCCTATTGGAATAGCTACTAAAAACTTGCCGGACACAACTCATCGAGAATCGGCTTCCTCGGAATCCGACGAATTTTTACGGATTTCCCTAGGGGTACCACTAGGGAAAATCACCAAAATCGAGAAATCGCAAAAAGTGGTGAAATTTTGGATCCGAGTCCAATAATTCAGGAAAACCTGATTGGAATAGCTACTGGAAGCTTGCCGGTCACAACGCATCAAGAATCGGTTTCGTCGGAATCCGACGAATTTTTACGGATTTCCCTAAGGGTACCACTAGGGAAAATCACCAAAATCGAGAAATCGCAAAAAGTGGTGAAATTTTTGATCCGAGTCCAATAATTCAGGAAAACCCGATTGGAATAGCTACTGGAAGCTTGCCGGTCACAACGCATCGAGAATCGGCTTGATCGGAATTTTTACGGATTTCCCTAGGGGTTCCACTAGGGAAAATCACCAAAATCGAGAAATCGCAAAAAGTGGTGAAATTTTGGATCCGAGTCCAATAATTAAGGAAAACCCGATTGGAATAGCTACTAGATGCTTGCCGGTCACAACGCATTGAGAATCGGCTTCGTCGGAATCCGACGAATTTTTTCGGAATTCACTAGGGGTACTACTAGGGAAAATCACCAAAGTCAAGAAATCGCAAAAAGTGGTGAAATTTTGGATCCGAGTCCAATAATTCAGGAAAACCCGATTGGAATAGCTACTGGAAGCTTGCCGGTCACAACGCATTGAGAATCGGCTTCGTCGGAATCCGACGAATTTTTACGGATTTCCCTAGGGGTACCACTAGGGAAAATCACCAAAATCGAGAAATCGCAAAAAGTGGTGAAATTTTGGATCCGAGTCCAATAATTCAGGAAAACCCGATTGGAATAGCTACTAAAAACTTGCCGGACACAACTCATCGAGAATCGGCTTCCTCGGAATCCGACGAATTTTTACGGATTTCCCTAGGGGTACCAATAGGGAAAATCACCAAAATCGAGAAATCGCAAAAAGTGGTGAAATTTTGGATCTGAGTCCAATAATTCAGGAAAACCTGATTGGAATAGCTACTGGAAGCTTGCCGGTCACAAGGCATCAAGAATCGGTTTCGTCGGAATCCGACGAATTTTTACGGATTTCCCTAGGGGTACCACTAGGGAAAATCACCAAAATCGAGAAATCACAACAAGTGGTGAAATTTTTGATCCGAGTCCAATAATTCAGGAAAACCCGATTGGAATAGCTACTGGAAGCTTGCCGGTCACAACGAATCGAGAATCGGCTTGATCGGAATTTTTACGGATTTTCCTAGGGGTTCCACTAGGGAAAATCACCAAAATCGAGAAATCGCAAAAAGTGGTGAAATTTTGGATCCGAGTCCAATAATTCAGGAATACCCATTTGGAATAGCTACTGTAAGCTTGCCGGTCACAACGTATCGAGAATCGACTTCGTCAGAATTTTTTCGGATTTCCCTAGGGGTACCACTAGGGAAAATCACCAAAATCGAGAAATCGCAAAAAGTGGTGAAATTTTGGATCCGAGTCCAATAATTAAGGAAAACCCGATTGGAATAGCTACTAGATGCTTGCCGGTCACAACGCATTGAGAATCGGCTTCGTCGGAATCCGACGAATTTTTTCGGATTTCACTAGGGGTACCACTAGGAAAAATCACCAAAGTCGAGAAATCGCAAAAAGTGGTGAAATTTTGGATCCGAGTCCAATAATTCAGGAAAACCCGATTGGAATAGCTACTGGAAGCTTGCCGGTCACAACGCATCGAGAATCCGCTTCGTCGGAATTTTTACGGATTTCCCTAGGGGTACCACTAAGGAAAATCACCAAAATCGAGAAATCGTAAAAATTGGTAAAATTTTGGATCCGAGTCCAATAATTCAGGAAAACCCGATTGGAATAGCTACTGGAAGCTTGCCGGTCACAACGCATCGAGAATCGGCATCGTCGGAATTTTTACGGATTTCCCTAGGGGTACCACTAGGGAAAATCACGAAAATCGAGAAATCGCAAAAAGTGGTGAAATTTTGGATCCGAGTCAAATAATTCAGGAAAACACGATTGGAATAGCTACTGGAAGCTTGCCGGTCACAACGCATCGAGAATCGGCTTCGTCGAAATCCGACTAATTTTTACGGATTTCCCTAGGGGTACCACTAGGGAAAATCACCAAAATCGAGAAATCGCAAAAAGTGGTGGAATTTTGGATCCGAGTCCAATAATTATGGAAAACCCGATTGGAATAGCTACTGGAAGCTTGCCGGTCACAACGCATCGAGAATCGGGTTTGTCAGAATTTTTACGGATTTTCCTAGGGGTACCACTAGGGAAAATCATCAAAATCGAGAAATCGCAAAAAGTGGTGAAATTTTGGATCCGAGTCCAATAATTCAGGAAAACCCGATTGGAATAGCTACTGGAAGCTTGCCGGTCACAACGCATTGAGAATCGGCTTCGTCGGAATCCGACGAATTTTTACGGATTTCCCTAGGGGTACCACTAGGGAAAATCACCAAAATCGAGAAATCGCAAAAAGTGGTGAAATTTTGGATCCGAGTCCAATAATTCAGGAAAACCCGATTGGAATAGCTACTGGAATCTTGCCGGTCACAATACTTCGAGAATCGACTTCCTCGGAATTTTTACGGATTTTCCTAGGGGTACTATTCGGGAAAATCACCAAAATCGAGAAATCGCAAAAAGTGGTGAAATTTTGGATTCAAGTCCAATAATTCAGGAAAACCCGATTGGAATAGCTACTGGAAGCTTGCCGGTCACAACGCATTGAGAATCGGCTTCATCGGAATCCGACGAATATTTACGGATTTCCCTAGGGGGTACCACTAGGGAAAATCACCAAAATCGAGAAATCGCAAAAAGTGGTGAAATTTTGGATCCGAGTCCAATAATTCAGGAAAACCCGATTGGAATAGCTACTGGAAGCTTGCCGGTCACAACCCATCGAGAATCGGCTTCGTCGGAATCCGATGAATTTTTACGGATTTCCCTAGGGGTACCACTAGAGAAAATCACCAAAATCGAGAAATCGCAAAAAGAGGTAAAATTTTGGATCCTAGTCCAATAATTCAGGAAATTCCGATTGGAATAGCTACTGGAATCTTGCCGATCACAACGCATCTAGAATCGATTTCGCACAAATTTTTACGGATTTCCCTAGGGGTACCACTAGGTAAAATCACCAAAATCGAGAAATCGCAAAAAGTGGTGAAATTTTGGATCTGAGTCCAATAATTCAGGAAAATCCGATTGGAATAGCTACTGGAAGCTTGCCGGTCACAACGCATCGAGAATCGGTTTCGTCGGAATCCGACGAATTTTTACGGAGTTCCCTAGGGGTACCACTAGGGAAAATCACCAAAATCGAAAAATCGCAAAAAAGTGGTGAAATTTTTGATCCGAGTCCAATAATTTAGGAAAACTCGATTGGAATAGCTACAGGAAGCTTGCTGGTCACAACGCATCGAGAATCGGTTTCGTCGGAATCCGACGAATTTTTACGAATTTCCCTAGGGGTACCACTAGGGAAAATCACCACAATCGAGAAATCGCAAAAAGTGGTGAAATTTTTGATTCGAGTCCAATAATTCAGGAAAATCCGATTGCAATAGCTACTTGAAGCTTGCCGGTCACAACGCATCGAGAATCCGCTTCGTCGGAATCCGACAAATTTTTACGGATTTCCCTAGGTGTACCACTAGGGAAAATCACCAAAATCGAGAAATCGCAAAAATCGGTGAAATTTTGGATCCGAGTCCAATAATTCAGGAAACCCCGATTGGAATAGCTACTGGAAGCTTGCCGGTCACAACGCATCGAGAATCGTTTTCGTCGGAATCCGACGAATTTTTACGGATTTCCCTAGGGGTACCACTAGGGAAAATCACCAAAATCAAGAAATCACAAAAAGTGGTGAAATTTTGGATCCGAGTCCAATAATTCAGGAAAACCCGATTTGAATAGCTAATGGAAGCTTGCCGGTCACAACGCATCGAGAATCGGTTTCATCAGAATTTTTACGGATTTCCCTAGGGGTACCACTAGGGAAAATCACCAAAATCGAGAAATCGCAAAAAGTGGTGAAATTTTTGATCTGAGTCCAATAATTCAGGAAAACTCGATTGGAATAGCTATTGGAAGCTTACCAGTCACAACGCATCGAGAATCCGCTTCGTCAGAATCCGACAATTTTTTACGGATTTTCCTAGGTGTACCACTAGGGAAAATCACCAAAATCGAGAAATCGCAAAAAAGTGGTAAAATTTTGGATCCGAGTCCAATAATTCTGCAAAACCCGATTGGAATAGCTACTGGAAGCTTGCCGGTCACAACGCATCGAGAATCGTCTTCGTCGGAATCCGACGAATTTTTACGGATTTCCCTAGGGGTACCACTAGGGAAAATCACCAAAATCAAGAAATCGCAAAAAGTGATGAAATTTTAGATCCGAGTCCAATAATTCAGGAAAACCCGATTGGAATAGCTATGATGGAATATGTCATGGTATGTGTATGTAGATAACGCAGCGGAAAAATATCGAAAAACGATCATACACATCAAACAAATCCACGACAAGAATCGAAACATGCACTTTTAGGGTTTTTAAAAACTTACAACTTTAGATGCCTATTCCGAAATGAATTTGATGATGACCAGCAACTAAGATGATATTGTCCACCTTTGATCTTCACCACCAATGCCAAGGAATAGCCTTTGCGCCAATCCTCTCTATGCTCACACACACACTTTCAAGCAAGGCTTAAAACCGAGAATGCTAGCTCTCAATATAAGTATTGTGTAATGGCAAGGGTTAAAGCTACAAGATTTTTGATCTTGCACTTTCTTTTGGTGCTATTAATGCCTAATCACACAAGAAAGCAAGAAAAAAAATTCTTCTCCTTGTGTATTTCGGCCAAGAAAAGATTTTTGAGAGAGAGAGAGGGAAGTTCACGCCTACTTTTTATTTGGCACTAGGGTTTTTCTTTTTAATCTTTATCCTCATCTTATGGCAAGTGTTTATTCCGAATTTTACCACCTAAAAGTAGTTTATTCAACCTTAAACACTTCCTATAGATAAGTAACAAACATTAATTTAAACCCTTTTGAATTTAAAATTCAATTAGGATTTAATACTCAATTAACTTAATCAATATTATTAAATTAATTGACATTAAACCATGTGGGCCGAAATCTTCCTCTCTCATGGACCAAGGTCCAATAGCAATTTAATACCCATTACATACATTAGCTTGACTTTTATTAAAAGCCCAAATTAATGCTCAATGCCTTATTTAAATATTTTAAGCCCAATGCTTTGTGTGCGATCCTATAGGTCCATTTAATATTGGCAATTGAATTAATGAATTAATTCAAAGGCTATATATATTCTCTAGCAAGATATTTATAGCATTCCAAATTAAATGAAAATGCAAATGGCATTTGGTGACCTAATGCAATTTTGTATAGTCCCTTACCCATAAATATCAGAATTAACATAAGGCATGGAACAAGTCATCCTCATGTGTAAGTTAATTCATTTCTTGATATTCCAGTGACACTGAACTCTCAGATAAATAATGATTGCACATTATTACATCTCGGTATGGCCATACACTTCTCAGTTCACTGATCAAGTGGCCGATGATATTTTTCTCTCTTATAGAGAGGGGTAATCCCTTCACTTCTCTCATGCTCTCTAACATGAATCAATGCATACCCAAGCATACCCATACTTGTCACTCAGTTACGAGCACGTTAGGTGTATGTCAAAGTACACAGTAATTCATAAAGAGTTTCATAGAGATTTTAGGTCTAAGAACTCCGATACAAAACTTGCATATGAGAAACACTTATGACTTGTACCATGTAGTGTTCTCATGTGTGGATCGTATCCAAATACCTTGTTATAAACATGTATCTATGATCTCTGATTGACACTTTTGTCCTTATGATCCGTAAGACAGAACTCAACTAATCAGAGAGAGCATACTAGTCTTAATTCATTTGTTATTCCCATAACAATGACTGACTAGGGATATTTAGAATGAAGTCTCATTTGTTTCAAGGTCTTACAACCATGTGCCTCACACATGATAACTTAAACTGAAACGACATTCTTGGACAGTTCTATCAATTGATATGCACAGGAATACAATTGGTAAAACAAATGCCTCATTTATTAACTAAAGTGTTTTATTACAATGTATTGGGGCTAGGGCTTACACTAACAAGCTACTGGAAGCTTGCCGGTCACAACGCATCGAGAATCGGCTTCGTCGAAATCCAACGAATTTTTACGGATTTTCCTAGGGGTACCACTAGGGAAAATCACCAAAATCGAGAAATCACAAAAAAGTGGTGAAATTTTGGATCCGAGTCCAATAATTCAGGAAAAGCCGATTGGAATAGCTACAGGAAGCTTGCTGGTCACAACGCATCGAGAATCGGCTTTGTCGGAATACGATGAATTTTTACGGATTTTCCTAGGGGTACCACTAGGAAAAATCACCACAATCGAGATATCGCAAAAAGTGGTGAAATTTTTGATCCGAGTCCAATAATTCAGGAAAACCCGATTGGAATAGCTACTGGAAGCTTGCTGGTTACAGCGCATCGAGAATCGGCCTCGTCTGAATCCGACAAATTTTTATGGATTTCACTAGGGGACCACTAGGGAAAATCACCAAAATCGAGAAATCGCAAAAAGTGGTGAAATTTTGGATCCGAGTCCAATAATTCAGGAAAACTTGATTGGAATAGATACTGGAAGCTTTCTAGCCACGACGTATCGAGAATTAGTTTCGTCGGAATCTGACGAATTTTTACGGATTTCTGAACGGGTACAACTAGGGAAATTCACCAAAATAGAAAAATCGTAAAAAGTGGTAAAATTTTTGATCCGAGTCCAATAATTCAGGAAAACATGATTGGAATAGCTACTGGAAGCTTTCCGGTCACGACGCATCGAGAATTAGTTTCGTCGGAATCTGATGAATTTTTACGGATTTCAGAAGGGGTACCACTAGGGAAAATCACCAAAATTGAAAAATCGTAAAAAGTGGTGAAATTTTGGATCCGAGTCAAATAATTCAGGAACACTTGATTGGAATAACTACTGGAAGCTTACCGGTCACGACGCATCGAGAATTGTCTTCGTCGAAATCTGTCGAATTTTTACGGATTTCTGTAGTGGTACCACTAGTGAAAATCATCTAAATTGAAAAATTGTAAAAAGTGGTGAAATTTTGTATCCGAGTCAAATAATTAAGGAAAACTTGATTGGAATAGCCACTAGAAGCATGCCGGTCACGACGCATCGAGAATTGACTTCGTCGGAATCTCACGAATTTTTACGGATTTCTTAAGGGGTACCACTAGGGAAAATTTCCAAAATAAAAAAATCAAAAAAAGTGGTGAAATTTTGGATCCGAGTCCAATAATTCAGTAAAACTTGATTAGAATGGCTACTGGAAGCTTATCGGTCACGACGCATCGAGAATTGGCTTCGTCGGAATCCGACTAAATTTTACGGATTTCTTAAGGGATACCACTAGGGAAAATCACCAAAATCGTAAAAAGTGATGAAATTTTTTATTCGAGTCCAATAATTTAGGAAAACTTGATTGGAATAGCTACTGGAAGCTTGACGGTCACGACGCATCGAGAATTGTCTTCGTCGGAATCTGACGAATTTTTACGGATTTTTGAAGGGGTACCACTAGGGAAAATCACCAAAATCGTAAAAAGTAGTGAAATTTTTGATCCAAGTCCAATAATTCAGGAAAACTTGATTGGAATAGCTACAGAAAACTTGCCGGTCACGACGCATCGAGAATTTTCTTCGTCGGAATCTTACGAATTTTTACGGATTTCTGAAGGGTTACCACTAGGGGAAATCACAAAAATCGAAAAATCGTAAAAAGTGGTGAAATTTTTGATCCACGTCCAATAATTCAGGAAAACTTGATTGGAAAAGCTACAGGAAGCTTGCCGGTCACGACGCATCGAGAATTGTCTTCATCGGAATCTGACCAATTTTTACGGATTTCTGTAGTGGTACCACTAGGGAAAATCACCAAAATCGAAAAATCGTAAAAATTGGTGAAATTTTTGATCCGAGTCAAATAATTCAGGAAAACTTGATTGGAATAGCCACTTGAAGCTTGCCGGTTACGACGCATCGAGAATTGGTTTCGCCGGAATCTCACGAATTTTTACGGATTTCTAAAGGGGTACCACTGGGGAAAATTACCAAAATCAAAAAATCGTAAAAAATGGTGAAATTTTTGATCCGAGTCCAATAATTAAGGAAAACTTGATTAGAATGGCTACTGGAAACTTGCTGGTCACGACGCATCGAGAATTGGCTTCGTCCGAATCTGACGAATTTTTACGGATTTCTGAAGCGGTACCACTAGGGAAAATCACCAAAATCTAAGAAGTGGTGAAATTTTTGATCTAAGTCCAATAATTCATGAAAACTTGATTGGAATAGCTACTGGAAGCTTGCCGATCACGACGCATCGAGAATTGTTTCGTCGGAATCTGATGAATTTTTACGGATTTCTGAAGGGGTACCACTAGGAAAAATCACAAAAATCGTAAAAAGTGGTGAAATTTTGGATCCGAGTCCAATAATTCAGGAAAACTTGATTGGAATAGCTACTGTAAGCTTTCTGGTCATGACGTATCGAGAATTAATTTTGTCGGAAGCTGAGAAATTTTTACGCATTTCTGAAGGGGTACCACTAGGGAAAATCACCAAAATCGAAAAATCGTAAAAAGTGGTGAAATTTTGGATCCGAGTCCAATAATTCAGGAACACTTGATTGGAATAGCTACTGGAAGCTTGCCGGTCATGGCGCATCGAGAATTGGATTCGTCGAATTCTGACGAATTTTTACGGATTTTTGAAGGGGTACCACTAGGGAAAATCACCAAACTCGTAAAAAGTGGTGAAATTTTGGATCCGAGTACAATAATTCAGGAAAAATTGATTGGAATAGCAACTGAAAATTTTCCGGTCATGACGCATCGAGAATTGGCTTCGTTGGAATCTGACGAATTTTTACGGATTTCTGAAGGGGTACCACTAGGGAAAATCACCAAAATCGTTAAAAGTGGTGAAATTATGGATCCGAGTCCAATAATTCAGGAAAACTTGATTGGAATAGCTACTGGAAGCTTTCCGGCCACGACGCATCGAGAATTAGTTTCGTCGGAATCTAACGAATTTTTACGGATTTCTGAACGGGTACAACTAGGGAATATCACCAGAATCGAAAAATCGTAAAAACTGGTGAAATTTTTGATCCGAGTCCAATAATTCAGGAAAACTTGATTGGAATAGCTACTGGAAGCTTTCCGGTCACGACGCATCGAGAATTAGTTTCGTCGGAATCTGATGAATTTTTACGGATTTCTGAAGGGGTACCACTAGGGAAAATCACTAAAATCGAAAAAAGTGGTGAAATTTTTGATCCGAGTACAGTAATTCAGGAAAAATATATTGGAATAGCTACTGGAAGCTTGCCGGTCACGAAGTATCAAGAATTGGCTTCGTCGAAATCTGACAAATTTTTACGGATTTCGGAAGGGGTACCACCAGGGAAAGTCACCAAAATCGTAAAAAGTGGTGAAATTTTGGATCCGAGTCCAATAATTCAGGAAAACTTGATTGGAATAACTACTGGAAGCTTTCCGATCACGACGCATCGAGAATTAGTTTCGTCGGAAAAAGACGAATTTTAACAGATTTCTGAAGTGGCACCACTAGGGAAAATCACCAAAATCGAAAAATCGTAAAAAGTGGTTAAATTTTGGATCCGAGTCCAATAATTCAGGAAAACTTGATTGGAATAGCTACTGGAAGCTTTCCGGTCACGACGCATCGAGAATTAATTTCGTCGGAATCTGACGAATTTTTACGGATTTCTGAAGGGGTACCACTTAGGAAAATCATCAAAATCGAAAAATCGTAAAAAGTGGTGAAATTTTTGATTCGAGTCGAATAATTCAGGAACATTTGATTGGAATAGCTACTGAAAGCTTGCCGGTCACGGTGCATCGAGAATTGGCTTCGTCCAATACTGACAAATTTTTACCGATTTCTGAAGGGGTACCACTAGGAAAAATCACCAAAATCGAAAAAAGTGGTGAAATTTTTGATCCGAGTACAATAATTTAGGAAAAATTGATTGGAATAGTTACTGGAAGCTTGCCGGTAACGACGCATCGAGAATTGGCTTCGTTGGAATCTGACGAATTTTTAAGGATTTCTGAAGTTGTACAACTAGGGCAAATCACCAAAATCGTAAAATGTGGTGAAATTATGGATCCGAGTCCAATAATTTAGGAAAACTTGATTGGAATAGCTACTGGAAGCTTGCCGGTCACGACGAATCGAGAATTAGTTTCGTCGGAATCTGAAGAATTTTTACAGATTTCTGAAGCGGTACCACTAGGGAAAATCACTAAAATCGTAAAAAGTGGTGAAATTTTTTATCCAAATCCAATAATTCAGGAAAAGTTGATTGGAATAGCTACTGGAAGCTTGCCGGTCATGACGCATCGAGAATTGACTTCGTCGGAATCTGTCGAATTTTTACGGATTTCTGAGGGGGTGCCACTAGGAAAAGTCACCAAAATCTAAAAAGTGGTGAAATTTTGGATCCGAGTAAAATAATTCAGGAAAACTTGATTGGAATAGCTACTGGAAGCTTGCCAGACACGACGCATCGAGAATTGGTTTCGTCAGAATCTGACGAATTTTTACGGATTTCTGAAGGGATACCACTAGGGAAAATCACTAAAATCGAAAAATCGTAAAAAGTGATGAAATTTTTGATCCGAGTCCAATAATTCGGGAAAAATTGATTGGAATAGCTACTGGAAGCTTGCCGGTCACGACGCATCGAGATTGCATTTCGTCGAAATCTGACGAATTTTTACGGATTTCTGAAGGGATACCATTAGGGAAAATCACCAAAATCGAAAAATCGTAAAAAGTGGTGAAATTTCGGATCCGAGTCCAACAATTAAGGAAAACTTGATTGGAATAGCTATTGGAAGCTGACTGGTAAGGATAGGCATGATCACGGGGCGGGGATTCCCCGTCCCCGGCGGGTCCCCGACCCGATCGGGGCGGGGAATCCCCGAATTTTCCCCCGGCGGGGACGGGGACGGGGATAAAAAAATCCCCGCAGGTGAGTTCGGGGCGGGGACGGGGAACGGGGTATCCGCCCCGCGGGGATCCCCGCCCCGAAAAAAATATTATATACATATATATATTAATATATTTATATTATATATATTATATATTTATATTAATTTCCCACTTTCCCTTGCCGAGTTGCCCTAAACATTAAACAAAACCCACCCCACCCAATACCCACGCCGTCCCAACTGCCCCTCTTCACTTTCTTTTTCTACTCCATCTACTCCACTACCAGCAGCCCTCTTCTCCGACAGTTCACCACCAGATCTCCTCCTCCGGCTGTTCTACCAGTCCACTAGGTCCTCTCGCGTCTTGCCTCTCCTCCCGCAATCTTGCTCCTTTGCCTTTGGGTCTCAGTCCACCGACGCCACCAACTCTCTCCATCTCCGGCGACACAGGTTTGAATTGTTTGAAATGGCAGCGGGCACAGGTGAGATGGATTTTTCATTTTCTAGTCAAGAGGTTGAAATAAAGATGAAGGTATGGTGATTGAAAAATTGTAATTGTGGGTTTGTTGGTGTTTCGTTTTTGCAACTAATAGAATTTTTTTTTCTAAAAAAATGAAATTCAAAATTATTGTAATCTTGTTTGTTGCTTTGTTGTTGAATTATTGAATGAGTTTTTTTCAATTCAGTTTTGGTTCATTTGAGAGTTAAATCGGGGACAGGGATCCCCGCGGGAACGGGGATCCCCGCCGGGGCGGGGATGGGGAGTATTTTTCCCCCGCCTCGCCAGCGGGGGCGGGGACGGGGAATCCCCGCCTCTGCACGGGGCAGTGAGTGGGGAGGCATTCCCCGTCCCCGCCCTGCCCCGTGATCATGCCTAGGTAAGGACGCATCGAGAATTGGCTTCGTCAGAATCTGACGAATTTTTACGGATTTCTTAAGGGGTACCACTAGGGAAAATCACCAAAATCTAAAAAGTGGTGAAAGTTTGGATCTAAGTCCAATAATTCAGGAAAACTTGATTGGAATAGATTCTGGAAGCTTGCCGATCACGACGCATCGAGAATTGGCTTCGTCAGAATCTGACGATTTTTTACGGATTTTTGAAGGGGTACCACTAGGGAAAATCACCAAAATCGGAAAATCGTAAAAAGTGGTGAAATTTTGGACTCGAGTCCAATAATTCAGGAAAACTTGATTGGAATAGCTACTGGAAGCTTGCCGATCATGACGCATTGATATTTGGCTTCGTCGCAATCTGATGAATTTTTTTGGATTTCTGAAGCGGTACCACTAGGGAAAATCACCAAATTCGTAAAAAGTTGTGAAATTTTGGATCCAAGTCCAATAATTCAAGAAAACTTGATTGGAATAGCTACTGAAAGCTTGCCGGCCACGACGCATCGAGAATTGACTTCGTCAAAATCTGACGAATTTTTACGGATTTTTGAAGGGGTATCACTAGGGAAAATCACCAAAATCGTAAAAAGTGGTGAAATTTTGGATCCGAGTCTAATAATTCAGGAAAACTTGATTGGAATAGCTACTGGAAGCTTGCCGGTCACGATGCATCGAGAATTGGTTTCGTCGGAATCTGACAAATTTTTACGGATTTCTGAAGTTGTACCACTAGAGCAAATCACTAAAATCCAAAAATCGTAAAATGTGGTGAAGTTATGGATCCGAGTCCAATAATTTAGGAAAACATGATTGGAATAGCTACTGGAAGCTTACCGGTCATGACACATCGAGAATTAGCTTCGTCGGAATCTGACGAATTTTTACGGATTTCTGAAGTTGTACCACTAGGGCAAATCACCAAAATCCCAAAATCGTAAAAAGTGGTAAAATTTTGGATCCGAGTCCAATAATTCAGGAAAACTTGATTGGAATAGCTACTGGAAGCTTTCTGGTCACGACGCATCGAGAATTTGTTTCGTCAGAATCTGACGATTTTTTACGGATTTCTGAAGGGGTACCACTAGGAAAAATCACCAAAATCTTAAAAAGTGATGAAATTTTGGATTCGAGTCCAATAATTCAGGAAAACTTGATTGGAATAGCTACTGGAAGCTTGTCAGTCCCGACGCATCGAGAATTGGCTTCGTCAGAATCTGACGAATTTTTATGGATTTCTGAAGGGGTACAACTAAGGAAAATCACCAAAATCGAAAAATCGTAAAAAGTGGTGAAATTTTGGATTCGAGTCCAATAATTCAGGAAAACTTGATTGGACTAGCTACTGGAAGCTTATCGGTCAAGACGCATCGAGAATTGGCTTCGTCAGAATCTGACGAATTTTTACGGATTTCTGAAGGGGTACAACTAGGGAAAATCACAAAAATCTAAACAGTGGTGAAATTTTGGATCTAAGACCAATAATTCAGGAAAACTTGATTGGAATAGCTACTGGAAGCTTGCCGATCACGACGCATCGAGAATTGGCTTCATCGGAATCTGACGAATTTTTACGGATTTCTGAAGGGGTACCACTAGGAAAATCACCAAAATCGAAAAATCGTAAAAAGTGGTGAAATTTTTGATCCGAATCCAATAATTCAGGAAAACTTGATTGGAATAGCTACTGGAAGCTTGCCGGTCACGACGCATCGAGAATTGATTTCGTCAAAATCTGACGAATTTTTACGGAGTTCTGAAGGGGTACCACTAGGGAAAATGACCAAAATCGTAAAAAGTGGTGAAATTTTTGATCCAAGTCCAATAATTCAGGAAAAGTTGATTGGAATAGCTACTGGAAGCTTGCCGGTCATGACGCATCGAGAATTGACTTCGTCGAAATCTGTCGAATTTATACGGATTTCTGAGGGGGTGCCACTAGGAAAAGTCACCAAAATCTAAAAAGTGGTGAAATTTTGGATTCGAGTACAATAATTCAGGAAAACTTGATTGGAATAGCTACTGGAAGCTTGCCGGACACGACGCATCGAGAATTGGTTTCGTCAGAATCTGACGAATTTTTACGGATTTCTGAAGGGATACCACTATGGAAAATCACCAAAATCGAAAAATCGTAAAAAGTGATGAAATTTTTGATCTGAGTCCAATAATTCGGGAAAACTTGATTGGAATAGCTACTGGAAGCTTGCCAGTCATGACGAATCGGGAATGGATTTCGTCGGAATCTGACGAATTTTTACGGATTTCTGAAGGGATACCATTAGGGAAAATCACCAAAATATAAAAATCGTAAAAAGTGGTGAAATTTTGGATCCGAGTCTAATAATTCAGGAAAACTTGATTGGAATAGCTGCTGGAAGCTTGCCGGTCATGACGCATTGATAATTGGCTTCGTCGGAATCTGATGAATTTTTTTGGATTTCTGAAGCAGTACCACTAGGGAAAATCATCAAAATCGTAAAAAGTTGTGAAATTTTGGATCCAAGTCCAATAATTCAAGAAAACTTGATTGGAATAACTACTGGAAGCTTGCCGGTCACGACGTATCGAGAATTGGCTTCGTCAAAATCTATCGAATTTTTACGGATTTTTGAAGGGGTACCACTAGGGAAAATCACCAAAATCGTAAAAAGTGGTGAAATTTTGGATCCGAGTATAATAATTCAGGAAAACATGATTGGAATGGCTACTGGAAGCTTTTCGGTCACGACGCATCGAGAATTGGCTTCGTCGGAATCTGACGAATTTTTACGGATTTCTGAAGTTGTACCACTAGGGCAAATCACCAAAATCCCAAAATCGTAAAATGTGGTGAAATTATGGATCCGAGTCCAATAATTTAGGAAAACATGATTGGAATAGCTACTAGAAGCTTACCGGTCACGACGCATCGAGAATTATCTTCGTCGGAATCTGACGAATTTTTACGGATTTCTGAAGTTGTACCACTAGGGCAAATCACCAAAATCATAAAAAGTTGTAAAATTTTGGATCCGAGTCCAATAATTCAGGAAAACTTGATTGGAATAGCTACTGGAAGCTTTCCGGTCACGACGCATCGAGAATTAGTTTCGTCGAAATCTGACGAATTTTTACGGATTTCTGAAGGGGTACCACTAGGAAAAATCACCAAAATCTTAAAAAGTGATGAAATTTTGGATTCGAGTCCAATAATTCAGGAAAACTTGATTGGGATAGCCACTGGAAGCTTGTCGGTCCCGACGCATCGAGAATTTGCTTTGTCAGAATCTGACGAATTTTTACGGATTTCAGAAGGGGTACAACTAAGGAAAATCACCAAAATCAAAAAATCGTAAAAACAGGTGAAATTTTGGATCCGAGTCCAATAATTCAGGAAAAATTGATTGGAATAGCTACTGGAAGCTTATCGGTCAGGACGCATCGAGAATTGGCTTCGTCGGAATCTGACGAATTTTTACGGATTTCTGAAGGGGTACCACTAGGGAAAATCACAAAAATCTAAACAGTGGTGAAATTTTGGATCTAAGACCAATAATTCAGGAAAACTTGATTGGAATAGTTACTGGAAGCTTGCCGATCACGACGCATCGATAATTGGTTTCATCGGAATCTGACGAATTTTTACGGATTTATGAAGGGGTACCACTAGGAAAATCACCAAAATCGAAAAATCGTAAAAAGTGGTGAAATTTTTGATCCGAGTCCAATAATTCAGGAAAACTTGATTGGAATAGCTACTGGAAGCTTGCCGGTCAGGACGCATCGAGAATTGGTTTCGTCAAAATCTGACGAATTTTTACGAATTTCTGAAGGGGTACCACTAGGGAAAATCACCAAAATCGTAAAAAGTGGTGAAATTTTTGATCCAAGTCCAATAATTCAGGAAAAGTTGATTGGAATAGCTACTGGAAGCTTTCCGATCATGACGCATCGAGAATTGACTTCGTCGGAATCTGTCGAATTTTTACGGATTTCTGAGGGGGTACCACTAGGAAAAATCACCAAAATCTAAAAAGTGGTGAAATTTTGGATCCGAGTCCAATAATTCAAGAAAACTTGATTGGAATAGCTACTAGAAGCTTGACGGACACGACGCATCGAGAATTGGTTTCGTCAGAATCTGACGAATTTTTACGGATTTCTGAAGGGATACCACTAGGGAAAATCACCAAAATCGAAAAATAGTAAAAAGTGTTGTATTTTTTGATTCGAGTACAATAATTCAGGAAAACTTGATTGGAATAGCTACTGGAAGCTTGCCAGTCACGACGCATCGAGAATGGATTTCGTCGGAATCTGACGAATTTTTACGGATTTCTGAAGGGATACCATTAGGGAAAATCACCAAAATCGAAAAATCGTAAAAAGTTGTGAAATTTTGGATCAGAGTCCAATAATTCAGGAAAACTTGATATGAATAGCTACTGGAATCTTGCCGGTCACGACGCATCGAGAATTTAGTTCGTCAGAATCTAACTAATTTTTACGGATTTCTGAAGGGGTACCACTAGGGAATATCACCAAAATCGTTAAAAGAGGTGAAATTTTTGATCCGAGTCCAATAATTCAGGAAAACTTGATTGGAATAGCTACTGGAAGCTTTCCGGTAACGACGCATCGAGAATTGAGTTCGTCAAAATCTGACGACTTTTTACGGATTTCTGAAGGGATACCACTAGGTAAAATCACCAAAATCGAAAATCGTAAAAAATGGTGAAATTTTGGATCCGAGTTCAATAATTCAGGAAAACTTAATTGGAATAGCTACTGGAAGCTTGCCGGTCACGACACATCGAGAATTGACTTCGTCGGAATCTGACGACTTTTTTACGGATTTCTGAAGGGGTACCACTAGGGATGATCACGGGGCGGGGATTCCCAGTCCCCGGCGGGGACCCAACCCGAACGGGGCGGGGAATCCCCGAATTTTTCCCCGCGGGGGCGGGGACGGGGGTGAAAAAGTCCCCGCCCTTGAATTCAGGGCGGCGACGGGGAAAGGGGTCCCCACCTCGAAATATATATATATATATATATATATATATATATATATATATATATATATATATATATATATATATATATATATATATATATGTATTAATAATACATTAATACTCTATTAATATATACATATATATAAATATTTGTAATGTTTGAATTGTACGGAATATTTATAAATATTTATATTTTAATTGTATAAAATATTTATATATATTTGTATTTAATTATATGAAATATTTTTTATTTTAAATTATTAATTATTAAATTTTACAAAATAAATTTTATAAAATATTTTTAATTCGGATCAAAAATGTCCATCGGATTGAAATTTTTTATTAAAATTGAATATTTTTTAGCGGGGGCGAGGACGGGGGGATTTTCCCCCCGCATCCCCAGCGGGGGCAGGGACGGGGAATCCCCGCCCCGTGATCATCCCTAGGTACCACTAGGGAAAATCACCAAAACCGAAAAATCGTAAAAAGTGATGAAATTTTTTATCCGAGTCCAATAGTTCAGTAAAACTTGATTGGAATAGCTACTGGAAGCTTGCCGGTCACGACGCATCGAGAATTGGATTCGTTGGAATCTTACGAATTTTTACGGATTTCTGAATGGGTACCACTAGGGAAAATCACCAAAATCTAAAAAGTGGTGAAATTTTGGATCCGAATCCAATAATTCAGGAAAACTTAATTGGAATAGCTACTGGAAGCTTACCGTTCACGACGCATCGAGAATTAATTTCGTCGAAATCTGACGAATTTTTACGGATTTCTGAAGGGGTACCACTAGGGAAAATCAGCAAAATCGAAAAATTGTAATAGCTAGTGGAATCTTGCCGGTCACGACGCATCGAGAATTGATCTCGTCGGAATCTGACTTTACGAATTTCTGAAGGGGCAGCACTAGGGAAAATCACCAAAATCGAAAAATCGTAAAAAGTGGTGAAATTTTTTATCCGAGTCCAATAATTCTGGAAAACTTGATTGGAATAGCTACTGGAAGCTTGCCGGTCACGACGCATCGAGAATTGGCTTTGTTGAAATCTGACAAATTTTTACGGATTTCTGAAAGGATACCACTAGGGAAAATCACCAAAATCGAATAATCGTAAAAAGTTGTGAAATTTTGGATACGAGTCAAATAATTCAGGAAAACTTGATTAGAATAGCTACTAGAAACTTGCCGGTCACGACACATCGAGAATTTAATTCATCGGAATCTGACGATTTTTTACGAATTTCTGAAGGGGTAGCACTAGGGAAAATCACCAAAATCGAAAAATCGTAAAAAGTGATGAAATTTTGGATCCGAGTCCAATAATTCAAGAAAACTTCATTGGAATAGCTACTGGAAGCTTGCCGGTCACGACACATCGAGAATTGACTTTGTCGGAATCAGACATCCTTTTTACGAATTTCTGAAGGGGTACCACTAGGGAAAATCACCAAAATCGAAAAATTATAAAAAGTGATGAAATTTTTGATCCGAGTCCAATAATTCAGGAAAACTTGATTGGAATAGCTACTGGAAGCTTGCCGGTCACGACACATCGAGAATTGGCTTCGTAGGAATCTGAGGACTTTTTACGGATTTCTGAAGGGGTACCACTAGGGAAAATCACCAAAATCTAAAAAGTGATGAAATTTTTGATCCGAATCCAATAATTCAGGAAAACTTGATTGGAATAGCTACTGAAAGCTTACCGGTCACGACGCATCGAGAATTGACTTCATCGGAATCTGACGAATTTTTACGGATTTCTGAAGGGGTACCACTAGGGAAAATCACCAAAATCGAAAAATTGTAAAAAGTGGTGAAATTTTTGATCCAAGTCCAATAATTCAGGAAAACTTGATTGGAATAGCTACTGGAATCTTGCGGGTCATGACGCATCGAGAATTGACCTCGTCGGAATCTGACGAATTTTTACGGATTTCTGAAGAGGTACTATTAGGGAAAATCACCAAAATCGAAAAATCGTAAAAAGTGGTGAAATTTTGGATCCGAGTCCAATAATTCAGGAAAACTTAATTGGAATAGCTACTGGAAGCTTGCCGGTCACGACGCATCGAGAATTGGTTTCGTCGAAATCTGATAAATTTTTACGGATTTCTGAAGGGGTACCACTAGGGAAAATCATCAAAATCGAAAAATCGTAAAAAGTGGTGAAATTTTGGATCCGAGTCCAATAATTCAGAAATACTTAATTGGAATAGCTATTGGAAGCTTGCCGGTCATGACGCATCGAGAATTGGTTTCGTCGAAATCTGACAAATTTTTACGGATTTCTGAAGGGGTACCACTAGGTAAAATCACCAAAATCGAAAAATCGTAAAAAGTGGTGAAATTTTGTATTCGAGTCCAATAATTCAGGAAACATTTATTTGAATAGCTACTGGAAGCTTGCCAGTCACGACGCATCGAAAATGGGATTCGTCCGAATCTGATAAATTTTTAAGGATTTCTGAAGGGGTACCACTAGGGAAAATCACCAAAATCGAAAAATCGTAAAAAGTGGTGAAATTTTTGATCCGAGTCCAATAATTCAGGAAAACTTGATTTGAATAGCTACTGGAAGCTTGCCGGTCACAACGCATGAAGAATGGGATTCGTCGAAATTTGACAAATGTTTACGGATTTCTGAAGGGTTACCACTAGGTAAAATCACCAAAATCGAAAAATTGTAAAAAGTGTTGAAATTTTCTGATACGAGTCCAATAATTCAGGAAAATTTGATTGGAATAGCTACTGGAAGCTTGCCTATCACGACGCATCAAGAATTGGATTCGTCGAAATTTGACAAATTTTTACGGATTTCTGAAGGGGTACCACTAGGGAAAATCACCAAAATCAAAAAATCATAACAAGTGGTGAAATTTTGGATCCGAGTCCAATAATTTAGGAAAACTTGATTGGAATAGTTACTGGAAGCTTGCCGGTCACGACGCATTGAGAATTGGTTTCGTCAAAATCTGTCAAATTTTTACGGATTTCTGAAGGGGTACCACTAGGAAAAATCGAAAAATCGTTGAAATTTTTTATACGAGTCCAATAATTCAGGAAAACATGATAGGAATAGCTACTGGAAGCTTGCCGGTCACGACGCATCAAGAATTGGCTTCGTCAATTTTTAAGGATTTCTGAAGGGGTATTACTAGGGAAAATTACCAAAATCGAAAAATCGTAAAAAGTGATGAAATTTTGGATCCGAGTCCAATAAATCAGAAAAACTTGATTGGAATAGCTACTGGAAGCTTGCCGGTCACGATGCATCGAGAATTGACTTCGTCGGAATCTGACAACCTTTTTACGAATTTCTGAAGGGGTGCCACTAGGGAAAATCGCCAAAATCGAAAAATCGTAAAAAGTGGTGAAATTTTGGATTCGAGTCCAATAATTCAGGAAAACTTGATTCGAATAGCTAGTGGAAGCTTTCCGGTCACGATGCATCCAGAATTGGCTTTGTCGAAATCTGACGGATTTTTACGGATTTCTGAGGGGGTACCACTAGGAAAAATCAACAAAATCTAAAAAGTGTTGAAATTTTTTATACGAGTCCAATAATTCAGGAAAACATGATTGGAATAGCTACTGGAAACTTGCCGGTCACGACGCATCGAGAATTGGTTTCGTCGGAATCTGACAAATTTTTAAGGATTTCTGAAGGGGTATCACTAGGGAAAATCACCAAAATCGAAAAATCGTAAAAAGTTATAAAATTTTTGATCCGAGTCAAATAATTCAGGAAAACATGATAGGAATAGCTACTGGAAGCTTGCCGGTCATGACGCATCGAGAATTGGCTTCGTCGGAATGTGACGAATTTTTCCGAATTTCTAAAGGGGTACCACTAGGGAAAATCCCCAAAATCGAAAAATCGTAAAAAGTGGTGAAATTTTGGATCCGAGTCCAATAATTTCGAAAAACTTTATTGGAATAGCTACTGGAAGCTTGCCGGTCACGACGCATCGAGAATTGGCTTCGTCTGAATCTGACGAATTTTTACGAATTTCTTATGGGGTACCACTAGGGAAAATCACCAAAATCGAAAAATCGTAAAAAGTGGTGAAATTTTGGATCCGAGTCCAATAATTCAGGAAAACTTGATTCGAATAGCTAGTGGAAGCTTGCTGGTCACGATGCATCCAGAATTGGCTTTGTCGGAATCTGACGAATTTTTACGGATTTCTGAGGGGGTACCACTAGGAAAAATCAACAAAATCTAAAAAGTGTTGAAATTTTTTATACGAGTCCAATAATTCAGGAAAACATGATTGGAATAGCTACTGGAAGCTTGCCGGTCACGACGCATCGAGAATTGGCTTCGTCGGAATCTGACAAATTTTTAAGGATTTCTGAAGGGGTATCACTAGGGAAAATCACCAAAATCGAAAAATCGTAAAAAGTTATAAAATTTTGGATCCGAGTCAAATAATTCAGGAAAACTTGATTGGAATAGCTATAGGAAGCTTGCCGATCACTACGCATTGAGAATTGAATTCGTCGGAATCTGACGAATTTTTACGGATTTCTGAAGGGGTACCGCTAGGAAAAATCACCAAAATCGAAAAATCGTAAAAAGTGGTGAAATTTTGGATCCGAGTCCAATAATTCAGGAAAACTTGATTGGAATAGCTACTGAAAGCTTGCCGGTCACGACGCATCGAGAATTGGCTTCGTCGGAATCTGCCGAATTTTTATGGATTTCTGAAGGGGTACCACTAGGGAAAATCACCAAAATCGAAAAATCGTAAAAAGTGGTGAAATTTTTTATCCGAGTCTAATAATTCAGGAAAACATAATCGGAATAGCTACTGGAAGCTTGCCGGTCACGATGCATCGAGAATTGGTTTTGTCGAAATCTGATAAATTTTTACGGATTTCTGAAGGGGTACCAATAGGAAAAATCACCAAAATCGAAAAATAGTAAAAAGTGGTAAAATTTTGGATCCGAGTCCAATAATTCAGGAAAACTTGATTGGAATAGCTGCTGGAAGCTTGCCAGTCGCGACGCATCGAGAATGGGATTCGTCGGAATCTGACAAATTTTTAAGGATTTCTGAAGAGGTACCACTAGGGAAAATCACCAAAATCGAAAAATCGTAAAAAGTGGAGAAATTTTGGATCCGAGTCCAATAATTCAGGAAAACTTGATTGGAATAGCTGCTGGAAGCTTGCCAGTCACGACGCATCGAGAATGGGATTCGTCGGAATCTGACAAATTTTTAAGGATTTCTGAAGGGGTACCACTAGGGAAAATCACCAAAATCGAAAAATCGTAAAAAGTGGCAAAAATTTGGATCCAAGTCCAATAATTCAGGAAAACTTGATTTGAATAGCTACTGGAAGCTTGCCGGTCATGACGCATCGAGAATTAATTTCGTCGGAATCTGACGAATTTTTACGGATTTCTGAAGGGGTACAGCCAGGGAAAATCACCAAAATCGAAAAATCGTAAAAAGTAGTGAAATTTGAGATCCGAGTCCAATAAATCAGGAAAACTTGATTGAAATAGATACTGGAAGCTTGCCGGTCATGACGCATCGAGAATTGGCTTCGTCGGAATGTGACGAATTTTTACGAATTTCTAAAGGGGTACCGCTAGGGAAAATCACCAAAATCGAAAAATCGTAAAAAGTGGTGAAATTTTGGATCCGAGTCCAATAATTTTGAAAAACTTGATTGGAATAGCTATTGGAAGCTTGCCGGTCACGACGCATCGAGAATTGGCTTCGTCCGAATCTGACGAATATTTACGAATTTCTTAAGGGGTACCACTAGGGAAAATCGGCAAAATCGAAAAATCGTAAAAAGTGGTGAAATTTTGTATCCGAGTCCAATAATTCAGGAAAACTTGATTCGAATAGCTAGTGGAAGCTTGCCGGTCACGATGCATCCAGAATTGGCTTTGTCGGAATCTGACGAATTTTTACGGATTTTTGAGGGGGTACCATTAGGGAAAATCAAATAAATCTAAAAAGTGTTGAAATTTTTTATACGAGTCCAATAATTCAGGAAAACATGATTGGAATAGCTACTGGAAGCTTGCCGGTCACGACGCATCCAGAATTGGCTTCGTCGAAATCTGACAAATTTTTAAGGATTTCTGAAGGGGTATCACTAGGGAAAATCACCAAAATCGAAAATTCGTAAAAAGTGATGAAATTTTGGATCCGAGTCCAATAATTCAGGAAAACTTGATTGGAATAGCTACTGGAAGCTTGCCGGTCACGACACATCGAGAATTGACTTCATCGGAATCTGACAACCTTTTTACGAATTTCTGAAGGGGTACCACTAGGGAAAATCACCAAAATCGAAAAACTATAAAAAGTGGTGAAATTTTTGATCCGAGTAAAATAATTCAGGAAAACTTGATTGGAATAGCTACTGGATGCTTGTCGGTCACGACGCATCGAGAATTGGCTTCGTTGGAATCTGACGACTTTTTACGGATTTCTGAAGGGGTACCACTAGGGAAAATCACCAAAATCTAAAAAGTGGTGAAATTTTGGAGCCGAATCCAATAATTCAGGAAAACTTGATTGGAATAGCTACTGGAAGCTTACCGGTCACGACGCATCGAGAATTGATTTCGTCAGAATCTGACGAATTTTTATGGATTTCTGAAGGGGTACCACTACGGAAAATCACCAAAATCGAAAAATCGTAAAAAGTGGTAAAATTTTTGATCCGAGTCCAATAATTCTGTAAAACTTTATTCGAATAGCTACTGGAAGCCTACCGGTCACGACGCATCGAGAATTTGTTTCGTCGAAATCTGACGAATTTTTACGGATTTCTGAAGGGGTACCACTAGGGAAAATCACCAAAATCTAAAAAGTGGTGAAATTTTGGATCCGAGTCCAATAATTCAAGAAAACTTGATTGGAATTGTTACTGGAAGCTAGCCGGTCACGACACATCAAGAATTGGTTTCGTCGGAATCTGACGAATTTTTACGAATTTCTGAAGGGGTACCACTAGGGAAAATCACCAAAATCGAAAAATCGTAAAAAGTGGTGAAATTTTTAATCAGAGTGCAATAATTCAGGAAAACTTGATTCGAATAGCTAGTGGAAGCTTGCCGGTCACGATACATCCAGAATTGGCTTTGTCGGAATCTGACGAATTTTTACGGATTTCAGAGGAGGTACCACTAGGGAAAATCAACAAAATCTAAAAAGTGTTGAAATTTTTTATACGAGTCCAATAATTCAGGAAAACATGATTGGAATAGCTACTGGAAACTTGCCGGTCACGATGCATCGAGAATTGGCTTCGTCGGAATCTGACAAATTTTTACGAATTTCTGAAGGGGTATCACTAGGGAAAATCACCAAAATCGAAAAATCGAAAAAAGTGGTGAAATTTTGGATCCGAGTCCAATAATTAAGGAAAACTTGATTGGAATAGCTACTTAAAGCTTGCCGGTCACGACGTATCGAGAATTGACTTCGTCGGAATCTGACGAATTTTTACGGATTTCTGAATGGGTACCGCTATGGAAAATCACCAAAATCGAAAAATCGTAAAAAGTGGTGAAATTTTTGATCCGAGTCCAATAATTCAGTAAAACTTTATTCGAATAGCTACTAGAAGCTTGCCGGTCACGACGCATCGAGAATTTGCTTCGTCGAAATCTGACGAATTTTTACGGATTTCTGAAGGGGTACCACTAGGGAAAATCACCAAAATCTAAAAAGTGGTGAAATATTGGATCCGAGTCCAATAATTCAAGAAAACTTGATTGGAATTGTTACTGGAAGCTAGCCGGTCACGACACATCAAGAATTGGCTTCGTCGGAATCTGACGAATTTTTACGAATTTCTGAAGGGGTACCACTAGGGAAAATCACCAAAATCGAAAAATCGTAAAAAGTGGTGAAATTTTTAATCAGAGTCCAATAATTCAGGAAAACATGATTGGAATAGCTAATGGAAGCTTGCCGGTCACGACGCATCGAGAATTGGATCTGTCAAAATCTGATGAATTTTTACGGATTTCTAAAGGGGCACCACAAGGGAAAATCGCCAAAATCTAAAAAGTGGTGAAATTTTGGATCCGAGTCCAATAATTCAGGAAAACTTGATTGGAATAGCTATTAGAAGCTTGCCGGTCCTGATGCATCGAGAATTGGCTTCGTCGAAATCTGACAAATTTTTACGGATTTCTGAAGGGGTATCCGAGTCCAATAATTGAGGAAAACATGATTGGAATAGCTACTGGAAGATTTCCGGTCACAACGCATCGAGAATTGGCTTCGTCGGAATCTGACGAATTTTTACGGATTTCTAAAGGAGCACCACTAGGGAAAATCACCAAAATCTAAAAAGTGGTGAAATTTTGTATCCGAATCCAATAATTCAGGAAAACTTGATTGGAATAGCTACTGGAAACTTGCCAGTTGGTTTCGTCGAAATCTGATGAATTTTTACGGATTTCTAAAGGGGTACCACTAGGGAAAATCACCAAAATCGAAAAATCGTAAAAAGTGGTGAAATTTTTGATCCGAGTCAAATAATTTAGGAAAATTTGATTGGAATAGCTACTGGAAGCTTGCCGGTCACGACGCATCTAGAATTGATTTCGTCGAAATCTGACGAATTTTTACGGATTTCTGAAGGGGGTACCACTAGGGAAAATCACCAAAATCGAAAAATCGTAAAAAGTGGTGAAATTTTGGATCCGAGTCAAATAATTCAGGAAAACTTGATTGGAATAGATACTGGAATCTTGCCGATCACGACGCATCGAGAATTGGTTTCGTCGAAATTTGACGAATTTTTACGGATTTATGAAGGGGTACCACTAGGGAAAATCACCAAAATCGTAAAAAAAGGTACAATTTTGGATCTAAGTCCAATAATTCAGGAAAACTTGATTGGAATATCTGCTGGAAGCTTGCCGGTCACGATGCATCAAAAATTGGCTTCGTCGAAATCTGACGAATTTTTACGGAATTCTGAAGGGATACCACTAGGGAAAATGACCAAAATCGTAAAAAGTGATGTAATTTTGGATCCGAGTCCAATAATTCAGGAAAACTTGATTGGAATAGCTGCTCGAAGCTTGCCGGTCACGACGCGTCGAGAATTTTCTTCGTCGGAATCTGACGAATTTTTATGGATTTCTTAATGGATACCACTAGGGAAAATCACCAAAATCGATAAATCGTAAAAAGTGGTGAAATATTTGATCCGAGTCCAATAATTCGGGAAAGCTTGATTGGAATAGCTATTAGAAGCTTTTCGGTCATGACGCATCGAGAATTGGCATCGTTGAAATCTGACGAATTTTTACGGATTTATGAAAGGGTACCACTAGGAAAAATCAACAAAATCGTAAAAAGTGGTGAAATTTTGGATCCGAGTCCAATAATTCGGGAAAACTTGATTGGAATAGCTATTGGAAACTTGCCGGTCATGATGCATCGAGAATTGGCTTCGTCAAAATCTGACGAATTTTTACGGATTTCTGATGGGGTACCACTAGAAAAAATCACCAAAATCGAAAAATCGTAAAAAGGAGTGAAATTTTGGATCAGAGTCAAACAACTCAGGAAAACTTGATTGGAATAGCTACTGGAATCTTGCCGGTCACGACACATCGAGAATTGGCTTCGTCGGAATCTGATGAATTTTTACGGATTTCTGAAGGGGTACCACTAGGGAAAATCACCAAAATCGAAAAATCATAAAAAGTAGTGAAATTTTGGATCCGTGTCAAATAATTCAGGAAAACTTGATTGGAATAGCTACTGGAAGCTTGCCGGTCACGACGCATCGAGAATTGACTTCGTCGGAATCTGACCAACTTTTACGGATTTCTGAAGTTGTACCACTAGGGCAAATCGCCAAAATCCCAAAATCGTAAAATGTGCTGAAATTATGGATCCTAGTCCAATAATTTAGGAAAACTTGATTGGAATAGCTACTGGAAGCTTTCCGGTCACGACGCATCGAGAATTAGTTTCGTCGAAATCTGACGAATTTTTACGGATTTCTGAAGGGGTACAACTAGGGAAAATCACCAAAATCTTAAAAAGTGGTGAAATTTTGGATCCGAGTCCAATAATTCAGGAAAACTTGATTGGAATAGCTAATGGAAGCTTGCCGGTCACGATGAATCGAGAATTGGCTTCATAGGAATCTGACGAATTTTTACGAATTTCTGAAGGTGTACCACTAGGGAAAATCACCAAAATCGTAAAAAGTGGTGAAATTTTTTATCCGAGTTCAATAATTAAGGAAAACTTGATTGGAATAGCTACTGGAAACTTGTCGATCACGATGCATCGAGAATTGGTTTCGTCGAAATCTGACGAATTTTTACGGATTTCGGAAGTGGTACTACTAGGAAAAATCACGAAAATCATAAAATATGGTAAAATTTTGGATCCGAGTCCATTAATTCAGGAAAACTTGATTGGAATAGCTACTGGAAGCTTTCCGGTCACGATGCATCGAGAATTGGCTTCGTCGAAATCTGACGAAATTTTACGGATTTCTGAAGGGTTACCACTAGGGAAAATCAACAAAATCGTAAAAAGTGGTGAAATTATGGATCCGAGTCCAATAATTCAGGAAAACTTGATTGGAATAGCTACTGGAAGCTTGACGGTCATGACGCATCGAGAATTGGCTTCGTCGGAATTTGACAAATTTTTACGGATTTCTGAAGGGATACCACTAGGGAAAATCACCAAAATCGAAAAATCATAAAAAGTGGTGAAATTTTTGATCCGAGTCCAATAATTACGGAAAAATTGATTGGAATAGTTACTGGAAGTTTGCCGGTCAGGACGCATCGAGAATTGGCTTCGTCGGAATCTGACGAATTTTTACGGATTTCTGAAGGGGTAACACTAGGGAAAATCACCAAAATCGTAAAAAGTGGTGAAATTTTGGATCCGAGTCCAATAATTCAGGAAAACTTTATTGGAATAGCTACTGCAAGCTTGCCGGTTACGACGTATCGAGAATTGGCTTCGTCGCAATCTGACGAATTTTTACGGATTTCTGAGGGGGTACCACTAGGGAAAATCACCAAAATCGTAAAAAGTGATGAAATTTTGGATCCGAGTCCAATAATTTAGGAAAATTTTATTGGAATAGCTACTGGAAGCTTAGCGGACATGACGCATCGAGAATTGACTTCGTCGGAATCTGGCGAATTTTTACGGATTTCTGAAGGGGTATCACTAGGAAAAATCACCAAAATCGACAAATCGTAAAAAGTGGTGAAATTTCGGATCCGAGTCCAATAATTCAGGAAAACTTTATTGGATTAGCTACAGGAATCTTGCCGGTCACGACGCATCGATAATTGGCTTCATCGAAATCTGACGAATTTTTACGGATTTCTGAAGGGGTACCATTAGGGAAAATCACAAAAATAAAAAAATCGTAAAAAGTGGTGAAATTTTGGATCCGAGTCCAATAATTCAGGAATACTTAATTGGAATAACTACTGGAAGCTTGCCGATCACGACGCATCGAGAATTGGCTTCATAGGAATCTGACGAATTTTTATGGATTTCTGAAGGGGTACCACTACGGAAAATCACCAAAATCGTAAAAAGTGGTGAAATTTTGGATCCGAGTCCAATAATTCAGGAAAACTTGATTGGAATAGCTACTGAAAGTTTGTCGATCATGACGCATTGAGAATTAGTTTCGTCGAAATCTGACGAATTTTTACGGATTTCTTAAGTTGTACCACTAGGGCAAATCACCAAAATCGAAAAATCGTAAAATATGGTGAAATATTGAATCCGAGTCCAATAATTGAGGAAAACTTGATTGGAATAACTACTGGAAGCTTGCCGGTCACGACGCATCGAGAATTGGCTTCGTCGGAATCTGACGAATTTTTACGGATTTCTGAAGGGGTACCACTAGGAAAAATCACCAAAATCTTAAAAAGTTGTGAAATTCTGGAAAACTTGATTGGAATAGCTACTGGAAGCTTTCCGGTCACGACGCTTCGAGAATTGGCTTCGTCAGAATCTGACGAATTTTTACGAATTTCTGAAGGGGTACCACAAGGAAAAATCACCAAAATCGAAAAATCGTAAAAAGTGGGAGAATTTTGGATCCGAGTCCAATAATTCAGGAAAACTTGATTGGAATAGCTACTGGAAGCTTGCCGGTCACGACGCATCGAGAATTGGATTCGTCGGAATCTGACGAATTTTTACGGATTTCCGAAGGGGTACCACTAGGGAAAATCACTAAAATCGAAAAATCGTAAAAAGTGGTGAAATTTTGGATCCGAGTCAAATATTTCAGGAAAATTTGATTGGAATTACTACTGGGAGCTTATCGGTCACGACGCATCGAGAATTGGCTTCGTCGGAATCTGACGAATTTTTACGGATTTCTGAATCGGTACCACTAGGGAAAATCACCAAAATCCTAAAAAGTGGGTGAATTTTTGATATGAGTTCAATAATTTAGGAAAACGTGATTGAAATAGTTACTGGAAGCTTACCAGTCACATTGCATTGAGAATTGGCTCCATCGAAATCTGACCAATTTTTGTGGATTTCTGAAGGCATTATACTAGGAAAAATTAGTAAAATCGAAAAATCGTAAAAAGTGGAAGAATTTTTTATCTGAGTGTAATAATTTAGGAAAACTTGATTGGAATGGCTACTGGAAGCTTACCAATCATAATGCATTGAGAATTCACTCCATTGGAATCTTACAAGTTTTGGTGGATTTCTAGAGGCATTATACAAGGAAAAATTACTAAAATTGAAAAATCGTAGAAACTCGTTAAATTTTTTATCTGAGTGTAATAATTTAGGAAAACTTGATTGGAATAGCTACTGGAAGCTTACCAGTCACAATGAATTTAGAATTGGCTCCATCGGAATCTGACAAATTTTTGTGGATTTCTGAAAGTATTATACTAGGAAAAATAACTAAAATTGAAAAATCGTAAAAAGTCGTGAAATTTTTTATCGGAGTCTAATAATTTAGGAAAACTTTATTGGAATAGCTACTAAAATCCAAAAATTGTAAAAACTCGTGAAATTTTTGATCTGTTTGTAATAATTTAGGAAAACTTAATTGGAATGGCTACTGGAAACTTACCAGTCACAATGCATTGAGAATTGGCTCCATCGGAATCTGACAAATTTTTGTGGATTTTTGAAGGCATTATACTAGGGAAAATCACTAAAATCTAAAAATCGTAAAAAGTGGGAGAATTTTTTATCTGAGTGTAATAAATTAGGAAAACTTAATTGGAATGGCTACTGGAAGCTTCCCAATCACAATGCATGTAGAATTGACTCCATCGGAATCTGACAAATTTTTGTGGATTTCTGGAGGCATTATACTAGAAAAAATCACTAAAATCGAAAAATCGTAAAAAGTGGGAGAATTTTGGATCTGAGTGTAATAATTTGGGAAAACTTGATTAGAATAGCTACTGGAAGGTTACCGGTCACAATGCATTGAGAATTGGCTCCATCGGAATCTGACGAATTTTTGTGAATTTCTAAATGCATTATACTAGGAAAATTTAGTAAAATCGAAAAATCATAAAAAGTGGGAGATTTTTGGATCTGAGTGTAATAATTTAGAAAAACTTGATTGGAATTGCTTCTGGAAGCTTACAAGTAACAATGCATTGAGAATTGGCTACATCGAAATCTGACGAATTTTTGTTGATTTCTGAAGGCATTATACTAGGAAAAATCACTAAAATCAAAAAATTGTAAAAAGTGGGGGAATTTTGGATCTGGGTGTAATAATTTAGGAAAACTTGATTGGAATAACTACTGGAAACTTACCTATCACAATGCAATGAGAATTGGCTCCATCGGAATCTGACAAATTTTTGTGGATTTCTGAAGGCATTATATTAGGAAAAATAACTAAAATCGAAAAATCGTAGAAACTCGTGAAATTTTTTATCTGAGTCTAATAATTTAGGAAAACTTGATTGGAATAGCTATTGTAAGCTTACCAGTCACAATGCATTGAGAATATGCTCTATCGGAATATGATAAATTCTTGTGATTTTCTAAAGGCATTATACTCGTGAAAATTAGTAAAAACGAAAAATCGTAAAAACTCGTGAAATTTTGGATCTGAATGTAATAATTTAGAAAAACTTGATTGGAATGGCTACTGGAAGCTTAACAGTCACAATGCATTGAGAATTGGCTCCATCAGAATCTGACAAATTCTTGCGAATTTCTGAAGGCATTATACTAGGAAAAATTACTAAACTAGAAAAATCGTAAAAAGTGGGAGAATTTTGGATCTGAGTGTAATAATTTAGGAAAACTTGATTGGAATAGCTACTGGAAGCTTACAACTCACAATGCATTGAGAATTGACTCCATCGGAATCTGACGAATTTTTGTGGATTTCTGAAAGCTTTATAATAGGAAAAAATAGTAAAATCGAAAAATCATAAAAAGTGGGAGAATTTTTTATCTGAGTGTAATAATTTAGAAAAACTTGATTGGTATTGCTACTGAAAGCTTATCGGTCACAATGCTTTGAAAATTTGCTCCATTGGAATTTGACGAATTTTTGTAGATTTCTGAAGGCATTATATTAGGAAAAATCACTAAAATCGAAAAATCATAAAAAGTGGGGGAATTTTGGATCTGGGTGTAATAATTTAGGAAAGCTTGATTGAAATAATTACTGGAAGCTTACCAGTCACAATGCATTGAGAATTGGCTCCATCGGAATCTGACCAATTTTTGTGGATTTCTGATGGCATTATACTAGGGAAAATAAGTAAAATCGAAAAATCGTAAAAACACGTGAAATTTTGGATCTGAGTGTAATAATTTTTAAAAACTTGATTGAAATGGCTACTGGAAGCTTACCAATCATAATGCATTGAGAATTGGCTCCATCAAAATCTGACAAATTTTTGTGGATTTCAGAAGGCATTATACTAGGAAAAATCACTAAAATCGAAAAATGGTAAAAAGTGGGAGAATTTTTGATCTGAGTGTAATAATTTAGGAAAAATTGATTGAAATGGCTACTGGAAGCTTACCAATCACAATGTATTGAGAATTGGTTCCATCGGAATCTGATAAATTTTTGTACATTTCTGAAGGAATTATACTAGGAAAAATCACTAAAATAGGAAAATCGTAAAAAGTGGGAGAATTTTTGATCTGAGTGTAATAATTTAGGAAAACTTGATTGGAATAGTTACTGCAAGCTTACCAGTCACAATGCATTGAGAATTGGCTCCATCGGAATCTGACGAATTTGTGGATTTCTGAGGGCATTATATTAGGAAAAATCACTAAAATCGAAAAATCGTAAAAAGTGGTGGAATTTTGGATCTGAGTGTAATAATTTAGGAAAACTTGATTGAAATTGCCACTGGAAGCTTACCAGTCACAGTGTATTGAGAATATGCTCCTTCGGAATCTGACGAATTTTTGTGGATTTCTGAATGAATTATACTAGGAAAAATCACTAAAATAGAAAAATCGTAAAAACTCGTGAAATTTTTGATCTGAGTCTAATAATTTAGGAAAAGTTGATTGGAATAGCTACTGAAAGCTTACCAGTCACAATACATTGAGAATTGGCACCATCGAAATCTGACGAATTTTCGTATATTTCAGAAGGCATTATACTAGGGAAAATTAGTAATATCGAAAAATCGTAAAAACTCGTGAAATTTTGGATCTGAGTGTAATAATTTGGTAAAACTTGATTGGAATGGCTACTGGAAGTTTACCAGTCACAATGCATTGAGAATTGGCTCCATCGGATTCTGACAAATTTTTGTATATTTCTGAAGGCATAATACTAGGAAAAATTACTAAAATCAAAAAATGGTAAAAAGAGGGAGAATTTTTGATCTGAGTGTAATAATTTAGGAATACTTGATTGGAATGGCTACTGGAAGCTTAGCAATCACAATGCATTGAGAATTGGCTCCATCGGAATCAGAAAAATTTTTGTGTATTTATAAAGGCATTATACTAGGAAAAATTACTAAACTAGAAAAATCGTAAAAAGTGGGAGAATTTTTGATCTTAGTGTAATAATTTAGGAAAACTTGATTGGAATAGCTACTGGAAGCTTACAACTCACAATGCATTGGGAATTGGCTCCATGGGAATCTGACGAATTTTTTTGGATTTCTAAAGGCATTATACTAGGGAAAATTAGTAAAATCGAAAAATCGTAAAAAGTGGGAGAATTTTGGATCTGAGTGTAATAATTTAGAAAACTTGATTGGAATAGCTACTGGAAGCTTACAACTCACAATGCATTGAGAATTGGCTCCATGGGAATCTGACGAATTTTTGTGGATTTCTAAAGGCATTACACTAGGAAAAATTAGTAAAATCGAAAAATCGTAAAAAGTGGGAGAATTTTGGATCTGAGTGTAATAATTTAGAAAAACTTGATTGATATTGCTACTGAAAGCTTACCGGTCACAATGCTTTCAAAATTTGCTCCATCGGAATCTGACAAATTTTTGTTGATTTCTGAAGGCATTATACTAGAAAAAATCACTAAAATCGAAAAATCGTAAAAAAGTGAGGGAATTTTGGATCTGGGTGTAATAATTTAGGAAAAATTGATTGAAATAGTTACTGGAAGCTTACCAGTCACAATGCATTGAGAATTGACTCCATCGAAATCTGACAAATTTTTGTGGATTTCTGAAGGCATTATACTAGGAAAAATCACTAAAATCGAAAAATGGTAAAAAGTGGGAGAATTTATTATCTGAATGTAATAATTTAGGAAAAGTTGATTGGAATGACTACTGGAAGCTTACCAATCACAATGCATTGAAAATTAGCTCCATCGGAATCAGACAAATTTTTGTAGATTTCTGAAGGCATTATACTAGAAAAAAATCACTAAAATAGAAAAATCGTAAAAAATGGGAGAATTTTGGATCTGAGTGTAATAATTTAGGAAAACTTGATTGGAATAGCTATTGCAAACTTGCCAGTCACAATGCATTGAGAATTGGCTCCATCGAAATCTAACGAATTTGTGGATTTCTGAAGGTATTATACTCGGAGAAATCACTAAAATAGAAATATCGTAAAAACTCGTGAAATTTTTTATCTGAGTCTAATAATTTAGGAAAAGTTGATTGGAATAGCTACTGAAAGCTTACCAGTCACAATGCATTGAGAATTGGCACCATCGAAATCTGACGAATTTTTGTATATTTCAAAAGGCATTATATTAGGGAAAATTAGTAATATCGAAAAATCGTAAAAACTCGTGAAATTTTGGATCTGAGTGTAATAATTTGGGAAAACTTGATTGGAATGGCTACTGGAAGCTTACCAGTCACAATGCATTGAGAATTGGCTCCATCGGATTCTGACAAATTTTTGTGTATTTCTGAAGGCATAATATTAGGAAAAATTACTAAAATCGAAAAATGGTAAAAAGTGGGAGAATTTTTTATCTGAGTGTAATAATTTAGGAAAACTTGATTGGAATGGCTACTGGAAGCTTACCAATCACAATGCATTGAGAATTGGCTCCATCGGAATCTGATAAATTTTTGTGGATTTCTGAAGGCATTATACTAGGAAAAATTACTAAACTAGAAAAATCGTAAAAAGTGGGAGAATTTTGGATCTGAGTGTAATAATTTAGGAAAACTTGATTGGAATAACTACTGGAAGCTTACAACTCACAATGCATTTAGAATTGGCTCTATCGGAATCTGACAAATTTTTGTGGATTTCTGAAGGTATTATATTAGGGAAAATTAGTAAAATCGAAAAATCGTAAAAAGTGGGAGAATTTTTGATCTGAGTGTAATAATTTAGAAAAACTTGATTGGTATTGCTACTGAAAGCTTACCGGTCACAATGCTTTGAAAATTTGCTCCATCGGAATCTGATGAATTTTTGTTGATTTCTGAAAGCATTATATTAGGGAAAATCTCTAAAATTGAAAAATCATAAAAAGTGGGGGAATTTTGGATCTGAGTGTAATAATTTAGGAAATCTTGATTGGAATTGCTACTGGAAGCTTACAAATCACAATGCATTGAGAATTGGCTCCATCAGAATCTGACAAATTTTTGTGGATTTCTGAAGGCATTATACTATAAAAAATCACTAAAATCGAAAAATCATAAAAACTCGTGAAATTTTTAATTTGAGTCTAATAATTTAGGAAAAGTTGATTAGAATAGCTACTGCAAGCTTACCAGTCACAATGCATTGAGAATTGGCTCCATCGAAATCTGACAAATTTTTGTGGATTTCTGAAGGCATTATACTAGGAAAAATCAGTAAAATCGAAAAATCGTAAAAAGTGAGAGAATTTTTGATATGAGTGTAATAATTTAGGAAATCTTGATTGGAATTGCTACTGGAAGCTCACCAATCACAATGCATTGAGAATTGCCTTCAACGAAATCTGACAAATTTTTGAGAATTTCTGAAGGCATTATATTAGGAAAAATCACTAAAATCGAAAAATCGTAAAAAGTGGGAGAATTTTTTATCTGAGTGTAATAATTTAGGAAATCTTGATTGGAATTGCTACTGGAAGCTTACAAATCACAATGCATTGAGAATTGGCTCCATCGGAATCTGACAAATTTTTGTGAATTTCTGAAGGCATTATACTATAAAAAATCACTAAAATAGAAAAATCGTAAAAAGTGGGAGAATTTTGGATCTGAGTGTAATAATTTAGGAAAATTCGATTGGAATAGCTACTGGAAGCTTACCAGTCACAATGCATTGAGAATTGGCTCCATTGGAATCTGACGAATTTTTGTGAATTTCTGAAGGCATTATACTAGGGAAAATTAGCAAAATCGAAAAATCGTAAAAAGTGGAAGAATTTTTGATCTGAGTGTAATAATTTAGAAAAACTTGATTGGTATTGCTACTAAAAGCTTACCGGTCACAATGCTTTGAAAATTTGCTCCATCGGAATCTGATAAATTTTTGTTGATTTCTGAAAGCATTATATTAGGAAAAATCTCTAAAATTGAAAAATCATAAAAAGTGGGAGAATTTTGGATCTGAGTGTAATAATTTAGAAAATCTTGATTGGAATTGCTACTGTAAGCTTACAAATCACAATGCATTGAGAATTGGCTCCATCGGAACTGACAAATTTTTTTGGATTTCTGAAGACATTATACTATAAAAAATCACTAAAATCGAAAAATCATAAAAACTCGTGAAATTTTTAATTTGTGTCTAATAATTTAGGAAAAGTTGATTGGAATAGCTACTGGAAGCTTACCAGTCACAATGCATTGAGAATTGGCTCCATCGAAATCTGACAAATTTTTGTGCATTTCTGAAGGCATTATACTAGGAAAAATCACTAAAATCGTAAAAAGTGAGAGAATTTTTGATCTGAGTGTAATAATTTAGGAAATCTTGATTGAAATTGCTACGGGAAGCTCACCAATCACAATGCATTGAGAATTGCCTTCAACGAAATCTGACAAATTTTTGAGAATTTCTGAAGGCATTATATTAGAAAAAATCACTAAAATCGAAAAATCGTAAAAGTGGGAGAATTTTTGATCTGAGTGTAATAATTTAGGAAATTTTGATTGGAATTGCTACTGGAAGCTTACAAATCACAATGCATTGAGAATTGGCTCCATCGGAATCTGACAAATTTTTGTGGATTTCTGAAGGCATTATACTATAAAAAATCACTAAAATAGAAAAATCGTAAAAAGTGAGTGAATTTTGGATCTGAGTCAAATAATTTAGCAAAACTTGATTGGAATAGCTACTGGAAGCTTACAAGTCACAATACATTGAAAATTGGCTCCATCGGAATCTGACAAATTTTTGTGGATTTCTGAAGGCATTATGCTAGGGAAAATTAGTAAAATTCAAAAATCGTAAAAACTCGTAAAACTTTTTATTTGAGAGAACTCTTTGATAAATTTGTCCCAATGAGAGGGAGTTGAGCTGAATACCTTGTTCCCGAAGATAGAACATCGTACTATCAGAAAGTTGCTCTGGAATCGAGGACAAGAATCCTTGTTTCAGATTAGGATCATTTGCTCCATTAAGCATGTAAAAGAGTTTAGACATCCTCTTATAATGCTTATTGAGATCCTTTGGCAGGAGAGAACAACATTTCATTTTGAAGAATTTGTCTCTGGAGGTATTCTCAAAGTCTCGGACATCACCAATGAACTCAGCATGGATCTTTTGGAGTACATAAGTGATGGATTCAGATCTGACAAATTGAGTTTTTGTATATTCATCAAGGCGAGTGAACCAATCTCGTAATCTGCCTGTGAATCTGCACTGGAATTCATCTAGAATAGGTTCTAGAGTGGTAACTCCTTGTGGTCTTGTTCGTGCCTTGAGATCAAGCCAAGCAAAGAATTCTTGAAGACGATCACGCCATTAATCACTAGAGATATCTTCAAATTGGAACCACGGACCACCTATTGGTCTAGAATCAGCAGGAAGTGGATTAGCATTATCAGCCATTTCTTCTTCTGGCTCTTCTACTTCATAATGAGTGGTGGTACTTTCTGTAGGGGGATCTGCCATGAATAAAGGGAAATGCTTTGGATCCAGTTCATCATCAGAAATAGAACTAGTATCACTTTCATCTGTTTCTGTGGTATCAGAAGAATCATCAATAGTGGCAGATGAGATAGCAGGTAAAGTCTACAAAACTTTTTGTTTCAGTGTTTGGATTATGGGATTTGGATATGAGGGTTGTTGAATCATATGAGATGCTGGTGGTTCAGAGATAACAATGCCTTTTTGTTTGAGATCTGGAGAGGGAATAGTGGGTATGGTTGTTTCGGTAGAAGTGGAAGGTATATTAGAGGGATGAGATAATGGTTTAGGTTGTTTGGGTGGTTGGATTTGTGGTTGAATTTGTCGAGCAAAATTCTGTCTCATGAACATCTCATGAGAATAACCTAATGCTTCGAGTTCATCTTGTGAAGGTTCAGTATATGGAGGGATTTGCACAGAAGGTTGGTGTGTGTATGGCATAAAAGTAGAGTGATAAAAGGGTAAAGAAGGTATTGGTGAGGGTTGTGGTTTGGCTAGATCTCTTTTGATTGTTTCAATCTCTGATTTCAATCTGGTAGCTTCAAGAGCTTTTGCTTTGAAAGTAGCATCATATGTCCGTTGATTGATGGCATCCATCAGTTGTTTATCCAATTCAGCAACTTGATTTTGCAATTTAGCAAGAAGCTGATATGTTGCAGCATTCTGACTTGTGATCTGAGTGTTAAGCGTATCTACACGAGTAGAAACATGATCAACCTTAGTTTCTATTCGTTGTAATACCTTATTTTGTGCGAGTGAGTTCTCAGATTGCCAATTAAGTACTGCTTCTGCTGGTGATACAGATCTGGGAGTTCCTTCAGTGGAAATACCAGGAGATTTGACAAAAGGTGTTGTCCTGACTTTTGTGGTAAGGTGAACAGTCTCAGAGAGAGAAGGAAATTCTTCTGTGTATTGTCCAGTGGGATGATACATACAAACAGAAGGAAGAGGTGAAGATTTCTGTGCTTTGGGTTGCCATTTAAGGGAAGATACGAAACAGGATTTTGGTGAAGGTTTATGAGGCATAGAGAAATATTAGAGAAAAGTCTTGAGAGGAAGTATATCTCTCCTCCTTTCATTAAAATATTCTTATTATTATTCTGGGGATCCTTTTATCTTAAACTCTTTAGTACGTAAAGCAGTTCCTCTTTATCTGTGCTGTCAGTCTAACAGGACAGTCCACCAGTTGGCCAGGAAGAGCCGTTTAGGATAGTCATACTTGACTAGGCACTCTAACTTGGTGTTGTTTTGCGTACTCTGGAGCCCTTTTGGTATCAGAGCCTTCCAGTTTAATTCTAAGGTATTTTGATGAAAGGGAATTTTTATACTCATGGCTTCTTTCAACAGTTTATCTTTATCTTCTTCCTCTTCTTCAAGATCATCTTTTTCGCTCTCTCCTTCTACTGCAAAAAACTTTGATTATCTTTATGAGCTTAATTTCCTAGATGAATCTCAAAAGATCCAAGACTCTCATTTGCCTTTCCTTAATCCTTATGATGCTTTTACCAAAACACCCAGATCCAATGTTTTATCCAATATCAAGACACTTATCCGTCAACCTAAATCTCATGTCAAAGAGTATATTCAGTCCTCTTTTTTCAGACAGCATCCTATTAAAGCAACTGGGCAAGAACAGTTTATACCTCTTGATATACCTTCTGAGTCCATCCCATACTGGACTAATCAAGGTCTATCTCACCTTCATTTTGGTGCTGTTCGGATCGCTGTAACATATCATGGACGCAAAGGACTTCCTGTCTTTGCTCGAATTGCTCTTCTTGATACTAGGTATCTCACATATTCACAAGCTGTCATTGGTACTGTACAAACCTCCTTGAATGCTGGAACAGTTATGTTCACCTTCTATCCCAACTTTTGTATGAGGTTGAATGATCCTCATATCCTTGATAATCTGAAAGTCCAGATTCAGATTACTGGAGCAGACCAGGTGAAAAAAACTGAAGTAGCAACCCTCCATTATCAAATGATCTATAGAGTCCAAAATCATGCTATAGACATCTCCCTTCCAGGATCCAATGATGCTCTACTCATCTCTGCAGATTCTAACCAGGTTCCTACCTGTGTTCAGATTCCAAAGCAATTGACAAAAGAAGAATTGCTTGAATACTTTCCAAAATCATGGCTTACGAGCTATGAGATTCTTCATGAACAGAAACAACCAGTTCAGTCTACCACTCCTATTTTTCTTAAGAAACCGGATGGTATGATTGAAACTCATTTCATTCCACCTAAAGCAGATTCAGCTGATTCCACAACAACTTCTGTTTTCTCTACACAGTTCATGATGCAACCTTATCCACAAGAAGATGGAATTCCAATTGAAGCTTTTGATAATGATGGCCGTCCCATTTATGCTTACAAAAGAAATGGTCATTGTTATTGGGATTTCTGTAATTGTGCTGATTGTCATCAAGACTACATGGAAGCAGAACTCAATGATGAAGATCTCCGACGACGGAGACGAAAAGCAAAAAAGAAGACTTCATCAGAAGCACGATTTCAGGATCATTTGGATGAAGATGATGATCCTACAGTTGGTACACTTGGCCAACCCTCTGGTAAATATGACTATGCTGTAAGTTATACTCCTCCTGCTTGGTACAAACCTTCTGTTAAACCAACTCCTCCACCAGAAAAATGTAAACCTCCACCTAAGCCTCATAAACCTTCACCAAAATCATGTTCCGTATCTTCCCTTAAATGGCAACCCAAAGCACAGCAATCTTCACCTCTTCCTTTTGTTTGTATGTATCATCCCACTGGACAATACACAGAAGAATTTCCTTCTCTCTCTGAGACTGTTCACCCTACCACAAAAGTCAGGACAACACCTTTTGTCAAATCTCCTGGTATTTCTACTGAAGGAACTCCCAGATCTGTATCACCAGCAGAAGCAGTACTTAATTGGCAATCTGAGAACTCACTCGCGCAAAATAAGGTATTACAACGAATAGAAACTAAGGTTGATCATGTTTCTACTCGTGTAGATACGCTTAACACTCAGATCACAAGTCAGAATGCTGCAACATATCAGCTTCTTGCTAAATTGCAAAATCAAGTTGCTGAATTGGATAAACAACTGATGGATGCCATCAATCAACGGACATATGATGCTACTTTCAAAGCAAAAGCTCTTGAAGCTACCAGATTGAAATCAGAGATTGAAACAATCAAAAGAGATCTAGCCAAACCACAACCCTCACCAATACCTTCTTTACCCTTTTATCACTCTACTTTTATGCCATACACACACCAACCTTCTGTGCAAATCCCTCCATATACTGAACCTTCACAAGATGAACTCGAAGCATTAGGTTATTCTCATGAGATGTTCATGAGACAGAATTTTGCTCGACAAATTCAACCACAAATCCAACCACCCAAACAACCTAAACCATTATCTCATCCCTCTAATATACCTTCCACTTCTACCGAAACAACCATACCCACTATTCCCTCTCCAGATCTCAAACAAAAAGGCATTGTTATCTCTGAACCACCAGCATCTCATATGATTCAACAACCCTCATATCCAAATCCCATAATCCAAACACTGAAACAAAAAGCTTTGCAGACTTTACCTGCTATCTCATCTGCCACTATTGATGATTCTTCTGATACCACAGAAACAGATGAAAGTGATACTAGTTCTATTTCTGATGATGAACTGGATCCAAAGCATTTCCCTTTATTCATGGCAGATCCCCCTACAGAAAGTACCACCACTCATTATGAAGCAGAAGAGCCAGAAGAAGAAATGGCTGATAATGCTAATCCACTTCCTGCTGATTCTAGACCAATAGGTGGTCCGTGGTTCCAATTTGAAGATATCTCTAGTGATCAATGGCGTGATCGTCTTCAAGAATTCTTTGCTTGGCTTGATCTCAAGGCACGAACAAGACCACAAGGAGTTACCACTCTAGAACCTATTCTAGATGAATTCCAGTGCAGATTCACAGGCAGATTACGAGATTGGTTCACTCGCCTTGATGAATATACAAAAACTCAATTTGTCAGATCTGAATCCATCACTTATGTACTCCAAAAGATCCATGCTGAGTTCATTGGTGATGTCCGAGACTTTGAGAATACCTCCAGAGACAAATTCTTCAAAATGAAATGTTGTTCTCTCCTGCCAAAGGATCTCAATAAGCATTATAAGAGGATGTCTAAACTCTTTTACATGCTTAATGGAGCAAATGATCCTAATCTGAAACAAGGATTCTTGTCCTCGATTCCAGAGCAACTTTCTGATAGTACGATGTTCTATCTTCGGGAACAAGGTATTCAGCTCAACTCCCTCTCATTGGGACAAATTTATCAAAGAGTTCTCATGGCACTTGAAAGACTCTGTGCTTCTCAAAAGATGATTAATAATACTTTCTTAAAAGGAAAAGAACCACAGATCAAAGCAGCTTGCAAACGACCTGATTTGGAAATCAAATGCTTTCCTAAGAAAGATTGTTCATGTCCACCTTACAAGAAGCATAACAAATTCAAGTTTCAAAAGAAGAAGTTCTACAAGCATCGTCGTCTTCCTTATCAAGGGAAGAAAGTTCGGTTTTTCAGACGAAAGAGAAACAAACCAAAAGGTGACAGATGTTTTGTTTGTGGCCAAAAAGGTCACTTTGCAAAGAAATGTCCTCAACGGAAAAAGTCTCAACAACTTCTTCAACAAATTCAACAAACTTCTCCCATTGATATCCAAAATGATGATATTGAATCTCTCTTCTCTGAAAATGACGAACCAGACCCCTATACTCTTTTTACAATTGAGTATACTGATTCTGATTTCTCAGATTCTGATTCTGATTCCTCTGATGAGGATGATCGTATTTCTGAAATCTCAGCTATTGAGCCATTCCCATCTCCAACCAAGTCCATATTATCCACCCATCCAATTCCACTGATCCCAGCAAAAGTATTTCCTGATAAATATGCTAATCCCATTAGCATAATAGCCTTCATAGATACTGGAGCCCATAACACCATCCTGAACCCAAAAATCCTTCCTTCCTCCTGTTGGATTCCATACACTCAACATTTTCAGGCAGCCAACCAAGGTATCCTTACAATAAAGCTCAGAACCAGAAACCCCATAAAAATTCAATTATTTCCTGATTGTTTTGTTTGGATCCATGCCTTTGGATCAGACCTTCCAGGAAAAGATCTTGTTTTCGGCTTTGATGCTTATTGCAAATTACCTCGCCTCAGAATAAAGCCCAATGGTCTTCAACATAAGCAATCCTTCCAGCCTTATACGACAACCCATTCACTTTTTCCTGTCTTTGACCCAGGACCCTTTGCTCAAATCAAAAATGAGCTTGAAACTCATTGTTGTGCTATATCTCATACTGATTTTCTCTCCAAAAATCCAAACCCTTTGTGGACCAGACCAGAATTCTTCATTACCCTTCCTTTCAAAAAGTCTGAAGACATAAATCCTACAAGAGCTACTCATCCAGGAATGTCACCAGAAGATTTTTCTTTAGCCCAGGATGAATGTTCTCAGCTTTTAGCCCAGAACTTAATTGAGCCTACCCAATCTGATTGGGCCTGTCAGGCTTTCTATGTTAATAAACACTCTGAACAAGTCCGAGGCAAGAAGAGACTTGTTATTGACTATACACCACTCAACCCTTTCCTCAAAGATAACAAATACCCTTTACCAAATATTTCCTCCCTTTTCCCTTACCTTCATAATGCCCAAATCTTTTCCAAGTTTGACCTCAAAGCAGGTTTTTGGCAACTCGGAATAATTCCAGATGATAGACCCAAAACAGCTTTCTGTATCCCAAACTTTCATTATCAATGGACTGTTATGCCCTTCGGTCTCAAAACCGCACCTTCTATTTTCCAACAGTCTATGATAAGGGTTTATAAGTCAATTCTTTCCTTTGCACTAATTTACATTGATGATGTGTTGATATTTTCTCCAGATGTTCCTACACACCAAAACCATTTACACCAATTCATTTCTCTGACAAAGGAACATGGAATCATGCTTTCACCATCAAAAATGATACTTGCACAGAATGAAATTGATTTTCTTGGCATGCATTTTGCTAATGGAACCTATCAACCTCAGCCACATCTCGCAAAAGAATTACTCGACTTTCCAGATCACCAACTTTCTCAAAAGCAGGTCCAGCAATTCCTTGGAATAGCCAATTATATCCGACAGTTTATCCACCATTTTAGCCACCTGTCCAAACCACTAACACAGCTTTTGAAAAAGAATCCACCTGCCTGGTCAGATATCCACTCCAGATCAGTCCAACAAATCAAAGCAGTCACTCAGAATTTGCCACCTCTTCAGATTCCCTCCACTGGCAAAAGAATATTGCAGACTGATGCAAGTGATGAGTGTTGGGGAGCAGTACTTTTGGAAGAAAAAGACAAAATCCACAGTATTTGTGGATATGCAAGTGGTCAGTTCAAAGAGTCAGAATGTCACTATCACTCAACCTTTAAAGAAATCCTAGCTGTAAAGTATGGAATCAAAAGATTTGAGTTTCACTTGATTGGACACCACTTCACCGTCTTAATGGATTGTTCCTCTTTCCCAAAGATGCTTAACTTCAAAGGGAAGTCAGTGCCACATCACCAACTTCTACGATGGGCAGAATGGTTTAGCAAATACAACTTTTAAGTTGTGCATATAAAAGGGGATAAGAACCTTATTCCTGATTATCTTTCACGACTTGCTCATAAACCTACTCTCCCATTACAATCTCCAATCTTTCCACTACTCTTCTCCATGGATAGGTTTATTCCTAATCCAAGTCCCAAAAAATCTCAAATTCCTACCCTGCACATACCAGCCCTGAGAAAAGCATCTCATCCACCAAACTGTCCTTTAAAATCTCCCTCTCAGATAAAAGCCTTTGCCCTTAGACATTTGTTTTATTTTCTCCATATCTTCTGTCTTAAGAAGAATCTTACCAAGAATTACTTCAATCTTGAAAAACCTTGGAGTATCTTGTTCAAAATCTACCCAAATGCACCCTTCTGTGATGAAGAACTATGGTTTTTATGGTGTTTGTCTGTTTTGCACACTCATGCAGTCATCTTCCCACTTGTTGATATTTTCGATCTCCTCACAGAACCTTCCAGACAAGGTTCCTATATTTGGCAATTCCTAGAATGGTACGCACCATTGTCATGGTGGCGTCATGAATTTCTTCGCCAAATTCAGGCACGAAAAATCTGGCAGAAAGATTTTAAAAAGGCAGAAAAATTATCTGTTGTTTATTTTTTCCATAGGCCTTATATCTGGAATCCTGCTAGCAACTCTATCTGGACCCAGCCACAAGCTTGGTGTTGGGAAGTGCTTGATGACTTTGATGACTGTCGACATCCTCTTTGGAAGAAAAATCTCCAGAACACTCTCTGTGAATTAAATAATGTTGAACCAGCCTCACTGAATCCTCCTACATATGATACAGCAGAATCCTCTCTCCGACCAAATTTTATGGATTCACTTTTCCAAGATTCACAAGATCCATATCTTGATCTTAATCTTAATCTTTTGGATGATGAAGCATTTTTAAGAGATACAATAGCACAGAACTTTTTATCTTCTCCTGAACAGCATTTGGCTACACCTGAACAACAAAGGCCAAACAAAGGTAAAAAACCTGCCAATGAAGATCTCGATTGGACCCCACAGAGAGATGATACAGATCCTGAGGATATGAACATGTCACCATCCCATGAACCGATAAAAAATAAATAAAGTATCTTTATTAAAGTAGCTTTGTAAAAGATGGGAATATATTCCATCTTTAAGTAAAGTAGCTTTTAAGATTCCTTTTTATCTTACTTTTTATAAAGTACCTTTTGTAAAAGGAGATTCCTCCTTATCCTAGATAATAATCATATGTAATAGTTTGTATTCTAGGTGTGTAAGCCTCTTTACAGGCTATATATATGTATTAAAATGAAAGGAGGAGGGATATACTTCCTCTCAAGACTTTTCTTTAATACTTCTCTATGAATCTCTAAAGTTTCCTTCTTCTCTTTCATTAAAATATTCTTATTATTATTCTGGGGATCCTTTTATCTTAAACTCTTTAGTACGTAAAACAGTTCCTCTTTATCTGTGTTGTCAGTCTAACAGGACAGTCCACCAGTTGGCCAGGAAGAGCCATTTAGGATAGTCATACTTGACTAGGCACTCTAACTTGGTGTTGTTTTGCGTACTCTGGAGCCCTTTTGGTATCAGAGCCTTCCAGTTTAATTCTAAGGTATTTTGATGAAAGGGAATTTTTATACTCATGGCTTTTTTCAACAGTTTATCTTTATCTTCTTCCTCTTCTTCAAGATCATCTTTTTCGCTCTCTCCTTCTACTGTAAAAAACTTTGATTATCTTTATGAGCTTAATTTCCTAGATGAATCTCAAAAGATCCAAGACTCTCATTTGCCTTTCCTTAATCCTTATGATGCTTTTACCAAAACACCCAGATCCAATGTTTTATCCAATATCAAGACACTTATCCGTCAACCTAAATCTCATGTCAAAGAGTATATTCAGTCCTCTTCTTTCAGACAGCATCCTATTAAAGCAACTGGGCAAGAACAGTTTATACCTCTTGATATACCTTCTGAGTCCATCCCATACTGGACTAATCAAGGTCTATCTCACCTTCATTTTGGTGTTGTTTTGCGTACTCTGGAGCCCTTTTGCAAAAGGGCTCCAGAGTACGCAAAACAACACCAAGTTAGAGTGCCTAGTCAAGTATAACTATCCTAAACGGCTCTTCCTGGCCAACTAGTGGACTGTCCTGTTAGACTGACAGCACAGATAAAGAGGAACTATTTTACGTACTAAAGAGTTTAAGATAAAAGGATCCCCAGAATAATAATAAGAATATTTTAATGAAAGAGAAGAAGGAAACTTTAGAGATTCATAGAGAAGTATTAGAGAAAAGTCTTGAGAGGAAGTATATCTCTCCTCCTTTCATTTTAATACATATATATAGCCTGTAAAGAGGCTTACACACCTAGAATACAAACTATTACATATGATTATTATCTAGGATAAGGAGGAATCTCCTTTTACAAAAGGTACTTTATAAAAAGTAAGATAAAAAGGAATTTTAAAAGCTACTTTACTTAAAGATGGAATATATTCCCATCTTTTACAAAGCTACTTTAATAAAGATACTTTATTTATTTTTTATCGGTTCATGGGATGGTGACATGTTCATATCCTCAGGATCTGTATCATCTCTCTGTGGGGTCCAATCGAGATCTTCATTGGCAGGTTTTTTACCTTTGTTTGGCCTTTGTTGTTCAGGTGTAGCCAAATGCTGTTCAGGAGAAGATAAAAAGTTCTGTGCCATTGTATCTCTTAAAAATGCTTCATCATCCAAAAGATTAAGATTAAGATCAAGATATGGATCTTGTGAATCTTGGAAAAGTGAATCCATAAAATTTGGTCGGAGAGAGGATTCTGCTGTATCATATGTAGGAGGATTCAGTGAGGCTGGTTCAACATTATTTAATTCACAGAGAGTGTTGTTATGCATTTTCTAATGATGCAACATACCGCAAGTATACGGTGTACCGCAATAGTACTTAAGATATCGATCCCACGAGGAACGTGTTTACACACTATTACTAATTGATTTTAATCTTGTTTACAATGATAATAAATTTGATGGTTGAATTAGAACTACTTAATTTAAACCTAATTTATGTTTATCAGAAGAAGATAAATAGTATATGAATGAAGAACTAAACATAATGAATTTGATCCATCATTTTGATTTACATTTATTCATCTTTCATGCAAGCCAAGTTAGAATAAATTTTTAACTCACTCTCTCGACATGAATTAAAATGCCTAAAACATACAATTAAAATTCTAACTCACAATTTTCATTAATGAATTAGAGGTTTCTAATTACATATTTTAAGAATAGACACTAACCTATAGCAATTATCTCAATATACCAATCTCTTAAATATATCTTAATAATGAAATTCTATTAGATGTCAGATAAAGTAAACTCTCGAATTACTTTAACTTATAAAAATCAAGCAAAAGATACTAATAGAAAATCTGCAATGAAAGACTATGAAAGTTGATGAAAATAGAAAGAATAAAAACATGCAAATTCATTAAAATGATATTCATAGAAATATTGGAGAAGAATTAAAATTAAGAGAATAAGATAGAAGCCTTTCAACCCTTTTCTCAATCTCTTGAAAATATATTTTCTCCTCCTCCTTGATCTTCTTCTTCAAACCATAAAACTAAATAGAAATTTAACTAAGAAAAATATGTCTTACAAAATACAGGAAAATTACTTAACTAAAAAATTCCACTTTAAAAATTACAGTTAACCTAATATTTATAGATATTAATCTAAGAATTGTGTCCCTTGAGAATGGTTGCAAAGTTTGGTGAAAGAAGACAACTTTTCATGTGTCTTTTGGCTCAAAACTGCCCCAACGGTCGTCTCTGTCGCGATCGCAACGTTATCGCGATCGCGACAGAACGCGCTGCTTCTTTTCTTCTTTCTTTCTCTCGGATTTCTCTTCTTTCTCTGGCCAGTCACGTCTCGCTACTCCCCATCACGGCGTGTCTTCGCGTGTGCGTGGCGTGACTTGCGCTCACGTCTCGCCTCCTCTCCTCTCCTTCCTCTTCTTTCTCTTCTCTTCTCTTCTCTTCCTTTCCTGGCCTCTCTCACGTGTCACGTCGCGTGACCTTTGCTCACGGCGTGACTCGTCTCTTGCAGCTCCTTCTCTTCTTTTCTTTCTCTTTTTCTTCTTTCTCTTCTTTCTTCTCAGCAAGTCACGTCACGTGACTCCTGGTCACGGCGTGACCTCTTATGTGAGACGTGATCTGCTCCTCTTCTCGTGACCCTCTCCTTCTTTATCTGTTCTTTTCTTCATTTTTCACCTACAAATAACAGTAAACACACAAACATGCACTCTAATACAAATAATCACAAATTAACACATCACATTAAATTTTACAAACAATTACCTGATTAATTACATAAACTCACACAAATTAAATACATAATTATACTTCAATTTAGCTCCTATCAAGTGTTCTGGAGATTTTTCTTCCAAAGAGGATGTCGACAGTCATCAAAGTCATCAAGCACTTCCCAACACCAAGCTTGTGGCTGGGTCCAGATAGAGTTGCTAGCAGGATTCCAGATATAAGGCCTATGGAAAAAATAAACAACAGATAATTTTTCTGCCTTTTTAAAATCTTTCTGCCAGATTTTCCGTGCCTGAATTTGGCGAAGAAATTCATGACGCCACCATGACAATGGTGCGTACCATTCTAGGAATTGCCAAATATAGGAACCTTGTCTGGAAGGTTCTGTGAGGAGATCGAAAATATCAACAAGTGGGAAGATGACTGCATGAGTGTGCAAAACAGACAAACACCATAAAAACCATAGTTCTTCATCACAGAAGGGTGCATTTGGGTAGATTTTGAACAAGATACTCCAAGGTTTTTCAAGATTGAAGTAATTCTTGGTAAGATTCTTCTTAAGACAGAAGATATGGAGAAAATAAAACAAATGTCTAAGGGCAAAGGCTTTTATCTGAGAGGGAGATTTTAAAGGACAGTTTGGTGGATGAGATGCTTTTCTCAGGGCTGGTATGTGCAGGGTAGGAATTTGAGATTTTCTGGGACTTGGATTAGGAATAAACCTATCCATGGAGAAGAGTAGTGGAAAGATTGGAGATTGTAATGGGAGAGTAGGTTTATGAGCAAGTCGTGAAAGATAATCAGGAATAAGGTTCTTATCCCCTTTTATATGCACAACTTAAAAGTTGTATTTGCTAAACCATTCTGCCCATCGTAGAAGTTGGTGATGTGGCACTGACTTCCCTTTGAAGTTAAGCATCTTTGGGAAAGAGGAACAATCCATTAAGACGGTGAAGTGGTGTCCAATCAAGTGAAACTCAAATCTTTTGATTCCATACTTTACAGCTAGGATTTCTTTAAAGGTTGAGTGATAGTGACATTCTGACTCTTTGAACTGACCACTTGCATATCCACAAATACTGTGGATTTTGTCTTTTTCTTCCAAAAGTACTGCTCCCCAACACTCATCACTTGTATCAGTCTGCAATATTCTTTTGCCAGTGGAGGGAATCTGAAGAGGTGGCAAATTCTGAGTGACTGCTTTGATTTGTTGGACTGATCTGGAGTGGATATCTGACCAGGCAGGTGGATTCTTTTTCAAAAGTTGTGTTAGTGGTTTGGACAGGTGGCTAAAATGGTGGATAAACTGTCGGATATAATTGGCTATTCCAAGGAATTGCTGGACCTGCTTTTGAGAAAGTTGGTGATCTGGAAAGTCGAGTAATTCTTTTGCGAGATGTGGCTGAGGTTAATAGGTTCCATTAGCAAAATGCATGCCAAGAAAATCAATTTCATTCTGTGCAAGTATCATTTTTGATGGTGAAAGCATGATTCCATGTTCCTTTGTCAGAGAAATGAATTGGTGTAAATGGTTTTGGTGTGTAGGAACATCTGGAGAAAATATCAACACATCATCAATGTAAATTAGTGCAAAGGAAAGAATTGACTTATAAACCCTTATCATAGACTGTTGGAAAATAGAAGGTGCGGTTTTGAGACCGAAGGGCATAACAGTCCATTGATAATGAAAGTTTGGGATACAGAAAGCTGTTTTGGGTCTATCATCTGGAATTATTCCGAGTTGCCAAAAACCTGCTTTGAGGTCAAACTTGAAAAAGATTTGGGCATTATGAAGGTAAGGGAAAAGGGAGGAAATATTTGGTAAAGGGTATTTGTTATCTTTGAGGAAAGGGTTGAGTGGTGTATAGTCAATAACAAGTCTCTTCTTGCCTCGGACTTGTTCAGAGTGTTTATTAACATAGAAAGCCTGACAGGCCCAATCAGATTGGGTAGGCTCAATTAAGTTCTGGGCTAAAAGCTGAGAGCATTCATCCTGGGCTAAAGCAAAATCTTCTGGTGACATTCCTGGATGAGTAGCTCTTGTAGGATTTATGTCTTCAGACTTTTTGAAAGGAAGGGTAATGAAGAATTCTGGTCTGGTCCACAAAGGGTTTGGATTTTTGGAGAGAAAATCAGTATGAGATATAGCACAACAATGAGTTTCAAGCTCATTTTTGATCTGGGCAAAGGGTCCTGGGTCAAAGACAAGGAAAAGTGAATGGGTAGTAGTATAAGGCTGAAAGGATTGCTTATGTTGAAGACCATTGGGTCTTATTCTGAGGCGAGGTAATTTGCAATAAGCATCAAAGCCGAAAACAAGATCTTTTCCTGGAAGGTCTGATCCAAAGGCATGGATCTAAACAAAACAATCAGGAAATAATTGAATTTTTATGGGGTTTCTGGTTCTGAGCTTTATTGTAAGGATACCTTGGTTGGCTGCCTGAAAATGTTGAGTGTATGGAATCCAACAGGAGGAAGGAAGGATTTTTGGGTTCAGGATGGTGTTATGGGCTCCAGTATCTATGAAGGCTATTATGCTAATGGGATTAGCATATTTATCAGGAAATACTTTTGCTGGGACCAGTGGAATTGGATGGGTGGATAATATGGACTTGGTTGGAGATGGGAATGGCTCAATAGCTGAGATTTCAGAAATACTATCATCCTCATCAGAGGAATCAGAATCAGAATCTGAGAAATCAGAATCAGTATACTCAATTGCAAAAAGAGTATAGGGGTCTGGTTCGTCATTTTCAAAGAAGAGAGATTCAATATCATCATTTTGGATATCAATGGGAGAAGTTTGTTGAATTTGTTGAAGAAGTTGTTGAGACTTTTTCCGTTGAGGACATTTCTTTGCAAAGTGACCTTTTTGGCCACAAACAAAACATCTGTCACCTTTTGGTTTGTGTCTCTTTCGTCTGAAAAACCGAACTTTCTTCCCTTGATAAGGAAGACGACGATGCTTGTAGAACTTCTTCTTTTGAAACTTGAATTTGTTATGCTTCTTGTAAGGAGGACATGAACAATCTTTCTTAGGAAAGCATTTGATTTCCAAATCAGGTCGTTTGCAATCTGCTTTGATCTGTGGATCTTTTCCTTTTAAGAAAGTATTCTTAATCATCTTTTGAGAAGCACAGAGTCTTTCAAGTGCCATGAGAACTCTTTGATAAATTTGTCCCAATGAGAGGGAGTTGAGCTGAATACCTTGTTCCCGAAGATAGAACATCGTACTATCAGAAAGTTGCTCTGGAATCGAGGACAAGAATCCTTGTTTCAGATTAGGATCATTTGCTCCATTAAGCATGTAAAAGAGTTTAGACATCCTCTTATAATGCTTATTGAGATCCTTTGGCAGGAGAGAACAACATTTCATTTTGAAGAATTTGTCTCTGGAGGTATTCTCAAAGTCTCGGACATCACCAATGAACTCAGCATGGATCTTTTGGAGTACACAAGTGATGGATTCAGATCTGACAAATTGAGTTTTTGTATATTCATCAAGGCGAGTGAACCAATCTCGTAATCTGCTACCAGTCACAATGCATTGAGAATTGGCTCCATCGGAATCTGAAAAAGTTTTGTAGATTTCTGAAGGCATTATACAAGAGAATATCACTAAAATCGAAAAATCGTAAAATTGGAGAAAATTTTTGATCTGAGTGTAATAATTTAGTAAATCTTGAGAATTGGCTTTATCGGAATCTGACGAATTTTTATGGATTTCAAAAGGCATTATGATAAGAAAAACCACTAAAATCGAAAAATCATAAAAAGTGGGAGAATTTTGGATCTGAGTGAAATAATTTAGGAAAACTTGATTGGAATTGCTACTGAAAGCTTACCAGTCACAATGAATTCAGAATTGGCTCCATCGAAATCTGACGAATATTTGTGCATTTCTGAAGGCATTATATTAGTGAAAATCACTAAAATCGAAAAATCGTAAAAAGTGGGGGAATTTTTGATATGAGTGTAATAATTTAGGAAAACTTGATTGGAAATTCTACTGTAAGCTTACCAGTCACAATGCATTGAGAATCTGCTCCATCGGAATCTGACGAATTTTTGTGAATTTCTGAAAGCATTATAATAGGAAAAATTAGTAAAATCCAAAAATTGTAAAAACTCGTGAAATTTTTTATCTGAGTGTAATAATTTAGGAAAACTTGATTGGAATGGGTAATGGAAGCTTACCAGTCACAATGCATTGAGAATTGGCTCCATCGGAATCTGACAAAATTTTTTGGATTTCTGAGGCATTATACGAGGGAAAATTAGTAAAATCGAAAATTCGTAAAAACTCGTGAAATTTTAGATCTGAGTGTAATAATTTAGGAAAACTTGATTGGAATGGCTACTGGAAGCTTACCATTCACAATGCATTGAGAATTGGCTCCATCGGAATCTGACAAATTTTTGTGGATTTCTTAAGGCATTATACTAGGGAAAATTAGTAAAATCGTAAAATCTCGTGAAATTTTTGATCTGAGTGTAATAATTTAGAAAAAGTTGATTGGAATGGCTACTGGAAGCTTACCAGTCACAATGCATTGAGAATTGGCTCCATCGGAATCTGAAAAATTTTTGTGGATTTCTGAAGGCATTATACTAGGGAAATCAGTTAAATCGAAAAATCGTAAAAAGTGGGAGAATTTTTTATATGAGTTCGATAATTTAGGAAAACTTGATTCGAATTGCTACTAAAAGCTTACCAATTACAATGCATTGAGAATTGGCTCCATCGGAATCTGACGAATTGTTATGTATTTCTGAAGGCATTATACTAGGAAAAATCACTAAAATCGCAAAATCGTAAAAACTCGTGAAATTTTTTATCTGAGTCTAATAATTTAGGAAAATTTGATTGGAATATCTATTGGAAGCTTACCAGTCACAACGCATTGAGAATTAACTCCACCGGAATCTGATGAATTTTTATGAATTTCTGAAGGTATTATACAAGAGAAAATCACTTAAAACGAAAAATCGAAAAAAGTGGGGGAATTTTGAATCAAAGTGTAATAATTAAGGAAAACTTGATTGGAATGGCTACTGGAAGCTTTCCAGTCACGATGCATTGAGAATTGGATCCATCGGAATCTGACAAATTTTTGTGAATATCTTAAGGCATTATACTAGGGAAAATTAATAAAATCGAAAAATCGTAAAAACTCGTGAAATTTTTGATTTGAGTGTAATAATTTAGAAAAAGTTGATTGGAATGGCTATTGGAAGCTTACCCGTCACAATGCATTGAGAATTGGCTCCATCGAAATCTGAAAATTTTTTGTGAATTTTTGAAGGCATTATACTAGGAAAATCGCTTAAATCGAAAAATCGTAAAAAGTGGGGGAATTTTTTATATGAGTTCGATAATTTAGGAAAACTTGATTGAAATTGCTACTGGAAGCTTACCAGTCACAATGCATTGAGAATTTGCTCCATCGGAATCTGACGAATTGTTGTGGATTTCTGAAGGCATTATACTAGGAAAAATCACTAAAATCGAAAAATCGTAAAAACTCGTGAAATTTTTTATCTGAGTCTAATAATTTAGGAAAACTTGATTGGAATAGCTACTGGAAGCTTACCAGTCACAATGCATTGAGAATTGGCTCCATCGGAATCTGATGAATTTTTATGAATTTCTCAAGGTATTATAATAGGGAAAATCACTAAAATCGAAAAATCGTAAAAAGTGGGGGAATTTTGGATCAGAGTGTAATAATTAAGGAAAACTTGATTGGAATGGCTACTAGAAGCTTACCAGTCACAATGCATTTAGAATTGGCTCCATTGGAATCTGACATATTTTTGTGGATTTCTCAAGGCATTATACTAGAAAAAATCACTAAAATCGAAAAATCGTAAAAACTCGTGAAATTTTTGATCTGAGTCTAATAATTTAGGAAAACCTGATTGGAATAGCTACTGGAAGCTTACCAGTCACAATGCATTGAGACTTGACTCTATCGGAATCGGACGAATTTTTGTGAATTTCTAAAGGCATTATAATAGGAAAAATCACTAAAATCGAAAAATCGTAAAAACTCGTGAAATTTTGGATCTGGGTCTAATAATTTAGGAAAACTTGATTTGAATAACCACTGGAAACTTACCAGTCACAATGCAATGAGAATTGGCTCTATCGAAATCTGACAAATTTTGTGGATTTCTGAAGGCATTATACTAGTGAAAATTAGTAAAATCGAAAAATAGTAAAATCTCGTGAAATTTTTGATCTGAATTTAATAATTTAGGAAAACTTGATTGGAATTGCTACTGGAAGCTTACTAGTCACAATCCATTGAGAATTGGCTCAATCGAAATCTGGCGAATTTTTATGGATTTCAGAAGGCACTATAATAGGAAAAATTACTAAAATCGAAAAATCGTAAAAAGTGGAGAATTTATGATCTGAGTGTAATAGTTTAGAAAAACTTGATTGGAATAGCTACTAGAAGCTTACAGGTCACAATGCATTGAGAATTGGCTCCATCGGAATCTGACAAATTTTTGTGGATTTCTGAAGGCATTATACTAGGAAAAATTAGTAAAATCGAAAAATCGTAAAAACTCGTGAAATTTTTGATCTGAGTGTAATAATTTAGGAAAACTTGATTGGAATATCTACTAGAAGTTTACCAGTCACAATGCATTGAGAATTGTCTCCATCGGAATCTAGCGAATTTTTGTGGATTTCTGAAGGTATTATACTAGGAAAAATCACTAAAATCGAAAAATCATAAAAAGTGGAAAAATTTTTGATTTGAGTGTAATAATTTAGGAAATCTTAATTGGAATTACTACTGTAAGCTCACTAGTCACAATGTATTGAGAATTGGCTCCATCGGAATCTGACTAATTTTTGTGGATTTCTAAAGGCATTATACTAGAAAAAATCATTAAAATTATAAAATCGTAAAAACTCGTGAAATTTTTTATCTAAGTTTAATAATTTGGGAAAACTTGATTGGAATAGCTACTGGAAGCTTACCAGTCACAATACATTGAGAATTGGCTCCATCAGAATCTGACGAATTTTTCTAAATTTCTGTAGGCATTATACTACGGAAAATCAGTAAAATCGAAAAATCGTAAAAAGTCATGGAATTTTGGATCTGAGTGTAATAATTTAGGAACACTTGATTGGAATTGCTACTGAAAGCTTACTAGTCACAATGCATTGAGAATTGGCTCAATCGGAATCTGACAAATTTTTGTGGCTTTCTGAAGACATTATATTAGGGAAAATCACTTAAATCAAAAAATCGTAAAAACTGGGGGAATTTTTTTATATGAGTTCAATAATTTAGGAAAACTTGATTGGAATTGCTACTGAAAGCTTACCAGTCACAATGCATTAAGAATTGGCTCAATCGGAATCTGACGAATTTTTGTGGATTTCTGAAGGCATTATACCAGGAAAAATCACTTAAATCGAAAAATCGTAAAAACTGGGGGAATTTCTTATATGAGTTCAATAATTTAGGAAAATTTGATTGCAATTGCTACTGGAAGCTTACCAGTCACAGTGCATTGAGAATTGGCTCCAACGGAATCTGAAGAATTTTTGTGAATTTCTGAAGGCATTATATTAGGAAAAATCACTAAAATCGAAAAATCGTAAAAAGTGGAGAAATTTTGGATCTGAGTGTAATAATTAAGAAAAACTTGATTGGAATGGCTATTAGAAGCTTTCCAGTCACAATGCATTGAGAATTGGCTCAATCGGAATCTGATAAATTTTTATGGATTTCTGAAGGTATTATACTAGGAAAATCACTAAAATCGAAAAATCGTAAAAAGTAGGGGAATTTTTGGTCTGAATGTAATAATTAAGGAAAAATTTATTGTAATGGCTACTGGAAGCTTATCAGTGACAATGCATTTAGAATTGGCTCCATCGAAATCTGACGAATTTTTTTGTATTTCTGAAGGCATTATACTATAAAAAATCACTAAAATCGTAAAAACTCGTGAAATTTTTGATCCGAGTCTAATAATTTAGGAAAACTTGATTGGAATAGATACTGGAAGCTTACCAGTCACAATGCTTTGATAATTAGCTCCATCGGAATCTGACGAATTTTTGTGAATTTCTGAAAGCATTATACTAGGAAAAATCAGTAAAATCGAAAAATCGTAAAAAGTTAGGGAATTTTTGATCTGAGTCTAATAATTAAAGAAAACTTGATTGGAATAGCTACTGGAAGCTTACCAGTCACATTGCATTGAGAATTGGCTCTATCGGAATCTGATGAATTTTTATAGATTTCTGAAGGTATTATATTTGAAAAAATCACTAAAATCGAAAAATCGTAAAAAGTCGGGGAATTTTGGATCTGAGTGTAATAATTAAGGAAAACTTGATTGGAATGGCTACTGGAAGCTTATCAGTCACAATGCATTGAGAATTCGCTCCATCGGAATCTGATGAATTTTTGTGGATTTCTGAAGGCATTATACTAGAAAAAATCACGAAAATCGAAAAATAGGAAAAACTCGTGAAATTTTTGATCCGAGTCTAATAATTTAGGAAAACTTGATTGGAATAGCTACTGGAAACTTATCAGTCACAATGTATTGAGAATTGGCTCCATCAGAGTTTGACAAATTTTTATGAATTTCTGAAGGCATTATACTAGGAAAAATCACATAAATCGAAAAATCGTGAAAAGTGGGGGAATTTTTTATACGAGTTTAATAATTTAGGAAAACTTGATTGGAATTGCAACTGGAACATTACCAGTCACAATGCTTTGAGAATTGGCTCCATCAGAATCTGACGAATTTTTGTGGATTTCTAAATTACACTAGGCAAAATCACTAAAATCGAAAAATCGTAAAAACTCTTGAAATTTTTTATCTGAGTTTAATAATTTAGGAAAACTTGATTGGAATAGCTACTGGAAACTTACCAGTCACAATGCATTGAAAATTGGCTCCATCGAAATCTGACGAATTTTTATGGATTTCTGAAACCATTAAACTAGGAAAAATTAGTAAAATCGAAAAATCGTAAAAACTCGTAAAATTTTTTGATCTGAGTGTAATAATTTAGGAAATCTTAATTGGAATTGCTACTGGAGGCTTACCAGTCACAATGCATTGAGAATTGGCTCCATCGGAATCTAACGAATTTTTATGGATTTCTGAAGGCATTATACTTGGGAAAATCATTTAAATCGATAAATCGTAAAAAGTGGTGGAATTTTTTATATGAGTTCAATAATTTAGGAAAACTTAATTTGAATTGCAACTGGAAGCTTATCAGTCACAATGCATTGAGAATTGCCTCCATCGGAATCTAACGAATTTTTGTGGATTTTTGAAGACATTATAGTAGGAAAAATAACTAAAATCGAAAAATCGTAAAAAAGTGGAAAAATGTTGGATCTGAGTGTAATAATTTAGGAAATCTTAATTGGAATTGCTACTGGAAGCTTACTAGTCACAATGCATTGAGAATTGGCTCAATCGGAATTTGACGAATTTTTGTGGATTTCTGAAGGTATTATACATGGGAAAATCACTAAAATCGAAAAATCGTAAAAAGTGGGAGAATTGAGGATCTGAGTGTAATAATTTAGGAAAACTTGATTGGAATGGCTACTGAAAGCTTACCAGTTACAATGCATTGAGTATTGGCTCCATCGGAATCTTACAAATTTTTATGGATTTCTGAAGGTATTATACTAGGAAAAATCAATAAAATCGAAAAATCGTAAAAAGTGGGAAAATTTTTTATCTGAGTGTAATAATTTAGGAAATCTTAATCGAAATTGCTACTGGAAACTTACCAGTCACAATGCATTAAGAATTGGCTCCATTAGAATTTGACGAATTTTTATGGATTTCTGAAGCCATTATACTAGGGAAAATAACATAAATCTAAAAATCGTGAAAAGTGGGGGAATTTTTGATACGAGTTTAATAATTTAGGAAAACTTGATTGGAAAAACTACTGGAAGCTTACCAGTAACAATGCTTTGAGAATTTGTTCCATCGAAATCTGACGAATTTTTGTAGATTTCTGAAGGCATTACACTATGCAAAATCACTAAAATCGAAAAATCGTAAAAACTCGTGAAATTTTTTATCTGAGTCTAATAATTTAAGAAAACTTGATTGGAATAGCTACTGGAAACTTACCAATCACAATGCATTGAAAATTGGCTCCATCGGAATATGACGAATTTTTGTGGATTTCTGAAGGCATTATACTAGAAAAAAATAGTAAAATCGAAAAATCGTAAAAACTCGTGAAATTTTGATCTGAGTGTAATAATTTAGGAAATCTTAATTGGAATTGCTACTGGAGGCTTACCGGTCACAATGGATTAAGAATTGGCTCCATCGGAATCTGACGAATTTTTGTGGATTTCTGAAATCATTATACAAGAAAAAATCACTAAAATCGAAAAATCGTAAAAACTCGTAAAATTTTTGATCTGAGTGTAATAATTTAGGAAATCTTAATTGGAATGTCTACTGGAAGCTTACCAATCACAATGAATTGAGAATTGTCTCCATCGGAATCTAACGAATTTTTTCTGGATTTCGTAAGGCATTATACTAGGAAAAATTAGTAAAATCGAAAAATCGTAAAAACTCGTGAAATTTTGGATCTGAGTGTAATAGTTTAGGAAAACTTGATTGGAATGGCTACTGGAAGCTTAGCAGTCACAATGCATTGAGAATTGTTTCCATCGGAATCTGACGAATTTTTGTGGATTTCTGAAGGCATTATATTATGAAAAATCTCTAAAATCAAAAAATCGTAAAAACTCGTGAAATTTTGGATCTGAGTCTAATAATTTAGGAAAACTTGATTGAAAAATCTACTGGAAGCTTACCAGTCACAATGAATTGAGAATTGGCTCCATCGGAATCTGACAAACTTTTATGGATTTCTGAAGGTATTATACTAGGAAAAATCACTTAAATCGAAAAATTGTAAAAAGTGGGAAATTTTGGATCTGAGTGCAATAATTTAGTAAAACTTGATTGGAATTGCTACTGGAAGCTTACCAGTCAAAATGCATTGAGAATTGGCTCGATCGGAATCTAACGAATTTTTATGAATTTCTGAAGGCATTATACTAGGCAAATCACTAAAATCGAAAAATTGTAAAAAGTGAAAAAAATTTGGATTTGTGTGCAATAAATTCAGGAAAACTTGATTTGAATGACTAATGGAACCTTATCAGTCACAATGTATTGAGAATTGGCTCAATCGAAATCTGACGAATTTTTATGGATTTCTGAAGGTATTATACAAGCGAAAATCACTAAAATCGAAAAATCGTAAAAAGTTGAAAATTTTTTTATCTGAGTGTAATAATTTAGGAAAACTTGATTAGAATAACTACTGGAAGGTTACCAGTCACAATACATTGAGAATTGGTTTCATCGGAATTTGACGAATTTTTATGTATTTCTGAAGGCATTATACTAGGAAAAATCACTAAAATTAAAAAAAGTGGGGAAATTTTGGATTTGAGTGCAATAATTTAGGAAAACTTTTTTGCAATTATTACTGTAAGCTTACCAGTCACAATGCATTGAGAATTGGCTCCTTGGAATCTGACGAATTTTTGTGAATTTATGAAGGCATTATAATAGGAAAAAAACACTAAAATCGAAAAATCGTAAAAAGTTGGAAAATTTCTAATCTGGGTGCAATAATTTATGAAAACTTGATTGGAATAGCTACTGGAAGTTTACCAGTTACAATGCATTGAGAATTGGGTCCATCACAATCTGACGAATTTTTATGGATTTCTGAAAGTATTATATTAGAGAAAATAACTAAAATCGAAAAAACGTAAAAATTGGAGAAATTTTGGATCTGAGTGCAATAATTTAGGAAACCTTGATTGGAATTGTTACTGAAAACTTAACAGTCACAATGCAATGAGAATTGGCTCCATCGGAATCTGGCGAATTTTTGTGAATTTCTGAATATATTATACTAGGAAAAATCACTAAAATCGAAAAATCGTAAAAACTCGTGAAATTTTTTATCTGAGTCTAATAATTTAGGAAAACTTGATTGGAATAGCTACTGGAAGCTTATCGATCACAATGCATTGAGAATTGGCTCCATCGAAATCTGACGAATTTTTGTTGATTTCTGAAGGCTTTATACTGGGAAAAATCACTAAAATCGAAAAATTGTAAAAACTCGTGAAATTTTTTATCTGAATCTAATAATTTAGAAAAACTTGATTGGAATAGCTACTGCAAGCTTAACAGTCACAATGCATTGAGAATTGGCTCCATCGGAATCTGACGAATTTTTATGGATTACTTAAGGCATTATACTAGGGAAAATCACTAAAATCGAAAAATCGTAAAAAGTGGAAAAATTTTTGATCTGAGTGCAATAATTTAGGAAAATTTTATTTGAATTGCTACTGGAAGCTTACCAGTCACAATGCATTGAGAACTGACTCCATCGGAATCTGACGAATTTTTATGGATTTCTGAAAGTATTATATTAGGCAAAATCACTAAAATCGAAAAATTGTAAAAACTCGTGAAATTTTTTATCTGAGTCTAATAATTTAGAAAAAGTTGAGTGGAATAGATATTGGAAGCTTACCAGTCACAATTCATTGAGAATTGACTCCATCGGAATCTGACGAATTTTTGTGGATATCTGAAGGCATTATACTAGGAAAAATAACTAAAATCGAAAAATCGTAAAAAGTAAAAATTTTTTTTATATGAGTGCAATAATTTAGGAAAACTTGATTGGAATTGCTACTGGAAGTTTACCAGTCACAATTAATTGAGAATTGACTCCATCGGAATCTGACGAATTTTTATGGATTTCTGAATGCATTATACTAGGGAAAATCACTAAAATCGAAAAATTGTAAAAACTGGGGAAATTTTGGATCTGAATCTAATAATTTAGAAAAACTTAATTGGAAAGGCTAGTGGAAGCTTACAAGTCACAATTCATTGAGAATTGGCTCCATCGGAATCTGTCGAATTTTTATGGATTTCTGAAGAAAATTACTAAAATCAAAAAATCGTAAAAACTCATGAAATTTTGGATCTGAGTCTAATAATTTAGGAAAACTTGATTGGAATAGCTACTGAAAGTTTACCAGTCATAATGCATTGAGAATTGGCTCCATCGGAATCTGACGAGTTTTTATGTATTTCTGAAGGCATTATTATACTAGAAAAAATCACTAAAATCAAAAAATCGTAAAAAGTTGGGAAATTTTGGATCTGAGTGTAATAATTTAGGAAAACTTGATTAGAATCGCTACTGAAAGTTTACCAGTCACAATTCATTGAGAATTGGCTCCATCAAAATCTGACGAAAATTTATGGATTTCTAAAGGTATTATATTAAAAAAAATCACTAAAATCAAAAAATCGTAAAAAGTTAAAAAATTTTGGATATGAGTGTAATAATTTAGGAAAACTTGATTTGAATTGATACTGAAAGCTTACCGGTCACAATTCATTGAGAATTGGCTCCATTGGAATATGACGAATTTTTATTGATTTCTGAAGGTATTATACTAGGGAAAATCACTAAAATAGAAAAATCGTAAAAACTCGTAAAATTTTGGATCTGAGTCTAATAATTTATGAAAACTTGATTGGAATAGTTTCTGGAAGCTTACCAGTCACAATGCATTGAGAATTGGCTCCATCGGAATCTGACGAATTTTTATGGATTTCTGAAAGTATAATACTAGGAAAAATCACTAAAATCGAAAAATCGTAAAAAGTGGAGAAATTTTGGATCTGTCTGCAATAATTTAAGAAAACTTGATTGGAATGGCTACTGGAAGCTTACCAGTCACAATTCATTAAGAATTGGCTTAATCGGAATCTGACGAATTTTTATGGATTTCTGAAGGCATTATAGTAAGCAAAATCACTAAAATCGAAAAATCGTAAAAAGGGGGAAAATTTTGGATCTGAGTGCAACAATTTAGTAAAATTTGATTAAAATTGCTACTGGAAGCTTACGAGTCACAATGCATAGAGAATTGGCTCCATTGAAATCTGACGATTTTTTGTGGATTTCTGAAGTTATTATACTATGAAAAATCTCTAAAATCGAAAAATCATAAAAACTCGTGAAATTTTTTATCTGAGTCTAATAATTTAGGTAAACTTGATTCGAATAGTTATGGGAAGCTTATCAGTCACAATGCATTGAGAATTGACTCCATCGGAATCTGACGAATTTTTATGGATTTCTGAAAGCATTATACTAGGAAAAATCATTAAAATCGAAAAATCGTAAAAAGTGGAGAAATTTTGCATCTGAGTGCAATAATTTAGTAAAACTTGATTGAAATTGCTACTGGAAGCTTACCAATTACAATGCATTGAGAATTGGCTCCATCGAAATCTGACGAATTTTTGTGGATTTCTGAAGGCATTATATTACGAAAAATCTCTAAAATCGTAAAAACTCGTAAAATTTTGGATCTGAGTCTAATAATTTAGGAAAACTTGATTGGAATAACTACTAGAAGCTTACCAGTCATAATGCATTGAGAATTGGTTCCATCAGAATCTAACGAATTTTTATGGATTTCTGAAGGCATTATATTAGGAAAAATCACTAAAATCGAAAAATCGTAAAAACTCGTGAAATTTTGGATCTGAGTCTAATAATTTAGAAAAACTTGATTGGAATAGCTACTGGAAGCTTACCAGTCACAACGCATTGAGAATTGGCTCCATCGGAATCTGACGAATTTTTATGGATTTCTGAAGACATTATACTAGGAAAAATTAATAAAATCGAAAAATCGTAAAAAGTGGAAAAATTTTGGATGTGAGTGCAATAATTTAGGAAAACTTGATTGGAATTGCTACTGGAAGCTTACCAGTCACAATGCATTGAGAATTGGCTCCATCGGAATCTGACGAATTTTTATGGATTTCTGAACGCATTATACTAGGAAAAATCATTAAAATCGAAAAATCGTAAAAAGTGAAGAAATTTTGGATCTGAGTGCAGTAATTTAGGAAAACTTGATTGGAATTACTACTGAAAGCTTACCAATCACAACAGATTGATAATTGACTCAATCGGAATCTGACGAATTTTTATAGATTTCTAAACGCATTATAATAGGTAAAATCACTAAAATCAAAAAATCGTAAAAAGTGTGAAAATTTAGGATTTGAGTGCAATAATTTAGGAAAATTTGATTGACAATGTATTGAGAATTGGATTTATCGGAATCTGAAGAATTTTTGTGGATTTCTAAAAGCGTGTATATATATATATATATATATATATATATATATATATATATATATATATATATATATATATATATATATATTAAGTTTAACGTTTTAGGTCTAATTTTACGATTATGTGTGTATCATTGTGAAGAAAAGTCAAGTAGGAAATATATAATTGAGTTCATCACTAAATCGTTCAAGTGATGAACGCGAACTTAGTTTGACTCAAGTTTTGTGGCAATATTTTAGTCACAAAATAGAAGTGATCAATGGTAGTAAGCTTGTGCAAGGTTTTATTTTCTTTTGGATGAAATATTAATTTCATTTTTTCTTTCTCTTATGATCGATTTCATCGCACAAATTCACCCTTTATCTTTTTTTCTTTTTCTTTGTTCACTGATCTTTATTTGCTGTACACAATATATTAGGACTAATTAATAAAGAAGCAATAGAATAGGTCCAAGAAACCACGAAAACTTTTTTAACTTGTAATGATCAGAAATTCAGAATCAACAACAATGGACAATTCAAAAAACAAAAAAAAACTCTTATATTCGCATCGTCTTCACCCTCCCTCTGCACCACTGTGGCATCTCTCCAAGATTTAGTGAAAACGGCTTTACAATAACAAGAATCAACATATACACTTGTAGATCGATTATAACAGAATGGAAAATTATTCAAAATCACTCACCATCTTCATAACCTTCATTTTAACTGTCCACTCGAAATTATTTAAACCCAAAAAAAAAAAGAAACATTCCTATTGAAAAATTGCAGCCACCAAACCAACAGCGAGAACCACAAAATTATAGTTCTCAACAACACTCACAGCCCCAGAAATATCTTTAGACGCAGTAGGACTATCCCCAGCTGGAGTTTTATCCTTGTTGGGTTTTTCCTGTGCCGGAGCTGGCGCCGGAGCAAGAGGCTTAGGAGTAAAAACATCCACAGGGAGTAAAACTTTATCAACCTGATAAATAGCAAGCTGATTATCTGTGTACACAGTTCCTACAATGCTTGCGTTTGTCAATCCAGTTGTTATGTTAACAATATTTCCGACATTTGTAACATTTAATGATAATCTGTCGCCTGTTCCTGCTTGTGTCCTGACAGGATTTGTCACTGTCTGAAATTGGGAAGACAATATAAACCCTGGAATTACATGAAATTTCATCAATTCTACTTTCTGTTCATCGCTTAAGGTGTTGAGAGTGCCTGCTTTGAGGCCCGAAAACGCATTATCGTTTGGTGCAAAGATTGTTATTCCATTGTTGGTGTTGTTTAGCTCTGAGAATAGCTCGGAATCTTCATGGGTGGCTTTCAGGAGGCGGATTAGGATGGTGAAGTGACCGGCCTTTTCCAGGATTTTGACTACATCTGTCGGGCCTGGTGTCGCAGATACCTGTGAACGGGAACGAATTCAGAATTTAATTTCATATCGTGTTTCGCGTAACACATAAATAAAATATATAAATTAATAAGCTATCAGAAGCAAAATAATTTTTTTAGTGCGATAAATATAAAAAATTATAGGGACTTAATAGAAATTTTCGTGAAGGGGCCGGTATAGATTCGTCCTTGCCTGTGTAGGTGGTTGTGCAGGAGGTGCTGGTGGTGATTGAACTGGTGCAGCTGGCGGTGCCTGTACTGGAGCGGCTGCCGGTGACTGAGCTGAGGTGTTTGTGGAATGGAGGATGAGAAGGAGAAGTGAAAATGAGGAGAAAAGTCGATAGTTCATTTTTATTTTTATTTTTATTTTTTTGGTTAGTGGTAGATAAGATTAAAAAATTGATGTGGAAGTGTTTGATGTTTAAGGAGGGGATTAATGAGGGTTTATATAATAAGGAAGATGGAACTAAATTAGGTGTAATGAGCAATTAATCTAGATCAGATATCAAACTAAGATTAGTCTTTGCTTTAACTGAACTTTTAAAAATTCTAACATAAATACTTTAATATTTACATAAAAAAAATAGAACATTAAATATATAATTAAACTCACAATAAATTGGTTTTTCAGTCGGAAAGATAGGGTTTTCAGTAGGACGTTTTAGCTGCAAAATGATTTGCAATATATATATATCTTCACTCTGTTTCATCATCTGTCATTTTCTGACCCAAAAATTGGCTCTGTAATCAATTTAGATTAGTTTAAATTGATAGAATCCTAAAAGGTATAGCTGGTGATGGTATCATTTCAATCTCTAAGTAACTTTCCCAACTAAGTTTAATAATCGCAAAGTCATAAATTAATTAACATTCGAGTAATTAAGTCCATACGGGTAGAAAGAAATTAAATTCTTTTTTGGTCTAAATTTGATTTATGATTTTATACCTAAATCAAACCAACAATAAAATCTCATATAAAAATTTATTAGATATGATTTTCTTTTTTTTTTTTATAATCTATTTAGTATTCAAAATTTATTTGCTCTCGACTAATCTAAATTAAAACTGAATATGTATATAAAAAGAGGCAAAACACTTACAAGTATTTCACAATGCTTCAATCTGAATAGAGAAAGAAACCCTTGTTATTATAATATCTCATTTCTTAAGAGTTTTTTATTATTTTTTTTAAACATTATGATCCTCATGGCTTTTATTAATAACCTTCTATATCTAATGTAAATAATAAAGGTTGAAAGTAGCTTTAAACTTTCAATAAAAAGTCATAATCAATATACATTTTGAGTATACAAGTCGAGTCTTTAAAGTGTAATTTTTCTTATCCTGACATGCATATTTTACCTATATCTAATCCATTATAAAACACGATTCATCAATTATAAATCATCAAGTATATGTAATAGTATCTACTTCGTATACTTATTACAATTTATTACTATTAAATTATTTCATGAAATTTATTCCAAATAAGAAAAAATATTAAGAAAATAGACTTAGCACAGCTTATGAAGTGATGATTGTCCAAATTTTTATAAATAATGTTATATTGTAACTAGCAGATTTGTAATACTTAATACACACCTCTCATTATTAAGACCAAATATAAGCGGGAAATTTGGAGCAAGGTTTACAGAATTTGATAACATGTGGTTTGCCTAATATCAAACATTAGTGGCTTTAATGCCATATCAAAAAAATGGACTTGAGTCTAACTCAACCTCAAAAATTTATCTGAATTTTTATAAAAAATATTATATATATATTTATAACTAAGATACTTAAAAAAAATCATATTTGATATGTATAAGTGAATTATTTTATATAATTATAATATAGTAGCTTGAACATAATGTTAATTACACACACCTTATAGAAAAAAGTGAAAAATGAAAAGAAACGAAAGAGATATTAGCATAACTGTCATTCACTATCAACATTTCCGTTATGAAAAAATTAATTTAAAGAAATAAGATAAACCTTGTGAAAAAAAAAATGAAAAATAAATATGAAAGAGATGTTTTCACAACTTCCATTCATTATCAATATCTTCATCTTCTATCAAAGAAAAATGAAAATCATGAAAGATATGCTTATTTTATTAAATTTCATGTGTGAATTTTTCATAAATCAATACAATAATGAAATGTCATATAAAATAAATTGATTGAAAAATAAATAAAATGATAGTTACTATATATGCTATATAATATAAATTAATTAAAAAAATAAAATAATAATTAAGACGTATAGATGGCACCTTATAATATAACAAGTTAAAAAATAAATAAAAATTAACTGAGATCAAGTGATAAATAAATATCCATGATAATTTTTATTATTACAAATATACATATACATGAAAAAAGAAATAAAAATAAATAAAAATGAAAGCTCAAACTCTATCCTGATCGATTGCCATTATTCAAGAGCATTCAAGAATCCAACTCACAAAAAAGAAAAAACCAAAACCGAAATCCAAAATCCACTTCAGAAACAGAAAACAGCACCAATTATGGCAACTCCAACCATCACCAAATGATCCTTTACTAAACTTACTGCGCCAGAAGTATTATCATCAGTCGTAGTAGAAACAACAGGACTCACTGTACTAGGAGCCTCCTTCGTCTTCGGCTTCTTCTCCGCCGCTGGTCCCGCCGCTACTGGTGCCGGAGCCGGAGCTCTATTAGAACTAAAAATGTCCGCAGGAAGCAAAACCTTATCAACCTTATAAATAGCAAGCTGATTATCAGTGTAAACAGTCCCAGAAACGCTTGTATTTGTCAATCCACTACTAATGCTCACTGAATTCGGCGAAGTGGTGAAGTTTAAACCCACTCTCCCGCCACTTCCGGCCTCGGTTCCGACCGGATTAGTCACCGTCTGGAACTGGGAAGTTGATAAGAATGACGGGATCACATGAAACTTCACCAATTCAGACTTCTGTTCATCGGTTAAAGAGTTTAGAGTGCCTGATTTGAGACCCGAAAAGGCGCTGTCTGTCGGAGCAAATATGGTTAGACCGTTGTTTGAGTTGTTGAGGACAGTGAAGAAGTGGTTTTCTTCTTGGGTTGATCTCAGGAGGCGGATGAAGATCGAAAAATGGCCGGCCTTTTCGAGGATTTTGGTGACGTTGGTGATTGGGGGTTGTGAAGATGGTTGCGCCGGAGATGATGCGGGTGACTGAGAGATGGTCGGCGGAGCAGGAGGTGATGAAGCTAGTGGTGATTGTGCAGGGGAGGCAGCCGGTTGGGCTGAAGCTTTTGTGTAGTAAAGGAAGATAACGAGAAGGGAAATTGCGAAGAGTTGATTCATATTTTTGTATTGTTAGTGAAAAATCAAAGAAATAGAAGGAATTGTTTGCAAATGTAAATGGAAAGTGTTTGATGAGAAAGGAGGGGATAGGGAGGGGTTTATATTGAGGTTTAGGGAACGATCATGTTAGGTGTAATGTGCAATTTCAGTTATAAACCTTTTGAATTTTATTTTATTTTTTTGACATAATTATAAACATTATAATTGGTTTGCTAGTTGATATATTATCTTAATTATTGCTTTACAAACATTCATGTGATTCTATAATTTAGATTATACTTGCAGCAAATTTTAAAATTAACTATTCTGTATAAAAAATTGCGATTATTTTGTATACTTATAATAATCTAATGATAAATTAGTGTGTAAATTCGGATTGAAACTAAAAACTAAATGTAGAAAAAAATGGTTCATTTGGTTTGATATTTTTACTGTAGAGTACGGTATATTTAGTTCTCTTCGATTTTTATTAAAAAAAAACTTATGTAATCGAATCAACCGAATTTTTTCTAAAAAGATGTTGGTTTTGCAATATATATATATATATATATATATTTGATCGGATGATTTAATATTCCCTTTGATCAGTTTGATTTTACTTACTCTATATTTCAATTTAATGTATTTGATCAGTTTTCAGAGCGAGCCAACCATATAGCCATGAGTAGCTAGGCAAGATACATAAATCGGTTTGATATTGCATTTAGTCCGTGAATAAAAGTACAGATCCAATTTTAGTAGGAATGTTCAAATTAATAGAGTAATTAAATATATTTGTAAAGAAAAATAAAAAAAGAAGGATCGTGCATGATTTTGAAACGAGGCATTTCTACATCAAAGAGGAAGGATAGATTAATCAGTGAAAGTAGATTTCTGTGACATTGTAGCTGAAGGAAAAGCACATCCCACTTCAATGGATTTGATTAGTAGAAGATGAAGTAATAACCTCAGCCCTATCCTCATGAAACCTTATGATTTCCCGAGTGTTTTCTTTTATATATAGTTAGTTCAGTAAGGAAGCCCACTGGCTCCACTAACTATCTGAATTTTATATAGTCTTTTCGTTTTTGTTTTTAGAGCACTAATCTCAAAGTTCTAAAGAGGACTCCAACATTATTAAATCAAACTATCAAAGCATATCGATACCTTGGTAAGTTTTTTTTTTTTTTTTTTATCATCTAATTAATTTGATACCGATTTCAAATAGTTTTATGATCGGACTTTGATTAAATCATTTTACACAGTTGAAAACGTATTTGAATACATTTTTTTGTCTGTTGAATCTATAAATTCGTTCATGAATAAAAATAACGATGAATTATTTTATTATTAGTTTGATTCCTAAAAACTCATTTAAGTAGTATTCTTTTCCCTTTCATATAGTAACTAGGATTACAAACTTAATATTATATATATATATAATTTAAGAGTGAAAGACAACTTTTATATATATATATATATATATATATATATATATATATATTAGTTTGGCCCTCTTGTTCTCTCTATATATTTGTAAAATAAGAATATATTTTTTTCACATTATAATATGTTATTAACTGAATTTATTAATAAATATATATACTTTTTTATAATAATAAATAGATACACTTAATAGGCAAAATTTTGATCTTAGATTCAAACCTTAATATTGAATGTGCATGCTTCTTGCTATATAATTAACACAATTATGCTGAAAAGTACATTTTAAAACTGATTTTGAAAATAAGTATATCCCCATTGGATTTGGACGTATGTTCCCGTTTTTGGCCAACCTTTTTTCCTTTCATTTATTTATATTTTAGAACTGGCGATGTGTCTTAATGATGAATAACTCTGCAACATATTGACATCATTGCGGTTCCACCGATAATCCACCTTAATTGATACCATGATTGTCCCCAGTAATTTAAGTCAACGAATAACCCCAAAAATATAGTTCTGGTTTTTAGGTTAATAATCAGGAATGTTGCACAAAAGATTAAGACAAGACCAAAAAGACACGATAATAAATTATTAATATTTATAGCATTACATTTAGAAATTAATCTATCCATTAATAATTTTATTAACTATATTTCATTAATTTCGGTTAACCATATTATCTCTTTTGGTTTTCAATCAATTTTTTAAATCAATTTACTGGTTAATTATTAAAAATTTTAACATATAAATTTAATAAATTATACAATTTGTAATGTTATTTTTAATAGTTAAAAATATTTCAAAAATAAAAAATATAAATCAAATATAATATCCATTCAAAGAATCTAAAATTCATAATTAATTATAAAATTGAATATATTCGATATAAAATTAGAGGTGGCAAATGGGTGGGTTGGGCGGGTTTGGGTTGGGTCATAAATGGGTTGGATCGTAAATGGGTGGGTCATAAATGGGTCAAAAATGGGTCAATACCCAAATGGGTTGGGTGGGTTTGGGTCGACCCATTTGATATTTTTTTAATGAAAAATAATTATCGATATAATAACGGAATACTAAAAAAATTATTATAAAAATGTTGGTCCAAATGGGTCGGTTGAGATCCAAACGGATCGAGATATCGGTTGACTTATAACTGTCAAATTTACTATTCATTTGGTAAAAATTTTGGCAGTATAACGGCTATATATATAACATACCCTTCCTGCAATTCAAACAATCTATAGTTACACACAGAGGTATAACAACATAACAATTCATAAACCAAGTGGACATTTTTCCATTTTTAAGTCAATTATGTAATCCTAAATTATTTCACTCACTTTCTAAGCTCAATTTCTGTCAAAATTAATTTTATAATTCTTAAAATATATAAATTAGTCTCCCGGCAAAATTTCAGCTCAAACAGAGTCCGTTTCTCGATCTGGTACATTTAAATCAGCCAGTTTAGACAATTTTTCAGTGTTACCAAAAAATTAATTTTTTACTGTTAAAAATTTCTAAATATTAATCTAAGTCTATATATATCATTAAAATAATTTTTAGAGGTCATTTGCTATTTTTAGAGGTCCAGTCAAATGTTGGTCAAACCGGATAACCTTTAAAATGAGCCGGGCTTTTTTTTTATTTTTAACTTTTAGAGATCTATTTGAGTTTATTTTTTCTCCACATTCTACCCTCGGACTCCTTGTGACTAGAATTTTCCGATGGTCAAATAAAATATTTTTTACTTCCAGGTGTAATTTTTGTCCCTGTGCATTATTTTCCATTGAAAAATACTATTCACGACTAACCCGATAACTCAGCCATTACAAATTTAACCAACAAAATACGCATACGCATACACATTACACAATAATAATACAGCGGGACAGTTTAAGAAAAAGATCTTGTTCATTAAGGCAAAAGTTTTAATATTAAAAAAATAATGAAAAAAAACACCCATTGGGTCGAGGAAGAATGATCCAAATGGGTTGTATTTTATGTAGGTAGATTTTTGGTGGGTTTAAATGGGTCAATTTTTTAGTTGGGTTGGGTTTGGGTCAATTTTTTTTGGGTGGATTTGGGTGAGTTGTTGGGTTTGGGTTAATTTTGACACCTCTATATAAAACTAATAATAGAATGCTAATTATGCACATGTAATAAAAAATAATTGTAATAAAAAGATAATTTCAATATTTATTTACTTAAAAATATATATGTATTATAATAATATTTTGAAAAGTATTACATCATAATATTTATAAATTATAACTATATTGAAAAATTTAAATATAAAAATTAAAATATAATATATAAAATATATATAGATCGATTAACTGTCATCGATTTTTAAAGTAAAAAAAAAAAACTGTAACACAAAATTTTCAGTTTATTAATCTAAATTCGATTAGGTTTCGGATCAGTTTTTTGTTAATCAAAATTTCTTTTTTTCTTCTCACTCCTAAGTACATTAGTGTGATGTGTTCATATAAACCTATTACATATTCTAGACATATTTCTAGCTACAATAATAAAATATAAATAAAGTTTATAAAGCAAACATATATTCAATAATTTTAGTTAAAACTATGGATAAATTTTAACATAATGGTAACTTTGAGATCTGGCTTTTAACTTTGATGGATCCCTTCTAACCAAAAATAAAATTTAACCTAAATTTAACAAGAAGAGCTTTTATATCAAATCTCATAAAAATTGTAGATAATGATTTTTCTTTTTTCTTTTGTCCCCTTGTGAGTTATTGGAGCTGAAGTTTATTGCTTTGACCACTTCTATCCCATAAGTAATTTATTATTTTTTTTATTTTTTAACTCTTTATAATGCATCCGAAATTTATTAATTTTAATATTTCATTATACCAACCCGCAATCCACCAAATTATTTTAAAAAATTCTTGACCCTAATGTTCTTTGCTCCAAACTATATTACAAAATTCTGAAAGTAAAAAAGAACAAAAATCCCAAAAATAAAATGGAAAAAAAGAATTAAAAAAAACTCAATATTAATCACAAACTTGAATGTTACAATTGGGAGACTTGAAACATAACAACAAATTATTCAAAAATCACTCACCACATCCCATAATCACCGCCATCGTCACTGTCACCGCCGCCGCCGTCATCATAATATTCAACCGAACTCAGAAAAACCATACACCATTGCAGGAAAACTAACCCGAACCCGAACCCACCATGCCTCATCAAGATCCATTTTTGTCACAAAGAAAGAATTGCACTAACAATTCCAATCCCAAAAAACACCGCATTATTACTCACTATGAACCTTTCACCACCAGAAACATCCTTGGACTCCACAGGACTTTCTGCAGCCTTGGCCTTCTTCTTCTTGAGCGTCTCCGGAGCCGGGGCCGGAGCTGGAGGTTTAGGGGTAAAAATGTCAACAGGAAGTAGAACTTTATCTACCTGATAAACGGCAAGCTGCCCATCAGTATAAATAGTACCGGAAACACTTGTAGTAGTAAGTCCAGAAGTTATATTCACTGAATTTCCTGATGTGGTCACATTAAGCTGAAGCCTATCTCCCGATCCTGCTTGTGTGTTCACAGGATTGCTAATTGTCTGAAACTGAGAACTTGTTAGATAAGTTGGGAGAATATGGAACTGCACAAGCTCAGCTTTTTCTTGGTCAGTAATGGAGTTTAGGGTTCCTGGGTTTAGGGTTTGAAAAGCACTATCACTTGGTGCAAACATGGTGATGCCATTGTTTGTGTTATTTAGCTGACCATTTAGTGTAATGTCTTCTTGGGTTGCTTTCAAAAGCCTTATAAAGACTGTAAATTGGCCGGCCTTTTCTAGAATTTTGGTAACATTGGTGGGTCCGGGAGGAGCCGGAGCGGCTGCCGGACCCTGAGCTAGGGTTATGGTGACATGAAGAAGGGAGAATATAAAGAAAAGAAACTTTCCCTTCATTCTTGATATTTCAAGAAAGAATGCAAGAACTTTGGGGTGGTCCTTGGGATTTGGTGGAAGGTATTTGATATGAAAAAAAGGGAGAAAGGAGAGGGTTTTTATTATGGAGTTAGGTATAATGTAGCATTATTTTTACTTAGAAAAAAATTGCTGGAAGAGGCATAAATTTTTTCTTGAAAAGGTGGGAGGGGAATCAGTGGAGAGAGAGATAATAAGAGTAGTTTGCTTGGAAAAGCAGAAAAAACAGGAAGGAAAATCAAGTGGGTGTGTGTGGGCAAATAAAGATTTGCATGATTGCTTTGCTTTTACTTGTTTGTTTATTTTTGGCTTAAAGCTGATATTGTTTTTGCCACATTCTTACGAAACAAAGATTTTTGAATTTCATCTCTTCCAAAAAAATAAATGAATGCGTTCTCTTTATTCAAAGATTTGGATAATACATGAGATGTATACAGTTAAACAAAAAGTATAAAAATATTATTAAATATGTATTCGTTGATAAAAATGTACAAGTTTTAATCATTTGGAATTTTTTATTTTGAAAAGAATCATTTGGGAATTTAATAGGTGAGTTTGGGTCGACTGGCCTATCAACTTCCATTGACCTGTCAGTAAAGTTTAATCATCCAGATATTCAATGTAACATAACGTTCCTACGTTATTCAAATTATGAAATTTCTGGCTAAAATAAGGAATTAGTGATTCAATAAAATCCCTTAGAAAATCAACTCGGATACCAGTTATAGGAAGATTTATTTTCGCACCCTTTTTACATGCATCTCAATGGAGCGGAAGTGAAGATCATAAAAGAGTCACCTATCTTCCACTCATTACGTAGATCATTTAATATTAATTCAAGTATATTAAAAAAAATAATAGATAAAGTTTCTAATCATAGAATGAAACGAATGATATAAGCCATTTCTATTTTAACTAGAGATGTCTAGTTCGAATCCTAAATATAGAGAGCATTTTTAAATATTTAGAATGAAATTCTTTACCCAATACACGGTTAATTTTAAATACTGAATGCTTATGAAAAAAAAAATCTTACATGTAAATTATATTAACACTAATGATTATAGTAAATAGGTCATGGATAAAGTTGAGATTCACAAATACGAACCCAGAAATAATTAATGAGAAATTACCAACAAATGATTGACATTTCAAATGTGACTAGCCAACTTCTCCAATGCTGTCAGCCTACTCAGCAAGGACCCATCCATTAGTTGGCTAGTAACTTCGTGAATCACAATATACTAAAACTAAGCTTAATTGGGTCCACATTTTGAGGGAACTTGGTGCTTAGAAACACTCAGGTCATAAGAAATTTGCATCCACATAACACATCAATGACATTTTGTTTAACTTTATTAGTTGGTTATGACTAATATAAGTGAAAGGAAATCATTACCAACCAATCCCATAACTTCCAATCCCAACCTTAAGTTTCACTATACAAATCCTTAAATTGGCATAGGAACAGTGCATAAAATGGCAGAGACTCAACTACTAATTAATACAAATCCTAAAATTGGCATAGGAACAGTACAGACAAGCTATGTTCCAAGACTTGCAACTTCCTTTCCACAATGTTTTGCCACTATTTGCTAGCAGCATAAACAGTACTTAACTTCCAATGGGAATGAACCCATTTCATTACCTCCAAAACAGAGGAGTTTTCGGTAGCGGGTTCAGATTCGGTTACATGCTTGAAGGGGGAAGAAGAAATGCTAGAAAAATGAGACTAACCCAAATTTCCATCAAGAAAACATCATATGAATTGAATTTTCTGAGCTTTGCTCATCAATGAATGGACTTTTTGCTGTTTGAAGGGTGATACATGTATAAACATGGAACCAATGCAAATAATGGCTTCACTGCTCACTGAAAGCAAAAGCAAAAGAGCCTGCAAAACGGACGCAAGAATCAAATCCGACTCGTAGTCACTAGTCAGGAGTTTTCACTGACAATACTGCCAATTTTAAACAAAGGGCAAGCTTAAGAAACGAACTTGAAGATCCACTCCAAGTTAGTTAGAAAACAATGTCTTTCCTTTCTACATTATACAATGCCAGACCTGCCCAGTAACTTGAGCCAGTGCACATATTATCATTTCAATTAGTGTAATAACAAGGTCCTATACTTGCCCATTCTCCAACAGTCTTCTCTGCGCCAAGGCATCCTTAGCTTTTAGCCTTTCAGGAACAAAGTCTGGAAGCACACCAATAAATGAATATATAACAAAAAGTTTAAGTAAAGGCCGAATACATATACAATATCTGAACTTAACTTTATAATTCATTTGAACATCTAAATTTTAATAATGATTTATTGGACACATCAATTTTGCAAATAATAAATATAAATTTACACTGTATTTGAAAAGTTAGAATACATGACACTCAAATAATTGATCTGTCATCACATAACACCAAAATCAACAAGAAAATCCATCAAAATCAATAAAAAAACCAACATGTTCCGTTTTCAACTTTGTCAATCTCTCTGTGCATGTGCGACACGTGTATTAATAATCACGGTTCAAATGCCACATCAACGTTGTTGAAGCCACACAATCTAATATTTCAAATGCAGGGTAGATTTGTGTTTATTTTTTGTAAAATTGACACTAATAGGTACACACTAGGCCACTATTAAAATTTAGATGTTTAAATAAATTATGAAATCAAGTTCTATACGTACGAAGCCTTGAGTAAAAGCATTATTTAACAATGAGAGTAAACAAAAGTGATAGCTGCAAACCATGCAGGAAAAATATATTGTTCAGGCAAATGAAATAGACAAAAAAGGAGCATGGACATAGTCATGAAAACTACCTGAAAGAAAGTCAAATCTCCTCTGCTCACTAACAACTGAAGCTGCAACCAGAAACCAAAAAAAAAAAGAGCATTCGAATTCTGTACAGTTAGAGCACTATCTAAGAGCTAACAAAGTTCAAAATTGACATATAGTTGTTGAGCATCTAAATTTAGAGTCAAGCAAAAACATAAAATAATTAATAGGACAGTTGAATGAATTTTCCTTAAAATGCTTAAAAGCATAAGTATGAATTTTCAAGCTGCACATCAATTACTACTTCCTAGAAATCTTAGATGTAAGGCCTCCACAATAAGATGATCAGAAAAATTAAAATACAAGAATATAATGAAGCAAATACCATCAATGGCTTCAGAACCATGTAAGAGATGTCACTGGCCCGAATTGCAGTTGAAAAGATCAAAAGAATATGTTAATGCATTTTGAATGGTTCCTTTCCTAGACTTTACAATTGTTCTGATGATTTATTACAATTATTTTAATACATCAAAAGAAACATATAACATGTATATTATATATGACATCAAAAACAAATTCCCACATTTTATGCTTATGTTCCCAATATGCTTAACTGGACTAACTGATAATACAGATTACTAAAAGAGAGCTTACACAAGTGCTTGTAACCAAGAGATTTCTTTTTATCCCGAACTGAACATTCATATGCCTCCTCACAAAAGTGTTCAATAAATTTCTCCTGTAACCATACCAACAACTTTATGAGAAAATTTCCAATACTTAAAAAGAAAACAAAAAATTGAAAAATAAGCATCATGTGCATATCATTATTCAAGAAAATCACCTTTTTTTCCCTCAATCTCCTAATATTATGTAAAAAATCAATTTTAATCCAAAGGGCAATTTCCAGATATAGCAAAAAACCCTAACCCTAACTCCATTGTAGCAATGCAACATGACAAAACCTCATGCGACTAAATTGAACAAAATTGATAATGTACCGTGGCTTTATTGACGAGAAAGACAACATCATGAGGCAATTTGAGACCAGGGTTTTCAATTTTAATTATCCTCTTTACCCTCGCCATTGGGAACCTGCAAATGCCTTCTTCCTCCTCATCAACTTGAGCTTTTTCTTTTCTCTTGTTGCTTTTTTTGGGTTTGCAGTTTTCGCTGCTCTGATTCTTGGGTTGGCTTCTCTTTGCTTGTCCTTCCTTAGATTCATCTTGTATTTCCTGTGAGTCGCAGCTTGAAGATGGGATTGAAAAGACCTCAGGTGATTCACTTACTCTGCCATTTTCAGTCTTCTTGTTGTTCTTATTTATCTCTTTGTCTTGCTTGGGTGATTTTGTGGGGGGTTTTTCGATGGTTTTTTTTGGGGTTGCAGTTCCTGCAACTTCGTTTTTCTTGTTTTTCTTCTTCTCTTCTTCGTTCTTGGATGTCTTCGTGGAAGCCATTTTTGCTAGTTTCAAATTTCAAGGCTGTTTTCTCTGCTGTGTTTGAAGAGTAAGATGCTAAACTATGGGCCTAGTGTTGGACCAAATTTGGATCTTTATTTGGATTTTTATATGGGCTTGGTTAGGGTTGATAAATGTTATGAGCAGCCCAAAATAACCATGTTTCGTAAGATAAATCAATAACTAAGCTTAATCAGAAAACGATAACATTTTCAAATTGTAATCTAAAACTCGTCTAATTCGTAAATGTTTATTCAAAAATTTCTCATTATTGGCAAACACCGATTTTTACAGGTAAAATTGTTGGTGAATTTCACAAACTTGCTCTAATTATTGCCATTATGGGCACTACATCACTCATCTTCAAATCGCAATTCAATACATCTCTACATTTCTAATATGCAAATACTTGCCAATATTTGAACTAAAAAAATCACTAACAAATCCTATTTAAAAATTGATAATTATTAAATTAATATTAATGGATTCAAATAATTTAAAATTTATTTATGTTAAAATGAAATTTTAAATTTAAATTTTATAAATGAAAAAAATAATTACTAAATTAGTCGAAATATATGAATTTTCAAATACTTGTTGTAAAAAAATAACAATAATGGCCACGGTTCGGTACAATTCGATAATTTATAAATCTCCGTATTGTATTGAAATTTAGATTCTTATAAATTTCGGTACAGTTTTTATAAATTTCGGTACGGCTCAGTTCGGTTCGGTTCTTTCGGTACAAAACAATATAATACAATAAGATATTTCGGATAATTCAATATTTTTAAAAATTTACAAAATAAATATACAAAATAATAAATACAAATATAATTAAAATATTTCAATAAGTACATACAAAATTTGAAAATTAATACTTGACAGTCTTTTTATGCATTATGCTCGCATTGATTTGGGTCTCTTGAGTAATATCTAAAAACAATAACAAATAAATTAAATAATTAGACAAAAAAATTTAAACATTAAATACACAATTTAAAAATTTAAGCGAATATAATAATTATCTTATTCAAACTTTTCAAGTTATTCAGTTGATGTCTTTAAAGTTAAAAGTGTAGCCGATTTCAACCAGTTTTGGCAATAAATAAGAATCTTAGCTGTAATTGGAGTTAAAAAAACTTCTAAATTTGTTCAAAATTGTCCCTCCTGTGCTAAAAGTTGACTCAAAAACTATATTCGAATAATGAACATTGAACAGCCAAGACATCTCTAGCAATTTTAGCCAAAATTGGATAATTTGGATCATTAATCTCCCACCAACTCAAAATGAAAAATTAAATAGTAATTGAGTAACATTAAAGTTAAATTAAATTTATGTTATTAATAATTGAAATATCAATTTTAATTTATTAACTATTTATTATATTAATTTCGTCCATTAAAATATTTAATAGTTAATAAATATCGATTTTTTCGGTCCAATTTTGCTCCAGAACAATTTGGTATAATTTTTGGTCTGATTCTAGTACAATTCGGTTCGGTTATAGTCAACAAGTAAATGGTACAATTCAGTTTGCTTCTAGTTAAAAAAGTAAACGGTATAATTTGGTTTTAAATCTTTTTTTTTCGGTAGTTCGGTTTAATAAAGGAAAATTCAGACCCGTATGTACCCTTATGCATCACTACTACTACCACTAAATTAGTATTGGCAATTTGGCATTGCTGATCCACTAAAAAGGGTAGATGAGACCACTTTATCCCAAAATTACCTAACCCAAATGTCCAAATCCAATACTATCATTTCTTAAATTATCTTAGGAAAAAAAAAAGGATTAGATCCCATAAAATAGAATTAAGGTATTAGGTTTTGCTCATACTTATTATTAGTATTGCTATTTTGAGTCTTAATTGCTAATTGAGCTTCTTTAATTTGAACACTCAATCCACTTTTATGACTTGGATGAGGGGTCAATTTCTCTCAAACTTTATATGATGATTAACTTATCTTTATCAAAATTAGTTTTTGAGGCTAATTAAATATAATGTGAAGTTTGTCTTTTCGTACATATTTTAACAATAAAACTTATTTGAATATAATAAAAGATTTTAAGTTCGAATTTTCACTTTTCCTTTTTTTTAAATAAAAAAATATATGTGAAATTTAATTTGTAGCACTAATTTATTCATTTTTATCTTTAAAAAAAAAAAGTTTTCTTTTGTCAAAATAATTACCTAACATAATTTCTTGTTACAATTTTTTAAGTGAATATTAATTTTTTAAATCAATATTAATTGATACTAAATATTGATTCAAATCAATTTAATTATCCCCCCAGAAAAAAGGTTAGATGATTTTTTTTTTCCCCTTCAAAAATGTAGTATCATATTTGCTAATTGCTCTCAAATCGGGTGAGCATCCTAATTAACCTCTAACCCGTCACTAACAAAAATGTCATTTGTGTGTAGGGCTTGGTAGGTGAAAATTGACTTCCTTCACAAAGGTTGTAATAAACAATTTTTTTGTCAAATCAAAATTAGCTGTCTGCTATTTTGTCTCTAAAATATAATAATAAAAAATATTAACTGTCCAATAATGCTTTCTAATTTTCTTTTTTTTTTTTTTAAAAAAAAATAATAAAAAAAATCAATACTCTATGAAGTTTGCATTTGTCTCTCTGATACGGTTCGTGGCGCAAAATCCACGAAATTAAAAGAAAGAACAAACAAATAATTCCGAAAATCATTTCCCATTCACTTCAATCCTTATTTTTATAAGTGTGAACATAATAATATTATGTTAAGAATATAAATTTTATTTTTCATAAGTAGGACCCATTTTTTTGTTTGTTAGTTCATTAGCAAACAAACTTTTCACATAATAATTATAAATTAAGAATCCAACTTCCACTAAATACCTACGTGGACATCAATCCTTCAACCCAACCCAAATCCCATGCATTATATTATTATATAAGCCACCGAATTCCCACATCAATGTTCCACGAATAGATTGGATCCATTCCGATCAAGCTATAATGGATCCATCTGTTTTTTTTTTCTTTTCCTATCTAAATTTGATAATTTTGATTATTTCACTTAATATTATACAAAACGATATATATATATTGATATTGATATGACTTTTTTTTCGATAAAAAAAGATGTATGTACGTAGATTTACGATGATAAATTATATGTATTTTTTATCATTAAAAAAATTCCATTTAATATGAAAATTAAAAGAGATGCATGTATGTAGATTCACGACAAGTCTTCTGCGTCATTTTCGTCTTGGGATTTATACTAATATTTATGGGTATATCCAAAGACCCTTGAATTTGATACCATAGCTAATCTTTTCTTATGTTTAAGGATTTTACTTTTATTTTAAATTAATTAATAATTGATGGGTTTGGGTTGCACTTGCACATACCGTTCTTTAATATTCTATTTTATTTATTTATTTATTTTGATGCATAACATTTTAAATTAGCAATTGATTATTCAAATGTCACTATTTGGCTTTGGCTTTGGATTTTTGCGCACCTAATTCTCATGGCTGTTGTTGCAAAGACCAGACGTGGAATAATAATTTCTATAACAGTCTCTTTTTATACTTTATTTACAAAATTAATTGAAAAATGATTAATATAATAAATAAGAAATTCAAAAAAAATAAAAATATAAGATTACCATGAAATGAAAATTGAAAAATAATAGGCAAATTATTATTTTCGGTTCAATAGAAAGGTGCGCATACTGTAGCATGCTTTTGACTTTAACGCTATAATATATAGTACTATTTCCGTTCATACTTATGGAGACAATTTTTGAGAGATTTTTTTATTCTATTTAAAGTGACAAATTTTTAAATTTTAAAAAATATAATTATATATTTTTCTATTTTATCTTTACGTATGTAAAAAAAAAAAAAGAAATAATTAATATGATGAGAATATAATTATAAAAAATTAGTAAAAGAACATTTTAATAAACTATAATAAATATTTTATAAGATTAATATTAATTAATAATTTTTTACTTGTGTGAAAATTTTGAAAATTGTCGTGGAGGGAGTAAAAAAAAAGTACTCCCTTCATTCCACTACATATGACTCTTTTAAATAAAATTTAAATTTTATTTATATGATATTTTTAAATTTTAAATAAAATTTAATTTTTTTCAATTTAATTTTCTTTTCACATGGATGTTGATTTGTTTAGAATTAATTATATTTAAATTTGTAAATTAAATCACTAAATTTAATTTTAAATTAATATTTTTTTAATTTTAATAAAAATAATAAAAATAACACATAAAATAAAATGAAACAATTAATGATTTAAAATTAAATAGTAGCTTATAAAAAAACATTAAATAATACATACTAAGTCCCAATTAATAACAAATTACTATTAGTATTTATTTTTTATATGTATAATTTAAAAGTATAAATTATACATTCTAAGTCTATATAAACTTAATTTTATTTTTTATATGTATAATTTAAAAGTATAAATTATACATTCTAAGTCCCAATTAATAACAAATTAATATTATGTTATCCTAGCTATTGGAATTTTGGATATTGCAAATATAAAATAAAATTGGACAATTAATTATTAGGCACATTTCCTATTTTAATTACTACATGTAAAATTTTAAAAAATTAAAAACACCAATAGCTAGGATAACATAATATTAATTTGTTATTAATTGGGACTTAGTATGTATAATTTATACTTTTAAATTATACATATAAAAAATAAAATTAAGTTTATATATTTTTATTCAAAAAAATTAAAATAAAAAAAATTAAAAACACAACCGGCAGCTTTTCCAAGGAAAAGTTGCCGGTGTGCACTGTGCAGCTTTCCATTCAAAGAATGAAAAGCTGCAGCTAGGGGTGAGCATGGTCGGTTAACCGGTCCATTAACCCCAATCCATTAACCAGTCCATTAATATCGATTTTTTGAAATTCTAGTCCATTAATCAGTCCATTAACATCGGTTAGCCAGTCCATCGGTTTCGGATTTTCGGATCGGTTACCCAATATTTTTCGGTTAACCACTATAATTATAAATATATTTATAAATAAAATTAAAATATTGAAGGTACTTAAAAATTAAAATTTTTCGCTATAATATAACATTATTGTTGTTAAAATAAAAAATTTTGGTGGATATAAGCAAATTTGTTTTTAAAAATTAATATTTAATAAGTAAATATATTAACCGATTCATAATTATTTTTAATTAGATAAATTGTTATACCTACTAATATCCAATTAAAAAAACTTTAAAACTTTAAAATAATTAGTATAATGAAAAAAAAGTATATGATCACCTTTAATTAGGATAAATTGTTATAAATTATTAATAAATTAACTAAAAATTCGGTTTCGGTTCGGTTAACCAGTCACATGAGTCAAAAACCATTAATCAGTCCATTAATATCGGTTTTTTCAAAACACTAACCATTAACCATTAACCAGTCCACTACAATCGGTTAACCAGTCCATCGGTTCGATTTTCGGATTTTTTTCCGGTTAACCAAGTCTATCGATTTTTTTGCTCACCCCTAGCTGCAGCAGGTTTATTAAAGAAAAAAAAATCAAAATCCATTTCCGCAGCATGGTACTGCGGAAATGGATTTCTAGTTGCGAAAATGGAAAAAGCACCATTTCCCTAAATTATTTGAAATATACTCTAAAAGTTCAATTATTTTTTTTAAAAACATTATTTATAAAAAAGCCCCACAAATTTTTAAATTTTAAAAAATATAATTATATATTTTTCTATTTTATCTTTACGTATGAGAAAAAAGAAGAAATAATTAATATGATGAGAATATAATTATAAAAAATTAGTAAAAAAATATTTTAATAAATTATAATAAATATTTTATAAGATTAATATTAATTAATATTTTATAAGATTATTATTAATTAATAATATGAAATCGCTCCTAAGTGGATACTAGTAGGCATGATCATGGGACAGAAAATTTTCGTTCCCGTTGGGATCCAACCCGAACGGGATGAAAAATTTCCAAATTTTTTTCTGTGAGGACGGGGATGAATAATAGGTGGGGAGCCATTTTCTGCTCCCGCCCTTTGATCATCCCTGGTTACTAGGATGTTCGTGGGGTCTTGACAGGATAATTGGACTATCTAATCCACTTAAGCCTTGCCATGAGACAATCACTATCCATTAAACATTTAGCTTTTTAATTCATTTAATTAATTGTTTATTTCTCAAAAATATTTATTTTATTTAATTAATTGTTTATTTACTGTAGAAAAATACAGTTTCAAAATTATAATCAATAAAAGTAAGACTTGTTTTTTTTTTTTAAATATTTGGTCTATAAAAACATATTTGTTTATCCATAAAAATATTTATTCATGTATATAATATATACAGAAATTTACTTAAAGTAATTACTGAGTTCATAATTCTCAAAAAAAAAAATTACTGAGTTCATAAATTATTAAAATGAAGTTCATTTTAATTGACTAGATGTTTATGTTTTATTAACTTGTACTTCCAGAGTTTTCATGCTAAGCAATATTCGTTTTTATATCTTCCATTTCTTCACATACCTATGGTTGAATTTTTTTTTTTTAGTATTATTTTTTTTTACATAACGTACCAATTAAAAATTTCTTGCCTCATGACATTGACAACAATTATTGTCCATAATAAAAAAAGAAACATTAAAATGATATAACCTGAAAATCCAATTTATTTTGACTGGGTGGATAGGATCAAGCTCGCTGAATTAACACAGATAATTGTAGTTTGAATACTGAGTTCAAAGTTCAATATATAAAACAACAGTCAGGCAACTTTATAGTTGAGAAAGAGCAGCAACGAGTGATTGGCGAGGTGTGTCCTCTTCCTTTTCCCGCAAATTGCCACTGTTCCCAGCCTTTTCCCAATCAAAGCATTGAATTAAGGTAGCCAATATCAATGCCATGAGCCTCATGGCCAAGGCAGCATTGACGGAGGACAGCCAAAGAAACTGAACGAATGGCAACGAGCAAGGGAGAGAAAGCGGCGACGACTGGATGGTGGAGAGTCAGAGATGCGGCGAGGCTGGAAGGAGTCGATGGAGAGAGCTCGAAAGCGAGAAAGAGATGGGCACAGAAAAAACAGACCCGTTGGGCATTTGTGGGTAGACCCGAACGGGTCAATTTTTTTATGGGTCTTAATTGGGCGGGTCTAAATGGGTATAGTTTTTATTGGGTTGGGTTTGGGTTAATTTTTTTTTGACGGGTTGGACGGGATTTTTGGGCCTGGGCCAAATTTGACACCTCTAAAATGAACTAATTCAATAACGGGACTAAAATTGAAATACTTATATTGGATAAATAATTAAATATCATAGTACAATTAAAAACATCCATAATGAATCGTTTGGAGCCATTATGCACCAAGCCATCATTCACAAACCACTACAAGAAAATGATGAAATAGCGACGGAAATTTAGCGACGGAGTCATTTCCGTCGCTAAATTGCGACGGAAATTAACCTCCGTCGCTATTTAGCGACGGAATTAAATTTCCGTCGCTAATTAGCGATGGAATTTAATTTCCGTCGGTAAATAGCGACGGAATTTAATTTCCGTCGCTAAAAATGGCGCCAAGATTTCCCACCAAAATTGCCGACCGATATTTGCGACGGTTTTTAGGAACCGTCGCTAAAAATAGCGACGGAAATTCTTTCCGTCGCTGAAAAAAATATAAAAAAAAACTTAATTATATTTTTAGCGACGGATATAAAATCCGTCGCTAAAATAGCGACGGAGTAAAAAAACCGTCGCTAAAATTAGCGACGGTTTGAGTATTCCGTCGTTAAAAATAAAAAAAATTGAATTTCCCTCTCTTTTTAGCGACGGAATATGCTTTCCGTCGCTAAAGTTAAAAAATTTCGTTTCCCTCTTTTTTTAGCGACGGAAGATGCTTTCCGTCGCTAAAATTAAATTAAATTTATTTTCCCTCTTTTTTTTCCCTCTCTCTCTCTCTCTCTTCTCTCTCTTTCTCTCTTCTCCCTCTCCTCACCCCGTCTCTCCTCCCTCTGCCCAGCCGCCGCCGGCCGCCGACCACCGCCCCTCCCCCTCCCTCCGGCGCCGATCGGCCTCCCCTCCCTCCCTCTTTTCCCGCTTCTCCTTCCCTTCTCTCTTTCTCTCTCTCTCTCTCTCTCTCTCTCTCTCTCTCTCTCTCTTCTCCCTCTCCTCTCCCCGTTTCTGCCCTCTGCCCAGTCGCCGCCGACCGCCGCCGACCACCGCCGACCACCTCTCCTCCTCCTCCGGCGCCAGGTACAGATCTGCCTCTCTTTTATTTATTATTATTATTATTATTATTATTATTATTGGTTAATTGGGTATAATAAGAATTATTATTATTATTAATATTATTATTATTTTTTTTATGTTAGATGAATATTGGTAAATTTTAATTATTGTTTAAATTTATATTTCTTAATACTTTATTGTTATTAAATTTATTAATAGAATTTTTCATATTATGATTATTATTGTTAATTAGTGTTAATTTTAGTTATTATTATTATTATTCAACATATTATTATTATTAAATTATTATTATTATTATTCAACATGTCATTATTATTATGTTAATTTGTATTGTTATTATTATTATTATTATTTATTTATGTTAATTGTATTGTTATTATTATTATTTATTTATAATTTGTATTGTTATTATTATTATTTATTTATGTTAATTGTATTGTTATTATTATTATTATTTATAATTTGTATTGTTATTATTATTATTTATTTATGTTAATTGTATTGTTATTATTATTATTTATTAATTTTTTTTTTAATTTGTAAAATTTTCCGACGGAAATTTAATTTCCGTCGGGAATTACCGACGGAAAATTATTTTCCGTCGGTAATTGCCGACGGAAATTGAATTTCCGTCGGTAATTCCCGACGGAAAACAAATTTCCGTCGGTAAAATTACCGACGGAAATTGAATTTCCGTCGGTAATTCCCGACGGAAATTAAATTTCCGTCGGTAATTTTACCGACGGAAATTTGTTTTCCGTCGGTAAATTTCCCGACGGAATATTTTCCGTCGGGAAATTTGCCTACGACTAAATTGCCGACGGAATGAATTTCCGTCGGCAATTTCGATTCCCGACGGAAATTCCTTATTTTCCGTCGGGAATTTCCGTCGGGAAACACTATTTTTCTTGTAGTGAACAGGTAGTCATTGTTTATTATGTGAAACTTTCTTTCTAATATTCACAACTAGGTTTAATATAGGATTTTTTATTTTTTATTGTATATCAATTTAGATAAGAAATTCTGTATTGACTGTTGACTGATATACACATCCATACATATAATCTAGACACCAAATATTTGCATAATTGTTGGGCATTGTCATATTTGCATAAAGGGTGCCACAAAGTCTAATTTGTGTGAAGTAATAGTAAAATAAAACTTTTTTTTTAAATATAAAATATTAAGTACTAATTAAGCTTTACCAAAAAGAAAGGAAAGATACATATATTCACATCAAAATAACTAGAAAAATAAATGCGCGAATGATGTATGTTTCATATATATATATATATATAGTCAGCATCAATGTGCTTATCAAGATAACTTATAATTCATTTTGAACTATTATGTGGAACCCTATTCGGTAATGCCGTTTATGAAATATACTAGTCGATCAAATCAAATTACTTGAGTGAGAAATAAAAACAATTTTGATTTGCATAAAGTGTACAGAAAGATTAATTTAATGATAGATTACTTGTTATACATCTTTTTAAGGAAACGTAGACTATGGACTCTAAGTTTCTTATGACTTGTGACATATATATATATGATAATAGCATCATAAATTGCATTCAAGGCTTTTGTCTAACTAGTAAATTGTTTACTCTAATCAACAATCGCATAAGCCAAAATAAATATATATATAATTTACTAACATATAAGAAATATATATTTTACAGAATAGTTATTCGGTACGCGTGTATATCTGAATTGTCTGATTAACTGCACTCTTGCGATAAATTTGTGCAAACGTGTCCACCATATCACATCTTTAATTCAGGAGGTAATATTTATATTTTTCTATAAATTAAGATCAATAATTGCCAATTGATGAGGTAAGGTGGTAATAGACTGGCTAAAAGGATGATGAACGTAACCATCCTTGTTCTTCACACTTGCACCTTTCTCTCTTCTGGTAGACAACCTTGTTAAGGATGTGATTCTTACAAAAGAGTGATAATTCAATTTCACTACAACATACTTCACACTTTCTTAATCTTCTACCTAGTTTAAACTTATAATATAATGATGCTCAAGTTCAAGTTCGTAGCTCGTTTTAAGATTTATTTAATGGTTATAATGTGTTTGCATTTATAAATATTTACTTCTAAAAGATGTTAGCATTTAATTCACACTTCTAAAATAATGTTAGTTTTTTTTTTTTTTAAGATGACATGACAAAATTTAAATAAAGGATATTATGATTGAAGTGAAGATGTGACGAGTAAATCAATTTATTATTCTCATTAATAATTATATATTATATAGTTCGATACAATAAAGTAATTAATCAAAAGACTCTTGATTTGTTGATATTAATTACTCCAATCTCTTCAAATTCTCTTGAACATAACGTTAGATTCATATAAATGTACGTAAAGTTTCCTATACAAACCAAATAGTTTTATCAATCTCTCTACCAATCTGTTCTATACAAAATGAATTGCAATTTTAAAGTCAAAATTCTTCACATTGCTCACACCATTTACATTTAGTCTCAAACTCCATTAATCTTATATATGGTTCCATTAAGACTAGACCAAGAATCATTAAATTGCTGGGATTCTTCGTACTTTTCTTTCTCAATGGTGAGACTCAATTAGGGATCAGCTGTTATATTATCCCTACAATTACTAACAATGTTGCTCTAATTAATTTGATTCGCATATTTGGTTTTTAATGACAATTAAGGAAGAAAACGTAATTAGAAGTTATAGCATTAAAGAAGCTCAAAATTTCCATCCATCACAATTGGTGCCTAACAAGGTTATTTTAAATCGGTCTTTAGTTTCTTGATGAATAACGTTTTTAGTTGGGGGTGTGAAATATTATTGTGACTTTATATTTTAGAATCCATTTGTTTTATTATGGGTAAAATATTTATTTTTTAATTTATCCTTAAATTTATATAAATATAATCATTTACTCCATCCATCTTATGTCAATTTTTGCTTTTTTCAAGCATATTAAGTTAAGCATTGATTTTTTTCAATTTATTAAAAAATAATTTAAAAATACTATAATATATCCTCACTTATATTTAATGAAAATCAAAAAATGTGTAAAAAAAAAAAATAAAGACATTATTGTAGTGTTAATAGTAGGAATGAGCATCCGGTCAGTTCGATTTAAAAATAGACTAAACCGAATAGACCGAACTATTTTTAAAAAATAACCGAGCCGATCAAAATTATTTTGGTTTTTGGCATTTGGACTTTTTTCTTGGACTTATAATTTTTTATAGTGTAAAATATATTTTAAACAAAAAATTATAATAAAATTCAAAACACTATAATTTAAATATTAAAAATTATAATGAAGTAATTATACGGTATATTTTTAATTATAACTAACTAATTACAATTAACTCATAATTATTACATATATAAAATAAATATTATAATAAGTATGTATTATACAAAATTATATTTATAATTATATATATAATATAATTAATTTATGATTGAATTGTAATTACTTTATATAACATACTAAATTAATATAATAATTAATTTTATATTATATAAATAAAATATTTAAAAAATCATATAAAGGAGTATAGTTCGGTAAGTTCAGTCTATTTAATTTTTCAATATAAAAATTGAACAAAACTAAATAAATCAAAATATCCGAACAATAAAAATCGAATAAACTGAACTAAAAAATCAAATTATATGCTGTTTGAATTGATTTTTGATTTCGTTTTGGTTTTTCACATTCCTAGTAAATACCAACAAAATAGCCAAATTAAAATATATATAACAGATGCTGTGTTTATTTTATCAAATAGTAACAATTTAAATGGAACAAAAATTTTCTAAAAAAAATAACAATTGACCCGACAAAGAAAGCAATAAATAGCTTATAATAGTTTGTGCCAATCATGGATTAAGACTAATTTTACTGCTACTCCTTCAATTTCAGAATATTTAACTTTTTTTAAGAAATTTTATATTTTATTTTATATGTTATTTTTAAATTTTTAATATAAAATTAATTTTTTAATTTTTAATATAACATTAATTTTATATTTTATTTTTAATATTATTCAATCAAATAAATTTAAGTCATAATTTAAAAATAATAAAAATAATATAATAATTATTTATTATATTTAATTATAAATTTAAATTTAATTAATATTTTTAATTTTAATAAAAATAATAAAAATAACACATAAATTGAAATGTAAGAGTAATAAAAAAACAAAAACAATCATCTCAGTGTTAGAATACAAATATTATTGTCGGTACAAAATTTCTTGTCCCAGGACATGGCAGAGAATAATTGGGAAGGACACCGATATTATCGTGATTTCTTTTGCACCGCATAATTTTCTTTTTTAAATAAAATATTAATTTTACTTTTTATAAAAAAAAAATTATTAATCAACATTAAATTTAATTAATATTCATTATAATTTACTAAATATATCATTTTATTAACTATTTATAGTTATATAATCTCATTTTATTAATTATTTTTAATAAAAAATATATAATTAATATTTTTTAAAATTTGTAAATTAAGGGGAAAAGAAGCACTTACCTCCCCCTCTTTCTCATCAAATACAAAATAAACACACTCTGCTGCCCAGCTCATATGCCTCTATCATTATATCATTATCTTCTCTCTATCTGCCACCGTCACCATTATGAACTGAATTGGACCAGCAACAAGAGACTACACAGTCCATTAATGGCGTGTCGTATCTGTTTTAACATAACTTAAACCCTCTACGGTTTCACAAAAGCCAAAGCTAAAGCAAACTGTTTTCATGAAGCAAAGAAATCTGCTTTTAAATACCCAATTAGCCACACTTTCGACAAAGTAAAGAAGAGGATCGAAATTCGTTTAACTTATTAATATACTTTGAAGAAAGCAAAGAATAAAAAGTATTGTTTTTTATTTCTTTTTTTGGGGATTTTGGAAGAGAAGAAAAATGAGAGGGACAGAGATTCTGGTGTTGTTAATGTTGTGCTTTAGTGTTCTTTCTACGACGTCGTTTGCCGGCAATGTGACGTATGATCATAGAGCGTTGCTTATCGATGGCAAGCGCCGCGTTTTGATCTCCGGTTCCATTCATTATCCTCGCAGCACTCCCGAGGTAAATTTCATTTCTTTCTGTTTATCTGTTTTTGTTTTTTTTTTTTTTAAAAAAAAAATTTACAAAAATGTAATATTTTAATATGTTTTTATAAACGCAATTGTTGATGTAGATGTGGCCAGACCTTATACAGAAATCCAAAGATGGAGGTCTTGATGTTATTGAGACTTACGTTTTCTGGAACGTACACGAACCAGTTAAAAATCAGGTCCTGTTTTTCTCTTCTTTTTTTTTCCCCTGAAAAAAGAAGAGAAACTTTTTCTGTTTGGTTAGCTAGAAAATGCAGGAGAAAGTTATTGATTTCTGGGTTTTGATTGTTGTGTTTGATGATAAACTTTTTCAGTATAACTTTGAAGGAAGATACGACCTGGTGAAATTTGTGAAGTTAGTAGCAGAAGCTGGACTTTATGCTCATCTTCGCATTGGTCCTTATGTGTGTGCAGAGTGGAATTATGGGTACGTAATTTTTTATGCTTTTCTGCTAAAAGTATAATTGATTGAATGATTTGATTAATTATTGAAATTGATGTAAAATTTTATTTTATTGTTATTCCTTTGGGGGTTGAGCAGTGGCTTTCCTCTTTGGTTGCATTTTATACCTGGAATCAAGTTTCGGACTGATAATGAACCATTCAAGGTATTTACTATTTATTTAATTGACCCTTTTTAGTTGGGTAAATAATGGTGTCTTTTTACTAATAATTGTTAATTAATGATTATATTGGTTCTCTCTGTCGCTGTGTGTTTCAGACTGAAATGCAGCGCTTCACGGCTAAGATTGTGGACATGATGAAGCAGGAGAAACTTTATGCATCTCAAGGAGGACCCATCATTTTATCACAGGTTGAATTTTAAAACTATTTAATGGATACCTGTGTTTGATATGATATCCAAATTATGCATATTCTTTTTGTGGGTTCTCTTTCATCATTAGAAAAGAAATGCTTCAAATAATATATGTTTGACTTTTGCGTCACTAGGGAGTAATGTGTTCTAGAAGCAAACAGCTTTTTGCAATTTTGTTAATTTTTTTTTTTGCCTTATACCTTAAGTTTGTTGTTTTGGTTCCTTAATTTCAGATTGAAAACGAGTATGGAAACATTGATTCAGCTTATGGTCCTGCTGCTAAAACTTATATTAAATGGGCAGCAGGCATGGCCATTTCTCTGGATACTGGTGTGCCCTGGGTCATGTGCCAGCAAGCTGATGCTCCTGATCCTGTTGTGAGTTTCTTTTCACTTTAATATATGGGTAATCCAACAGCTGGTTTATTACTCTATACTCGTACTCTTTTGGTAATGTGATTGTCACGTCAGTCCTTTATATGATATTTTCTTTGATTTCTTTGATAAATTTGCAGATAAATACCTGCAATGGATTCTATTGTGACCAATTCACCCCGAATTCTAAAAACAAACCCAAAATGTGGACTGAGAACTGGAGTGGATGGTTAGTACTGAAACTTGAAAACATTTAAAAATTCTAATATTTTGTATTGGATATATATCCTCTCCAAAACAGTTGATTTCTTGTTTCACTTATCATGATTTATCCAAATGGCTTTCCACTGATCCCTTTCCTGAAAATTTCAAATGCTAGGTTTCTTTCATTTGGTGGCGCTGTTCCTTACAGACCTGTTGAAGACCTCGCCTTTGCTGTGGCTCGATTTTTCCAGCTAGGTGGAACTTTTCAAAATTACTACATGGTATGCATATTATTCATTGATATGAAGCGCACCTCAAAATGATATATTGAAACTTGAAGTTAAATTAAACTTGGTTGGCTGCGTAATGCAGTACCATGGAGGGACTAACTTTGACCGCAGTACTGGTGGACCCTTTATTTCCACAAGCTATGATTATGATGCCCCTCTAGACGAATATGGTATGTCTTCTATTATGTATTATTTGCAGACTCTGCATTATCTTTGCTGCCATTTTTGTGCTGCAATATATCCATGTGCTGGCTGTGTCAGTGTGTTTTTATTTTATCTTATGGAAAAGAAATGATGAAAGAGATATGCTCACTTCTTGTGGTTTAGTTCGGTAATTTAAGTATACTTGTTCGCTGTCTATCTATGTAAAAGGACTTGATACATTCACCTATATTGCAGGATTTCTTAGACAACCCAAGTGGGGCCACCTGAAAGATTTGCACAAGGCCATAAAGCTTTGTGAAGCAGCATTAATAGCTACTGATCCAAATACTACGTCTCTAGGTTCAAACTTGGAGGTATGTCTCCTCTCTCTATATGATTTCAATCTTCAATTGCATGTATTTGGAGACTGACAAACTCTTTAATAAACTTCTTCAAGGCCTGAAAGTTAAAGGAAAAACCAAAAGGGTGTTCATTTACTTGTTTATCAACACTATGAAGTGGTTATAACTCAAATTGAGAGTCACAGAAGATTTTCCTGGAAGCCTTGGTAGTTCTATCATGCTACAGGATGATAACCCTCTTAAGTAAATATCAAAAGAAAAGACACATTCATGTAATTTCTATGTATGCATAGTAAGTCTTTAATTGATGGATTCTAGTCCTTCAATCCAAGCTTCACACTCATCCTTGGGGGTGTCAAGTACCCTTGTTTTAGGTCTCGATCTTGAAAGTAGTTTGATAATTAACTGGCAGGTTAACATTCTTTCTTTCTATGAATGGGAGCAATGTAGCCCATCTACTTACGTCAGTGTTTATACTGGACTGTTAAGGTCACTGTAGCTTTTCAGAACCCAGAAAATGAAAAATTATGTGACATTAGGGGTATATGATTGTAAGGCTTGCATAAATTTACAATTTGTATTTTTCTCTTTCAGGCAACAGTCTACAGAACTGGTTCAGCATCATGTGCTGCATTCCTTGCCAATGTTGCCACCACTGATAAAACTGTAACTTTCAATGGCAATTCATATAACTTGCCTGCATGGTCTGTGAGCATCTTACCAGACTGTAAGAATGTGGTTCTCAACACTGCAAAGGTTGGTCTCATTAGCTTGTTTCACATATCCATTTGCTTCCAACTGCCTGTTCTGCTGTTTTATCTCAAGATGCAAAAATAAGTATTTTGGTTTAAAGGTGGCTATTTTTTTTTAGTGATTTTCACATTGATAACATAATTCCTAAAGCATATGTCTTGTAGACCAACTTTAGTACACATTCGGATAGTATTTCACAATTACATCTCACTTGTTTACTTCTTTTCACTGTTTCGATGGATAACAGTATGAGAAAAGATACCAGTGAACTTGTTTTATTATTTGGCAATTAAGAATACATGAAAAGTGAAAATTGAATGTCTTCACTGCTGGGTTTATGACTTTGAGTTCACTTTGGATTCTACCACTTGAAATTTTCCTAATTAGGATGATGGATAGTTGTTTCTTTTTTAGCAAGTTCTGTTTTTGACTTAGAATACAAGTAAAGACTTTTCTATTCCTATCAAATTTTGTACTGTATAGAAAGTCTTACGTATCTAAAATTCTTGTTAATATAGAACATAAACCCTATAAATACTCATCATTGATATTTCTTTCAATTGAGCAAAATTAAGAATTTGTGAGAGCGATTCAAATATGTAAGCACTTGGTGTGTTTTGTAAGACCTCTATTTGTGAACACTGGAGTGAGGTTTTGGGTATAATTGGCCTTGTACCCTATTGTGTATCTTTTTTTTGTTTTGATGAGTACATTTTTTGCTCCTCTTCGCCCATGGATGTTGGCTTGGTGCTGAACTACATTAATTTTCTGTTTTCCTCTATTCTGTTTTATTTTGTTGTTTGCATTATTTCGCAAAAAATGGTATCAAAGCTAGGTTTGCTTATCAATATTTATTTTGGGTGGTTATGGTGACAACAAAAATTTTGGGACTGAGAAGTATGATCGCAGTTGGAAAAGTTGTTCCCTGCCTTGCACTAGCAGCCTCAAGCATGAGAGCTGAAGAGGCCAGCTGCAACCTTAATGTTATGTTTTATTCTGGTATTTTTGCGGTTGCTCATTTAGTCCCTACTGAATCAATTGTATTCTGGACCAGAGCTATACACCTGAGAAGCCAATATAGGGCTAGGTTTGCTTCCCCACACGACTACTCTAGGCTGGAGCTCAGTGGAGCTGGGGAAGCTATAGACACTTTCCATGCTGTTCATCTTGCATACTTCACATGTTTTCTAAGCAGAATTCCTGTCTTGAAGAAAATATCATTTTGCATGAATTTTTCAAAGTTACTCCTCCTATGCTGTTGTGTGTGGATTCCAGCATATATTTGTATGCTGGCATTTCATGTTTTAGCTATTCACATAATCGAACCAGTTAAACTTTTATGTTTGAGGTTTTCCCTTTAGCCCATCTCTTAGTAGCATAACCAATTTTCTTTCCTTTTGCTTCTGCACAACAGATAAACTCTGTGACGTTGATTCCAAGTTTCACCCGTCAGTCTCTGGTTGGTGAAGTTGTTTCCTCCAAGGCGATTGGATCTGGGTGGACTTGGATAAATGAACCAATAGGTATCTCAAAGAATGATGCATTTGTGAAATCTGGACTATTGGAGCAGATAAATACCACAGCTGATAAAAGTGACTACTTATGGTACTCGTTAAGGTATGTAAGCCTTTTGCTTTTGCAGTGGTTTCCTTAAAGCATGATATTTACTTCTATAATCTATTACTCCCTCTGTCCCGTAATAATAAGAAGACTTCTATTTTCACATAGTTTAAGAAAAGTTAGTTTTTATGGTTATAAGACATAATTTTACATATGATTTACCAATTATACTCTTCATTTATATCATGCATAATTATTATTGTAAAAATAAAAATAATGACTATTATTAATGTATTAGTGTTGGAAATATAAATTGACATAAATCAATTGACAAGTGGGACAAAAATTTAAATTTAGATAAAAGTATATAATGGAGAGATAAGATTATGTGCATTAAATATTATATTATTTTAAACTTTTCTTGAAAATAATATAAGGAATTGAATGCAAATTTGTTGATTATTGAAAAATTAAATAAGGCTACACTAGCCAATTCACAAGTTTACAATAGGTTAAAAAAAGTGTCCTATATTTTGAAATGGACTAAAAAGGAAGGTGTTTCTATTATTATGAGAGGGAGTATTTTGATTGTCTCGGTGTGAAACTCTATATTAAATTTGTCAGAATCTAAAAATATTGATTATTTTTTGCAGCACTAATGTCAAAGGTGATGAACCCTTCCTAGAAGATGGATCTCAAACTGTTCTTCACGTGGAATCTCTAGGGCATGCCCTTCATGCTTTTATTAATGGGAAGCTTGCAGGTGATGTATTTTGAGAAATCACTGCAGAAATTGTCCATTTTGACAGGGCTGGGACAGATATTATTTGTTATGGATATCCTCAGATTATCCTTCATTGTGTGCATATGCCTTGGCAAAATTTTTCCTTATTTGTTAATGGAGAATCTTTTATCAGCCAATTTTATGTTATGTCCACCCATAACGGCTTGATTTATAAGCCTTTCCTCTTGTTCAGCTTCATTGTTGTTGTTTGTCTATTTTATTGCTTGATACATAATTTCTCTTTGTTCTTCCTTGGAGGAAACCTCTTCTTCTGTTCCTTGCAAAATTCTCTCCTATGAAGAAGAAAAGGACTGAGAATCCTCAGAATATTCTGTCATCTTAATAATTAAGATCAGTCATGCTATGTGGTGCAAGATATTCTGTCATCTTAATAATTAAGATCAGTCATGCTATGTGGTGCAAGTTAAATTGCATCCGAAGCCATCAAAAAATAGAATGTCTCTTATCCATCACCAGGTGCAGCACTGGTGGTAGGTTATCATGATAGTTCTAAGATTTTCAGCTTTATAGGTTATCATGATAGTTCTAAGATTTTCAACTTTAGTTTTTTTTTTTTTTAATATTTAAACAGAAATGAGATATTACAAAGATGAAGAGGAAACCATATGCAACAGAGTTCTTGTGAAGAGTTTATGCCATCTCTGCATTTATGCTTTTTGAACTTGTGCTGAAGAGTTCTTGTATTGTATCTGTTTATAGTTTTGGTTTTAACAGCTGCAATAAACAACAACATTGCTGGTGCAGGGAGTGGAACAGGCAAGAGTAGCAATCCTAAGGTTACTGTGGAAATACCTATAACACTAACAACTGGGAAGAACACTATTGATCTCCTAAGTTTGACAGTTGGACTTCAGGTTCGTCCCTTCTGGTTAAAACTTTACGCAAGCAATCATAAAGAATGACATTGATTGTTTGTTTGATGTTCTTGCATAGCTTTCAATTTGACTGAGATGATGTTTGTTGGATGAACAAGTTTCCAACCTTCACATCATTTTTTATATGATTATTAATTGATGACAGTTTTATATCCTGTTTCAGAATTACGGAGCTTTTTATGATTTGACGGGTGCGGGGATCACTGGTCCTGTAAAGCTAAAAGGGAAAAATGGCAGTACTGTTGATCTCTCTTCACAGCAGTGGACATATCAGGTCAGTCTTTTCTTTTCACATTGTCCTGGTGGACCAAGACTGGATTGTCCAATAGATAGTAAAAGAAAAGGTGATGCATAATCTTTGCAATCTAAAGTGCACAGAAAAATAAAGAGAAAACCACTTCCAACTTATTATGAAGATTGTAAAAGCTTTCAAGAAGATGAAAATTTTCATTTTTCAAGTTCTTTTCTTTACATTTCATATTTTGACTGTAGATTGGACTTCAAGGTGAAGGCTTAGGTCTTCCTAGTGGAAGTTCTTCACAATGGGTTTCACAGCCTACCTTGCCTAAGAATCAGCCTTTGATATGGTACAAGGTAACTTTATATTTTGGTGATCAATTTTAACAAAAAATAGAAATGTCGATAAATCAGGTCAATATGCTTTGTATTGGCATTATGCTTTCATTGTTTGCTTTTTATCGTTTTGTTTTATTATTTTGTTTTTACTGCATGTTTTACAAATTTGATGCCTGTTCTGATTTGGACACTGGCATTTCATAAGGATCAAAGTTATTACCAGACTGTAAAAGAAACTTTTGTTGTTAATTTGAACTCTTATTTTACCCTTCTGGTTCTGGTACATGGCCTAGGGCAGGATGTGATGGCCTTCAGATTTTATCATTTAACTTATGAAAAGAGCACTTTTATGGTTATTGAAATGAGCAAAAACAAATTAAAAGTTTGATCTGGGTTAGTTAGCTTAGAAGTTATTTGATTGATGGAATATTTGACGTGATGACAATAGAGGAACACTGGACTTAGAATGAACAGAAACTGAGCTGAAAAAAGTAGCAGATACAAAGTTGCACTATTCTTTGAGAATTTGTACAGGATGTGGCACAGATCAACCTTTTGGTGTTTTTCACTTTTACATGAAACTCAACTAAATCATAGTAACAAACTTGTTCTATTCAGCTTTATAAATCCTTTTCTTTTTAAATTTTTACTGTTTTGCTCTCTTTGCACCAAACTTTTGTGCTTTGCCATATCCATTACTATTATTATTTATTACCCTGTAGTAATTAGTGTTCCAGATGCTCGAGTTACACATAATGTAGTATTAAAACAAATTGCACAAAATGTTTCAGGAATTATTTCATTCCTTAACTCAGCACAATTAAATTCTTATCAGAGGATTGAAGTACATGATGCTTTGTTGGAGGGAATTTGCTCATGATTTTGTTAGGCTTAGTTCATATAATCAAATTATGAGAGTTTCACATTTGTATATAATTTTTTACTAACATAATCAAAATTTAATTTTTAATCATGTTGCTAAACGCTATATATTATTTCATTATATCATCTCATAAAGATGTGATCTGCTTTGAAATTAACAACTTGCAGTACTTGTGATCCAGACCAGTTTTGATGCACCTGCTGGTGATGACCCCATTGCAATTGATTTCACTGGAATGGGAAAGGGTGAGGCATGGGTAAATGGGCAGAGCATTGGACGTTATTGGCCAATCAATTTAGCTCCAAATGGTGGTTGCACTGACTCTTGCAATTATAGAGGAGCTTACAATTCAAACAAATGCCTCAAGCAATGTGGAAAGCCTTCTCAGACATTGTAAGTGCCAAGGAGTCTTGGAAAAAAAATGGCTTGAGAAGCTCTCTTAGAAGTTTTTTGTTCTGATCTCAACAAATTTTGCAGGTACCATGTTCCTCGTTCATGGGTGAAGTCAACTGGCAACACTCTTGTATTATTTGAGGAAGTAGGTGGGGATCCAACACAGATAGCTTTTGCTACAAAGCAGGTCGGAAGCTTGTGTGCACATGTAACAGAGTCCCACCCACAACCTGTAGATATGTGGAACACAGATTCAGAAGCAGGAAGAAAATCAGGACCTCTATTATCACTCGAGTGTCCACATCCTAATCAAGTTATTTCCTCAATCAAGTTTGCAAGCTTTGGAACCCCACAAGGAAGCTGTGGCACTTTTAGCCACGGAAAATGCAGTAGCACCAGTGCTCTTTCCATTGTAAAGAAGGTAAAACTCTGTTTATTCTCAAAGCAATTCAATCTATCAGTTTATAACTTGTACAGGGTTAAACAAACAAAGGTTAATATTACAGGCGTGCATTGGATCAAAGAGCTGCAGAGTAGGAGTGTCGATCGATACGTTTGGCAATCCATGCAGAGGAGTAAGAAAGAGTCTAGCAGTAGAAGCTGCCTGTACATGAGATGTGGCTCTCACAATTCACTCTGAATGGGACATGGAAAAAACCATTGTACCCAAGTAAGTGTCAAATTGAATAAGCATTTCAATTAGTTATGAAAGTAATATATACCAGAAAAGGAAAAGTCGCATTGTCCCTCCACATTGTATAAAGAAAATAACAAAAGCTTTCAAAGGTGCTGCAGTCAATTATGCAATGATGTTTGTCTGTTTTGGGGCAAAATTTGTAATCTTACCAGCCATTGTTAGGCTGCAATGGAAATATTGAAATTCCAGTCATAAAAGGGAATAAAATACATGAGTTCTCACCGACTCGCTGATACTCAAAGCAACCAGTTTCCTTAAGTAAATAACTAACATGAAAAAGCTTTTCAGTAGAGTAATGAAAATAATAAATTTTATTCCTTTAATTTATAGATCCAATCAAAATAAAAAAAAAGCATATGGGATGAAAAGCTATTACATTCAATACCAATCTCTTTTTTATCTTTACCCTTATTTTTTGTTATCGGTACTTTACATTTCTTTAATAGCTTCATAGTTATTCTGTTTATGAAATCTGCAAACCATGCAAAGAGGTGAAAAGAGAGATGGAGTCTTGTACTTGTCTTCTCCTCCCATCATTGGCATAGGAACCCCAGTTTTGACCGGGCTAACATAACCTGGTCTGTATGTCTTGCCCAAAATTCCTTCAACAAAATCTGTTAGGTTGAAAAACTTGAACTGTGTTTCTAAATGAGCAAAAGCATCATTATCCGGCAACTGGTAGTTATGAACCCTGTTCTCTTTTTTCCCAATTGGTCTGACCTTTATGTTAAGTTCCACCAAATTAGCAACTGTGACTTTGACAGTGTTAGTATCATCAGTTCTTTCGATCACCGCCTCTCTTTCTTCACCGTTAGTCCTCCATTCTGCTTCACCATTGGTGGGGATCTCCATGGTTTCACCATCCCACTTCACTATTAGTGCATCAACATTATTATCCCAATGTGAGACTTTCTTTGCTGCAATGACTAGTGTGTGTGTGTCAAACATGATGGATAATGCTTGCACCCATGTGAAGTCACGAGTCCTTCCTTGAGGTCGAGTACCGATGAGGTGTGCATTGATCTGTAGGTTATCATCAGAGACAACAGCAAAGTTTCCTCCCTTTTCTCCATGGAAATAGAACATGACACCATCACCACCAATGAACCGAGGATCGTAACACAAGGAGCCATATCCATTACAATTAGGTCTTCTCCCTGCCATAAACATAACAAAAAAGGAGTTGTTAAAGCATACTAGACCAATCAAGAGAACTCACTCTTTGTAGTCTAGCAGAAACAGAAGGCTTACATTTGCAGGTGACTTCACATTTGCTGCTGCAGTCCAAGAAGCATCCCTTCTGCTTCTTGTTCTTAACCGGCTTCCTCACAGGGCATTGAACGGGACAGATAAGAATCTTGTATTGGCAGGCTCCTCGAGCTAGGCAGTAAGCTTGTTCCCGACCCGAAGGTAATGTCGGTAACATGTAATAATTTGTTATAGCAGCATCATAGGGAGATTTCTGGCCATTTTGACCCAAAGCAACATAAGATTGCATTGATACGAATGCAAGAAAGAAAGCTAGTGCGACACCTAAGTTTCCTTTATCAACCATGGCTTTGTTTAGTATTTGCAGGTTATGTTCTTGATTTAGTTGAGGAATGAGAGTATGAAGAAGGGATGGAGAGAATAGGAGGGTGGAAGGGTATATATATAGAGAGAGAGAGAGGGAATGTTTAGCTCCCAATGGCTGACTAAGCCTTGGAGTAAGGCTTAATTCTTGTGAATTTGCTTCTTTTTATTAGCAAATATCGAAGGTGAACAGCTCTTCTGTGCTAGTAATTCTTTGACCAAATGGGTGCTGACTATTTTTTCAATTGTTCACACTTGTTCAAAAGTTAATAGGCTGGGTTTGCTTCAGTTTCAGAAACAAGTTTTAATGACTTAAACAGGACTTTCCAAGTAATAATTTTGAATTTTTATTTTTTCCTTTTGGATTCAAACTCAATATACTTGCAATATGAGAAAAGGATATAGGTAAATTCCTTTTTTTTCTTTCTTTCATAATTTGAGTTGTTTTAAAAGGAACGGTACTCCCAATTGAATTCGAAATCTCTCGTACTTTTAATTAAGTGTTATTTTTTTTTTTTGTTATCTCTCCTGATTATAATTTGAGTTTTTTTATTTGATTGCAATTTGTAACCTTTATAAATAAAGAAGAGAAAGGATTTTCTTGAACCTGAAATGCATTATGCATTAGAACTTTGTTTTTAGAATTTTAAAAGCAGAATTTACTTATAATCAGGCTTAATTTCAATAATTAGTGCTAGATTTTGCACTTTGTAAGGGGAATGTTTCTTGACGTCACCTTATAAAGAAAATTCACTTAATATAAAATTTATTAATGATTAAATATATAGAGTAGGCAAACTAAATTAGTTTTAAGTTTCATAATCATTTGGTAAAATATTAGTTTTAAGTTTCATAATCATTTGGTAAAATAGTATGGTAAAAATATTCTATTTAGAAAAATTGGTATAATTATTAAAAAGGATTTTAAAAATAATTGTGAAACACTTACTTTTAAAACAAATAAAAGGCTTCTAATTTGCTCAATAGTCACATTTACACCAATTTTATGATGATAGTTTTATATTTATTTCTACTTTTATTATTGAACTCGTTTTTAAAAATAAGATTAAAACATATATTGCTATTTTATTTCTTCTCAAAAAAAAAATATTGCTATTTTATTTCAGAAAAGTTGTTCAATATATATATATATATATATAGATATAGATTATCCTTAAAAAGGGAAAAAGCCAAACCTTTTTAATAGTATACAGAGTGTAAAGGGTAGGGCACACAGATTTGGAATTAGCCAATTAGGGTTTATGAGCCTTTAATTAGGCACATAGAACTTGCCCTAAGAATAAGTTTTAATTGTTTCTTTTCAGATAAACTATTATGTATATATTGAATTTACATTGATAAAATAAGTTATGAAAAATTTGCTTAAAATCAACTAAACCAAGTTGAAAAAAAAAAAAAAAGAGATCATCTTGTTGTAGCTTTTAGGATTATCAATGCAAAATTTTTGGTTACTCCCTGAAAACTTTTTAAATTTTATTAATTAATATTTATCAATCCTAATTTTCCAACTCTTAATTAAATCCTTTCAATTTACACCATGAATATCTATACAAAGAGACAAAAACATCTCTCTGGAATATTTAAAGATGCATTAAGAAATTATGTAACGTAAAATTGATTTAAACTAAAATTATCTAACTAAATTAGAAATATCTCTAAAATGGAGAGGCTCTATGTGCATTTGACTTGCATAATCAAAGCCCTGGTAGGACATAATTTATTTAAGTCTTATGTATGTGGCTTAGCAGGAAATCTAAAGACTTTTTTTTAATTAAAAAAAAAGACTTCAACTTAATTATTTTAGTTTAAAAATATTCTTGCACAAATTGTAAAACAAGGATTTTATAGATTTCCTTTCTTGAATGTGGAGATATTATTGTTCAAAATGCACAATTTGCTAAGCAATATGAAGTGCTGTATAATTTAATTAAAATGCTTTTGATAGGGATGAAAGACCGTATGTATAGTAGGCTCCTTATTTTCTTCATATTTATTAATTGTTGGTTTCTTAATTTTTAAATAAATTACTACATATATATAATGTATTTTGTTATCAATAAGTATGATCTATTAATTTCTTTTAATATATACTTAAGAATTAATAGATTAGGAAAAAAAAATGTAAGTAAAATTAATATGTAGTTTAGATAGAACATATATATTAGTTAAATTTTTTTAGCAAATGGGTGAAATAAGTTTATATTTATGGAAGGTGAGAATAATGGAAACAAAGTTCAAATCTAACTATAAAGAGTTTATTCATGAATTATAACAAGTTTACCTCTCTTTTTTTTCCAAAAAAATAATAATTTTACCTCTTAAGTTTGTTAAAAATAACTAGTTCAATCTAAAATAAACTTCAGCAATTTAATTACTCTCTATATTTTTCTTTTTTTTTAAGATAAATATTGCTTTTTATTGGAATGGACAATTAGCTAATTTTAAGAAATTACTCTTTTCATTCTATATTAAATGTTCATTTTGAAAAAAAAAATTATTCCAAAATAATTGTCTTTTCTAGAAAAAACAAGATAATTTTATACATTTTATACCAAATATAACCCTTATATTGAAGAGAAAAAAAGAAAAACTAGTAATTAATAAGTCCTTTTTTCAAAAGTTATATTAGTATAGTGTAAGAGTAATTAATAATTTTTTTAATTAATAATTTTAATATAGAATTGAGAGGGTAATAGGATCGATTTTGTTATAAATGATGAATTCAAATTCAAAATGAATTCATTTGGAGCATTTGAAGATATATTTCATTTAAAATTTCATTTCAAATATAATTTTCTTGATCCTCATTATTACTCTATAATTTTTCTGGTTATGTAAATATCATCAATTCATCATAATTTTATGTTTCTTATGCCATGATGTGATTAGGACAAGTCTCAATGCATAGGATCCCACAATAATTAACTTAAAAAGCTACTTATATATTTTCTGGTGATTAACATCTAAGACTATATTTATTTATTTTTTTTTTATTTTGTCAAAATCTGATTAAGACCATGTGCATTTTGGATCTTCTTGAATTTTGAGAAACTTTTAATTCAATAGATTTCTATATGTAGCCATATAAATAATTTTAGGAGTAACCTGGTTATGATATTTATGTCGCAATCATGATCCACCTGATTATTCAATTAACAAAAACTAGATCATTAAGTATTGCTATTGTTTTACTAGCAATGGCATAGATGTAAATTTGGATCCCCATCTTTAATGCATAACTCTTTAATTAGGGTTTATGCAGCCAAATTGATAACAATTTTCACTGTAAAAGACTTTAAATAAAATATAACAACATAGCCCTTTAAATATTGTATATTTAATTATAGCCTTTAAAACCCAAGTCAAGCATTTACTTGCTTGAGTGGAATACAAAAGAATGACATGTTTTATTAGTATATATAATCATAAATATAATTCCCTTTATATAAATTGATAGTACTTAGGTTGATGCATTCATTTAAAAATTGAGCCAAAAATACACTAATTATCTAGATTAAGTTTTAAATAAATTCACGAACTAATAAAATAATAAATTATCATATAGTTTGTGAATTTATTCATAAATTGAACTAGATAATTAAATTTAAATTTAATTTTCTTACGCGATAAATAATTAATGGCTCATTTGTAAATAAAAGCATCACTCATAAATTTGTGATTAAATAGTGGCAATCCCAGCTGCAAATTTCCTCTGAAACTTGCAAGCCAAGCAAAGAGGTGACAGCAATGATGGAGTTTGGTACCTATCCTCACCACCCACCATTGGCATAGCCACTCCAATCTTCACAGGACTAATATAATCAGCCCTATAAGTCTTCCCCAAAACTCCATCAACATTTTCAGACAAATTCTTGAACTTGAACTGTGTCTCCAAATGTGCAAAAGCATCATCATCAGGCAGTCCATATTTATGAACAATATTTTCCTTCTTACCAATTGCCCTAACCCTAATATCCATTTCCACTAATCCCCCAACTCTCACTCTTATGTTATTAGTCTCCTCAGTTCTTTCCACCGCTACTTTTCTTTCAGTATTTTGTGGGACCCACTCAGCTTCTCCATCGGTCGGGACAGTGACTTCCTCTCCGTCCCACCGGAGAGTCAAGGCGTCAACGGCATCGTTCCAGTAGGAAACTTTTTTGGCTGCAATGACAAGGGTGTGAGTATCAAACATGACAGCCAAGGCTTGAACCCAAGTGAAGTCTCGTGTTCTGCCTTGTGGTCGTGTTCCAATAAAATGGGCATTTATTTGGAGATTTGTGTCGGAGATTATTGCAAAGTTTCCTCCTTTGGCTCCATGGAAGTAGAACATTACTCCATCGCCTCCGACGAACCGAGGATCGTAGCATAGCGATCCATATCCATTGCAGTTCGCCTTTCTCCCTATATTAATTAATTCGGTTCATGAATAAAATGTATGAATCAAATACTTTCCCTTTTTATACTAATTCATAAACTATGATATCATAAGAAAATTAATTTTTATTTGGCAAGCATAAAATTAATTGTAAAAATAAAAATTATATATCATTTGCTTCATGAATGAAAATATAAATTAAATTGATGAAAATAATACAATGAATCAAGTGTATGAAATATAGTGCAATTTTTATTCATGAAAATAATAATATATTTTTTTTTCTTTTATAAGATAAAATAATTATTTGTTACTCCCCGTATAAGTCTGTATGTAGAAAGTGCACTAGACTTCAAAAATTGTTTGTGCAAAGCCTAATTAAATTCAAAATGATTTTAGTTAAACAAATTAACTATGGTGTAAAAGTTAGAAAAGTAATAAATTGATACTTCGTGTAGCAAAGAAAATTGGATAAGCGAGTTTAACTTAGTGGTATTGATTTTATGTCAAAACTGTGAAATTTTAAGTTCAAGTTTTAATTTAGTGGTTCTGATATCAGAACTATAAGGTTTCAAATTTGAATTTTAATTTAATGATACTGATTTTGTGTAAGGAATGTAAGGTTTCAATTTTTAATTATCATCACAAGTTTGTAATAATAATTAGAAGACTTACACCTGCAAGTGGCCTCACACTTGGCCCTGCAATCAACATGGCAACCCTTCTGCTTCTTGTTCTGCTTCGGCTTCTTATGTGGGCATTGAGGTGGGCAAACCAATGTTCTCTGATAGCAACCTTTCTTCAACTTGCACTTTGATCTTTCTTGTCCTGTGCTTAGAGCCGCTATCTCATCAAAATCCTCTTCTTCTGCTTTTGCTCCTCCAACATTTGTGCTAACTTCCCCTATTATTAACACAATCAACACTATTCCCCACATCCATGTCCTCATTTTCCTTTTTTTCTTATAACCTTTGCTTCTAATTTGTTGGTTTTCTGAAAGATTTGGAATTCGAAATTCATATTTATAAGACTTATTGTAGCTAGATTAGGCCTTACTATTTAGAAATTCAGGCTGTATTCATTATCAGAATCCTTTGCTTCAGTTCATCATAAAGGAGCTCAAAAACTTGCATAAGCAGGGATTGTTTTTGCTTTTTTACATATCAAAGAGCAGGCCATATATATGTTTTCTTACTGAAAATTAAATCCAGAATTAATTTACGGTATCTTTTGTATATTTCACAAAACTTTATTATTCTTCTATTTATTTATGTGTTAAGTAAATAATACATTAACCTATAAAAAAGTGAGTGTTGTATTATAAAATATACGTCTTGCACATTATAATAAGTTAGTAATTCGATTATATATACCAGCCTATAGGAGTTGTGTGTATGAAGTCTCCATATATGGACCTAAATTCATTTTTATATTACATGATGAAAAAACATATATAATTTTGAATGTGAGGTCAACAAGTATTTTCATTTTTATCATAAAATATAATACTCCTATAAAAAATTAACTATTATCATCATATTTCAAATGGTTTTATTATGTATGGTTTGCTTTATATTTTCTTTGGCTATTTGTGCTAGATTTGCAATAAAAAAAATTGTTTTTTTTAATTAAATTCCTTTTACATATGTAATGTTTTAGAAGTTGACTTCATAATCAGAGAAAATAATAGGACCTGAATGAGAAATATGCTTAGATCATAGATTTCTTAAAAGTCAATAAAAGAATACATAATACACATTTACGTGCAAAAAAGATGCAATAGTTGCCCTATTCACAAGGGGGGGATTGCTTTACATTTCTTGAACAAAAATAAAAAAATAAAACCAAAAATTCTTCGGACAAGATTGAATTGTAAGTTATTTAGGTAGATGAATAAAAATAATTTTTATTATTATTATTATTATTATTATTATAGGTTACAAGAAATCCGACTTCCATGGGTGTGCATGCTTTTGCAGTTAATAATCATGTGCAAGTACCAAATTCCAAGCTCTAAAACATATATATAAATAATTAGATTTCATGAGAAATAGGAAAATGAACCCTTAAGTCATACAATAAATAATTGGAATTATAATAATTATTAATATATGCTGGCAGCTCAAGTAAAGAGGTCATCAATTCATGAAACCTCCTCAGAAACAGAAAATTTTATGTTCATGAAATCGGCCCCGACCAGGCCCATTGGACCGGTTTAATGTTAAATATCAGACCGATTCAAGCTAAACCAAATTTAGTAAAATTCTACCAATTCACTCGGTCGACTATTTCCTTTTAATTCGATGCTACACTATTTTTAAATTGATTTCAAATTATTTCTTGTACAATTTTGGAAAAAAAGTTGTTTTGTTCTTTGTAGATTTCATTTATGGTTGCATACTAATTTGGGTGTATGTTTTAAATACTGTTGGATTATTATTATTATTATTTTTTATTTCGCAAATTTTAATTTTTTGAGCAATATATATATATATATATTTGCGATCTTTTGGTATTGCAAATGCAAAATCATATGGACTATGCATAATTCTTAAAATATTTTACAAGAACTCATGACTGGTTCAACTCCAACTTATATTCCACTGTAATAGAATCCGTGACCCCTTTGGCAGAAGAGGTCTAAAACCTTAGAGTATATATCACACAATTCTTTGAATGATATAACATATGCTGACAGCTCAAGTAAAGGTGGTCATATTCCTCGGTTATTACAGTTCATAATGAGGTATTTGCAGCACCAATACAGGTATTGCAAGCTTTAAAACAATGGTGCTGCAGAAGCAATGGCAAGAACACTGGATATCAGTATATATAACTCCAATCCAGCAGCATCATTCCCATTGCAAAATTCTAGTTAAACTTGCACAAAACTCTTATCAGAATTTTCAGGCAACATTTTTCATGTACAGAAATAGAGCTCGAGGCAAATTCACCTAAGCGCAAAAAAACTTCAATCCCAGGTGAATTATCCCAAACAAAATTGTAACATCATTCATTAGATCTAAGCATTTGAACGAAATAAATTAGAGATGCCTGCTCTAATTTGACAAGCATAACATGATATGCGAGCAAGCTCTCACCCATGTTTACTTCTCATCTGCAGAAATCCAGGAATTGAATTTCAGTTTGTTCTATAACGTATTTCTACACGTAGAAAAGCTTACTTCCTCTAAAGATTATGTACAGAGGTAGAAATATGAATGTTTATCTTGCTTATAAATCTGAATTGCCAACTTAAGGCATATATGATAACTATAGGTAAAAGGAAAATCAATTTCTTGTGCATATTGGATAGGAAGCGAGCAAACACTAATAATGATCTCACTGCGACTATTGATATATAGGAAGATCAATCCTTGGTTTTTCTTCGAAGCTTAGATCTAGTCCTCCAACTGGGACAATGCTACTTGAGGAGGCTTCTTGAGCCTTACTTCCCATCTTCAAGAAGTAACTATGCCTGCAGAAACAAAAAGTTGGTAACAATGAATGAGGCAAAAACATAAGAAATTGGCCACATGATTGAAAACAAATTTACCATCGAGCATCTGCAGTCAGTTCGGGATGAAAGGCAGTCCCCAGAATATTCCCTTGCTTTACAGCTACAACAACTTTCTTTTCAGGAACAGGATTTTCCTGAACATCCAAAAATTATCACTCACGTAAAATTATCCAGAAACGAGTGATTACATGTATATTTTCTGTTAACAGATTTTTTAGTATTTGTAAAGCCAGAACAAGAAAGAAAAAGAGATATAAAAGCAGCACAGCAGGACTATTAATAGCAACTGAAAGATCATTAGGTTTAGTCCTCTCTTAATTTCCACCCGTCGCTCAAACCTCCTGACAAATCAAACTCGTGCAAATATCTTTATCAGTGTAAAAATTGAGCCTGCCGACATCCTGTATTTCAGAAGGTAGCATAGACCTGTTTTGCCAAAAACTTAATAGTCCAATTGAAGGAATTCGGCTGTGAAGAAACACGAGGAAGGTTCTGAAAGCTAGATTGGACTCACATCAAGAGGGAGTCACAGCTATCTCTAGGATTTCGAGATATTAGAATTACGTCCAACCTCTCTTAAGGTTATGCAGCCATTCCAATTTCAAACTGGACAAAAAGCTAGAAGACCAAAACTTTAACTAATCTCTGAAACAAATTATAGGGATCAGGAAAGGTAGACACCGGTTATGGTCTAAGAAAATATACCATATGCCACCATATCTTGCCTAATATCTAAAACCAGTGAAATAAAGGTCAATCTCAAACAGATATCCGTGATACTATCTAGTTTCCCAGTCGCCTAAGGTTAAACATCTAATGCCTAACAACTCAGAAATCAACTTCCAAATTTGATTTTCCACACCTCAAAACTCACAGTGAGAAAAGGTCATCTATTTTCCTTTTAGAAAGAGACCAATTTTGGCATTCATATCTTGTCAAGTGCAAAGCCTACTGGTTCTGTAAGTTTTATTTCACATCTTGATATTTATGCATAACTATGAATTGAGATATACTGACAACAAATGAATCTCAATCGGTTAGACAAAATACCACTCTACTGCAAATTATAATTGCCCATGGCCACTCAAAAATGAACCACTTCAAAATAACAAAATTTTTATCACCAAAATTACTTTAAAGAAGCAACATCTAGGGAATGAAGTCATAAACCATACTCAAACTGAAATTTTCTTTCTTTAACGTTCTTAATTACATGGAAATCAATAATGTGATGGCAAGTAATTAAGAAAAAAGATCATAATGCATACCGTCTCATTTAATATCTATATGATCAATAACATGCAATGAGGAAGACCGTAACCATCAAGTATTATCAACCCAATATCACACATTAAAGAAAATAACATAACCTCTTGGATTTTAACAGCAGAACTTGAATATAAAACATTGGTAGATGGGACAGGGCACTCAGCCAGCACATCAACTCCAAGCCCAACTTCAAGAACTGCAGGAGCACGAATAAAAACTCCACGAAATGTTTCAGGCCCACCTTCCTTGGACATAAGTTCTGGAACTGAAAGCTCAGCCTCAAAGCTTTGAATCTGAGAACATGAGTTTAGCACACAAAATTCGAGTTCTGAATACCCAGAAGTTCAGATTATGAGTTCTTATTGTAACCTAGTAACGCATGAAAGGGGCCGTTCCAATGGATTTTCATTTTCTTCTTGAAACAAAATACCAAAATTCTTTAAGTACTTTTTTAATTTTTAAGTACGTGAAATATTTGGACACAACTGCATACCAGTAACTGAATGTTTATTTGTATGTTGCATTTTGATAAAGGTAAAAATAGTGTTAGCAAAAACATATTTTTCATATTTCTAACAGGCTAATTGTGTAGGTTAAAATAAAGTCCAAGTGGTATGAACTGCAAATGGAATACCTGACTGCCAAAGAAATTTCTGTGGACAGTGCAATCTAAGCCACCAACCAATTCTTGTCCTCCTGCTTTCTGCCCTGAAATTTAACAAGCCACCCCTTTTATATCAAAATCAAATGGAACAAGCTTAAAACCACCAGATAGATGAAGGCGTGAAGTAATGAAAACCAACCAACAGCTTTATTTGCCAAGAATATGAGACCAGCACATGTCCCCCACACAGGCTTTCCCGTCTTAACAAATTCGCGCAGCGCAGGAAACTGGAATCAAACAAACGAAAAGCTAAATACACTAGAGAACATGACACTACAACAGAAATTAGAGCGTTCATTTTCATGGTTTCTCCACTGATTGCAATGTTACCTAACAAAACACCTTAGCTCCAACAGAAATGCTCAAAAGAGAAGGAACTCAATATAAAGTTTGCAAACCAAAATCAAAAGGGAAACGATCTTGCAAACACTTTCAGTGTTAGGAACAGATATTAAGGAGAATTCAAGAAAAATCAATGATCCTAAAACGAAAATGGTCCATTTCACAAGCATATCTTAACAAAGTAAGCATAATCAAAGAGAAAGAGGAATAACCAAGTTGTGATACTCTGCAAGTTTAGCCATGGTAGTGCTTTCACCACCAGGGATAATAAGCGAGCTGACATTGTCAAGTTGCTCTGGTTTCCTTATTTCCACTCCCTTCATTCCTAATCTTCTAAGCACTGTCAAAATACACGCGTGCAAGAAACGATTCAAGTCGGCGAAAACCGAATACCCATTATTTAAAAAAAGAAAAAAAAATGATCTTTTTTGCATAGAAATGTTTAAAGGGGACATAAAAAGAGTGCCTGCTATGTGTTCGTTGAAAGAACCCTGAAGAGCGAGAACGCCGACAGCCATTGATACCGCCAGGACTTGAACTGGGTTGGCGGCTAAATTGCGTTAAAATGGCTGTAGAGACTAGAGAGAGAGAGAGAGAGAAAGAGAGAGTCCTCAATTTTTAGAACTCTTGGGCCATTCGTTTCCTACGGTGCTGGAGGCTGGAGCACGACCTTACCCCTATTTTCTCTATTTCCTTTTTTTATTTGTCTTTCCCTGAATTTATCAAATTATTCAAACTAAACTCTTTAATTAAATTTTTGTTCAAATTCAACCTTGAATTTGAACTTCAAAATTTAATAAATTAAAATATACTTTTGATTTTGTCTATATGACTGACAATTTTTTAAATTTTTATTCAATTAAGCCATACATTTTCAAAATGAGGCCTTGCACAAACATGCTACAGAAAATAGGGTTTCATTTAATAGAATATAAATTAAGTTAACAAATTTTAATTGAATTACTCAGTTGAATTATTTTGACAAATTTACCTTTAATTTTTTTTAATAAAGGATCAGGGTCCACAAAATTAAGTCCAATTGAACATACAGACAGAGAAGGGAGAGTGACACAGTCAATACTATTTGCTCATCCAATGTGCAAAGCCCACCAAATATGAGTATTTGCTAATCCAATGTGCAAAGCCCACCAAATATGAGTATTTGCTCATCAAATGTGCAGAGCCCACCAAATATAACCAATCAACCCATTCCATTTTCCTAACTCTTTTCCTTTTTCTTTTTAATCTCATTTTGAAAGTAAAATAAATTAGAATTATGTATTATAATTTTAAATTTGCATTATTTAATGTATTAAGATTATGCATTTTATTTTATGCTACCAATTAGTTAGCCATATTAATTACATGAAATTAAAATTCTCAAAACTATTTATCTATGAGGAGTTACTTTCTCTGTCTTAATTGCCTTGTATTTTATATAATTAAATTAAAAATGCCATTATTTGCCTAGTTAGTCCCTATTTTTTTTTTTTTTTACATAGCGGAACGAAGAGTGAGTTTCCAATTTGAAACTATCTAATCCATTAAAATCAGCTTTACAGCTTTACAGTATAATATTTCTAAGGGGTCTTATGTTTTGTTTGTACAAAATCCAATTCCATCACCCATAATTTTTAAAAATTAAAATTCACATTTCCACCCAATAGGTCTAGTTTACCACACCACCATGGATTAGATTTTAACCACTATTTTAATGGGTTTTTTTTTCAGATCTGAAAAATCAAATTGAATTGAATCGTTACTGTCAAGAATAAAGATAGTAGGAATGGTAGCGGGTAAAGGTTTTTTTGGGTACCCGACTCTATCTGACTCTAATAAAAAGGATTAGAGTCATTAATAATAAAATGGATTTGAGTAGTTATTTACGTTATTTTTAATGGATATTAGGGGTGAGCAAAACCAAATAACCAAACTCAAAATTTGCATTTAGATAGGGTTATTAGGGTTATTCAGATTGGGTCATGGGGTAAAATTTATTATTTTTTGGGTCGGTTGGATTGGATTAAAACCTTTTTCAACCCAATCCGACCTAAAATACTATATATATTGTGATTTTTTTCCGTCTTTGTACCCACCTCTCTACTTCCATCTATAGGGGTGTGCAAAATCCGAACTGACCCGAATAATTCGACCCAAATTTTGCATTTGGGTAGGATTATTTGGGTCTGGCCGAATGGTGAAATTTATTGCTTTACGGATCGAGTTCGGGTTAAAATCCTTTTCAACCTGACCCGACCGAAAATACTCTATATATTGTGATTTTTTTTCCACCTTTGTACTCTCTATGCTTTCTCCTCCTCCTCCTCCTGAGATTGCCACCGTCTATTTTTATACCCATCGATCTGTTTCCATCTCTCTCTCTCTTTGCTTCCTCCTCCTCCTGAGATCGCCACCGCCGCATGTCCGATTTCTTGCTGAAATATTTGTTTTATTTTGTGACATATCTTGCTGGATTTTTTTTTTTTTTGTGCCTAATCTACATATCTAGGGTGGTTTTGCTATTAGATTCTTTTATTTTTTATATTTTGGGTGAAATTTGTGTTTTTTGTGACACATTTGGATTTTGGATTTTTTTTTTTGTAACAGATATGGATTTTGATCTTTGTTAATTGTATTAAAGATTTGTGTTTATTTTTTTTTGTGACATATTTGGGTTAGGAAGATGGTGTATGTGCTTGCTTTGATTTTGATATTGCTTTAATTTGGGTTATATGGGTTGTACAAGTCGGCCCCAAAAAATTTGAGTTGATCGGGCCAGGGCCCAAGGTTTAGTTAGGGTTGGGTCGTTTAGAGAGATGCTTATAGTTCGGGTCAAGTTTGACTCGAACCCAACTAATGCACACCCTTATCCATCTCTCTCTACTTCCTCCTCCTCCTGAGATTACCACCGCCTTATGCTCATCGTTACCATTGATCCCTTCTCGTTCTCCCGGCGAAAAACTGAGAGAGAGATTTAGAGACTTTTTTCAAAGAGATAAGGAATAATAATTAAAAAAAAAATAGAACCAGTTAGAAAGAGAAAGCAGAGATCTGTGTTTTATTTTCTTGCGCCTGATCTACAAATCTAAGGTGATTCTGCTATTTTTTTTTTTTTGCCTAAGATCTATATTTTTTTTGTTTGATCTTGCTGGGTTTGCTATTGGATTTTTCCCTCTGAATTAAAATAATTTTATTGTTAATTTTCTTGGTTGGATTTTAATCTTTGTTATTTCCATTAGAGACAAGTGTTGGTTGGGAAGATGGTGTATGTGCTTGCTTTAATCTTGTTTTAATTCGAGTTATATGGTTGTATGGGTCGGACTCCGAAAAATTCTAATTGATCGATTGAAGCCCAAAATTTAGTTAGGATCGGATCGATTTAGTGAGATGCTTATAATTTGGGTTGAGTCAGATTTGACCCAAACCCAATCTATGCACATTCCTAATGGATATTGATTTTTATAATGATTGTATTTAATTTGATTTATCTTTATATTTGAATTTAATTTAATTTATCTCTATATTTATGAATGTAAATTGATTAAAAATTTATTATTTGTATTTATTTTGATTTTGTATTGATTTTTGAAAAATATTGATAAACGGATATTGAATAATACATGAGTATTAATAATCGGATTTAAAATAGTTACATGTTAACAATTAAAATTCAAATATTTTGATTTGAATTTGAGTATAATAATTTGCATGGATATCCTATCCTAGTACCAACCCTAAAAGATAGCAAGAAATGCCAGGACTAGGAAGCTTCCTTCAACAATTGACACTTCCACAATTCCCCTAGTTTTTGTTTTTTGTTTTATAGATTATGTCTTATCTTCGACTAATGCACACTCTTATCCATCTTTTTCTGCTTAATTCCTCCTCCTCCTGATATTGCCACCGCAGCATGCCCATCGTTACCATTGATCCCTTGTCATTCTCCTGGCGAAAAATTGAGAGAGAGATTTAGAAACTTTTTTCAAAGAGATGAGGAATAATGATAAAAAAAAAAAATAGATCCAGTTAGAAAGAGGAAGCAGAGATCTGTGTTTTATTTTTTTGCACCTGATCTACAGATCTAAGGTGATTCTGATCTGTATTTTTTTTTGTCTGATCTTGCTGGGTTTGCTGTTGGATTTTTTCCTCTGAATTAAAATATTTTTTTGTTAATTTTTTTGGTTGGATTTTGATCTTTGTTATTTGCATTAGAGACAAGTGTTGGTTGGGAAGATGGTGTACGTGTTTGCTTTGATCTTGCATTAATTCGAGTTATATGGGTTGAATTCCGAAAATTTCTAATTGATCGATTGAGACCCAAAATTTAGTTAGGATCGGATCAATCTAGTGGGATCAATTTAGTGAGATGCTTATAGTTTGGGTTGAGTCAGATTTGACCCAAACCCAATCTATGCACATTCCTAATGGATATTGATTTTTATAATGATTGTATTTAGTTTGAATTTAATTTAATTTATCTCTATATTTATGAATGTAAGTTGATTAAAAATTTATTATTTGTATTTATTTTGATTTTGTATTGATTTTTGAAAAATATTGATAAACGGATATTGAATAATACATGATTATTAATAATCAGATTTAAAATAGTTACATGTTAACAATTAAAATTCAAATATTTTGATTGAATTTGAGTATAATAATTTGCATGGATATTAGGGGTGAGCAAAAAACCGATGAACTCGGTTAACCGAAAAAAAAATTCGAAATCGAACCGATTGACTGGTTAACCGATTGTAATGGACTAGTTAATGGTTAGTGATTTGAAAAAACCGACATTAATGGACTGGTTAATGGTTTTTGACTCATATGACTGGTTAACCGAACCGAAGCCGAATTTTTAGTTAATTTATTAATTTTTTTAATAATTTATAACAATTTATCCTAATTAAAAGTGATCATGTACTTTTTTTTATTATACTAATTATTTTAAAGTTTTTAAGTTTTTTTAATTGGCTATTAGTAAGTATAATAATTTATCTAATTAAAAGTGATTATGAACCGGTTAATATATTTACTTATTAAATATTAATTTTTAAAAACAAATTTGCTTATATCCACCAAATATTTTTATTTTAACAACAATAATGTTATATTATAGTGAAGAAATTTTAATTTTTAAGTATTTTTAACATTTTAATTTTATTTATGAATATATTTATAATTATAGTGGTTAACCGAAAAATATTGGGTAACCGATCCGAAAATCCGAAACCGATGGACTGGTTAACCGATGGTAATGGACTGGTTAATGGACTGTAATTTCAAAAAACCGATATTAATGGACTGAGACTAATGGACCGATTAACCGACCATGCTCACCCCTAATGGATATCCTATCCTAGTACCAACCCTAAAAGGTAGCAAGAAATGCCAGGACTAGGAAGCTTCCTTCAACAATTGACACTTCCACAATTCCCCTAGTTTTTGTTTTTTCTTTTATAGATTATGCCCTGTCTTTAAAAAAATAAAATAAAATAAATCTCATATTAAATAATTGATATGGACTTTCGGGAATAATAATAATAATAATAATATTAAATAATTGATATGGACTGCATACGGCAATATATGCTAATGTTTTTATTTTTCAACATTAACGGTGATGTTGATATCAAATTTCAATTCTTCCGTTTTTGTTTACATATTTCATACTACTATTAGACTAGTCGTTAAGCTGCCTTCGCACGGTTGCAAATAATTTCATTAATATTTTATTAAAAAGATATAATAGTTTGAATAAATTTTTTCATTTAAATTGGTGAAAAGTATAATAATTTGAATAGTAAAATATAATTTATGTTTTGTCATTTGGATAAATATTAAATTTTTTAATTAATCTTAAAATTCTATCTATTTATAAATTAAAAAAATAAATAGAAATGATTATCAATTTTTTTACATGATGAAATAATGTAATTTAGCAGTTTAGCATCGGCAAACATCCAAAAAATATGGAGAAAAATAAAAGTCAATTAATATTGAAAAATAATATCAAATGGAAGATCCATCGTAAATCATTTTTTTTTTTAAATTCCAAATGGTAACAAAAAGAATTGCACTAAAAAAAATTAAGAATTTAAGATAAGACTTAACAAAATAATAGCAATTTAATATTCTCCAACATTTGTTGTCTCCTCTCACTATCAGTGTATTATTTTGGTTTACTTTATTTGTAAAGGTATGATATTTAATTATTTATAGCAAAGTTAGTATATTATATTTTTTAGTTTTATTTCGATACACTTACATTTTGATTTAATCTATTTTTTGATTTTTTTTTCTTTTTGTTCCAATCTTATTATTTGTTAACTCAAATATAAGAAGATAATTAATATGCTAAAGGATTTCATTAAAAAATAAAAAAATAAAAGAAAAAACTATTTTTAGTAATAATACACATGACAAAATAAAATTAATCAATTGACAACTATTGTAAAATAGTTTATTATAATAAGTTTTTAGTTATTCAAATTCAACTCATGTAATCTTTAATTAGTTAATTTTAAAAGTTTTAGAACATAAAATAAGAATTATAAATATATTATATTTTATTAGAAAATAATATTTTTAGAAGACTTAGAACTTAGAACTTAATTCTAATAGCATGGAATATTATTATCAAACAATAGCTTTAGTAAAACTGAATTTTTTTATTTGATAATAATTAATTAATATATATTTGTTTATATCCAATACGTGGTTTAATTTTATCCTAATTATGAATGGTTCTCTACTTATTAATATATGTTTGTTTATCTTTATCCAATAAGTGGTTTAATTTCATCCCAATTATGCATGGTTCACTACTTATTCTAATCATGCAAAATAGGGGTGAGCAAAAAAACCGATGGACTCGGTTAACCGAAAAAAAAATCTGAAACCGAACCGATGGACTGGTTAACCGATTGTAATTGACTGGTTAATGGTTTGTGATTTGAAAAAACTTACATTAATGAACTGGTTAATGGTTTTTGACTCATATAACTGGTTAACCGAACCGAAACCGAATTTTTAGTTAATTTATTAATTTTTTAATAATTTATAACAATTTATCCTAATTAAAAGTGATCATGTACTTTTTTTTATTATACTAATTATTTTAAAGTTTTTAAGTTTTTTTAATTGGCTATTAGTAAGTATAATAATTTATCTAATTAAAAGTCATTATGAACCGGTTAATATATTTACTTATTAAATATTAATTTTTAAAAACAAATTTGCTTATATTCACCAAATATTTTTATTTTAACAACAATAATGTTATATTATAGTGAAAAAATTTTAATTTTTAAGTATTTTGAACATTTTAATTTTATTTATAAATATATTTATAATTATAGTGGTTAACCGAAAATATTGGGTAACCGATCCGAAAATCCGAAACCGATAGACTGGTTAACCGATGGTAATAGACTGTAATTTCAAAAAATCGATATTAATGGACTGGTTAATGGACCGGGACTAATGGACCGGTTAACCGACCATACTCACCCCTAATGCAAAAGGAAATTAAATTTTATTTAATAAAATATAATAATTAGTAAATAAGATAAAGAAAAAGATAAATACAATAATTAGCAAATTTATAAGAAAAATGATAAATAATTTTCCGAAACGAGAAAGTCTTCTGAAAACACTTCAAAAATTTATGCTTTCCTATATATATATATATATATAGATTTGCAGATCATAACTAATTACATGTAGGGGTGAGCAAAAAAATCGACGGACTTGGTTAACTGAAAAAAAAAATTCGAAATCGAACTGATGGATTGGTTAACCGATTGTAATGGACTGGGTTAGTGTTTTGAAAAAACCGATATTAATGGACTGGTTAATGGTTTTTGACTCATGTGACTGGTTAACCGAACCGAAACCGAATTTTTAGTTAATTTATTAATTTTTTAACAATTTATAACAATTTATCCTAATTAAAAGTGATCATGTACTTTTTTTCATTATACTAATTATTTTAAAGTTTTTAAGTTTTTATAATTGGCTATTAGTAAGTATAACAATTTATCTAATTAAAAGTGATTATGAACCGGTTAATATATTTACTTATTAAATATTAATTTTTAAAAACAAATTTGCTTATATTCTCCAAATATTTTTATTTTAATAACAATAATGTTATATTATAGTAAAAAAAAAATTTAATTTTTAAGTATTTTGAATATTTTAATTTTATTTATGAATATATTTATAATTATAGTGGTTAATCGAAAAATATTGGGTAACCGATCCGAAAATTCAAAACCGATGGATACCGATGGCAATGAACTGGTTAATGGACTAGAATTTCAAAAAATCGATATTAATGAACTGGTTAATGGATTGGGGCTCATGGACCGATTAACCGACCATGCTCACCTAATTTACATGTAAATTAATATTATTTATTGTAAATAACATCAAATTTATAAGTGTGGCTTTCATGTCACTGAATTTATAATTTTTTTAGTCGTAAATTATATATATACTTTGTGTTACAGAAGGCATATTCAATGCAATGAAAATGATTTAACCAGTTTCTCAATCAAACATGATTTAACATTTGTATGCCATAAAATATATTCTAATCTCCATTTATGATTTATAATTTTATATACAAGTTTGTGGATATTTTGCCGTCCTTTGTAAAAATTTATATCAATAGATTTTAGATATCGGATAATTATAAAAAAACATATTATTAAATTAATAAGATAATATGAAGTAATCCTCCATCAATTGATTGCATGGGACAAAAAATTGCATATTCGAACTATTATGTATCTTCATTTTATATATACCAAAAAAGAAATCAATTGAATTAACAAAACATACATCTAATAAAGATAAATCTATATTATTCATAAAAGTATAATAAGTGAATTTTTTTAAAAAATATCATTATGATATTAGACAATAAAAAAATTAACATTCTTAAAAATGTTAGAAAAAGAAAAAAAACTTGTCAAATTATAGTTGGATATTGTGAAGACTTCTCGCCGAAGAGTTTGGAAAAAAAAAATTGTTTCTAATGTAATTAAAAGTGTTTTAAGATGACTTTCATTAAAAAAAATAATAAAAATAAAAATAGAAGACTATCTTAAGAACTTTTCCATCTCTTTGTTGAAGTAAATTTAGAAATATATACCAAGCGGACATCCCACTGTGCTTTATTTGAGCATTTGACTTATATTTTTTGATCCATTTACGACTCAACCTAAACCCGATCAATTTATCAACTCTAGTCTCTATATATATTATATTAAGTGTTCGATTTTTCCGGATCAAATCAATTGTTTGGATTGAAATACAAAGAATAAAATAAGTAAATTAGTATTAATTATCATAAAATGAATTCAAAATCTCTGCATTTTTAATTAGTGTACTGTGGGCTATCGTATAATACATCATTCCAATAATATATTAATATTTAGAAAAAATAGTTGTAAAAGTGATTTTTTTTTTTTAAATATCAATATAAGATTGGCTTGTTATATTACATTTTATGAATGGAAGTCAAATCCTATTTCTTGGCTTAGAAAATATAAGGAGAAAAAGAGATGAGTGTATAAATTTCACAATCAGAAGTAAATTGGTAGTTGAATGTCAACTTTATTGAGCAGGTTGTTGAGCTAAAATTGAATTATTTTTCTATTTATGGCCACACAATAATACATGTCATAAATAATGCCTTTTCTTTTTCAATTACAAGCCTTTTTTTTTTGTGGGAAAGTAGAGTCGAGTGGCCTGTCTGAAAAGCAACTAAGAGTTTGACCTTTAAAACCAATTATCAACTGTTTGACATATCAGTTTTGGACCGTAGTTCTCTTCATTTCACAAATATATACTTATTTTCTTTTATAAAAAATCATTAAAAATTAATATATTAATCATAAAAATAACAATAATGTTTGTATTTATAGGACGGATGAGAGATTTTAGCATTGAAATCCCATTTTTTTAGAAAGAGAAAAATATTAAAAATATTTGAAATCGCTATTTATTTATTTTTAAAAAAACTTTGAACAGCTAAGCTAAAGATGCAGAATTCTTTGAACTGTCCTTGAGAGGATATATTGGGATTATCTTCCTGGCTTCTCCACTGCATTGAAAACGATTAAAGCCTAAATGTGGGCCATACCCCCAACAACCGTTTTCATTTTAGGTTTTAACTATATAAACTGTCTAAAACTAACATCATAATCTAATATTAGATTTTCTAAAATTTAAATCGATTTAATTTGATTATTTGTTAAATTTCAAGTTTCACAAACATAATTCATTAATTTATGATTTTCTTAAGATTTATAAAATAATAGTCAGTTGTGGCGACTAGCATAAAAATTATTGTATTGAAATTAATACAAATTATAAATAAAAGTCTACATTGTTTATATAAATGTTTCAATTACGCATGCAATTAAATTTATGTGCTTTTGTGGCAATTTCTTATTTATTTTTCTTCATACGTTAAATCTATAAGTTTTATATTGCAATGAATAAGCCAAATTAAATAAATAAACGAGAAGAAGTTCCAATGGTACGTCAATTTATATTTAGAAAATCTCTTTTCCTTTTTTGTATTGTATAAAAAAATATACATATTAATAATTTTATAAAATAAATTATGTTACCCTAATAGATTCATTATCATTATTGTTTTTCAAGATCCACTAATCAATTTTTTTTCCTTTCTTCTTTTTGGTATTTTTAGATTAGTTCAAAAATAGTTTGATAAACGGAATTAAAATAAATTAACACAATAATCCCAAACTGCCTTATAGAATTTTGATTAATACCCCATTTGGTTTACGAGCACCTCATAGATATTTGACTATTAATTTAAGTGTTTGGTAAATTTATATAAAATTGTAGTATTATTTTTCAAAAAAAAAATTGAAATTATGAGACTTTTTTATATGCATTACTTTTAATTTTATTGGCATTGAAGAAGTGTTTATTAAAAGAAATCAAGAACAAGAATTTGACATTGAAAATCATAGTATCAAAAGCAAGCAATACAGGTGTATTATTATCTCATGTCTATTAAAGATAAAACAGCTGATTCTGTATTATATTATATTATATATTTTTTAATTTTTTAAAAAAATAACTAAATACTGTATTCTGTATTATATAATGCTATCATGCATCGAATATGTAGAACCAACATGGCCCAAATGTATAGCGGCTTTTCCAATTTGGCAGACAAAAGGCATAGAGTACGTTGATGGAGAAAATGGGACGGGGATAATTTTGTACTGTATCAAATAAATTAATATCAGTTTTTAAAAATACTTTAAAATATTTTTTTTTAAATCTGGTTGGGCCGACCCAAACCCGGGCCAGCCCACCCATGCCCAGGTATATTCCATTCATTCACCATCTCCTTTTCATTATAATTATGAATTTGCAAAGACAATGTTTTTGTTTCGTATATGATATGTATTTTAGTATAAATGATATTTTTCTCATTTACATAATCACTGTAAAGACGCATTTAAATTTATTTCCATATAAATTCAAATTTATCGTTCGTTTTAATAAAATTATATTATTTTTTTTGTTAAATTTATGTTTGTACGATGGATTTAAAAAAATTAAAAAAAAAACTTAAAAAAATATCTTATAAAATTTTCTAGAAAATAATTAAATTTTATAAAGCTCATTAATCATTATTCTATATCAAGAATACAATTCAATGTTTTTACTTTGTGATTTTTATTTTTATTTTTCTTAAATTTAAATAACTTGAAATATATATAAAAGCGAGCAGAATAAATAAAAATAAAAAATAGTATGGAGGCAGCATTTAGGATCTGCCGGTCTGGCATTCACAGCAAAAAGGTTTTTTTTAATACTTATAAAAAAAAGTAACAGTTTTCCAGAAGTTTTTTTCTATAAAAAAGAGAGAGAAAAAAAAACTCCAATTTTAAATATAGTTACACCGAACTGTGCTTCAATACAACTTCCAAAATTCCTCCTTTCTCTCTTTATAAACTAACCCAATTTTCTCTCTGCAAATCCCATCACCCCCCTCCCTTCTTCTTCAACTTTTAGGGTTTTAGATTCCATTTACCTTTTCTTTCCATTCAAACTTTCGATTTTTGAATTTCTCTCTCTTATATATCTTTGGGTTTTGAGAATTCATCGATTCTCTCACTTAAAGGTATGTTTTTTTTTTTAAATCTTTTTTCTTGATTTACTGTTGTTTACTCCATCACTGCCGCCGCTCATCGCCTCTGATTGCTGCCGCTCATCGCCTGTCTTCGTCACCGGTAGTTTCAACCGAAGTAAGTGCAGATTCTTTAAGCTTTAATTATATATTTGGAAGTTTTTCTTGGTTGTTTGGGTTCTGATTCAAGATGGATTGATATTATGAGCAAAGTAATTAGAGATCCTCACAAGTTTTTTTTTAAACAATTCATATGATCGACCAATTAAATTAGGGATCTCCATAATTAATTTATGCTTTTTTTCAGATTCTTGTCTATTTCATTTTGCAGTACACCACGTTTTCGATTTATTTACCCAGCTGGGCACCAAACTGCTTCTTTGCTTTTATTCTAATTCTGAATTGCTAGCTTCAAACTTTTATATAAATTCTCTATTTCTTTTTGTAGTTCGGGTTATTTCTTTACTTTTATTCTAATTCTGAATTACTTTTATTTTGAATTGCTAGCTTCAGACGTCTTATATAAATTCTTTAATTCTGAATTGCTTGCTTCAATACGTTTTCTATTTATTTACCCAGAAAACATGGGCATCAAACTGCATCTTCTTTACTTTTGTTCTAACTCTTATTTACTAGTTTCAGACCTGTGTTCCTAAATATGTTCCTCAACCCATCTGAACCAAGGGGATAATATCCACTCCAAACCATATGAACCGAGAAAAAGACTTTCCATGGATTTTATCAATTTTTATCTTTATATGTTTGGCTCATTATTTTTTTTTTCTTTTTTTTTATCCGAAGAATGATTGGATAGCATGGATTGGAAAAAAAAACAAACTAAACTCAGAGAAAGTGCATCAAAATTGACCAACCACGAATTCTTCAGTAAAAGCAATGTTAAAATCATTGCATTTGATTGGATCGTCAAAAGTGATTTGTCATTAATTAATGAGTAGAGGGAAAAATTTGTCATTAGAAAGTTGTTTGAGATATACTTGTTTTTAGAACATATTTGATCATACAGGTGTTGTTTGTTCTCATGGTTCTGCATGCCCCTTCTTTGAAACCAGACAAGAATAAGTTCTCTTTGTCCAGAGACCAGGTTTCAGATTATATCCCAAAAAGCAATTAATTATTTGAATATACTCATGAATGGATTTGCAATTTTGAGATTAACACGTTCCCATCTCCATTGCCTCATATTTTGCATTGATTATCCAAAAGAAACGAACATGTCATGATTATTTATGTATATAATAAGATTATTAGAAGGTGATAAGAGTTCTTAGTTCAGAGCTGACTTCTTATTCTTACAGGAAAATTCTTATGTTGTTGTAATGGTACCATAATTTTTTAGCATTATCCAAATTGGTACACAATTCGTGGTTGACGATCCAATCAAATGCAATGATTTTGACATTGCTTTTACTGAAGAATTTTGGAATCACTTTTAACCCAACACATGTCTTTTATTATTTCTCATTATTTATATAAAATAGGTGGTTCATGGAGCAACTAAAGTGGTTCGTGGTGCAACTAAAGATCAAAGATGGTGGCATTTTGTGGACAATTTAATTTTAATGTTGTTGTTAATTAAACATTAAGAATGTTATTAATTTGTTGTAATTTTTAGATATTTTATGATGGTGAACAAGTTAATTAGGTATTTAATTAGCATTTTCATATTATATGATAATTAGGTATTGAATAGTTTTAATATTATTGTTTAATTAGTTTTAACTTAAAAAAAAGAATTGAAATATGGGTTATTCGGTTCGGGGCCCGGAATTTTTCGGGTTATTCGGTTCGGAGCCCTATTATAATTTAGGGTCGGTTCGGGTGATAAAATTTGCCATATTTCGGTTTTCGGGTTATTCGGGTTCGGGTTGACCCGAACCAGACAATTGCCCACCCCTACATGCTTCATAGCTATGGTATTCTCAGAAATCTATTCAATTTTGTCTTTTTTCAATTTTTTTTTTGTGTTTTTTGGGTTAATATTTAGCTAATATTTTAATACTTTATGGTGGATGATGATTATTGGGTGTAATTTTAATTGTACAAAGGTCAACGGATTATTGGTGTTTGCAGGTGTAGCTTGCGTCAGATGATATAAAGCGGGAATTATCAGTATGCTTGGCTTCAATATTAGCAAATTTAGTATCATAAATTTTTCCCTTCATTTGGCTGAATGGCATCCACTTGAATAGCAAAGCTGAAATAGGGCTGATTGAGCCCTCTATATCCATCCCACTTAAATTCAGGTTTGAAAATATTTTTCTTTTCTATGTCTCTTTTTTTCCATTATTGGTTCTAGGATCAATTATAGATGATTGCTTTTTAATTTTTCATATTTGTGCCTCACATAGAAGGGTGCTCAATCAGACTATGGAAAATAACACTGGACAATAAAATGTTTTACACAGAAAAAATAGATTTTGATATCTTCTGTAGGGTAATGTGCAAATATAGCACAAAAATGAGTTTCTGAAATATTTGGTTGCATGTATGCAATTAATGTGATTCAACCTGCTTCTTGTTTGCTGACTAAATGCTTCTCTGCTTTGCGCATCTGTGCTCTAATGGATTTACTTTCCATTGACTTGGGCAGAATTTGTTCTATGCAGAATTAGGAATTGGTTCTCTTTTTGTGGCTGAGAATTCTGCAAACTGCTTGAAAGTTCAAGTTTTTTTTTTTATGTATCGTAAGATTTATTCACTTTCCAGAGTAATGGGCTGTTGTAACTGTTTTGGCTTCTCCTGGAAGCCCAAAAAGAGAACAGTGCCCATTTCTGGGATGAATCATAATCTTTCCCAGGAACTTTTGTTGGATGAAGAGATTGATGAGGAGGATGATGGCTCATATAATGGCGAGGTTACTGATAGTGCTTATGAAGAGGATGGTGAATTACCGAACCGTGTCAAACTGTCCGAGGAGATTTTAAGGTTTAGAGAACAGAATGGAATGATTTGCAGGCAATTTCCTGTCAAGGAAACCCACAGACTTGTTCGCTCAGAGGTATTACATTGAAATGATGTTTCTAATCGCTAAGAAAATCTATATATATTCATATTTTAAACAATAGTGTGGTCCAATCCCTAGAGATGGGGCCATCTTTTGCATGTGTATTATCTAAAGTAACATATTGTTTGCACAAGAGACTTGCGTTAGTATGTTGTACAATTGTTTCATGTCTTTTTGAGACAATGTTAACTTATTTAAATATCTGTAGTACGTTTGTCCTTGAGCTCAGTTATTCCTCTATTTTTCCATTTGATACATTGCACACCTGCATCCATCCAGGTTCAACTTGCTGAAGAAGGTCTATTGTGTGTAATTGAATGTAATTGTTCATGCATAGCCCCTTTGACAGAGACTTATTAGTATGATTATTGTTTCATTGGCTATTTTTCCATCACAGCAGTGATATTTTTTCCTTTCTTTGAGTGCTTTTGTAGGATGAGAATGGTACTAAGATGATCAATGAATATGTTCGTGAGTATAAGATTGGTGCTGGAAGCTATGGAAAAGTGGTAAGCATTGGGCAGGAAGACATTTTATTGCAGAGTTTGGCTGAAGAAACTGACCTGTTAGCTTTTTGTTCTTTCTCCCCAGGTTTTGTACCGGAGCAGTGTAGACGGAAAGAAATATGCTATTAAGGTAGTCTTTTCCATATTGTAGATATTGTTTTCCAGTGACTAAGGTTAAACAACTTCCTATTCTTCTGATCATTCCAACCTCAACCACACACCCATAAAAAACAACCACCAGAAGAAGGCCATAAAAATGAAGGGGAAGGATAAAACAAGTATTCTTTTGAGCCATTGGGTGCTTACTCTTTGGTATAGGTAGTCATAGTTTTGGACATTGCTACCCTTCCCACTTTTCTGAACCCAAAATATAGAGGAAGAAGAGAAGAAGGCATTTTTGGTTCTGTTTGATTGTCACATTTTCCACTCTCTCACACACACATGGTTATTTGGGTTGGGCTTACTTCTGAGAAAATAGCTGCACACTCAGATTTACAACATTGTAGTTACTAATTTACTTTTATCTACTGGATACCATATGGGTTTATGTTTTTTTGTTGCAGGCTTTTCATAAGTCTCATTTGTTGAAGCAGCGGGTTGCACCTTCAGAGACAGCAATGAGTGATGTCCTCCGTGAGGTGTTTGCTTACTATCTTGTTTTCTAACTTTAATTCGTGCAACATGTGTTGGATATGTAATATTTTGGCAAGATTCTCTTGTTTCGTCTCTTTCCCTGTGGCAAAAATGCACCTTAGTTTTCTCTGTTTCATTCTCTCAATTAGTCATGTGCATGTTTGTGTTTGTATTATTTTTCTCGATTATGTATAGCCTATGTGGTGTTCTTATTCCTGTAGTTACAATGCTTTCTGGATCCATAAAATGCTAGTATCTTCCACTTATATTGCCTCATTTGACATACCACTTTTAAAGAATTTAATACTTATCTTTATCTATCTGTTGCTTTCGTTTTTTCTAGTAGATCTGTTTGTCTAATTAGCTATTGCATTTATGGTTTGCCTTACTTTTGCATTAACTTATCATGGATATTAGTGTTTTTCTCCTTTGTTTGCAGGTTTTAATCATGAAAATGCTGGACCATCCCAATATTGTTAATTTAATTGAGGTGATTGACGACCCAAATACAGATCACTTCTACATGGGTATATATGACTATATTCTCTCTCCATGTTATGGTTCTATTTTGAGAATGGTCCATCGTGTGTTCAACTTAGTGATCCTACCTTTTTTTTTGTCCAGCACATATTTGTAAACAACTGTCATAGCAGTATCGTGATGACTAAAAGTTTGTTATCTTTCCAGTTCTTGAATATGTGGAAGGAAAATGGGCCAATGGATGTCAAATTGGAGAAAGTACTGCTCGAAAGTATTTGCGGAATATTGTATCCGGGTTAATGTATCTCCATGCCCATGTATGATCTCGAGAATGTTTTTGTGTTTGACTAAGTGTTCTGCATCCTTATTCTTTACATAAGCAATCTTATTTTGGATATACATGAAAAATATATATATGAATGACTCTTTTGGTAAAGCACAATATTGTGCCAAATTTGATCTTCTTTTTGATGGCAAGTTACACAATTTGGACTCAGGAAGCACATCAATAAAATTTCATGTGTTTCAGATTTCTAGTTAAAAATTTGTATGTGAAATGTCCAAATCTATGCATCGGGGATGGGAAACTTGTTATTTTATGTGCCAATTTGGTATAAATTTTAGTGGCAAGTTTATAGCATTTCAATATTTGTAGGATCAGAATCGAGAATTTGGTCATTAACAGATTGTTCTTATGGTTTTTACTAAATTTTAATAAATTGTTTGCCATAGTTCCTGATTCATGAGTGTCTCTTCAATACATACCTGGCATATTTTTGTATTGCAAATGGGCCAATTGGGCTTCACCAGTTGGGCTCTTGTATCGCTATTGATTTTAGAAATTGCACAATTAACTCCACTAGCACAACTTGATTAAATACTTCTTAGTTTGCTGTTATGGGGCTGGAGAGTCATTTAACTCACATCCGTATCTTTCTGATTTTTTTATGAATTTGGTTAGAGATTATGCCTATGAATTATTTTTGTAGTTTTCAATCTCTATGTTTCACTCAAGATGTTTTTGCATTCTCTCTTCTTCTCCCAACCTTTTTTTTTTGCTTGTGGATGTCTTCTTTCCTGTAAGGCACTTATAATGGTTTGCTGTCTATCTGAATCTCTTTTCATGGCTTTGTTGTTCATTAACAGAATGTAGTGCATGGTGATATTAAACCTGATAATCTTTTGGTTACTAGTTCGGGTACTGTGAAGATAGGAGATTTCAGTGTTAGCCAAGTATTTGAGGTAATGAAATCGCTTCCCTTTTGTTCAAAATTATTACTTAAGATAGACATGAACTTAGAGTGCTTTTTACTGTTGTCTGTTTGAGTTATTGCTTTAGATTCTTATCTGTTCCTTTTCATGCTATGGTTTTATTGTTTTCTATATCATACATTTTCGTCTTAATTCTTATGGGCAACCTCAACATGGAATACGAAAGATGTTCTCGTTTCAATGGCATTTTGTTCACATTTTTTAAGATCTTTGATATCCTTCGTTAAATTGGGTTTTAGATTCTCAATTGTGGTGAAGGATTTTTAACTTTAAGGAAAGTGAGAACCCTTATAATGACTGAGGTGTAAAATGAGATCTGCATTTCATGTTAGCATCATATTTTACTGGTTAACTTCATTGGTGTTGCAAGTTCTGTACATGGACTGCATTATAATTGATGATTCATGTCATGCAATGCTGGCACCAGAAAGTTAATATTGTAATACAGGGGCGTTATGTATACATAAATGAAGCGGTCTTTGGCCTAGGTATGTGATGATTTATGTTCTTGTTTTATGTGTATAGTTTTAGTACCTGGGTTGGCTGCTGTTGCTGACCTCAGCTCCATTAAAGTATGAAAGCTAGGGTTGCGCATCGGTTGGCTTCGGGTCAAACCCGACCCAAACAAGCCGAGACCCAAACTATAAGCATATCCCTAAACCGGCCCAACCCTAACTAAACTTTGGGCCCCGAACCAATCAACCCAAAGTTTTTGGGCCCTGGCCCGTACAATCCTTATAACCCAAATTAAAGCAATATCAAAATCAAAGTAAGCACAGACACCATCTTCCCAATCCAGATCTGCCACAAAAACAACATAAATCTCTAATGCAATTAACAAATATCAAAATCCAAAATTTAGATGTCACAAAAAAAAAAAAAAAAAAAACTCAAATCTCTAGAAAAAAATAGAAAAAAACCAATAGAAGACCTGTCACAAAATAAAACACAGAACTCGGGCATGAGGTGGTGGCAATTTCAGGAGGAGGAGAGAGAGAGAGAGAGCGAGAGATGTAAGCAGAGAGGGTACGAAGATGGACAAAAAAAATCACCGTATATATAATATTCTCGACCCGACCTGAATCCGAAAACAATAAATTTCACCACCTGATCCGATTCAAATAACCATAATAACTCTATTTGAATGCAAATTTCGATTTGGGTTAATCAGGTCGGTTTGGATTTTGCACACCTCTAATGAAAGCTGCAATCTTTAGCTTCTGTAGAGTGAATATCTGTTTGGTCACTGTTACCTTAGGTCTGTTAAGTAATGGTCATCAAGGATGTATTTATATCATCTGGCATAACACTTTTTATTAGTTTTGCAAATACTTCAATTTCGGTTCTGTATAATTTTTCCATTATGTGGTTTTTGCAGGATGATAATGATGAGCTTCGCCGATCTCCTGGTACCCCTGTTTTTACTGCTCCAGAGTGCTGTCTAGGTTAGATTGACTTCTGATAAATACTCTCCAGGTGCTTAAAGTTTTAGGAAAGATACCTACTCACAACCATTTCTTAATTTTTTGGTCCAACAGGGCTGACCTATCATGGAAAAACTGCTGATACATGGGCAGTGGGAGTGACTTTGTACTGTATGATTGTCGGACACTACCCGTTTCTTGGAGAAACGCTGCAGGATACATACGACAAGGCAAGAAAATTTTGTAATTTTCTTTTTGCTTTCAGAAGTTGCCTAATTCAGCTTGCATTGTAATAAATCGTTTGACGAGATTTTGTTTCCCCCTGCTGTAGATTGTCAACAATCCTTTAGTGCTCCCCAATGAAATGAACTCCGAGCTGAAGAGTTTACTTGAAGGACTTCTTTGCAAAGGTGAGCTGTATACATACCGATTCAATTTCACTTGGCTCCTGCACTTTAAATTTTTGTTTTTATTTTCGGTTGATCAGTGTTCTGAATTGCACGATATAATAATGTGTAGAACCGAAGCAAAGGATGACTCTAGATGCTGTATCAAAGCATAGTTGGGTTATTGGAGAAGACGGACCAATATCTCAGTATCTATGCTGGTGCAAGCGCAGTAGCTTTCTGAGCAAGCAATCTAATGGAAGCAACACAGAAACACACACAAGCCTTACCAGATCAGAAGAGCTTGGTTCTAACTAAATTGTTTCAAATAGTTTTAGATTTGTTCATGTATAGTAGGAAAGCCTCCCTTTTCAATAATGCTCCTGTATTTTTGACTCAAATATCTATACCATTGGAGAGGGAGAGAGCATGTGTATCTTGCTTTGAATCGGTATCAGGCTATTTCATAAGCCACAAAAGATCAGAGCTGGTGATCTTTGGAATGTCAATTAGTGTGGTGGATTCTTGGGTTATGTTTTCATGATTATGTGGTATATATTTAAGCAAATCAACTTTGAAATATGGTTTTTGAGGTGAGAAAAATTTGACTGAAAAAATGCTGCTTTACATGATTATGGTTTGAGGTTTAAAACAGTCTTTGTTTGAGGGTAAATAAATAAATATAAACAGTCTTTGTTTGAGGGTAAATATATATATATATATATATATATATATATATATATATATATATAAATTACACGACTCCCTAGTTCGAATTTTTCAATTAAAAATTTATTGTTATCACAGAATGTTAATACAGAAAATTATGCCAAAGCGTGTTATCGCCATCATCGCCAGCATCTCATCTTTTTCCCTCAATGATGAGAGCCTATTAAATCTTTTTGAATCCCCAAAAATTTCATAAGTCCTTTAATTTTTCTTTTTCTTTTTAAATTTATATTTTGGATCATTTAATTTTTTTAGTTTCATGCATTTTATATTATATTTCGAACCTTCTTTTCTTTATATTTCGCATCCGGCCCATAGTAAGAGTATGGTTGATGAAGGATAATCAACCTGATATTTGTATTACACAGTCAAAATTTTAGAGCATGATTTTTGCAATTTAACTAATATTCAAACCTCATTTTGCTTATTAAACTTTTTAAAAAAAATCATTTAAGCTCTTGAATTTTTTTATTTTCACACGGAATAGGTTTTTAAAATGTCGATATGATTTTTTTTTCTAATAAAAAAGAATGTGTGTAATTATTTTACGGACGTAAAGACACATTTGAAAATAAAAATTCATGAGGAGAATTCCACGTAAGCATTTAGAGACATTATATAACAAAAATTGACAATTTAGGAGGTTAAATGGTTCCTCAAGAAGTTGAAGGGTGAAAATGACTGAAGCAATCAAATTCAGATTGACTATAATATTAAGTTAAAAAAAAAAAACAAAAACAAAAAAGGCATTGTACTTTCTTGAGCTATACCCTACTCCATACAAGTAAAAATACCAATGATTTTGGGCTGGGCTTGAGATAAAATTACATAAAAGTCAGGTCTGAGCCAGGCTTTGCCGATGGGCTTTATTAATTCGGATAAAACCTAAAAACCAATTCCCTTTGCCACTGCGGCTATATATAGCCAGTAAACCCTAGTTCACAGTATGCTTAAAGGTTCTCTCTTGCAACTTTTCCTTTCGCCTTCTCCTTCGTTTCTCTCTTATCTATAAATGCCTGATTTTAAGACCCTTCAGGATCCCTCTTCAGAAAAGTGAGTGTTTTTTCTTCTTTTTTTTTCGTCGTTTATGCTGTTGAGTTTTTCAGGAATGAATTCAGTGATTTCCTGAAAGATATTGGCTAATGTAGCGTTCAGGCTGTTGATTAACAAGGGACATCATTTTTTGTTCTTTCTTTTTAGTGTTTGAGTAATTATCTGACGGGGATTTCACCGAGAAATCCTTTACTTGAATTGGAGCAAACGATAATTTGATGTTTGCATAATCCAAAAGTAAAACGTCAGAAAGAAATGCCCTGACGCGTTGAGGTTCTCTCCTCCGCGGGAAGGGCAGGTCTCATATTCCATCGCCTTGTGTAGCGGCGTCGCCGCCATTACAATTTGGGACTGGCCATGAGACATACATTCCTTTGAAAAAAATCATCTTTTTTTTTTATTTTTTTTTTTCATATTTGTGCTGCATTTATATTATGTTTGCGCTTATAAATATGTTGCCTGTGATGAGATCAGTACACCAAGTTAACCATCTTTCGGGACTGAATGGCTTCACAGCCTTGCTGTCATTCCTGCAATTCTGAGGCGCATTGCTCTGTGATAAATGATTTTTAAGAACACTGAGCTTATTTATACTTTTTTTATATATTGTAAATGTAAAAGTGACTTGAACCCAGAAAAAGGCTTGTGATCCGACCTGGAAAATTAATGATTGGATTAAGGTCAATTCGGGACAACCTGTATGACGTGAAATCGATTTTTTTAAAATATTCTAGTTTTAATTTGTTTCAGTTTTTGTGTTCTGTTTGTCTTTGATTTCTTTAATTATTCGGTTTCCTGTGGTTTGTTCATAAGCGAAAATCTTCAATCAGGTGATGAGAAAAAACTGCAACAATATGATGGATGCGTTCCATGATTCGTAGTATTTAAGTCTCTGATGATTGATTATTCTTCAATTTGCATTCTGATTGTTTTTTTAAGTTTTTCTTTCATCTTTAAATGGTTTTACAATGAGATATGATGAGTAATCTTAATTGGTCCGTGTTTCTGATTTCATCGTGACTGATAACCCCTATAACGCACTCTGATCTCTTATTATTTACCCCGATTTTGTTTCTTTGTTTTTGTAAATTTCAGAAATGAATTTTCTTTGAATTCTGGCTCCATGATTATTAGCCCTGATTGGGCGTTATACGCTATTCTGATTTATTGGATGAGCAGAAGCTAACAAGATATGAGAGCAACTAAATTTTTGATTAGTTTTGGGTCTTGTTGTTTACTTGTTATTGAAATTATATTCCAACATCTGCTAGGAGGAATTTATGAAACAATTCACATGTCAGACTTCAGAGATTTATCAATCCGTGAGAAGAAATTCATATTTCTGAGCAGAGGTTGTCTTTATATATACTTTTTGTAGAAAGAATTGGTCCACAATTTGGGTGCTAATTAGACTGTATTGTCGCATTAAAACTTTTTATTCAGTATTGAAGCCAGGAGATTGGAGCATTTCACTTTTAATATTGTCACCTTAAATGGTAGAAGCACATATATGCTGCCAAAATTTGTGGGACTCAGCTCCAATCTGATTTATGGAGAATATTCTTCTATTATGATGTGAAGTGCAAAAGGAGAGAAGACTGATGGGTTCAATTGCATATTCTGTGTTCTGTTCGATGCTGAATTCTGAAGTCTTATTGACGTCATTTATTTCACTGTAAATAACAAATGGTGTAGTTGATTTAGTACTTTTGGTTACATGCAATATCTTTTACCAGGAAGATAGATGTATGGAGACCGGAAGAGGAATTCAACACTGTAAATTGATTGCTGTGCATGCTGGTGTAAGAGAAAGGGAAAAATGTCGAAGAACAGCTGAAATTTTTGAGAGCCTAGGACACTCGAGGGTCCAAGGTGGAGGCTTTGAGTGGAAGGAAAAATGTGTTGGATATACCTTCCTACTTTCTGCTGATTTTGGTGGTAGGGCTGTCCAGAACCGAACTGTTTGGTTCCGTTTTTTTGATTTTTGGTTAATTTTAGTTTTGAATCAAACTTAAATTTTGGGTATTTCAAATTGTAAAATCCAACATCACATCTTCAAGTTGATTCTCAGAATCTCATCCAACATTTTATATAATATGAATTCCAGAATCTCCACTGCAATTTAAGTCCCAGAATCTCCACTAAATTGTGCACTTGTGATTTCGTATCCAGTCGAAATCTTGACAAGGGAGAATCGCGTCAGCTGCAGTTGCCGCTGTAGAGACTCTTAACAAATTTGAGAAGAGCAATCACAAATCCGAACAAAATTTCACGCGATTTTCTCGAAGCGTCATCCCTTATAAACCGCCTTCTGCTGCCGCCGCAAAGGTTCCTGTGTTATTTCTTGGTGACGAAGAGAGAGGGGAGAGGACACTGATACTTATTTGAGCATATATTCAATTGTAATAATGAAAATTTTATTTATTTTTTTATTTTTTTAATGGATATCATATTTGGTTTTTATTTTTTTTGAAGAAGTTTTAATCAAAAAAATATTACAATTTGTATTATTTATTAAATTTATGTGTTAAAATTTTTTTATGGTCAATCATAATATATTATTTAGGTGGTCCGAAAAAATTAGATAAAAATTAAAATATTATTTCTTATAATAGTTAATTGAAATTAATAGACTAATTAATAAAAACTATTAATGGATTGGTTAACTATCACACTCTTAATTTTATAGAAAGGTAAATACGAATGAGTTTCTTTTAAATTAAAGACAAATGGTGAGTTATGGCAAATATAGAGATTTCGAGGTTGTGGTTTTGAAGTTGGGGAACACTCTATAGTATTTTGATACCAATTAGTTACTTGAAATATTTGATAAATTTTTCCAATTAGAGGTTATTTCAAATGGGTTCCGAACCATTTTTTATTTTATTTTTCTTGACTTGTGTCCTATTGATTTTTTTTTAACTTACAGTATCCTTGTATTAATTATGAATTTATCGTTTTTAGTATAAATATAATAGTACATATTACAACATTATTGATATGTGTCGATATGTGTTTCAGTAATTCTTTCCTTCGTTAGCTCTCGAAGAATCTGCAAAATAAGATGTAAAGGCACTGAAACTTTGTTAAAGACTCCGACGCTATAAAGTTAAATGGCTAAACAAAGTATAACTAGCAAGTGAAGAGGTTTAAAAGAGTTGTGATACCTATTATTTGCGGTGATAATTAGTTCCCAAGGGATATGCAACGTATTTGACTAGCTCTTCCTAATTTCGTGGGGCTATAATGGATTTATTGGGAATTATAAATAATAATAGTAATTGTAATATTGGTTCTTCCACTTACATCCACATGTATATATGTATATATTTATATATATATACTTATACATATTGATAATATCCATATTATTATAGTTGGACTTATAGGTCACAAAAAATTAATCTAGACTGCTAGACCTATTGGTTTCAGTTTTTCAATTCGATATTTGTTTGGACATGATGTTTGATTTGGAAATTTTGAAATAATTATTTGATTCATGACACGTAAGTTAATTCGGACATTAAACATATCGCGATAACAAGAAAATTTACCTATGATTGAGGCAATCCACATCCGTCTAAATAATGTTGCTGGTTTCAAATCAAGCATATACTTTTCTATTCTCTATTCCATATTCTCTCTCCATTTCCCATTTTCTCCCTGTGACTAACTTAAGCATCGAAATCTAGTACCAAGCCATCTTGAGATGTTTATTTATTATATACAGGACATTCAAGCCAATCTTTGCGACTTTGTTAATCGAACAGTTCAGACCAATTTATAGTCCAGACATTAGTTCGGTCCATTTCATGTCAAAGGTTATTTTAATTATCTGTATTGTGCAATATATTAAAAAAATAACTCATATATATGCAAATAATTAAGATATAAATATCAAAATTTTTAGCAGACATTTATAATTTTTTCACTATTTTACATATATATAAAGTGGAACAATCAAAGGTGATGTAAGAGAACAATTTTTATCCAACTCTAAATTGGATGAATGAAATTTTTCTTTGCAATTGCACTTTGAGTCATCAATACCTATTTTCTTATCCTTTTGGCTTTGTTTTGTGGCCTTTTTTGACTTAGAAAAAGAAAGAAAAAGCAAAGTTCAACAAATTTCTCAAATTTTGCACGTCTCTCCTTCTCTCTTTCAAAAGGAATTTATTTTTATTTTTTTAAATGTAAAGAGACACGTGATAATACAGTATATATTCGATATTTATCTTCGCCTTGAATGAAAATATAGTATTTTTTATTATTAATAATTCAAATTTATTGATATGTTAAATGGGTTAGGGAAAAAAATAAATAAAACAGATATACAGTACATCCGTACATAAAATTGTTCATTTGTAAATTTTCAAATATTTAATTTAAAAGAAAATGATGGGTTAATTTCATCTATGTTCACTGAACTTAAACTCAAATAACACTAATATAATAAAAGAATTTTTGTTCTCATAAAAATCATTGAATTTAAAACATATTTACAGAAAAATCACTTTAATCGTTTTCTGACGATTATTTCGCCGAAAAGTCTAGGCGGCGCATACACTTAGTATTCCCGTGCACACATGGCTTGACACGTATCATACCACATGAAAAAAATGATATATGAGTATGCCATGTGCCATGTCGCATGGACATTTCGACAAGTCAATTTGCCGTGTGGTATACTTACATGTCATTTTTTCCACAAGATATACCACGTGTCAAGCTATTTATGCATGAGGTACTGAGTGTACGTGCCGGTTGGATTTTTTGGCCAAAAAAATAGTTAAAAAACGATTAAAGTAATTTTTCTGTAAATATTTTTAAGTTTAATGATTTTTATGAGAACAAAAATTCTTTTATTATATTAGTGTTATTTGATTATAAGTTCAGTGATTATGGGTGAAATTAACCCAGAAAATCATTTTTGCAACAAATTTTATGAACTATTTTCAATAGTTGTAGGACTACATGGCTGATACAGAAAGAAGAATGTTTTCTAGATTATGTATTAACTAAAACACATAATTATCATAATTTTAGTTAGATCGGTTATATATTATTCATAAGTTTCATCAATAAAATATCTACAAATTAGAAAAATAATTTTGGAAACCGATTCTAAAATCTACCTTTGTATATGCGGATAACACAGATATTATAATCTTCTTTAAACAATGAAAAGAATCATATACAAGAAAAAAAAATACCGTATCCAGAAAAACCCTATTGAAATAGGATTCTCAAACCCGTAAGGAAAAGAATCTCGTTTTGAATGAAATAGGATTTACACGGCATAAAATGTGTTATAAATAAAAATTAAAATTAAAGCAGAAATACAGAAAAATGAGAAATATATATTTTATACTAATTTTATTATGTGTATTTAATAACTCACAACTAACATATTTATAGGTAACAGTAATAAAATTTGATTAGGAATATAATGATAGTAGACGTAAAGTATAATTAAGACTAAAGTTAGTTATTCAATAGAAATATTTCAATATTTCACAACAAAATAAGAATTTTCGACGCCAAATAAAGTTGCTAATTTTATTATCTAAATTCACTAAAACGCTCATTTCTTATTTAAGTATCAGAGTTTTAATTCCAAATAAATGGGGATAAGTTTTTGATTCTATTTGTTTTGTTTTTCATCTAGAATGTTGAATTATATCCTGTCAACCATGTAATAAATTAATAACTAATAAAAAAAACATATTAATCATTTTTTAATAAATGTTTCTATATTAAAGTTTTTTTTTTTTTTGGATGACTAATCAAAGTCTTGCATAAAAAAAGACAAAAATAAAAATTAGATATAAATATAAAAATAGTCTATTCTCTTTATCTCACATTTTATATGCCGACAATGAAGTTGTAAAATGCCAGACAAAGACGAGCAATGGTCACAAAATGATTACATGATGCTAAGGCAATTTGACAATGGCCGGTCGATGTTGATAGACTTAATTGTTATTAGCTTTAGGCTGTTTTATATTTTGACCGAACTAACCTAACCGACCTCCACTTTTAATTTTCTTCCAAAACAATATACTTATGTTAATTAATTGAGTTAAACATAATTCTATTTAAAAAAAATAATTGTTCTTTGAATTTTTCATCGAGTTTAAAATCAAATAAATTTTTTCATAAATAAGTTTATTTATTTTATTTGTATTTGTATTATTAACTGATTTATAAATGAAAATATATATTCAGTCCAGAAATTTTTTAAAATAAGATTAAACAACTCTAATTCAGGTATAATGGTTTTTTTTTTTTTTTTTTATAATATCATGGATAAATTTTGTCGTTAACTATTTTACATGGAATTGATGATGGGTACAGAGTAGTGGTGGCAAATCCATCAAGCTTTACAGGTTTGGATTTGATCATAATAATTATGTTATAAACCGATCAAATTTTACAAATTAAAAATAAATTAAATTAAAAATGAATTGAATGAATTTAAATTGATCTACGAATGAACTCTTAGCTGTTTCATTTTACGTTGCTTTTTACCACTTCCTTAAAAGGTTAATTTAAATGTTCCATAATTAGGCTTAAGTTAAAATTTCAACGTTAATTAGAAAAATACTACTCCATCTGTTTTTTATTATCTGTCACTTTTGAGTAAAATTTAAATTTTATTTATCTGTCACTTTTAAATTTTTAATGCAATTTAATTTTCATTTTCAATAAAAATTGACCAATTAGATTCATTTTTTTACATTAAATCACTCAATATCTATTGAATCACTCAATTTTTTTAAAATTTAAGACTAATTAATATTTCTTAATTCTAGTGAAACTAATAAAAGTGACAATTAAAAAAAAATGGAGGGAGTATCTTTAATATGTCAATTAATGTGATTAGAAAATTCATTTGAAACTATTAGAATTCGACCTTGTGAGTTGTGACCATTCTTTTGGCGATATTCATAGTTATTAGTTGAATGCATTAATACTTTGTACGTAATAAATTATTTTTAATAGATATTATAAAATTATAATTTTATTTAAAATATTAAAATTGGCTTAAAAAATTATTGTAATAATAAGATTAAAAGAATAAATACAGGACAAATATAAATAAATTACAAATAAAAATATTTTAAGTTTCGTAATACAAAACTTTATTAATATTTGCTTTTGTATCAACTGTAAATACTATATATATATATATATATATATATAAAAGCTAAAATAAGAGAATTTCCAAAATCTCTTTCAAGAAATTAATCTTTTTAATTTTTTAAGTTAAGAAAAAAAATTACTTATTTTACGTATTTAAAGATAAGGCAGAAAAGAGAGAATAGAAGGAGGAATAAAGGAAGTACAGAGAAACTTTTGCATATGTGTGTTGAGTGTGGCCCATGCGGCCATGTCAGAAAGACAGAAAGATTGAAAGAGAGTGTCTTTTGTTTCTCACTGAAGAAAACCCCACTTGGATTTTCCGATATAAATTAAAACGTAGAAAAAACTATATATATATATATATATTGTAATTTTTAGAGATAATTATATATGAATTTCCTTTAAATTATTATTTTTTAGTAAAGGCAAAACGCATTTTTTAGATTTCTGAATTTATAAATTTTTTTTTCTATTAAGTTTTTATACTTTTATTTACTTATATCAAATTTTTAAATTTTTATTTTCTTTCACTTTAAATCTAAAATTACCAAATTTGAATAAAATAGTATTATAATTTTAATACACATTGAGTTTCTAAACTTGTAAATCCTTATTTGAATACAATGTATATTTAGTTTAAGAACTTGATATAATGAAATAAAAATTTAAGGATCTTATAGCAAAAAATGTATAAATTTAAAGATCCGATAATGCATTTTTCATTTAATAAATTATTTTTCTGAATTAATCAAATGTCAAATTACTCAATAAATTTATTAAAAATGTTAAATTATACATATACGTGGATGACAAATTGACAATAGTATATATGCAAATAATGTGTACGTGAACGTGACATTGAATTGTAGAATCTTATTTTATATAGTTTTATATAATATTTTATGTCTGTTAAGAAGTGATAGTTTAAGAAAATTGAAAACTTATGCATTTATTCAACATTTAGAATCACCACCATTATTATATAAATTGTATTTATTAATTACTGAAAACTGAATTATGTAATTTGGAAATTTTAAAAATTAAATTTGGCAACACTTATTCGAGTATTATTTTCATTAAAAATATTATTAACAGTAATACATTACATTTATTGATTGTAGATTATTTTGAGCCGTTACTTGGCATTAATAGCTCATCTGATTAATGCAACATGACCACAAACTTTATAAAAACTCTTAACCCTATCGTGTAAGCTTATCGAAAACCAAAATAGCTAGACATTTATATTAACTATTATTTTATTTTATTTTTTTCCAAAAATAAAAATATCCAACAGCAATATTGAAAAAAAAAATAGTCAATATGTTTCGTTTCGAAAGGATCTAACTTGGGAATTGAATTTGATTTTCATTTTTATTTTTGTTTTTTTAATTTTAAATTAAATGCTTGTTATATTATATATATATATATATATATATATATATATATTGCCTTTAACATGACTTGGAAATTTCATATAGCAATATTTCATTAGATTTTGCCAAATCAGTTATTTGTTTCTCTCTTTCTTATAATTTCCTTAAGGGAATAAGAAAGTGATTAGTAGCATAACTAGAAATCACTTATTAAAAATAGATTTTAAAATGTTATAGCCTTCCTTAAATATATGAAATTTTTATTTATTCATTTTAATTTATTATTCTGTACTTATATATATATATATATATATATAAATATAACAACATGCATATTTTATAACACTGGGGATTAATTACAAATGAACAAAAAAAAATAGATAATATATATTTAACAAAATGCTAACATTTTGAATTAAAAAAATAGTTCTTGGATTGAACCATTGGTATAAACTATAGCGTGTTTTTAAATATTTGAATTTGACTCGATTTTTAGATTCATTTAGTGTGAATTTAACTTGGAAGAATTTTGAATATTAAATAAATTATTAAAAAAAATAAAAAAATAAAAATTGGTCGCATGAGGAAGAGAAATGTGACATTTAGAAGAAATGGATGTAAAAGTTATAGAAAAAGTACCAGATTGTACTTGTAAAATTAATATCCATTTCAATTAAAACCCGGAGACAAGTCTGAAAAAGGCAAATAGAGCTACTTCAGTACTTGATTGCACTTTTTTACATTTTCTGTGCTTAATTGCTCAGGGGGGAAGGGAATAATTGTTAGTCCACGGTTTTTAGATTTATATTTATTTTTCTTTTTCCTTTCAGCAGCCACTACTAAGACATGTGATGATTAGCTGTTCTTCACGTATCTCATCCATTTACACGTACCATTAGATTCAATATTACTCGGTCAAATGTTTGAAATTCGCCGAAAAAAATTATCTTCCTTTAATTAATTTAATTATGCTGTTAGATTTTTAAGTTAGGTTTTAAATACATCCGTCAAGTGGCACGGGTCGGATTAAAATTATATCAGCTTATAAGTGGGTTGGATTATATGCAGATCGAATGACGGGCAAGTTAATTCAAACCGATTTGATCATATTTTTTTTTCCCATAAAATGCAGAGTTTGTGCATTATCGAATGGCCTTCGGAATAAAATGGATTAGCTTAACCTAAAAGCAAGACAAAGATGCATGGAACAAAATTGAATAGTGCTATAAATAACAAGCACTTTGCCGAATATGAGACCATATTATTAAAGTTTTCCTTACTAATTATACTGATTTTATATTTTATAGGTGCAATGCAATCAATCATACAGCTAATGTTTTTAATTAGTGAGTTTTTACAATTTTTCTTAAAACTAAATTTATTTATTGAACTCTCAAAAATTATTTGTAAAAAATTAAAATGGCTATAAATAATTGAATTTGTTTTTCCTTTTAAATAAATTCTCCACATTAATTGATTGCCTAAATTACAAGAAAAATTCAACCTAGACACAGAAAAAAATTGGCCACGTATGTACCTATATAGTTGATTGCCTATAACTTTAGAATTGGATTCATCCGTTGCAGAATACTTGATGTTTTAAAAAGATATATATTTTATTTTATATATTATTTTTAAACTTTAAAAAAATAATTTTTTTTTTATAATTTTAATATAATATTAATTTCATATTTAATTTACAATGTTATTCAACCAATTAGATTTAAGTCGCAATTTTAGAATTAATAAAAATAAGGATAATTTAGTTATTGTTTACTGTATTTAATCCTAAATTTAAACATAATTAATATTTTTTAAATCTAATAAAAATAATAAAAATGACACGTAAAATAAAATGGAGGGAGTAAAAGGAAAAAAAAATAGATATACATGGTTATACGGGAATTTGTATGGATCAAGATGAGTTGACAAGTAAACTAATCCTATTTCTATTAATATTTTTACAAATTATACGAAACATGTCATATTCGAATTATTTATGGATCAAATTTGAATACAAATCTTATAGGTGGAATCCGAGAGTTGGATCAAAATTCAGTAGGTAGTTTTAATGCTTCTTGGAGCTTGGTTTTTCTTTTGTTTTCACATTTTTTTTCCTTTTAAACTTCTATTAGCATAGATTTTTTGGTTTTAAAAATAAATTGATATTGCTTGTTAATTGGATAGAAAATCAATATTAAAATATGGATTTTTGTTATCTTTCTTTTGTGAATTAAAGTTCATTATTTACGTTACATTACATCTATAGATTTTCAAATTCTTGAAGTCATTATAGTCAACTTCATTACTAAATTTTCTCTTTTACCTTCTCAATCATTAATTTGGGGGGTTAATTTCACCCATAATCATTCAACTTATACTCAAATAACACTAATATAATAAAATAATTTTTGTTCTCATAAAAATCATTAAACTTAAAATATATTTACAGAAAAATCACACTCAGCACCTCATGCATAAATAGCTTGACACGTGGTATATCTTGTGAACATGTTTTAAGTTCGATGATTTTTATGAGAACAAAAATTATTTTATTATATTAATGTTATTTGAGTATAAGTTCAGTGACCATCGATGAAATTAATCCTTAATTTGGGTGTGATATGCCCAATCGAATTAAAACATATGTGATGGATTACGGTAAATTATAACAAATATAATTTATACGGAGGTAACATTAATAGATATACCTACCTCTTGTAACGTAGAAACTCGTCGCGGAAGCGTCTACCAAGATCCCGTTTGTTTTTGGTCACTGGTCCGGTTTTTACCCACTCAGGATAAGAGCAGTTAGATTACAATCTAAATGCCCCTGAAAATTAAGACAGAAAACTTGTGAGCCGGAACGAGCAGACTTGCGGCGTGTATGTTTTTTTGTTACCAAATAATGAGAATCTCACCTCTATTTATAGAGATCTTAAAAGTTAGAAACCTAATTCTAGTTTAATTCAGAATTTTTTTGAGATAAAATTTGGTAATTATTATCAGATTAAATAACTCAATTTAATTTGGATTGGAACTCAATTCATTATAGAGTTATGGACTTATCTCAACTCTATCAATATGTGATGTTATAATACATAAATTAGTTTATGCATCAAAGATGCAACCAAAAACCAAAAACATTTAATTTCTCATATTTGTCACGGTCAAAGTTAGTATTATGAACATCAATCGTACATTTCGTCATTATTTCTAAATAGTTGTATGTGGCTAATCATAATTCATGTATTATCAAAATGGTTGTCTGAATTAGACTAGGGAATTGATTCATTTTCGGAATGATGAAGAGTTTGGTTTGGAGGCTTCAAAGTTTGACTATTATCACAAGTTTCATGTTTATAATGGGACTTTTGGAATAAGCATTTGGTTAACCCTTCCCATCACCTTGTGATAGTCAATCTTATCATTTCTTTCTATTTATTATTTATGTATTTTTAAATTTTCATTTTCTCCATTTCTATCTATTTTCATGACTATCAAAGTATGAATTTTCTTTGTGTCAATTCACACTCAAATTGATTTCAAAAAAAAAAAAATAATCACACTCAAATTGTTAAAAAACATTTAACATATAAAATTAATAAATTATATAATTTATATTGTTATTTTTAATAGTTAAAAATGCTTCAAAAATGAAAAATACAAATTAAATATAATATCCATTAAAAGAATCAAAAATAACATAAAATTTTCATAATTAATTATAAAAATTGAATATATTCAATATGAAACTAACAATAGAGTAGTAATTATTCACATATAATGATATAATGGATAAGTAATTGTAATAAAAAAATTCAATGTTTATTTACCTAAAAATATGTATTATAATAATATTTTAGAAAGTAATATGTTATAATATTTATAAATTACAAAAATATTGAAAGATTTAAGCCTAAAAATTAAAATATAATATATAAAATGTATATAAATTGGTTAACTGCCAATTTTTAAAAATAAAAATAATAACCTTAAATTTTCGGTGTAATTAACCTAAAATCGATTCAGTTTCGAATCGATTTTTCGATTAATCAAAATTTCGATTTTTTTATTCACCTCTTTCCATAAGGAGAAGCAAACACGACATAAATATTATGGAGAGAGAGGAAAAGGGAAGTGAGAGCTTGAATTGAACTCGAATTTTGAATTGAGACTAATTAAGATAAGACTATTAATTCCATTGTGTCTCAAATAAAGAAAAATATGTTTATTAAAAGAAAAAAAAATAAAACTATCCCTTAAATTTTAGGCAACTTCGGATCTATATTCAAATTTTTACTCTTTTTGTACTAAAAAATTAGATATTTGAAGGAGTATCGCAACATCTTTAAAAAAAAAAAACTACGTCAATAAAATTTAAAATTTGCGATTTCTAAATTCTACGTGACACGAGAATCCTTTGTTTCCTTTTTATTTACAAAACCAACAAAGTCAAAAGCATTATATATAAATGGAAAAAAGGAAAAAAAAATTAAAAAAAAAAAGAGTTGCTGAGTATAACCCGCAAAAGGCCTAAATGTAAATTAACAATTTATGGAACTTTTTTAATAAAAATATATAGTATTAAAAAATAAATTAGAATATATAATTTTTATTTTTATGACCATCTTATCGAAAATCTGTATTAGACATGTTCATAAAAGAACAAAATATTATCTTATAAATATTTAAAAATATTTTCTAGGGTATAAAAATTAGTATAAACTTTTAATATATATGTATAGGAAATGGGTTGAATGAGGATGATGTGATAGTAATCTAAGTTTCACTAAATATCTTAATTTAATAATTTAATGTGTTCATGTGATATTGATAAAAAAGCAAATAAATATAGCCATTCAGTTTCACATGGATTTTGATAAGGGGTATCTACTCATGAAATTGGTGTTTATATAAAGTATGAGCTGTTACCCATCATTTGCCTCACATTTAAAGCACATAGGAACAAATATGGTAGGGGAGAGGGGATAACCCCAACAACCCTAACTTAATGCTTACAAGAACCTTCATTTCTCACTTCTTCTCTTCTCTTTTCTATCTCTATTCGTCTTCATTATTTTCCCCTAATCTCTTTTTACCATTATAATCAAATCTACTTTCGCAATGACTACATATTCACTACGTGCTAGCGAATTTATACCGTTGATTTTAAAAATATATATTTACATTTTCATCTGACAATTTATATTTAATACATTTACTATATCTGATGCATTTTGTTTTTTCAAATGGTTAAGTATTCGAATGCTTTGTCGCCATTTTCGTTTAAATTTTCTAAAACCCTACAAGAATTTGAATTTCTTCTCGCAAGCTGATGAGTTGAGCTGTTAAAGGCCTTTTTTTATTTTTACACATATTTATTGAGAAGGCCATGAGTTGCTAAAGGCCTTTTTATTAGGGTTAACCTAAGAATAGAATGATGGCAACAAACATTTTAAAGTTAAAGTTTTAGAATATTATTGTCACTTATTTTATTATTTTTTTAATATCAATTCCCTTACAAGTTAAACTATTCATTTCCTTGAAAGTTATACTGTCTATATCTGTTTTTTTTTTTCTTTAAAATAAAAAATAAAAAAATTCATGAGTTAAAGCGGTTGTTGAACCTAAGACCCTAGTGTTTCTTCCTCATAAGCAAGTGGAATTCCACTTCAGCAACTTTGCTTTGCATTGTGGATGATTAAGAATAGATAACCAAATAAGGAAATTTTGTGCATTATAAGGTGTAATCAAAGTTGAGTAAGGAAGATAGTTGATGTTTCAATGATCTAACATCTATATCCTTCATGAATATTGCCAATATAACTACCAATTATAATTATAGGTAATGTGCCAGGGAAAACCATCCAATAATAGCCTATAGAATCAATATCCAAATTGCTTTTACATACTCTATGCGCGCACGTGAATTTTGGCTAATTTGAATTGCAATTCGGTTCAAAAAAATTCATAGTACTTCCTGAAATGAAAATATAAAAATTTTTATTGGTAGCAAAAGCTTATTTTTGATCTAATTGGTTTGTAAAACATTTTGAAGTTTTATGGTCTTATAATCCAGGATCTGGTTGTCTGTTCATCTCTGTTTATAGTAAAAAACTCTCTAATCCTGCCTAGGGATATAAGCATCTTGGTCAAATCTCATTAAATCACTTTGTTGATTTTTTGTTGTCTATCCTCTCTTTATGTGATTGTATGTTTGTTATCAGTTTAGAAAACCGAGTCCAAATCAACTTTAGCGGTTAACCAGTACGATTGTATGTAGATTTGGATTTTAATTTTTATAACTATAATTAACGATTTGAACTTAAGTGTCTGATTAACTGAGTTTATATATAATTTTACACATATTTATAGACATAAGAGTAATCACATGTATTCATATTCTGCCTAATATTAGAAAATAGATGACTGATAAATTAATATCTATGTAATTTTATTTTAGTGTATTGAAATCGATCGCATTTAACGGTTAATTGATTGCTAATAGACTGAACTTGGACTTTAATTTTAAAAAACTGACATTAATAGATTTGACTTGAAAAATAGGATATGGATGGATTAACTAATTTATGTCCATCCCTAATTTATATCATGTATGATTATTATTATTATTATAAAAATTAAAATAATAACAAATATTTGTATGATATTGAAAATGTAAATGGTCATGTTAATGTGGGATTTTTTCATGAATCATGACCCTAAGTGAAGTACATAAGTGGAAAGATAAAAAAAAAAAAAAAGGCATTAAATAGCATATTGTTTTAAGTTTTATTTGACAAATGGTATAAATAAGTTAATGAAAATTTATCAGTTGTTAAGAATTAAATAATGGTATCATAAGTTATTAGAGGTAATTCATAAATTAAAAATTGGATAGAAATTGTAAGTGAATTATGTTCTAGAACAAGTAAAAAAGAAGGAGATTATTATTTTGGGACCAATGAAATATTTTTTTTTAAAATACTTATCATTAATTTGAAAGATAAATAATAAGGACATTTACTTCTATATATTTTCTAAAATTAGGTGGCGCAACACCAAAACTTTATATATATATATATATATATATATATATATCAATGCAAGTGATATATCCTCTCTACCAAGTCATTCAATTTTAGGTTTATTTTTGTTATGATGGGGTAGCATTTCTACCAACTTTTTAAATTCTATTTTTTTTTTCCTTTTATGCTGCTTTGGGTAGAGGTAAAATAATATATATATATATATATATATATATTTTATATTAAAAACCACAATTAATAATAAAAAAAAGTGGTCTATATTATTCCCTTAAAAGAAAGAAAAAAAAAAAAAAAAAAAAAGAGAAAAGAAAAAGAAAGTGACACATACAAAATGCAAGAAGACAATTTTGCTCTTCTTTGCGTGCCGCCTGCAGAAAAATCTTACAAGAAGAAAAAACGGCTCAAAAATGAAAAAGAAATTTTGGAATTTAATGAAAATATAAAAAAGTTGAGGGGCAGAATTGCAAAATAAGACTAAGTTATTTCAGTTTTATAACGCACCACGTTCTTTCCCTTTTATCAGTTCAGCATCTCTTTGTTTCAAAGTACAAACTATATCAGATACATTCCTCTCTTTTACGCTTGCCGGAATCCGGCGATATGTTCATCGGAAAAAATTTCTCGGCAAGTTCTCCGAATAACCGATATGCGAGATCCGGTCTTTCTCTAATTGTTTGCGGTACGGACACAAACTTTTTATATATTTTGTGGTTTAACTCTTGCTTATAACTAGCTTTACTATCATCGCCCGTTTAGGATCCGAATCATTCTCATGAGATTGGATTTGGATCGGACCTGAAAGTTATAATCTTTGGTTAATTAATAAAATTAGTTTACTTGTTTGTTCACCCCGTTCAATTAATTTCTTTTCGGTGGCTTAGTGTTTGTTATTCAGGTTAATTGACTATTTGGTGATTTTGCAGGTCTTAATTCTGTTTGGATTGCTGGAAATCAATTGGAAATATTTCGTTGAAAATCTTGGTAAATCGCTCACATCGCTGGGATTCCTTTTATTCTTTTGTGGTGATTGTTTCCTCTAATGGGTTCACCACGATTGCTCAATTCGCGACTTTTTTGGTTGTTTTAGAGCTAAAATAAATTAGTGTCTTTTTTTATTGTTTAATTTGCCTCAAAAAGTTGGGTGGGATGTGTCAAATGGAGGTACATAGTTATGATTTGAATTGATGGAAAAGATAAATAGATGGAGAGTGATTATCTTCAAAGATAGAAATTTGTTTTCAGGGTATTGGGAGCATAATCAATGACCGTGGTATAAGTGTGATAGTCTGGAAATATACTTGGATTAATTTCCTTTTGGAGAATCTGGTTGATTTTGATAGCAAAAACTGGTTAATATACAGAAAACAGCTTGTTTAGATTATAGATTGATGGAGGATGAAGAGGAAGTAACGAGTCACTCAGTAATAAATACAAGGGGAGGAGTAAATGATGGTCGTTTGCGATTAGGACCAAGTGATTCTCTCCTCCCTGGACTTATTGATGATGTCGCGTTGAATTGTTTGGCTTGGGCTTGTAGATCGGACTATGCTTCATTGTCATGTATAAACAAGAGGTTTCATAAGTTAATTGAAAGTGGAGACTTATATGGGCTGAGGAAGCAACTGGGAATTGTGGAGCATTGGGTGTATTTAGTTTGTGATCCGAGGGGATGGGAGGCTTTTGACCCTGTGAGAAAGAAATGGATGGCTCTGCCCAAGATACCTTGTGATGAGTGTTTCAATCATGCAGATAAGGAGTCTTTGGCTGTGGGTAGTGAATTGTTGGTTTTTGGGCGTGAGCTCTTTGAATTTGCTATTTGGAAGTATAGTTTGATTCGCCGAGGATGGGTCAAGTGTGAAGGGATGAATCGGCCGCGTTGTTTGTTTGGCTCAGGTAGCTTTGGTTCTATTGCTGTTGTTGCGGGAGGGAGTGATAAGAATGGGAATGTGTTGAATTCCGCAGAGCTGTATGACTCTTCGACAGGCAAATGGGAAATGCTACCTAACATGCATTCACCACGTAGATTGTGCTCAGGATTTTTTATGGATGGCAAATTCTATGTGATAGGTGGTATGTCAAGTCCCAATGTTTCATTAACATGTGGGGAGGAGTATGATTTTGAGACGAGGAAATGGAGGACTATAGAGGGGATGTATCCAAATGTGAATAGGGCTGCTCAGGCTCCTCCACTTGTTGCGGTTGTGGATAACCAGCTCTATGCCGTTGAGTATCTAACTAACATGGTGAAAAAGTATGACAAGGTGAAGAACACCTGGCATGTGTTGGGGAGGCTTCCTGTGAGGGCTGATTCTTCTAATGGTTGGGGCTTGGCTTTCAAGGCTTGTGGAGAGGAACTTCTTGTTGTGGGTGGGCAAAGGGGCCCAGAAGGTGAAGCTGTTGTGCTTAACTCTTGGTGTCCAAAGTCTGGGGTCAATAATGGAACTTTGGATTGGAAAGTTCTTGGTGTGAAGGAGCATGTTGGTGTGTTTGTTTACAATTGCGCTGTTATGGGTTGTTGAGGATTCTTTTAGATTGACTCAACAGAGGGTTCAGGTTACTGCAGTCTAACCTGGCCTTTTAGGGTGCTTCCTGAATGTTTATTTGATTGACTAGAATTAATTTGTTACTGAAATAGCGGTTCTCAACATGAGAATTTGGTTTCATTTCCTTAACGTCCTTGTATTTAAAATTTGTGTGTTTCATTTCAAGGTTCTGCATTTTATATGCTTTCAAGACAACTAAGTAGGCTTACATGGGATGCCCTGCTACCTCTCTCTCACGCCCTCTAAGTTTTGTGCATTCCATTCTTTTTTCCTTGTTGAGTTTTATTTCTGATCACAGCTAATAATTTGAAATCATTATTGTTCCATGATATGATATGATAATATTTTGCACATGTACCCATCACTTATTCATTTATTTTTCTCTAAACTAGAGAATTTATGTTTTGGTGATATCTTATATCAATATGCAAGATGCTTATTAATATGTTCTGTTTCAGTTATTTCCTTAAACTTGTGTCAGTTCTGTTATCCATTATATTAAGCTTGATCTGTTCGGTTTTGACAGTTTTCAGACTGAACCGACCGGTTGCACACCCTTGGTTTTAAAAATCTGACATACTAGAATTCAATTTCATGTATAGTTCAATTTCTTTTCAGAAAAGAAAATATTCTGGGCTAGATTCTCTGCATCACTTTCATGTCTCATACATCTCATGATCTTGGCACTGAATATGGTAAAGGTCATTACAAGTTGTATGAGGTGGCCTGCATTCTCATAACAGTTTTCTTCCTTCACTCAAAAGGAAACCTCCAAAGTGGTCCAATTTATGTGCCTCTTTTCATATGAATATGTCTCATGGATGGCAGATTTGTCCAAGAATCACTGGTTTTGCTTCATGTCTAATCTATTTTTGTTCCATCTCTTTGATGTTCAAAAATGATGAGGCGAATTTGAGAAGAAGCCAGCAATTTTCTTACCCCAATTTGTGGGGAATATGATGTGTTAAGGAGTATAGATATGGACAGTTTGATGATGGTGATGTTTGATTAAATGATTCTGAATTGCGTGAACGCATATTGCTTGTATAAGATGGGAGTGAACTTGTAACTAATTACTGATAACATCATCTTTTGCATCAGTCTTTTCTTCTTGGCCTTTTTTGTCTTGATCAAAATATGATGGGTTTTTGGTCATAGTTGATATTTTCATTTTTGATGTTTGATATTTACTTTCATAAACTAAGGGTGCGTTCGGGTAGGTTTTTATTTTCGATTTTTTGTTTATTTTTTAAAAAATAAAACCAAAACATGTTCGGTAAACTCATTTCCGTTTCTGCTTTTACAAAAATTTAAAAAATTGATTTTCACGTTTAAAATAAAAAAATAAAAATCTTCAAAATGAGGTTTTTTAAATTTTGCTATTTTATCTTTATTACCACCATACCGCCACCACTATCACCACATTGTCATATTGCCACTGTCATATTGCCGCCTCTGTCGCTACCAAGCCGCCGCCGCCTCCACCACCATCGCTATCACCACGCCCGCTGCCGTCTCCACCACCACACCGCTGTCACCTTCACCACCACGCTGCCTCCCCCACCACTACCACACCACCGCCACACCGCTGCCATCTCCACCACCACACTGCTACCATCTCCACCACTGCGACAACCACCACACTGTTGCCAGCTTCACCACCACCACGCTGCCACTGTCTCTATCACCACCACCACCACCACACCGCTGCTGCCTCCACCACCACCACCACCACCATCACCACGCTGTTGCTGCTTCCACCACCACCGCCACTACCACGGCGCTGCTGCCTCCGCCACCACCATGCTGCCGCCACCTCCCCCACCACCACGATGTCGCCGCTGTTGCCTCAGCCACCACCATGCTGGCGCCGCCTCCACCATCACCACGCTGTCGTTCCCCCCCACCACTACGCCGCTGTCACCTCCGTCAGCACCACGCCCACGCCGCCGCCGCCTCCACCTCCACCTCCATGCCGCTGCCACCACCATGTTGCTGTCGCTACCACCACAACAACACTGCCGCTGCTGTCACTACTACCACTAAAGTCATTATTATAATATACATGAATAATTAAAAAATATACATGAATAATTAAAAAATATGATAAATTTTTAAATATATAAAACAGTTTTCTAAAAAATAAAGAACAAAAACTAAAAATAGTTTTTAGATTTTAAAAATAAAAAATAAAAAATCTATAATTTTACCGAACACACCCTAAAATTTTAGATTATTTTAATATGTTTATTTTAAAGTTCTAGCGGTATATGGTAGTTGTAATGTATTGAGTATTTATCAATGTTTTTAAAACCAGACCGGGCATCAACTTGGCCTGTCAATTGAATCAGGAGTTAATTGTTTGGATCGGGTTGATTTGGAGTTTTAATTTTTTTTAATATAATTATTTATAAAAAATTTAAAATATATTATATAAAAAATATATTTAAACAACGTATTAAATATCAATATATTAATTTTTCTTTATTTATTTTATTTTACTAGGAAAATGCATTTTAAAATTTCTATTTTTTTAATTTTAATTTCAATTATAAAATTTATTTTTATGACGTTACCTAAACATATTATTTTTATAATTATCATGTTTATTTTTATTTTTTTCTTAATATTTCATTTCATTTAAATTATGTAGTTATTCGCTAAAAAATATAAAATAAAAATACAGTGTAAACAATTTTACATAATTTTCAATTTTATCAAGTCTAATATTAATATGAATTGATTTTATCATCAAATATAAATTTTTGATTGAAAAATATTCAACAGCTATTAATTCGAATTATATAAATATAATTTAGGGTATATTAGATTTTTTTCGGTCCAACCATATTTTCTCGGTTCAATCTGGTTTTTTTATTATGCAATCCGATTTTTATATAGGATCGAACCTATTTTCTTGCCGGTTTGCGATTGAACCGGTTCGGTCGGTCCGATTTTCAAAATATTGGAATTTATCTCGAATTTGAACCTCTGTACTTCATTTTTTCTATAAAAAAATTGTAAGTGGCAAATGGGTCCGACCGAAGGATTTGGATCGGGTAATAAATGGATTGAATTATAAATAATTTAATATTTGTGGATCATGAACGAGTTGAGTTGAGCATATTGGACTATTGTTATAATTAAATAAATTAGGTCATGAATGAGACAAGTTTTTTTATCTTCTTAAAAATTATTTTCGTTAAAAGCAAAAAATTGTGGTTATGTAACTTATAAAAATAATATAAATTGATCATAAAAGAGTATTAAATGGATTGGATTTTATGGATTACATAAACAAATCGCGTTGGATTGGATTATTTTGTGTATCAAATGGTTTAAGTTATATACCATTAGAGTCGAGTTTGGTCACAGTTTTTTGCATGAATTGAAAAAGTCATAAATAGATTGGGTCTTATGAATCATATAAGAAATTGTATTAGTTAGGATCATTTTATGGATAAATGGTTTACATCATATATATAAAATCAACCGAGTTTGATCATAATTTTATATATGAATTGAATTGAGCTTATGGATCCGACAAATTTGACACTTTTTAACTTTTCATTTGATTTTTCACATTTCAAATCTTTCACAAATGAAAATTAAATATAAATTCCTTACATGGCTACATCTCTAGGTTTCGTGTGGCATGAAATTAGCCTTTTGGATAGTCATACTCCAAGACGTAGGCAAGTGGTGGTTACTTTGCTTGCGGATGCTCTTCGAGTCTTTAACTAACATCTTCTCATCTCATGACTTTTTTGTTAATTGATGTGTCGTTTTCACTATTTTATTTCTCTCTTTTGTATATTCTTGTTCTTTGAGTGCTTTCATTGGTTTTATTGTCTTATGATTTTGTCTTAACACTTGCAATTTTCCATGGACACAGTTTTTACTGGGTCCAACCTTGAATTGAAATTTTTACGAATATGTTAATTGATCTTGACTCTTTTCTTTCTTCTTCTGCTTTCTTGAATTGAAACTTTATTCTCGATCGGGGTTAAGGTTTTAAATTAAAAACTGTGTATTTACTGATAATAATTCATTTGAATCATAAATTTAATGCAGTACTGAATTATATTGGACCTTAAATCTATGCAATATTATTGTCACAGTACCTACTATCACTCTTTTATCAAGGAAAAAACTATATAAATAATGTTTTTATTTCTGTTGAAATTTTTGATTATTTTTATTAATTTTTTTAAATAATTATCTTGGTCTATATTGAATTCAAACTCAAACTCAACAAAAAAAAAAAAAAGTATACTTTTTATTTTTCATTTTTAAAAAAAAAAAAAAAGAAACAAGCAACCAAATAAAAACTACTAAATCAAAACAGAATGAAAATGACTATAGTCAACTTTGTCACCATCAAGTAAAAATATTGTTGTTGGAATTCTATTGTTACATGCATCACATATATATATATATATATATATATATAGCAAAAATTTAAAAATTTTAATCATAATTATTAAAGATCTTACCATAAACTTATAAAAACCTAACTAGAAAAATCGACATTCACCTTTAAGGATTGTTGAACAATTGATTACTTCACACAAGATTGTCGTGAATTACAGTGTTAAATAGCGAATGCTTCCAATGTTGATTCACACCAGAGAAAAAGCAAATAAACCAAAGAATTGAGTGATCTTAAATCATTATATTAGTCCTATAACACTTATAGTTCAATGATATTTCATTCAAGATTAAAGTGGATCAGTTCTGACCCATTTTTATAGACCATGTTCAGACTCTTTTGGTAAGTATTCTGGCAAGTCTTATGATCATAGTAAGTCTTATGATCAATGTATAATTAATTAAACTTTAATTAATTATTTCCTTTTCAATTCCTCAATCTATAATAATATAAAATATTATTACATATGTCATTTTACCATAATGCCCTTTTTTATAAGTATGCGACCTATTGAATTTTCTGGTTCACTTGACAGTACAAACATATTTGCAATTAAAGAATTGCATGATTCAAATTCTTTAAATAATTATATTAATTCTCTAATTAATATTTATACTTATGTTCATGTACAAATCATAAAAGGCTTTCAGTCAAACGGTTTTAACTGAATTACAAATCATGAGAGACTTTCAGTGGTTTTAACTGAACTTTTACATAAAACAGTTACTATGCAATTACTTATTTCACCGTATTTCATCTCATTTAGGTTTTGAGTATAAATTGATGCCAACTCATATAAACCTAAATATGTTGTTCTAATAATTTAAGCATTATTTCAAAAATACGCCTTATGGATCTCATCCACCTTGGCATTCCAATCTAGCCTTACACAAAAAAAATATGTAATTACTCATTTCATTGAACCCTTACATAAAACAGTTATCATGCAATTACTCATTTCACCGTATTTCATCTCATTTAGGTTTTGAGTATAAATTGATGCCAACTCATACAAAACTAAATATAGTTAACCATTGTTTTCAAAATGCGCCTTGTGGATCTCATCCACCTTGGCATTCCAATCTAGCCATAAATTCTCTGAATAAGGATATTATGCAACAAGTGAGGTAACTCTCTTAATAAATTCGAGATAGTGAATCCTTTATTAATTACTCAATTATCTTCAAGTAGATCATGATATACCCAACTTTCTAATTATGTTCATCTCTCGATGAAAGCAAGCAGTTATGGAGTCAGAGTATACCACTCACTACTTAAAATAAATTTGGTGTTCTAAATTCTAAAGATACTCGTATCACTGTTATGAAGAAATTTCTTACTGACATAAAATTAATATTCATGTGAGAATTCTTTTGGTAAGTTTTCGATATACTTGTTTTTCTAACAAGCATCTACATATTAGTTTTGATCATTTTTATGATTACAGTTACGAGAACTACTGTTTGAATCTTTCAAAAAACATAACATGCATTAATCTATTTGTATTAACAATATCTTATCTTGTTAATATTATGACTAGAGATATTTAACTATTAACATATTTGCATGCAATATGCATCTCACTTCATGAATTATTTTATAATTGCATTTGCACCGTATTTATAATACTAAAGATTTCATTTATTAATTTAAGATAAGACATCAAATTAGAATTAATCATAATATAGTATTAATAAATGAATGATGCATTCTCATAAATGATAATAAATTCATATACATAAAAATGATTCATAATCTACATGAGCTTTAGGACATACCCTTGACAACCGTTTCAACAAGAGGATTAAAAAAGCAGCAAAACTGAGTTTCTTGATTGAACCCAAAGTTAGCTAACTTCTTAATTAGCGATAAGTTAGCTTCCCTATAGACATGCTTAAAGCGAATATCCCACTCATTAGCTACTATAAGCTTGATTTTGTTAATGATGTCCGTATTAGCAACAAGAAATGAACGATGCACATTTAAGGCATGAACCACACTAGCATTATCAATTTGTACTTCCAACTTCTTCCAACCTTAAAAAAGGTGTATTTTAAGTTTAAGGACTTAATTTGTCTTGTCAAATAAGAGTTAGTTTGCATTAAAAATGAATATATTTTTTTAATCTAACAGAAACAGTAAAAAGTTAGAAATTCAATAGAAAATATTTTTCGTCAAAATCCAAATTTTTGTTTTGCCTTCGTAACAGTGAATACTGCGGGTTGAAAGATCCTCCGAAACTTCAGCTAGCGCTCATAGGATTTATCAGAGTTGAAGCCACTGTTTTCTATTGTTATTATCATCATCAAATTTATAAAGATATTTCTTTCTTAAGCAAATTATTAAGATAATTTCTTAATTACATAAGCTTGATTAGAATTACAAACTTCTTCTATAAGTTTAATTAGGTGGAAAGTTTAAAATATTTGGTAGGGAATGCTTCACCTCAGTTATAAATATGTTCAACATAAATTTAAATTAATTTAATCGATAAATTTCGAATATTAAATAATTATAAAAAAATTAATTTGTACATGAAAAGTTATATTTAGACTAAGGCGTAAACTTGACGAGCACCCCAGCTCATAGCCTCACAATAGCATCTGAATAATTGTTGTGAAAATGATAAATTTTAATTTATAAGATAGACACATCTATCATATAATGTTAAAAAAAAATCACTTGTAAAGGGTTAAATATATAACCTTGTATATTTCAAGTTTAAATTCAACTAAATACTTTGAGTTTTTTTTATATATATAAATATTTCTACTGAAATTCAACTCTAAACTTTATAATTCCAGCACAAATTTGTACTACTAAATTAATTAAAGTGAATATTGTGAATTTAAAAGAAGAAAAAGAAAAAAGGAAAGAATATAGTCAAAATAGATTTGAATTCTTGAACAAAGAAACGCAAGTAATGTATTCACGTTTGTCTCAACTCAACTTCGCTGCCGTTTTACACATAACTAAACGACATGACGTTTCACTGTGTGGGTCGGTGCAGCTGGCAACCACCCACACAAATCGCCATCTCGACAACTGCTTCGCCTCCTTGTAATTAGCGCAGCTTCTGATGGGTTTTGTTAATTCTATTTCACTTTGCCGAATGTAATCCAAAAGCCTCAATTTTTTCAATTTTCCCTTGTTTTCCTCTCCTTTCCACGTTCCACACAAGATAATTTTATCATAAACATGGGAAATTCAGGAAGCAGTAGCCGTAGGCACCACCACCAATATCACGGACCATCGGCGCCGCCGCCGCCGCAGGGCCATATCACGACAAGTCAATACGCATTCGCTGCGCCTTCTCGCTATCCAAACCCTAATTTGCCCATCCACTACCATCAGTACCCACCGGGATTTTATCCTGCGCAGCCTGTTCCTATAGGCCCACTTCCTCAGAATTTCCATCGTTACCCTTGCGGTGTTGCTCCGCCTATGGTTGCGCCGCCGGTGGAGCATCAAAAGGCTGTAACTATTAAAAATGATGTGAATGTTAAGAAAGATAGTATTAGGGTTGAAGAAGATGAGGAAAATCCCGGAAAGTTCATAGTTTGCTTCACTTTTGATGCGGCTGCTCCCGGGAGGTAAATTATTTCCTATAAAGTTTTGATCTTTTGCTATTCGTTTTTTTGATCTTCTGCTGATTGCTTTAATTACATTTCTAAGTATTATGTTCTATCTGATTATAGGTTTATACATGTTTAGCTTAGATTAGAGATACTGCAATTGATGAAAAATTTTGATCCTTTTGTTGAAGCTGCAGTAACTATTATTATATGGTATTTTGTGTTTGAAATGGTAAAATTTGTTATTTTTATCTTATGCTAATTGCTTAATTACATTCTAATTATTATGTTCTATCTGATTAGATGTTTTTACTAGTTTAAGCATAGATTAGAGATATTACAATTTACAATTGAGGAAAAAGTTTGGTCCTTTTGTGGAAGCTGCAGCAACTATTAATACGTTGTTGTATGTTTGAAATGGTAAAATTTATCATATGGGTCTTTTTAGGCGTAAATTGCCTGCCTTGGTTAAACTGAGATTATGAACTTCATGTGTGATTTAGTTTCTCTCACTTATAGAAGCCTACTTTTCTCAGTTGCATTGAAGTCATTGTTTGAGAAAATTTGGCAGCTTTTGGAAGTTTTATACTTTGATTATTGTCCCTTTTATCTTTATTGCAAAAATTTGTATATAATTTGTTGTTATATACTTAGATGAGAACTAGATTTCAAAGCTAATTTGGTTTGTGAATTTTGGTTTCTTGTATTTCCTGTGGCAGCATTACAGTGGCATTTTTCGCTAAAGATGATCTAGACTGTAACATGGTGGTAACAAAGGAAAACATCCTTCCACCGGTCACTGTTTCTTTTGATCAAGGCCTTGGCCAGACGTTTAGACAACCTTCTGGTACGGGAATTGGTTTCTCTATGTTTGAGGAGTCAGAGATAAAGAAGGAATCTGATGGGGTTTACCCTCTCATGGTGAAAGCAGAAGCGCGCTCTCAGGCTCAGCCATCAAATAACGATGGACTGGATGGAAATTCAACTGGAAGTTCTCAGATCACCTTGTCTGTGTTTGATAAGAAAGGGAATGATAAATTTGTTGTTCGAGTGATGAAACAGATACTGTGGGTGAACAGAACAAGATATGAACTACAGGAGATCTATGGCATTGGGCACTCTGTAGAAGTTGAATCTGATGGGAATGATTCCGGAAAAGAATGTGTTATCTGTTTATCAGAACCACGAGATACTACTTGTCTCCCGTGCCGGCACATGGTATATATTGATCCTAATTCTACCTACTTTTGACTGCCATTTTTTATTTAAAGAGTACAAGTAGCTGTTTTACCTATACATTTTAGATTATGAAGTGGAAATTATTCGAATCTTGAGCTAAATTTTTTTTTGCTCGTAAACTGTTTATCTTGTATACTCGAGTGGTTGGTCCAAAAAAGTTATGGTTGACCAACATCTGTATCACTTTAGTTTGGCCTTATGTGCTTGTGTTTGAGCATGGGGAACTCCGTGCCTTTTATTGATGGTTATGGTCCGTGGATTCATAATAGTGTACATTAGAGTTAGGTGATGTTCTGTGTGCTTGCTTGTGCAATGGATAATGGAGGTATTTCTCAGTCTTTTGCATAAGTTGTTCCGATTAAAACCATTAAGCGTGTGATAACTTGTACAGTCCCACGTTTCTTCTATTTTGTAACAATGACATTCACACACTAAATGTTGTTCTATAGCATTTATGCTTCTTAGATGACAGAACTGATATATTTTATTTGTGCCACTGGATGTAGTGTATGTGCAGTTCGTGTGCCAAGGTTTTACGATTTCAAACAGACCGATGCCCCATCTGCAGACAACCAGTTGAGAGCCTCGTGGAAATTAAGGTGAAGAATGGAGCAGATGATGAAGGATTGTCAACTATCAATGGATTCGGGCTGTAAACTGCGTAATTTCTTTAATCATTGTTTCCAACATCTTTACTCCACAAATGGAAAAGGAGCTGTGAGGATTTTTAGTTCCTTTTCTCTCCCCTAATGCAATTCTTTCACAATAGAAATTGCAACGTAAATAGCGTTTCTGATATTCTTCCAAGCTGCTCTTCAGCTGTGGAACTTGTGTGTCTTTGTAAAATAGTTTCAGTTATTTGCTCATAAGGCATTTTCCTGACATGAAAAATATGTTTATTTTATCTGTTGTTGCTCATCATACAGTTTATGCAATAAAACAATAAGCAATAGCAATTGATTATAAATGACCGTTTTTGTTACAACAATTAACCTACATCTAATTATAAAATTGTATATCACAAATAGTTGACCTAAAATCTAGCAACTGTTGATTTTGTGGAAGTCTCAAAATTGAAGCTGTAATTGAATTATCGTTATTTTATTTTATTTTTTGGTAAAGTTATTCGATATTTAATATTTAAAATTTATCGCCTTATTTAATTTAAATTTACATTAATATTTATTTTTAAAATATTTAAAAATATTTTATACCCATAATTTAAACTTAAAAATGTTCTATATAGAACTCGAGATACTCGTAATTCATTTATACTCATAACTGATAGTAGAGTTCTAAGTATTTAAAGATGATTTATGCATAAATGAAAAATTCAGAGCCGGTTTAGTCGCAGACAGTTGTGAAGTGCAAAAGTAAACTATACGCTATAACTGAGCGACTGCCAGGAGTGGACACCAAACGAAAAACATGGCTTCATCTCCAAATAACCAACTCTCTTTGACTGAAACCCTAAACCCTTCCTTCCCTGAACCAATCAGCCCCCACCATTCTTCCGATCAACAACAACTTCAACCTATAAATTCACAACCACCGGCCGCCGGTGATGATAATAACAGTAGCAATAACCAGGGCGAGAAGCGAAAGCGAGAGGAGGAGACAGGACAACCAGAAACGGAAGCAAAAACGAAACTTTCACTTAACCCATATTACAAAACCTCTCTCTGTTCATATTTCAGGCGGAGCTCGGGTTCCTGCAGCCATGGCAGTGAATGTAAGTATGCGCACGGTGAAGAGGAGCTCCGGCCGCGGCCTGACAACACTTGGGATCCCACGTCCGAGCGGGCCAAGAAAGCCATGAAATTGGAGAAGAATGATGATAAGTGTGAGGATAAGGAAGAGGAGGAGGAGATTATGATGCCTGAAATGATAGTTGATGATGGTGATGGCGGTGAAGGTGGGTGTTTGGATCCTGCTGTTAGCAAGTGCTTGGTGCATTTGCCTAGGAAGTGGAATTCGGAAAATTTGAGGAAATTTCTCAACGAGCAAGTAAGATTTTTTTTTTTTATTATTATTATTATTTATAATTATAATAATCATTATCACTATCTTTTAATTTTTGTAAAAACTTGATTTATACTGAAATGGAAGGTTTCTTATTGCAACTTAACTGGGGTGGTAAATAAGTTCGAGTTTTATAGGTGAATCTTAAATTTGTCGTGTTGGTGGTTCACTTTGATCTTAGAGTTCTGTAAAAGTGAAACAAGTGAATGAAAGTTGGCAGGATTACTGCATAGTGGGATTTGAATTTGTTGAAATATTGCTTGGGAGTTTTCTCTTCCGTATGGTGGTTCTGTGAAGCATGCAACATTTAGGCAGTGGGGTTAATTATGCTTTTCTCTTCTCTGATACTACTAGCTTCAATTTTTGTAAATAAGCAATATGGTTAATAGTCTGCATTGAAAAGGTAGACGGTATTTATATGATAACCATCTTTGTTATATATCTAAGTGTGCTGCTTTTCTTTGCTTAGGATTGCCAGCTTGTTTGGCGATGCTGGCTGTCTTATGGGAATGCTGGATTGCTAAAATCTTTTTGGCAGTTTCTTTTTAAGTGTTGGTTGTTGTACGTGTTCAATCTTTTTAGATGGAAATCTAGAGTCTAGTGTTGGATGGTGAGCTCTTATTATTTGTTAATAATGCAATTGCGTCTGTTATCAGGATGTTCACTTCAAATTTGCAAAGAAAAAGAGAGGCATGACTGTTGGTTTTGTGACTTTTGAAAGCTCGGACCAATTAAAAAGTGCAAGTGAGGTATCCCTCTATAATTTGTGTATTTCAAGACATTAAATTTATGAGCTTGCATCAATTTCCCATTTGGTTTGTAAACTTGAATGTGATAGGAGTTGGAAGGAAAATCTGTTGGGAACAAGAAAATAAAGGTTGCTGATGTGATCCCCCGATCATATGACAATAAACTAAAATCAGCTAAGGCTCTCCCCAAAAACCCTACACAAGGAATGGAATCTTCACCAGATGCCACTGAGGGTCCTGATGCAAATGTTGAAATATTGGATAGTTCAAATTCCAAAGCAAAGAGTGCCCGTGATGTTGTGACTCCCCTTGCTTATATGCCTTATGAAGAACAACTGGAGCACAAGAAAAACTCTATTTTGCAAATGCTAAAAAAACTTGTCTGTAACAGCTACTCTTCTTATTTACTTTTTTCTTTTTAGATATATATTTTGTGTTATTTCATCTTAGCAAAATGAACTCTCATACTGTTCTTGCAGACTAGAAATGCACGTAAAGGATGTCCCAATGGTGTTTCTTTGCCAGAATGGGTTCTCAAGTCCAGGGAAATAGGTGGTGCTTTCCTTCTCAATTTTCAGAAATCATCATCATCATCATCATCATCATTTTTTTTTTTCAATATGGGATTAAGGCTCAGTTGTTGTTGCAACTGTATAGTCCTGGTGGTTTGAGGGAGGTCCGGCCATGAAACAGGAGACTCTAGGAATTGCTTTCTAGTATTTTTGCATATTTTTGTTTTCCATTTGTTGTGCTTAAAGAACAAAGATGACTGCTGAGGACCCTTATGACTACTGTCATATTTTTGTCTTTCTTCCTTCGATTTGTAATATATTGTTTTGAATCTTGCAGGTGGTCTTGCATGCAATCTTGAAGGCATACTTGAATCACCACTTGTGAATGGATACCGTAACAAATGCGAGTTTTCAGTTGGATATTCTCTTCAGGGAAAACCAGTCGTGGGGTTTATGCTAGGAAATTTTAGGTTCTTTGTTTCAACTCAGTTGGGGAAAAAAAATTAAGTTAGGTATTTCTGTCTATTGTTCTTGTTGTTGAAACCTTAAAACAACTTTTTCAGGGATGGCGTGACTGCTGTAGAAGAACCTGTGGACTGCCCAAATGTTTCTAGTATTGCTTGCAAGTATGCATTAATTTTTCAGGAATTTCTGCAACAATCAAGCCTTCCAATTTGGAACAGATTTAATAATAATGGGTTCTGGCGCCAATTAACAGTATGTGGTTGTGACAGTGTCAATAACCGATGCAAATCTTACCAGTTTGATTGCTGTGCTCTTTAGCTTTTTTTTTTCCCTCCAATATGGTGCTAATTATATAAAAAATAGGCTCTCATTTCGAACTTCACTTCTTAATCTAAGGTCCGAGAAGGAAGGTTACCAAAGGCTGATGCTGGTGTTGAAAATCCCAATATCAACATATCAGAGGTCATGCTTATAGTTCAGGTTTGTTCTAGATATGTGAATTGATAACATATGTCGAATAAGTAATAGAAAAACTGTTTTTTGGTCCAATCTCATGATCAAGGTGTTGCATTTGAGTTTTTTTATCCATCTGAACTTGGAAGGCCATTAATTGTTTGCTTTGGAATAGAACTTTGGGTTTGAATTTATACTTTCTGAATGCCAATTACACAGGTCTGCTTAGCTGGCTTTGACGATGAACTAGTAAACAGTGAACTTGAGAGGTTGGCTCATGCATTTGCCAGTGGAGCTGCAGTAAATTTCCCACCTTTGCCTTTAACTATTTTGGTTCTTCAGGTATGAACTTCTCATTCATGGTTTTCTATTATATTAAAATAAATAATAAATTGTCTTCATCTACTTGACTGTGGTGTTTTTAGAGAAGGTTATAAATACTGAACCGAAGGTCCTCGACTTCAATTACTTTTAGGTGTACCACCAAGTTACCAATTTGTAGAAATTGCATCTACTTATATCAACTTGGTGGTCACAAGTCCATCTCTCCAAAGTTGAATCAGCTGATAATACATAAAAGGGATAATGTGACTAAATGGTCCTAAAAGTTATACCATTTTTATAATTCGGGCCTTAGTATTCTTCCTTTTACAGTATAAGTCCTCAATGTTTTAAGAATCATAGTCATACTTACTAAATTATTCTGACTTTGTCCCCATCAATACTTTATTTCTCTCGTTAGTAACCTTTGCTATGATGAACTAAACCTCTCTCTTTAAAAAGTTTTTACTGGAATGGCAAAATCAGTATCAAATATCCTTTTTTTAATTTTCTGTTTTTATTCTTTTAATTTCTATTTCTTATTTCCTGCTTCAAAATCCTTGGTCTTTGTTGTATTTTGAAGGCTGTGATATGGAAATCTTGCTTTAAGGAACTCTGTTATGATCATGCATTCTGACAATGTATAATTTGGCTTGTTTGGCTACAAAATGGCTTTGATTTAAAGATACCAATCTTGTCCGCTGCCTGCTTTTTGCAAAGTATGAGGTTAAGTGACTCCCACGATTACTCCTGTGATACTTTGAGCATTTATTATGTTTCTCTAGGACAAAAATACTGGAGTTGCTTTCCTCAGTTGAAAAGACTATTGTTTATATTAGCACTTAGTGTTCATTGGATTTATTAACAACTATGAATAGTAAGCTTTGAGTGTAAGTGCACGAGAGGGAGAGAGAGAAGGGAGCATAGTAAGACAATTGTACTATATTGGCATAATTTGGTTTCTTGATATACTAGATGCACACTTATGTCGGCTGTTTCACTTGTAGGATCACCAAGGAATATCAAATGTTGCACCAGCTGATACTCCATTAAGTATTTTTCCCGTCTCGAATGCAGAAAGTAATTCCAGAACAGAGACAAGTAATGCCATCGAAGCACAAATTCATGATCATATAAATAATCTTCGCTTTTCAATATCGCCAACAGCTTTTTTCCAGGTGAAGATCTCAGAATTGATATCTATCTTGCTCAGTTGAAAACTTTGGGTAGTCCTTTTGGACATTTTACATATGTAACCATACAACAGGTCAACACACTTGCTGCGGAGAAACTATATTCGCTGGCAGGAGACTGGGCTGATTTGGGTCCTGACACATTGTTATTTGATATATGCTGTGGGACCGGGACAATTGGGCTCACTTTAGCCCATCGGGTTGGAATGGTAATGGTCATTTGCCCTTTTAATCAATATAATCCTTTTCCTGCTAGGCTTTATGATTGGGAATGCATTAAACTGTTCCACCTTTGGAGAAAATTTAATTTGAATTGAAATGGGGATATTATTTAGGGGCTTATTTATATTGTCATTGAGGAGATACAATATTATATATTAATTTGAATTGAAATGGAGAAATTTTTAGAGGCTTATTTATATTGTCCTTGAGGATACAATATTAATTAGATTTGATAGGATACAGATTCCCTCTCGAGATCTCTCTAACTCAAATATTTTGCCATATTTCCTTTGGAAAATGGTTGAGCTTGGTTTCTCTTTAAAATTTTTCTAGGTTGTAGGCATTGAAATGAATGCTTCTGCTGTGTCTGATGCCCATCGCAATGCTGAAATCAATGGCATAAAGAACTGCAGATTCATTTGTGCAAAGGTAAGAATTGGATTTCTTCTCTGACTTCATGGTTAATATAATATAAATTAGATCATGGCTAGGGTTAGGACCCAAACAAGGTGGCTTCCTTAACACATATAACGGAAATTATGACAACTTTAATTTTCTAACTTCCATCTAAGATTGCATCAATTAAGGGCTGTGTTTTGTTACAATAACAAATTTGTTTGTCACGCCGAGTTGCTTAGTGACTCTTTTCCGCTTTTGTTTATGTTGCCAATAGGCAGAGAATGTTATGTCATCTCTGTTGAAGGAGTACCTAAACAGGCCTGAGAAACAAGATGAACTATCAAATTTCTGTGAAGGTAGTGACAAGGACACGAAAGTTGATGAAGACAAAGATACTGACTCAGCTACCATACTGGACACAAATGAGAGCTCAAACCATGAGCTTGACAATGGTAATGGTGCTTCTGGCAGTGTGGAAAATGGTGAACAAGAACAGGAAAAGAAGTTTCAGAGCAGTTGTGCATCAGAAGATAGGAATTCAGCTGCTCCACATTTTAAAAATGTGGTTGCTATTGTTGATCCTCCCCGAAATGGGCTTCATCCCACTGTGAGTATTATAGAACCCATAGATAAATGTAAGGCACAAATCATTTCTGAGGACCTTGCTGTACTATTATATAGATGCTTGATATAGAATACACGATAAGATATTTTTATCATCTATTGAGAAGATGGAATGAGTATAAAACTAAATTCTTCACATTTAACCATTTCATAAGAATGTTGGAATCTACCCTTTTATTTCTCTTGGGGAAAGGTTAAGTAGAAGCATTCTTTCACACTAGCGAGAATGAATTGTTAGTTCCAAACGAAAATGGGTAGTACATCTGGAATCTAGGATACACCAAATTTCTCTTGGGGAAAGGTTAAGTGGAAGCATTCTTTCACATGGGCGAGAATGAATTGTAAGTTCCATAAAAAAATGAGCAGAAGTACAGAAATTAATTTAATCCTGCACTCACAAATCTGGAATCTAGGATACTCTGAATTTCTCCTGTTCCACATCTTATAACAAACTACATTCTTGCAAGCTACCACTAGTACGTTCTAGGACATCCAAGCTTCTCTTTCTTTAGAATGTAAACTTCGCATGGAGTAGAAGAATCTGAAATTTAACCTTTAATCAGGGGCCTTATAGGTAATTATTTGACCTTACTCCCACCTATCCCAGCAAGCCTCTTGTTGCTTTGAGCATTGATATGCTCTTTTTAAGATTTCATAATCCTTGGAGGGGTTTTCCACCTGGTGATTTTGCCCTTAAAAGCATTAGACATTTAATACTGTTACGTTGTCAACTTGCAGGTGATCAAAGCTCTAAGAACTCATTCACATCTACGGCGACTTGTGTTAGTTCAAATGCTCAACTTCCATTTTATTTTTTATGAATTTACTATTCGATTCTGTTCTCTCTTATGCTTATTTGGTACTTCTATAGATACATTTCGTGCAACCCTGAGACCTTAGTGGCAAACGCCATTGAACTATGCACACCATCACCTGAGAAAATAGAGAAAGGAGCTAAGAATAACTGGGGGTGGAGGAACATGAGTAGTGCCGGCTTGGCACGCCATAGAGCCAAGTCTATGCCGATCTCAGAGCCTTTTCGACCAGTAAAAGCCATGGCTGTCGATCTTTTCCCACATACTGCTCACTGTGAAATGGTGATGCTCCTAGAACGGTAAATAGACCATTCACAACCATGCATTGGAATAGCTCATCAGGAAGAAATTATTGCATTGATTGCAGAGAATTGGCAAGAGCTCCGTTGAGTGATGTTCAAATTTTGATAGAATAACTCCATTTTTCGTATTTTTTGTTAGATTCTTTTTCATTTTTGCCAATGATAATTGTACTTAATTTTCAATTGATACAAGTAGATCTAATCACGTGCTCGATTAATCACCCTCACCCAACCAGTTAGAATTCTTTTTGAATGCAAAATAAATTCTCATTAATAGAACTTCTATATGCAATGAGGCCTTGCTCGGGCCATGCTTGGATATGATTACGAACCGTACAAGCTCGGGCTCAAATTCGGCCCAGCCCAAACTTAAATTGTTCATGCATAAGAAACCTCAACCAAATGGGGAAAGATAGCCTTCCGCTATGCATACCAAGGCAACTATAAGCCCTAACAGAGAGTAGTGATTTTATTATTATTATTATTATTATTATTATTATTATTATTATTAGCTTAGGACGCACTAGTTTGACTTGAAAAACAAAAAAAGTCATGACTTGAAAAATACAAAAAAGTCATGGCTTTAATTTTTTTTTTTCCCTGTATGAATTAAAGTTAGACATGGATTAGAGGTGTGCAACGGTCGGTTCGGTTCAATAACCGAATCGAAAAAATTAAAAATCGAAATATTGTAATTTATATAAACCGAATTGAATCAAAGCTATATGAAAACTGAACTAAAAGTGAATCGAAATTTTCGGTCGGTTTGGTTCGGTTAACTGAAAAATCAAAAATTCAAAATTATAATTAAAAAAATTATATAAAATTATAAATTATAAAACTAAAATTAAAAAAAAATCAAATTGAAAAATATGCATATATAATTTAAGTTCAAGCCCCTTAAATTGATAAAAAAATACAAAAATAATTTTTTTATGTAAAAATTGGATAAAATAATATATAAATTTAAAATTTCAGTCGGTTCGGTTTTTCTTCGGTTTTTGCCTTTCAAAACCGAACTGAAATAATCGATTTACCTATAAATTCAAAACCGAATAATTGAACCGAATTAAAAATATCGGTCGGTTTGGTTCGGTTTTTCGATTTTAACCGAATTTTGCTCACCCCTAACCTGGATAATGTGCGTGGCTTGAACAGTAAAAGTACTTAAAAAATTCACTTAAGTCTAGTTAAAATTTGGCTCAAGTTCGATAAAAGTCAGATCCATGCTTTTTTTTTTTTTGAATAAAAGATAACTTCATTAAGAAGAGTCAGCCAATAAAGCTGAAAAAATACAAGAGGGGGGAAACATGTCCCAATACTTAAGACCTGACATAGAATGAGTAGCTCTAGCAAGCCTATGAGCAGCTACATTCGCAGACCTTCTAATAAATCCAAATTGGATATTATGTAGAGAAGAACATAAAGCAATACAGTCATCAATAATAGAACCAAACTCTGATAGGTTCTGTTTCCGAAGAGTAAGTGCTTGGATGACTATTTGAGAATCCGATTCTACCATAACATTTGCCAACTTCCTCTGCTTAATCCAGCTCAAAGCCTCTCTTATACTCAAAGCTTCAGCCAAAGAGGGGTCAGAAACTTTGTCAAAACAATTACTACCAGCACCCAAAAACACACCATGACAGTTCCGAACAACAAAGGCAGTCCCCACTTTTTGTTTATCCTCAAAAACCGCAACATCGGTATTTATTTTAAGAGAACCCAATGGAGGAGGAAACCAAAGTTGCACGTGCTCAGTCCTTTGAGAAGCATGGGCAGCGTTTGCCTGTCTTGCAATTATCCATTCATCCAGTAAAGAAGAAGCAAGAGCAATAACCGAAGAAGGACTAACCTTGGCTTTATTCCAAACCACCTCATTCCTTGATCTCCATAAAGCCCAGCAGATCATAATAGCCACACCACAAATATCCAAAGTAACACAAGAGTTAATGAGATTAAACCATTCAGCTATAGAAGAAACATCACCTCTAATAAAGCCTACAGGGGATCTCCTCCACACTTCTGAAGCAAAACCACAATCAAAGAAGAGATGCATGGCTGTTTCATCACGGAAACCACATAAAGGGCAGAGCATCGATATATCTACTCCCCTGTTCACAAGCGCCGTGCGAAGAGGTAGGCAAGAATGAACAGCTCGCCAGAAGAAGTTTTTTACCTTGGCCGGTAAACTCAAGTTCCACAGCTTTCTCCAATTATCGCTGGATAAGATGTGAAGATGAGGAGAATTACCTGAGTGAATAAAATTGTAAGCACTTTTGACTGAGTAAATCCCATTCTTTTCCATACACCACTGCCACACGACAGCCTTATTGGAAAAGCTCAGAGGGATACTTGTAATAAGGTTAACATCACGAGTCTAGAAAATGGATGTAATAAGAGGCATGTTCCATTTATTTGTCCCATCCAGCATCAGCTCTTTCACTTTGAGGATATTCATATTGGATTGACAAGGGGTAGAAACTGAATGATTAACAGTGTCAGGTAGCCACGGGTCTGTCCAAATGTTGATCGTACTGCCATCACCAACTCTCCACCGACAACCAGGTTTGATGAAGTTTTTAGCATAATGGATACTCCTCCAAGTATAGCTTGGATTGGATCCCAAATTAGCTTCCCAAAAACTGCAGTGAGGGAAGTATTTTGCTTTGAGGATTCTAGCCATAAGAGAAGAGTTATCTGCCATTAGCTTCCACACTTGCTTACCCAAAAGAGCAATATTAAAGTCATGGAAAGATCTGAAACCTTGTCCTCCAAGATGCTTCGGCCAGCATAGTCTATCCCAGCTCATCCATGTAATCCCTTGATGAGTTCTTCTATTCGTACCCCACCAGAAAGAATTCAGCATTTTTTCTAACTTCTTGCATAAACCCATGGGAAAGAGGAAAACACTCATGGCATAGGTGGTTAGAGATTGGGCAATGGACTTGAGTAGAACCTCTTTTCCAGCTCTGGATAATAGAGTGCGGTTCCAACCACTCACCCTTTTCCAAACTTTATGCTCCAAATAGGCAAAAATATCTTTCTTATTTTTTCCAATCATAGAAGGCAGACCCAAGTAGTTCTCATGAACTGCATCAGGATTAATAGAAAGAGTTTCACACACCAGATTCCTCATATGAGCTTGGGTATTGGAACTAAACTTCAAGGATGACTTGTTAAAGTTGATCAGCTGACCTGAATCAAGGGCATAAGTATCGAGAATACCCCGGACTGCAGTAGCTTCAGCACAGTTAGTTTTGAAGAAAATGAAGCTGTCATCAGCAAAAAATAAGTGGGTGATGGGAGGGGCTCTCTTGGCAATTCTGCATCCATGAATAAGACCTCTAGATTCATAATGTTTAAACATGGCAGAGAGACCTTCAGTACAGAGGATGAACAAGTAGGGGGATAGGGGATCTCCTTGCCGCAACCCTCTACTCGGAATAATAGGACCCAAGAGGGATTTCTCTGTGGAAATAAAGTAACGGACAGATTCCACACAAAGCTTGATGAGCTTTACCCACTGAATGTTAAAACCCATCCGGATGAGGATCTCCTCCAAAAAATGCCATTCAATCCGATCATAGGCCTTGCTCATGTCAAGTTTTAGAGCAGCAACTCCCTCCTTGCCTTGCGATTTCCTTTTAAGATAATGCATAACTTCAAAGGCAACCAGAAAATTATCGGAAATTAATCGGTCAGCCACAAAAGCACTCTGATTTGGAGAGATAATTGCAGGCAAAATAGTCTTCAATCTAGCAGCAATCATCTTTGCAATGATTTTGTAAGTGACGTTACATAACGCAATAGGCCTCAAATCTGCCATAGTTTCAACAGATTGTTTCTTTGGAACTAGGACAATTATAGTGTCATTCATACCTGGAGGCATAATGCAGTTTTTGATAACATTGAGACATTCTCTTGATACATCTTTGCCTACTATATCCCAGCACTTCTGAAAAAATGCTGCATTCATACCATCTATACCAGGTGCTTTATCAGGGTGCATACTGAAGACTGCCTCTCGAACTTCTTCCTCAGTGAACTCCTGCATTAAGGCCTCATTATCAGCATAAGAAACCCTTCTGTCTATTTTAGCAGCTATCTCACCAGTACTTGATCTAGTAGCTGAAAAAATGTGATGGAAATAGTCCATAATAGTGCCTTCAAGACCATCATCCCACCCACGCATACAATTTGATTCATCTTTCAATTAGGAAAATTGATTCTTTCTTTTCCTTTTAGAAGCTATAGCATGGAAGTACTTGGAGTTTAAATCACCCTATGTAAGCCAAAGCAATTTAGCTCGTTGCTTCCAAAAAATCTCCTGATCACGTAAGGTTTCAAGATATTGCTTTTGGACATCATGAAAATTTGAGAGCCCAGAAGGGTCAGCTCTAGCTGTTCTAAGTTTCCTCTTTAAATCTGTCAATTTACCTTTAAAGTTCCCCGTGATTTCCTGACCCCAAACCAGCAGAGCTTCACTACACTCCTTAATTTTGTCAGCCAAAATAAGACTCCTGGTACCTTCCCAAGCTTGCTTAACAACATCAAGCAGCCCATGATCCCGAATCCAAGCATTTTCAAACCTAAACCGATTTCCCCCACGAGGTTGAGTTGGAGTAATTGGTCTCAAGAACAGAGGGTAATGGTCTGAGGAGGATTGACAAATATTGCTCACCTTATAAAGAGGAAATTTAGAAACCCATGAGGAAGAGCCCAACACCCGATCCAGTCTCTCTTCAATAAAGCCATCCTCCTGATTACCTCTAGCCCAAGTGAATTGATAACCTTCCATCCCCAAATCCATCAGCTGAGCATCATTTATGGCTGACTTAAACCCATCAAGCAGACGAGATGGTTGAGGATTCCCACCCTGCTTCTCCCGCTGGTCCAGAATATCGTTGAAGTCTCCTATAACACACCAAGGCAGCTGGGACTTCTCAGCTAAATCTCTGATTAACTTCCAGGATAAATGGCGCATATTTCTATTTGGAACTCCATAAAAACCCGTGAGTCTCCATCCATCAAGTTTATGAGTGCAAACCTCAATATCAATGTGATTTCTAGAGAAACCAATAAGTCTAGCATCTTTTTTCTGCTTCCATAATAACGCCAGGCCCCCACTATGGCCCAATGGGTCAACACTAAACAGGCCTTCATACCCCAGCATCACTTTCAGTCTTTCAAGCTTCTCTCTATTACAAATAGTCTCTATAAGAAAAATAAAGTTGGGCTTTTTTGACAGGACTAAGTCCTTTAGAACCCGAATTGCCTGTGGGTTACCCATCCCACGGCAATTCCAGCTTAAACAACTCATGGCTCCTGGCGGGTCTGGGAACCAGAGCCCGCCATTTCCAAGTTTTTTGAGTCCATTTTGTGGCTTCGGCAAGGGCTGGACTCAGGCCCACTATCCATCTTTCCCACTAAGTTCCCATCTTCTTTCCTTCTTCTTTTAGAATCCACTATAATCACTCCTTCCTTACTAATAGGCATCGAATCCTCATTTCCTCCTGTTTCCTGGGCGAGAATAACTTCCTTACCTTTTGAAATCCCCTTATTTCCCGCCTTATCCTTATCATCTTGCCTTATCTTAGCCTTTCCTTCTTTAGCTCCTAAATTTGCGTTACTGTCATTTTCCGCCTGATCAACCACCATAGCTTCACCGGAGCAAGTGTTTGCCGACATTGCCATATCCGTAGGAGGGCCTTCCCTCAACCATTGACTCCCTATAGTTAATTGTCTTCTGTTAACAGCTCTGATAGATTCATCAAACTTCCGAACAAGGTTTGTATCATTAGCATGGTATAGTTTGGGACATTGTTTTTCATTGTGTCCCAGCATACCACAAAGAAAGCATATCATTGGTAGCCTTTCATATTTGAATTCTGTCATAAACCATTCTCCTCCAGGCCTTTTAATCTTCATCTCATACTTCACAGGCTTACTGACATCAATAGCAACTCTGATTCTCATATAGCTACGCCATGTGCCTACAAAGTTCTTCGGATCTGCCAACAGATATCCCCCAATAAAATTTCCAATGCTCTTGGCTACCTTCTCAGACATGAATCCAACAGGGAGTTTGTAGACTTGCACCCATATATGCATATAATTGAGGGGTATTTGTTCAGGTTGGTCATGAGGTTTTAGGCGATTGACCAATAGTAGCTAGTTGTCAAACGTCCATGGGCCACTCTCAATAACTCTTTGTACATCCAGTTCATGAAAAAACTGGAAAATAAATAGATTTGGACTCAGATCTTTGATGTAAACCCCCATACCTGGTCGCCAGAGAGCAGCAAGAGTCTGCTTCATAGCCTGAATATTGATAGTCCTCTTGGTTAAGAAACGTCCCACGAGACTCCATCGCAAATCGATGGATTTCATATCTGTATCCTCATCTTCAATTATAATGCCATCCGGCTCATCCTCAGTAATCGTCATTCTAGCATACTGATCTCCAACATTGCCTAGGTTCTCTGATTCATTCTCCATGACAAAAGACAAACTTACGAAAATGCAAGACAGACAAACTTGCTAGAGAGCAAGACGTGTGTGTGTTTTAAAAGAACAATTGAGACTAAATGTTCTAAAAAAACTTTCTGCATATAACGAATTTGAGAATTATTTTCTCAAAAATATGGAGTTTTTAGGATTCGTTGTAAGTTTCTAATACTTTAATGAATATAAAAAAATTAAAAAAGTTCAAAAATTCCGAATTCAGTTTCTAAAATAATTTTAAAGATTTCAAAATAGTTATATAATTTTGCCTAGGTGACTTAAAATTCCTAAAGTAGAGCAACCTTAATTTGAATGGTATGAAAGTCTTGAATTGAACATTTTAGAGTGATTTTATAGGTGTTATATGTGTTTAAAGAAGAAAACCAAGTTTTTAGAAGAAAAAAAATAGTTTTTGGACAATATTATAAATTTAAAAAATTCAAAAAATACGCAAAAACTTAATAAGGGATAAAATTATAATACAAGCATTTAATGTATAGTTTTAAAAGCTTAATAATTCAATAAGAAGAAGTCGAATATTTAGAGTACTAAAGTATGAATTTTCCCTTCAAGAAACTGCGAATGTTAAAATCTTATGTGGCTGCCGCAGCAAGAGTTATTAGAAAAGTACTTTAACGCTGAATGTAATATCGAGAAGCATTACAGGCATAAGGTCAAATATTCGGAGACGGTGGGTGCAATAAGACAATAGGCTTTATTGGGCTTTTAAGGATGGCTACCCTCTCCTACTTGTGATGGATTTTCTATTTTCCATACCTTCTCCCTCACATTCCTTTTACCAATATTTCAGAGGGAGATCAACATTAGGATCACAACTTCATACATAAAATTAATAACAATATGAATATTTCAATTTATACCGTCGTATATATATTCGATATATATTTTTATTTTTTTTAATTTTGTCTACTTTTACTTTGTACGTATTAATAGATATGGCTTGGGATATGAGCTTATATTTTTTTTGCATGTTTTTAATATATATATATATATATATAGTTTGATATACTTTTTAAATTACGTAAAGTTATTGGTAGTTTGCAATGACAATAAAATAGTGAACTTATATTTTTATTTATTTTAGAACTACCAATGTAAGAGCATTATAGGATATATGTAAATGTATATTTTAAATACAAAAACAATAAATATACAAAAATATTGACAATAAATTGTAAATAAATTAAAAATATTTATTATTAAACATTACTTTAATATGATATGACCAATTGACATTCACGACACATTTTCAATCAATTTGTTATATATATATATATTGGACAAACATTACATAATATACTAATTTTTGGAGTTAAATTAGTCCTAAATTTATTTTTTTAACATGGTGTTAGAAGTGCAAGTTCTGTAAACTTTAGACTTTAGATTTTTTTCATGTGCAAGTTCTATAAACTTTAAACTTTAGACTCTAAATCTAAAGTTATGTAAACTTTAGATTTTAAATTTAATAGGTCATAAGAAAGTGTGTTAGGTTTCTTATATTGACTGACAATAAAAATGTAATACTCCTTAAAATGGATTAGACAATCTTCAACCGATAAATTAGTATTTGAAATTGAATTAGATCTTAATCAATTTTCTTAGCATACCTTAAAAATCAAAATCATGCCAAATAAGCTAATAAAAGTCAAAGTGAAGCAATATAAACTCTAATTGAAATTGAGTATTTTATCTATTTTCACCACATTAATGTGTTTATATCATTATTTCTTTTTTTTTAGCATTTTCAATCTGCCAGAAATATAATTGGTTAGAATTTCATTATTAGAGCTCCATGGCCTATTAAATTATAAAGTGAATTTAGCCCTTGATTGCCGTAATAAATTTGAATTGCTTCTTTAACCTATCAACCAATTATAAAATATAGAGTTAATTGTCAATTTATGAAAGCAGCCATAAAGCAAAATGTCCATTGCATAATAAGATAATGTAGCAACTTATAGAGATAAATTACTATAATTTTTTATAATATCAGGTAACAGTAAACAAGAAACTCGTAATAATATTAAATTATGTTCTCCTCAAATAAAAAATAAAATAAATTTCTAGTAATAGATTATTTGCTAATGCTCATAATAAGTAGATGCGTCGAGACAATGATATTATCTTTAAAAATACGCATAAACAGACAATGGTTATAATGGATTTTTTTTAATTGTTTAGCTCATAATAAAGTTAATATATTTTAAGTAATTAAAAAAAAAAAGGTGAAATAGTGATTCCCACTTTGTGGGGTTTCATGCAAATTTTGCCAATTTTCCACATCCACATGTATTCCACTATCTTTCAAAAAATTGACTGTTAATTTCTACCTTTTCAAAAAGAAAATTCGTTTTATTTATCCAAATCATAAACTACAGAAACAATATTTGGTTTTTCTACAATTCAAAAGACTAAATATATAAGTTGGCACCTGCCAACTGGGTCGGGTAGATTTGGGTTCGTGTCACTTTTTATCATTTTTTTGGGTTTTGATTTTTTGGATCATCATTTTTCAGGTTGGATCTCTTATTTTATAGATGGATTCGAGTAGAGTCTCGATCATTATGAGGGCTAAAAAATTAGACCGAAAATTGAATTGAATCAAAAATAATTTGATATATTATATCCGATTTTAAGATAGAAATTAATTATATTAATTCAATTTTTAATATTCAAAAATTGCTAAAATCGAACCGATCGAACTATTAGTAAAATTACATTATTTTGATGTTAAAACTTGAAAGTGAGATAAAATGAGACCAAAAAAGCGGTGGAATGAATAATAGAAAAGAGAAGAAATGGTGAGTGACTGTAGTAATGTCTCGGCTGAAGTGATGAAATGGAGCAAGCCTAGTGGGGGATACACTAAAATTAACGTTGATGCAGCTGTGAACTCTAGGAGCTATTGTGTGAGCTTCGGGTGGGTATGGAGAAATGAGTTTGGTCAATTCTTGGGGTGTGGGGTGAATCAAGTGAATGGTTGTTTTTCCAGTCAAGCGTCTGAAGCTCTTGGTTTGAAGGAAGTTTTGTCTTGGATCATTAGGAATAATGTGTCTAAGGTTTTTATCGAGATGGATGCTAAGCTAGTTGTTGATGCTTTTAATTCTCATAGACAGGACATGTCAGAATTTTGTATCTTAATTTCTGATTGTATTTCGATTTGTAACATGGGACATGATATTTCTGTCTCATTTGTAAAAAGGCCAGCTAATGGTGTTGCTCATGCTCTAACTAAGGCAGCCCATTTTTATGCTAGCCCCACTTTTTGGCAGGAAGCACCTCATTTTCTGAGTGTTTATCTTGCTAAGGATCTAATTTAATGAAGTTGTTTTAGTTTCAAAAAAAGATCTCCATAGCAAGATTCATAATTCAGGTCAAGATAAATGAAAAAATTATAACTCTAAATCAGTCATTAATTTCTCCATTAAATTATTTTTTCTAATATATGTTGAATCCGTAAAAGAAAATAAAATATAGATGATATAATAATAATAATAATTTCTTTTTTTTAAAAAAGGATAGAAAAAACTTTAACCATTAAAAATGTACCAAATCATCAATTTAAAGTCAGATAAAGAATTGGACAGGGTGTATTATTCTAGTAATGTAGCCTTTGTTAGAACAAGAAAGCAAAGAATCATCAACATCAAAGACAAACTGCTAACCATCTTTTTGAAAAGCAAACGCACAATATTTTATTTTGTTTTCCTAAGATACTTCCTAATCATGTAGTCTAAGATGATTTAATACTTGAGTGTGCATAATCCGCACCTTTGAATAAAAATAAAAATAAAAAGATCGGTCCATGTGTCACATGAACAGTATTAGGAGGTAATTTAATATGTTTAACAAATTTTAAAAAATATTTGATAATTTTGATAATTTTTTTTTTTTTTGGGAAAGAGAATGGATATTTTCATTAAAACAACTGCTGGATACAAATAAGAGGAGATAAAAATTTAATTCCCTGAGAAGCAACAGATGTTCTAGCTAACAAATGGGCAAGATAGTTTCTAGATCTTCTTACGAAAGAAAACAAACAATTTTGAAAAGAAAGACTTAAAGAAAGACAATCATGAACTAAAAGTCCAAAATGAGAATTATTCAAAGAAGAGGAGGACAGAGCTTAGTAGAGAATAAGACTATCAGTTTCAACTTGCACTTGATCAAAACTTGACATTGTCTCCGCAATGAGAGGATCAAGCGGGCAAGAAAAGAAACCCTGTTGAGCAACAATAAAATTCTTGAAAGAATCCCTACAAATCCAATCATAACCAACACGATTTTCAGCTTTGAATAAAGCCACGTCAGTATTACATTTAATATGTCCGGTAGGAGGAGTCCAAGCTTCCAGCAATGGAAAAGAATGAAAGTTTTTGAAATTAAAGTCCTTTTGATGCTCTACTTCCCACTGATAAAGAGAACATCTAGCCATACGAAGCACCGCCTCATTGCTCATTTTATGTTGTTCCCAAAACAAATTTGTTTCTTTTGAACCAAATAGTCCACATCAAAAGCAAAGCTTGATAGATCTCTTCAAGATGTAAAGACCCAAACCAAATACAAGTGTAATTATCTGACAATTTTAATGATACAATTGTAATATTTATATTTTTAATAAGTTCATAAGTTAACATGACACTAAAAAGGACAATACGCTAAACATTTATAATTTGAGTTATAATTTGAAGGGAAATTATGTATTGACTCTAATAATAATAATAATAGTCTCTAATAATTTGGAGTAATACATTATCTTGTGAAAAAAAAATATATTTTGTAACCATATAATTAATTGTATTTTAAAAATTCGTTATTTGTTGATTACCAATAATATATGGTCTAAATGAGAAAAATTATGACATATATTGATTATGGACATGGCAAGCAGGTCGGATCGAATGGATTCGAGTTCAAATAACTTTTAAGTCAATTTTTTTTATTTTGGATTCAAGTTTTTCAAGTTATTATTTTTCGGTTTACTTTCAAGTTGGGTTACCTATTTTTTAGATGGGTTTGGATCAGTTCTCAAGTAAAAATTGAAAATCGAACCATAAGTAATTCAATATATTTGGTTCAATTTTTTATTTAACTAGTTAAGTTTTAACTTTTTTGTGTTCCGATTAACTTTGACTTTTCAATCTTCCTATTTAAAATATATAATTGACATTATATATAACTTATTATATTGGTCGGTTTGATTTTTTTATGTCTTAAAGCAACTTTTACTACGTTCAAATATGTGATTATTCATTATGAAACTGTGATTTCGATTTTAATTTCATATTTTAACACCTTAATAGACTTTTTTTTTCTCAAATTCGATTTTTGAGTTTGTTTCAAATGATACTACTCATAACCCGGAAAAGATAATGTTTATATTCCTAGTGACACTATTTACCTAGAAAAATAATATTCACAATTTGAAATGTACTATTTACAAATTTGAAATTTTTAGGGGCGTTAGCAGTGACATCAATGCAAGATGGTGAATGAGCTGTGAGTAGCAAAATAACAATAAATTAGGGCATGAAACTAAGAAAAATAAAAAAAATACAAATAATAAAAAATTTAAAATACAGTATACATTATATGTCACTTAATTATTATTTTTTGTTTTTTTATCTTTTGTTACTTAATTTTTTAAAGTTTTTTTTGCGTTTAAAATTAATTTATACATTTTTATTTTCTTTCGATTAAATTTAATTTTATATAAATTTAAAATTAAAATATTAATAAAATGGTGTAGTGTTAATATATATATATGACATAAAAAATTAAAAAATGGTCATCAGAGTAATGATTATATATATATATATATAATCATGGTTTCAGATTTGGTTTCAAATATTTTTAGCATTTCAAATTTGAATCAGATTCGATTCTAAAATTTTTGAATTATTCAAATTTAATGCATTCGAATTTCTTTGGAGGAGATTCAAATCAGATTTATGGATTGGAATAAACATTGCCAGATCTAGGCATACATATAAATATAAGATAAAAAGAAAAAGAGCTATAAAATGGTCATCAGAGTAATGATAGAAAGATTTACAGAAATTTCTCATCAAAACATCTCGGGAAAATACTCATCGACTCCAATGAAGTGATAATGGTTGACAACTACGACTTAAGATTTCTGTCAACCATTAGAAGGGCAATCTACTAGAATTAGATTGTTTTCCTGTTTTTTTTTTTTTTTTTGTCCTTTTAAAATTTATTTTCGGATAATAGTTTATTTGTATTTTAATTTTCATAACAAAGTTTTTCTTCATAAAGTGAAATATTTTAATCTACATATACAATTGTCTTGTATTAAAAAAAAAAAATACTGACCGTTGCATTAAAAATAATATTTTTTTATTTTTCATCTAATGGTCAATAAGCATTGCATATACATAGTAATTGATATAATAGTTTTTAAAAAAATAAATTGCTAATTGAAGAACGTGATATGAATTTTAGATGTTATATTTGAAATTGGACAAATATTAATTGTTAATTGAAATTGAATTAAGGCGAAATATTTGAAGGAATTAATTATTATGATTGTAAAAGTTAAAAGTCGAATGAAATTGAGCGGGCAGATTTCGGTTTGTTCTTTCTCCTTTATGACAAGTTTGATGGAGACATCACTACGAACTCGACATTTTTACCTACAAGTGCACCTTAGCTTGGTCCACCCACATAACCTTCTCTAATTACTGGAAAGCCGTTTCAGCAATAATAAACTATTCTGATTCTTCATCCGTCACCGTCATGCCCCATGTTGCTTTTGTGAATATATCAGTGTGTACTATATAACCTTCTTTATTGTATTTACTATTTAAAATGTCATGCTGCTTCTCAGTTGTTTATTATTATCATTATTATAGTGTGTTTCTATATATATATATATATATATATATATATATTAGGGATGAACACCCTTCAGTTATAATAAAAAATTGAATCGAATTGATTTGATTAGTTTGGTTTGACTATTTGATTTAATTAATTCAGTTAATTAAGTATAAAGTTCGGTCAAACTAAAATTTATTTAAACTCATTATTTTACTTAATAAAATTTTTAAATTTAAATTTGGTTTGATTTTTATTGGTGAAATAAAAAAATTTCAATTTCTTTAGCACAAAAGTTATGTTCGGTTTTGATTTATGATGTTTACTAAAAAATGATTTTCGGTTATTTCGATTCGATTCAATTATAGCTAAAAATTGAATTATGCTCACCTCTCTCTCGATTTCTCTCTATGTATACACATCTATTATTTGATAATACATTATTTAATTTTAGATTGATAATATACACACATTTCATTTAATCTACACATATATATACACACATTTTAAATAACATTTATTATTTGATAATACATTATTTAATTTAGATTGTCTAAGATGTTGCTAGCTAAAGATCAAATGATGGGTAGCTGACATTTTGAAGTAACAAACATATAATTTTCTCTATGTTTCGTGTTGTTTTTATGAATTAATTCACTTTTTGTTTTGAAAAAAAGAAGTAGCATTTGAACACAGCAATAAAGTAAGAACCAAAGAAGAGAAGAAATTGAATTCCAAAGTACTATAATTCAATTGAAAATAAAGAGTGCAAAAAGAATAGGGTATCCATATGGGTAAGTTTAGCATGACTCAACCAAAAGTAGCCAAAGTGGTGTCAACTGTCAAAGACAATAATAAGAGTCCGCGCGCACTGGACTACTACTCTCCTTTGTGAAGTGTTGTTAATGAAAGAGAAAGAGTGGCAGGGGAGTAGGCCACACCCATACTCTCGCTTTCCCCACCGCCCTTTTGCCATAAATGAGAGAACTTGCGAATCATCTTCACCTCTCTCTCTCGCGCGCGCTCACTCTCTCTCTCTCTCTCTACATTATTATTTCTCTCTTAATTTCCACACTTCTCAATGAAATAAGAACTGCTATCATTACTCTTTCTCTCCCTTTGTTTGCCTTTGTATATTATTTTCTCAAGAGCTAAAGCTTGGTACTTCTTTATTTTTTTTCTCTCTCCCTCTTTTGGGTCAATTAAAGCTTAGTACTTTAAAGCTTAGTACTTTAAAGCGTGGGTCTTGTTTTTTCCTTATTCTTTTGCAGTAATTTTTTGGGGTTCTAGTTTAAGGGTTCGTTTCTTTTTGTTATGCTTCAATGGGAACTTTGGAGAAGGATGTGAATGAGGTGCGTGATCTGGGTTCAAGCCAAAATACTGTTCTGAGTCCTGCACATAAGGTATTTTATTTTTTTCTCGTATTATTTTTGTGTGTCTTTCTCGCTATGTATTTGTAATCTGCTTTAGTTTTGTGATTTGGATTAATTCTCTTTATGGGTTTGCCCTCAAAGTTTGGTTCTTTATGTTGAACATTTAAATTCCAGCTTTCTTCATCATAATTATAACAAAATTGGACCTTGATATGATATTGGAATTTTGGAGTATCTATCTTTCTGTTATACGTATATGTGAGCTTATGAATTCCAGATTTTGTAGTATATGACTTTATGCACCATGAGATCGTTAGACGCATTTCTTAGTATATGTGCACTTGATTCATGCTCTGATAGTATATTAGCATTTGCTTGTTAAAAGGGTGATTCTGGAACTCTGGATTAAATCGATCAAGTAATAAATCAAAGGTCTGCGGACTTCAATATAGCTTTCATTAATAGCTGAAAAAAACTAATCAGCAGAAAAAAACACAAATTGCATATCTCAATTCATTTGAGAGACAATTAAAAGAATCTCTGTCAAGGTGTAGGTGGGAGCAGCATAATATTCATGGAGATGATTCGATATTCCTTTGTGATGAGTTATTCCCATACATGGGATGCATTTCTCTATGATTCTGAGAAAAGTAAATGGTTGATATATGGTTACTTGAAACTCAATCTTCCTTTGAACTTATTCTGATTTTCGCTTATCTCTAATTTCCTTGTGGATGCCACCATCACTATAGTCTTTTTGCTTGCCTTAAAATATTTCATTATTACCTCATATATTCGGGAAATACCTTTTATTTTTTCAATTGCTTTTGCACAAAATCCGTACCTGCTTTGAATTTCTATTGCAAACATACAGTGAATGGTGAAAATATCGAGATAAAATGATGGAAAAAAGTTGTTTTTTGAGATGAAGTGTGGCAATGGCAGTAAATTGGAAGTTGCATGCTAATTTGGCTCAAATTTGATGGTGTGACAAATTGCTCATCATGAAAGAGCTTAGCAGCTAAATTGCACCTTCAACCGTCTTTTTGATTAGTCTGATTACAAGAGAGAAGTGCAGTTACTATGACTATGTTGCTTATACCTTTACTCAATATTCTATCTTCATGCTCAGGTTGATGACTCCACAGGAATAGTAGAAGAAGAAGCAAATCAAGCTCATCAATGGAAGAAGAAGAATCTCTTCCTGGAGATACCTTCTAGAACATTGGAAGGATCTTTACAGGATTCTGTTGTAATAAAGATGCCGCCAACACCTAGTCCAACTCCCAGAAAAGTAAATTTCCTCTTGACACCTACTACTAGTGATGCAAGAGCCTGTGGATCCCCAGGCCCTTCCTCATCTAGAGGCAAATCATCTTTGAGAAGTCTCCTACCGAAACTAAGTTTCAAGTCTCGAATTTCCACATTAGATGTTGAGAAGGCTATCAACCCAGCTGCAGATTCTTCATCTGCTGCACCAAGAGACAAACCTTCAATCTCAAGGTCATTATCACTTTCAAAGTTATTCGCACCTAGGATAAAGAGAACATCATCTCTGCCTGTAACTCCGATTGCTCATTCTAACCCTGAATCTTTGCGGGGAGGAAGCGTTGGTGGTGTGCTCAATTCAAATGTAAGTTATTTTGTGGAGCATCATATCATCAAACATTCCCAAAATATAGTTTGCGAGATTATAACTTGTTTGGGAGCAGGGAGTTAATTTATGGCTACTTTCTTAAGGCATAGCAGACTGGTCCATCACCTGTGTTCGCTGTATCAACCTTGAGTTAACTATATAAGCTTCAAATTCCTTGCAAAGTTGCAAAGTTTTAAATCCATATCTACTGTTTTAAGTTGATAGTTGCTTGTGCAGGTAAAAGGAGCCCATAGAAAGATATCTCGCTCTCTTTCAGTCCCCGTCCACAATAAAGATGGAAGTATAAGGAGGATGGATTCCTTTTTCCGTATCATTCCTTCGACTCCTCGAGTGAAGGAAGGAGATTTGATTGCATCTGCTTCTCCTGGGACTGATAATGGTAATCTTTTTCAGTGGACTAAAATTTTCATATCTTTGTATCTCGGTGTCTAAAACTCGCATATATTTTGTTGCCTTGAATCCAAAACTCGCATATATTTTGTTGCCTTGAATCCACTTATAGCAGCTATACCACTTGTGCACTGTTGCACATTCGTTGACCATAGTTTTGGATATTTGTCAACACTAAATGATGCTTGATTTTGTTTTGATAAACTTATTTATTATTCTTTTTGAAATTCTTTGCCTTCATTACTTTTTTCATCGGCAAAGTAAATTGAATAGTTTTGTTTTCAAATGTTTATTTTGGCACTTCTGGAGAGTTGGTATGAGAAACAAATTCTTCATTTGTGCAGCTGTCAATCAACACTTTTGACTGTGATCATTTGCTGTTGTTTCCCTTATAAATTTTGCAGTTTCTTAGTAAAGAAACATAGAAATTTGTATCCATTTTGATTTATAGAAAACCAGATGTTTGCTCTTACCAACCAGTGTAAGTCTAATGTCTCAGAAGCTGATGAGACTGATGGTGAAGACATACCTGAAGAAGAGGCAGTTTGTAGAATTTGTTTAGTTGAACTGTGTGAAGGAGGTGAGACCCTCAAGTTTGAATGCAGCTGCAAAGGTGAACTTGCTCTGGCCCATCAAGAATGTGCTGTAAAATGGTTCAGCATCAAAGGCAACAAGACATGTGATGTGTGCAAGCAAGAGGTTAAAAACCTGCCTGTCACTCTGCTGCGAATCCAGAGTGTCCATGCTCGAAATGCTGCAGTGAGTAGATCTCAGCTGATGGATGCTAGTGGATACAGGCAAGTGTTAGCGCTCTTCATAACTAAGAAATGATTTATACCCAAGAAATGAGTTATGCCAATTTGATGGCTGAAAAGTAGGAGAATAAATGAAAAATTGTTCTTGTTCCAGCCATTTTTTTTTTGTTTTTGTATTAGGTATTGAGGTTTTGGCTATGAGAACGTCATAGTATTGTTGACTTATTAGTTATATGGTGAAACTCAAAGTGCAGTTATATATTAAAGTTCAGTTTATATTAGCCTAGTTGGCTTGAGACTTACTAAACCTTATCTAATCAGGGTTTGGCAGGAGGTTCCTGTTCTAGTCATTGTTAGCATGCTTGCCTACTTTTGTTTTCTTGAGCAGCTCCTGGTAAGATGCACAGCTCCACATCCAGATTCTTGCAATTATTTTTTATAATTTTTTTTTTTTAAATCTTTGTGCAGGTTGGAAATATGGGTACTGGTGCTATTGCTATATCCCTTCCATTTGCTTGTGTAGTGGGTCTCCTCTCATCCATGATCTCATCAACCATGGGTAAGTCAGTTGTTCTCTTAAAGAGAAACTATAACAGAAATTGTGTGGTTGGATTTTGTGATTGGCACATATTATGGTATTCGGAAGACTGATAGACCAAAAATCTTGGTAAATATATATTACTGAAAAAAAAAGACAATAAAATGTTGATGGCCATCCATATATTTTATATTGTTAGAACAGGAATTCTGCTCCTTACCTTCTTTGAACATTTTCTATGCAGTGAAGAGAAGATTTGTTTGGGTTTATGCATCAATTCAATTTGCTTTGGTGGTTCTCTTTGCACATATTTTTTACTCATTTGTAAGTAGATCTTGTACTTAACATCCTCTTAAAATCACATTAAAGGACTTATTATGGTATAAAAATTTAAGTTAATCCGAGAGGCATGACTGCCGCTCCTGTTCCACGTCAAGTAAACATGGTTCCAGCTAGAACCAGAACCGGAGCCTTCTTTTCATTCCATTGGCATTCAATATTTTTTATAACATTTATTGTCTGGAAACAGTACTTCCGCTGTCACTTCTTTATTAGCAGACATAAATTGAAAATGAGGAACTGGTCTGAGTGATCACAAGTAGCTGAAATTTAGATTCTTTACTGTCTTTTCCAGGGCCTTGTGAATGTGAAATTCAATTAGTCGTCATAGTTTTCCTGTAAATATTTTCTAGTTTAGTTGAAAATTTCCCATGTACAGATTAACTTGCAAGCAGTTCTATCGATTCTCCTAGCAACATTTGCCGGGTTTGGTAGTGCAATGAGTGGGAGTTCTATACTGGTTGAGATTTTAAGATGGAGAAGAGTTTGGCTTTCTCAATCCGAGCAGCAAAATGGTTCGTACTTAATGACTGGTCCAGGCCAATTCCCAAGAACTGTAAATGCATCTCAACAGGGATCCCGTGACCGCCAGCGGAACGAAGTTCAGATCCCGGAAACTTTAAGTGGAAGATGAACTGTTTCTGATCAAGTGCAGTTAAGAGAAAAGTGTTTGTGCATATATCACATTACCGAAATGACGCGAATTGCCTCTGTAGGATAACCGAAAATAGGATGATTTTTTTGGATCAAATTATGCCAGAAAATATTACAGGATGCAAGATGAAGCAAATATATGATCATAAGGTGTTTTTTTTTTTTGGCCGAGTTGGTTAAGGATTATATATGCTCTGAATTGGGTTGTAACAGGATTTGAAATAGCAGAGGAATGAATACAACTTGTATTTTCTTGTCTATGAATACCATTGGATTGTGTACTAATGTCCAATTTTTGCTTGATCTTCATTCCAAACGTAAAACTTATGAATTCAAGAATTCAGAAAGTTGATTCTTTTTCATGTAACTAAGATTCTAGACCAAAATGATAATAGTAAAAGTTTGTAGACCAATATAATAACAGTAATAACTTAATAGATTAGTCTCTAAACTAGTCCAGTGTAATATTACTTTTTAATAGATTAGCCTCTAAACTAGTCCAGCGAATTGTGCACATCCTCACCTTTGAAAACTACACATCCATCTTTTAAAAATTACACATCCATCATCACTTTTAAAAATTTCTTCAATACATATATATTTAAATTATACTAATAGTTTCTCTAATTTATTTTAAGTGTCATCTTTTAAATTTTAATTCAATAATAATCATATAAGTTTTTTTAACTAAATTATAAATTAAATATGTTGTTATGATATAAATTATATGTGTTTTCAATTTTTAATTTTTTATATTAAAATTATAATATATGCTCTTTTGACCACTAGGGTCCTAGCTCCGCCGTTAGTTCAGTGCAATATTACTTTTTAAATTTGTTACCTAAAAAAAACCATATAACACATCATAAAAATGCATCAGATTCATGTGTATATTACTTGTTTTTTTTTAATGCAAATTAAACTTTCATTAATAAAATAAAAAGTATATCTGTAAAATACAAATAAATTTATAAAATTTAAAAGTACATAAAATGTATGAAATTAATGAAATTGCTGAATTATATTTCTGAATTTTTTCGACGAAAACAGTGGATAATAGTAACGTGCCGCAGACAATCTGATTTTCAGCCGAAAACTTAGTCTATATGTTGTACAAAAGAAAACTTCTAGACAAGAAAACAATAAAACTTTTATAAAAGAAAATACCAAAACTTCCATAAAATAAGACAGCAATCTCCAAATTTGGAAGATAAACTTGCATGATAAAAAATTTAAATTGCATTCAAGTTTAGTTAAAACGAACTATATCTATAAAAATACAAATAAGATATGGGAAAAAGCAAAAAAAAAATTAAAATAAAAATTTCAAATCTGAATTTATTAAAACAAAAAATACAAATAAAATCAAACACAAAAACAAAAAATACAAAAATTTTTTATCTAACACAAAAAAAAATCCAAACACAAAAATAAAAATGCAAAAAAAAATCCGGATCTAAGTTCATTGAAACAAAAAAACACAAAAAAAAAAAATTACAGATATGAGTTTATTGAAACAAAAAACACAAAAACAAAACACACAAAATTTCAGATTTGATACAAAATTCCAAAAACAAAAGCAAAAACACACAAAAAATTTCGGATATGAATTTATTGAAACCAAAAATACACAAACAATCAAATACAATAAAAAGACAATAAATAAAATTAAAAATTCAATGTATAGTGATTAAAAATTATTATAGGAAAAATCAATATGAAAGAGGAGAGGGGAGAAACTGTAACCTGAAAATTGAGTGACGGCAGTCCCAAAATTAGATCAAGAAGGTGGTGTATATTACTTGTTAACTATCACAAAAGGTAACTTAATATTTTTAACAATTTTATGAATATTTTAATAATATAAAAAATATTATTTACACTTTTAATAAGTTTAAAAAATAATATAACATTTTATTAGTTCAAGAATAATATATTAAATAATGATAATTTAGAAAAAAATTTATGCCCTAAAAATTTAACAATTTGTTTTCTTTTCAATTATTTATTTGTTTATATAGGTGATGAAGGGAAGAAAATAATTTGGTATGTTTTACAATATGCACGATCTAATCAGAAAATAAATTAATTTTTATTCTTTTATCAGACATTGCAAATCGATTTTAAACCTATTTCAACTAATTTTATTTTTTCTAACAAGTTGTAAAATGTGCTAAATGAGTTAAGAAGAGCACAAAGTACCTATTACAAATTCATGACGAAAATTTGCCAAAAAAACAATTCATTAATATTAATTTTTTCAAAACACTAATCATTAACCAATACGTTACAATCGGTTAATTAATCTATCGATTGTAATTTTTCAAATCGATTAATAAATATTTTTTCGGTTAATCACTATAATTATAAAATGCATTCGCTGATAAAATTAAAAAAAATTATCAAAAAAAAATAAAATTAAAGTGTCCAAAATACTTAAAAATTAAAACTTATTTCCTATAAAATAACATTATTATTGTTAAAATAAAAATTATTGGTGAATATAATTAACTTTATTTTTAAAAATTAAGACTTAATAAGTAAATTAATTAATCGATTTATGAACACTTTTAATTAGATAAATTGTTACACTTACTAATCGCCAGTTACAAAAAATTAAAAATTTCAAAATAATTAGGATAATAAAAAAATATAGGAAAAATACTTAAAAAATGCAGAATTATTAAAATAAATCTATTCAATATTAATAACTTTTTTCCTTTATTTTTTTAACTTAACATACATTATTTTTAAATATATTAAAAATTTTAATTTTTTTTAAAATTTTAGTTAATATATTAATATTGTATAATTTTTTGAAATTCGAATAAATTATGATTTTCATTAATGAAAAAATCAGTCAATTAATAATAATTTTTTCAAAATATAAATTATTAATCAGTTTATTACAATTGATTAATCAATCTATTAATTTGATTTCGAACCGATTTTTCGATTAACTAAATCAACCTTTTTTAATCTCTAGAAATTTGGGCTAATTATTCTCAGAATTCTTCAGCTAAGATTTTTTATCCTGAAAAGTGATAATCTTTTAAACTTCAATTTTTATTTCACTTGGTGTTTTTCTTTGCAAATCCACCCTTATATTGCTTCGCTAGGGCATATCACCATTTAAAAATTAATTTATAAAAAATTCATAAAATTATAATATCTCAAATAAAACTAAAAATCAGAGAATTAAATTTATTTTTTTAAATATAAGAAAATAAAGAAATAATTAGGAGTTGATACGGTGACTCTCGATAAAAAAAAAAAAATATAGAAAATTTTGGGTTATATTCCAACAAATAACATTTTTGTTATGTCACTTTTCTAAAAATAATAATAATAATTCAGTATTTGCCAATAGCCGGGCGGGACTAGGGCATGTAGAGTCGAAAAACGGTCACTTTAATCCACTTATAACGAGAAGGCGAAAGCAGGAGCAGAGCAGCATGAACATTGCTGCAACAATTGGACAAAAGTTCCTACCTTTAGCTGCTCGTCCCTCGCTTCGAGGTGATCTTTAGATGAAATCGTCAGTCGTTCTCCCTCTCTTGTTCTCCCGCTTTTGTTCTTTATTTGTCTCTGTTTCATTGCTCAAAGGGAGGAGCTTTCTTTATTTCTTTCAATTGCACTCGTTTTGGAGTTGGGAACTTATGTTCTACCTCTTCAATTTGATAATTTAGGTGTTTCCAGTGTTGGGTTTGTGCCATTTTTTACTCCGAAAAGAAGGGGATTGGGAATTGGATTATCAATGGCGCGGAATTTGGGGAGATGTGATATTGAAGGTAAGAACAATCTGAAGATGGTTCGCCCTGCCACTGAACTGTACGCTGAGGAGGCAGTTGAATCTCTCAAAGCTGGAAAGGTCATTGCAGTGCCCACTGATACACTCTACGGATTTGCCTGCGATGCTTGGTATTCCATTTTACTTCCATATGTTTTATGTTTTGTTGGTTTTGTGAATATGATTAGTAGTCTTGTTAAGGTTTACTTATGCATTCTGGTCAATTTTTCTCTTATAGGAAGTAATTGGAAAAGTGTTTGTGAAAAATATGAGGGATAATATGGAAAACAAAGAAGATTGTGCGATGAATGAAGGAGTCAATTGTTAATAGTAATTTTGGGAATTGAACTTGTTTGGGCTTTGCTTGCTCTCTTCTTTCTCCTCCATTATGCAAATAATGGGATTCTTTTTTAACTTATTGCAAAGTTAGTATTTGAAGGGATTCCCTTAGGAAACTGGATGGAAGCCTGGAAGCGATTTCCTTTTCTGATAGGAAGGAACTAGTAGTTTCATTTTTTAATTTATTGGCCGAAATTTACCCTGCATAAGAAAATTGCCATAACTGGACCTATATTTTCTTTATTGACACAGCTTGTTAAATTTATGGAACTGGCTAATAATTGGTGGTAAATCTTAAATGAGGCATTATTTTCACAGTGTGGCCTCTTTTCCAACCTATATCTCCTTTCAGAGTTGAAGGGAATATGAAATTGACAAGATATGAACTTCTTAAGCTGTCAAAACATGGACTTGAGTACTCCTTTGTGGTTGGCTATAATTCTAAATATTTTTGGATGGTCTCCAATCTTCCCTTTAAGATGTTCCTGATTTGCAGTTTCCTCTTATGTCAGCTCGTTGGAAGCAGTTAATCGCATATATGAGATCAAGGGACGTAAGCATACAAGCCCTCTTGCAATCTGCGTTGGGGATGTATTGGACATAAGGCATTTTGCAGTCACTGACCACCTGCCTCATGGCTTGCTTGATTCTCTGCTTCCAGGGCCAGTTACTGTTGTACTAAGTAGAGGTATATAGCTAAGATCTTTGTCTTTGCAAAAAAACGAAAGGGAGAAATTGTTGCACTGAAGTGTTTAAGTTTTCTTTAATAGGTTGTGACTAAATGATGCTGCAAATCATGATTTTGTCACCCGAATCTTCACTTTATCAGATAATATGAGTGTTTATGCTTCAGTTTCTTGAATCTTTATATAATTTAAATTTAAATTTTGGGATCTTTAGGGGAATCAAGTGTGCTAGAGAAATCCTTGAATCCAGGATTGGACAGTATTGGAGTCCGAGTGCCTGATTGTGACTTCATCAGGGTCATCGCTCGAGGTTTAGGAAGAGCAGTGGCCCTCACAAGTGCAAATCTTAGTGGGCAGCCAAGTAGTGTTAGCGTCAAGGATTTCGAGAGCCTTTGGGAAAATTGTGCATATGTCTATGATGGAGGTGCGCTTCCATCTGGCCGTGCAGGATCAACAGTTGTCGACCTAAGCAAGCAAGGAAAGTACAAGATTCTTAGACCTGGAAGGTAAGCTTTTGATTAAATACACGATGTGAATGTCTTAGTAAAAGCAGAGAAACTTACGTTGTTATAGTTTGCTACTTGGATTTTAAAGTAGGAAGTCATCAGTGAACTCTTGGTAGATGCACATCTTCACATTCTAAGGTTAAATGTCATATGAATTTGTAATTTTCCTAAATAGAGGCAATCTTATTATATGCACTAATTTGGTTTTTAATTGCTGAATGGAGAAAAGTTTTATACGAGCAGATGGATTATAAAAGACATTTTCTTTGGTCTTCCATTACCTATATGCTCCACATATATGGCCTTCATCATGGAAGAGAAGAAAGAACATGTTTCTTTGCATTTTGATTTGATTGTGGGCCATATTTTGTATATAACCAATTTTGCATTTGGATTCATGAAGGACATTGTTGGATAGTTGATGAAATGTTGCTCATTGAGGAAATTTTACATTATTACTTGTGTATATTGATAGTGATAAAGAAGATAATATTAGTATTGCTGTATGTAGTTGGAATTCCATGCTACTAGTCTTTGTCATACCCATTTGTGATGTTTTATTTGTTGAAATAAAGTTTTGCCAGCATCCTTTTGCATGTTTGAAGTTTGATATCATTTATTTTTCTGGCAAATCCCTGGAATCCACAATGCTGCTTTGCTGTTTATTTTCAGTGCAAAGGAAGAAACAGTGACTATCCTCGAAAAGCATTCTCTGGTTGAGGAATCAACGGCTATTTAAAGAAATATTGGAATTAAGGCATTATAGTTTTAACTGATATGGTGCAAGATAAGATGATCGAGTTAATTGTGCATGTGGAGAACTCATACTGTCAAGTAGATAATTCTTGGGAGAGGACACTCAGCGGAAATCAAATTATTCGGTTGTGATTATGTTATCATTAGGAATTAATTTATCTAAATGTTATTGATAGCTTAAGTGTAGCATTGTTTGTTTTTGGTCTTGCTCAAATATACAATGAAGAACAATTAAGTTAACCTACAAACAAGGAAGTTGTACGCACGAGAAGCGACTAAACTGTGGTGAAGAACAGTTTGGAATTTCTTGTAATTTTGAGATAAGGTGTTGGAGTCTCTCCAGCAACTATCTTCTAGGAACACTTTCATTCATCAATTTCACAGGAATGCCTATGTTGTTGAGAAAACTTTGCAGCTTCGTCTTGTTGAGAAGAGAAGAAACAGCATAAAAGAAGAAGAATTTCAGGGGAGAACCACTCGTAAGCACGAAATGGAAGGTATTTATTTCCAATCTGGCTTTATATATGATGAACTGCATATACAGGAGAGGAGGTTAGTGACAAAAGCATTAGAATAACATACTGATAATTTTATTCAAAGATGATCTGTGATTGCTGGTCAAGAATAGGAAGAATATATGTCAAACTGATTTATAATAAAAATTGTAACAATGCTGTCCAAGTGCAGTTGTGGTTTTTATTCTAAATTTCTTTGCTGACTTGATCAATCATACTACGTTACTAGCCATCATAGACCACCAACCTTGTTAGTCAATAAGGAACTGCTATATATATATAATGTGTTTTAACTGAATAAATAAATAAAAAGAAAAATAAATCGCAAGAATACACTAAATGTTAAAGGCAAGTCAATATATGTAATTGCTGATAACAAGAGTTAGTCGAATTAAAATTCCATGAGAAATGTGCAATGTGATGGTTAAACATTAGTTGTTGGTCAAGGTCAATAAGAGCATGCCCATGCGAATAAAACAATTAAAAATAATGTTAAAATAAAACGCACATGCTTAAGGTTGCCCATTAAATTTGAGTTTTTAATTCATTTGTTAGCGTAAGACCAATCAAACCAATAGTGATTTTTTTTTTTTTATAAATTAATTCAAAGATAATAGCGATCTGTCAATAAATTAATTTATTTTTCTATTTATTAGAAGTCTTAATTTGACTCAAGGCTGCTCAAGTAAATGATTCAGCACTAAAATATCTACCACATACCAAATTTTATACTCCTATCGCCACTTCAACTTTGAAAAAATAAAAAATTTAATTAATATTTTTTAAGTTATTCTTATCGTTGATAAAGTGAGATAATATATATTCATGAAAAATTAATAATAGCAACATAAAAGAGCATTATAATCTATTTAGTATTTTTTTTTTTATAAGATTCAGATAAAATAATAATTCTTATTATGTCTGCAAAAGTTTTTAAATGATTCTTTTTATTGAGGAAAAACAAGAGCGATATTCGAACTTAAAATCTTTATGTATATTAGAATTATTTAATTTATTGAAGTACAGCGAAAGCCCTCTATTAGGATTTCTGATTTCGAATTTGAGTTCTAATCAAATAAATTAGTATTTGATTGGTGAATGAAAATGCAATTTAATTAATTGCTAGAGAGAAGAAAAAAATAATATTATAAAAACAAGAAAAAAGAAAATGCAATTTAATTATAAAATCAAATTAATTTCATACATATGTGATATTTCAAGAATCGAGATTCATGTGATCTTACTGAAATCCACCAACAGTTCAACACTAATATTAACCGTGAATTTCATGGCTCTAATTAATTGCTCCATTTGGATAACTTTTTATTCAAAACCTTAAATTTTTAAATAAAATAATTGATTTAAAAGTTCTTTCAAAGTCTTTAAAAAATATTCTATCAATTTCAGTTTATATATCACTTTTTAGTGAAATTTAAATTTTATTTATATCACATTTTTATATTTTTAATAAAATTTATTTATTTTTCAATAAAAATTTACTAATTAAATTTAAATTTATGTATTAAATAACTTAATTTTATTCTAAATTTAAATTTAATTAATATTTTTTAATTTTAATAAAAATAATAAAAATAATACATAAAATAAAATAGCGGGAATAAATAAAATAAACTGTTAGGGAGAATTAAATGATGTAAACAAATACTTTTCAATAAGATGCTTACCAATATTTAATGTAATATTTATGATTACACATTCATATTATAATTATGTTATATTTTTTTTTTTAAAATAAAAGTGTCATGATTAAAATATATATTTTTTTATAAAAAAATATATATATAGAGAGAGAGAGGGGGGGCAATAATTGGAAAATAATATAATCCATCATTGGCTGGCGGGTAGGGGTGAGCAAAAAAACCGATGGACTTGGTTAACCGAAAAAAAAATCCGAAACCGAACCGATGGACTGGTTAACCGATTGTAATGGACTGGTTAATGGTTAGTATTTTGAAAAAACCGATACTAATGGACTGGTTAATGGTTTTTGATTTATGTAACTGGTTAACCGAACCGAAACCGAATTTTTAGTTAATTTATTAATTTTTTAATAATTTATAACAATTTCTATAACAATTTATCCTAATTAAAGGTGATCATATACTTTTTTTTATTATACTAATTATTTTAAAGTTTTTAAGTTTTTTTAATTGGCTATTAGTAAGTATAACAATTTATCTAATTAAAAATGATTATGGACCGGTTAATATATTTACTTATTAAATATTAATTTTTAAAAACAAATTTGCTTATATCCACCAAATATTTTTATTTTAACAACAATAATGTTATATTACAGTGAAAAAATTTTAATTTTTAAGTATCTTGAACATTTTAATTTTATTTATGAATATATTTATAATTATAGTGGTTAACCGAAAAATATTGGGTAACCGATCCGAAAATCCGAAACCGATGGACTGGTTAACCGATGGTAATGGACTGGTTAATGGACTGAAATTTTAAAAAACCGATATTAATGGACTGGAGGTTATGGACCGGTTAACCGACCATGCTCACCCCTACTGGCGGGGTTCTTTCATCATATCACATCTGGCGGCTAAAAATAATAATATTAAGCAAACTAATATATATATATATATATATATATATATATATATTTATACACATTTAAAATAAAATAGTGAATTTAAAATTAATGGATTATTTAGTGGCGGAGCCAGCCATGTGAGACCGCAAGCATGGACTCAACACGTGGTGGGGGCAAATTAAATTATATTTCAATTTTTATTTTTTACTCTGTTTTTTATTAATAAACAAAAAACGGTCTTTGAAAAGAACTCTCATCCTTTTTGCAATTAAGCCCTTGTAGTTAAGTCTAACACACTTCAACCCCATCCTTTTTCTTTTAATCTTTTTATATTAAAGGACAATTTTTTTTATAGGATAGGATAAATTTGATGAACATAACAACAATTATATAGTAATTAACAAATATCGATGATAAAACATAAATCAAATTCTTATTATATGTGCAATGGGATGAATATAAACTAAATAATTTTGATTTATGCTTCACATAATACTAAATTTGTTTTATATAATTTTCTTATACTCATGATTAAACATGTATTGCCAGACAACATTTATTGCTATACAACATAAATGTCACGTTTGATTTTTTCACACATAAATTAAAAAAATAATTAAAACATATCAATATTATAAAAAATATTAGTAATTGACTATATCATTCTTTAGTTAATTAGTATAAAAAAAATGATAATAAATATATTAGTGCATTTAAGATATCAAAATAAAGATAAAATAAAAAAATATAATAAATTCTTTTTTAAATCGAAAAATGATACTTAAAATAACAAAATTAAAAGCGACACTTGAAATAAAACGAAACGAAAAAAAATTACTTTTTAAACCTTTAGATAAAAGAAAAAATAAAAGTGCCTAATTTAATTTAGGTTTCCATTTTTTTTTACATGATCTATTTGAATTTCATTCATGGTATTTTATTTAATAAATTGGACCAAGTTTCCATTTAGATTTAGGTGGTATATAAACATTTAAAGTATGTTGGTTGTTACACGTGACATAAATATCAATATAATTAATTCAGAATTTTTAAATAATTTTCCTATAATTTAATATCAATATAATTAATTTGAATATTAATTTAATATTTTTTTGAAAAAGAAAATAATTTCAATAGAAATCTACAATTCTCGTTACAAATATCTCAATTTTAAATCCCACATAATTATGCTATGATATCACAACGATAATGAAGTTCGAAATTGCAATAATTCACAAAAATTAGGGCCTGTACAAGAATAACCAAAAAAATATAAACCTAATTCAGCAAAACCTCAAAAGAACTGTCGGAGACTATGAATTTTCCAATTTCTACGGCCACTGGATAATAATAATAAAATAAATAAATAAAATATTGAATTTTAATATCCGATACTAAAATAAATAAGAGATGCTCAAAATAATTCTCTTGTCGTCTTCTTCTTCCTCTGTCTTCACATAATCACTGACTACTCTCCCTCTTCAAATACAAATCCTCCTGAGGTTGTTCCTCTCAAATCCCATCACCAACACACGCCCATCAGGTCCCGTTATTACCACCACTAGTTCCTCTCCAGATCCTTCGCTTGACAATCAGCTCTCGCTTTCACTCTTCCATCTTCAAATTCTGTTTGTTTCCTGGTAAAAATCGGCATCCTATGCCTATATAACTTCTTGGGTTCTTTAAAGCATTTGTAAAGTTTAATCTTTTAGCAGCTCTAATTTCTGGGTTCTTTAAAGCATTTCGAAAGTTTTCAACTTTGGCTGCTAAGGTCCAATTTTGAATTAGTTTATACAATTGGGTAATTTTAAAAACAATTTTGTGCGTGTTCTTGGATTGATTGGTTGATTATATTTGGTGCTGATTATGTTTGTTGTGATTGGGGAGGTAGGTGAAGGAGTTTGATTCTTGGTGGAAATGGCTACTGGAACTGTGCCAGCTTCATTTACTGGTCTGAAGACCAGGGACTCTAGCTTGGGGTTTGGAAAGAACATGGATTTTGTTAAAGTTTGTGATTTGAAGAGGATCAAGTCTGGTAGGAGGAAGACTTTAATTATTCGAAACTCAAATCCTGGTCCTGAGATGGTTGAGCTCCAGCCTGCTTCTGAAGGGAGCCCTTTATTAGGTATTGTTTGATGATATAATCTGATTTCTTTGTTGTTGTTTTTTGGAGTTTAGGTGTTTTCACCGTTAATCGTTTAGGCCTTTGACAGTTTCTGTTTGGCCTGCGAGAAAATAAGAATGTTTTTTTCTTTTTTGAAAAGACAATTGAATTTACTTTATCAATTTAACATTTCTCTACAAAAGCCAATCTGGTTTCAGAGATAGATGGGCCATACATTGCAAAAGCATACAAAAAATTTTCAGCTTTTATCTAAAAGTATTCAAGGGGGATGTATTACCAAACTTTAACACAAACCAATTAATGGAAATGAAAAATCGCTCGGGATATATGTATGTGTGTGTGGAAAACTGAAAAACTAGAGCTTGATGTATTTTATTAGCCATTGTTGATGTTCTAGAGATGTAAACATTTACACCTTCAATCTGGATATTTGCTTGAGTTGTCTCTGTAATTTTTTAATTTACCTTGAGACATTTAAAACTATGCATATATCTCTATCTTTTACAAGTCTATTTTGTCTGATCAATGATGATTTGAATGTAGTTCCTCGACAAAAGTACTGTGAATCCATTCACAAGACTGTTAGGAGGAAAACTCGAACAGTAATGGTGGGAAATGTTGGTCTTGGTAGTGAGCATCCGATCAGGGTCCAAACCATGACTACATCTTACACTAAAGATGTTGCTGGAACAGTTGAAGAGGTTCTTAACTTTCTTTTTTTCTTTACTGCTTTCTTATATTTTTTATAAGAATTAAAAACATTGGTGTGCATGTGGCAGGCAGGATATTTCAAATCTGTTTGAAGTTTCATGTGATATTTTGTTTAAACTAAGTTTCATGTGATATTTTGTTTAAACTAAGTGCTGCATTTTTTTCTTTCCTTTCAGGTAATGAGAATAGCTGATCAGGGGGCAGATTTAGTTCGGATAACAGTTCAAGGGAAGAAAGAAGCAGATGCTTGCTTTGAAATTAAAAACTCTCTTGTGCAGAAAAAGTGAGTATGGCTTATCACAAGCAACCTGCTGTTTATCATCTACAGTAGGTTAACCATTTCACTAACTATCCTTTTGCACAGTTACAATATACCGCTGGTTGCGGATATTCATTTTGCTCCAGCTGTTGCATTACGTGTAGCTGAATGCTTTGACAAAATTCGTGTAAATCCAGGAAATTTTGGTACGATGATGGCTTTTGGTTAAATTTGGCTTTGAGATATTGAACAAAACTATGTTGTACTCAATGTGATACTTTACTGCAGCTGATAGGCGGGCTCAGTTTGAGAAGCTAGAGTACACAGACGAGGACTATCAGAAAGAACTTGAGCATATTGAAAAAGTAAAACTTTATCAACAGTCAGCTTTATTGATCTATACCTGATTAACTTTTTCACTAGATGTTGAGCCTGACATATTTTTCCTCCTTTCAACTGCATTATCCAGGTTTTTACTCCATTGGTTGAGAAATGTAAGAAGTATGGACGGGCAATGCGCATTGGGACAAACCATGGCAGTCTTTCAGATCGTATTATGAGCTACTACGGAGATTCACCTAGGGGAATGGTAAGTAATTATTCTCAATAGTGATTCTGAACAGATTTATCATCTCTTTGTTTGCTATATTGGACTTGCAATTGAGAGGCACTGTGTTAATTGGTTTCACTCCAACAGGTTGAATCTGCATTTGAATTTGCTAGGATATGCCGTAAATTGGATTTCCATAACTTTGTGTTTTCAATGAAAGCAAGCAACCCAGTCATCATGGTCCAGGCATATCGTCTGCTTGTTGCAGAAATGTATGTCCAGGGCTGGGATTATCCATTACACTTGGGTGTCACTGAAGCTGGAGAAGGAGAAGATGGGCGTATGAAATCTGCAATTGGCATTGGAACCCTTCTTCAGGTACCCTAAACCACAAAAATTTCATATTCAAGATGGACAATGATTGCATGTTATCATTTCTATTGCTATAAAAAATTTCACATTTATATTAAAATCTGCATCAGGCAATCGCGTATTTGAAGTGAAATGTAATCAAGAGATACTGAACTAAGAACATTTAGTTTGTCCAAATTTTATCTTCATGACTAGTGTTACATGTCAGAATCAATTACATATAGCCTGACCATGAGGATCATCATTGGATGTACAGGATGGTTTGGGTGATACGATCAGGGTGTCACTGACAGAACCACCAGAGAAGGAGATAGATCCTTGCAGAAGGCTGGCCAACCTCGGTATGACAGCATCTGCACTACAAAAAGGAGTGGTAGGGCTTTGCTATATCCCTATTGAGATAACATGTTTAACAAGTCCTGCAATGCAATACTTGACTGATTCTTGATGGAACTTTTCCCCACCAGGCACCCTTTGAAGAAAAGCACAGACATTATTTCGATTTCCAGCGCCGATCTGGTCAATTGCCAGTTCAAAAGGAGGTGAGGCTTTAACTTCTGAGGAGATATATGGCAATACTCCTCTTCTCTCTCTATGCAGGCTTTGCAGATAAATTGCTGATTCTTTTTTTAATTTCAGGGTGAAGAAGTGGATTATAGAGGTGTTCTGCACCGTGATGGCTCAGTTCTTATGTCAGTTTCCTTGGATCAGTTAAAGGTAGGGTCTTTTCCCTTTTTTCTTCCCAGTGTATGTAAAATCTGGTAGCACTGTGAAGTAGATTTTAATAAACCTCTCTCCTGTCAGGCACCTGAACTCCTATACAGGTCACTCGCGGCAAAGCTCGTTGTTGGCATGCCTTTTAAGGTCCGTTATTCATTTTATTGCATGAAAAGGTTGGATTACATTGAAGTCGATCTATGTTTTAATGACTTGATATTGACTCATATTTTCAACAGGACCTGGCAACAGTTGACTCAATCTTATTGAGAGAGCTGCCACCTGTAGAGGATGTTGATGCTGTAAGATCTCAACTCTTTTGATTGATTTTCTTAGTATTGTCTACCACAGATCTCTTTGCCTCATTTTTGGATTAAAAATGTTACTTCGTTGACATTTAACTCATATATCATACTTTATGTCGTAAGCAGCGGCTAGCTCTCAAGAGGCTGATAGATATAAGCTTGGGAGTTATTGCTCCTTTGTCAGAGCAGCTAACTAAGCCATTACCCAATGCCATGGTTCTTGTAAACCTTAAGGAGTTGTCAACTGGTGCTCACAAGCTTTTGCCAGAAGGTGCCACTTTTAAATTGTGCTCAGTTATTGGGTTCTTATTTAACATTTCTTTTTTCGGCTATTTCACATTTGAGTAAACTGTATTGATGGGTTCATCATGGAATTACCTACTAGGTACTCGCTTGGTTGTGTCTGTACGTGGTGATGAGCCCTTTGAAGAACTGGAAATCCTCAAAGAAGTCGATGCTACTATGATTCTTCATGAGCTACCTTATTCAGAAGAAAAAATTGGTAGAGTGCATGCAGCAAGGAGGTACATACAGTCTCTGGATTTTATTAATCTGTCATGAGTGTCATCAAGTGAAACTAAAAACCAATACGAAGCAACTAGTACAGATATCCTTATGATTCTCTTTTCTTAAACATAAGATGACGGAAATTTATAAAATACACGTTTCAAGGTCAATGTGGCTATCTGACAGTTTGAGCATTCTGTTGACTGCAGGTTGTTTGAGTTTCTGTCCGACAATTCTCTGAATTTCCCAGTAATTCACCATATTCAGTTTCCAAATGGAATTGATAGGTAATCATAACTCATAGCAATCTTTTATAGATTAATCTGCAAGATAACGTGGCTAACATTGTTTTTTATTTTCTATTTGCAGGGATGACTTGGTCATCAATGCTGGTGCAAATGTAGGGTCTCTTCTAGTAGATGGTCTTGGAGATGGTCTACTGTTAGAAGCCCGGGACCAGGACTATGATTTTCTGAGAGACACCTCCTTCAACTTACTCCAAGGTTGCAGAATGAGAAATACAAAGACGGTATGAAGCTTATCTTTGGATAAACAAGATTGAATAACTGAATTTAATGGATGCTTGTGTTTCTCATTTCTCAAGTTGCAAAAATCTAATTTCAGGAATATGTCTCGTGTCCATCCTGCGGTAGAACTTTATTTGACCTCCAAGAAATAAGTGCAGAAATCCGAGAAAAGACATCCCACTTGCCTGGTGTCTCGGTAGAAATTCTATCCTTCTCTTCCGTCAGTGGATGATGCTGATTATACTTTTCATTCTGAGACTCGTGTTAATTCCTTATGTCTCCTTTTCACTGTTAGATTGCAATTATGGGTTGCATTGTTAATGGGCCTGGGGAGATGGCTGATGCAGATTTTGGATATGTTGGTGGTGCTCCTGGAAAGATTGACCTATATGTTGGGAAGGTATGGCGTTCTTTCTTGCTTTAAGGTTCATGTCTACATCATGCACACGCGTGCATATATTTTAACTGAAGAAAATAATTTTGGTATATGTGCATTTTGCAAATTCATCCACTCGGAAAAGAGTGATAAAATCATGCTTATCTTAAACTTTATACCAATAATGGGGAAGGCTTCTAGTTGAACATAATCCATCTAATCGAGCAAATTTTCTCGGTAGATGTTTGCCCTTTTCGCATATGACTATGCAGTGAACTTCCAATCCAGGACTAGTTCTACAAATTTTGTCTGAAAGCACAGTACATTGTTTTAATGCTTATCAAATGGGATATTTTAGTGGATGAAACTGATTTGTATTATGTCTCAGACTGTAGTAAAGCGCGGAATTGCAATGGAGGGAGCTACTGATGCTTTGATCCAGCTGATCAAAGATCACGGGCGATGGGTAGACCCACCTGCAGAGGAGTAAGATCTAACAGTTCTGATTTGGGATATTCAAAGAAAGAAATCTGTAAAAAGAGTTACAATCCTATCATTCATGTAATGTAATTGCCAGATTTCAAAAATCTTTCTACAGCCAATAGTTTCACCTTGTAGAAATCTTTGCCTGTATTATTTATATTAGCATACAAATAAGTTAACAATGTAAGTTCTCCACAAATAAGGAATTCAAGATTAAGATGGTGCAATGAAGGTCTTGTCTTGGACATGCCATGATATTCATTCAATCAACAAGAGATTTTTTTGAGCTTATTTTCTTCCGGTAATGAACAACTTATTTAGCTTCTCGTTTTACAAATTTATAATACCATTTTATTCTGCTCTTTATTGAGCATACAAGTTAAGATGTTCAGTCGGATATTTTTATTTTCATTCTTCTCGACTTTGCAGTAAATGATAGTCGAGTAGTGGAATTTCAATTTGCAACGAAACATTATTATTATTATTATTATTATTATGTCACCAGAATCTCAACTGTAATTTTTGTTAAATCCCTTTTATTATTATGTCCAAGAATACATGTTAATTTTTGACCCGATCCGGACTTGAAGGAAACATGAATGGCTTGAAAAATTTAGGCTCGAACTTGATGCGAACATGAAATCCGAAAAATTTGCTTGAATATACCTACAATCTGAGCCAACTCGACTCGAAGTTGCAACTCCAATTTTTTCAATTAAATTTTATTTTATCATATTTATTTATAAATTATTATTTAATATATATATATTAATAATATACTATATTAATACTTGAATTTAATTTTATATAATTATTGTTTAAATTTTAAGCAGTAAGTAAAAAATAAATAAAAAAAAAACTTAAATTGATTGACTAAAATTTAATACAAGTTCAATACCAGGTAATTTTGGTTAGTATTTATGTATATGGGTGTACACACACACAGACATATATATATATATATATATATATATATATATATATATATATATATATATATATATATATATATATATATATACATGTGTGTGTGTGTGTGCGTGTGTGTATATATATATATATATATATTGCCAAAATCCCGCAGCATTTTTTGTCTCACTTTATCCCCGTGCTATCGACCTCCAAGTTTTGATATCAAAATGACATAATTTTATTGATAGTTTAATCGGTTTGATTTTAGTAGTTTTTGAATATTGAAAATTGAATTGATATAATCAAATTTTTATTTTAAAATCGGATCAAATATATTAAATTTTTATTTGGTTCTATTTATTTTTCGGTCTGATTCTATATAATAGGGACCATTTCGATTTTCGGTCCGATTTTTGGTCCTAATAGTGACTCGGGATTCGATCCCAATCCACATGAAAAATAATTGACTTAACCTGAACGTTATCGAAAAAATGATGATCCAAAGAATCCGAACCCAAACCTACCAGACCTAACCGATTTGCTAAGTCTATATCCAAGTTCTATTGGTTTCTTTTTTCTTTCCTCAAGGCTCTATTAGTTTAACAATATGACTTGATTAGTTTACAACTAGTCAATGTCTGATCGCCTTCCTATGGTGGATAATTTGCTATTTCATAGAGCTCAAGTTACTTCGGAATGCCCAGTCTGTGAACAGAAAGGTGAGGATGAAACGCATGTGTTTGTCAAGTGTGGTTTTGCTCAACAGGTGTGGGCTAAATTGTTTGGTGATGATCGCATGTCGGGGGTATTGAACTTTCAAAGTTGGTTTTCTGATTTGTTAAAAGCTGTGCAAGGAGATAAGATCTGTGAAATAGCTTATATTATTTGGAGTTTGTGGAATAATTGAAACAAAGTATTGTGGGACAAGAAAAGAGATGCTCCAATTCAGGTCTTTAATCTTGCTAAGCTGGCTCTCTCCCAATGGTAGATAGCCCAGAAGCAGAAGAATGGGGGTCCTCAATCGTTAGCTCAACAGGTTACACGTTGGCAACCACCAAAAGAGGGTTGTCTTAGCTGTAATGTAGATGCAGAATGTTTTAAAAATGAGGGGTACAGTTCGTACGGTTCATTATTCGAGATCATTTAGGTGAGTGCATTGCGTTGCGTCATGCATCATTTAATGGTTGTTTTAAGGCTCATATAGCAGAGACTTTAACAGTCAAGGAAGCGTTAAACTGGCTGAAGGAAAAGCATTTGGCCCGAGTCTTTATTCAGACAGATAGTTTAGTGGTTTCAAAGGCAGTGTCTGACTAGTATCATAACTTTTCTTATTTTTCAGATGTAACAAAAGATTGTTGTCTTTTATTTTTATTATTTTTGTTAAACGAACAACATATGGCTGTCCATTTGTTAGCTAAAGTAGTCAGATCAAAATCTGTTTGTAGAGAGTGAGTTTGTCCACCTCCATTTTTGATTGATGCATTAGTTAATGATTTGAATCCTTAATATGAAAGGTTGATTTCAAAAAAAAAAAATTGTAATTAGTTTATATGATTTGTGATTTCATTTTTTTATTTAATCTGAAAATAAATATTATTGTTTTTATAAATCATACATGCATAATTTTTATTTTTAATAAAAAATATTTATAAAAATAAAAAACTAATAATATTATAAAATTTGATTCTTTCATAAATACATTTACTTGTAGCTAAGGGCGGATCCATGTAGAACACAAAGGGAACAATTGCCCGATCTTTGAAATATACATATAATTTTTTTGCAAAGAATTTTAAAAAATTGAATAAATATTACCATAATCCTATAATTGTCCTCCTTATTTTATGTGTATCAAATTATATTAAAATTTTGGATCTATTCCTACCAATAGCTAATCATTTTCTTTGATCTATTATTAGAAGGAATTGAACTCGAAATCTTTCGTATTTTTATTAAGTGCTGACTACTAAGCCAATTTCTATTTGATTTGATGAGAAAATCTTATGCTATCGGAGCTTCAATATATATTAAAAATATATACCCATCTGTTTAGCAAATTATGAAGTAGTTCTCTAATTTTATTATCATTTTCTTTTTTTGAAAAAAGATATGACATTTTGTTATTTTTAGTCTAGTCCTCTATGTTTTTTTTTTAATAAGATAGGGGGATTGATAATTTTACTACAAATGTAAAAAAGAGGAAATGATTTAAAAAAATTTCATACCTTTGATTAAGCGTTAATAATTTAATCGTGTTTTTAAACTTACAGTATCTATTAATCTAAAATTCAATACTATCGAACTTATAATTGGAAGCGAATTTTTTAAAGGCGTACGCTTTATGCACAAAATAAGGATTGAAGTTGGAATCTGGCTTAAAAGCATCCAAACTTATTACCAGTTAAACCAACAAATGTTGGTTATAAATAAATCAAATTATAGGGTTACTTGGTTCTCATTTTAATTTCAAAAGAATATATATTATTGATTCATGTATGGTACAAAAGAAAACTCGACATGATCTAGCAAAACAACAATTGTGAGATGTCCAGAAATGAATAGACTTTATCCTCCTCATTATTAATTGATCACATTTATTTCCATGTGCAAATCGCACATACGGTTTCTTTCTTTCTTTCTTTTTTTCACCACCCATTCCTACGAAAACAAAAGTTGTGTTTGCCAAATATTTGGTAGGGCCATGCACCCTAAAACAAAAATAAAATAAAACCAGCTGTCAAGGGTTAGAAGATTCAGATCATCATACTCTCACTTTGTCATTTTGTATTATCATCCTTTTTTTCATTCTCTTTTAAGTAGACATTGGTTCATTTAAGTTATTTTACAACCATTCAGAATTTCATTTATTATCATAATATTTTATTATATTATTAAAAATGAGACAATTTAACAAGCAAATTGGCAGAATTAAAAATGTAAAGTTTGAAAATTCAACAATATATTTATCAAAGCAAAATTATAATCAGGATAAAATGCACAAATATATTTTGTATTTGTAAAAAGATAACATTTCTAAATACGCCTAGAAGAGAAATAATTAATAGGATTAATCACAATCTAATTAAGATCCTAGTAAGATTAATTCTCCATTTTATTTTATTTTAAGTGTCATTTTCCACAATTTAAATTTATTCATTTTTTTCACAAGTTATAAATATTTTTTAAAGTATTGAAATATTTTAATTGTTTTTTAATTTATGTGCTAAAAATTCAAGGTTTGTAAATTCAATAAGCAAGCATACATTTTTCATTTAGGGGGTAAAGGGGTTTTAAATTAATGGAAGTTATGACTGAAGAAGCAAATTAGCCTATTTAGGAGTTGTCAGTTTGCTAAAATTATCTCAAAATCAAACCATTAATCAACATGTGGGCCAACATTGTTTTCAGGCCCACCAAACTGTCTTCCTCTAAAATCCCCACACTGCAACCACCAATTAATAATAAATAATTAATTTTATCTGCTTTATAAATTTTACATTTTTTACTTCTCAATCACTAATTCTAAATATCAAAGAAGACAATTAGATTCACTTTCTTTTTCTAGCTACCCAAACACCCCATACTTTCCTAGAAAACAAAACAAATGAAACTGAGATGAGATCGATAACAAGTAATGAAGAAGAAAAGAAGCCACATAATTAATTAAACCTCACTAACAATTACTGCATTATTCACTGTGACATCATTCACTACATTCTCAATTAATTTCTAATGCAAACCAATAAAAATAAAAATTCTCACAAATGAATCAAACAAATCGATAATCATCTCCACTGAATTGTATAAGAGCAAAATTAACAACAAAAATATAATCAATATTTTAATAATACTTTTCAAATTTTATATATTAATTATTAACCTCTTCACAGCAGCTCTCTCCTGGCCGCATAACCGTACTCAGACCTTCTGATATTATCTCGTCTCTTCTTAAAAACCACCGCACCAAATCCAACTACAGCCGCCGCCGCAATTACTCCAACCGCAACTCCGGCCTTCTTTCCGCCGCTCATTCCGGAAGATCCACTCTCCTCACTGCCTGCCTCTACATTGTCACTGTGATTAATAACATCACTCGCTTGGGACGGAGCAGGAGCCGGCGATGGTGACAGAACTGGAGAGTTCTCAGGAGAGTGAGCCGGCGAGGGAGAAGCACCGGGAGGAACCAGATCTGACGGAGGCGGGGATGGAGGAGAAGAGATTGGTGAATCAGTGGGCGCCGGCAATGGAGATGCAGCAATAGGTGGAGGAGAAGGCGGGGATGATATGTCGGCGGATACATCAGGAGAGGGACTTGGAGAGGATTCAGGCGAAGTAGCGGAAAGAGCAAGTTGTATGGATATAAATGAGAGGAAAGCACAGATGAAGAAATTGGTAGCCATTGAAGAGCAAGTTGTTGGGCGGTTGCAGATCTGAGTAGAACAAGAAACGGCTTTATTTGAAAAAGAAGAGACTGACAGAAGAAGATGGAGAAGAAGAGATCTATGTATACACGTAGCGGCGAAAGAGGTAAGTTTTCAATTTAAATCGGGATTTTGTTAAGTGGAGAAGCTTATCATGCCTAATTATTAGCATTATTTATATATATATATATATATATATATATATATATAAAAGAAAAAGAAAAAGAAATTAGTTGGACTTGATTGAGTATTAAGGAATTTTTTTGTATATATATAATATATATATATGTATAGAAAAAGAAGCTTAGAGAAGAAACAAAATCAAGAAAAATAAAATCTTAATAATAATAATAAAGGTTGTTTATTTAAAATGAATTTATGATTTTATGGAATACAGTAGAAATTAGAGGTGAGCATGGTCGGTTAACCGGTGCATGAATTCCAGTCCATTAATATCGATTTTTTGATATTCCAGTCCATTACCCTCGATTAACCAGTCCATCGATTTCGGATTTTCGAATCGGTTGCTCAATATTTTTCTGTTAATCACTATAATTATAAATATATTCATAAATAAAATTAAAATGTTCACAATACTTAAAAATTAAATTTTTTTCACTATAATATAACATTATTGTTGTTAAAATAAAAATATTTAGTGGATATAAATAAATTTGTTTTTAAAAATTAATATTTAATAAATAAATATATTAACCGGTCCATAATTACTTTTAATTAGATAAATTATTATATTTATTAATAGCCAATTAAAAAAACTTAAAAACTTAAAAATAATTAGTATAATGAAAAAAAAGTACATAATCACCTTTAATTAGGATAAATTGTTATAAATTATTGAAAAATTAATAAATTAACTAAAAATTCGGTTTCGGTTCGGTTAAGCAGTCACATGAGTCAAAAATCATTAATCAGTCCATTAATATCGGTTTTTTCAATACACTAACCATTAATCAGTCTATTATAATCGGTTAACCAGTCTATCGGTTCGGTTTCGGATTTTTTTTTCGGTTAACCGAGTCCATCTGTTTTTTTCTCACCCCAAGTAGAAATTATGTTTGATAGAATTATAAACCGAGTTGGAGAATAATAAGAACAGCAAAGAGTGTGGTGGAATTTGGGTTTGTAGTCGGTGGAAATTTGGAAATAAATTAATAAGATGTAGACAAAGATTTATATATGTAGATTTAAAGTAATTGAATGAGTTGTTATTAGGAGTAGTTAATTGTAGTGAGCTTCACCCTTTCTTATTTCTATAAACACTATACTAATAAATTAACTTGAATTGAGTTCCCAAATTCTTATTATTTTCTATTAGTCAACCTATAAACTTATTTTTGGAATTCTTTTTATCTTATTTGTATGCTTAAAACTTCATTATTATTGGACTTTTGGAATCAAAATTATTGTATTTTTCACAAAATAGGAAAACGAAGATATTAATGGTATATAGAAAATAATGAATAGTGCTTATGAAAAAAAGGTAGAGTAGCATTACGTTTGTGGAATTAAAACAGACATAAGATTTAAAATCATGACTTTAAATGTGAGTGATATAAAAAGTACATAAATTCAATATTAATTTTTTAAAATACAAAAATTTAATATAAAAAAATAAATAAAATTTAAAGTTTGAGAAATTACAGAATAGATTTTTCCTACTAAAAATAAATAAAAAAAACAAGCTAATATTTTCAAAAACAAGTATTTTGATAAATTACATTACATGAAAAGCAACGTGATAAATGATATAAAATGTTCGGTGGGTTTTTCTTTTTTTAAAAAATAACTTTAAAATGATCTAAATTTAAATAGTACTCATTATATTAAAATTTTAGTTTTTATTCGACGGTACAATTTAAGTATGTCTGTGCATCGAACCATATCTCGAATTTCAAATCTCATAACTTAGGAATAATTTTTTTCAAAAAAAATGGCTAATTAAAGCTGGTTCTTATGCTTCTAATTGAATCTATGCTTTATGAAGCTTTTAATTTACATCACAAATTCCAATATAATGAGCAAAAGAAGTACTATTATGGTCAAAAGAAGAGGTATAATTGCAATTTACTTGAATAAATCTCCACTTCAATGACGGGCTGACTTTAAGTTCGTGTGAAGTTGTATAGGTTCGGCCACAATTTAACGCAACTAAAAGTTTGGGTATAAAACACTTCGCCTATGCCCTTACCCCATAAATTTTAATTATATATATTCATGGAGTCTACAAGTAAAACTTTATATTTATTATAATCTTAATACAAATAAATGACGTTTTTTAGTAAACTAACATAAACTGTAATTAACATTTTTTTTTTTCTTGAAACATACACCTCAAAAAGTAGCATGTCCATTAGATTTTCAATGGTCCTCCGTTCTTTTATAATTGTCACTTTTGTTATTTTCACTAAAATTAAAAAATATTAATTCGTCTTGAATTTAAAAAAAATTGAGTAATTCAATGCATATTGAGTAATTTAATGTAAAAAAATAAATATAATTGGTCAATTTTTATTGAAAATGAAAATTAAATTGGAAAAAGAAAATTAAATTACATTGAAAATCTAAAAGTGACAGATAAATAGAATTTGAATTTTACTCAAAAGTAACAGATAATAAAAAATGGATGAAGTATTTTTTAAGCTATAATTTTCAACAAAATGTCACACATAGATCCAATTGCATGCCACATGGAATCACATGCCCTAATTTCCTCTGAATTAAATTAGAGAGTTTTATAAGCAATTAATCACTGCAGGTTAGTATAAGGGTCAACACTAAATTAAAAATATATAAAAAAAATTAAAATTAATTTTCCTAATGATATTTATGAGGGTTAAGGTGTTTTTATTTTCACTCAAACTATCTAAAATTGAGTGATTTTTTTACCCTTGAATTTTTTTGAGTCCATTTTATTTTCGAATTCAATTAAACCGTCTACTTTTATCCCTAAAATGGACGAAAATCACGCGTGGCTGCCCAATCAAAATGTGGCACGTCAGCAAATTATCTCTTCTAATTATCAATTCAGTCAAAAAATAATAATAAAAAAAAACTTATATGGCAAAAAGATTTTAAAAAAATAAAAATTAAAAAAAATCTTTCCCTCTCTCCTCTTCTCTCTCTTCTCATGTTCTTCATCTTCTTCATTGATCATATCTCACACGTACAAACTAAAATCCCTCTTAAAATTCTATAATTTTCTTCTTGTTTCAAGCATCAAGTTTTTATTCTAGCCACTGATTTGATTACACACTTAAAAAGTGAATGTACAATTTCATTTAAGAATTTTTGGTTGTGAAAGGAAGATGAGAAATCGTTTAATATATATATATATATATATATAAAAGTGAAATTTGGGATAAGAGGAAGATAGACATAGCTATTGTGTTCTCAATTTGAGACCAAAACCACCATCATCGATCCCCTTTTTTCTTCTAAACACGATAATTTTAATTTCCTTCTCTCAAATACCGTTTTTATCATCTTTCAAAAATGGAAGCAGCATCCTATCTGAAAGGGAGTGCCCTGTTCCTCTAGATCAACTATCCATTAATGTGTGCCAAAATCTCTCCACTTCTTTCCCCTTTTCCTGAACTGTCAATGAGGATGGTGGTGGCGTGCAAATTGCGTGGTAGTTGGCGAAGCTATAGGTGGAGAAGAAAACACAAGAAAAAAAATCAAAGGGTAGAGAAATTGAGCAAGAAGGCATAGTGAAAAAAGACTATAAAATTGAGATGAGAGAAGGTTTCGCGGCAGTGGTGAAAGATTGAAGAATGAGGATGAAGGTACAAATTATGATGGTAGATTGGTATGATTTGATTAATTTCAAGTATGAACTTGATTTGGTAAACAAAAGAAATAAAGTATGAAACGTATGACTATGAGCAATTTAATTTAATTTTGTAATATGTGTATGTGATGATTTTGGCTTTTCTTCTCTCTATGCATAATAGTTGATGACAGTCCTAAAATTTCAGGCTAGCGGCAATGAGAAGTCACTTGAAAACACAAAACTCCAACGGGCTTTTAATAGTAGAGATTCCGATGGTCAAGTCAGAAAAATTGATGGAGATATAATTGGAAAAAAATCAAGAAAAAGAACATACCTGAATTCTTCTTTTTATAAAGTTAAGAATCAGTGTTTAAATAGAAATTAATCTCTGAATAGAACAAGTATCCCCAATAGGACAAAACTTTCAGTCCTAGATGTGATAAAACTTAAGGATTCATGATTAAATAAAATTGATTCCTGATTAGATAACCTTGATCTCGAAAAATCCGCGTTATAATGGAATGGAGATATTCAAAGGATTCTGACAATGCTTGCGACTATTGGAAATAGATTAATTCCGAGCTATTAAGAGATAGCGAGTTATCATTGAGAGAGTTTAATCAGATCAGTTCGGCTAACTGGATTCAGGAGCAAAGTGTAACCGAATTCATGGGCTAGGTGTTCTATCAATATCAATTGACCTGATCGAAAAAGAAGGGGAGGAGGAGAGAGAAAAGAAAGAGAGATGAGAGATTTGTTTTGCATGCCATGTGGCTGCCACGTGTGCGCTGATGTGGTAGTCACAATCAATACATTTAAGCTAACGTCTCTCGTTCTGATTGAACACCGATAGTGCCGTTAGTCATGTGTGATTTCCATTTATTTTAAGGGTAAAAATATACAATTTAATTAAGTTTTTAAGCAAAATAAACTAAAAAAAACTTCAAAAATAAAATTATCCCACTTCCAAATAAGAGAGAAAATCAATTAACAATCCAATCAATCAAAGGAAATAAAAACGAAATGTGTAAGAATATAAAAGTAAGAAATTGTTGTTCGTATCCAATGGGGGATGGTTCCCACTACTTTCCTTTCATTGTGCGGAACAACCAAACAGCATGGCAATTGGCAATACCCCAATTAAATAAAATTTTAAGTAAATAAAGTTCAATTCAGAATATTTTCTGGTTCAAGACCTTTCTTTCCATAGTTCGTTTCATTGTCACATTGAAGTTATTATTTTTCTCCTAATTATTTTTTTATTTTTTATTTTTTATTTTAACCACATCATTAGGTTCCTAATTAATGATAGTGATGAAAGTAAAACTCAATCACAATTAAAAGAGATTGTTACATAGGTACTGATATTTCATTTCCGTATTAATTTTCGTTTAACCTTTTTATCTGTTGAATTTTTCGTTCAAAATAAAAATATTTTTCACCTATTTTATTAATTTCAGTAGTAAAAATCACTCAAAAAAAATTGAGAACATTTTTATCGTATTTACAATAGTTTGAGAATTAAAAATTCCCTTATCCCAAAGTTTATTGCAAAGTAAAATTTGATCTCATGCACTTTTAATTTTTGTTTAGAAATCATTTTTATTTTTTGCGTTAACTATGAATTCAGTGGGGGTTTTTTTAATTTTAGTGTTAATTTTAAAAATTTTTAGAAAAGTGATGTAACAGTAAATAAAATTAGAAAATAGGGGTGTCAAAAATCGACACAAATATGTGCCAATTTTTGTAAGTGTGGGCCTAATCGATTTGACTGGCTGGAGTGTCAGAAACCGGCAATACTATGTGCCAGTTTCTGTCAAAATCCTGACAGAAATCGGCACACAATACTGCCGGTTTCCAGCTTGCTTCATGTGCGGATGTTTGCTGTCATACTTGACTTCCCAGGCCTGCTCCTTTCCAATTCATTTATTTGCTATTGGTGCTATACTGCTAACATGCAATAAATCGGAAATAGGTGGGTTGTCAACTCAAATAAACATAAAGAAATGAATTGGAAAGGAGCAGTGCATGGGAAGTCAAGTATGGCAGCAAACTTCTGCACGTGAAGCAAGCTGAAAACCGGCAGTACGGTGTGCCGATTTCTGACACTCCAGCCAGTCAGATTGATTGGGCCCACACTGACGGAAACCGGCACATATTTGTGCCGGTTTTTTACACCCCTATTTTTTAATTTTGTTTACTGTTACACCACTTTTCGATTTTTTTTTAAATTAACATCAAAATTAAAAAAATCCCGAATTCGGTGTAGTCAAAATCAGAACTAAAATAAATTTAACGTACAAATTCTTTAATTCGTTGGATACTCTATAACAAAAATGTAAAAGTTCATAACTGAATATAGATTTTGATTTTTTTTATTAAAGGTTTGATTCACACTTAAAAAAAACAGGATCCAACCTAAGCAAACAAAATCTTCTAAAAGTATACTTTTTTGAAAGTTTTCTTTTTGTTTGCGAGAATTTTTAAATTTTAAGAAATATTAATTATATATTTTACTATTTTACTTTTATATATGAAAAAAAAGGAAGTATTTAATACGATAAGAATGTATAATTATAGAAAATCACAAAAAAATTATTTTAATAAATTATAATGAATATTTTTAAAATCGATGTGAACGAATAAGTGATCTCACATTTATAAATAGTTACATATAGGGCTGTGCAAAACCGAACCAAATTAATTTTGGTCCATTTGGTTCGGTTTTTTCGGTTTTCGGTTCGTTCGGTACTAAACTAAAATTAAATTTTGGTTATTTCGATTTTGGTTCTTAAAATTGTAAAACGGAAAGAACCGAACTGACCGGAATTTTTTAAACTCACCATTTTGCTTTTATATATATATATATATATATATATATATATATATATATATATATAACCTAAATCTAAATATACACTATAGTTATATTTATTTACATACATGTTTTTTTTTTAATTGAAGTACATTAAATATATTATTAATAAGAACTTATGTTGTATTTATTTTTAATATATTTTTTTAGTGTAATTTTGTTAATTTATTAGGAAAATAATATGAAAAATTTATGTATAATTTTTTTAGTTATTTTAAATGGTTTTATTTTATTAAATATAAATTAATTTAATTTATGAATCCATATAAGTTAAAATTTTAAAAAAAAATCTATATTTGTGAAGAATCTATTGGACCGAACTGACTAAAATTATTTCGATTTATTTGGTTTCGGTTCTAAAAAATTCGGTCCGCGGTTCGATTCTAAAAATTCCTCAAATTAGGTTTTCGGTTTGTTCGGTTCGGTCCAAAATCGAACCGAACCGACCATTTGCACACCCCTACTTACATAGCTCTCATTAGTCATTATCAATGTGGTTCTTAGTAGTTGTAATTTGGAATGTCACTGCAAATTATAGATTGTTGTCGATGAGATTAAAATTTTCTGATTATTAAACAAACCGCAGTTAAAAGCCAACTACACGCATCTAATTCTTAATCTTGCTCTAATATGCAAGGGTTAATACATAATTTGTTCTTAAACTATCACTTTTTAATAGATTATTCCATTGAACTAATAAAATGTAAAATTAGCTTTCTAAATTTGTTTAAAATACAAATAATACTCCTATATTATTAAAAATGTTATATTACTTTTAAGGAGTCTTTCCCCAAGTACCACATTTTCCTATCAAAAGATAATATAACATTTTTAACAAATTTTAAAAAAATAATCTAACACCCGATTAGTTCCCCATTAGTTTTGGAGAAAATGTGTTAAATAGTGCCATCCCTATCTATAAATACCAAATCAAGATGTGTGGCCCTTGCTTGCAAGCAGGAAAGGGGAAACTATCTTATGAGATTGAGGAATTGAGCTTTTTATCAAACTATCTTGAGATAAGAAACAAAACTTGAAAACTAGTACATACTTTTTTTAAGTTGCTTTTCACTTCGCGTTTTTTCTTTCCCCCCTTTTTTTAATGTGGGCGGGTTGTCAAGGGCTCAAATGATCTTATAGCTGAATTTGGATCATGTTTTTCTGCTTCTGCTACTATTTTCATCTGACACCGTTGGTTTAACCTAATTGATGACACAACAAAAAATACATAAATTAGCAAAACCACACTAAATCCTTCTTTCCTCACAATTCATCCTTCACATCCTCCTTGGTGCTACTCTCATCGCTCGTTTTGACATCAGAACTTTCGGATTTTGGAGTTGAGGCGGGTTTCTGAAGCTTGAAGGGGATGGAAGCATGTTTTTTCAGGAACTTGTAAAATGCTACCACGGTGCGATCAGTGTCCACAGTTATCTGCCAACACCATCAATGGAAAATACACATTCATGCAAGTCATTCTACAGCTTCTAACAAGCTACAATCTATAAATGCTATAGGAAAGCTGCTTACCGGATCAAAGCTCTTGTTTCCAGCAGGGAAGAAGAGAATGGTGGGGAATCCATCACTCTGCAAAGGAAAAATAAAAAAAAAAAGTTGTACATTGTAAAGTTCAATTTTTCATACTGACGTTGTAGGTTGCATTAGAAATAATATTCGCAATGGGGTGAAATAAATTAGTTGTTTTCTGAACATTAATCAAATAATCATTCCACATAGAGTTGACTCCAAATATTTACTCAACCGTGCAACTGAATAAATTGTAATAGGAAACACAGAATGACAGCATTTAATCATAGAAACACAACGACTTTCTACCTTTGCTCTGGGATGTTCATTTGTTGTTCCATCCATCTTGGCAATAACAAGAGAATCAATCCCCCTCAAATGTTTGGCAAGCTTGTTATATGTTGGTTCTAAAGCTTGGCAATGTCCACACCATGGTGCGTAGATCTGGCAAATCGAAGTAAAATCGATGAACTCCTCATAATGCAAAATAAAAAAAAAATAATAATAATAATTGATTAATGCACAAATATTTCTTACCTCAAGGAGAACATCTTTAGACTCGTCCAGAACAATTTCATCAAAGTTGTTCCCGACAACAACTTTGACGTCCCCATCGTTCTTTGCCAACCGAACACCAAAGCAAAGTTAGAATTAAGTTTTGAACAAGTATATACACTATTTAGTTTTGTAGCATCTCACAGTTTCAGGAACTGGGTCTGATTTGAAAAAAGGCTTAAGCTTGTCCTCAAGAAAATCTTCTCCAAACACCTGAGTGATGATAGAATAAGAATTTCAAAAAAGAAAAATTATTATATTTGGCACTGGAATCGGAAGATTTAAAAAAAAAAAGAAAAGAAAAAAAAAAAAAAAAAGAGGAGGTAGAAACTCAACCAACAACCTATATACACATAATATTTATATATAGAGAGAGAGAGAGAGATCTTCACCTTTATCTTTTCCAAGTTAAGTTCCCCGTCAAGTATAAATTTCTTACCATCATCATTTCCTGTGTAAGCAAGAATCTATTTGGAAAAGAATATCAGTAAGGTTTCAATTGCACTAAATACATAAATTAACTAAAACCAAAATTTCACCATCCATATGGAAGACATAAATTACTTTGGGATCACTTCCACTGATACCAAAATAATCTGCGACAGGCTTTCCGACATCTTCATTATCCAGTTCAACATAGACGAAGATAAGCTGCATTTAAACATAAAAAAGTGTGACCTATCAACCCTCTAAAAAAAATTCTTACGTCTCCTTTGCAAGGAGCAAAAGGATCTTGATCGGTCTAAACACAATAAATTTTAAAGGTACTTGTTCAAACTATTTATAAATCAATAGCATAAACAGAATAAGTTTTCTCACTATATGGTCTCAAGTTACCTTTCCCTTGAAATGTTTAGCTGCTTCTTGAAATATTGGGACAACTTTCTCTGAATCATTTGAAGTTGCAAACAGCAATAGCTGCAAATGAATAGTACAGTACTCTCAACATCAGCCAGTTTAGTTATTGTGAAAATAAGCATAGTTGTATTAAGAAGTAAAAAAATAAAAAATAAAAAGGGACAAAATAGACAAGCACCTGTTTCTTAATTGGACTCTCAAAAATTGAAGGGGCGCTTTCTCTGGTAAAAACGGTCACCAAAGGAAGCTTGTTGGCAAACACAAACTCAGCTATCTCAGACTTGGAGAAGTTACCATCTGCACAATGAGAAAATACACATGAAAAGGGCAATCTACAGCAGATTCAATTTGAGAGTTAAACCAAAAAGCAATTAGAATAAACCAACCAAAGTAATTCAGTTTCTCAGCCTCCTTCTTAACCAAGACCAAAGCAGGGCGTTTAACTTTAGGATCGAGGTGGAAAAGCTTTGCCACATCAGAATTTACAGTTTGGTAAAAGTTGACATCATCTTCTTGTCTTGATGCAGCAGCAAGCTCCTCACTCTCAGGACCCTGTTTAAATTAAAAGATCAAACTAAACTGTAAGAGAGAATTAAAAATACAAATTAATATATAGGACATGGTACCTATTTTAGTCATCTGAATATCTAATCATTCAAGAATCAGCATGAAAGCCAAGCTTTTCTATGCAGACCTCATATTAAGATATTTCCTATTAATGCGAAAAAATGAAATTTTACCAAATTTCATGTGTTCATTTTTCACAATAATATCAAATCAATCTCAATGTGCAAGAAAAACGTTCTTCCTCCTACTCAAAACACTTCCACATTAAACAGCCAACTAAGGCTAAATTGTAAATATCACCAGTTTAGAATTCTTAAATACTCTACAAGTTTAAAAACAAAAAGCAACAAAATCATATTTCACATTATCATATTTATACATCCAAACAAACGCACCAATGAGTAAACATACCACCAAAGAATTGAGGTAACCCAGAACAACTTTAGTTTCAGAAGTCAAAATTCGTTCAGCATCATCCAAAGTAGTAATGTTGTATATACCAGGTCCAATTTTCTTCTTGATCCAGGTCACTATAGCATCCCTAAATTTTACATGAAATCAATTAATGTAATAATAATAATAATAATAATAATAATAATAATAATAATAACCTGGTTCAATTTGCAGATCATTTACAGAAACAACGCCAAATACCAAAACTTAATCGCAAAATCGAACACACACTTACTTGGTCCTCTGCCCGGGATACGGCTTATGTACTCCGTCAACAAAGAAATAGACAGTAGGAAACCCTTGAACGTCATATTCCTGAGCCAATTCACTCTCCTCAGTAGCATCAACTTTCGCCAAAACTACATCCTCACCTTTCAGCTCTGTGGCTGCCGCCGCATATTCCGGAGCTAAAGCCTGGCAGTGACCACACCAAGGAGCATAAAACTCCACCATCACAAACTTATGATTATCTATAACATTAGTGAAATTCCGTTCCTTCAAAACGACGACGTCCTTGTCGTCGATTTCGGGCTCCTTGTACGGATCAGATTCCGAATCGTCGAAATCGGAGTAGTTCTCGAAGTCGTCATTGTCAATGTCGCCGTCGTCATCGAAGGTGTCGGAGTCCGGGAAGTGATGGTCGTGAGGGACGCCGTTAGTTTTGTCGGTCTCTTCCTCGAGGAAGCTGAGATCTTCGTCGTCGTCTTCTGAAACGTTGTCGTTTGGAGATTTGGAGAGAGAATGAGAGAGATTAGAGAGTAGAAGCAGAGAAGTGAAAGAGAGAAGAAGAACTAAGCGAAACGACATTGTTTCAAGAGAATGAAGCGAAACGAGAGAGAGAGAGATTTTGTGTGAAGTGAGATCTGGTAGAGTGTAGGGGTTTATAGAAGAAGATGGGCAAGTCAAAGGAGATCAAAGTCAGCTTTTTAACGACGCCGTTTGATTTCCCTCCCTCTGTTTATACCAAAAAATAACCGTTAAAGTGGATTAGCTTCCATATCCATTTGATTGATTTAATATTTAATGCCTAATTTCATTTTCCTTTTTTAAGTTATAATTTTAAAAATAGATTGGATAAAATAAAATTTCAAATAAATACCTTAATTAGTGTCTTAATTTTCCAAAATACAGCATTTCAAGGGATTTTTTTCCTTATTATGTCATAATTTTGAGCCTCCGTAAAGGTCATTTTTAAATATTTAAAATATATAATTTGAATTAATCGGAATAGTAAAGTTAAAGATGATTTGTCTGCTTGGTGTTGACTTAAATTGATTGACCGCAATATAAGTTACGTACGTAAAGGGAATGAATTTGCTTTGTTAAGAAAGCCAGCATCACATTTATATAATGAATTTCCACATTTCCTGTAATCAAGGACCTGAATCTAGTTTAAAAAAATATATATCTTTTTTATTTTTTTATAATGACTTAAATTTTAATTCCCGAACAAAAGATTAGCATTTTATTACCTATTAAATCATGAAGAAAATAATTAAGTGCATTAGCAAATAAATTCCTTTCTACTACAACCCAATTAAGCATAAGAAAAAATCTTGTCTAGCCCCCATCATAATTAAACACTAGAAAGATGATTATGATTGGAACATAAAAAAAAAATGATATGGGAAGTAGAAAAGAATTCATTTGAAGAGTTCACTTCCAAGGGTTACAGAGCCAATCTCCTCACCAATCACAGCCTTCAAATCTCCCATTTCTGTACCTTGAATCTCTTCAATCTCTTCAACTACTCTGGACATGGATGGTCTCTTTCTCCTAATATCTACACATTCCAATGCCAGTTTCATCATCTTTCTTGCTGCTTCCCTTCCATGTTCTTCAATTGATTTGTCCACAAATTCACTCAATCTGCATTCCCTACCCTTCAACCACAAGCTACAACAACCTTGTAAGCACCTCAACCATTAGGCTTATCGATATCTCTGTAGTTCACATGATTTATCAATGCGTCCCTTATGTAATGGGTCAATCCGTCTCAAATTTTATTATATTAATAATATTAATTAATTTACCTCCTGCACTAGATTTTGGCCTGTGCTTAACTGATACTTGCCATGTGCATCTCGGCCGCTAATCAACTCCAACAAGAAGACCCCATAACTGTACACATCACTTTGCTCAGAAAAATTCTTGGATGAATTTAACCTTTGGCAATAGGATTAACTAAATTAGAAGCAGCATTGAAGCTCTAAGTTTTTTAAAAAAAAACTCAATCAAAACTCATATTTTCAAAACAAAATGCCAATAAACTTTATAGAGTTGTTAATTTGACTAAGTAGATGAAGTTTGAAAGAAGTATAATTCTAAACCATATCAAAGAACTGGATGCATATTTTTGCCTAAACCTAAACCGGATTCGTATATCTATTCGTGAATCAAGCTAATAATATATCTATTTGTGAATCAAGCTAACAGTACATTGCTATGCAATATTATTGATGCATGCTTAACAAATTTGGAAATGATTAAAGGAATAACAATGCTTTTCGCACTTGAATTATTCAAAATTGATTTTCTCAATGTCATTTTTTTATTGATTTTTGCTTTGAACTATTTGAAATAGAAAAAATTTGCCTTTATACTTTTCAAAATAGGTCATTTTTAAGTTCAAGATGGACATATTTACCTAGGAGCAACACGTGGTATTATGTAAGCATAAAATCGCCCTAATTTGAATAGCTCAAGAGCAAAAATTAAATAAAATTGCTGTATTTAAAACATAGTGGAAGTAAAAATCACCTTTTATCCCATGGGAAAAATACTAAATATTTGTCATCAAAATTCAAAACAACTAATTAAAAATAAACATTGATCATACTTGGTAAATTCAGCAAAACCTAATAGACTTTCTACTTCAACAGGTTTTGAAGTTGGCTTTGTAAATTTGCTAATTATGTAAATGTGACAAATCCAGCAAGTATAAGAAGTTCGTTTTAAGTTAAATGGAACAATTTTCTTGCTAAGTGAAACACCTGATGAGAAATTTGAGAGCTTCAAATTGAAATCACTTACTCTGGACTTATAAAACAATCGAAGGCTGAAGATGAACCAGCACGGCAACACTCCATTAGCAGTCTAAGAACTCCATAGTCAGAGACCTTGGTGAACTTATCACCCAGAAGAACATTGCTTGTTTTGAAATGCATGTGCAGGAGAGGAGGGTTTAAACTGTGAAGATATTGAAGCCCTGATCAAAAATATAAAAATTCCAACACAACAAATCTGATTATTTTCGATGCATGAAAAAACAAGCACAACTAAGAGCTAACATTAACTGATTGTAAGTACCTTTTGCAGCACCTAAAGCAATTGACATCCTTTGCCTCATGTCCAACTTTCCAATTGGTAAACCTTCACTATCTGGGAAAAATTAAAAAATTAAAGTTTATGCGAGCATTTTTTGCTTGCAGCAAATAAATAAGGGACAAAGGTGATTTTTTTTTTCTTGGATATTTGAAATGGGATGATTTTGCCCCTAGATTTTTATAATCAATTTTTGCCTCTAAACTATTTGAAACAGTGTGATCTTTTGCTTGTTTCACATTGTAATCAATCACACAACGGGCGGTATTGTCCACTTTCACGAGAAAAAATTACCTACTTTGAAAAGTATAAGGACAAGATCACTCGAATTCTCCAATGGCAAAAAATATATATATATATATATCCAGAACTAGACCAAAATCATGAAAAAGTTCATAAACTTACCATGTATACAGCAATTTTTGTTGATTAACAACACTATACCAGACCAAAATATTAACTCTTTTACGTGGTAATAAATAAAGAGAGAAAAGGCTTATAATATTTAACTAGACAAGTTTATGAAAAAGTTCATAAGCTAGTACAATGATAAATTGCCATGCTTATAGTAGGTTAGTATTTTGCTTACACAACAGTTTATTATCAATGAATCTGTTCTAGGAAAGAAAACTCCGAAAAAAAGGAGAGCTAGATTACCATAGAGGTAACTTCCTACATTTCCATTGGCAATGTAGTCATATACAAGTAATTGCTGGTGCCTATCTTCACAATAACCTATCAAGTCAACAAGATGCTTGTGGTGAACTGAAGCTATGCGTTTCACCTACATTGTATAAGCCATTGATGTAAACAGAATTAACAGTTACAGGAAAAATGACTACATTAGATTGCATTCTTAACAAAATTAAGTTATACCTGATGAACAAAATCTGGAAATGGCTTATGTAGGCATCTCTTGATAGCTACTATTGATCCATCCAGAAGTAGTCCTTTATAAGCTGCACCAAATACACCTTCACCTATGATATTGCTTTGACTGAAATTCCTTGTAGCATGCTGAAGCTCCGCTATCGATAATTGCCTTAAATTTTGTGTATCAAGAGGAGACTGTGGAGCAGTATAAGGGGAAATGTTACCGCTTCTCAACTCAGCTGTTGAGAGGGAGATGGAGAGTAAAGAGTTAATCAAACTTGCAAGTGAAAAGCATAACCAATATATTATGTCAAAACACCCTGTATGTTTGCAAACTAAAAGCCAAATTATATGCATATGCATATGCAAGATCTTGAGAACTTTATTAATTTTCACATGTAAAAAGATATAAACGTTGAGAAATTATGGTCTTCTATTTTCTGTTCAAAACATAAACTTTGATTCACAGAAAAGTATACAGTGTATGCATAAAATTGCTCACCCATTGAATCTTGAACATCACCGACAGGACGACAAGCAAAACAGTAACTAAAACATTATATCAGGTACTTATGTTTAATCCTCTACCATAAGGGAGCCAAGACAACTTACGAGGAGGAGATGGTATCGAAGATGCTGTCTCGGAGGTGTGCCTTAGGAATTTCTTAATACGCATCAAGCACAAGTAAACTAGCAGTATTATGACAATCACAAGTGCAGCTGCACCAACACCACCAACTATGGCAGCAACTTTCTGTTTACTTGGTTTCTTATCATCAGTTGATTGCAAAGGTGTTAGTGTTGGAACACCATTGTCATCACCAATAGCAGCTGGTACCCTTCTACTATTACTTGATTTATAGTATTTTTTATGTAATTCAACCCGAGAATTCGAGTGAATAAAGTTTGAAGGCAACAACTCGATAATCTCTGTCTGCAGATATAGAGGATGCCTTCTGGTAGACCTATTAAATTGCATCTTTTGTTATAGCTAAGGGGCAGTGAAGAGAGAAACAGCATAATGTAAAGACAAAGCATTCCTTGGAATTTCCAAACTTAAGAAGTGGATGGCTAGCATTAAGCATATTGTAAGGAAATCATAAAGAAAAGGAAGAGAGCTTACAAAGAAACAATCCCTGGCTCATTTAGTTTATAACAGTGGGAAATTGCCGGTCTTAGGCATAGATATCTCCCAATCCTGCCACTGGCATGCCCAATGTTGCTCTTACGAGCAACTAATGCTTCAACTACACAAAAGACACCAAAATTCAGTTTCCTTTGATGAGAAGATGCAATGGCATATGAACTTTCGGAAAAGATGAGTATATATTTGGCTGACTTCATTATTTCACAATTTACACAATCAGAAAATTCAATACATGGTTTTGAATAGTTGTAAGTACAACTGAACAGAAGGCATACCATACAATTTTTGGCTTGTGATACTGGACTCCAAGAGTTGAAATAGTATAATCAGAGGCAGTTGTTGCCAGCAGAACAAGTGCATTGTAGATACGCATCACCCACTTGACGCTTTCTGCTGCCAATTAACATCAACGACATCCTGGATGCAATTGCAAGCGTGAGACTAAACCAAAACTTCAAAACAATGCGCATATAGGTTTTTATATTAAAGAAAAATATTGATCATAAACAAAGCATAAACTCAAATATGTAAGCTTTTACAAATGCAAGAGAAAAGAAAGTACCAATGGAAAGGAGCCAAATACACATTTATATTTGTGTTTTTCTAGAAGGAGAATAGAACATTCAAAAGATCAAAATATGGGTTTGTTTTAGATGAAACTTAGAGCTAATGGAATGAAGAAGGTGCACTAAAAGCAAACAAGAAATTTCTTTGAATATTTAACAGAAGAATAGGACTCTTAGCCCAAATTTCCAAGACCAGCCTGTAATTCAAACTTATTACCAAACAAATATCATAATCCTGACAAAACTTCAAAAACAGTTGAGAAATTTGAAATCAAAAATCCTGAAAGAATATTTGAAATCCAGTAGAACAAGAAGAAAAGGAGTTGTAGAAGACACAGAAATGATGTCCTCATTGAAATGGACAAATGCATTATTGTCCTTTGCTTGAAGGGCTATAATAATAACACATCCAAAAATATCCCATTTGGCAGAAAAACCAAATTACAAATCCCAAAATATTCCCAGAGAGGAATCCTAAAAGGTTCAAACCTGCAATTCTAGAAAAATGCTTACCACTAGAATTTTGAACAGCCCTAATGCCATTACGAATTTTCAGAACTGTTAAAACTTTAAATTGCAAAAAAAAAAAAAAAAAAAAAAAAAAAAGAGCACCAGAAAAGCATACAGGAGAAAAGAATTAGCAGGGCAAGCTACAAGACACATGCTTTATGCATAGAAAAGTGGCTTTAAAACTAGCTTTGCAGGAAAGTTTCATTTTTTTTCCAGAGAACAGTATAAAAAGGATCGTGGGTTCTGTTCATGACCTATTTCTCTGCACAATCAAGTTCAAATTTTCAACTGGAAATGGAAAATAAGGAGAGAATCCAGCCAAAAATTTGCATTTATATATGATTCTTAACATTATGAATGTCAAAAAGCTAAAAACTTTATGCATTTTAAACGAAGCCAGGAACTTTAAAATCGTTTGGCATGAATAATAGAAAAAGCAAATGCAAATAATTAAAATCAATGGGCTACAAAAACTTAACATTTGCATGACTTAAATCACAAGGACTATAATCCTATGCTCTGAAAATAGACAAGAGAAAGAAAGAGAGAAGACCATTAAAGCTCTTGAAGCTTCAAAGAAGCCAGCTGCAATTAAAGAGAATCGTTGCAGAGAAAGAAAAAAACTTTTTGTTTACTGACCACAGAGACTTTTTCTCACAGCTTTTTCTGGGGCCTTCTTTTATGGGTTTTGTTTGCAATGAAGAACAAAGAGTAACACGTACATTTAATGTCACGTATGATAATGGCACTTGGGGGACCCCTATTTCCTTCCCATCTCCGTGAGGCAAAACAACTCTTATGTTATGTTACGTTCTCCATAATGGAAAATGAATTCCTGTAAGAAAAAAAAAGTGGGAGAAACAAATTTATATGCTAATTTCTCTTGAATTACTAATAAATATATCTATCAAAATTTGATTCCACACTCAAACCAGGTTCATTAGGACCTGCATTTTTTACTCAAACTCGATCCCATCCAACTCATTTGACAGTAATAATTCTTAGCAACAAGTACCCACAAAATAAAATAAAATAAATAATTTCTTTTGACAAAGGAATGAATGTTTTCTAAACCATTAGCATTAGCAAATAATTAAACAATTATTTCTCATGTTTCGAGTGTGTTAATATATTACACATTACTAATTATGTGCATCAATTTGCACCGTTTGATTAAAAATAATATTTTTTATTTTTAATTGAATGGTCTAATTTAATTGAATGGCCTAATAACATAGTTAGAGCGCACCCAATCATTACCTATTACCCTTTGGGATGGTGAACTGTCTATGTTTGTACTAGAAAGAAAGAGCCCCATAATGTAGCGTTTACATTACATGGGAGCGCAGTGTGGGATTAGAACATGGAATGAAAATAGATAATTTGACTGTCCTTATCAGGAAGTTTGCAGGACACTGTGTGTTAGGTCATTGTCCTAGAGGTAAAGGAACAGAAAGTAGGACCATTTCAGAGTGGAAGATATAATCACATGATAGCGGAGGACAGGAGTTTGCCATTTAAAATTTCTATGAATAACTGTATTACACCTTTGCTTCTTTATAATTTGACTTGTCTTCCCCCTATACTCACTTAAAAATTTCTGTAAATTGACCCTAAAAATTTAGATTAACATGCTTTTCAATTTGCCATTAAAGCTTAGGAATAAAACTTTACAAAGTTTACCTTGCAAAAATAGATTCCCGTGTTTCAAAATTTTGATTCATTTTACAATTATACAAAAAAAAAATATTACCAATTTACTGGTTGTGTTTGATATTCATGGGTAAAAAGCCACAGTGCAATAGTGCTAATAGCCTAATACCATTCCAAAGCTATGAGTTCTCGGTTACAAGAAAAGTGTTGGCAAACAGATCATAATATGATAATTAATATTCTAAGAATTTAATTTGATGATATTTATTTAATGACGAGCTGCAACTTGCAATTAGGCCCATCTAAATCCATAATCAACTCCCATTTTCCAGTTTAAACCTGTTCAGATTTCAAAAAATTCAAAGCAAACAAACCCAAATCGGAATGGCCCTTTTACCTCTTATAATTTTTATGGGCCGATAACGGCCCAATTTTTATAGGCCCATTCATAGAATTCACAACTGTACTCGAATCCTCATCGTCTATCATCACCGAGGCTCAAATATTGCAATTCTTGATTCTTCTCCTCTCCGCACTTTCCACTAGAATTTCTGTTGTCCGATTCCAGCAATAGAACACCATGATTAGCATTCTTGCTCAAGTATTCATCGATTCTTTTATCAATTGTTTTGATTATTGAATGATTGCTGTTGTGTGGGTGTGATTATGATTTGTCGTTGTTACTTTTGCAGGAGCGTCTTCTTGGAGCTGCATTGGGGAGTGCTTTCGTGGGTTTCATTGTTTTTGAGCAAAGGAAACGAATTTACGAATCAATTTCTGTTTACCCTTCTCAATCGGTTGCTCAATCGCAGGTTAATCTTCTTCTATTTCCCTTTTCTGCTTAATTTTTTCCCCTGAAACCCTACAATTTGGTGCTTCTCGTTGTTAGATACCTCATTCTTTTTTTTTTTAGCTGAAGATGTTTGTGTTTGTGAGAACATTTTTACTATTGTTCCTATTTGCTTATTGTTTGATTCAAACTTCAATTTTCAAGGTTGTTCTTGAAAAATAGTGTATTGATCTCGATCAAGATTTGAAATCATACCTTTAAATAAGTCTGAAGGGATTGTTTGTTTGCTTCCATGATCATTTTGATAAGCAGATTTTCCATTTCAACTCAGTAAATGAATATGGGAACAATTGAATATGCCTGGCTGAATAATTCCTTATATCAAACTGGACCCGTTGATCTTCTTCTTGTAGTTGTTTCTTGAACTTTTGGATAAGAAATGAGCTGCGTAACATTGGATTTGGGAGTCACTTTCTAGGACATGTGGGAATAGAAAAGAAATTTAGTTGAGAAAAACAGCAAATAAATGGAAAGAGGGAATAAGGAATATTTATAAGATTAAGAAATAGTGTTATGGGAATTTGTACCTTTTACTTACAGTAGAGAAGAAGCTAAAGAAGATAGAAGACTACTTAGGCACTCAAGCTTATATTTGTTCGCTAAGAAAATGTTATGGATGCTTTCTTCAATCAATCTAAAGATGTTTCTGCAACTACAGATTTGTTTTACTGTGGGTTTTGGGTTCTTCACATGGTATAGATTTACTTGCATGCTTGATATGGCCTGCCATTGTTATTTCTAGTCATTATACTCGAGAACCATCAGCCATGAATTTCATCATCTTTTTTGAAAGCTTAATCAGAAGTTAACCTTCTTAAACATGGTGCATGGCAGAAGTACTAATAGTCTTTAGTTTTGAACTCGATCCAGTTAGCAGAGCCCATATTTGGAAAGCAATTGCGCTCGGAGTTTGCACTTATGTGGAACAGAGCTGTTGATGAGACATTTAGACCTGTAGTTGATTCTGTTTCTTCACGTAAGCTGTAAAGATTTTGAGGTAGTTTCTCCATCAATTTTCAGTGAAATTTTTACATGTAACAGCTTGTCCTTATTTAAGGCCTTACACATTCCAAGTCATTTGTGAGGAACAACTGTCCTAGAGCTGCATTTTGATTCACAATTTAAACTACATGCTCCTCTCAGTTGTGTTGTTTAATCACATTAAAAAAGAACCAGAATATGGTATTTTCTTCGTCTTTCTTTACTACCGTCTTGTTCATTTTGACTATATGAATGTTAATATAACCATTATATACTGCCATGAGATCTTAAATAAAGTTTTTTTTATCATTGCTTTCTGCTGTACCGAATGAAAGAAGCTCTTTGTACTAGTTTGATTATATTTCATAAGTTCGGATTTTCAAGTATAATAGTTCAGGCATAAATAATTGTCTATGAAAGGCCATCTTTAGACTTGGGAATTCACATGTAAGTTCATCCCCCATTTGATCTTGTCTAATGGTATATAATTGTGGTCAACTGTTCAAATCTGGAGGAACTAGTTTCTATTCTTGCGCTACTTCTACCATGTATACCTTTTTGTGACGCATGCCAATTTTTGAATGGTCTAGATTCAGTTTTATTCCAATCAATGGCTGAAAAATGGCATTAATCACAAAATGGTACACATGGTGAAATTACTGGTAAAATAAAGGTTATGCATAACTCAAAAATTCAGGGCTAGTGTCCTTGCCAATATTGGACAAAAGTTAAAGTTGGCTGTTCACACTAGTAAACCAATGGCATTTGGATAAAACATTAACGCTAAAAGATTTTACTATTATAAAATTAAAGTTTAGAATTGTTTTGTTAGAAATTGAAAGTTGAATGTAACTTCAGTTGAATAGATTTGGAGAATATAGGTCAATCTGTAAGGTTTGTCACCAGTGGCACAAACAGAGGGCTAAGTAGCGCGCCTCAATGCGAGTATTGAGATCCTCGCGATTCTCATGGTTTTTCATAATTACAACTGAGAGTTTAGCTTTGGTTGAATAGATTCAGGGAAATATGGGTCGACTTCATGAATGTACGTTATATCTGAATTGTTGTTAAACAATTTTGAACAGTTTCTTGAGCAGAATTTCTTATCTAAATTACTACTGCAGGGCAATTATAATTTCACCTAAATGGATCTCCATGGTCCAAGAAGAAATTTACATGTCAAAATAAATATGCTACCCGAGAAATTGTGAAGTATAACCTCTGGTTCTTATTGCTCTGTTTATTTTATGTTCGAAGATGATTTTAGTTCTTGCATTGACGTTAATCTTTGTAATTCTGATGTCTGGATGCTGAAGTAAGACTAAGCTCATAAGCCTATTATCCTAGGTTGAAACAAATTGATGGGTTCACCATTTTATGGGGATGAAAGAAAGGTAAGAGAGGGATGAGGTGCCACGCAGGATAGCTATTAGTATTAGCTCAGTAGTAGAGTGTACTCCGATGTGTGTTTGTAATGCTTGGAATCCATTTTATTTCCCTATCTATAAAGCAGATGACAAGTTACTGTAGAATATGAAACAAGTAAATCTCTAAGCAAATCGTAGACACATCCCATAGCAATTAGCAAACCTAGAACTCTATTAGACAGAGTGAAATAACAGAAGGATTACTTAAGTGGTAACCCTAACACCCTGTCAAGCATGAGAATCAGGTTGAACAAAGTTAGGTTGATTCAAGTTGGCTCTACGTGTGACAAATACGTAGAAACCGGCCATTGCCAGAAGCACAACAAATGCTGAACCGAGCACAATGCCAGCAATGCCACCAGCTCCTAGCCCTTTCCCATGTTCCTGAGATGTTGATATAAGACTTTCCTTTGCTTGAGTATCATCAACCTGAGCTGCTAAAGGCAAAGGCGAGCAACTGGACGACTCAGCACACGGGTTCTTCGTGTTAGGTTGTGTTTTGGGGTGAAAAAAATCGAATGCTGCTGGTGAAAAAGCCACTGGGGTCTCGTAGGCCAGGCCATGAGGAGCTCTTCCTTGAGCTATAGCTGAGGAGAAGAGAAGTGGTAGAGTAGAGAAAAGAAAGAAAGTTATAGGCTTTGGATTCATGTTAAGATGTTTGTTTTGAGTTGAAGCTGTAATAGTAGTAGTAGATTTTTTGAGTGAAATTTTGTTGGGAGTTTGGGCAGGCATTTATAAGATGATGAGAAGTGGTGATTGCTTGCCATTCAATTTTTGGTATTGAAAAAAGTTGGTAGAAAGTTTGGAACAAAATCATTGTGATTAACTGATTATATCTTTTCCTTTGCAGTTTCCAACTTTTCTATTTTTCTTTTTATTTTAATAAAGGAATTAAAGAAAATGGAATGGAAAGACTACTTAAATCTAAATCAGCTGTCTTTGGGGGGCCAATGTTATTTTTTTCTATTTTTCCCACAAAATTATCATTGTGAAAATCGTAATATTTTAATTTTTTTTATGAATAATTATTTTTTATTAAAACATCAAATACAATTTTATTGAAAAGTGATTGTTTTTTCATCAAAATTGGGGGTTAATTTAATCTAATTTTGTATTTCATTCAGAATTTCTGACGAGTTATATTACATTAGTATGTTGTCGTTTTGCTGTTGGGTTTCAAAATCATGTTTTGTCTACTTGAGTGGCTTTTAAAACACATAAATTTAGTAGGGACTACAAACTGCAAATCATTCATTTAGGGGGTCATTATACACAAAAATAAATAAATAAATAAAGGTTTATTTAATGCAAAACTTGATTATATAATCTGAACGGCCTTCTTCTTCATAATTTTCACTTTAAATATTATAATTCAAAGTATTGGGAAATTTAAAAAAATAAATAAAAAATTGAATTCACCTTCCACTCTCACAATTCAAATATATTTTCATATTTTACCTTTTTGCATATACTAAGAAATATGTAATTAATAGAGTGAAAATATATAATTATAGAAAATTGATAAAATAATATTTTAGTAAACTGTAACGAATATTTTATGGAACTGATATCAATTATTATTATTATTTTTTCAGAGTTGATCATAAAATGTTAATAATAAAAATTACTTTTTTTTTTTCCTTTGAGAAATTGCGCCATGAATTGGTAAGTGTCTTTTTGAAAAAAATAAAAAAGTTGTTGATGTCTATCACAATATCAATAATGGAGATTCCATGACATTTGAAGGAATTTTCAGAAGCTTTGAGTGCAAAATAATATTCATATTATGTACATTGGAATGCAAGTAAAGGGTATTAAATACATGCACGCGTGTGATTAATTAACTTTTAATATAAGCTTAATCACCCTAAACAAACTGTTATTAAAGCTTCTTGTCGGTCTTCCATACACTTGAGTACATGAAAAACAAAATAATTTTTAAAGGAAAATAAGAAAGTATGAGCTCGAATTTGAAACTTTTCAATATATTAGAATTAGCATAATCTATCAACTCCTTTAATTTTAATATTTAAATTTTGAAAATTGGCTTCAATTTCCTAATATTTCCCATAAATAGTAAATTATTTAAAATTGAAAGCTATAAGCTCTTTCTGGTTTTTTTACAAGGAGTTCGATCATAGTTTAAATTAGAAATCTCATAAATTTAGAATAAAATTAATACAGTAAATTAGAATTTATTGTTTAAATTGAAAGGCTCTTTAGAACGGTAATTTCTCATTTTAAAAAATAGCTTTGCATTCTCTAGAAATAATAAATAAATAAAATAAAATAATGGAGGCTTTTCTTAACTTGAAGGACCAGCAAAGGCCATAAGAGCACATAAATAATGTGAGCAATTATAGTGGGGAAGGCAATGGACTTGAATATTATTGCATACAGGGTAAAGCATGCTGCACTAGAAATCAATGGTTCTATGTACTAAAATAATGTCTTTCTTCATGCTTTTCATGCCCCATGTATGCATTTATATATGTGGTGGGTTTGAAAGTGACCAGAAAAAAACATAACAAATAATAAGAATTTGCACAAAAATCTTGTTTCTAGATATAAATGGACCTTTAGGACTTCACATGTTGGGGCAATTCACCTCCTAAATCACAAGACTTGCCCATGTCTGATCATGGCCTTGTTTTTTAGGGCCTAAAAAGAGGGAAATGATTATTGCAAGCCGAATGCCATGAAATGACCTATGCGACGGTGCTTATGGAAGGAAAGGGTAGTACCGCACACATTTAATGATTAATATTAATCAAAATTGGGTTAGAATTCATAATTTACATATTATATTTTTATTTTAGTTGAATTAATTTGAACCGTTAAATTTAACGGGCGCGCTGGTTTTTTTTGGGTTAAACTCAATAAATTGGATCCACATTAATGATATGAAATGATGAATCATAAGGTCCATTTTGCAATGTTTCATTTTGTGGGTTTATTGGGTTTGTTTAAGAGTAGCCCATGATGAATTTTGCTTTTCTCAAAAAGAAGCCCACTTTATAGTGCATATAATGTGCCATTGTGTGGGACCTATTTACAAGTAGTGAATAAATTCATGTGTCACTTTTAAATTAAGATTAAGTCAATAATATCCCGGTAAAAAGAAAAGAAAATTTTATTTTATATTTATTTTTAATATGATTTAATTAATAAATAATTAGTTCAAAAAATCATATATAGTTGAAACAATTGAAAGTCTGATAATTTTTCAAATTGATTAAGACTCGATTTCATTTCGTCTCTAAAAATATAATTTAAAAAAAAATTATTAATTCAATACATAAATAAAATTTAAACTTAATCAATGTAAAAAAGTTTTCATGTAGCCTAAGGTCTAAAAGACCAAAAGGTCAATAGGGCTATGAAGTTTTTCTCGCTAATTAAATCAGCTCATCGTATTTTCATTAGATTAATTTTACGTTTATAAATTTGAAATTGGATCAAATAGATCCTAATATAACAGCCTTTCAATTTAACTAAGAAAAACTCACTATTGAAATTATGGAAAATTGGAATTGGTAACTAACATAAAGAAAATGTAATATTTATATATTAATGTGGCGAAAATAGATAAAATATGTCATTGTAATTATAATTTATTTGACTCAATTTTAATTGTAACACTCCGATATCCCCTTAGGAAGGATACCGGAGCGCCACGCACTAAATACACATCATACGTGCGGAAGTGGGGCAAAATAATAAACATTAAGGGCACGTTTGGTTCACTGTATTATATTAGACTGTATAGTACTAGTCTGTATAGTATTAGCCTGTATAGTATTAGCTTGTATAGTATTAGCATGTATTATATTATACAGTGTTTGGTATAATATTATATTAGCCTGTAATATTTTATACTATATCTGGTACACAATAGTATATTATATTTTTTAAAAAAAATTAAAAAAAATTAAAAATTAAATCATTTTTTAATATTATCAATTTAGACAAAAAAAATTATTGTAAAATACAATTTTTTAAAAATGTGTACAAATTTCTTGAAATATAAATATATAATAGTAGATAAATTAACAATCAAACAAACAATTTAATTAATAACATTCAATTACATAATTGAAATATATTAACAAATATGCTAAAATTATTAATTTTATACATAGTCCAATAACAAATCAAAATAAATAAATTTCATCATTATTATTTTAGACATAATCCAATATGTAACAGTGGCCCATATTTAGAAAACCATACAAAAAAAAGATTTAATAATAATAATAATATTCAAAATAAATAAATTTTTATGACACACTAAATATATATTTACAAAATAAAAATGATAATAAAATAATAAAATAGAATTTATATAAAATGAGAAAAAAGTCAAAATAAAGATAAACACCGTATTAGATAAACCCAGGGGGAGGAGTGTATTATTTTATCCTGTGTATATAGGATAAAAACTAAACTCTGTATTATATAATACATGTATTATTTTTAAAAAAAATTAGCCAAACACTCTTTAATGTATTAAAAGGTATTATTTTATACTATTCTGTGTACTATACAGGAAAACAAACATGCCCTAAATGAATAAACTTAGTTACACAAACCGAAAATATGCATTAATTTACAAAATTACAAAAGGATCCTTATCAAAAATATATATATAACTTATACAATTATATTCTATACAAATGCATATACAAAAAATGTGGGAGCCAAAATACAAAAAAAGGAATCCACTCTAACTCCTAGTGGTTGACCGGCAGATGCTCCACACCGAACGAACTTGCCACCTACACGGAAAAATACATGTGCTAACCGATAACGTTTAGTGGAGAGGAACAGAAACATATATATATACAATAACATTCATTCACGAGTACACATACAGAGAGCATGCGAAATTCATATGCATAAACATACAATAATCACTCCAGTAATAAAGCAAGTACATAATAAACATATTCACTAAATTAAAGGCCAATTACTACTGCCAGTAATACTCATATACATATATACAACTCAGAACAAAAATTTTAGTACCATTTCAATACACTAGCCTGAATTACATGAGTGGTGGATATGGGTACATTGGATACTGTGAACGGTATCAAACACTGGAGACCGAATTTTCAAAACATTTTAAAACGTTTGGATACCCAAAGGTATCGAACACTAGACCCAAACGGGATCGAACACTAGCAGCTGCAATCACTAGCTTTTTATAAGTATACTTATCTATCCACTACTATGACCATTCAGGCTTACGTAACACATTCTATCATATCACTCAAACTTTACAATACCGAAAAATCACATTACTTAACACGTCTAAATATTGATATAAGCTTGTAAATAATACAAATATTATCTCATGATAATAATATTCAAAAAGTAAACAAGAGTGAGAAACCATGTAAAGTATAAAAAAATAAAACATTTTGACACACAAGGGAGTGGGTCGCGCTCGCGATAGAGGCGAAGATTGCCCAAGGTCGCGCTTGCGACAAGCTTTACATTCGCGAAAGACAGCCAGCAGATCTCTGACGCGCTCGCGACAGAGAGCGACAGGTCGGTCTCACACTCGCCCACTGAAGTGAGCTCACGAGACAGCCCAGACAGGCAAGAGTTCGGCTACCGAGCTCTCTGTCGCGCTCTTGATCGAAGTCGCGCTTGCGACAGAGGGCGATATGGCAAGGGTTCGGATGATCGAACTCTGTCGCGCTCGCGACAGAGACGAGCTCCTCCCCCCTGCTGTCGATCTAACCTCCTCTTCCTCCAACTACAACCATGAAAAACTCAAATCTTCAAGCATACTACTCAAACCAAACATCAAATCTACTACAAAACATGCTTATAATCCTATACATAACAATTTACACTTACTAAAAACAAATAAAATGGCAAGAAATCACAATCAAAGCATCAAACCCATAATTTAGTTCTAACTCATGCAAATACTCAATTCATGTTTCATAAGCTAAAATACTTCTAACAAATTATACAAATAGCAAAAATTCAACTAATTACATGCATCCAACACACTGTACCACTCAAATTTTCACAAAATTCAAATTAAAACCAAGCACATCAAATACATATAAACTCTCAAACCTCTCAAAAAGCTTCAAAATCTACCTCTTTCAAGATCAAGCCTTCTCTTTTCCTTTGTCCTTTTTCTTGTCTCCAACTTCTTGCAAGAACATTCAGACCAAACCAAACCAAACCAAACCAAACAAACACATCAATCCATAACCACAAAACCCAACACCAAGAAAACGGAGAAGAAGAAACCTTACAACCAGCCCTTAATCTTTTTAAAAACTAGCTCAAATCTTGAAGATCAACACAAGAACAAGAGGTAGAGAGCATAAAATGAAGAAGAAGGGAAAAGGGACAGAAGAGCAGGAGAGAGGAGGAAGAACAAGAAGCTTTCACTGGAAGGAAAATCAAATCTGCCTTCCCCCCTCTCTCTTCCCTCATTTTCATTTAATGCTCCCAACCACTTGCCATGTGTCAAGCTCTTATAGGTCCAACTAAAAAAATCTTGTCTTATTTCACTTTAAATCCTTGGCAAATTCCTCTTTAATCCTTAACAATTATCTTATAATCACTAAAACAATTCTTTCACTTAAAACTTTAATTACTCTTTAAAATTAATCCTTAATTAAATCAAATTATCACTTGTCCAATTACCATTATGTCCCTTTTTAACACAATAAACTTGTAATTTCTACTGGAGTTTATTTTGGGATGTTACATTAATTATTTAAAAGTTTAATTGACGTAGCTTAATTTTTTTTTTTAAAAAAAGTAAAATTGAATATTCATTCATTTCACATGTGTACTTTAATGTACATATATTGATTATCATTAAATTAAAATTTAATATTATTTTATTTTTGATCCACATGAACCAAGTACACCAGGCATCATACGCCGCTACCTAAGTCGGTCCAAAACCATAAGAGGATAGAAAAGATTGGAAATAGAGTACGGGAACGCGTCCATCTATGGCTTGGATCGAATCGGGTCTAAAGATTATCTCAACATCTAAATAAGTCTATGGAGCATTGTATGATTAATTTATTTTTCGTGGTGCACTTTATTTTCACTTTGCCCCTTTTTATCAGCAGGTGATATTATATTATTACGCTGGTTATTCAACGCTTAGTAGATTAACAAAGTAACTATAAAAAAATATTGAAAGTTGTACATAATATCCTAATTAATTAATCTAGTCAGATTCAATTGCATAATTATATTAAAAAATAACGAGAATAATGCACAATTACACAATCCATAATTCTCAAATACATACCGTTTAAATTAAAAATTAAAATAATTTTTAAAAATTTCACTTTCAATAGATGCATATCATAAGCACAGACGCATCATAACACACCCCTTATTAATTTGAAGTAAACAAGTTTAAAGTTTTTTTTTTTTGTTTACTTTGAAAAATAGCTACTCATAAAACTTAAAATAGAAAACATTATATTAAATTTAATTTGTCACACGTAAACCATTTTGGAAATAATACATTCTTTTACTTCAAACTTGAGATGTGTTACGTGTGCATACTTACATTTGAACTGTTTGATCAAGAATGAGTTTTTAATTCAACGGTCTAAATGCAATGTAGACTTGATACATGTAAAAACCGAATTACTACTCCCCATTTCAACATGTTATGACTAAAAATCTTTAAGAAAATTCGCAATTAGCCCTAAATATTGTTTCTTAAAAAAAAAAATCTACATATTGATTCTCCCTTTCTTATTCTTTTATTTTTCAAATTTTTTCTACAAATGCGTGGGTATATTATGCATAGAAATTAATATATTTAAAGATGATATTTCAATAGCCTTATCAAATTTTTATATCTATCTATCTATATATAAAAATTCTAAGACACAGCAACAAATAATATGATGAGACTATTTATTATTATTTGGACATAATAATAATAGATATAATCACCGGCCTAAGCCCATAGAAAACCTAAGTTTAAGCCCAATTCAAAAAGAAGTCCGAATTGGGATTCAACAAACAAGATTTTCAAAATTCACCATCTAACTGATTTGGATCAAATCTAAGCCGAAATCTTTCGCGCCTTGTCCAATTGCCGAACAGCATGTCATTTATTGTATACACCCCTCTCTCTCTCTCTCTCACTCCACGGGTTGAAATCATCAAAATAAACCAAAGTCCTTTTGCCATCCAGGCTATTATCAGGACATATTGCACTTCTATAAAAATATTTAATTTGATAACCCCACTTAATTGGAATATCAACACTATTAATTTAAGGGTTAATTTTACTTACAGTCATTCAACTTATCACTTATCGCGCAAAAGTAACCAATTTTTTTTTCTGACTTAAATGTCACTGAACTTTTAATATTTTTGCAAAAAAGTCATGTTAACCGGAATCCAGCTAGAACTCTCGCTACATTGATGACATGGTATGCCATGTCAGAAAATACATGTCGTTTAACAATATTTCCAACAAACACTACATCTAAATCAATTTCACTCACTGTTACTAAATTTATCATTTATCGCGAAAAAATAACCAATTTTTTTTTTCCAACTTAAATATTACTGAACTTCTAACATTTTTGCAAAAAAATCATATATTTACTATTCGTCGCCACGTGTCATATGCCGTGTCATCAATCCGGCAAGAGTTCTCGCCGGATTCCGGTTTACATGACTTTTTTGCAAAAATGTTAGAAATTCAGTGACATTTAAGTCAGAAAAAAAAATCGATTACTTTTGTTTGATAAGCGATAAATTGAGTAAATATGAGTGAAATTGACCAATTAATTTAATCTTGGTGTTTGTGACAATAACCAAATACATAATATTATCTATAGAATCAAATTCTAAAAAATGTCCTTTCATTCCAATACTTAAAACTTATCCCAAATGTTTTTATTTTTTATTTAATAAGAAATGATGAATAATTTAACTCTTTACCAAACAATCCTTGTTGTTAATGGTATCAATCATTGATGATATCATAATCCCCCCAAAAAAAATGAATATTATACCTAAGAAAAAAGTCCATCCAATTGTAAGAGTCCAAGTGGCAAACTACTTACCTTCCCTATAATTTAAGCCAAAATGTGCATCATCAAACAGCTATAAACTCACCTAATTTGGGGTTTCAATTAAAAAACCACCACAAACCCACAGACAAAAGGACAAGATAAGGTAAATTAGTTATTATTCAAATTAATAATTTATGAAAGAGATTAGAAATATGCTCCTTTTATAAAAAGCAAAGAAGCCCAAGAACTATTGACCTATCATCATTATTATTATTTAGCAAAGGAATCAAAGGCAGCATCTCATTTTCCGTGAACCACCACCACAAAAGCCACCTCATCTTAATCTCTTTTTAGGTTGTCATTTTCATGAATAATTATTACTATTATTTTTTTTATTTTATACATTATCATTAGTATTTTTAAATACACTTAACGATAAGAATGCTAAGAGCAAGATCCTGTATTTTAATACCGCAATGATTTCAGACATGAAAGTCAAAAAAATTAATTTTTTTTTTATAATTATTCTTATATTCGAATGCTTAATTAATTAAAATTTGTATTAAATAAAGTGCTTGCTATTAAATATTTAAAAATATCCTATATCTAAAATTTAAATCCATATCCATGACTTCTGATTAAAAAGAAAGTATTTTAATAACTTTAAATAATTATAATTTTTTTTTATAATAGAGTAAAACAATTTAATTAGTCATGCTAAATCCCATCAAAATGAAGCTCCTAGATCCTTAAAAAGCAGAAGAAAAAAATATAGAAAAAGGATGAAAGTAGAATCCAGAAAGAAGGAATTCTATTCGGTTTAGTCAGAAATATCCACTTCTTTAATACTAACAATATTATTTGGCAGAGAGAAGAAAAATAAATAAAATTCCTCACCGACTTTTGTCATCATACGTACTCTGTTTGATATGGATGGGATATTTTAACCTTATAAGAAGCCATTTCTCGTTTAAATGGAATTTTGTATTCATTCATAAATTTCTCATTTCATTCATAGATAAAATTAATAATAAATTATTATATCAGACAATAACTTGTATATATAACTAATTATTAATTTAATTTGACAGTCTATTATTAGTTTAATTCACTATATACTATGATAAATTATCATAATCATGCATCCTTTAAATTTATAAATAAACAATTGTGAGACAAAGATAGAGAAAAAGAAAGAAGACAAAGGCATTATACTAGAATATGCTCAAACAAAGATGCTTACACCCAATAATATATATATATATATATATATAAATTAGAAAAGAAAAAGAAAAAGAAAAAGAAAAATAAAGGTGATAGCTAGGATAAGGATAAAAGAAAGGATAGACATAATTAAGTAGCACCAAACTTAAAATACAAATGAAAAGAAAAATAATAGGGATAGAGAAAAGACAACCTTGACCATAAAATGTTTATTATTTACAATTCAATGGACCCTTCAAAAATTTCTCCATCCTTGGGCAAAGATAAAGAAATTCATGAAAACATCCTTTAGAAAAAGAAACACAGACATGCATTCATCACCACCCATTGTTAATTATTCTTATCGAGCATCATCATCATCACCATCTTCATCGCCATTTCTTAATTAAGCATTGCTCCTGAAAGATCCAAGAGCTTTAATGGCTGCTGCTCTGAGAACAAATTGGTGGTAGAAAGCAGCAGCCGCAGCCCCAATAAATGGTCCAACCCAGAAGATCCACTGCGAAAATTATATCATAAAAGTATTATTCATAAATTCAAAAATACATATTAAGTAAAGAAATTAATCTGGTACCTGATCATCCCATGCCTTCTCTTTGTTGTAGATAACAGCAGCTCCAAAACTCCTAGCAGGGTTGATGCCAGTGCCAGTAATTGGAATTGTGGCCAAGTGAACCATGAACACAGCAAATCCAATGGGCAGAGGTGCCAATACCTTCATAAAATTTATATATATATATATATATATTTTTATTTAGAAATAAATACAAATATTAAATTGTTAATAAAAATAAAGCTCTTAGTAAATGGGTTTATCTTTACTTTTATAATTAGTGAAATCCAATTTGTACCACTATTATCCATGGCATCAATTATTATTATTAATTTTTTAATGACATTATGTGAAGGTAGTGGATTTCTCTCTTACATTCAATAATTAAACTAGTGCTTGCTGTCTAAATCAAAAACCAAACAACCTTTATATTAATATTAAATTTGCAGTGAGAAAGAAGCAAAGTCACCACGAATCAAGACTTTGGGATGCCAAAACGCAACATAGTCGTCAAGAAAACGACCCATACCTCCCCCCAAAAAACAAATTGATAGAAGATTTTCTTTTTTTTTTTTTTTTTTCCCTCTTTAGGTCTAGAATTTTCTTCCATTTTAAAGTATTTGTCAATACTAATTACTAAACATGGATTAGTGTTAAATCTATAATTAAAAATAACGACTCCGATTAACTGATTAACTCTATCGATTAACTGTAAGTATCTGCCGATAATTAGCTCAATGTTAGGTTGATGATACAGTGCATTCTTAGCTGCATGTTGCACACATCCGTTCAAAGTAAAATATTTTATTTATTTATTTATTTTTATCAGACATCTTTTTACTATTGACTCGGTTTAAAAAAAAAAGTAGTAGAGAATGATAAACTTACAGGAACATGCGAGTCTCTGGCACTTCTCTTTGGATCGGTGGCAGAGAAGACAGTGTAAACAAGAACAAAAGTACCTATGATCTCTGCGCCCAAACCAGTGCCTTTGTTGTAGCCATCAGCCAATTCATTGGCTCCACCTCCATACCTATTGTAGTATCCTTTTTGGAATGCCTTCACGAATCCACACCCGCATATAGCACCCAAACACTGTGCTACCATATACAATACTGCCCTTATTAAGGACACCTTACGCCCTAAGAATAGCCCAAATGTCACTGCTGGGTTGATATGTCCTCCTGTTTTCACAACAAATTTATTATATTACTAACAATCCAATAAACCGTGTAGTGTACACAGACCCTTTTATCAAATAAAAATATTTATTTTTTAATTTTTTCTAATCAAATAGAGTACAAAGCACTTAATCAACACTTTCACCTTAAATTTTTGAAAAAAGAAAAAACCATTTTTTAATATTTAAATTTCATAATTTTTAAACCACTATGAAGATCAGAACTTCAAAATTTTAAGCTCAAGCCCTTTATATAAAATAAAATTATAATTTTTAACTGTTAATTAAACCATAATTGAAAAATAAATTTATTAGTTTTTAGTAAGTCTCATAAAATAAAACACTAAGATTAAGAAAAGAAAAAAGAAGCTTAAGACTAACTTTTTAACAAATTAAGAGCGAAAACATGTATTTTTTGTAATTTTTTCTCCTTGATGTTATTATTAAAATACATCAACAAATTTTACCTTAATATATACTTTTACTTCTTTCATCAACAGAAAAATACTTCAATCATATTAATTAAATTAACTTTTAGTTTAGCAATTTAATTCATTTATAGTTTTATAAATCAGATATTATATTTATTTTATAATTAAAAGAATTCATAAATTTATTTTTCTTTGACGTTAGTCTGAGTTTAAAGTTCAGTCTGTTGTTTCAAAAAAGAACTGAAGATTAAAAAAAAAAAAAAGGAACATACCAGAGATACCAGCAGTGCAGTAAACAAGAATGAAGATCATGCCACCAAAAGCCCAAGCAATACCAAGAATACCGACACCACCACAGGCATCGCTATTCTTAGCCGGGTCAGTCTGGCTCTTGTAACCAATCACAGTCAATACTGTGATGTACAGGAACAAAAGGGTAGCAATGAACTCTGCAATTACGGCTCTGTAAAATGACCATTTAACCAGTTCCTCCATGTCAATCAAAGGTGCTGGTGGAGGGTCATGATAATCTTTTGCTGAGAATTCCCCTCCTGGTGCCTCTGCCACCTCGACATCCTTTCCCATTTCTTTTTTCCTTTGTTCTAAGCTTTTGCTTTAGACTGAGCTTTTAGAGAGAGAAAGAGTGAGAGAGAGAAAATTGGAAATTTTGTGGTAGCTGTGGGAGTGTAGAGGGGTATTTATGGGAGAGAAGAAGAGTGCACAGGTGAATAATGATTCAAAGAAAATTAGCTTAATGACATAATTCTTTTTTTTGGTAAACAAAAAATTAATTACCTTAATGACATAATTAACATAATATTATTATAAAGTTTAGCCGCCCAAATATTTTCATTTTTCTTTTTTCTTTGCTTAATTGGACCCACCACTGCCTGCAACGGCTCTTATATTAAGCTTTTGCATATTTTTTTATTCCATTTGAACTAAACACAACGGTTCGTGATCGAGAAGTTTCATAATTTTAAATTATACAGAGGTATTCAACTATATATCATGAAATCTTTAGCAACTTTGATAAATTGTAAAGAAAAAAATACTGGTAGATTTTAATTTTTTGAATTGAATATTAATCAATTTTCCAGAATCTACCATTAAAATAAAAAAATTATTGATACAGAAATTTATAATTTAACAAGCAAGAAAGGATTTTGAGAGAGGGACGTGCTTCACACTTGTAAGATTTAAGCCATTTACTTGAGTTTTAATCAATGTGAAAGTTTTCAAATCATCAATTAATTCCTAAGGTTGAATTTCAAGATCTCATGTATATGAAATCGAACCATCCAGATTATTTGAGAATAAATATCTTGTGCATTTATTAAGCCTTTTGTGAGAGTAATTCTTCATTTCTATCTATTTAATAATGATTGTTTAAGTTAAATTAAATAGGTTGGTATTTAAATATAGACTCCAATTTTAATAAATGAATTTAAATTATAAAATTCATTTACAAATAAATTTTATATAAAACAAATGGATTTAAATTGTTACTATATTTGAAATGAAATTATTAAAATATAAAATTAAAAATGAATTACTTATTTTTATATTTAGAATAAATGAAAAAGAATAAAGAAATTCATTTATATTTTATTGTTTAAAATATTCTCAATACCAATTTTGATGCCGTTTTTCAATTATTTATAATAAAAAAAATTTAACAAATATTAATAATTATTTTAAAATTTTCGATAAATATTGAATAAACAATAACATAATTAAAAAAAATCATATATATATTAACATTCAGTGCATAATAATGGTAGAAAAGGGAGAAAAACAGTCGTGGTAGAGGAAGAAAAATAAATTGCGTTAACTGTATAAGAATAATTTATTTTTAATAAATGATCAAGAGAATATTATAGTTTTTTTAAATTTAACTCTTAAAAATATGAAATTTATTTGTAAATTTTACCTATTTTGATAAAATTTGCTGAAAGTATGATAAATTTCATGAAATTAAATTTTATGAATTCAATTTTTATATTTTTATCTACTAAGTATAAAAAATAAAAATTATAAATAAATTACATAAAATTTTATAAAATTTATTTATTTCAAGCGGAGTTGCAGTATAACGTATAATTTAAATTATTTAAAAATAAAACTGAAGTTTTTATTTGCATACGTAAGCTTGGTCACTTTAGCAAGTTTTTGGGGAAACTGAGGCACATGTCATTACTTTCTTGGCTTTGCAGGATCAAGAACCCTTTTGCTTAAAATAAAAATGATATATGTTTTCTTAAACTAAAAATTAAATGCTCATAAACTTCAAAACTAATATTTTATGTTCTTATTAAATAAAAGAAAGGAAAAAGAGTGAAATATTTTAAGTCATCCAAATATATATATATTCCGATAATTTTAAGAGGATTATAATATTGGCAACGATGTTGTCATATTGTTGGCTGTGTAATGAATGCTTAGCCAGATATATAAACTTATCTGTACAATAAATTGTTTTGTAATATATGTGGTTAACCTTGTCAAAATCATAATTAATTATATCCTAACTTATCATACGAGGTTCTAAAGATTTCTTAATTGAATTTTAGATGTAAAATATTTTTAATTATTTAAAATATAATATTTTATTTTTTTAAATGATTTATCCCGTATAAATTTAAATTAGTCAAATTAATAGATTTCGAATGACGAATGATTCAAAAAATATAATTAATTTATAAGGCTAATAATGACGGGTTGTTTTTATGATTAAAAACACAGCTAAACAAGAGATTATAATCTTTTAGCTTATTTTTTCATTTCTTGCATTTTCTTGAAACCAAAAGCGGCTTGCATGTGAGAAAAATTTAAAGCATCAATTTGCTTATCCGTACAAATTAAGCAAAAATATACTTGTCTGGAAATTATATGACCCGTTATCTAATTACAGCTGAAACTAGCTAGTCTTAGAAGAAATATATATTGGTATGAACTAATTCTTTGATCAACTGACTTATAAATTATAATTATAATTATTATTTTTTATACATTATAATTCATTATAAAAATTTGGGTAATATGTAGCAAAAGATACAAAACAGAGAATGAGAAGAGCAAGTAGAAAACAAGAAGAGAAAACTATAACTGCTACTTCGTTCTCAGATCTAAAGTTACAAAAATAAAGTGCAGGTAGTTTGTCTTATATACATATTAACTTAACTAACTAAAAGGAACTATAGTTAGCTAACTATGATTAACCTAACTACAGCTAACTAATAGTTATATACTGTTAACATCCTCCCCTCAAGTTGGAAATGGTTGAGAAACCATTCCAAACTTGACAATATTAGCGTGAAACTGAGGATAAGATAAAGACTTTGTGAGCACATCAGCAAGCTGAAACTGGGTAGAAACGTATTGAGGATTAATAAATCCCTCTTTGAATTTGTTGCGGACAATATGACAGTCAATCTCCAAGTGTTTGGTACGTTCATGGAAGACAGGATTTTCAGTGATGTGCAGGGCGGATTTACTATCACACCACAATGGAATTGGAGAATTGATCTGGATCTTGAAATCTGTCAGTAAGTAACTCAACCATTGCAATTCACAAACTGTTGAACCCATACTTCTGTACTCAGCTTCACAAGAAATCCTGGATACGGTTGTTTGTTTCTTAGTTTTCCATGAAACAAGAGAGCTGCCAAGGAAGATACAATAACCCGTAAGAGATTTCCTAGTGAGAGGACAGGCGGCCCAGTCACTATCACAATATCCTACAATAGCAGGAGTGGTGTCTGATTTATAGAAAAGGCCACATGAACTAGTGCCTTTGAGATACCTCAATACATGCAATGCAGCTGACCAATGTGTCTCACAGGGTGTACAAACAAACTGACTTAGTTGTTGAACACTATAGGAAATATCAGGTCTAGTCATATTCAAATAGAGCAATCTGCCAATAAGCCTCCTGTAAGAATCTGGTTCTGTAAGCAAAGGTGAATCCGTAGCAAATTTGTGATTTCTGGGTAGAGGTGTTAGAGCTGATTTAGAACCAGTCAAGCCCATATCCTTCAAAATGTCAGTAAGATACTTTTGTTGAGAAATAAAAGTACCAGTTGCTGATCTAGCTATTTCAATTCCTAGAAAATACTTGGCATATCCCAAATCTTTGATGGTGAACTGGGAGTGAAGAAATTGCTTAACAGCAGCTATTTCATCTTCATTATCTCCTGCAATTAACACATCATCTACATATACCACTAACACCATAAAAGAATGGGCAGAAGATTTAGTGAAGAGACAATAATCATTTTGAGATTGGACAAACCCATAAAATTTCAACTGAGCAGTGAATTCTGCATTCCACTCTCTGGAGGCTTGTTTTAACCCATAAAGAGATTTCTTGAGTCTACAAACTTCATTCGGACCAGCCTTTATATATCCCTCAGGTGGTGTCAAATAAACCTCCTCCTTGAGATAACCATGAAGAAAAGCATTATTTATGTCTAATTGATGGATTCCCCAACCCTTGACAGTAGAGATAGCCAAGAACACTCGAACTGTCACTAATTTTGCTACAGGAGAAAAACTATCAAAGTAATCTATCCCTTCTTTTTGGTTATAACCTTTAGCTACTAACCTGGCTTTGAGTCTTTCCACTGTGCCATCAGAATTAAATTTGACTTTATAAACCCATTTAGCACCAATAGGTTTCTTTCCTGGAGGCAACTGTGTAATTTCCCATGTTTCATTATCTTCAAGAGCCTTTATCTCCTTATCCATGGCCTCTACCCAACTTGGATGCTTAACTGCCTGCTTGTAGCTTGAAGGTTCTATAACTTTGCTTATATTTGTCATAAAAGCTACATATAATGGACAAATTGTAACATCTGAAGCAGTCCGTAAAGAGTCAAAACAGATAGCATTGCTGCATATATAATCTTGCATCCATGCAGGTGATTTCTTTGGTCTAGAGCTGGTTCTAATGGGCTGATGATGAACCTCTGTACTCTCAGTCTGAACTGCAACATTATCAAGGGGAACGTCTATAGTTTCTTCTTGGACTTCATCTTCACAGCTGATTTGAGTATTGTCCTGCACATCAGCATATATAGACACATTGGGAAGAGGAACAGAGGGCTCCGGATCAGCATTAGACTGGAAAGGAAACTGAGTTTCATAAAATTCAACATCCCGAGAAATTAAAATTTTATGAGAGTGCAGATCATAAGCTTTATAGGCTTTCTGGCCTGGAATATATCCAAGAAATACACATTTATGGGATCTAGAAGCAAACTTATCCTTAACAGGATGAGGATCAGTAACATAACATAAACACCCAAAAGTTCTGAGTGTACAATAATCTGGTTGTTTTTGAAATAGAATTTCAAATGGACACTTCCAATTTAATAGAGCGGAGGGCAATCTGTTAATGATGTGAGTAGCTGTTAAAATAGCTTCCCCCCAAAAACGCTTAGGTAAACTTGCTTGGAATAATAAAGCCCTTGCAACTTGAGCTAAATGTCTATGCTTCCTCTCCACCACTCCATTTTGCTGTGGAGTATAAACACAGGTTCGCTGATGTAAGATACCCAACTGTTGTAACAATTTTTTGCATTTTTCATTGACAAATTCTGTGCCATTGTCTGTTCTGATGCATTTCACCTTGCAATTGAATTGAGTAGCCAACATGTGTAGTAAACTTTCAAGAGTATGACAGACCTGCTGCTTATATTTCAACAAGAATGTCCATGTGGCCCTACTAAAATCATCCACTATTGTCAACATATAATGAGATTGACTTAAACTGGATTCTTTATAAGGTCCCCATAAATCTATATGCAACAACTCCAGAATATGTTTGGTTTGAATGGAAGTAGAAGAAAAAGGAAGTCTAGTTTGCTTGGAAAAATGACAAATGTCACACATTTTATTTGAAGACATAGAACTGATACAAGGAATGTGTTTCATTACAGGAATTGAAGCATGACCTAATCTATAATGCCAAATTGTATTTGAATTTCTAGCATTGACATTTGAAATAGAAACAGTATTACAATGTGGTAAAGTATTTTGAGGAATAAAAGAAGAATGGCTTGAAGTGATATTTGAGGCTGAGGAGTGAAACGGCTTGGAGGTGAGAATGTATAGAGTCCCTATCACATGACCAATTGCTAGGACAGACTTAGTCTTCTGGTCCTGTATATAGCAACAATCAGGATAACAAGATACAAACACATTAGAATCCTTAGTAAGTTTGTTAACAGAAAGTAAATTGAACTTGAAAGATGGGATAAACAAAACATCTTTGAGGTTAAAAATGGAATTTAGAGACACTTGACCACAGTGAGTGACATGTTTAACAGAATCATCAGGAAGGTGAATTGGTATAGGAAGCTGGAGTTGTGTAATAGAATTCATGGATCTCTTATCAAAACACATATGATTAGATGCTCCAGTGTCAATTATCCATACAGCTTCTGGTTTCAAACTGTGAACATTAAGTGCATAATGAATCTTATCTAGTTTACCTGCAAAATTTGTAAGTTCTGACACCATATTCACATACTGATCTGCTGGTTGTTTCCCTTTAAGAAATTTTGCTATCTCCTGTCTGATTAAAGAATTCACCATAACTGCAAGATTATCATTCTGTTGAAAATTATTATCAGACACAATGTCCACAGGAGTAGATTGATGATCCGAATGGACCATGTTTGCAGCTCCTTTCTTTTCTCCTGCTTTCTTGTCTTTTAATTCTTTAAACCAATCAGGATACCCATGAATTCTGAAGTATGAGTCTTTGGTATGCCCATTCACATTACAATGTTCACAAAATCTATCTTTCTTATCCTTCTTTTTATACCCTCCTTTAGAGTTAAAACTCTTTGCTAACAAAGCAATACCTTCTGCAGGATCATTGCCATACACCATATTAACTTGTTTTTGTTTCTCTGCCCTCAGTACCATAGAATACGCTTTATCTATACTTGGCAAGGGTTCAAGATTCAAGATTTGACTTCTCACAATGTCAAAAACAGGATTAACCCCCATCAAGAACTGCAATAATCTTCCTGATTCCTCTCTCTCAACCAATCTTGAGTTCAAATTACATGTGCAACCATTACATTTACAAGAAATTAAAGGCACGGTTCTATTCAATTCCTCCCAACATCTATTCAATTTACTATAATACGCTGTGACAGAATCATTCCCTTGCTCCAGAGAAGAAACCTCTCTCTGCAACTGATATCTCAGAGGACCATTACTCTCTCCAAGCCTTTTTTCAATCGTATCCCAGAGCGATTTAGAGCTGAGACAATAAACGAAATTATCTGACATTTCTTTTGTCATTGAGTTTAAGAGCCAAGATTTGATCATGGAATCCACCTTCTTCCACTTCCTATATTGATTAGGGTTTGTAGGTGCTGGATAACTTCCATCGATGAAGCAGATCTTATCCTTTGCTTCAAGAGATGTTCTAACCGCAATACTCCAAGTAAGGTAATTATTACCTGTCAATGGTGAAGTCACTAGGACCATTCCTGGATGATCCGAACTCTGCAATAGTAAAGGATCTCCATCAACATCTTGATGAGTTCCTCCTCTATTCTGACTCCTTTCAGTACCTGATACTAGATTATCACTGAGATCAGCCATCACTACTATCAATTAATCTTGAGATCAAACAGCAGACTTCTTGATCGCAAGCTCTGATACCATGTAGCAAAAGATACAAAACAGAGAATGAGAAGAGCAAGTAGAAAACAAGAAGAGAAAACTATAACTGCTACTTCGTTCTCAGATCTAAAGTTACAAAAATAAAGTGCAGGTAGTTTGTCTTATATACATATTAACTTAACTAACTAAAAGGAACTATAGTTAGCTAACTATGATTAACCTAACTACAGCTAACTAATAGTTATATACTGTTAACAAATATGTATAGTTAGTGTCCTGATTTAAGTAAGAGAAAATAATTAGAGAATAATTTATTAAGTTTTCCATCCAATCGATGATTAGTTCTTTTTAATTTCATTTATGAGAAGTCATGAAATTATTGAATAAATGGAATGTTTATTAATTTAATGGAAGCCAGCTAGTTTATTAATCATTGCCAAGCACTTTTGGGGACTCTTTTTTCTTTTTTCTTTTTTTCTTTTTTTATAAATTATATGCTATCTGAATTTTATTATTTCAATTATTTTGAGTTTGTATTCAAAAGATATGTGAAAGAGAACAAAATGAATCATACAAAGTATTTAAAGATGTTTATTATCTAAAATTCGAATTTAAAATTTTCAATTAAAGAAAAAAAAAAGGCATAAGGGTTGGGGACCATTTTTCCTAATTACATTGGCAAACTGGCTATTTTGGGCAGATTAAATTAAAACTTCATTACAAATTAAGCTAAGTTCACAATTCAGGCCGTTAGAGAATTTGTGAGTGTTGGTGCCACATATATACCAATAAAGGATGGGCCTATTTTTATTATAGACACGGCGATCTGACTTAGGCGGTGGATCGGTTCGGCTAAGTGGCGCCACAAAATTGACTTAGGCAGTGGATCGGTTCGGTTCGTATTTAATTTAAGTAAAACTAAAAATAAAATTGATAACTTAAGATTTTGGCTTAATACATATAAAAATATTTAAATTTGGCTTTATAATTAATTTCAACACTTAAACTTTATAATAATTTATTAAATACTTATATTTATTATTTTTATAAATAATAAATATAAATTTACATTGCTTTTGAAAAATTAAAGTATGTTAATATGGTATTTGAACTATTATGATTAAGACATATATTTTTCATAGCTACAAGCATTGGGAATTAAATCTTTGAACTTAATTATCTGAAAAATAGGTTAACCGAACCAATTTTTATAGTAGTGTTTTATAAAAACCGATCGATATTAATTGATTGATTTTTATTTTTTAGCTCATTAACTGGTTAACCGAACCGAAACCGATACGTGAACACCCATATAGTTTTTTAATTTTATTTCAATATTTTCTTTCTTTTTATTATAATTTTTTATTTCATTATTTTTATATTTAATTATTTATATTCTTTTAATTTTAATTTACTTCAAAATATATTTCAATTTCATTTTAGTTTTTTTAAAGATATTTTAGTTAATTTATTAATTGTTCAATATGCACATATTTAGTATTTCTTATTATTTTTTGATTTATCAATTTTTCATTAATGAAAATCAAAATATATTCGAAAAGTTATATAATTAATATATGTGAAAATAACGTGTCATGTTAAAAAATAAATAAATAAAGAGTTATTAGCATTGGATTTATTTATTTTAATAATTTTGCATTTTTAATTATTTTTGCTACACTGTTTTTCATTATTCTAATTATTTTGAAGTTTTTTAATTGACGATTAGTAAGTGTATCTGTTAATTTAATTAGGGTGATCATGAACCGATTAATTTATTTACTTATTAAGTCTTAATTTGTAAAAATAAAGTTGCTTATATCTATTAAAATTTTTTATTTTAACAAAAATGATATTATATTAGAGTGAAAAAATTTTAAATTTTAAGTATCTTAAATATTTTAATTTTATTTATGAATACATTTTATAATTGTAGTGGTTAACAAAAAATATTGGTTAATCGATCCGAAAATTCAAAATCGATTGACTGTTTAACCGATTGTAACGGACTGATTAATAGTTAGCGTTTTGAAAAATAAATATTAATGGATTAATTTTTTTTTAGCTCATGTATCAGTTATGAGTTCATGAACACCCCTATATTGAGAAGGAAGGAGAATGGGAAGAAACATGAAGTAAAGAGAAAGAAGAAATATGAAAGAAAGGGAAATTTGTTTTTAATAGGAATTTATGTGTATTTTTAGAAAGAAGATACTTTTAAAAATATAAATTTTAAAAGAAAAATTTTTAAAAGGAAAAAAGCCAGGGGGTTATTTTTGGTGGGAGCTCTATTTTTTTTTTTAATATTTTTGTGAAAATTCCAAAAAAAAATTCATACACGAAATTTTAGAAGAGTCTTGATTTGGGCCGGTGAAGCCCATGTATGTATTGATTCAATAGCTAACCTTCAAACTTTTTTTTTTAAATAAAAATCATTTTCCAATTTGTGTTGGGAAAATTCATGTTTGATTTTTAATTTCTTTTTATTTGGGGTGTTGTTGAAACTTAAAGAATAAATAAATTTTCCACATACAATCATGTTCTTCATTTCATTTACTCATTGTTTTTTTTTTTCAAGGAATGTATAGTGTCTAATAACAATTCACTTAAATGAATTAAATTCAAGACTACTAACTCCTGATGATTTATTCATTGCTTTTCTATAATTAGTAAAAAAATTAAAAATATTTATTTTACCATTTAATTTTGACCTTAATATTCTTTCTTTCCTTTAAAATAAAAAGGGTGGCTATTCTCTCAAGTAATTTGGAGGTTCAATTTTCCTCTATCACTTTCGCTGCCGATAAACAATTAAATTTCCAAGTGTATATATGTATATATATATTCCTTTGTAAACCCTACCTCAGCTAACAATTTAAGGAAAAAAAAAAAGAAACATTTTTATATATAATAAAAGAGTTAATTAAGAATTTTCAGATTTAGTTAATTAACACTTTTTGTCGTCAAATCTGGACATGTATCTAATGATAAGTTAAATAAATTAAAAAAGTACACACAAATAAATCATAATATTTAAAAACCGACCACTTTAGAAATTAATGCAAACCATAAATATAGTGTACATTATTTAGTTGAATGGTGATGGGGGAAGCTACCGCCTACCGCCACCCTTTGTTTCTGCTCTCAGCTTTGTCGTTTTACATTCATAAATCATAATATTCATTTTCGGACCACTAATTTAATAATAATCAAAGCCCTAGTTTTTCATTTATATTAATTTGTGCATATAATAAGTCCATTATGTTGCTTTCTTTGAATATGAATTGTGGGTATAAGGAGTACCACTTGTCCAAAATTTAAGCCTACAATTGAGTTGAAAGAAGAATAATTTTGAGTTTTTGTTCTTCGGCTTTATAAGGCTAATGGTGACCCATAATAGGTCGGTGGCATTTCTCATGTTTTTTAAAACCTTAAATTAGGTGATGTTTGTTTTCGGTCTCTTTCTCAATCTCCGTTAGGTTTAAGAGGCTGCTAACCCCAATAATTTTTCGCCAAGTACTTCTTTAATTAATTTGCATTACGAACTTGGAAAATCATTGCAAACGCTTCAACCTTTTCTGAATGGAATTGCCTCTCTTATTAAGAGTCGTGGTTTGACATTTATTTTTCTTGAGTCTTTCTTGAAGCCAATTTCCGGCATCTTGCAATCTTATCTTGTATGGGTCCTATATAGATTTGATTTATAAAAGGTAAATCTTTAATTATTTTTTTACGAGATATTTTATGATTAATTCAAGTTATGGACAAAAACTCATAAAAAATTAAAATCCTGATTATTATTATCATGTGAATTTTCCAAATTTTAAATTGCATTTACATGATGCCAAATTTGGCATCTTATTTAAATTAGTTCGAAACAATTGATTCAAATCCAATCTGATTCCAAAATGACACGTTTATATTCTATCCAAAATGACCTATAAAAATTCAGACGGTTCAGGCTAATATAATCCTTATCTTTAATTGTTCTTTCATTATGGTTAATTTTATGTGATTTTTGGTACGAGTCTCTAAGTAATTTTTTATTAGTGATTTAGAATTTTATATATGGTTAGGTTAGTGCGAAATTTGATGATTTAAATTTAGTTTTTATTTTTAATTTTTATGTCTTCCATGGAAATAAGAAAATCAGAACTTCAGAATCAATTTGAATTAGCTATACATTTTTCACTATAAGAAAATCAGGATTTTCCGATAGAAATTCCTGACGGAAAATAAGAAATTTCCATCGGTAAATTTGCCGACGGAAATTTGAATTCCGTGTGAATTCCGTTGGCAAAAGTATTATTTTTTTTAATTAATTATTGAACCTTGTAACATTATAACCTGTAATATTAATATCCGAATAATGAAAAGACTAAGATAATATTAAAATTTTAATATCCAAAAATAATATAATATAATTTAAATTGTACTAATAATATAATTTAAATTGTACCAAGCATATAGTTAATAATTATTTAAAGGACATAATAGTAATAATGTATATCTATTACAAAATTCTAACTAAGCTGAAGGCGATGGTGTTGACGGCAGCGGCGTCTGCTGATGTGCACGATAAGACTAGTGCGATAATGATTCGATTATATCCTTCAAATTAGCCATCTTATTGCGTAATTTAGATATAAAGTAGAGTGCACATCGCCATTGAGCCTGTGATTGTTGCAATTTAGATTGCAATTCACCTACAGTATTTTGAAATTCATATACTTCGCTAGAAGAAGCAGACCGTCTATTAGATGCCGCTGTAATTGAGCTGGAGGAATGCGAATAACAGGTGTTGGCAAAAGAACCTAAGCCAAATACCCATCCTCGTTGGTCTCTTCCACCAACCATGTTAAAATTAATCCGAGTCTCATCAATATTTTCGAAATTTTGTGAACGTTACTGAATTGTCTCTTGCACTTGTTTCTATCGTAAAACAAAGGTTTATTATTAATGAATGACAACTAATAACTAATATCATCAAAGTATTAGTAAAATATAAGAATTTTAACATAGATGTAAATGTCTGGCTCGTGAATTGATAAATGTTTGACCATCATAATTTTTTGTGTGGGTGTGTAAAAAGACCTCACCTGGTATAGGCGGTCTACCCATCGATATTTCCTGCAAACAAATAAAAAATCATAATTGAAATCATTTTTATTGACTAGTCCTATAAGTTCTTACTAAAATTTTGGCAAAATTTTTCCTAAATTTTGAACAAATCTCCTATACACAAAGTCAAAAAGAACACTTCTATATCATTTTTTTATTGGCATCCAACAACAATTCAAACTCCTAACACAATTTTACCTTTCTCATCCACCTTTATTCAATCAAACATTATATAAATTATCAAAAGGTTGTATATATTGTAATAAGAGAACTCTTAAGTAAAACAGTAATGTATTTTATTACTTATAAGTCTTTGTGTATGCTCCCAATGAGATATTGATCCTCCAGTATGCAGGCATAAACTGACTCCATCAAGTCCTCCTTGTCTATTATTAGACGGGGACGAGTTGGCTCTCCAGTATTTGGAGTGGGTCAAATGGGTTTTTCAGCCGTAACTTTTACTATAGGTGTCCGATTGCTTATTATAATATATTTCTGAAAAACTCGTTTTGAGCCGATCATGTTTAATGGGGCTTAGCCCTCCATAACAGCCATTTCGGGTCTTAAAAATTGACATTTAGTCTTTCGTTTTTTCAGTTGAAATTTTCGGGGCATTTTCGTAAGTTTTTAAATTTCTTTCAAATAAATTATTTGTTATCCTACTTTGATAGTGAGTTGTGGAATTTAAATAAAAATATATACTCACTGCGTCAATAATATAATTTCATAAAATTATTCATATTATTATTTTATAAAATTAGTTAACATTGTTAAACAATAATAATACTAATAATAATTAACATAACTATTTAATAATAATAATAAAAATTCAGATTATTATTTAATAATAATAATAATTATTATTATTAACATCATTATTTAATAATAATAACAATAATTAACATAACCATTTAATAATATTAATAATAATTAACATAACCATTTAATAATATTAATAATAATTAATATAATTCAGATTATTATTTAATAATAATAATAATAATAAAAAAACGTAAAAAGAAACTTACTTCACGGCAGGAGTACCACGGCAAGCAAGAGAAGCGTTGACAGTAGGAGGCTGAGCCGAGGAGCAGCGGCGGCACGACAGTGAGGCGAAGATCCATGGCAATCGGCGACGCGCGGGAAGGGCAGATCGGAGGAGGGAGATGGGGGGAAAGGGAGGAAAAGGAAGAAGGGAAATTGGGGGGAAAGGGAGGAAATGGGGGAGGGGAGAATGGTGCCGGGGGAGGGGGAGGGCAGATCGGCGCCGGTGGGGGAGGGAGAAGGTGAGATCGGCGCCGGGGGGGAGGGAGAAGGTGAGATCGGCGCTGGGAGAGAGTCACGCTGGAGTTGACGCGCGGGAGAGAGGTGGGGAAGGAGAGAGGAGAGAGCAAAGGGGAAGGAGAGAATATTTATACAAAACATTTAGCGACGGAATACATCGCTAAAATAAAATAATAATTTTTTTGAAAACCTTTAGCGACGAACTAATTTATCTGTCGCTATATTTAGCGACGAAAATATTTTCCGTCGCTAAATTAATTTAAAATTTTTTCATTTTATTTTTTGGCCGTCGCTAATTTAAATTATTGTTTTTTTGGCAAATTTTTGGCGACGATATTTATATTCCGTCGCTAAATTCCATCATTCGGCTCCCCATTTAGCAACAAAAAATTTCTCTGTCGCTAAATTTGGGTCGCCATTTTTTGCTACGAAATATTTTTTCGTCGCTATTTAGCGACAAAATATAGTTTCCGTCGCCAAATAGAGTGAGAATTGCTTTTCCGTCGTAAATTTCATATTTTCTTGTAATGTTTAAAATGTTATTTTTGGGTTTGCTTGGAATCCATTAGCTATACAGTTTCAAAATGCTGCCAATGTTAAGAATTTATATTTTGATAATAAATGCACTCTCCCTCCTTTAGAAAACTATTTTGGTGAAGAATTTAATCCATATTAAATAATTAATAATCTTTTAAAAAATATTATCGTCTTTTAAGTTGTAAAATGATATAGCTTATGTAATGTAAAAAAAAAAAAAAACTGGCTAAACGGGTTTGATTCGAACTATCCAATCCGTTTTATAACTACAATCCGTATATCAATTTAAATCCACTTATGACCTACTTTTCTTTTTATAAAAATTAATTCATTTATAATTTAGCTCAAATCACTCCAATTAAATCTGTGTGGCATTTCTAAATTTGCATTCAATTCCGCCCAGCATTTCTCTGGAGATCATGCAATGAATTTGTCCAAGGTTATATATCCATGGAAGAAACCCAATAAACATGCCAATTTCATCTTTAACGGGATGAATTGTCATCAAACGTTTGATTATAATAACTTGGCGAAAAAGAAAAGAAAAGAAAAGAAATCTATCAAATTAATTACATATTGCCACTAAAACAGCAAACCCTCAAACATTTTCATCGTCTCTATGGAGGATCCTAGCAAAATACTAAGAAACAAACATCATATAAAACACAACTACATAAACTAAAGTACAATTACAGCAAAAAGCAATTTAATTATCTTTGCTAAATACATTTGTTTTCATTTTCTTCACTTTCTTCACTTTTCTCTTCTCTAATAGTCTCCAATTTAGGTGAATTAGAAGGCCTTAATGGGAAATCAATTAGTGAAGGAGCAACCTCTATCCATGTCTTCGGCTTCATCTTCACCAACCTTAAAACCTGCTTCGCCATTTTTGGAGCTTCAAATCTCTCTCTCTCTCTCTTTACGTGAATAAAATATACAGATAGCCAAACAGAGTATTTTCGATGTTTATATATAGAAATAAAGGGGGGAGTTAATTAGGAGAACACAGTTCCGCGGCCGGCGATAAGTGTAGCCACGTGTACCGTGCTTCCTTGTAAAACCAGTTGTTTCATTAATGTTAAGACGCAGACATTTATACCTTAACTGCAAAATGAACGAACCAGAATTATTTTTTGTTCGACAACTTTTCCTAAAATTTTGGAGCTTTCTATCCTCAAAAATATCTTTACCAGTATAACGTGTCAACTTAGGAATGGCTAATATGATGATATTGGGTTCATACTTTTCTATTCCCTAACTTAATATCTACCGTTAAATGATTCAACATTATTTTTTTTTAAATGCAAGTAATTTTGCTATTACATAACAGTCCATTACTTTGTGATGATTGCTTGAACAACTGGGTACCTCAAAATGTAGATAAAATAAAATAGCTCAACTTAAAGTCCAAAAATTTTAAAGATTTATATAGTGTCCCAATGAATTGAATTAAATAAATTAATTTATTAATAATGAATGACCATTTGTAATGACATGTTATTAATGAAATGTAATATCCAACGCTACAAATGATTACGCAATAAAGATAATATTCAAACAAGAGTTTAGACCTTGTTCGAATTATAGAAATTCGAATTAAATAGTTCAGTTATAAATTTAAAATATAGATTATCACGGTTGATTATAATTAAGGAAAAAAATGAAGAAATTAATTGGAATTGGAATAGGAATAGCATGTCATGATTTGCAAGAATTTTATATGTTTTATATTCAAATGGAGTGAAATGAAATTAAAAATTAATTATACTGCAAACAAAATTCATAGGACCAATCAATATTTAACCCCAAGATCATGGACCTTCTACAATGCCTAAAACAGCCTAATCAATCCTGGGTTTCAGTGTATATTTAGCCCAAGTTCGTGTTCTCCAAAGACATGTTCACTCTCAGCCTAAGGATGAAACCTTTTCATGGGCTGTTAACGGCCCATAATAGGTCAAGTTCAGTTTCTGAAAATGACATGTTTACCCTCATCTCAAGGGTGCATCAGAAGCTACATAAGCCAGACTTACTCCGGGGACATTAAAGTCATTTAGTTCACCACTTGGAAAAACCCTAAACTGTGGAGTGAAATATATAGTCTCATTTCTGAAAAACTGTCTTTCCTTGAAACCCTAGCGCCCTTTTCACTCTCTGAGCAGCAAGATGCCGCCGAAATTTGACCCTTCTCAGGTCGTCGATGTGTACGTCCGGGTCACCGGCGGGGAAGTAGGTGCGGCCAGTTCTCTCGCCCCTAAAATCGGTCCGCTCGGTCTTTCCCCCAAAAAGATCGGTGAAGACATCGCCAAAGAAACCGCCAAGGACTGGAAGGGCCTTCGTGTCACCGTCAAGCTTACGGTGCAGAACCGTCAGGCCAAGGTTTCGGTGGTGCCGTCCGCTGCCGCTTTGGTGATCAAAGCACTCAAGGAGCCGGAGAGAGATAGGAAAAAGACTAAGAACATTAAGCACAGCGGGAACATCTCGCTTGATGATGTGATCGAGATCGCGAAGGTTATGAGGCCGAGATCAATGGCAAAGGATCTGAGTGGGACCGTGAAAGAGATTTTGGGGACTTGCGTATCTGTTGGATGCACGGTCGATGGAAAGAACCCTAAGGATTTGCAGGAAGAGATTACTGATGGAGACGTTGAGATACCTCTTGATTGAGATTCAGTGAGCTTCTTCTATTTAAAAATAGAAACTGTTGTTTTTGTCTTATTTGTGGCATTTTGGATATTTAAGGATAATTTTGAGATATCAACTTCTTCTTTTTTGAGTTAATTAGATGATTTGGAATATTTTTTTGGGCAGCTCTAGTTTTCGATTCCAATTCCTTGCACTTGTTGGATTTGTAATGCTGCGTGTGCTTGAAGTTTATGCTTGAACTTTCGATTTATTTGGGCAGTATTCAATCAGTGATGTCATTTGTTTAGAGATATATAGAATGCAAATTGATAAGGTGCTCTGGAATAATGTTGTCGTTTTATTCAATCTGTTAAAATTTAGATCCAATATGTGCTGAAATAATTGTTTAGGGACAAATGGGACACAGTAGAAAGTAAGAACTCAATAAAGTTATGAAATCTGCTTGTTATGTAATGGTAGCTTATATGATGTTGGTTCCTGGAAGTTAGTTTTTATGAGTCTTTGGTTTTATTCTATCTCATTAAGCATCTTGTTTATGAAGGTATTTTTTTTATAATGCAACAATCTTGCTCCATAATTTATTATGTATTTTTTATTAAATTCATTCTTCTGTAATTTTCCCCTGAGTATAGTTCCTTAATGTTTTTTTATATATTGCGCCTGTATATGAAGCGGTGTGTTTAGGGACATTATTTGTGTTGCTGCCCATTGCCTCAAAATTTGGTGTTATGCTTCTGTTTAATCAAATTACTTAAGCTTTCCAATTCATAAACACAAGCGACACCCAACCTCTCAAGGCATTTTAGCACCCCACAGTCTCTATGATGGTGTTCATACTGTTTTAGGATTCATCTATTTCAATGCAAGTATTAGTTTGTTTGGCATTGGATATGTGTTTTACTAGTGCAGCTTTAACATTTCCTTATTTTGAATTTGGGATTAGACCAGTTGCTGATGAATTACAGCAACAATACCTGGTTCCTGTATTTTTTTCGCATGGATTTGATATCCTGTTGCAAGATTTTGCAACCATATTTGGTTTTTTTTTTCCCCTGCATTTTGAGGTTGTAGTATTTTTGAGGATGTTTTAATTATCTGAATTCTTCTGGGAAACCAACGGGATAAATTCTCTAATGTTTCTTCTAACCAGTTGATTGTTTTGTTTCTGCTGGTACAGTTCTTAGGTTGATTGACTTCCCTGTTTTGGCATTTTGATAGGTCACGGTATTACTATTTCTAACCATGGGTCACACCTTGTTTATTGCTATTGATATAGAGTTGAAAATGTAAGTATATTGGCCTCTTCCCAATAATAGATGTATATTTGCGTCCAATTTTCCTGGAATAATTTAGTATTGTTCTTGTTGAGATGTTCTTTCTTGTCCTAGTCCACTTTGTGGATTAATTTGCAGAGTTCCTTGTCAGTTTTATTACAATTTATCTAAATGTAAGTTATCTATGCCTACCTTCAAATTTTACAAGTCTTAAACGTTTGCAAAATTTTAATCGAAACGAGTATGTGCTGGTATCATATCAGATGGAAGTTTCATTGCTGGTGCATCCCATTCTAATTTTATTTTAGTTTTGCAATTTCGCCTGTCCTATTTTATTATGTACAATTTGGATATATTAATTTTATTTCTGAATCAATGTGGACGGCCTAATTGCGCATCTCCATATGCATTTAGGCTATTGTTTTGTGTTTTCTTTTTGCCATGCCCTTTGGCTTCCTGAACTATATGAGCTTGTACCGTTATTACTTGTTTAATTCTGATTTTCTCTCTCAGTACTAAATAAATATAAATGTTATATTGTCTATTAAATTATATTTTGAGTTTAGTTGAAATGTAGCATGATAAGTTTCTTTCTTAATACTATTTCATTTAATAATCTCAAGAACTATTTCTTTTATTGTTAAATATAGACTCATATATAGCGATCCAAACAGCCTTTCCTTCAAAGTCATGTATTATATGATGTTATTGAATAACATAAAAGAAATGAATCAATTCACTTGTAACCTACATGGGTGAGACCAGTGATAAATTATTATGGATTGATAGAGTTTAGATTTTATATGGTATTATTGATGCATTGATGGATAGATTTTATATGGTATTATTTTTTCTTGCACCGTCATAACCTTTAAATTAGTAAAATGTGACTTTATTCATTGCATAAATAACTTTCACGACTTTTGAAAGTTTTATGATTTTAAATATCTTTTTAAATGAAAATATATATTTTTAGGAAAATGAGACTTTAGCTTAAGTTCATAATAACCAAATTTCCTTTCAAACATTTCCTACTTAGTATGGATATAATTGTGATTAAATTTATTAAGAAAATTATGCCTATCAATTTGAGACTGAAGACGTATTAAAGTAGTGAGAGAAACGAAATAAAAACTTCAAACCAAAACATAACTGAATTATAAAGAAATAAACAAAATTAAATTTACATAATGTTTGCAATTCCCAAAAATAATTATACAATATATAGCATGAAAATCATGCCAATAGTTTTTTTTGTTAATTTAAAGTTTCATGCAAATTAATTATTTTATTTTTTATTACTTGAATTTTTATACTTAAATTTTGTCACAATGAATATCGTAATAACCCAAAAACAAGTTGTTATTTATCTCATTCATGTTAAATTTACTTATGATTCTTCGTATAGAAGATTTTCAACCAAAACATAATGTTTAAATAACTACGGATTCTGAGAGCTCTCCTAGCAACGGTCGCCCATTGTCGCCTGCTGATGAAGACCGTGCAACTAAGAAGTTTAAACTAGGAATGGAATTGAAGGGTCCTTCAGGCTACAGAGATAGTCGGGTTACTGGTGCAGTAATGGAATCATTTATGGAGGACATGATTGATTATCTGAAGTGAATATGGATTCCGGAGATGTTGATATTGACAAATTTGGGACCTTTCCCGTGGTTAATCTCTCCAAAAGCCGAAAGAAAAGCTTCCTAAGTGGTTGTAAGTTTGCTTGGCAGGACTATTGGATACTAGGCTCTCAGTGTTAGGCTTCAAGCTCTTTGGAGTGTTTCTGCTGCCAAAGTTACATATAGTGGAGTATCGCACAACTATGTACAGAAACCTATATTCAAACATATAAAACTATTTCACAGATACCAAACATAATACAATCCATCCCATATATTTTATTATAAACTTTTTCCTTTATTTACTTGTCACATGACTTTAATTAATTAAATATAGTTCCATACATTAAAGAAGTTATATATATATATATATATATATATATATATATATATATATATATCATTCGTGGTACATGAGCATATACACACTGGGTTATTTTCAAATAACATGCCACTCAAAATTCATATTATCCTTTTCACACTCAAGACATTTTAGGCACTTTATCATTACTCTTTTATACACATATATGTATAGATAGTTTCACGTATACTTAGGTTACATATCCACGGTATGCATAAAGCATACATACACACATATACCGCTTAATGTGTTTCTTAGTTTACTTTTCATATACACATGCTACAAGTATAATTTATGGATGTGATACATGGGAACATGCACATATACTTAAGTCTGTAAGTCCTTAGCCACAACCTTATTATGTAACTAGTTCATTTCTTACGTCATGTACATACATATTTAGTTACTGTTTCACCCTGGGCATGTCTTAATACTGTTAGGGCGTAGTTTAGGTCCTTACATTACCTCTCAAGTGCAATATATTCATTCATTTATCACTGATCCAATTTCATCATTTTATCTACATGGGCTTTTCTTTTTCATCTTAGGCCACAAATTTTACTTTTTTATATGGGTTTTTTTTCCTCCTTTTTGAGCTTTAAATCTTTTACTAACAAAATTCACAGTCATGCGATGGTTTGTTTATTTATGGATTTGCTGCCATGTTAAATCTCTCTGAGCGTGGAGAGTTGTATTTGATAATTGTGAGCTTACCACTGCTTCAAAATTATTTAAACCTTTCTAAAGTTAGTTTCACAATAATTATAGATATTTATTATTTCTTTAATTATTTAATGTGAAATTCTCTGTAATACACATTAGGTTCAAATAAAAAAAAGTTCATGTGCTCGAATGTATACTAAAATAATACTATTATTTTACAAATTTGGTAAACTTGAATCTAATATTATCATTTTATTCAAATTTTATAAAATTATTAAATATGTATAATGAAAAAAAAATTCAAAAACTCAATACAAGGCAATGAAAATTATTTTTATCCAACTTATATGTAATAATTTGTGGATGTCAATTTTTAGGGGCCATTACGATAAATGATGTGTGTGAAGTTTCATAGTTGCAAGTTACCAACCACATGCCAAGTGGCTAATGTGTCTTCTACCTAGAATGTCACTAAGCATAGCAATATCTAATTTATAAGCCATAATGAATGTGATGAGTAGTATGACCTGACCCACATCTCTCACATTAAACACTTTACCTTGAAAATGAAACCATCAATTTTATTTTTCTTTCCATCTCTTGGGATTTATAGCTATGTGGCCCTTCATGTCATTATCTTTGAGTATTAGCCATTAGAAATTATTTACATATATTGCACACATCATCCTCTATATTTAGTCTTTTCCATCTTTACTTCTTTAGATAGCTTACACATTTTAGTCCAAAACAAGAATTATTGCATCCATACTTTATAAGAGATAGAATTTATGGGTCCATCGCACTCAATTATCAATTATATAAACATTTTTGTTTTTAACCCTATCAACGCTTAATTTGATACCTAGTTACTTATATTTACATTAATTTATAAAAATTAATTTTGTTACATATTATAATTCAATTAAAAAAATATCACTTCGTTCAATTTTATTTCCACTCATGTTATAGGTCAAATTTCAATTTCGAGAGACAATTTCACAACATTGATACTTCTCCTTTAAAGAAATTTTCTAATATTATTTTTTAAAAAATATCCGATATTCAAAATTTAATGGTGCAATTAAGTTGGATTTGCATAGTATAAAAGAGCATTTTTTTCAAATATTTATTTAAAGGTACTTCATACTAAAAAAGTTAATGAAAACACTAATGTAGTATTGATACTAATAAGAATGCAAATTTGAAATATATATATATATATAATAAATGTTAATTTGATTTTATAAAATTACATTTTAAATGGAACAAATGTTTTTCAAAAAAAAGCGACAACTGACCTGAAGCGAAAGGAGTAATTAATTTAAAAATTACATATAATTTAAACAACGCAATCTAATAATTTTTTAATTAATTAGAATTTGATTTTCACTTCTTTATTAAAATATAATTATAAAAAAATACAATTAATAATTTCAATCAAATTAGGAATCATTAATAATTTGGTAAGTGATATTTTATTGAGTAAAAGCGATTATTAAAATGTGGATAGTTAGGTACTTAGGCCATCATTTTCCACAGAAATTAATTGGAATCAAAACTAGGTGCGGAATTAATGATGCACAATGTCATATCAATTATCAACACTTTATGAGAGACCAGGCATATGCAGTTCCCATTTATATCTATCTAATCATAATTATCTGCAAAATAATTTCACAAACAATATAAATTAATATAAGGTTATTCTTATTTATGGAGAAATACAAATGAAATGATTAACCTATTTTGAAATTGTAATTTTAGTTACATTCGGGTTATTTAATAATCAAACTTTAAAATGTTTCATAATAAATTATATTTTGAAATAAATAAATATATATAGAGAGAGATAATACTATGAAAAGAAGTCAAGATAGTGATACATATAAATAATAGTACTATCTCAAATGTACTCCACACATTCTTTTCAAACGTTAATTAAAAGTTATGGCCAAATGCAATGTGAATTTAAATGCCATGCAATTAAAAGTTATGCATCAGAACTCAAAGCATTGGATCCACCGTATATCCAACCCAAACGGCCCTAACTTCCGGACAAGAAATTTATTGCTATTTTAGCTACTCTATCCGTTCTTTATTATCTGTTACTTTTGAGTAAAATGCAAATTCTATTTATATGTCACTTTTACATTTTCAATGCAATTTAATTTTCTCTTTCCAATTTAATTTTCATTTTCAATAAAAATTGACCAATTAGATTCATTTTTTTTACATAAAATTACTCAGTATGCATTGAATTACTTAATTTTTTTCTAAATTTAAAACTAATTAATAGTTGTTAATTCTAGTGAAAATAATAAAAGTGACAATTAAGAAAAAATGGAGGGCGTAATTTATTGTTGCATGTATTCCACACATTCTTTTCAAAATCAGTATATATCAACCGATTGGACCTAAAATAGTAGTACTACAATATACCACCTGTAAAGTTACAAATTAAAATCAGTTTGGGTTTACAAATTCCACACATTCTTTATTTTTCTTAGTATTCGTAGTAGTAACTGTTAGAACTATCAAACACTACTTAACTCTATATTAATATGATATTATCCGTTTTGAGTCAAGTCCGTACGGATTTATTTTTAAATTTTTACTAAAAGGTCTCGTACTAATGAAATTAGATAAACACATTATATTTAAGGTATTTCTCTCTTAATTTTTCAATATACGACTTTGGGTTGTAACCCCAACAATCATTCCCTCAAACTAAGAACTACACAGCTTATATCATATTCTCGACCGATAATTCATTTGATTCGTCAAATCATTTTGTACTGTCGTTATCAACTAATGCTATGAAAAGAAGTCAAGATAGTGATACATATAAATAATAGTACTATCTCAAATGTCCTCCACACATTCTTTTCAAACGTTAATTAAAAGTTATGGCCAAATGCAATGTGAATTTAAATGGCCATGCAATTAAAAGTTATGCATCAGAACTCAGAAGCATTGGATCCACCGTATATCCAACCCAAATGGCCCTAACTTCCGGACAAGAAATTTATTGCTATTTTAGCTAATTTATTGTTGCATGTATTCCACACATTCTTTTCAAAATCAGTATATATCAACCGATTGGATCTAAAATAGTAGTACTACAATATACCACCTGTAAAGTTACAAATTAAAATCAGTTTCGGTTTACAAATTCCACACATTCTTTATTTTTCTTAGATTAGTAGTAGTAACTGTTAGAACTGCCAAACACTACTTAACTCTATATTAGTATGATATTATTTGTTTTGGGTCAAGTCCGTACGGATTTATTTTTTGACTCCTTTCAAAAAGTCTCATACTAATGGAGTTAGATGAACACCTTATATTTAAAATATTTCTCTCTTAATTTTCCAATGTGAGACTTTGGGTTATAACCCCAACAATCATCCGCTCAAATCAAGGACCACACAACTTATGTCCTACCCTCGACCGATAATTTATTTGATTCGTCAAATTATTTTGTACCACTGTTATCAACTAACGGGACACGCCGCCTGACCACCACAATATCAGGAAGACTTTCAACACAAAACACCAAACACGAATCTCCAATCGTCATCAACCAACGGGACCCGCCACTTGACCGCCACAAGAACAGGAAGACTTTCAACACAAGACACCAAACACAAATCTCTAATCTCGAGGTCGTACCGGAGGCCTCCCATACAACGCAATCCACTATTCTGAATCGTCTCCAAACCACGGCTCTGATACCACTTATTAGGACTGCCAAATGTCACTTAACTCCATATTAGTATAATATTGTCCGCTTTGAGCCAAGTGCACACGGATTTATTTTTGGGCTCCTCCCAAAAGTCCTCATATTAATGGAGTTAGGTGAATACCTTATATTTAAGGTATTTCTCTCTTAATTTTCCAATGTGGGACTTTGGGTTGTAACCCCAATAATTCTCCCCTCAAACCAAGGACCACACAGCTTATATCCTCTCCTCGAGCAATAATCCATTTGATTCGTCATATCATTTTGTACCGCCGTTATCAACCAACGGGACATGCCGCCTGACCACCACAATATCAGACACAAGGCACCAAACACGATTGTTAGGACTGCTAAACGTCACTTAACTGCACATTAGGATGATGTTGTCCGCTTTGGGCCAAGCCTGCACGGATTTATTTTTGGGCTCCTCCCAAAAGGCCTCATACTAATGGAGTTAGGTGAACACCTTATATTCAAGGTATTTCTCTCTTTATTTTCCAATGTGTGACTTTAGGTTGTAACCCAACAATCTTCCCCTCAAATCAAGGACCACACAGCTTATGTTCTCCCCTCGAGCGATAATTCATTTGATTCATCAAATCATCTTGTATCGCCATTATCAACTAACGAGACACGCCGCCTGACCACCACAATATCAAGAAGACTTTCGACACAAGGCACCAAACACGAATCTCCAATCGCGAGATCATACCGGGGGCCTCCCACAACGTAGTCAACTATTCCGGATCGTCTCCAAACTACGGCTCTAATACCACTTGTTAGGACTGCCAAATACCACTTAACTCCACATTAGTATGATATTGTCCGCTTTTGGCCAAACCCGCACGAATTTATTTTTGAGCTCCTTCCAAAAGGCCTCATACTAATGGAGTTAGGTGAACACCTTATATTCAAGGTATTTCTCTCTTAATTTTCCAATGTGTGACTTTGGGTTATAACCCCAGCAATCCTCCACTCAAACCAAGGACCACACAGTTTATGTTCTCCCCTCGAGTAATAATCCATTTGATTCGTCAAATCATGTTGTACCACCGTTATCAACCAACGGGACACGCCGCCTGACCACCACAATACCAGGAAAACTTTCTACACAAAGTACCAAACACGAATCTCCAATCGCGAGGGCATATCGGGATACCACTTATTAGGACTGTCAAACACCACTTAACCCAAATTAGTATGATATTCTCCGCTTTGGGCCAAGCCCGCACGGATTTATTTTTGGGCTCCTCCCAAAAAGTCTCATAGTAATGGAGTTAGGTGAACACCTTATATTCAAGGTATTTCTCTCTTAATTTTCTAATATGGGACTTTGGGTTGTAACCCCAATAGTAACTAGTAACCCTTCTTTATATTCATCAATCGAAAATGGATCTATTAATTTTCATCATCATGTTAAATATATGCGTTATTATATTTAAATTATTCTTTTTTAAAACATGGTTACTAGATAATATATATATATATATATATATATATATATATATATTTAAAATTTCATTTATATATATCAGTTCAGCGTGAATGATATAACCAAGAAGATATCTATATGTAATCTTCAATCAAAGTTTTTATATATAAATGAAATTTTATGTATTCATCAAAGCCACATTTTTATTTTTTTATAATTACTAGTATTATCCAGTTTAAAACAGATTGATTCACTATAAAAATAAAATTAACCTAATATTGATTTTCGACATATATAATATATAGTCTCTATTATTTTTATCTTTTAATAAGCATGAACTAGTGTTTTTAAAATGATTTTAATTTTTTGCTTTATCACTTATTTTCTTAATAATCAACCCCTCCTAACCTGCATTTTTTTTTCTTTTTTTATGAAATTTTCAAGAATTTCCTTTTTTTAATTTGTTTTTGAATTTAGCATTCGTTTGGATTGATATAACTGAGAGCTATTGAGAGTAGAGTAAGTGAAATATAATTTACTCTCTTTGTTTGGATAAAAAGGATGAATGCAAAAGAGAGTAAGTAAGAGTAAATAAAAGATGAATGATATTAATTTTTATTTCTCTTCAAAATGGAGATAAATGAAAGTAAGTGTGAGTAAATAGAACAAAATTTTAATTTTTGTTCTTTAATAAAAAGAGAGTAAATCAAATTTACTATGTATTCTAATGAAAATAAAATACCAACCAATGGAGAGTAAAAGATGATAAATTTCATTTATCTAATTATTAAAGTAAATTTTATTTCTCTCCTCACCTGCTCACATCCAAGCAGAGGCTTAGGTTATCTTTTATCATCTTTCTTTTATCGACAAGATTTACTTCCTTCTTATTAGATATTGATAACCCAGCAAATATCATTTGCACCAAGACCCATCTAGTCGACCCAATAGACTGGCAAGGCCTCAGGCCCAACAACAAAGAGTAGTAGGCACGAGATCCTAGGCAGCGCATACGCCCGATCGGCTGATGTGATCGCCAGTCCCATCAGCCATCTGACATAAGGCAGCGCCCATGACCATCAACTGCTCCCTGTCATTTCCCCGCACACCTACTCTGACTGCCAGTAATCACTCCCTATACACTCAAGTGCCCCTCAACCATCTCATATAAATAGCCCAGCCAACGATGGCCCCAGGTATTAAATCTCTAGCATTCTCTCTCTAAAGTACTTTCTCTCTAAGCTACTAACTTAAGCTTCGGAGTGCTTATGCCTGGTCCGACCGGGCACTCTTTCTTGCAGGGTTATTCTCATCCGATCGGCTCGATCCCTCCTGTCCAGATAAAGACAATCTGTGCTTTATCATTTGGTGCTTTCATTGAGAGACATGGCGAACTCACGATCTAACAAGAATACAACCCCCATGGATATTGATCATGACGACAACACTCGTGCCAGGTCAGGCACCTCGCGAAGGGAGCCTATCAGGTCCCCAGCAAGGACCAACCTCCTACCCGCCTTCGATGATGCCACTTTGAAGCAACCTGAGGATACTCCCATCACCATTAGAGATATGCGTACTATCCTCAGTGATTTTACTAAGAGCATTGTCCAAACGCTCAAAAAGGAGAAAATGCCAGAAACTTCTGAAAGAGTTCATGAGGACTATCCCATGGATGAAGACTTCAGAAGGAGGAAAAATAGGGGAATCATCATCAATGAGCCGCGATCCCAGGAAAATCGAAGGGGCGCGGTTCAAACCCCGAGAAGGTATGTTAAAGGAAAGCAAATGGTCTCCGCAAGCAGGGACTCCCCCTATGCCAGCAGATCAGCCACCCCTTCTATAGGGGATGATTTATCCTACATGTGCATCCCAAGTCGAAGCCATTCTAGAAAGCACAAGGGCGAGTCCACTGCTACAAACTTGAGTAAAGAAGACCAGTGGCTCAAGCAGAAGCTCAAACAACTTGGCTTTCTCACCACCAAAAAAGGTGATTTCGAGGGCAATACGTGTGGAAATACTGCCTCCCCATTTTGCAGAGAGATCACCGACTGCGAGTTGCCTCTCAGGTAGAGAGATGTGGTTATGAATAGGTACACCGGTAAGACTGATCCTACCACTCATCTAGCTGAATATCTAACTAAAGTGCAGGTATACACCTACGACGAGAGGGTAGCCTGCAGAGTTTTCCCCACCACCTTGGGCGGAGATGCTTTAACCTGGTTCCATGAGCTATCTCGGGGATCGATAACCTCCTTCAGACAATTAAAGGAGTTGTTCACCACGAGGTTCATCGTGCAAACGCATGTGCCAAAGACGGTGAACGACCTATGTAATCTTTATCAAAGAACTGATGAAAGTCTGAAGTGAGAAATGTCAGTGTGAAAATGGCGACTAATGCCTTAGCTGGGGGCATCACTGACCGACCGTTATTCGAATCTTTAACAACAAGACCCCCATCCAGCTTTGCCGAACTCATGGAAAGGGCTAGGCAGCACATCCAATTGGACGATACCCTCAGGTCCAATAGGGGAAGAAGGACCAATGTGATGGATCGCCTACAGCACCCGGACGGTCGCTCATTCACTGGACCTTCTACCCCCGACCGGATAACAAGAAGCCCAGGTGGAGGGGTTGGTTCCAGAAGTCGGGCAAGAGAAGGAAATCAGGGCGAGATCGACCTAGGCGCTCAGACGAGCAGCCTGAAAGAACCTTCACCACCCTCAACACCACTCCATCCACAGTGCTAATGTGGATAAAAGAAAAACATCGCCAAGTCAACTGGCCAAGGAAGCTGTCCAAAAGGAGCAGGGAAGCGAGGGACCCTAGCAAGTATTGCGAGTTCCACAGAGACGTTGGTCATCTGACCGATGAGTGCACTACGCTGAAAAAAGAAATTAAAAGGCTAATACGCCATGGGTTTATAGGCCCGGCTAGAGGGGATGATCCCTGTAGACAGCCGAAGCCCCGTAGGGATGATCTTGACTCAGATAATGATGAATGCAGGAACCCGAGAAATGCCGACCCGAGTAGGCCTTATGCCGGGGTAATAAAAGTGATCACCGGAGGTTCGTCTTACGGAGAGGATCTCTCCAGAAAAAGAAAGGGGAAAGGTGTCTACCTCTCCCACCAGGCCGAACAGCCTGCCTCTGTCACCATATCCAGCGAAGATGCACGAGATGTCATGTTTTCACATGAGGACGCTCTCGTTGTAAGAACTCGGATCAATAACTTCAATGTCAAAAGAATTCTGGTGGACAACGGCAGTGCTATCAACGTCCTCACTCTCCAGGCCTATCGCATGATGGGACTCCCGATCGGGGAGCTGAAGCCGAATGCTACACCGCTGACCGGACTTGGCAACGCCACTATCCCAGTAGTGGGATCGGTAGAGCTCTTTGTCAAACTAGGCCAAGAGGCGATCGCTCATGCATGCAAGGTAATTTTTATAGTTATTGACATTACGTTTGCCTATAATGCCATCTTTGGTAGGCCACTGCTCTTCTAAACTGGAGCCGTTACCTCCATCTGGTACATGGTAATGAAGATCCCAACCAGAGGAGGTGTCACAGAGGCTACCAAAAAGCGTCCCGAGAGGCTTACATCACCATGATAAAGCAACAACGGGAGGCAATGGTCATAGAGCCTGGCCTGGAGCGACCAGAACAAGCAGAACGGCCCAGGATAGACCCCATCGAGGAGACAAAGACGATGGCACTAACCACAGGAAAAAATGTTCAAGTTGGGACCAGCATGGGCAAAGAGACAGAAGAAGCCATCATGTAGGTCTTAACAATAAATCAAACAACTTTCGCTTGGAGGCTAGAAGATATTCCTGGCATAAATCCCAAGGTGATCACCCACAAATTAAATGTGGACCCAAATGATCCTCCGGTTTAGCAAAAGCTCATGAGACACGCACCCAACCGGAGGAAGTTCATTTCTGAAGAGGTGGATAGGCTACTTAAGACCGGAACAATCCGAGAGGTAGACTATCCCGATTGGCTGGCCAACGTGGTTCTGGTCAAGAAAAAGTCGGGGAAGCTGCGGATGTGTGTAGACTTCACCGACCTTAACAAAGCATGTCCCAAAGACAGCTACCCCCTACCAAGCATAGACCAATTGGTAGACGCCACCGCAGGTCATGCCATTTACTCTCTTCTTGACGTATACGCTGGCCACCACTAAATCCTGATGTGGCTCATGGATCAGGAGAAAACCAGTTTTATTACAGCTGACGGAACCTTTTGCTACAGGGTGATGCTGTTTGGTCTGAAGAATGCTGGGGCCACGTATCAGCGTCTTATGAATAAAATCTTCAAAGACCAGATTGGGCAAAATGTCGAAATATACGTAGACGACATGAATGTCAAAAACCGAAGCCCCAAAGAACACCCTGCTGATCTGGCAAGAGTTCTTGACACTTTGAACAAGTTTCAGATGAAGCTCAACCCTGAGAACTGCGTATTCGGAGTGCCATCAGGAAAATTTTTAGGATTCCTGGTCTCCCAAAGAGGGATTGAGGCTAATCTGGAAAAAATAAGGGCTATCCTCGAGATGCAACCCCCCAAGAGTGTGAAAGATGTCTAAAAACTGAACGGAAGGATAACAGCCTTAGGGCGATTCATCTCCTCCTCCGCCAAGCGGTGTACTCCTTTCTTCAAAAAACTAAAAAAGAGTGAAACTTTCGTCTGGGGGGAAGACTGCCAACAAGCTTTTGAGGAACTGAAAGCATTCATCACCAACCCACCGCTGCTTAGTCGGCCAATACCAGGTGAAAACCTATACCTTTATCTGGCCACCTCTAGGGAAGCTGTTGCAGGTGCCCTGGTTCGAGAGGAAGGAACACAACAGCTGCCTGTATACTACTTCAGCGAAGTGCTTAGAGGTGCGGATTTAAAGAAGGGACCGGTTGAGCAGCTCATCATTGCCCTCATGATATGTGCAAGAAAGCTGAGACCATACTTTGAGGCGCACACAATAGTTGTCCGATCGGGTCACCCGCTCAGAAGGATCCTTCAGACTCCCGATCTGCAGGGCAAAATGGTAGGATGGGCGATTAAGCTACAGACCTAGGATGTGAGATATGAACCCAGAAAGACAATAAAGGCCCAAGCTTTGGCATATTTTGTCGCTAAATTCGCAGGTGAGGAAGCACAAAGTCGGCCCAAGCGGCAAAATTGGGAAATGACAGTGGACGATGCAGCGAATGGCACTCGAGGAGGTGCAGACATAGTAATAAGAGGCCCCCTGGGCATCACAATAAGGTATGCAATCAAGCTTAATTTTAAGCCTTCTAATAATGTAGCAGAATATGAGGCACTCCTTTAAGGGCTGAGACTGCTCCACGTGATTCGACCGGAGTCAGTAGTCATCAGGAGCGACTCCCAGCTGGTAACAAGCCAGGTCCTGGGCACCTTCGAGGCCAGAGAAACCAGCATGATCCAGTACCTAACAAAGGTCAAGGTCGCCTTCAGAACACTTGAGGAAGCTGGGTCAGAATGGGTCCTTCAGAAGGTGTCGAGGGATCAAACATCATAAGTCGATCGGCTAGCAAAGATGTCAGCCTCCGAGCAAAACGTTATAAAGGAAAACATTGCCATTGTCGACCAAACTTCCTCCTCCCTAGAAGAGCCAGAGATGATGGAGATCGACTAAGGGGACGAAACCTGGATGAGCCCAATCAAGCAGTACCTTCAAACAGGTCGGCTGCCTGAGGACAAAGACGAAGCTCGAAAGCCACCCTTGGCTCAAATGCGTGACGGAGGAAGAGGGAGACTACATCCTCAGAGAGCTCTATGAAGGCATATGCGGCACACACGAGGCAAGCAGAGCTATGGCGAGAAAAGCCCTCTAGACGGGGTACTACTGGCTCAGCATGCTCAAAGATGCTTAAGAAAAAGTGAGGAGATTCCCGCAATACCAGGTACATGGGAGGATCATAAGGTAGTACGGAGCAGACCAACAGCCGATCGGGATAGCCTGGCCATTCAACTAGTGGGGCCTCGATATTTTGGGACCCTTCCCCCAAGGCAAAAAGCAGATGAAGTTCCTCATAGTAGCGGTTGACCACTTCTCCAAATGGATTGAGGCTGAACCTGTAGCCACAATCACAGCCGAGAGGGTCAAGAACTTCACATGGAAAAACATTATCTGAAGGTATGGCCTACCCAATGTTTTTATTGCAGATAATGGCAAGCAGTTCGAAAACTCCATTTTCAGAAATTTTTGCCAAGGCCTAAATATCAACCTAAGGTTCACGTCAGTTGCTCATCTCCAAAGCAACGGAATGACTGAGGTCTCCAATCGGACTATCCTGGAAGGGTTGAAAAAGCGACTGGGCGAGGCAAAAGGCAACTGGACTGAAGAACTGTAGAGTGTCCTATGGACGTACAGAACTTCGCCAAGGACGGGCACTCACCAAACGCCATTTTCCCTTGTCCATGGCTCCGAAACGATGATACCGGTAGAGATCGGCCTCCCATCTTATCGATCGGTGCTCTATTCCGAGCAGATAAATGCTCAAGAAAGACGCCAGGATCTAGATCTGGTAGAAGAAAAGAGGAAAGATGCCTACATCAAGATCGCTGCCTATAAGCAAAGGGTTGGCAGGTACCACAATGCTAAGGTGAGGTCCAGAACCTTTAATGTCGGCGATCTCGTACTCAGAAAGGCAGACTTAGGATCAGAAAATGCCGAAGTGGGCAAGCTGATGCCAAACTGGGAAGAGCCCTACAAGGTCTCTAAAGTCTTGAGCCCGAGCACATATAGGCTCCAAACTGTAAAAGGGCAAGACGTCTCCAGAAGATGGAATGTCGAAGTACTTAAAAAGTACCATTTATAATGATGTATCCAATTGTTCAATTAATAAAGAGGTTTTTTCTCTCATCTTTTTCAATTCATAAATAATATAACTTCTATATGCTAGGCTCGACGTCCATCCCAAGCCAAAAATGCAAAAGCTGGAACTCGTTCTTCTGCAGGTATAATAAAAGTCGTTAGGATCGATGCAATTCCTGATCCCGAGATACGGAAATAATCAAGAACCGTTAGGATCGACGCAATTCCCGATCCCAAAATACAGAACGAAGTAAATCTTTCGACAGTTCGACCGCTAGGATCGACGATTATCCCGATCCGAAAATGCGAAAAACACGAACCTCATGTCGACCCCATCCGTTAGGATCGATGCAATTCCCGATCCCAAAATACGGAACGAAGTAAACCTTTCGACAGTTCGACCGCTAGGATCGACGGTCATCCCGATCCAAAGATGCGAAAAACACGAACCTTATGTCGATCTCATCCATTAGGATCGGTCATATTCTGATCCAAAAATATGGAAGGCGCTTTGATCGCGCCAACTTATTCACTAGATTCGACGTCTATCCCGAATCCAATACGCGACCACTAAGGTTAGATTAAGCATATGTTTCTCCCAAGATAAGTGTCATGCAACGGTCATGAGCCAGAATGCAAATCACACACTGACTTGGTGATCGAAACTGTTCGCCTAATTCTAAGTCTAACTCAAAGCAGTTTCAGATGGCCAACTGATCCTAAGCCAGATTAGGCAAATCGGTCATTGGACTTGGGAAATTATTCTAATTTAGGAAGTCTCTGGAATTTATTGATTTATTTCGCAATAGCAAGTTATATGCAATTTAGTGAACTATGCTTGAATTTTGCAAACTCTATGCAATTTTATAAGTTATTGAAGATTTGCGAATGCGTAGTTATAAAATTTGCAACTTACGCAAAAAATTGTAATTTATTGACGAAATTGTATACAATACGAGCTGAAAAATTCAATACAAGAGTAAATTATACAAAGGAAAATCCCTATATGTCTACAACCTCTATTCTAAGTCTCTATATTTACAACTTCCACTTCGTCAGGAGGCTCGGAAGGAGGTCCCTCATTCGGTCCCACTGAAGCCTGAGAAGGGTCGGAGGCAGGCTGAGAAGGCTCAGCTACCCCTTCGGAGACAGGCTCAGCCAGCCGAGGTGCCCCGACTTTGGCTATTGACGATGTGTCTCCTTGAGCCCGGGGCAAAGTAGCTTGGTTGGCAGCTCCCTCCCTAGGAGCATCTCCTTCATCATCACTAGATGGCGGATCGGGCAAAGCCGTAGGGTCCTCCATCCAGTTTAGGTCAGCATCAGGGAAGCACCTCCTAGCCTCATGGATCAGCCGAGACAGCAGCTTCGCCTGAGCCTCGCCCGAGCCTCGCCCATTTGATCAAGCAGCTGCTCCTCTCGAGAGGTGAGCTCTCCTTCAAGCTTCCTTTCCCAGCTAGCCTCCTTGTTTGCCAGAATATTGCAAAGCCGATCACACTCCGCGATAGCTTGGCCTCTCTCCTCCAACGCTATGGCCTTCTCAGCGCCCAACTGCTTGTACTCGCCGCTCAATCTGGCCGCCTCTTTCTCGAACTTGCGGCACTGAGCGCTATCGGCAGCTAAGCGAGCTACCTCCCCCTTGAGCCGATCGGCTTCAGTGAGCATTGGCTTTAGCTCCACAGTGTGTCGGGTGGCCTCCTTCCTTACAATCACCACCTCCTCCCGAAGGCCGGAGATCTCCTTCTGAAGGTCTGACACATCAAGGAAAAGGGTGGAGTTTTCTTATTGGATGGCATCCCGTTGAGTGCTCATCTCCCCCCTTGCCTTGGCAGCCTCCTTCGCCCTTGCCTCCAAAAAGGCGGCCAAGCCGTGCAAGCGTTGACCCCTTCGGATTAGCTGCAAAATAAATAAAATAGAGGAGGAATACAATGTCAGTAAAAGTGGATTTTGCCACCTTTCAGGCAACACGAATCAAGGCAGCCAAATTCTTACCTCCAGGGCCTGCTGATTGAATATGCTAAGCTCCCGACCGAGCGAGCCAGGGTCTCCAATGACTTTGAAGTCGTCTTCTTGAAGAATGCCTCGGCATAAATAACTGGCCACCGCCTTGTCAGTTATTGACCAGTTGCCACCGAAGTTCTCCTTCAAAAACTCCTTCAATGGCACAAGTCGTCTATTTGAGCGCCGAGTTAGCTCGCTCGGCACGACAACTTTGCCTTTGGCCGCCACATCAGCAGAATGTTTCCTTGCGGCCTCCTCAGCTTGCCCCCTGATGGCTTCCTCGGCTCACTTTCTTGAGACCTCGTCTGGCTGAACAGGTCTCTCTTGGGCCACCTCACTCAAAGCCTCGATGCTGGGAGGGCAGACATCCCCAGGCATCTCCTCCTCCTCTATTTTGTCACCAAGGATCATCCTTCGGCGGCGGAGGGGCTGATCCCCCACTTTGGGACGAGGCGCCAAAGGACTTGAAGCAACTGCTGTTGTGGGAGGGGCAGCAGAGATTGGGACCGCCACGATGGGAGCAGCGGACGAAGCGCCTTGTTGCAATTTATGTAACTCAGAGGCAGGCAAGAGGTTTCGCCTTTTCCTCTCCTCTTTGGCTTTCCGCTCGGCCTCCCTCTTGGCGATGGCCGGACCAAGAATTCGCTGGGATATATCGTTACTACCAGCCATTTCAGCTGCAACAGAAACATAAGAAAGATAAGTTCCCCTTTAAATCACATATTTCATGCAAAATGCAATGCATGGTTGATGTTCTATGTCAACATTGGTCTACTCCAATTCTAATGCTCACATTCTGCATTCTCAGCGGCTTCGGAGCTAGAAGAACCAAATAGCGTGGTCAGGAGAAAGCTAGACTGGTAAGGCTCTCCATGCCTGCTCACGGCGTCCATCAATTTCTTGATATCGCCCTCATACATAGGCTGACCGGCAGCTAGGTCCTTCAAGACTTTGGCTCCAGCCATTGGGTCAGGCGCACCCCAAATCCGCCGATCATCCCCACCAGAAAATATCTCTCCTTGTACCCCTTCATTGAGGTGGGGATGTACATGAGCTTCTTTTTTGGGCAGTTGGTAAAGAAATATTCCGTCCCATCGCTCCGGCCCAATATGTAGAAGAAATTGGTGAAAAGATCCAGAGTGTGAGCCACCCTCTCTATTTTGCAAATGATTTTAAAGCAGGCCACGGACGTCCACCCGTTCGGATGCAGCTGATTTGGGGCGATCTCATACCCCTCCAGTATCGCCATCTCGAAGGCGCCTAGTGGGAACCTCAAGCCTGCATCTAGGCTCCAAAGGTGGCAGATAAACCACTTATTGTTATCCTTCCCGAAGGGCCCCTCCGTCACCGCCATGGAGTCGGGGCACCGCATCACAGACACGTCGTCGGGGAACCCATACTTGGCAGGGATTTCGGCCACCTCCCCAGGGGTTAAGCGAGAGCACAACTCAACCGTTGCCTTGTCTCTGTATCCTTCCATGAAGCTCCTGTCCAATGACTGCACGCTGCTAGAGGCCATCTTTGGAGAAAGAAAGGAGAGGGAAAATGCAAATCCCTAATTTCTAAAGGGAGTGAATGCAGATGAAAAATCAAAAACAAAGGAAGAAATCGAAGAGCGAGGCGAAGAAGTTACTTACTTGACAAAGGGTCACGTGAAGGATTTTCGGAAAAGAGTAAAAGGAATTTGCTGGAAGAAAGCGAGAAAAAGTTTTGGCAGAGTTTCGCTAGGGATCGAAAAAAGTAAAGAGAAATCCTTCAGAAATTGCCCTATTTATTCTGGAGTACACCAACCGTCTCACCACTAGAAGAATGCCACGTGTTAAAGGCATTATGACTGTACGAAGAGCAAAGCGTCACCCTCGGAATGCACACAGCATTAAATAAAAACAGCTGTCTAGGCAGGCGCGTCTCCTCAGATGACCGCTTTTAAAAATTCAAAAAGCCTGCCAACGGATGCCTTCGGAATGGGACAACTCAAAGCGAACTCCATCCAAACGGAACTTCAAAGGCAAATCCATGCCCGATTGGACCTGTTGAGGGGGGACAAGTGATAACCCAGCAAATATCATTTGCACCAAGGCCCATCTAGTCGGCCCAATAGACTGGCAAGGCTCTACGCCCAACAACAAAGAGTAGTAGGCACGAGCTCTTAGGCAGCGCATACGCCCGATCGGCTGATGTGACCGCCAGTCCCATCAGCCGTCTGACACAAGGCAGCGCTCATGCCGATCAACTGCTCCCTGTCACTTCGCCGCACACTTACTCTGACTGCCAGTAATCACTCCCTAGACACTCAAGTGCCCCTCAACCATCTCATATAAATAGTCCAGCCAACGATGGCCCCAGGTATTGAATCTCTAGCATTCTCTTTCTAAAGCACTTTCTCTCTAAGTTACTAACTTAAGTTTCGAAGTGCTTACGCCTGGTCCGACCGGGCACTCTTTCTTGCAGGGTTATTCTCATCCAATCGGCTCGATCCCTCCTCTCCACATAAAAACAATATGTGATTTATCAAATATGACCTAACCCATTTATATCCATTTAAATCCATTCATATTAGATATGATTTCATAATATTTTCATATATATAATATAAATATAAAATATAAAATATTTTTTAATATTTTATAATACATTTTCTTAATGAAAAATTTTAAAAGATAAAAAGTTATAAAATTTGAGCATATATGATCGATAATATTTATGACCAAAATCCTGTAAATGTTTTATCAATTCATAACCCAACTGGTTATTTACCCGATTTGCCAGCTACAATGCACATATTCAATATTCAATATTTTTTTTCCTTCATTCACACTTCATTAAAAAATTGAAGTATGTTTTCACGTCAAATTGAACTGATTAATAATAAAAATCAGTTTAAATTCAATTTTAACCACCGATTTTGATAATTTTTTAATTTTTTTTTATCGAGCTCTGTAGAATAATAATGTTTTTTTTTTATTTTTTTTGGTGAGATGTATCGTGTAATTCATCATGCATGCTCGCAGCATTAAAAAAAAAAAAACTTCTTTTGTATTTGTGAAAAACTATTTTCTAAAACTGGAAATTCTGATTGGAAGATTTTCTTACAGATTTTAAAAATTACTTTCTAACAGAATTTTGAAAATCAAATTTCAAACATAATGCATAATATAGCAATTGAATCAACACGTAGATATATCAATTAAATCCTTTAAATTATTGGCCTGCAGTGAATAGCTTAAGAATAGAAAGTTGAAGCATAATATATATAAAATTTGCATGCATGATCTGATTTATTCTTTTCTTTTGTTTCTTTATGTAACGCTTTATTATATTATTATATTATTATAATTATTAATTTTTATTTCCCTTTTAGAGTCACAATATGAACTTTTGATTTTGGAGAAGGTAGAATATAATATATAATGTCAGATATTGAAAAAGAATTAAAGATTAAATACCTTGAAATGTCATTGTTAGAATGGCAATGCAAACTATATGAACCATCCAAATAATATTCTATTGGCAGCCAGCAAAAACCACTTTACTTAAGGAATTTCAGAATCATGAACTCATTATTCGAATTAATTATTTTTCTTTGAATCACTTTTATCATATCTTGACTTAAAAAATAATTAAAAAAATATATCATAAAAAAGCAATCCAACTATAAAATTCAAAGGAATACATTTCTCTTTCACAAGCAAAGCGTGAATCGTGTTTTTTTTTTTACAAGTTATTTTTATACCCGTAATAACTTATCCTTATTTTTAATTAGTAAATAGTTATAAATTGGAAATTTATTAGTCTCTATATATATAGTAAGACTATTACTACTATCACCTATCGATTACATATATGGTTTATTCATTTTATACTGATAGCCGAACAATCTTTAGCAGCTTGGCCCATCATGCTTACAAGACCGTAAAGTCGAGCTAACTAAAATCTCTCAATAAATAGCTCGGTATAATCTGAAACCTAGAGAAGCATGAGTTCCCCGAGGCCATCCACTCAGCGTGTTCGGCCATTACCGTGCTTTTGAGTCTAGTTGTCGAACCGTCCAAGAACCTCTCAGCAGCGGCTCGGAAAACATGAACAGCTCGGCCTCCACCATGAGGACAGCCGTTACTCATTAAAGGCTCATCATGAAGACAACCATTACTCACGAAAGTCTCATTATGAGGATAGCCGTTATTCATTAAAGTCTCATCATAAAAGCAGCTGTTATGAATCAAGCAAAGGATCCTATAAAAGGAAGGAGACAGGTACATTTTTGGGTAAGTTTTTACAAGAAATAAATAATCTTCTTTCAGTCATTTTCCTTTACAAGATAGCTCACTAACTTGATCGTCGGAGTCTCCCTTGTCAGATATCCGTCGACTTACTCGTGTTTTCAGGTGACTTAGCCGAAAAGGTGCTCTGAAAATTCTCATTGTCATCATTTGGTGCAAGCATCTTTCGCTCTGACTCCAAAGCCCACTTCACAGCATCGTCCATCTTCGCCCTCGCCTCACCGAGCTCATGCTGGAGCCGAGACGCCTCTTTTTCCGTATTGTTCCGTAGGCTGATAAGTTTGTTCATTTTGCCAATCGCGGCTCTAGTCACCATGCTGCTCTATAAGCACAAGGGAAAAATAAGTTAGACGACTGACAACGAAACAATTAACAAGCATCGACACAAACTTACCTCCACTTCGAGTCTCTTTATAACCTGACTCAGTTCGGCACTAAGTTGCAGCAATGGGGCGGTCTTGACAGGGACACATGACATAAGGTGAGCGAAAGTATTGAAGTCTGGGTTGTCTTTAGACCAACTTCTCCCTTGTTGCCGCCAGAAATGTCAAGCATTATCAGTTAGAGACTTCAATTCCTCGGTCCACGACCTCGGATCAGGAACAGATATTTTATCTCTGCCTGGGCAAGGGTGTTCGGCAGAGGTCGAAGGCGGGGGAGAGCCGCCAAGCACCATTATCGGGGACACCGGCGGAGCGGTGGACAGAGGACTCTGGGTTGGAGTGCTTGAGTTTGGGGCAGCAGAGCTCGAGCAGCGGTAGCTGGAGAACCTTCGTTCGGGTTCGGGACGACAGTAGAGGGGCCTCCTCTAGATTTTTGCCTCTTGGCTCTTATTAATTCGGCTATGCTCAGATTGGAGTTTCTCTTCATAGCTACAAAAAAGCAAGCAATAAGGAACAAATCAGAACTCAAGGAAAAGAAGTAAAATTTACCCTTTCTAGTGGAGCTCGGTCTTCGAGGCGGTGGAGGTATGCCGCACTGGAGTTGCAAATTTATATCAACCTTCTCTTTGACCAGCTCCCTCCATCGGGCCAGGGTTCGCTCCTTATCATCACTGAGCATCAGAGGATTGTCGTTCCTATTCACGAACCGACCCCAGTTAGTTCGAAAGGAGAAGTCTGTTTCTCTCTCGATAACGAAGAATCGGTCCTTCCACTTCTTTAGTGACTCAGGATTCCTAGCAAACACCCTGTACCCGGGCCGAGATTGTATGTATATGATCTTCCCCGTTAGCTCGAAGCCCGACGTTATGGGTAGCTCGGAAGAGTCTGATGGTGAGGTCTATGTCATGCTCGGCAGACCATATTTGCAGCGCCGAAAGGGTGCGCCAGGCATTGGGATGCAGTTGGCTAACCGTCATGTCGTAGTAGTTCAGAAATTCTAGTTCGAAGGCAGTCAGTGGAAGGTTCACTCCGGCTTCGAAATCGGCTTCGTATACAACTATGATTTTCTTCCCTTGAAATTTGGCATTGGCCCTAAGAGAGACGCCGGCAGCACGAACTCTGCACTGATAAGGAATGCCAAGCTTTTCCCTCAACGGGCCCATGTCACTGAATGTTAAGGTGGAGCTTATGCTCCCTACTCGGGGTAGCCTTCGCGGCTCTCTTCTCCCTTCCTATTATCGTTGGCTGATGCTGGGAGAGTTAGGGGGACTCTGAGCGGTAAGCCCTTCTCTACCCTCATCCTTTCAGTGGAGCTCTCAAAGGCACTCATAATTGAAGGTGATAAAAGAAAAAGGTACAAACCTGGTAATTTCAGGAAGAGGCCTTCGAAAGCAATTCTGGGTGAAGCTAGAAAGCGTCTGAGAACGATCACCGGAGAAGAACAACAAACCAGAACCAGGAAGGAAGCAATGATGAAAAGGGAGAAAAGATGAACAGTGAAATTAGGGATGAAAGCGTGAAAGAGAAGTGAAATCCCTAAAATGGAATGGCATTTATAGGCAGAGCGCGCTAATGATCAGGAGACAGGTGGCAAATGTTGAGAGGCAGTGTCAGGACCCATTAAGGCAAGCACAGTTATGCAAGCGTCACAATGATGGCAGTTGAAGGCCTTAGCCGTCACTTCACAGGATACAAGGCGCTGTCCTCTCCACTTTTCTTGCCTCACGCACCTGACAGTTGTTGCCTAAGTCCTGATTGGCTGCCCGAATGACATAAATATCATCCGCCTTGGGGGGGGACTTATGATAGCCGACACTCTTTAGGAGCTCGGCCCATCATGCTTATAGGACCGGAAAGTCGAGTTAACTGAAATCCCTCAATAAACAGCTCGGTATAATCCGAAACCTAGAGAAGCATGAGTTCCCCGAGGCCATCCACTCAGCGTGTTCGGCCATTACAATGCTTTTGAGTCTAGTTACCGAACCGTCCAAGAACCTCTCAGCAGCGGCTTGGAAAATATGAACAGCTCGGCTTCCACCATGAGGACAGTCGTTACTCATTAAAGCCTCATCATAAAGACAGTCATTACTCATTAAAGTCTCATTATGAGGATAGCCGTTATTCATTAAAGTCTCATCATAAAAGCAGCTGTTATGAATCAAGCAAAGGATCATGAAGGAGAAAGGTACATTTTTGGGTAAGTTTTTACAAGAAATAAACAATATTCTTTCAGTCATTTTCCTTTACAAGATAGCTTACTAACTTGATCGTCGGAGTTTCTCTTGTCGGATATCCATCGACTTACTCGTGTTTTCAGGTTTCTTAGCCGAAAAGGTGCTCTGAAAATTCTCATTGCCATCATATACGAATATATATTTATATATCATATACGAATATATATTTATATTGCATGTTTTAAATTTTCAATTGAGTGTAAATATTTATATCATATTTTGAAGGCAATATACCATCACTTTTTAATAAAATAATTAACTATTATGATGAAACATAAATATTATATTCTTTTTTCTGTTTTTTTTTTGAAAGCGATACACACACGGACAGGAAAAGAACACATCATTTATTAAAATCATGGCGATTTTAACAAAGCATGCTAATCCTTATATCCACACACACACCACAATCAACAAGCGATGTGGGATCCCGAAAGACCAGGCCTCACTCCCACTTGCGCAGAAACTAGTCCATTTTTTTAATACTACGACATTTTTTTTAGGAAATATTACGACAATCAAAATCCTGATGATGCAATTATTATTATTTTTTTTATTTTTAATATCATTTTATCAAAATATCTATAATTGTATAAGGCGTAATTATATTATTATTATTATTATTATTATTATTAGAAAAAGTTGCAAAATTTTCAACCATTTGAACTATAAATAATTTTAATTATTATTATTATTGTTATTATTATTATTGAAAAAACTCAAGAATAACTATAAAAAAAAAACCCTAAAAATTTGAATCAATTTGCGATTACAAATTTATAGTTTAAAACGTAACAATTAGACTCCCAAACATTTGAGTGGCATTTTAATTGTACTATTCCGTCTATATTTCCGCTAAAAACAAACAAAATTGAAAATACCAACTCGGAGTTGGCAACTCCTATTAGGCCTGTCAAACTTGGCCCAGACCCAAAAACCCCACCCAACCCGCCCAGAAAAAATTGACCCAAATTCAACCCAACTAAAATTCTACCCATCTGGACCCGCCCAAAACTAACCCAGTAAAACCTTGACCCGTTCGGGTTTGCCTTCAATGCCCAACGGGCCTATGCCTATTGGATTTGCCAAAATTAATCGTTTTGTTTCTGCCTCTCTCTCTCTCCGTCTCCATTCAGTTCTCCCTGCCCCTTTCCACTCTCTTCACCTCTCTCCCTCTCCACCATCCACTCGTCGCCGGCCACCAGCTCGTTAGTCATCGTTAGTCTCCTATTAAAAAAATTAATATTCTTTTAGATTTTCTTTGATATTTAATATACTTAAAAATTAATAACAAGTTCCTCTTATTATTAATAACTCAATAACTTCACCTTTTTTATTTTTCAATTTTGTTACTTTTATCTAAATATATAATAAAAATATTTTTTTATCATAATTCATGTTGATAATACTTATTATGACAATTAAAATTAATTATGATTTATTTTTTAGTTGGAAAAGTTATAAAAAGTAACCCAATTTAATTTTTAAGATAATAAAATTTATTATTAGTTTGAATGGTATCAAATATTAAATAAAAAATTGAAAATTTATTTTTTAATAAAAAATTAACTTTTTCGTTAATTTTAATGCAACTATGGACAGAATATTTAATTGAAATACCCCTAAAACTAAGTGTAGGCATGGACTGGTTAACCAATCTAATTTCTATAGCATATTTTTCAAGTCTAATCTATTAACGTCAATTTTTTAAAATCAAAGTTAAATTTCAGTCCATTAACAACCAGCTAACTATATAATATAGTCAATTAACTATTAATCATCAATTAATCATTAAAGTTAAACCGATACAGATACCCTAACTTCATAAAAAAAAAAATCTGTCCATAAACTTAAAATATAAATTCTAAAAGTTTTAAATATAAAAGTATAGATAAAAAATAACTCATTAAAATTTAATTTCAATATAATAAAAAAATTAAATACATGCTCTATAAGACAATAAAATAATAATTCAATACTAATTTATCACTTATCAATATTGACAAATGGATGATTTTCGGTGATTGAGGTATAAAATATATTTATATTTATATAGAATAAAATGATAATAATTAAAATGTGAACCAATCAATTAGTCATACATTCAAATTCATTTAGACTATTTAACCGCATAAATCGATTTGAAAAATATTAACTATGATTTAACAGTTTTTCTATTTTTTTGTCCAATTCTACTTAAAACGTTAGAAATTCAATTATTATGTTTTAAAATATAAGATTTTTAATTTTTGAATTAGCCTAAATGTTAGGATTTTTTTAATTACCACTCAAATTTGTTACGTACTACGTATGTGCACAAAAAAAGTTAGACAATATAAAAGTCAATACTAAATATCTTAAAATTTCTAATATGGAAATTGTTGATTGTTAATTTTTTAAAATTTTATATTTATGAAAACTAAAATCTCAAAAACAGTTTGAAGATGAAATTTCAGCTATGGATATTAGTTATTATCACACAGATCAAATAATTAATTAATACTCTCTCATTTCACTCAGTTTAATTAATACCTTTTAATAGGATTTTTTTTTAAATAATGTATTTTAAAAAAATAATTAGAATTTTAAGGTGTTTAGAAAAATATTTTGAGATTTAGCTGCGAAAATGGATCTTTCTTTTTTGCAGCTTTTTCATGCATCTTCTTTTTTTTTTTTTTAATTTTTTAATTTTATTTTATTTTTTATTTTGGATAAGAAAAAATTCTTAATTTTATTAATACAGGAAAAATATTTTTTTACCTAATTTGATAAATAGGATAACCTTTTATTAATATGAGAAAAATATTTTCATTTTACTCAATTTGATAAATAAGATAAAAAAAATTATAGGTTAATAATAATTTATTAAAATATGAAATTAGTAATATTTTGTGCAATTAAAATAATTAAAAATATAAATAATACATTTATTATATGAATAGTCAAAATTAAATAATATTTTGGTTAAGTGGGAGGACCCCGGGACTCTGACCGCGTGCCTGCGACTCATAGGTAGTGGCTTGGTTAAGGGAACCCACTGGAGCCGTAGCGAAAGCGAGTCTTCATAAGGCAATTGTCATTGCTTATGGATCCAAACCTGAGTGATCTATCCAAAACCAGGATGAAACTTTGGTGAAACTAAGTGGAGGTTCGAACCGACTGATGTTGAAGAATCAGCGGATGAGTTGTGGTCAGGGTTGAAATGCCACTCAAACCCAGAGCTAGCTGGTTCTCCCTGAAATGCGTTGAGGCGCAGCAGTTGACTGAATATCTAAGGGTAAAACACTGTTTCGGTACGGATCACAAGAGCGGTACCAAATCGAGACAAATTCTGAATACTAGATATGAACTCAAAATAACAGGGGTCAAGGTCGAGAACCAAAATATTATTTGATTTTGGTTTATATATAATAAATATATTATTTCTATTTTTTAGTTATTTTTATTATAAAAAATATTATTAATTTTAAATTTTAATAAATTATTATTAACCTACAATTTTTTTATCCTATTTATCAAATTGAATAAAATGAAAATATTCCTCTCATATTAATAAAAGGTTATCAAATTGGATAAAAGAAAAATATTTTTTCTGTATTAATAAAACTAAGAATTTTTTTTATCTAAAACAAAAAAAAATTAAAAATTAAAAAAAAAAAAAAAGAAGTTACAGCTTTTCCAAATGGAAAAGCTGCCCACAAAAAAAAAAAAAAAGTGTTCAATTTTCGCAGCCCACTACTACGAAAATAGATAAAAACCCCAAATTTCAAAATATTTTTCTAAACACTCTAAAACTATAATTATTTTTTAAAATACATTATTTATACAAAAAAAAATTCCCTTTTAATAGACCTGCTAAATTTTAATCTTAACCTAAAATTCGATCAAAAACTATTTCGAGAAAAAATATGTATGATTCGATCCAAAAAATTAAGTGTTGAATCTGATGGCCTGTAATCTGAATGGATTGATCCGAAACTTTTTTAAAAAATTTTATCAAATTCAAGTGATCAATCAAACTTTTTTTTTTTTAAAAAAAATTTATATATTTTGTGTCATTTTGTTGATATAAAAATTTATACTATCATAAATTATCCAATATTCTCTTTTCATTTTTACTCTTAGCTTGTGTTCTGAGTTAGAAAAAATGTTGAATGCTTAATGGTGGGGTTCGAAAAGAGCAAGCAATAAAAGTATTTACTGGAAAAGCTGGGCTCATCTTTGTAAAAGCAAATATAATGGTGGTTTAGGATTTAGAACTTTTCATGAGTTCAATCTAGCTATGTTAGGTAAACAAGTTTGGCGTTTAATTTTTAATCTAGACTTATGGTTTCTCGATTTTTCAAGGACAAATACAGTCTCTCTTGTTCTTTTTTTGAAATTAATATTGTTAGTAATTCTAGTTGTGTTTGGAGGAGTTTAAGGACAATACAAGAGCTTATGAAAAGGGGTTATCGAATGAGGATTGGTAGTGGTGAAGACATTCTGGTATGGAAATCTCTTCGGCTACCTAATAAGAATAATCCTTTCATTTCTTCTACTCTTCCTGCTGGCTTGGACTATGAGAATACAAAAGTTTTTGATTTGCTATCTGATAACTGTAGGAGTGTTCATGGACCGATTAACCAATTCATGAGACAAAAAAAAAATCAGTCCGTTAATATCAATTTTTTCAAAATACTAACAATTAATCGGTCCGTTACAATCGGTTAATCAGGTTATTGGTCTCATTTTTTCGGATCGGTTAACCAGTATTTTTTGGTTAACTACTACAATTATAAGATGCATTCATAAATAAAATTAAAATGTTCAAAATACTTAAAAATTGAAACTTTTTCACTATAATATAATATCATTGTTGTTAAAATAAATTTTTTTATGGATATAAGTAACTTTATTTTTAAGAATTATTTTTAAGAATTAGGACTTAATAAATAAATAAATTAACCGATTCATGATCATACTAATTAGATTGACGGTTATACTTACTAATCGCCAATTTGAAAAAAAAAAACTTAAAAACTTCAAAATAATTATAATAATAAAAAAATATAGCAAAAATACTTAAAAAATAAAAATTATTAAAATAAATCAATCCAACGCTAACAACTATTTTACTTTATTTTTTAACTCGACACACATTATTTTCACATATATTAAAAATTTTAGTTTTTATTAAAAATTATTAAAAATTTTAGTTAATATACTAATGTTATACAACTTTTCGAATATATTTTGATTTTCATTAATAAAAATTTGATAAATCAATAAATAATAAAAAAATACTAAATATGAATATATTGAACAATTAATAAATTAACTAAAATGTCTTTTAAAAAAACTAAAATAAAATTGAAATATATTTTAAAGTAAATGAAAATTAAAGAAATATAAATAATTAAATATAAAAATAATGAAACAAAAAAATTATAATAAAAAATAATGAAATAAAGTTAATAAACTGTAGAGGTATTCATGTACTGGTTATCGGTTCGGTTAACCGGTCCATAAACTTTAAAAAAATAAGTTAATTAATATCTATTTTTTAAATACACTAACAATTAACTATAAAAATTGATTCGATTAACTTATTTTTCAGATCGATTTCGATTCGGTTTCTCGGTAAATCAAGTCCAACGATTTTTTTGAACACCCCTAGATAACGGACTCACTTGGAAGGATGACATTTTGAATTATCTTTTTAATGACAGATACAAGCAGCCGATTCAACAAATTCCTTTGGGTGTCCGACAGCCAAGTGATTCTTGGTGGTGGCATCCTGAACCAAAATGTATGCATTCTATTAAAGTGCTTACCTTCTACTTCATACTTACATCTGGACCCTTAATTCTCAAAATCCTTTATGGAAGAAACTTTGGAAGCTAAATACCCCTCCAAAGGTTCTCAATATGATTTGGAGAGCAAGCACAAATTGATTTCCTACTAATGTTCTTCTCTATTCCCGGAAAGTTAATATTGATCCGCTGTGTAGTTTGTGTGGTCTTATTGATGAAACTATAATTCATGCTTTGCTTGACAGCCCCCTAGCTAGGGAATGCTGGTCTCGTTCTTCATGTGGGTATATAAGAGATTCTTTTGTGAATTTTATTGATTGCCTGGCTTTTATCTTTAGTAATTTGTCAATTGATACTTGCTTAGAGGCTATAATGCTTTGTTGTAATGTGTGAAAAAATCTCAATGAGTTTGTTTGGAATGGGAAAAGTAGTCAGGTAGAACGTATTATGGCTGGTGGTTTTAATTTACTGTAGAGCTATAAATTAGCTAGACTCAATCCTGTTTTGTCTAATAATGTTGCTCTTCAATTGGATGTTTCTGCTTCTAGTGGTTGGAAAAGAAGTTCTATTGGTTGGCTGAAGCTAAATGTAGATGCAGCTCTGTTTCATAATAAAACAGGGGTTGGTTTTATTTTTCGGGAAGAGCTGGGTTTATTTGTTGCAGCAAGTAGTGGCCCCTTACATGATACTTCTTTCCCTGTATTGGCTGAATGTCTTGCTATTTGTGAAGCTCTCAGTTGGATCAAAACTCAAAATATGAATCACATCATTGTTTAATCTAATTCTTAAGTCATTGTCCAAGCTCTCATGTCAAATTTTCATTTAGGATTCAATTTGGGTCTTATAGTTGATAATTGTGTTTGTTTGTGTTCTCATTTAACAAATGTTAAGTTTGTTTTTGCTAAAATATCAGCGAATTATGTAACTCGTGCTTTAGCTAGAGCTTCAATTTTTTTTTCCCGGTCTTCATGTTTGGCTGGATACTCCTCCAAACTTTTTGTACTCAATGTTGACTGCAAACTCTGTTTAATGAAAATCATTTTTTTTTTCAAAAAAAAAACCGAATTCATCAAATTTTGTGAAACAATGTCGTTTTGGGTGTGGATATATATACATATACATATACATACATACATATACATATATATGCATGTGTATAGATATAAATGCATGTAACATGTACATATATACATGTATGTAGGTGAGTGTACATACATATATAAATGCATGTAAACAATGTATATATGCATACATAAATATGTGTGCATGTATATATATATATATGGATATATATACATATACATATACATACATATGCATATATATGCATGTGTATAGACATAAATGCATGTAACATGTACATGTATACATGTATGTAGGTGAGTGTACATACATACATAAATGCATGTAAATAATGTGTGTGTGTGTGTATATATATATATATATAATGAACCGTTATTATTGTTTTATTTATTTGAACAAATTGGTTAATATAAAATGACAATTTAATTGAATTTTAGTATTTTTTTGAATTTTAAAAAAATATTATTTTAAAATAGTTGAGACATATTGATAATTTTTTTAAAAAAATAATAGACAAAAAATTAATTTAATAATTTAAAAATTAATCAATCAGTCCGATATTAAAAAAGTAAATTAACTAGAAATTTAATTCGAAAAAAATAATTTAAAACCGATCTCACATATATATTTTTTAAAGTTTTAAATTATCAAATTTAACGAAAGAAAATATTTTTAAAAATTTTCGAATAGAGCGAAAATGATAAAGAGTAATTTATAAGTAGATAAAAGCTTTTACAATTTCTCGCGATATGATAAATTGGGTAGATTTTGGGGTGTCGCGTTTGAGAGGACAGGAGCAGAGGTCCAGCTGGCTAGACCGAGGCTCTAGATTTAATTGGGGACCCTACTTCACGTGCAGCTCACGTCCCCACCAGTTAAATAGCCATGGACACGTGTCTAATAATAATAAGAAGAAGACACGTTTCCTGATCATACATCGTTTAAACAGGACCACTTTTGTCCTCTTTATTACAACCAGGTCATATTAACCTCCCCCTCCTTCCTTTCAACACCTGGCCCACTTTCTTCGCCCTTTCCCCTTCCGCGTCGCGACAAATTCCATACAACTACTAAAATTTTGATTTTCTAGTACTCTTTTCTTATATAAAAAAATATTTTCTCCCTATTATTATATTTTTTTTATTATTTATTGCCATTAACTTGGCCATAAATAACATTGTGTAAGTAGAAATCATACAAAATATTAAATTTATTTATGAAGTTTGAATTTTTTTATAATTATATTTTTTTAAGATAAAAAAATAAAATTCAAATCATAATCAATTAAAAAAATCTTACCTAGTGATGGTTAGATTATATAATTAGTTGACTTGTTATTTTATTATTATTAACAAGCATAATGAAATTACATTTAATAGTTTTAATAAGCAATAAAATTTCATTAAAAATTTGTGCAATATCATTTCACAAATAAAATTTAAAACATGAATATAAATAAATTTACTGTTTTAGTAAAGTATAAATTTTTAATCAATATGTTATTCTTTTATTTCCCAAAACAAGAGTAGTAAGTATTATGTATTTTCAATTTTTCATATTATTTTCTGATTTTGATTTAAAAATTTCATACGGTAGAAGAGGTTATTATGGATAATTGGATAAAATATTAAATAACGAATTTCTAAAATAGAACAAGGAGGCTTCTTTTCTTTCTGAGTAGATAAAAACTGCAAAATGCCGACGTGGCATCCCCAGGAAACGTAATCAGGACGTCTTAGTAATTTCAACACATTTACAGTAACAGTAAAAAGATTAAAAATAGAATATTCTCTTTTTATTATTTTTATTTTTTAAAAAAGAAAAAGCCAGCCTTATCCATCATATAAGTTACCTACAAACCTTTATAAAAGCAGATCAAAATCCTCCAATTTCGACGAAACCCAAAACCAAAAAAAGTCATTTTAAATCTCCAGAGGAAGATTAATGGCGACCAGTAAGAGCTACTTTGCAAGGCAAAACTACAGGTTCTTAACCAGCGATCAGACTCTTCACGCGCCGCTCAATCACGACGCCGCATTCGAACTCGAAGAGGCTGATATTTATAGCAACTCGGTCGCAACTCGCTCCAACTCGCCCGAGTTTCGCAAGGCCGTTCCGAGTTCGAGACTGAACAAGAAATCGGCGGCGAGTAGACCGGTCGGCGGGACGGCCTCTTCGCTGCCGGTGAATATACCGGACTGGTCGAAGATATTGAAGGATGAGTATAGAGAGAATCGGAGGAGAGATGTGGATGATGATGATGATGAAGTGGACGGCGAGGATTGTTTCGACGGTCTAAGAGTTCCGCCTCACGAGTTCCTGGCGAGGACGAGGATCGCATCGTTTTCTGTGCACGAAGGAGTAGGGAGGACTTTGAAAGGAAGGGATCTGAGTAAGGTCAGGAATGCAATTTGGGAAAAAACTGGGTTTCAAGACTGAAATTATGAAGAAATTGAGGAGTTCTTTTTTTTTTTTGGGATAAATATCAGAAAATAAATTAACAGCGAGGATTTTACAGAGAAGAGCAAAGGAATTCATTACTGCAAGCTTCTTCTTTTTTTTTTTTTTTCTTTTAGAGTAAGTTATAGTGGGGTTTTTTCTTTTTTTTTTTTTTAATATTTGGGTTGGGATTTTATTTTATTTTAAAATTTTGATGACTCTTGTCTGGTCAAGAATATCACTTTTATGGTTGTGATATGGCTTCTTTCTTACTAACTTGTTCGAGATTGTATCAGAAATTGCAGAGAAATTATCTGCTAATTTTGATTTGAATTTCTTTACTCTTTGTTTTGAGTCGTGGGTTTTGAAAGTTGAAGTAGTTGTAGTCTTCAGGGGGCAAATTGGGAACAAAAATGGAAATAATGGGGTTGGATCAAAAGCGTCAATAATTGCCAAGTTTGTGTTTATCGTGGTGGAGTATAAACTGGCATTAAATAATATTTGATAGCGACCCCTTTGGAAATATAACTTTTCTTAATCAATTATTCTTAAATAAACTGATTTATACTTAAAAACAAATTACCTTTGAAATTTACAAATGACTTGCGACTTTTTCTTTAATTAATTTATTAATTCAATTAATATAAACACTAACATAGTCTCGCCTTTCAATACCTATAACGGTAATTCGACTTTAGTTAGGGAAACTTAGGACTTGTAGTTAAGGAAACTTAGGACATTCAATTTAGTTAAATATTTTCCTTCCAAATAATTTATCCGTTCTTTATTATCTACTTAGGAAACTTAGGAGTATCATTTTTTTATCCGTTCTATTTAGTTAAATATTTTCCTTAGGAGTATCAATTTTTTTAGTAAAATTCAAATTTTATTTATATGCTATTTTTAAATTTTTAATGTAATTTAATTTTTTTTAATTTAATTTTTATTTTTAATAAAAATTTATCAATTAAATTTATTTTTTTACATTAAATCACTCAATATACATTGAATCACTCAATTTTTTTTTTAAATTCAAGATTAATTAATATTTATTAATTCTAGTAAAAATAATAAAAGTGACAATTATAAAAGAATGGAGGGAATAATACTAACACTCATGTTGATAAGGGCAATGATTTTATATACGATAAATGCCATGTAATGTCTGGTTGGTTGGCATGAAATTGTAAAAATAGCATGAATCAGTTTATTTATACAAGTTCAAAACATAAATGAAATTAATTACGGATTTGAAAATGTGAACCGTCAACAGATTATGTTTAAGTTGGCCTAAGTGTGAACCATATATGTTGAATGGTGTAAACATGTCCATCCCATGTTTCATTTAATTCTTTTCATATAAGTATTAATGAAAATAAATTTTCCAATAATTCAAGTCAAAACTTAGAAAAAAAAAAATTGCTAGCACGTGACACTTATTCATAAAAATAAAAAAAAATAACTTTCAAAGATATCATTAATTAACCTGCCTACGTTATTAATTAAGATATTATATATTAAATTCCTTAATTTCTTTGTCTCTTACTTTGCCCATTTCACTCAAAATGTGAATTTTTTAAGATTTTCACACAGATAAGAAAAATCATTAATTAAGTTCAATTCTATAAATTATTTATTATAGTTCACTATAATATCCTTTTATCAATTCTTTATAATTATATATTCTTATTTTATTAATTATTTTTTTAGTGCATACATAAAATAAAAGTAAAATAGAAAAACACATAATTAATATTTTTTAAAATTTAAAAATTGAACTTGAAGTGAAAAAAATAACCCTTCAAAATTGACAATTTGAGTGGAATAGATGGAATATTATATTAGAACCTTATTTTGTCTTTTCAGAAACGGAATTTAGTGTCTATTAAGATATATAATTATATATATATATTTGATGCAAATAATAATACGTAATTACATATTAATGCATTGTAGAAAAAATAATGGGTATATTCTATATACTCCCATGATTTCAGAAAAATAGTTCTATTTTATTGTATGTTCCATAATATAACCCACTTGCTAATTCTATCCTATATCGTATAGCTAATTTGTAAATTAACCATAATACCTTTATTTAGTTTTTAATATACACAAATTTTTATTTAATTTTTTATACATTTTTTCAAATAAAACTTAAAATAATGTAATATTTAATATCCTAACTTTATATCTCTTAATCAAATTGATTTATATTTCCTATATACTAATATTACATCCATTCCACCAGTTTGTCACTTGAATTTTTACATATTTCATTGATATTAAATTAATTATTAGTTTTATTTAATTTTATAAAAAAAATATATTAAAGAGATTAAAATGCCCTCATCTTAAATTAAAATATTTGATTTCCCAATGTTACTATTATCTAATACTCCCTACATGCCACTTCAAGTGGTCACTTTCAGTTTAATATGTAAATGAAAAAATGATTAGAAAACTTTAATTTTATAAAAAAGTATTAGTAATTAACTAATTTACCCTTTTTTAATTCCAAGTATAGCATTTAATTTTTATATAATTAAAATTAAATTTATCACTTTATTAAATATAATAGTGCATAATAAATAGGGCAGACATATATACATTTTCCTTAAATTTCTAAAAAAATTATTTAAAACGGGACAAAGTAAAAAATGAAAAATGACTAACTAAAATGCAACGAGTAATTTTAGAAGGATAAGAATAATAAAAGCAAGTATGGAAAAAGAAAAATATTAATAAATTTATTAAATGTTTTGTTGAGTACACATTAAGGACAAAATTTAAATGCATGCAATAAATTTTATATTATAGTATTTTATAAAGTGACGAATTGGTGAGGTGATTTTTTTTTTTAAGTGACAAATGGGTGGCACAGATGGGATATAATTATTCATTATTTTAATTTTTACAACAATAATTGTACATGACATAAATGAAAGATATAATTGATAAACTATAAATAAAATTATATTTTATAATAATAAAATTTAACTTTTTTTTAACCGTATGAAAATAGAAGTGGGACTATATATATTATTTTGGGTCGATCGGAATACAACGGAAAAAGATATTTTTCATAGAAAAAGAAATTGGGTATATTTTTATATGTTCTTTGCTTTTTAATTTCCACCATTAAAAGCAAGGATAAGCTATAAGTTGTTAAAATATTTGGACACAAAAACCAATTGGATATGTTCCTGATAATGGTAGCATTATTTGGGTTAGTGACGAAGGAACATTTTGGTACAAGCTAATCTTGCTAATGGGATAGGGATAAGATTATAATTTATAATTAATAGGTTAGGTACTTAGGTGCTATTTAAGACTTCCTATACTTTATACCAGGATGCTGTTGAATAAATTAATCTGACAAATGATATAACTTGCAATTAATTGGACCTTGGATCTGCTACATAATACTACTATTTAAATCATACTATTTTTTAAGTGAATTACTTACATATTGGATTATGATCCTATTTAAATAATACTACTTCTAGTTTATCAAAATATGCTAAGTGGGAATTAGAAGCCTCACGTGAAATTCAGGTACAAGAATAGAAGAGATGGCCATAAGATTATAAATTAAGCATTAAAATGCACATTACAGCTGTAGTTATAAATGGTTAATGATTCTTTTTGTTATACTCATTTGCATTAATTTAAATTTATTAATTTAATTAATTTAAATTTATATTGGTCATATCCAAAAATAAAAGGTAAAACGTGTTTTTTACTTATAATGCAGGTACCCAAGTACTATAAAAAAAATATAAAATAGCAACTAAAAATAATAAGAATATTGTTTTCCGTTGCTATATATGCGAGATTCGGGCTGTAAAAAACCGAACCGAAATCGAAAACCGAACCAAATGAATTTTGATCCACTTGGTTATGTTTTTTCGATTTTCGGTTCTGAATCGAAGTTAAACTTCGGGTATTTCAGTTCGGTTCTTATGATTGTAAAACCGAAAGAAGCGAACCGACCAAAGTTTATTAAATTCACCATTTTGTTTTATATATATATATATATATATATATATATATATATAAATATTTATTTATTTATATAACCTAAACCTAAATATTCACTATAATTATATTTATTTACGTATATATATTTTTTAATTGAAATACATTGAATATATTATTAATAAAAACTTATGTTGTATTTATTTTTAATGTATATTTTTTAGTGTAATTTTGCTTAGTATTTATTAAAAATATAATATAAAAAAATTATGTATATTTTATCCTTTTAATTATTTTAAATTGTTTTATTTTATTGAATATAAATTAATTTAATTTATGAACCCATATAAATTAAAAATATAAAAAAAAACTTATATTTGTGAAGAACCGATTGGACCGAACTGACCGAAATTATTTCGGTCCTAAAAACTTTGGCCCTCGGTTCGATTATAAAAATTTGTGAAGTTCGATTTTCGGTTTGTTCGGTTCGGTCCAAAACCGAGCCGAACCGACCATTTGTTCACCCCTATGCGAGACAATCGCGAGTATTAGGCGATAGCATCACCAAATTTGGACGCTAATTTTACAATGCCAACAATACTAGCAAGGACCTCATGTATCATAAACCCCTACAAAATTATAAATTTGGCTACGACTAACAAATACTAAGCTAAAATTGATCCAATAACGAGGCCAAAACTTCACGCTAATAGTTAAATACACAAACTTTAAATTTCTTATTAAAGAATAAGAAATTCTCCCATCTCATCTCATCCATAGAGAATTAATAATTTTTTTACTAACATATAGCATCTATTAAAATTGACGTGGCAAATCAATTACATTTTGACAATCATTAAAGAAAATAACTGCTTTGCATATTAAAGTGTAATTAGTCTAGTGCACTATTTCTTTTATAGACCTGGGTAAGAAAAAAATTTTCATTATTATGAGATTTGTATTAGCTGCAATTCAATTAATATCATAATGTGGTCTAAGCTAAAGGCAAGATAAAGGAAGAAATTGTTGAAGTTGGGCAAGCTACATTGAGGATTAAAATCTCAACATTTTATAGGTAAGGCGTCAGCTGAACTAACACCAACCTTTAAACCATAAACCTCATTCATTCAGTCATTCTCCTCTGTCTATCTCTCTCATTTTTCCCCAAAAAGTATCCTATCATTAGATTGACTTATACAGGCAACACAAAATTAAAAACACAAATTAAATAATATATTTTAATGACTAGTGTCTACGTCAACTTGCAAGCAAAATATACATTTAATGCCACATTTGAGAATTCAAAGCTAACCTCAAAACTTACTACAAGAACTAGAGGCAGTAAATTTTGACCAAGTCACCTGTCACCCAAATTCAAGTCAATTCATTAATGATCTCCTTTTAATTCAATACATTTGATTTGTAAAGTTACCGATTTAATCTATATTATCCTATCAATTTATAACTGATTTATATATTATTTATGATTTTATATTTTTTATATAACATAAATATTAAAAGAATTGTTTTTACATGTTATATATTTTTTTTTAAATTTTTATTGAAAACTTTTTAGAAAACTGAAAAAAGAAGTAATAAAAATTGATTTATTTATGATTCATTTAAAAATGATCAATTTGCATGATGAGTAAAATCACTTTGCCATAGGCGGCATTTCTCTTCTTCTACTACCTGTACCAGGTGTGGCAACTCCAAGGAGGATGCGTTGCATGTTCTTCGGGACTGTCCTGGGGCCACTCAATTCTGGAGTTTTGTTCTTCTCGAGCAACTGGTGGATCCTTTCATGGAGGCCAGCCATATTAAGGACTGGATATACCTTAATTTGAAGTTGAAAGAGGTTCATATTGAGAGTATTAGGTGGCCGGAATTCTTCACCATTAGCTGCTGGTTTCTTTGAAAAAATAGGAATAATTTAATTTTCAAGAATATTCAAAGACCCATATTCTTATTAACCAGGGACGTAATGAATTTTGCCAATTCTTGCTTAAACGCCTTGAACCACACTAGCTTGTCTGATCATTATATGGCTACTCAATCCTTGGTGGCTTGGTCATGCCCTCCCCGCAACAATATTAAGATCAATTCGGATGCGTCAGTGCTTTCTATGGGAGGTATTGCTACTTGTGGAGGTCTGTTGAGGAATTCTCTTGGTGCTTGGAGTACAGGATTTGTAGTTAAACTCGGGGTTTGTCCCATCCTTCAAGCAGAAATATGGGGAGTCTACTATGGCCTTCGTCGAGCCAAGGAAGAAGCTTTCGAAAACGTGGTCGTGGAGTGTGACAATAAGGTGGCCATTGACATGATTTGCGGCAAGTGCTCTGTCAACTCGCACTGCAGCTCTCTCATCCAGAATATTCGAAGGCTCTCTCTCAGCTTTACTACTATCTCCTTTAACCACATTCACAGGGAAGCTAATTTTGCTGCGGATTTTCTCTCGCATCTTGCGCACGGTTTCCCTCCAGGTTACCATGTGATTCATGAACCTCCTTCCGGAATGAGCAACTGGCTGCACCACGACTCTGTGGGAGTTTCTTATTTTCGTTGAGTTTTGTTTGTGAGCTGTGCTCACTCTTTCTTTACCAAAAAAAAAAAAAAATCACTTTGCCATGCTTTATAATTGGTACGAACACCACATAAATACATTTTGTTGGCTCAAAAAGCTAAACAATCAATCTTGAATTTTCATGATTAACAAAATTTTCTAATCAATTAAGTTTTTGGTCTTTCTAAGATCATATTTTATAGGTCCATTTTAATCGAATCTAATGACATGTGCTATATCCAGTTCAAAACAGATCAGACATGTTCTACTTTCGTATAAGTATCAGACCTGATAGTGCTATGATGATCAAGACTCTTTATTAAATATTTGTAAAATCATTTTTGAGGATTCACACACTCACATAAATTATTCACCGCATTTAAAGCTTTTTCAAAATCATATCTTAACTTATTTAAATTTATTTCTTTCCAAAATTTGATTTTTTCATATATATGTTTTTTTGAGAAAGAAAATAAAATTTTGAAATATTTTCTAACAGATCGGATTTCATTTAGGGAAACACACAAATCAAATCTCTTTTGCTTATGAAAAGGTTTTTGAAATTGAATTCACAGTCAACAACTATTTTGTTTTGACTATAAAATGATTTTTTATTGAAGTGTTCTAACATGTGAGTGAAAACACATTTCTAATCTAGGTTTAATCCGTTTGTAAGTTTCCATTCCACCACGAACATTTACAATCACATCCTCTCAAAATGGTTATATTTTTATCGTAATCATATTATTGAGGTTTATAAATTGTGAGATAATGTGAGGTTAGGTTGCTAGACTCTAAGGAAATAAACTATCACGTGTTTAGATTCTTTTACTTGGGAAAAAGAGCCAAGTGTTTTTATCCTTTTACTTGAGAAAAAAGGGTTAAGCGTTTTAGAGTTTTTTACTTGATATAAAAACTTGTAATCTGCTTTTAACTCTTGTCGGCTAAATAAAGTAAAACTAGAAAAAAAAAAACTTTTAAAATGAATTGTCTTAAGCAAATGATGTAAGCAATAACTGAACTTTTATAAATTGCAGTGCCAATATCTCTATCGCTTACTCTTTTTAAATTCGTGCTATATATATTTATACTGTGCTGAATCTATCTAATTATATACCTGTTATGTATTCTATAACATAGAGTCAAAAATCAGTTTGTGTTCTACCACAATATGAAATTGAATTTTTTCATAAATTATTTTAGTAAGTTTTAATCTGATTTTCACCCATCAAAAATTTCGTCCATGCATATGTTTAACATTGAAAAAAGTTGATTAAAAATATTTTAAGTTAAATGCATGAAATTGATTTATTATGATTTCGGTGCTATACTTCTAAAACTGCTTCTGTTATAATTTATTTCAATTCTAAGAAAAATTTGTAATACTCTATTCAACTCCCTCTAGAGTTTATATTCGGGGTTCACACATACCACTCAACAAAAAAAGATAAGGGAGAGTTGGCCGATGATCCAATTTGTTTATAGACTGCGAAATTTTAATTCATTCATAACTCAACTATATTTATGATATGATTCGATATGTTTGCCATTTATAAGTCTGTTTCCTCCTAATTTGTTCTTTTATTCAGTTATTTATTTTTGAAAAACCTCTTTGTTTTTTTTAAAAAGTGATGCTATATGGGTGGGGTGCATATTCACATGGAATATAATTAGCCTACTCAATTTTTAACAAGGCAAATGCTAATATATTGATTTGAAAATAATACAGCTACTCAATTTAAATTTATTGAATGTAACTTTTCTCAATTAATATTATAATTTTTTTTATTTGAAAAACAAACACACATATAAATGTTAAAAGTAGAGCAAAAATTTTTGTAGACTTTTATATTATTAATTAACAATAGAGTTCTATTTTAATTAGGTTATTAGAATTGATGACCAATAATACCAAAAAATAATAAAAATTAAAGAGTCCTATTAAAAAAATGGAATTAATAACCAATAATATTAATATATATAAAAAAAATTGCACATGAAAATTTTAGGTGTAAAACAATCACAAAATTTGTTACTTAGCAATATTTTTCTTCTGGGCCTACCTTAAAACAAAAGTATTTTTTCTTGTGATTTTTATATTCAATATAACATTTATATCAGATAAAGTTTGAATACACTAATAACTCTATATGAAAAGAATTTTATATCAATTATTATTTCTATTATAATTTGAATTTGAATCATTTTTATAAGTATTTTTATCTGAACATAATTATCTTATCCTATTTCCAAAAAGAATTTGAGTTATATTGGAAATTGGTTTTTAGAAGATGAGAAATAGGATTCAACACGTAAGAGAAAATATTCTCCCTCTCATAGTCAAAATCACTAAGAGACTTTTAGATTGTGAAAAATAGATGTTAATCGCAAGTGGATAAGAGTTTGCTAAGAAACACAAAACCAAATCCTTGTACTCGCTTCTGTAAAATTTATGCGCTACAAAAAATAAATACACTATTGTATTTTGCTTAATTTACCAACAATATCTAATTTATTATTTAATTCATCTAATTTTTTTATATTTACTTACATTTCAATATTTTTATTTATAATTTAATTCCTCTAAATATAAAGTTTTAGTAATGTCCCTTTTAGTATGGGTGTTCAAAAAAACTGTTGAACCTGGTTAATTGAAAAACCGAACCGAAATTGATTCGAAAAATATGTTAACCAAACAGTTTTTTATTGTTAATGGTTGGTGTTTTAAAAAAATCGATATTAATGGAATGATTTCTTTTTTTGCTCATGATCCGATTAACCGAATTGATAACTCACTATAAAAAAAAAATTAAAAATAACGACGGCACTATTTTAGTTGCTAATTAGCGACGAATTGCAGAGTTCGTTGTGAAAATTGCTTTAACCAATTAGGTGGCAAGTTTAGCGATAGAAAAGAAAAAATCGTCGCTATTTTTGGCAGCAATTGTTGATGCCATTTTTTGCGACTAAATTAGCGACCGTATTTGTTGTCGCTAAAAATATTTTATTTTTGTATTTTTGAAAATTATGTTGCGACGGATTTTTTGTCGCTAATGGATGTTGAAATTTAGCGATGAGATAGCGACGGTATTATTGGTTGCTAAGTGTGGAGGAAAATTTTGGCGCATTTATTTTCGACTATTTTAGCGATGATTAGTTGTTGTCGCTAAATGCATAAAGATTATTTAATTAAATTTAGCGACAGTTAATGGACAGTCGCTAATGTTGCCGTTATTTGAAAAAAATAAAAATAATTTTTAAGCCCTAAATCAATTAAAATCCCTAAATCAATACTAGGGATGATCATGGGGCGGGGATTCCCCGTCCTCGGTGGGGACCCGACCCGACCGGGGCGGGGAATCCCCAAATTTTTCCCCCGCGGGGGCAGGGACGGGGAGAAAAAAATCCCCGCCCTTGAATTCGGGGCGGAGACGGGGAAAGGGGTCCCCGCCCCGAAAAAAATATTAATATTTTATAATTATATATATATATATATTAAATTTTTTTAAGTTAATATTTGTTGGTGTGTAAATTGTTCAAGTGATATTATTAATATTTAAATTATATGAAATATTTATAAATATTTGTATTTTAATTATATGAAATGTTTATAAATATTTGTATTTAAATTGTATGAAATATTTTTAATTTTAAGTTATCAATTATTAAATTTTGTAAGATAAATACTGTAAAATATTTTTTATCCGGGTCGTTAATTTCTATCGAAGTCAAAATTTTTCATTAAAAATGGATAGTTTTAGTGGGGATGGGGATCCCTGCGGGGGCGGGGACGGGGACGGGGGGCATTTTCCCCCTGAATCCCCAGCGGGGACGGGGACGGGGAATCCCTGCCCCTGCGCGGGGCAGTAGGTGGGGAGCCACTCCCCGCCCCCGCCCCGCTCCGTCCCGTGATCATCTCTAATCAATACCCTTTTCCCCATCTCGACCCCTCTCTCTCTCTCTCTCACTCTCTGTAGACTCCGTACCCCTTCCCTCCCCTTCTCTCTCGGGTGGATCTGCTCCGCTGTAGCCCTTTCTCGGCGTCGCCCCTTCCCTTGCGCGCCCCTCCCTTTTCTCTCCCTCCCTCCCTTCGTCCCCCCTCTCTCTCTCGGCCTGGATCTACAGATCTGGTGCCCCCCTCCCCCCCCAGTCCCTGCCGGCGTTCGCCCCACCTACCGTTGCAGATCTACCCACCAATCGCCCCCCAGCTGCTTGCGCCCCACCCCACGTCGCCCCAGCCGTCGCTCGCTCCCTAGTTTTGTTTTTTTACTTTTTTCGATTCATTTTTCAATTTTCTTTATTAATTTTTTTTTATTTGTAGTGTATATTTGTTGTTTATTTTTGTGTTTTTTTATTTATTTTTTTGTATATTTTTCTGTGTTTTTTCATTTATTTTTTTTATATTTTTCTGTGCTTTTTTTTTTGAAGTTTAAAGTTTATTGGTTTGACGCAGGGGACAAGCAAAAAAAGAGTTTAAAGTAGAAGTGGAAGCTCTTAGGTATTTCAATTTCTACTTTAGACTTCTTATTTTGATTTTGATTTTGATTTTAGTGCATTCAAGTTAGAATTAGTTCTTGAATTAGTTTTATATCTGAGATTTTATGTGTGGTTTGTATTGAATGGCTGAAAATGATATTTTTATAATAACCATACTTAATATATTGTAGTTTTAGTTTTATGGTTGAGGGTACCTACAATTGTTCTTGGCTTTGATATATCTTACACTGCTGCGTGTGTAGTACTCTTATTTCCTTAATCTTAAATGAACAATGTCATGGTAATTGATGTGAATTTTTAGGAAAAAGTTGTGTTTTATTGAGAAATAATGGGTGTGCTGCCATATTTGTACAAACTAGTCAGTCATTGCTTCTATTATTGTGTAATTTTAAATGGACTAGACCACTAAAATGATATGTGATTCTTGCTAAAACAAATTCTAGCATTCTATTTCTCATGTTTCACTAAATTTGCTTACAAAATAAATTAAATTTAAGACTTGTGGGATCTTGAATATGATGATTTTGTGGTAGTTATGGACCTATCTATAAGTTCGACTAAATAGTTGCATAGAAACAATGATTTTGTTGCCGTGTTATCGCATAAATTGTTGTTTGCATGAGCAATCGTATAATCTTGATATATAGTTGTAGAGCATTCTGAAGATATGTTGAATGTTTTTATGGTTTTGTATTTGATATTGATTTGTGGTTGAGATGTGTTGATTTGGGGGCCTAGTAGTGGCCAAGGTTGTTATGGATGGTTGGTTCTTAAAGAAGTGTAATTAAATAAGCCTTTTCTCATGTTTAAGAATTTTGAAATGTTTTAGTTTTAGGGGATATCTATTAAATTTTCAGTGTTACTGTTTATTGATGGCTCCTTTATGTGCGAAACATTGAAGTTGTAATTGTTATTCTTTCTCATTTGCTGGATATCTTCCTTTCTTTTCTCTGACGATATATAATTTGACATTACTCTTATATGTATGCTATTTTTAAATATTTATTTAATGCAACTGTCACTACAAGAAATTGTTGTTTCCGCGACGGAATTTAGCGACGGAATATTTTCCGTCGCTAATTTGCGACGGAAAGGATATTCCGTCACTAATTAGCGACGGAAAATGAATTCCGTCGCTAATTTGCGACGGAAAATAAATCCGTAGCTAAAAGTGGCGGGAATAATTTCCCTCCAATTTTAACGACCGAAATTACGACGGAAACTAAATCCGTCGCTAAAATTAACGACGGAATTTAAATTTTCGTCGCTAAAATTATTTAAAAAATATAATTTATATTATTAGCGACGGAAATTATAATCCGTCGCTAAAATTACCGACGGAAGTAAATTTTCCGTCGCTAAAATTATTAAAAAAAATAATTTATATTATTAGCGACGGAAAACGAAATCCGTCGCTAAAATTAGCGACGGAAGTTATATATCCGTCGCTAAAATTATTAAAAAATAATTTATATTATTAGCGACGGAATTTAAAATTCCGTCGCTAATTAGCGACGGAATATGAAATCCGTCGCTAATTTTAGCGACGGATTTCACTTTCCGTCGCTAAAATTTCCCTATAAAAGCTAATATTTTCTCTCACCTGTCACTCTCTCCTCTCTCTCCCCCCTCTCCCCTCCCTTCCGATCCCAGCTCCCTTGCACTGCTGCCCACCGCTGCCCACCTCCGGCGTGCCACCACCGACCAGATCCGGCCTACCCACCGGCTTCCGGGGCCGATCCGCCCCCTTCCACCCACCGGCGGCCTCCTCCCCTCCCTCGTCTCCCTCTCCCCTTCCTTTCCCGCTCCACCACTCCTCCTCCGCGCGTGGCTACTTTTACTTCGACGTCGGCGGTTGCTGCTCTGGCGTGGTGGTCGGCCTTCCAGCTCCGGCGCCCTCCCTTGCCTTCCATCCTTCTCCAGCGGCGTGAGGTAATGCTCTGTTTTCATTTTTTGTTTATTTATTTACTTATTTAATTACTTAATAAATATATATATTTATTTACTCATTTTTTGTTTCGCTTCTGTAATTTCTCTCTGTATTCTTATTTGATTCAAAGAAAAAAAAAAGATTAAGAGGGATCATATATGAATTTTCAACAAAAGCAATTTTATGTAACCAAATTAAGGAGAAAAAGAAGAAGTCGCAGAAATCAAGAATAAAGGAAAAGGTGAAAACAATAGTGGACGATGATTTAGAGTGTAAATTTTAGACATAAGAGCAGCACTACAAATTTCTGAAGCAATAAAATGTAACTGAAAGAGAAAGATGAGATTGAAATGTTTTAGGTTGGCATTTATATTGAGAAAAATGCAATTACTTTATATTTAATTTTTGTTAGCATCATCTCCACCTGGCCACACCATGAGCAGCCTGCTGTACAATTTCTGGACTTTTTGGCCGCTGATTGTGGCTTGGCTGAATAGAAACAGTCCCTATGTAATTCTGTATTCATGTATTGATTAAAATGGAGGGTATTGTAATTGAGAGAGATTCACGTTTAAGCTAATTTTGTATATGTGTTTTGGTGAATTCAGGATGCTAATGAAATGATGAATCAAGGAGTTAATAAGCAGGATTTGTGATTTTGTTGTATTCTATTTTTGTTTGTTTGGCAAATATTGGATTTGGTGAATCTGGACTTGATGTTTTTCATTTGAATGTGGTTTTGGCTCATTTAAAAGTTGGTTCTCATTCTTTTGCTGCTTGTTGTGAATTTACTTGATAATACGACTGATAATAAATTATTTTGGGTAAACCTTGATATACATGTACTTATCTAGTTTTTTTTAATTGCAATTTGGTTTTAATCTCTACCTTGCTGAGTTGTGTATGGGTCTGTTGCTATAAAATTTCATATTTATTTGTTGTAGTATTTAGTGACATGAATTCCAGGTTACTTTTAACTCATGGACATGAGAATGTTAAACCTCAAGTGAGACTAATAGACAGAAGTAGAAATATGCTTTGAGGTAGATGTGACTAGAGTATAACAAGATGATTAGTTGATAATGAACACACAATCTTGAACACATCTGTGCGTGTGTGTATGCATGCATGTGTAATATGTGTCATGTATAAAGGTGAAATAGGTTGCTCTTAAGAAAATGAACTGTTTACTGGCATCTAAATTTAGAGAACATGATTTCTTATTTGTTGATTTTAGTTTATTGAGAGTTGCATATTGCCAGGGGCATGAAAACCAATTTAGTCTTCATTTCTTTGTGTTTGTTAATATTATTGTTGTTAATGTTTATTGTTTGTTAGAATAATTGTTATCTATTTATGTTAATTGTTGTACCTTAATTAATATTATTATTTCTATTAGAATTGAGCATGTACTCGAATTAATTAGAATTGAGCTGCACTAGAATTGTTTTATTTAATTTTTTTTATTTGCTTTCTAAATTACCGACGGAAAATTCCGTCGGTAATTTTTTAAAACAAATAAAAAATTTCAGAATTTACCGACGGAATTTAGTATTCCGTCGGTAAATTCCCGACGGAATACAAAATTCCGTCGGTAAATTCCCGACGGAATTTAACTTCCGTCGGGAAATTCTGAAATTTTTTTATTTTTTTTTTAAATTACCGACGGAATTTAATATTCCGTCGGTAAATTGCTGACGGAAATACTGTTCCGTCGGTAATTTTCCCGACGGAATTTAAATTCCGTCTGGAAAATTACCGACGGAATATAATATTCCGTCGGAAAAATTGCCGACGGAACAGTATTTCCGTCGGCAATTTTTGCCTACGTTCACATTGCCGACGGAATTGCATTCCGTCGGCAATTTCATTTCCCGACGGAAAATCCTGGTTTTTCGTCGGGAATTTCCGTCGGGAAACCCTTAAATTCTTGTAGTGTGTATTGTTTTGATCCTTGTGTTCATAAAATGAACATTGAAAACAATATTAGAAACTTAAGTATATCTAATCATATGTACTTCATGGATTCTTAATATTTTTCTTTGAATTTTTCATCAATAAAAGCTGTGAACTGTCAAGGAGCACTGCTCTGGCTGATCCAATATAAAGTGAAGGTGCTGATTTCTCTTGTTATTTTGCTGGTGCAGATTATCCATATAAAGAAGCTCGAGGCAGTAGGTGGTGTGCAAGTGGTTGGGTTGAAGAAGCATGAGGATGTGCAACGGACAAGTTATTCTGGGATTTTTATGGAGGACCAATCAACTCTTTATAATAATTTGCGGATCAATTTAATTGTACATCCCATTTGTAATTTCAAATAGGATTTTCTTTCTCAATAATTATTTATAGAAATTGCATGGTATATGACTTTGAGTTTCATTTGCTATTTTCCCAAAGGAGTGGAAAAAAAGAAAATGGGTACATCTTGGTTGTTCCAATAATAATAATAATAATAATTGTAAAAAATATTAAAATTAAATTGTCGCGAATTCTTTTTTATTTTTCATGTGGAAGTTTAAAAAAATTGTTTTGCGGTGGATTTTAGCGACAAAAAATTCTGTCGCTAATAATTTTTTAAATTTTTGGCGATCAATTTTAGGGGTTAATTAGCCACGGATTTACTGTTTGTAGCAATGATTTTATATTTTGGTCGCAAATATGCTTGTGACGGTGCAAATTGCTACAATTAGACGTTTCGTCACTAATTGTGATTAGCGACGAAATATTCACAATCAGTGATGAAAAATGCCGTCACTAATTGACCTTTTTTTTAGTGACCAATAAATAAATACTCTTATACTTTATTAACTTTATTTCATAATTTCTTTCTTTTTATTACAATTTTTTTATTTCATTATTTTCATATTTAATTATTTATATTCCTTTAATTTTTTTTACTTTAAAATATATTTTAATTTCATTTTAGTTTTTTTAAAGACATTTTAGTTAATTTATTAATCGTTCAATATGTATGTATTTAATATTTTTTACTAAAATTTTGAATAATTTTTTTAAAAAATTAAAATTTTTAATATATGTGAAATAATGTGTGTCAAGTTAAAGAAAATAAAAAAAAAAAGGTTGTTAGCATTTGATGGATTTATTTTAATAACTTTGTATTTTTTAAGTATTTTTGCTACATTTTTTTATTATTTTAATTTTTTTGAAGTTTTTAAGTTATTTTTAAATTGGTGATTAGTAAGTGTAACCTTGTATCTAATTATGGTGATTATGGACCAGTTAATTTATTTACTAATTAAGTCTTAATTTTTAAAAATAAAACTATTTATATCGACCAAACGCTTTTATTTTAACAACAATGATATTATATTATAGTAGAAAAATTTTAATTTTTAAGTATTTTGAATATTTTAATTTTATTTATAAATGAATCTTATAATTGTAGTGGTAACCGAAAAATATTGGTTAACCGATTCGAAAAACAGAAACCGATGGATTGGACTGATTAATGGTTAGTGTTTTGAAAAAATCAATATTAATGGACTGATTTTTTTTTGTCTGATGGACCGGTTAACCGGTTCATAAACACCCATACCTTTTATCATGTAAGTAGCATACATTAACCGGTTCATAAACATCCCAACCTTTTATCATATAAGTAGCATCCATTTTGTATTGTGTATTACTTGTGATTAAAATTATTGAAATTCTCCTTTTCTATTTCTTCCTCTCTAAAATTTCGTTTGCAAACTTAGAATTCAAATGTAAAATTCACTTAGTTGAAAATGAATTTCAAATAGAATTCATTTCTAAATTAATTATCTTGATCGATATGTTATAATATAAATCTTGAATTTTAATTGAAGTTCACAGTATTTTATTTGGTACTAATAAAGAAAATAAATTATGTTCTTATTTTTTAAAATAAATCAACATCATAGCACAATGGATTTTAAGAACCCATTGCATAAAAATTTTAATTTAAAAATTCAATATAGAAAAATCGAATAATTCGGAACCTCCACGGCGTATTTTTCCTTAAAAATAATTACTGAAAACAATAATTGATAACAAAAGTAAAATAAATGGTTATGTCAATCAAAATATACCTCTCAGAAATATAGCCAAAGTAAACTTAAATTAGAGATTTTTTTTTTCTTTTCTTTTTTTTTTTTTTATAGCAAAGAGAAAAAAAAATCACCCAAAAGAAAAATAAATAGCTGTAAATTGTAATGCCGGTCTTGAAAGGAAAAAGGAAAAAGAAAAAGATAAAAATAATTAGCGAGGACTTATTTAGTTATTTTATTGAATGGGAAAATTGGAAGCAATATAGACCGTTAGATTTATATGTGTATTTTGACAGGTGGGGTCCAAGATAATGAAGGTTAGTTGACCATGTCTATCACCAAGTGATAAATTGTCGTATAATCCAGGTTCCGCTGTCGTTTCATTTGTCGTGTGTGTCTTTATATTCTCTCTTTATGGCGACATGGGAATATGGAAATGTCTTTTGGCATGTTGGCATGATGTTGTCACCTTTTGTTTCTTACAAATTCGGTGTGCTAAGATTAAAGTGACACATACAAATAAAATAAATTTTTTTAATTCTATTTTATTAGAACTCAATCTCTAATAAAAAAAAAAAAGAGATATGATATTATATAAAATTTTTAGAAATTCAACCTAACCTAAATTATTATCTATTAGAAAAAGAGAAGAATTTTTATTTTTGATCAAATTGCAATGTCGTGAATTGTTATCCAAGAAGTTGAAATTTTTATTTAGCCAATTTTTGTAATTCTTATTTCTAATAATTATTTTTTATAATGGTCTCTTTTGTTAATTATATTAATAATGGAGGTTAATTTAGCCTGAATATTTTTTTCACCTGCTTTGTATTTTTATATATAATATAGATATACGATACAATTATATAAAATAATTTTTTTAAAACACATGTCTTTATATATACATGTATAATATATATTATATTATATTATATTCTCAATAGTAATTTAACATATAGACAACATTTACTAGTAGCATATTTTACTAAATACTAATGATTTTTTTTATTTTTAATGAGTTATTATCCATCAAATATCAGCTATAAACTGAGTTAATTTCACTTATGATCAATAAACTATTACCAAATTACAAAAAAGTAATAAAAGAATTTTTTTTTTTTCATAAAATCACTAAATTTAGCACTTATATACAAAAAAATTACTTTAACCGGTTTTTGGTAAAAGGCTCGCAGGAAAATCTACTCGGCAAGTCCAGTCAGCGGGACCTATGCTCGTGGCAATACACATGTTGCGAATTCAGTATGGCACATGGCACTTTGTCCATATCATCCACCATGCGGCATAATAACGTGGCATTCAACCTCATTTTCCTTGTCCAAGTGTTTGTTATGCCACGTCAAATGTTGACTTTACATTTCTTAACATACCATGTATGCAAAATATGCTGATTGAATTTGTCAAGTATATTTTTCGGCGAGCCATTTACCAGAAAACGGTCAAAATAATTTTTTTGTATACAAGTGTTAAGTTCAATGATTTTTACGAAAAAAAAATTCATTATTTTTGCACAATTTAGATAATAATTCGGTAACTATAGATGAAATTAACCCCTGTAAGTTAGTACGAACGAGAGAACCAAATAGTTCGTTATTAGTTAATACTCTTTATCTTTGCTAGTAATAGATTTGGATTATTCTGTCTCTCTCTCTTATCCATCCCAAATTATATATTTTTTTCTTTTCAGAAAATGTCTTGATTTTTTAGTTTTCTAATACAATCTTATTTAATATGCCTTGTCACGAACAAATAGAATTAATCACCATTGCTTAATTTTTTTTAATACTCATTGATTAATGTGTGAATTGAAAATGTGCAAGTGAATTTATGATCCAACTATATTAATTACTTCTTCTATTCTACTATATGTGATACTTTTGACTAAAATTTAAATTACATTTATTTGAAATTTTTAATACAATTTAATTTTTTCAATAAAAATTGACTTTTTAAAACCAATTAGATTTAAATTTATCATAAATTTTAGTATTAATCAATCAATTTTATACTAAATTTTAACATAATTAATAGCTATTTAATTTTAGTAAAAACAACAAAATAGTCGTATATACGTTTGAAAAAAAAAATTGAAATTAGGCCTATATCTTTACAAATAAAATGAGTAATAAACAGTTTAGGTAATTTAATAATAGATTATATAATACTTAATTAGACTAGGCCGATGAACAAATTTATTTGTCAATCCCTTGATAAATTGACATAAATACATCCAATCTAAGATAAGAAAGATTTTATTTTGTATTCCTTTAAAAGCATATATAAGCAAATCAAGCAATTTTCCTACTTTTGGATTTTCCTTTATATCACAAAATAATAGAATAAACTTGGTAAAATGCTTTCAAAGTACAAACAATACAGTAGTCTTCTTAGTTTGTGTCTACTCATCCATGAAGGCAAACACTTTAGATGTCTAAAGTGACTTGAAAAAGACAGCTTATTACATGTATGCATTAGAATACAGATTGATTAATTAATATCATCCCCATGCTGGATAAAGACAATCGTTACACTATTAAGTTCTCTTTCTTCCCTTCGGTGAACAAATTTAAAACAAAGTTTGTGCATATCTATCAATCTTTAAGGTTAGCTTTTGGAATTTAATGGTTCTTCAAAGATGACTCTTCGTTAAACAAAAGGCCATTTAGATAAAAAAAACATACGCCCCTTTTGCATTATTCTTCCACTTCCAAACCTATTTTAGTACATAAATTTCTTTTTATATAACTATTCAGTATCTGAAAATTCGTTTGTTTAATTAATTCAAATTCACGTTGGATAGTCTCGTACTTCCAAGTATTTAAAGAAATCAATCAAATTATAATAAAAAGTGAAATAAAATTAAGAAGCAAAATTTCTCTGACCACCTGTCAAAGCTTGCAAGCATCATGTGAATAACTGCTGTTCAGCTATCTTTCCAACCTTCATAAACTCGAAGCTATTTTTCTTGCAAAGTGCAACAACGTCAAAGACGTGCGTGATAAAAAAATAAAGATTGCTATAAAAATGCAGGTTAACAGCCACCTGCAGTTTCTTTTTAATTTCCCACATTCAAATGACAGTTTTGTAAAATCTATAAAATGTGTGCCCAAAGAGTTGAATTTGATAATTGTACGCTCACCAATTTTTCAAAATGACTTGAGCCATCTTCTCTGATATTTTCTTCGAATTTATTTCAACATTACTTCAAATGACTTGAGCTATTCTCGAATTTGGACCATTGGTTGTAAATTATCTACAACTTGTCAATTTGTAGACAAATCAAATGGGCTTAATGAGCTTCAGGCCTTCAGCCCACAAACAATTTGAAAGAGGTGAAAGAAAATCTAAATGGAAGGCATAGAACAAATATTCAGTATGCAATTTATGGCCTTCTAGCCCTATCCCAACACATCCGATTCCATAATTTTCAACTATTTATACAAATCAAGAAAATTATTAATTAACATCAAATTCAATTAATATTCGCTGTAATTGACTAAAATATCATTTTATTATTTATAATTATATAATCTCGTTTTATTAATCATTTTTTTATATATATATATATGAGGATAAAATTGAAAATATATAATTAATATTTTTTAAAATTTAAAAATTATTATACTAAATATAAAAAAATATTAAAATTATTGTGAGAAGAGAAGAGATATTTTGTCAAAATTTTCCTTTTCGGCATTGTGCGCTCGGCCTTTTGCATTTTAACGGGAAATGGGTATGGGCCAACCTGAGATACGATTGCACAATATCAAATCCCAATTATTATCCTCTTTCTTGAAATATGTATCCCATTTTACCTCTTTATTGGTTGTCCATATTATACAAAATCACTATACAAACACAAGCCCAAAAGATAAATTCCAAAAGAATCCCTATCAATTTTGGTTTTCACAAGACAGATAATAATATTTTTTTTTTTGGAAAATTAGTATGCATACAAAATAGCCTACTTAGTGATATAACTTTAGAAATTAGCAATACTCAAACCTCATTAAAATAATAATAATAATTCCATTAGTATTGAAATAATTAGTTTGCCCTAATTTTGATATTTGAATCTAATTAGTATACAAATTTTGATTTGTGCCATTTTATTCCAATTATCATCTATAACTACTACAAACTTTTATTGCAATTACTATTAACTAATTAAAGATTCAAACTTCTTTCATTGTTTTTAATAATTACATTTTTAAGGCGCGGAATGATGAGATTAAAATTATAATCATAATTAAATTTTCAATCGGTTTAAACTACACAATTTTTTACTTTAATCATGTTAAAAAGTTTTAAGAAAATAATATAGTTGAATTATTGTATTTTTTTTTATCAATATCCAAAGCCCAAACTAATAATATTATTGATTTACATAAAATTACATACAACATATGCAATTATTGTAAATTATTGATATAAAATAATTCATTGGGCCAAATCCAAAACCTGGCCCATAGTCAAGTTATGAACTTTCTTCTTCTAATCTTCTCCTCTCAATTTCTTTTAATTATTACTTTCCTCTTTTCTAACGTCCACAGAACCCGAATCGACTGAACTCGGATCCAAATTACCCGAAAAATTCATAACCACCTACCAGTCAGAGCTTTGTCTCTTTCTTCATTGCAGAGCTTTGAAAACCACCATCAACGACTGGTAGACCGCCACCAACCTTATATAATCTCCTCAAATATCTTCCACCGACCTCGTTTCTCTTTGAAATCTCCGAGTTTAAGCCTCAGTTTTCTTCCGAATTACATCAATGTCCCCCGCCTCCGACTCCGGCGATGATCCAAACCCTAACACTAAGCCTCTTGAACACCAATTCGAATCTTTAACCATTGAAGAATCTAATCCCGTAGCTCAAAACGACGACGAATCGGTTGAAGCAATTGAAGAATCTAATAACCTCGTTTGTAATGATGAAGCTTTAGTGGAACCACTTGAAGAATCTAATAACCTCGTTTCTGATGATGAAGCTTCGGAGGAACCACAACACGAGGCGTTTAATCGGTCACTACATGACAACGGTAATCACGAGGAGAGCAATTTTCGAGATGAGATAATAGAGTTCGGAAGTGACGCAAGGGGTGTTAGCGATAGTGGTGATGGTATTGTGTGGGGAAGGACGAATTCGGAGCTGGAAGTGGACGGACCTCCGAGCCCTAGCAGCAGTGGATATGCCGGCGAGAGAGGGAGTAGTAGCGCTTCCAGTGGCTCCAGGATTGGCGACGTTAGTGAAAATGAAGATGATATACAGGAAATTGGAAACGATGGGGTTTTGGACTCACAAGCACCCTGGGTCCCTGGAAAACGTCATGTCGACGAGGTACGGTAATTATGTCTACATTTGCTTGATTTTGCAAATATATATATATATATAATTCAATATATCTATTTATCAGTTTGCTGTAGAATGCTTAGTGTTATATATGTACATGAACTTATGCTGTGAAGTGCACCAGCTTTTATAGTTTTGATGTGCATTACTGTTTTATGTCAAATGAACTGGAAACTTTACTGTGATCTTAGTCATTTCAAAAACCATAGATAAGTCTAAAAATCAAAGTGTAAAGTTCTTGATTGTATTTTATTTTGGATTAATTACAAATTTAGGCCTAAACTATAGATTGTTTTTCGATGTTTGCACCATATTTTGGAATTTTACGATTTCGGTCACCATTTTTCGGTTGCTTTCAATTGAGGAATTCTGTCAATAAATCTGTTAAATTCTAATAGATTTACTGTTTTAAGCTTAGTCGTTGGTTTCACATTTTTTTGTTAGCATTTAACGGATTTGTTGATGGATTTCTTCAATAAAAAGGAACCGAAAGATGGAGATCGAAATTATAAGCTTTCAAAATATGGTGGAAGTGTTGAAAAATACTCTATAATTCATGCCTGAATTTGTAATTAACCTTTAATTTTTATTTCACGCTTTAGAATGTAGTGTACACACATCTATGCCAATATCTGAATTGTGATTTAAAAGAACACAGAGTTTTCTAATCTGTTCGTGCGGGGCATTGCCTATGCTATGTATGCTTAAACCAAATTCATAATCAGGATTTTCTATTGTTGCAAGGGCTATGCAGTTGAATTTTATTGTGGTATATATTCCCGTTGGATTTAGTTGGCTTATGGACCTGTTTGAAATTATGGCTGGATTATATGTTTTTTACTAGTCTTCCAGGTCACTACATACTGTCGGGATTAGGATTGATGACCAAATATGTATGTTTTGGCCTATCATATTCACTAAAGTTCAAGGTTGATGCAAGCCATTTAGTGATGTGTATTTAATGAAAGGTTCTCTTTTACAGCATGCTTCTTTCAGATTTGGTGTTAATACTTGGCTTAGCTTGTCTGTTCAGCTATAGGCCTATAGCCTTTAGCAGCATTCATCAATAATTTCTTTCGATTGTTTACAATCGGAACCATGTAAGCTGAAAGTTTAGCATTTCAATGCATTTTGATCTAGTAGAAGAAAATGCCATTCACGAAGCATAAGAGACTGGGATCCAACAATTGGCACTTAACATACCACTTGCTACGCAAGTTATATGCTCAATTTTCAAGAAAGAACAGCCACCTTTATCATCATCTTGCTGAGTTGATGAACATCTTTCTTTTTTGCCTTCCCTATGGGACATTTTAAGTAAAGGAATAAAAAACAAAACAGCCCTGTATATAAATCAAACTTCAAGATAAATGTTAGAAGCTGAAAAGTATGTAGAGGTAAAAATAATCTGGATATTTCTGTTGTTACTACTGGCCTGCTTGCATGCTATGATACATCCATGGGTTTGCAAAATATTCATTTTATGGGAAAGATTAAAAAAAAAAAGCACTAAAAAAATCTAATCATGTGCAAATTAACTTTTAGTAATAATCTGTTGGAGCCGTTTTTTCCAATCAAGTGGCTAGCAGACTCTTTGTTTGGAACAATTACATAATATGGATGCTGATACTTAACTTAGAAAACCTTGCATGCACCTTAAGTCTTGGAAAGAAATGACGTAAAAAATATTAAATAAGTGAATTTTATATGAGTCATACACCAGTTGTTCTGTCATCATTTATGAACTAAATTGATTGTTACACACTTCATTGTATTTCAAATTAGAGGCACATATTTCTACAATTCATTCATTTAGTTGCTGCACATCATTTCCAAAAGTAAAATTTTGACAGGACTTTTCGTATATTATTTATTTTTAAATTGGTAATGAAGTGCAGGATGATGCTTCTATCTCGTGGAGGAAGAGGAAAAAGCATTTCTTTATACTTAGTCACTCTGGGAAACCTATATATTCCAGGTTTGTCTCAGATGCCTTACTAAAAGTAAAAGTTTTATTTGAATCAATTCAGAACAGTTGAAATTTTTTGCCTTCTGTTCAGTTTTTCATTTTTCTTGTTTAATACCTCTCACATTCCAGATACGGAGATGAGCACAAGCTAGCAGGATTTTCAGCAACCCTGCAAGCCATCATTTCCTTTGTGGAGAATGGGTACGTAAATTTAAGAAATCTTTATTGAACATGCAGTTTGAGAATGTTTTCTATCAAGTAATGCTTGAGACTTGCAATATTTTTCTTCGATTTTTCAGGAGGGATCGTGTCAAATCAGTTAGAGCAGGAAAGCACCAGGTCTGTTCATAAATTCTTATGGCCTTTGTATATTTTTCATGCTGGTAATGTAGCCTTTTTATTATGGTTCAAAAGTTTTATTCCATGCTCTGAAGATATTAGGAAAATAATATCGAAAAGCTTCATGTTGACGTATTACTCGAAAAGCCTTCATATTAGTTATTAGTAGTGCTGTGTTTTATTAAACTAGTTTATGCAAGTTCTCCATGGAGTGAAAAACTGAACATCTTCTGCCCAAGACACCTACTACTGTTTTTCTTTTGTTTAGATATTAGCATAACCAAAGTATGCCAAACCATGTCAACTTTTTGTTTTTTTAGGTTGTTTTTCTTGTGAAAGGACCAATTTACTTGGTCTGCATCAGCTGCACAGAAGAACCATATGAATCGTTAAGGAGCCAATTGGAGCTAATTTATGGTCAGGTAGCCATTAAATTTGTCTCTCAACATCTTAGTTTTTATTTGTCTTAATGCTTTTCACCAACAAAAGGTTCGTAATTCGTTACATTGTTGTCATGTTTTCTTTTGGGATCTGGATGCAGATGATACTCATTTTAACAAAATCAGTAAATAGATGCTTTGAGAAGAATCCAAAGTTTGATATGACACCCTTGCTTGGAGGCACAGATGTTGTCTTCTCGTCTCTCATACATTCCTTTAGTTGGTTTGTTTCTCTGCCCATTTCAAATGCATACTTTGCTGGATCTTGAAATTTGAAGTATTATCCCTGCTTCTGGTGGGGAGTTCTTTTTTCTTGCTTGGTTGATCTCATGAGCTGATAAAGCAGAATTATAAGACTCCGACTGGAAAATGTGCAATTTAGATACATTGATGCAAATTTCTGCATGGTCCTCAAGGAAGAAAAGTAATTCCTTCTGTTGCAGACTTGTATTGCAAATGACCAATGTAAAAGATGGCAATAATGGAGATAAGCAAGATGTGTCTCATGCATCATAGTTTTGCTTGAGTTTGAACAATAAGAAGTGATCCTGCTTCTGAATATGCGAGCTCCTTTTTTCTAGCCTGGTTGATTTTGTGAGCTGCTGAAGCAAAACTGCAGAACCTCCCATGCTTTAGCAGTATAAATTTATGGATATAAAATTTTCTGCATCAAAACAAAACAAGAATAAAACCCTTCTGATGTTGCTGTATAATGCATTAGAACACTGTAAAAGATGACAATAATAATGGATAATAACTTAGAAACCTTAGGGCAAGATCTTAATATTTTCTTATATAGATGATTATAATATGATTACAGTATAAAAACCAATGAATAAAAGCTATAGCTTTATTTGTTATTTTTATCTACTTTGAAGCTTTGGCCTCATCAGAATGGGTCCCTACTATTCAGGTTGAAAATGTTGCTCAATTATTTGATGACTAGAAGCATTTTTTTTCCTTCTCTACCTGGTATGCATGTCCTCGAGTTTGTTTTATATTTTATATTTTTTTGTTTTTAAGTTGAAATGTCTAAGTAGCCTTTTGCACATTCTATTTTCACTACATTTCTCTTTTCTCTATTTTTGGATAACCTTTTAAAACATTCTTGTCCTTCTTTCTCTGTTCTAAATCTGATGGTGTTGATGGAGTTTGTTTATGGCCTTTGTCAGGAACCCAGCCACATTCCTTCATGCATATACCTGTCTTCCCCTAGCTTATGCGACAAGGCAAGCCGCAGGTGCTATTTTGCAAGATGTTGCTGATTCAGGTGTCCTCTTTGCAATATTAATGTGCAAGCATAAAGTAATGCATACCTCTACCCTTTTCTGATCTTCTTCAATCTGCTTTTATACTTGGCAGTATCTTTTGATTAAGATGCTTCTTTCTTTCTTGCTTTCTTCCCCCCGTTTTTTCTAATTAAAGCTTGAACTACCTTACTGGCAAGAGCTCTTTTGACTCAAGTCTGATTGCAGGTTGTTAGCCTAGTTGGTGCTCAAAAGGCTTCTCTTCATCCTGATGACATGTTGCTGCTTTCCAACTTTATCATGTCATCAGAATCATTTAGGCAAGTGAAGTTCTCCTTTTTTTTAATGACCTGCAATAGCATTTTAGAGAATGTTTAAACCTGTGCTAGTAAGGTTAATGCATTTACTAAATCTCAGTTGCGTAATTGATAATTCTTTCTGCACAAAACATTTCTAAAGTTGATTGTTTTAATTTGCAATAATTCATAAGAACTCCATTGTCCTGTTCTCGTTTTGTACAATAACATTCTCGACTTCTCAACTTTTGCATTCTCCTTTTCTATTCTTACAATGTGTATCTGAACTTGATTACTGAGTAATTCTTTTGATCTCCACTGTTTGAAAAAAAGAAGAATTTTTGTGTAGATGACATCAGGGGAATTGTGGACTACCCACTAAAATTGCAACTCGCTAAAAATTGTTCGTTAGGTGAGTTAGCTTAGTTTTCTTAGAAAAATTGTATCAAGAATGAGATCAATGAACTTTGTTCTCTTTGCCATTGTCACCTTTGGAGAGAAACAGTCGAACACAGTGAAAGCAAGGAGCAACTAGGGTATGGTGATGATCTAGGGTTTCTTATTAAGTAGCGTTTTATATTTAAGATTCTGAATTCTTAGCATTGTTAACTGCAATTAATTGCTTTTAGTAAGTGTCGCCACGACATTACAGTTTTATTGAATGGTCAACAGTCCACATGGGGGACAAGGTCCAGACAAGAATTTTTGGGGAAAAACACCATTCTTCTTTTGATTGGAGGTTCTTGAAATCCTATTTTTCTTTCTTTTATCTTCTTCCTCTTTGTCTTCCATAGACAAGTGAGTGTCTGGCTTCATAACTGATGTGTGGTGATGTGATATGTTAACACCTTAAAGAGTAATAGCCTTACATATATTATTTGGGCTTCATGCAGGACATCTGAATCTTTCTCACCAATTTGCCTGCCAAGATATAATCCCATGGCATTTTTATATGCTTATGTCCATTATCTTGATGTGAGTTGGATATCATTTAACTTTTATTCTGGTGCATATCCAATCAGTTCAAATATTTTAATCTCCAGCCATGAATATGGGGGAGCCATTGGTTGTTAATTCTATATTATTTTATTTTCTCTTTCATTAAATTAAATTCTTTTCAGTTATGGCTTTGGTTATTATTTTTGTGGCATTGGAACTTTAAATGAAATTTTACACTCTTATCTGGCAGGTTGACACATACTTAATGCTGCTTACTACTAGTTCGGATGCCTTTTATCATCTTAAAGATTGCAGGTAAAATCAGTAGTAAGTTTACATATTTATTAACTTAACTATGAGACTGGAGAGAGAATATTTCTATTGGTTGATTTGGGGAAAGATGAGAGAGAAATTAGACCCATTCTTGTTTCTTTCTAGAAGTGGAGAGATCTGAAGGAAAGAAGAGCAGGATTTGAAGTGTAAAACTGTTTTGAGCAAAATGTTATCCACAGTTATTGAAGTGCAAAGCTCCTTAAATGAACTTAAATAGGGAAATCTTTAGATGTGCAATGTTTTTCATGTTGAATAAGTTCCTAAACTGCTAAAATTATGTGCTTCAGTAATTCAATTGAAACCAAACATTTTTCTGGTAAATTTGCTAATTTACATGATTTTTTTTTTTTTTTTTTTGAAATGATGCAGTACATATAGTCAGAGATTTGGTTGTATCCCATTAAAACCGAGTAAATTTAATCAATTAGTGCATAGGATTTTGTCCCATGTCTATACTATATATAAATGTACATAGTAGGGCGAAAACTTTTTTGGACCAATTTAAACCTTTATTATTTTATTATTAACAATAATAACTTATTAACATATTACATGCACGGAAGATATGTACTCATATGTCTAAAACATAAGGAACATATATTCAATTAGGACTCGGTTAATTAAATTATGTATTTTTTTATAATGACTTAAGTCCACTTTTTTGTAATTAAATAAATTATGACTCGGTTAATTTCCTCAAACTCTTTGACACAAGTTAATTAATATCAAGTCTATATTTATCAAGTCGATCTATATTTTTTATAAAATATTTATCAAATAAAGTAATAATAAAATTATAAAAAGGTTAACTTAATCTAATAATAAAATAATAAATAATTTAGTTTAGAAAAGTTTTCATCCAATTTCATACATTTTATATTTAGTATATAGATTATAAAAGGAAATAAATCATTATTATCAATGCAGAGTAAATTATTCAAATTTTTTAATTCATTTCAATAATTTTTTAATTATTTTATTATCTATTTATTTAATTTCTTTCTTTTTATCTAATCTTGAAATCTATGATGTATAATATATGTAATGATTGCAGTTTTTTTTTATTTATGTAGTATTATTTTGTTATTATTAGGCAACTTATTTATTTTTAATTACAGTAGAAAGAATTTGTTTGAGCATGTAATTTCTTTGGCCAAGTAATTGGACATCAAAGAATTTATTTGGTCAAGTAACTCTATTAGCATATACACACTATTATTGTTTTATGCACTTTAGCGTATATCCACTATTATTGTTTTATGCACTTTAGCATATATCCACTCTCTAATATTTTATTTTAATATTAATTATTAATAAGCAATTTCATTTTTAATTACGATAAGTAACTCCATTAGCATATATCCACACTCTATTATTATTTTCTACATTTCCGCATACATGCGTTCTCTATTATTATTTTATATACATGGAATTTTAAGTATACCCACTCACATTAATAGTAATATTTTATTTGAATTTAATTCTAGAATTCAATTTCTTTTAGAATTAGAAGTTTAACATTATTTATAGAGTAAAGAAATTTTATTTTGTTAATATTATAATTAAAAAAAAATTATTTTGTTAATACTGTGCTTTTGTATTATTTTTTTTGATTTGCTTGAATAGGTATGCACTTCTTTCATAAGTTTTCCACTAAATTTTTTATTATTTTTGTTTAATTTTCTGCTTTTCTTTTTTTTTTTCACATTTAACAATAAGTGACCATTAATCTCTCATTTTCTTAGTGGATACTTTGATAAGGTAAAATTGTTAAAATTCTTTCATATATTTTTCATTAGATTTTATATTATTGGCATTTAATTTTATGATTTATGCATACTATTGTAATTTATTTTATTATTTTTTGGTCATTCACTTTATTTTATACTAGTATATCTTGGCATTATTTAATTGACTCCAAATATTTATATTTTGGAGGCAATCAATTTTTAATAATTAAAAGTTTATTAAACAGTATTTGCACATAGATAATAATAATAATAATAATAATAATAATAATAAAAATAATATTATTATTATTATAGTAATAAAATTTATATTTAAATTTAAATATAATTTTATAAAAATATTTATCATGTGCAAAGCACGTGCATAAAAAGCTAGTAAGTTCAAAAGGTAGATGGCACATGCATCAAAGGTGAACAATAGACCATTTGCAAGAATTGGACAATTAACAATCTTACTAGTGTCACCATACTTTCATCAATCTTAGTGATCTTTAACCATTTGGACTAATAATGTTCTTTGTATTTCATTTTATTATTTCTTTTTCTGTTCTACCAAAACTTGAATATGGTGGTAGCAATTTATTTTTGGCAAAGGGAGGAATGAGATGATCATAGTTTCATGATGTCTTAAATGGCGATATGGCAACTTACTGCAGAATAGACAATATCTTTATGTCTTTTTGTCATGCGTCATGTCAGGATTCGTATTGAAGTGGTTCTTCTCAAGTCCAATGTTCTTAGTGAAGTTCAGAGATCCATGCTAGAAGGTGGGATGCGTGTTGAGGATCTGCCTGGGGATCCTTTGCCTTGTTCTGGAACTGCTTCTCCTCATCTAGGGAACCAAAGACTAGAAACAGATTCTCCTGAGAGATTCAGGGAATCATATATTGGCATTGGTGGTCCTGCTGGACTTTGGCATTTTATATATCGCAGTATATACCTGGATCAGTATGTATCTTCTGAGTTTTCATCACCAATTAACAGTCCGCAACAGCAGAAAAGGTAACAGTATGCTCTGTGTATGTAAGTTTTGAATGCTCCTGTGGCAGAGATGCTTCTAGTTTTACTCTGCAGGTTGAACAACTAATATCCTGCTCTGCAGCTTGTATAGGGCTTACCAGAAACTTTATGCTTCCATGCATGATAAGGGAAATGGGCCCCACAAAACCCAGTTCAGAAGAGATGAGAATTATGGTAAATTGAGTTTTATTTACTAATTCTTCAACTAAATTTATGTGGCTCGTATCAGACCCAAAATAATGCTAAATGTATTTGGAAAAATATTGATATATTTATACCTTCACAATTCTTAAAATGGTGTTATTTTCAAGTTCTTTTCATCTAATCAATTTTTTACTCGATATGTAGTGCCAAATGCTGTCTCAGGGTAAGGCATTGGCTTTAAAGTTTTTCTTACCGTTCACCCGTATTTATTTGAAATGGTGACTTTAAAAAGAATTAGCAAGTTTGGGCATAACTATTGTCATGGAAGAGAAAATGTATCTTTTTTTGTATATTTTTACAAGAAATTACCTACCCTATACTAAGTTGAGTGTATTTTGATAGTATCATTGGACATTCCCTTGCAAAGTTTTTATTTTGCATTTCTTTATTTCCTAATAGCTATATACTTTTTAGCACACTTATGAGAATGTCTTGGTGAACATGTTAGAAGTTTGTTGACCAATGTTTTTTTTGCATAAAATCAATTGGTACATTCATGATTTTCATTTAGTTAGATACACTTATTTTGCATTATTTGAAATTTTTTTTATCACGGTTGCTACTTGATCTTTGCACGAGTTTCATATGCTCGAATTTCTATGTGCTGAAAGTGTATCTGCCACCACTGTGATTTTAAGTTGTTTTTTTCCCCTTTGTGACAGTTCTGCTCTGCTGGGTTACCCCAGATTTTGAACTATATGCAGCATTTGATCCACTGGCAGACAAGGTTCTACTCATTTTTTTCTGCCTTTTTTTCGGAATTTGTTGGCAATGGTTATAAAACATTAAGCTAAGCCTATGCGGTGAGGGTGGTAAGGCTTGCCTGATAAACCCTTAAAAATCATAATGAATTATGAAAAAAGTTATATCACTTACATGAATTCTATATATTCACAAAATTATAATTGCAATAAAAGTAGTTTTATATATATATATATATATAAAGTTAATCTCAACAAAATAAATAAACAATATACTTTGTAATGAATATTCTTATAGGACTCTAATTTTTCATTGTACGTGATAATTATGTTCACGATTTTTGTATTTATAGTATATATCTTATCATGTTTTTTAAATATATTCTCTTTCCTCAAAAAGTTATTGAATCTAAAACTTGGTATCTTGCTTCTGATCTAACTTTTGTTTGGAGTTCAAAAAGAAGTACTCAAACACACACACAGATCTGTAATACTTGTAAATTTACCATTAAATCACAAGCTTTTGAACTTTAATAGCATTTATGTCCAAGCAGTATAAGTCACCTTACTTGGTTGTGTCTATAGATATAAATATATAAATAGATCGTAATTACAATTTTAAAATAAATATGATAAAAAAAAGTTTTAAAAATAATATTCTTCAACATCTCTAAAAGCTAAATATTCTCTGACTTGAATCAATCTGCCATAAAATTTTAAATCTTTTGTAACTTAAGCCCTCATACTCTTAGAGGTATAATTATCATTTTATTAGTTAATGGTAAAATCAATGGCTCCTAACCTGAGTACCGTTTATATCAGAATTTTACGTGTTCGTACAATTATTTTGTCATTTGGTACATGTACAGTATATATCAATCTTCATCACGTATGCAAATTCAAACTGCCATGTAAAGCTTTCTTGGAGAGAAGTGCATACTTTATATGTGCCTGCTCGTGCATGTGTCTCTTTTTGATGGATAAAAGAATGCATAACAGGAAGATATTTCAAAAGATTGGACATGAGTTTCAAAATGCTTTAGCATGTTTATATTGCCTTGGCTTATTATTATAGAAATTATTTGATCTATTGGGCAACCATCAACCATTGTAAACAGGCCATCGAATTCATGGACTTTTGGCTCAATCTTTTGCATGTATGACGTAGACAGTGCAGATGGAATATTAGTTTTTTTGTTTGAATTGTGTTTTCAGGCTTCAGCAATAAAGACTTGCAACAGGGTCTGTCAATGGGTGAAAGACGTTGAAAATGAGATTTTTTTGCTGGGAGCAAGCCCTTTTTCATGGTGATATCCCCTATATATTTCGCAACACTGTATGTATACTAGTTTTGTTTATTTAAGAGAAAAAAAAATCTCCACATTGTTTTCTTCTAGTCGCTGTGAATTTGCAGATGCTAACAGTTCACAACCAATTCATTCTATTTTCTTTCCAATATTTGCATATATTTGCATCCTCTTGTAGTCACCAGAAACTGTAAGAGCCCTACTTAATTGTATAAGCAGTTTTACGTTGATTTTATTTTCCAAGGAAAGGAGAAAATGTTGGGTACTGGGATCATCCTATTAAGCACTCAGAACCAGTCGTTGCGTTCTATTGTTTCATATGTATTCTTTCCTCCATAAGATGAAATCCAATAGTGCATGCATTTGTCGTAAGCATTTTGTATTGGGGGTCGAGACTTATTCATGCATAAATGAATTTTACATATTTTTGTAAATCTGTACGTTTCCGTTAGACTGATGATTGCTTCCTTAATGCTTATCTTTACATGCTTGATAAATTTTTATTCTCCTTTTTCGTGGGAATTCTTAACTTTGGAGATATCCCTCGCACGTTTTCTTAATTTAAAAGGTCCGCCTCATAGGAGTTTTTCTTCTGCCCAGTTAACCAGAATCGTATCTGATTTTGCATATGTGAGGAATTGAGCTGGTGATGCATATACCAGAGAGTCATATTCCACCTGAGTTCTTAACTTGCAGGTGAGTGTTTACATTACGATTATACTGCATGGCAAATATGTTCATGTCACCTTAGAATCTGGACAGGGGAGGCCCGCTTTAACGGCTGAGTCTGTGCATTGATTAATATGGTCCCAGTTAAGAGGGGTGATTTCCATGTGCCATCCTCTCTTTTCTTCTAGTAGATGAGCACATGGTATTTAATGTCTCCACCATTCTGTAGCAGTTTTTATGCCTCCACATTTAATTCTTATGCATCTATCCTTTTCTTCTCGTATATGAATTCCCCATAGTGTCCAACTGAAAAATGCATGTTATACTAGACTAGTGTTTTCTAACATCGACCTCTCATAATGACTTTTTTTTTTCCTTATATGCTGTGTTACATTTATTCCACCTTAGTAATTAAGAGACCTTGTCTTTGTCAGTGTCTGCTAAGTTTTCCATGTGCAAAAACTATGAAGTTAAAAACCAATGTGTATTATTGGTAAAAAGCTCATTCTGTTTTTTCGAATCATTTGAGACTATAGTTTCCCATCCAAAGTTCGGTCTTCTAAATTCTGCTACATAGTTGCGCGCTTAGATGTCTAGAAGTTTGATGGTTGGATTCTTTGCATTATAATGGTGTTGCTTTTTTTTTATTATTATTATTTTTTTTGTTAATTTGAAATCTAGATCTTTGAAAATATCAAATATAAAAAATCTAAGTGTATGCAATTAATATGAAATATCTATTATTTATGTGTAGTAGTAGTTCGCTGGGAAGAAGCCTTGTCGAACACCATCCCTATCAACCGACTTTTTGAAACATTTAGGGTGTGGACATCTCAAATCACTGCAGTTTGATTTGACCTACAAATTGGTGGGTGAACATCATTAATCGCCATAAAAACAGTCATTCCTTCCTGGTTTTACACTCTGCGCGTATTCCTTCTTCGCACGCCTACATGCTGAGAATACATTAAAAAATTTATACATTTAAAATTAAAATAGTCGTAAGTTGGCCTGTCAAAATGGCCTGAGTCGGAAAGATTTGAATCGAATTAGTTTGAGATAGGTCAGGCTTTAAGTTAATTTTTTATTTTTTTTAACATCAATTGATTGTTAAATTTTTAAATTATTCAATTAACTTTTAATTTTAATAATTATATTTATAAATTCAAAAAAAATTCTTAAAATAATATTATGTGCATATATTATTAAACAAATCAATTGGAGTATCATTTTATATTAATTAATTTATTATTCAAATAATAATAATAATGACTCATTATATATATATATATATATATATATATACACATATCTCCAAAACGACACCGTTTGGCAATTAATCAGTCTGATTGTTTAATTTTTAAATTATCAAATTAATTTTTAATTTTATTTTTTTAAATATTAATATGTTTCAACTACTTTAAAATTTTAATAATAATGTTTATATTCAAAATAAATTATTAAAATAATATTATGTGCATATATTATAAAAACACGCATCCAAAACAATACCGTTTCACAAAATTTGATAAGTTTAGTTTTAGAGAATGTTGAAAGAGAAGATTGCATAATTTATGACCGTATAAATTTTTTATATGTTAGCAAAATAACATAATATAGATAAAATTGAAATTCTTTTCTAAAAAAGAAAAAGTTCGATTGATCACCAAAATTGAAAATATTAAATTAAGATTATTTGGATTATCTTATAGTCGGATACATAATTTTTCGAGTCGAATCATATGCATTTTTTTTGGACTCAGTTCACTTTTGGGACAAATTCATATCGGATTTTGGGTCAAAATAAGAAATTGACAGCTACGTATTTATTTAGTTACACTTGTTAACTTTAAAAATCACGTTTATATACTGAAAATTGATAAAAAATAATTTATGCCGAGGGGTGAAATTATTCATGTACTCATAAAATGTGCAGTGTTTTCTTTTTTTTTTTGCAAATGTGAATTCATTAATACGTAAAATTGCTATATTTCGAACAATAAGCTCACGAAGCTCAGTAGGGTTTGCTAGTAGCCAAGTTGCATAATACAAATGAGCAACAAAATCTGCTACAACGTTTGTTGAGCGTTTAACAAACAAAATATTAGCAACGGTAAACGGGAGGAAAGGGCAACAATATCAACAATAACAAACTGTACCTCCTAAAAGAGAAGGTGGGTGGGTGGAGGCAGCCATCTTGTCGATCGCCTGTATAAGCATTAGATTATCAGTTTTAAAAGAGAGCTTGTGGAGAGCTTTGTTTGCGGGTACCTTTAGAGCAAATGCTTCTCCTGCAAGAGCTGAGGGCACCACCAACTTTCCTACACAATCTTCCAGCACATTACCTCTAATATCCTAGCCATCACTGCCCATTCGCATATATTGTCCTGCAATCAAATGAGGCATCAAAGTGAAGTTTTAACTCATCAAAATCAGGTATGTTCCATCTACGAACAAAGGTTGTTTGAGTGAGATGTTGTTGGCTAGGAGCATCGAGGTTAACGTTGATGTTCCAAAATTCAGACCAAGCAGAGACTGCTCTTGAGGCAACAATCCCTGGGTCTCCAATAGTATTTATGAAGGTGATCTCATTTGTTGCTTTCCAAATCTCCCAACAAATGAAACTGATTTTTGCCATGATCTTATCTCTATCAGAGTTAAGATATGAGAACATTTTGAACCACCAGTGTTCCAAGGATTCTGAAACCAAAGGGTCAAGTCTAAAGTGTAATAAGGAGCAAAACTCATTTTGTGCAAATGAAATTGGTATGATTTTACTCTTACCGTCTTGTTAACTCTTTTCAATAGTTTGTCCATGTGAATTTGACTTGCCAACTAAGCTATATATGGACAACACGGCATGAAAGGGAGAGAGAAAATCACCCATGTATTAGTAACATTTTTTGTTAGAAGTAATCTGACATGGCAATATAAACACACATGAAAGATATGTGGCAGGGAGAGAGCTTGCGAAAAAATGCCAGTGACAATGGATTTGTACAGCAGCATACATATTCAATAAGATCTTTATTATTGGGATGACTGAGGAAGCGCTTAGTGTTTATACAATTTCGATGTCACTACAAAAAAACAGGCAATTAACGACTGAATTTTGCGACTGTATTTATTTAGTTGCTAATTTGCGACTAAATAGATACGGAAATGTGATTTAGTCGTATTTGTCATTTAAAAGAGTAAATAGCGACTAAATTGCGACTAGAGAAAAATTTTGTCGCAAAATTAACGCGCGTATCAGTCCCGCCTTTTTTTGCGACTAAAATAGCGACTGAATATTTAGTCGCTAAATAATTGCGACTAAATGTAGTCGCTAAATTTGAAGATAAGAATTGCGATGAAATAGCGACTAAATTTTAGTCGCTGTTTGATTTTGCGACTAAAATAGCGACTAAATAATGCAGTCGCTAAATCGCGATTATTATACAGACCAAATACCTAAATCCCCAAATTTCATTTAACACCCAAATATCAAACACCCAGCGCCGGCGATTTTGGAACGGAGCTCCCCCGATTTTCCCGATTCCCCCGCCACCGTTGTCGGCGCAAGAGGTCTCCGGCGGTCCGATCAGTGTTGGCTTCTCCGTTGTCTTCTACATTTTAAGGTGAGTACGATTTTGGTAGATATTTCCAAGCTTGTTCGAGTATAGTGTGAAATTGATGCTTTCATTTTGGTTTTCTGGCGAGGTTGAAGACAAGAAAAGGAGGAGGCAGGAGCAAGTTACGATCTGGGTTTGTAGGGTTAGAAACGGAACCTACGAGGCTAAGGCAAAAAACGGGTATGCATCAGTTTCTTGTAATTTCTTGGTTCAGAAATCTTTGCTATGAAACAATAAAATAAGTCAATGTAATTTCTTGTTTTAGAACTAAGAAATGCCTATCTGACAAAGTTAATATTGGTTATCATGAAATTTTAGGTGATTGCACAGATCTCCGTTTCTTCATTGTTTCTAATATTCATTTTGTGTTTGAGTATTGTTTATTTGTACTGTGAATTAAGTTCGGTTGAAGTAATGTGTACAAGCTATATGTATATATATTTATGTATTTAGAGGCATGTAAGAGATTGCAATATTTTTTTCTTGACAGTTTGATTTTCATAATTAATTAACTGTGCATATAGTGGCTAGCATTTGCTCATGTATAGATAAATTTGAATGTTTTGAAATAGGAACCCAATTCAGCAAGCCTAACCTTCAAGTAAAAAGCATTTTCTCCTTATTAAAAAAATCTTGAATGTTCTGAAATATTTCGTTGACATTATATGAGAAAAAAAATTGAAAATCATGATTAATCAAATTTGTTAATAAAAATTACGAGTCCAAAGTTAGACATAATAATAAAAATTAATCTTACGAGTCCAAAGTTAGACATAATAATAAAAATTAATTAAGGCAGGACAAGGCTGCTAGCAAATGTTTTTCTCTTTTTGGTCTAGAGTTGATAACAAATGTTAATAAAGGTATATATATATATAGTTTCTATATATTTGTTAAAACAAATAAATAAATAAAGTTGATTATTACTATAAAGATTTGTAAATAGCTTGAGATAGCCTGTTTCAACAATTTTCATTCTTTTGTATAATTTTAGTATCATATAGCATTGTGAAGTTTGTAGAATCAGGTTCATGAACCTGTAAATAATCAGAGGAACAGAATTCATGAACATGTGCTTTAAGTTGAACTTGTACATAAATTATTGCAAAAGCTGATTTGAATGATTAGGGCGACCTCTCATCATAGATTCCTCCCTAATATTAATTCTTAATTTCCCTCATTTTTAACCATGTTCACTTGCTCAACATTCAATCAACAAGAAATGATGTGCAAATCTCTATGCAAAACAAAGCCACTAGCTTCAAGATAATAATAATGATAAAAAAAATCAAATATTTTGAGGTGGGTGTGGAGGAGAAAGCTCTTCCTGCTTAATTTCTTGGTGTGTTTGGGGAGGCATTGAAGCTACATTAGACCTTGAAGAAGGTAGATGAGGAGGAGGGCTAATCCTTCCATCAATGCAAGAAGGACATGCTTATCCCCCACTAAGAATATCATTATTCTTCTTTTACTTCAAATAAAATATACACCAATTAATTAAGACAAGGATAGCTTTGTCATTCTCCAATTCTATATGTGTTGGGTTCAGACTATGGTATGTTCTTTTGGATAAAGGGGAATACTAAACATTTGTTTTTTTTCTTGTTGTGTTGCAATTCAAATATTTAGGTTTAATGGAACCCTTAGATCGTAGTTGGATGTATAATCGACGAGATTCAAGTGGAAGGACTAATGCATCATTCGTCTATGGTGTTAAAAATTTTATTAAATTCGCCACTTCTCATCCAGAAGAAATGAGCGGCGATCTTATTAGGTGTCCATGCAAAAATTGTGTGAACCGAAGGTTCCATGACGTGAAAACTGTTGTGAGCCATCTTCTCCGTAGGGGTTTTGTTCGGGATTATTTGGTTTGGAATTGCCATGGGGAGACACACATTGCTATTAACGAGCCGAATTGGAATCCAATAATTAATGAATCAGTTGGTCGTGCAGAGGTTAGTAATCCATATCAGCATATGGTTCTTGATGTAGTGGGTCCTAATTTTTTTCTCGATAACCATTGGCAACAATATATTTCGGAAGAGCAAACTACTTATCATCATGCACAAGGAGTTATGTCTAACCTCACTCATCTATCATGAGGTCGCGAGTTCCTTTTCAGCTTAGTGGTATCAGAGCCTACCTAACCTCACTCATCTATCATGAGGTCGCGAGTTCGAGACCCGAGGGGCGCAGATGGGAAGAGAAAGTACCTGATAAGATGCCTGACAAGATCAGAGTTTGCGGAGCATGGTGGATGATGAGATATAGGAGAATCTGGGCCTAAGATGGATGGGAATTCCTTTTCAGCTTAATGGTATCAAAGCTTGGTTTTATAGCAGTTTAATTTTCTTTAGGTTGGATACCAAACCTGTTTGATGCTGCTATGCCAACCATTAATCTTAAAGTTTTTTTTAAGAACACGGAAGCATTTCCAAAAGGAGCAGGCAGATTACTGAAGATTTTGAAGGTATCAAATCAGTAATATCCCTGTTATGAGGAAGGTGTCACAAATGTTAAAAATACTTTAAGAGATCAGAGGTCTGATAGATTTGAAAAATCTATAAGTGAGTGGTATCAACAGGAAAGGGTAACCAACCTAGAATTCTTAAATCTTGAAATTCCCAAATCTTTTTCAATTCAGAAATCCAAATTCCCTTGTTTTTTTAAAACCCATCAGGAGATCCATTCCCTAAAAAGACTCAGATCCATGCATTAACTCTTTAATCGATCTAAGTCTTACAGGTTGTCAAAACATTTCAGTAGTTTTTGATAGAGTCTCTCTCATGTCGAGAGTCGCTCTGAAGCATTTCCATAAAATTCAGGAGGAACAAGCCCTTCACCAACAAGAAGTCTTCAAAAGATTCGAAGAGCTAGACAAAAAGGTGGAAATCTGCCTGAGTCTGGTGGAAGACCAGGAGCCTTTAACTATAACTCAGGTGAAGCAACTTACTCAGGAGATAGCGGATCAGCCTAAGCAGGCAGAAAATCAGGCCCTCAAACTCACCTCAGAACTCAAGGAGGAAGTAGAGAAGGTTCAAATCCTTATTGAGGATTTAAAGAAATTCATGACTTCATGAGCTGGAGGATAACTGCTGATTCAAAAGAATATCTAAAAGCTTTACAAGCCACAGAATCTCTTGAGGAACCTTCGCAAGGATTTGTCAAGCCATCTGTAGAAGCAGTAAAAGGACAAATCAGCCTGATTAAAGCCATTATTAAACAAAACAACACCATAATCCAACTCTTGTGCAAACAACAGCAGGAGATTGCTAACCTCAAAGACTCAATTTTGCAACTCAAGCAGGAAGAAAAGAAGAAACAGGAACTTCCTGAGAACCTTGAGGAATCCATCTGTCAATTCCAGGAGAACATCATACCTCAAGAGAACTAGAAGGACAAATGTGGAGATTGAGACCTTCAAGAACAGTCCCAGCAACCCAGCCTCAATCTCTGTATACAAGAAGTCGATCAGATGGTTCAATTTCTTTAAGATTTGAAAATTATAGGGATGCACCACAAAGACCAGATCCCCGATATAGCATAGATGGCCATGAGGCCATTGACGAAGAGGAAGAAGAAATGGTTGCCTTGTGCATCGAGGAGGAAGAAGAGTTCCCAGAATACACGGATCAAATACATAATCCATGGAAGTATGAGCAGGGATGGGATACCCTTGGTCAGCCAAGCGAAAAATACGACTTTTATGTTCGGTATTCTGCACCAGAAAGTGCAAAGGTAGCCATTGAAGATATTCAATCATCTGGTTGGGATGATAAAGCAGATCGCAAATACCCACCAGAATTTTATCACCCCTTTAATCCGGAGTATGATGAGGAAACTGGAAAAATAATCAAGTTTAAGCAAGAAATCGATGGTCAAACCTCCGAAATAATAACAACCATCACAGAAGAGACTGCCCTATCAATAACCACCGAAGAGGAGACACAGCCAGTTTGGGATACTTCGGAAGAATCAGAACCTCAATTTGAAAATCCATTTGCAAATAGTGACAATCAATTTGCGGCCGTTGTAGACTTAGGAGAAGAATTGCAAAACTTGATCATGGATTATCCGGTCAGAAAACCTAAGCCAAATGAAACTGAACTTTCAAGCTCAATTACCTCAACATACAGGCCCCCTAACGATCCAGTTATGGGCCCAATCCAGTATCCACCAGCAACCACACTAGGGCCAGATCCAAGCCCAATATCGGTGGATCAAATCAAGGTTAGAACTGGAGACTTCGGACGAGCTTATAATGGACAATGGACCTTGCCTTCAGCTCAACAGACAATTGGAGCTATATTAGTTTTACCAGACAACATTGGGTTATACAATGATGTTATCTCAAGATGGGAATCCATAACCCTTAATTTAGTCAATAAAAAGGTTTGGTCAGACAACAGAGCAAAGGTAATGTATATTGAAAATTTGCTCGGAGAAATTGAAAAGAAAATATGGATTCAATGGAGAAGTCAATTCCTTCAAGAATACGAGGAGCTGCTTAACATAGCAGAGGACACACAGAATATACTTTCACAAATACGAAGAGTTTTAATCCTCGAAGATCCATACCAAGGTGAAACTGAAGAACAAAACAGAGCCTCTATTGATCTTGAAAGGCTCACTTGCCAGAATGTTAAGGAAATATTCAATTACATGAACCAGTTTAAAATTCTCGCAGCAAAATCTGGCAAGTTGTACACAAGTCCTGAACTTTCAGAAAAATTCTTCAGGAAAATGCCCGCCCTAATAGCAGCAGAAATTGAAGCTGCTTTTAAGGCAAAATATCCAGAAAATACCATTGGAGTTCTTCCTAGGATCCATTTTGCCTATCAGCATTTAGCAGAATTATGCAAAAAGGCAGCACTTCAAAAAAGCCTGAAGGAACTTGATTTCTGTAGCAAAATTCCTATCCTAGGCTATTATGATAATAGCAGAAAGAAATATGGTCTACGGAAGTCAAGGATATACAAAGGAAAGCCTCATGATAGCCATGTAAGGGTTTTTAAGCGCAAAAACAAAGAAAAAATTCGGAAATGAAAATGCTTTATATGTGGAGAAGAGGGCCATTTTGCTAAAGATTGTAGAAGAAAGCAGGGAAACATAGTCAGAGCCGCAGTCATGGATAATTTAGATCTTCCCATTGAATGAGATGTGGTTTCCATTGATATGGATGAAGGACTCAGTGATGCTATTTGCAGCATTTCTGAAGGAGAAGTAGGAGCAACAGTCCACAATGCAGGCACTCTCCTAGAAGATTTAACATTTGAAGAAACAGGGCTGGTTCTTGGAGAAGAAGACTATGGATGGCAAAAGCAGGTAAAGTTGCCAGAACAACAAGAACTTTGTCAGCATGATTGGGAGGAAAATGAAGAAATCCCAGATGTAGCAAAAAGGAGCTGCCAGTTATGCAAGTTACAAACAAATAAAAGAATGAGGATACACTGTCCTAAATGTTCTTTAACTTGCTGTCCTTTATGCTCAAATTATTATTTTCGCCGGAAGATAACTCCTAAACCAGCCGAAGCACCTGTCTATCGGACAAATGATGAATTCATCAAAAAACTCCTATCCTATATCAACTTCCTGATAGCAGAGAATTCAAGGCACCAGAAGTTACTCACTCAGCAACTTGAGGATGACCTGGTAAAAATGGAGGTCCCATAATTTATTACCAGCAATAATAAAGGCAAAGGGATACTCATTGAAGAAGATGATTCAGAAAAAGAAATCATCCAAAAGGAAAACCAACAAAAGGAATATTTCCTTTATGTCAAGTTGCTTTCAGAAGATGCCAAGTTACCCACTAAAGGAAGTAAGGGAGCAGCAGGATGGGACTTATACAGCTCAGCAGATATTGTAATTATCGCAAAAGGGAGAGCTATGGTTCCAACAGAAATTGCGATATCAATTCCAGAAGGCACTTATGGAAGAGTGGCCCCACGATCAGGATATGCTTTAAAGAACGGTATAGATGTGGGAGCAGGAATAGTAGATGCAGACTACAGAGGACCTATTAGTGCTCTATTATTCAACCACTCAAAAAAATCCTTTGAAATAAAGAAAGGTGATAAGATAGCACAGTTAATAATCCAAAAAATAATGGAGCCTGTCATTGTCAAGGTTGATGCGCTGGATACAACTGAACGACAAAATGATGAATGGGATAAGGCCAATGTACTGATCGAAATAGCATCCAAAGAAACTTACATCCAGCAAGGCGCGTGATCAACAGACTCTACAACATGATGATAGAATTGGAAATCCCTGGAATAAAACCATTTTCAGTAAGGGCTATACTAGATACAGGAGCCTCTTCATGTGTCATCGATCTCAACTCAATCCCAAAGGGAGCAGTAGAGCCTAGCCCTTACACCATCAACTTAAATGGGATTAACTCAAAGCAACAAGTCAATTAAAAATTGAAGCAAGGAACGATGAGTATCGAGTGTATCAAATTCAGAATACCGTTCACTTATACGGTACCCATGACAATCAAGGATGATGGGATCCAGATGCTTATCGGATGCAACTTCATAAGAAGTATGTATAGAGGACTCCGTATAGAAGAAAATACGGTTACCTTCTACAAAAACATCACTTCCATTACAACCCATGCAGACCTTGAAGTAAAAAGAGCAAAAGCAATTCCAGAATTGGACCTGGAAGAACAGGAGTATCTGGAGATAAATGAGCTTGTCTATTTCTCCTCAATTTTTAAAAATAAAAATTTTGAGTCGAGATTTAGCAAATTGATAGAACAACTGAAGGAGCAAGGGTACATTGGAGAACAGCCCTTAAAACACTGGCAAAAGAATAAGGTATAGTGTAAATTGGAAATCATTAACCCAAATCTTACAATTGAAGACAAACCCTTAAAGCATGTAACCCCAGCAATGAAGGAGCAATTTGAGAAACACATCAAGGCACTTTTGGAGATAGGAGTTATCAAACCAAGCAAAAGCAGGCATAGGACAATGGCGTTCATCGTCAACTCAGGAACAATCATAGATCCAAAAACATGAAAGGAGACAAAGGGGAAAGAAAGAATGGTCTTCAACTATCGAAGTCTAAACGACAATACCTATAAAGACCAGTATTCTCTCCCAGGCATCAACACAATCCTAAGGAAGGTGGGCAACAGTCAAATTTATTCAAAATTTGACCTAAAAAGTGGATTTCACCAAGTCACAGTGGAGGAAACATCAATCCCATGGACTGCATTTATAGTCCCATGAGGATTATATGAATGGTTAGTCAAGCCATTTGGTCTTAAAAATGCTCCAGCCATTTTTCAAAAAAAAATGGACGAATATTTCAAAGGAACAGAAAGCTTCATCGCTGTGTATATTGATGATATCCTAGTATTCTCAGCCTCAGAAGAAGAGCATGCAAAGCACCTTGATGAAATGTTAAACAGATGCATACAACATAGGTTAGTCCTCTCTCCTTCAAAGATGAAGATTGTTATACCAGAGGTTGACTTCCTTAGAGCGGTGATTGGCAACAGAAAGATAAGACTGCAGTCACATATCATTAAAAAAATCACCAATTTTGATGAAGAAAAACTCAAGGAAAAGAAGGGCCTTAGATCTTGGCTTGGTATATTAAATTATGCACGAACACATATTCCCAATTTGGGAAAATTTTTAGGCCCTTTGTATCAGAAAATAAGTCCCCATGGAGATAAGAGACTAAAACCTTCCGATTACTAGCTCATCAGGGAAATAAAAGAAAAGGTCCAAACGCTACCAGACCTGGAACTTCCACCTAAAGGCACGTATATCATACTTGAAATAGATGGATGTATGGAAGGATGGGGAGGAGTTTGTAAATGGAAGAAAAGTAGGTGGGACCCTAGAGCCTCTGAAAGAGTTTGTACATATGCAAGCGGCAAATTTCCCACCATTCGATCAACCATAAATGCTGAGATCTACGCCAGCATGAAACTTTAACGGCTTTAAAAATCTACTACCTGGATCAACAAGAAATCACATTAAGAACTGATTGCCAAGCCATAATCAGTTTCTATAACAAAACTGCTCAAAATAAACCTTCAAGAGTACGCTGGATCAGTTTTACTGATTTCATTATAGGGACAGGAGTAAAGATCAACTTTGAGCACATTGAAGGCAAAAATAACGTTCTTGTAGACACATTATCCAGGATTGCCTGCCCACTATGTCAACCAGCCGATGAGATAGGAATGGAAGATTGTAGCACCCAGAGGTCACAGACTATTGCTTACACGTCAGTCGAACTCTCGATAGTTCACAATGGCATACCTTCAAAGCCCGAACAGAAGCAGCAGACGAACTGGAAAATAAAGCCAGTAAAACTGCCATTCAAGCTCTCCAACACTTTAAAGACATTCTGGAAGAAAAACAGAGAGCCCATTTCAGAGCTGTTACCCCTGGACTACGATGGAACCAAGAAGGAGACAAAATGGATGAACATGTCATTCGCATTTACAAAATTATCCAGGATTTGGAAATACTGGCGCAAGAAACTCAACAATGGCCTGCACAAAAGGTCCTCGACTATGCCAAACCGGACTTTCTCTTCGATTCCGAAGGTGATGCTGACACAGATTAGCGCGCGTCATACCACCGCGTCCACGGAGCGTGGTGGATAGGCGAGGATCAATAATAAGTGCGATGTGACAGCGCACTTTGTTTTGTATGTCATTAAATATCAATAAGTGCGATTTGACAACGCACTTTGTTTTGTCTGTCAAAGTGGCGAATAATTATCTTTTAAAATTGATTGATTACTGTTGATGGGGCCCAATGCGCACCCAGGTATCAACCAATCTTAATTAGATTTTCAATTTCGCCCTCTATATATAGTTTGTATTTTGAGTTTGCAAGGCATCGAAGAAAATCTTCAAGCCTTACTTGCTCTTATAAACCCTTTCCCTCTTATATCATTATCCTTTTATCAATAATACCTACTTTGTTATCTTGTTATCTTGTGTTTAAATCTTAGACAAAGTCCACTCTGAGATTTATTAGTCGATCCTATTTTGCTACCATTATTAAACAAAACAACACCATAATCCAACTCTTGTGCAAACAACAGCAGGAGATTGCTAACCTCAAAGACTCAATTTTGCAACTCAAGTAGGAAGAAAAGAAGAAACAGGAACTTCCTGAGAACCTTGAGGAATCTATCTGTCAACTCCAAGAGAAATTAAAAGCTGTGAATCTAGGAGGATCATCAACTAGTCACAAAGTTTATCCCCCTTGGCAAAATAAGTTATATGTTTATAACGCTCAAGCTTATAAATACCCACAACAAAAGAAGAAGGATAAACAAAAACAACATGAGTAGTCAGACAGTGACAGAACAAGCTCCACCAGTTCTGGGACAATCCACCCAGTCTTCCCAGACTCCAATATACGAAGACCAGATAAGGAGCTACAGAAGAGGTGCTCGAGTTAGACATCACATAGAAAGGAGGTTGCAAAGGAGGCATGGAATGCATAACCAGTCCTTGGAAAGCATGTTGGATCCAGAAGCACAATTGCGAATTTCGCAAAGAAGCAAAGCAAATCTGGTACCTGCAGAAACACTCTATAACGCAGGCTATGCACAACCACAGCATAGAGTATACCAGCACTATTCTGAAAGACGAATCAGAGTAGTAGAGGAAGGACAACAAGAGGACTTACGCTTCATTGAACCAGAAAGCTATCAGCAACTTATGAGGTCAGGAATGCAGCATATACACTTGGGTCTTATTATGATTCGAGTTCATACCCTCCATAGACGAGAAACAGGAACAAGAGCACTAGTTGTCTTTAGAGATACTAGATGGCGCGGAGATCGCTCTATCCTTGGGACAATGGAGGCAGATCTGTCAACAAGAACTCAGCTAGTTTATATTGCACCAGCAATAATGCTAAGTATCCAAGATTTTTACAATCATATACAGATCTCTATACAAACCAGGGGATACGGTGACTAGAAAGGAGGAGAAAGTAATCTGCTAATAACCAGGTCCTTGGTTGGAAGACTCACAATAACAGTTTTACTGGTTTTCGTTATAATGTTCAACACGTAGCTGATTATTTAACCAGCAACGGAATTCGGGCAATTCCAGGAGAACCTCATACCTCAAGAGAACTAGAAGGACAGATGTGGAGATTGAGACCTTCAAGTCTTACTTACTCTTATAAACCCTTTCCCTCTTGTATCATTATCCTTTTATCAATAATAACTACTTTGTTATCTTGTTATCTTGTGTTTAAATCTTAGACAAAGTCCACTCTGAGATTTATTAGTCGATCCTATTTTGCTACCATTATTAAACAAAACAACACCATAATCCAACTCTTGTGCAAACAACAGCAGGAGATTGCTAACCTCAAAGACTCAATTTTGCAACTCAAGCAGGAAGAAAAGAAGAAACAGAAACTTCCTGAGAACCTTGAGGAATCCATCTGTCAACTCCAGGAGAAATTAAAAGCTGTGAATCTAGGAGGATCATCAACTAGTCACAAAGTTTATCCCCCTTGGCAAAATAAGCTATACGTTTATAACGCTCAAGCTTATAAATACCCACAGCAAAAGAAGAAGGATAAACAAAAATAGCATGAGTAGTCAGACAGTGACAGAACAAGCTCCACCAGTTCTGGGACAATCCACCCAGTCTTCCCAGACTCCAACATACGAAGACCAGATAAGGAGCTACAGAAGAGGTGCTCGAGTTAGACATCACATAGAAAGGAGGTTGCAAAGGAGGCATGGAATGCATAACCAGTCCTTGGAAAGCATGTTGGATCCAGAAGCACAATTGCGAATTTCGCAAAGAAGAAGAGCAAATCTGGTACCTGCAGAAACACTCTATAACGCAGGCTATGCACAACCACAGCATAGAGTATACCAGCACTATTCTGAAAGACGAATCAGAGTAGTAGAGGAAGGACAACAAGAGGACTTACGCTTCATTGAACCAGAAAGCTATCAGCAACTTATGAGGTCAGGAATGCAGCATATACACTTGGGTCTTATTATGATTCGAGTTCATACCCTCCATAGACGAGAAACAGGAACAAGAGCACTAGTTGTCTTTAGAGATACTAGATGGCGCGGAGATCGCTCTATCCTTGGGACAATGGAGGCAGATCTGTCAACAGGAACTCAGCTAGTTTATATTGCACCAACAATAATGCTAAGTATCCAAGATTTTTACAATCATATACAGATCTCTATACAAACCAGGGGATACGATGACTGGAAAGGAGGAGAAAGTAATCTGCTAATAACCAGGTCCTTGGTTGGAAGACTCACCAATAACAGTTTTGCTGGTTTTCGTTATAATGTTCAACACGTAGCTGATTATTTAACCAGCAACGGAATTCGGGCAATTCCAGGAGAACCTCATACCTCAAGAGAACTAGAAGGACATATGTGGAGATTGAGACCTTCAAGTCTTACTTACTCTTATAAACCCTTTCCCTCTTGTATCATTATCCTTTTATCAATAATACCTACTTTGTTATCTTGTTATCTTGTGTTTAAATCTTAGACAAAGTCCACTCTGAGATTTATTAGTCGATCCTATTTTGCTACTATTATTAAACAAAACAACACCATAATCCAACTCTTGTGCAAACAACAGCAGGAGATTGCTAACCTCAAAGACTCAATTTTGCAACTCAAGTAGGAAGAAAAGAAGAAACAGAAACTTCCTGAGAACCTTGAGGAATCCATCTATCAACTCCAGGAGAAATTAAAAGCTGTGAATCTAGGAGGATCATCAACTAGTCACAAAGTTTATCCACCTTGGCAAATTAAGCTATACGTTTATAACGCTCAAGCTTATGAATACCCACAACAAAAGAAGAAGGATAAACAAAAACAACATGAGTAGTCAGACAGTGACAGAACAAGCTCCACCAATTCTGGGACAATCCACCCAGTCTTTCCAGACTCCAACATACGAAGACCAGATAAGGAGCTACAGAAGAGGTGCTCGAGTTAGACATCACATAGAAAGGAGGTTGCAAAGGAGGCATGGAATGCATAACCAGTCCTTGGAAAGCATGTTGGATCCAGAAGCACAATTGCGAATTTCGCAAAGAAGAAGAGCAAATCTGGTACCTGCAGAAACACTCTATAACGCAGGCTATGCACAACCACAGCATAGAGTATACCAGCACTATTCTGAAAGACAAATCAGAGTAGTAGAGGAAGGACAACAAGAGGACTTACGCTTCATTGAACCAAAAAGCTATCAGCAACTTATGAGGTCAGGAATGCAGCATATACACTTGGGTCTTATTATGATTCGAGTTCATACCCTCCATAGACGAGAAACAGGAACAAGAGCACTAGTTGTCTTTAGAGATACTAGATGGCGCGGAGATCGCTCTATCCTTGGGACAATGGAGGCAGATCTGTCAACAGGAACTCAGCTAGTTTATATTGCACCAGCAATAATGCTAAGTATCCAAGATTTTTACAATCATATACAGATCTCTATACAAACCAGGGGATACGATGGCTGGAAAGGAGGAGAAAGTAATCTGCTAATAACCAGGTCCTTGGTTGGAAGACTCACCAATAACAGTTTTGCTGGTTTTCGTTATAATGTTCAACACGTAGCTGATTATTTAACCAGCAACGGAATTAGGGCAATTCCAGGAGAACCTCATACCTCAAGAGAACTAGAAGGACACATGTGGAGATTGAGACCTTCAAGTCTTACTTACTCTTATAAACCCTTTCCCTCTTGTATCATTATCCTTTTATCAATAATACCTACTTTGTTATCTTGTTATCTTGTGTTTAAATCTTAGACAAAGTCCACTCTGAGATTTATTAGTCGATCCTATTTTGGTATCAAAGCTTGGTTTTATGGCAGTTTAATTTTCTTTAGGTTGGATACCAAACCTGTTTGATGCTACTATGCCAACCATTAATCTTAAAGTTTTTTTTAAGAACACGGTAGTATTTCCAAAAGGAGCAGGCAAATTACTGGAGATTTTGAAGGTATCAAATCAGTAATATCCCTGTTATAAGGAAGGTGTCAGCCCGTCAAATGTTAAAAATACTTTAAGAGATCAGATGTCTGATAGATTTGAAAAATCTATAAGTGAGTGGTATCAACAGGAAAGGGTAACCAACCTAGAATTCTTAAATCTTGAAATTCCCAAATCTTTTTCAATTCAGAAATCCAAATTCCCTTGTTTCTTTAAAACCCATCAGGAGATCCATTCCCTAAAAGACTCAGATCCATGCATTAACTCTTTAATCGATCTAAGTCTTACAGGTTGTCAAAACATTTCAGTAGTTTTTGATAGAGTCTCTCTCCTGTCGAGAGTCGCTCTGAAGCATTTCCATAAAATTCAGGAGGAACAAGCCCTTCACCAACAAGAAGTCTTCAAAAGATTCGAAGAGCTAGACAAAAAGGTGGAAATCTGCCTGAGTCTGGTGGAAGACCAGAAGCCTTTAACTATAACTCAGGTGAAGCAACTTACTCAGGAGATAGCGGATCAGCCTAAGCAGGCAGAAAATCAGGCCCTCAAACTCACCTCAAAACTCAAGGAGGAAGTAGAGAAGGTTCAGATCCTTATTGAGGATTTAAAGAAATTCATGACTTCATGAGCTGGAGGATAACTGCTGATTCAGAAGAATATCTAGAAACTTTACAAGCCACAGAATCTCTTGAGGAACCTTCGCAAGGATTTGTCAAGCCATCCGTAGAAGCAGTAAAAGGACAAATCATATTATTGGAGTGGAATTCCAATATCTACTTTTTATTTTTTGGGCAAAAATTATTTTTACTGAACATATATAAGTTGAGCTATTTTTACTGCTATGAAATTTTCTTTTATGATTTTAACTTTAATTAATCATATATTTGCATTTCACTAATGGGAAATATTTATAGGTATTGGAGTTGTCTTTGACATTGATGTAAATTGTCAATTAATTGACTCCACTGTACTCCAATTACAAAAATTTAAGCCTTGATCATATTACAGCAACTGCTCTCCGACTCCCTGTCATATTACTCAATCAAAATTCATTTATTTCACTAAAATTTTATTTAAAGACCTTTTTCTGTCACTATTCACTGATGGATTTTTAAACAGTGGCATTGATCGTGTTAGATAATGCTGGGATTTTAAATTGGAGTCCAATTACTTTTCTAAAATCGATTAAGAAATTAAAATAAAATGGTTTTGAGTTTAATTTAATTTTAAAAATTAAAGGAAGCAATGAATTTTTTTTTTTTTAAACTATGGGAGCGATGATTATTAAGTCTTATAAAAATATGATATTTATAAAAAAATATTACATTTTTATAAATAGTCGATATAAAATATTTAACATAACTTTTACATTTTGAATTAAATATATACAAAAAAATTAAAGCGCAAAATTTATAAAATTAGACATATATTGATAACCTGATATTAAAAAATTGACGACTTTAATATTATATTAAAAAATAAATTTAAATTTAAATCAATTTCAAAATTTAGCTTAATTCAAATCATTATATGAATTATTATATTTTTATAACCAATAGCAGCGGACCATGGTGCACCATGAGCTTATGTTAATTTTAAATTAATTTTTAACTTAGCCCTTTTAATTTCGTAATTCTTACTGTTTGGCTCCTTAAAATTTTTTAGTAATTATAATTTTTTCTATTATTTACATCAATAATTTTTAAAAATTAATAATAATAATAATAATAATAATAATAAATCAAATATGTGCATCTACTCATATAATATTATATAAGAGACTATATATATATATATATATATATATATATATAATTCATTACACCCTTAACAATAATTTAACATATAAACAACAACAGTTAGCAAATTTTTACTAAATATTTATAATATTTTATCTATTAGCTATCAGTTATCAATATCAGTTATCAGTAATCGCTATTGACTATCTTTATTGCTGATTTTAGCCTTTCTCTTTATTATTTTGTCTAATATAGCACATAAGGTCAAACCAAATAAACTCTTAAATTTTAGCTCCTCTCTCAAGTACATCTTGGATTTGAATTCAAAATCCCCAAGTAAGGAAAAGTGGATATATACTATTTTATATCATTGTTTTAAGTAAATGATACACTTTTTTTAAGTTGGATATTATCGGATCCATAATTTGAGATTGTCTTTTCAACTATATATATTTTATATATGAAATAAAAATTGAATATTAAATATCGTTTAAAGGAATCGTAATTTTTTATCACTCTGGATCAAAAAATTGTATATTTCTACTTTTATTTTTTTTTATGCGCTAGCAATTAAACGTAAAAAAAAAATCAATTAATAAATTGACAACTTATTCTTATGATAAAAGCAATAGATCATAAAGCTTAGTGCATCCGTTCTCTCCAAATTTGTAAAAAGAAAAAAGTACTCTTGATTTTTTGAATTTTTCAGGAATCTGATTTACCACATGAGCTTTCATTTTTCATAGTAATTTTATAACTATTTGCTACCGAAAAGTTCAAACAAGTAAATTATATAAAATTAGAATTCAAATAGTAAATTTGGTTATAAGAATAAAGTATGAAAAACAAAAATTTAGATTGTAAATTAGACTTTAAAAAAAAATAAGAATATATAATATTTTATAGGATTGGTATGAACAAGTTAACCAGCTCACTCAGTTTATTTTTAAATTTAATTATTAACATCTATTTTTTAAAATTCAGGTCTGGATCCGGTTCATGAATTGATTAATTAATTAGTAGTTAATTGTTAACCTCTAAATATAGTTGGTTAACCTTTTAAAAAATTAAATACATATAATTACTCTATGTTTCACAACAAAACATGCCTCTATAAAATTAAAAATAAATTCTAAAAATTTTAAATATAAAAATACAAATCATTGAATTTTAATGTCAATACAATAAAAAAAAATTACATTAATGCTATGTAAGACAATAAAAAATAATTCAACACTAGTTTATCGCTATTAATATTGAGAAGCGAATGATATTCAATTATTAAAGCTAAAGTAAAGGAAAATTTCAATTAAAAAAGGGAAAATTATTCCTATGGACTATATAACTATTAAAAATTAAATATACAAACCGGTTAACTATTAATTAAATTGACATTAAATTTAAATTTAAGTGCATTAATTATAATTTTTAAAAATTAAAGCCTATACCGTATTTAATTAAATTGATTAATCGTATAAATTAGTTTGAATTTAATTTTAATCTAAGACGGAACCATTTTTTATTTTTTTCAATCTTATTATTTTTTTATTCAGATAAATTTTAAATTAAGAGAGAGAGAGAGAGAGTGGGAAAGGCTCACGTATTCTTCCCATTTAATGCGAAATACCAAATTATATTGGACTCATATAACTTTTCAAACTTGCACATTTATATATTGGCATATTAATTTTGTAGACTTATGTTATGGTTCCAATTTGTCAAAAGTACAAACTCTTTGGTTTGGTGATTTAATAGTCAAACTTCATCAACTTGGGAGATTAAAAAAGTTTGTTCCCCACTAACCTTCTCCATTATAATTAAATCTTATTAATAACACCAAATTACCATATTACCCTTGATTATCTTCTCCTCATTCCTTTATATGCACAAAAATTGGAGCCTATTTTTGTAAATTTCCTTCATCGGCCTTTGAGATTCCCCATGGTCATTCTGACTATAACATTATTATCAAACCATCATTCTTATTAAAGTGTGCACTATCACCACCATTGTTGTGGAGGCCACCACTTATGATTCATACATCAAAAATAAACCAATTATTATCTCGATTAATGCTCTTCTCATGAGAGAAATTTCAATCATAAATTATGAAAGTGAAATTAGATACATATTTGATTGAATGGAAAACGGCAATATTCATGATTTTTTTTTAATTGTCCAACGGATTCATTTCGTTGGTTTTTACTCCGAAATATTTAAAATGGAACTTTTTTTTTTTTTTTTGTCAAGTTTTGTCTTTAAATTATTTGTGATAGCATCATTATCTACTAGGTTTAACTCAAGTTCAAGGTCCAACATCAATCAAGAGTCAGCTAGCCTAAACCCACCGCATGACAAATAGCCATGCAGAAACTAGTGGCACAATCTGTGTGATCAGACTGACAAGATACGCTATTTATTAAAATTCACTTACATGCTAATAGCCCACGCCTCCTACCTATTTTCTGTTATATTACCGCTCACCTGAACAGACTCACTCCTGATATTCGAGTACCTTCTTATATCCACTATAAATAGCTCAAGAAACTGTAGAAGCAGATATTGATTTTTTTAGACTCTCTCTATATTCTCTCTCTAAGTCTACTAATTTAAATTTTAGAGTGCATGCGTCTGATCCAACCGGACTTGTCTTATTACAAATAGAATTGTTTTATTGATCCGATCGGCTTACAAAAACTTTTCATCCAGTTTCATTATATCATGATCTTTCAGAATTTATCAATTTAAAATGAAAAAATTTTATTTCTATAATTTTTATTTTAAATTTATCAAAATAAAAAAATATATTTGACATTATGTGATTGACTGTTGCATAAAAAAATTATAAAATAACTCTATTTTAAATAATTCAAAGGCAAAAGTCGATAAAAAAAATTTAGGAATAAAATTGCCAGATAGTTCAAAAGTGAAAATTATTTTTTATCCCCATGTTTGTTTCATCATAAAATAGAGATTGAAATTTATCATGAAAAAAATTGTATGGTATGCGATTTTTTCTTGATATATAAAAAAACAAATATGAAATGAATTAGTAAAATTGATATTTCATTATAATAATAAAATATCAATACAATAAATTTATAATTTTTTAGAATTACTAATTATATTCTCCTTTATTTCACATTCACTCTTTTATTTTTTGTTTTGTCTTTATTTTTTTTGTTTCATCTTCTACGTACTTTAATTAGAAAATATTAAGGTATTTTCTAAGTAACAAAAAAATTAAAAGGGCAAAATTGGCCTTGACCCATTTTTATATGTATGTTAGGACTTACAGCCTTGGTTCTTGTCACGTGATTGAGGATTGCAAATAAGGATTTGAAGGCTGACTGTTCCTAATGCTTTCCATCCTATTATTCAACTTAGGTCATTATGAGGGAAATCTTGTGGTTGATTGAATTGCTAATTAATTACTACTACTACTGTAGTTTTTGAAATTCAAATTGAAAGACTAATTAGATTTTGAAAATACAGTACATGTGATTTTCATTAAATTGGTAATTGGTGAAATTAATAAATAATTAATAACTGAATTTGAAAACAAATGGTCGTGGATGAAAGGAAGGTGTGAAATCATTATCCAGCATTGAATTTTTCATTAAATTGCATTTAGTTAATGTCCTACACTCCACGAACAACAAGCAACCCATTTTTATTGCACTGCATTTATATAAACAATAAATTAGGTTGTATTTATTATACAATATCAAGCCTCTTGCTTTCATTTTTTCTTCATTTTTTGCTACTCATTACTACTAATAGATTGTTGATAATTGGTTTTGATAATACGGATTTCTTTTTTATTTTTATTTTTATTTTGAATTATCATTCACTTTCTTTTTAAAAAATATATATTGATTTGTCTGCAATTAAGTGTAAAATAAAAAATATTCGAATTTAAATACCCACTTAGAGAAAATAAGATATATTTTGACATTTTATCGCAGTTAACCTCCTATAATGGAGTAAACATCAAATTGTCTATATCATGAAAGCAAAAGTATGTAAAATATTAGAGTAATTAATGAGTTTTTAATTTTCAACTCATAGACTAGTTAATACATTAAATTACTTATATATTCCCATTTAATTAATGCGGATAGTAATCAACAAATCTAAATTATTTCTTACTTTACTACTAATATGCCAGTTAATGTAGGAAAAGTAAAAAAAAAAAAAAATCAGTAATTCAGCCGCATTAATTAAAATGAAGTAGGAGTATGTCACAATTTTATTATTATACTCCATTTTTATCCATATTTTGCCTTTATTATGTCCCAAAATATTTCACATTACTGTTTTACATTATGCTTAATTTATAAATTATTTATTATATTTTTATTTAATAATTGCAATTTATATTTTCCAAACTATATTATTAACTATGATTTGTATAGTTTTAATAATATTTAAACATGTATTCTATATTTAGGACGGGTATAATATGAAAATTATAGTTTATCTCTAAACCATAATATTTACAAATTTTAAATCTGTATGAAAAATAAAAGTGAATAAAAAAAATTATCGGACGAAAAGAGTATATAATACTCTTAATTATATATATATAAAAAAATAGCAGTTAGACTAATTTGCTCTTTTCATTTCCAAGTACACAATTCAATTATTACATAATTAAAATTAAATTTATCACTGTATTAAATACTATAATTGTATGTAATAAATATGGCCAGACTTATAAATTTTTTTCTCAAATTTGTAAAATAACATTTAAGATGAAAAAAATCAAAGTAGTGAAAATAATCGCTTAAAGCAAGATGATGAAAAGAGTAAAAACATAATATAATACTTTATTATAAATATTTTTTTAATAGAAAAAAAGAGAAAATAAGAACTCAAATTTAAAATTTTTCAATATATTAAAATTAATTTTATACCTGAAATGTTAAAAAAAAATGAAATCAATAAATATTAAAGGAAAAAAAAAAAGAAAAGAAAGTGGGATCTATAAATTAAATACGTTTCTATATGACCAAATAATATTTATTGAATATAAGGGAGTTATAATTTAGTCCTTCAATTCTAAAATTGATTCACTTGCACTACGTATAAAGTATAACTATCAAATTCATCCATCAATCTTATTAAACTACTAATTAGTTTATTGTGCACATATATACACACATGCACTTCAACGAATATTACTTTTATAAGCACATGTACATGATACATTATTCATACATCGCTTTATTGCATTACATACTATCATAAATATAATTTAGGTTACATATTTTCATAAATAAAAATATAAAGAATTTATTTTAGTAAAAAAAAATACATTACATTTGTATTTTAATATATATAATATAAATATATAATTGTCTTGTATATTTAAAGTTTCGATAGCAAGGAAATTATTTGTAGTTTAAAAGGTTAAAAGTCTGACAATTTTTTCTAATTGATCAAGATTTCAGCATGACTTCAAATATATATATATATTTTGCAAAACAGAAAATCTCATTTTAATTCTATTTTTTATTTTTAAAAAAATGAAACCATTAAAATTTTCCACACACATACTTATAAACAAATACATGATTTTTTCAATAAAAGGAAAGGTGAAGTGAGATTTGAATTCGAAATTTTCCAATAAATTAGGACTAACATTTAATACAATTAATTCAATTTTTTAAAAAATCCAATATTTTGAAGAATTGTGACTAGTAAATGAAGTGTGATTTAACTATTTTTGCTTAATTCAAATTTTAATGTTATTTATTCTATAAGTTTACTTTTAAATGTCTTTTTATGAATTTGCTCCAAATACTGAAATAAATAAAAATTTCAATTCTCTAAAAATATTTATAAATAAATAGATAATTATTTTATTAATTAAAATAGAAAAATGATAATAATACCTTTACAATATAAAAACAAGGTAAAATGAAAAAATAAATAACAAATAATATATTAATTTTAGTAAAATAACATTATAAATGAAATTAAAAATATTTGGAGTGAAAACAAAGAAAAGAGAATCTTGAAATACGTGCCAAAAAACAAACAAAGGGAAATGGGATTGGAGGAAAGTGGTAAATAACTGAGGATGAGTTTGCGAAGGAAGTGGATAATTGTTTCCCACCAACAACTGATCGCTGCACTTTCTTTTTGGGCCCCAAGCGCGTTTCCTAATTAATAATCTTTTTTCTTTTCTTTTCTTTTTTAATTGGAAATTTGGATTCCATTTATTTCCTTTTCTTTTTAATTTTGAAATTATAAATATTTATAATTACGCAATAAATCTATATCCCTATTATCAAAGCCCACTTTTATTCTCATTTCATTTTATTTTATATATCATTTTTATTAATTTCAATAGAATTAAGTAATATTAATTCAGCTCAAATTTATAATAAAATTAAATAATTTAATACACTAACTTAAATCTAATAGGTCAACTTATATTGAAAAAAATTAAATCAATTGAAAGCCTAAAGTTTTTAAAGAAATAAAATTTAAATTTTACTCGAAAGTGACACATAAAATAAAATAAAATGAATAACAAATTATATTTAAAATGAGATTGTAGCAATACCGTGCCTTAAATTTATGGATAAGATTTCGGAATATTCTCAAAAATAAAAAAGTAATAGATTTTGAAATTTGAAAATTGTTACTTTAATGAAAAAAATTATTATGACGAGCGAAACGGAGTGAATATTTTTTTTGGTTTATTTATTTTTTAACCAAAAAATGATAATAAAGCTGATTTTTTTACTAAAAATAAGTGCTCCAAGACTAGCCAATCAGATTGAATGAATTCAAAGCAGAGTTATTTTGAATTTATACTGTTTTGTTCTTCCAAAGTGGAGCTATGATTAGATAAAATCTATTACTTTTTTTTTTCTTTCTCAAATTAAGCAGACTGCACTCACTCAGTGAGAAATTTATTAGAGCAATATACTCTTAAATCTACTCTTGCTTTTGGTGATATTTTGTTTTTTTATTATATATAAAAAAATTAAGCTAGCAGAACAATAAATATAAAAGAAGTTGGTTAAATCTTATATAGGGTATTGCTTAAATTTCACAACTCCAATAAAAATTATTTAGTTTATGAATATATACACATTCATCAATTTAAATAGCACATTTAGTTATCCAATATGCTGTAATTTTTTTATAACATAATACTCCCACATTTCCAGTTAATGTGATAACTTTAGCGCTTCACGTAAATTAAAAAAATTATTCTTTCCGTTTTTTATTATCTGTCATTTTTTAATAAAATTTAAATTCTATTTATCTGTCACTTTTAAATTTTCAATACAATTTAATTTTCTCTTTTTAATTTAATTTTCATTTTCAATAAAAATTGACCAATTAGATTTATTTTTTTACATTAAATTACTCAATATACATTAAATCACTCAATTTTTTTCTAAATTTAAAATTAATTAATATTTCTTAATTTTAATGAAAATAACAAAAGTAACAATTATAAAAAAATGGAAGGAGTATTATTTAATATCGATTTTATAAAATATTTATTATAATTTATTAAAATATTATGTTTTACTAACTTTTTTAATTATATATTATCGCCCAATCAATTATTATTTGTTTGTGCATATATAAAAATAAAATGGTAAAATATATAATTTAAAATTTAAAAATTATCACTTAAAATAAAATTTAAAAGAAAAAGCTCTCAAAAAAAGGAAGGAATTAGAATTTTACAAAACAATTTACAATAATAATAATAATAATAATATAACAATAATTTAAAAAGAAAATGTGGAAAATCTAGAGAAAAGATCACATCCATGCAGCCTAACGTTCAGTTGACTCCCATCAACAAAGCATTAATAAATACTCAATATTTTAATTATAAACATAAAAACACAATTTTTTTAAAGAAAAAGAAACCAATTGTATTACGCATTTGAAATTACTTATTTCTCCCTCATCTCTGTCGGACTCTCCCTCCTTCTTTGTCTTCTCTCTTCCTCACTCTTCCTCTATTTTCTCTTTCTTCTCCCTTCCCCTTTCTCTCTCCAAATCCTCCCCACCAAAACCCTAAAAACCCTGATCTCGCCGGACCTATTTTTCTCCGACCGATCTTCTACTCCAAAGCCATTTCCTTTCATTTACTCGAAGACTACAGAATCAGATAGAAAAGGGGGATAATTCAAGAAGAAATAGAGATTAGAGAGAAGCGAAATGTACAAGAACCAGCTTCAAGAGCTGGCGCAGAGGAGCTGCTTTAACCTTCCTTCTTATACTTGCATAAGGGAAGGTCCTGACCACGCGCCTCGATTCAAAGCTACTGTTAATTTCAACGGTGAGATCTTTGAGAGTCCCCACTATTGCTCTACTCTCCGTCAAGCTGAGCACTCCGCCGCCGAAGTCGCCCTCAACTCCCTCTCTAATCGCGGCCCTTCTCACTCTCTCGCCGCCCGCATTCTCGTAAGCAACTTTATTCATTTCACTCATTTCCGTTTTCCATTAGCTCAAAATGTTCTCCATTTTTTTTATTTATTTATTAAGAAGCAATCAGTGCTGGTTCTTGCTAATATGCGCTGGGGGCGTTACTTACTGCTTGCGGTTTTAGCTTTTTCAAAGTTGTAATTTTGTTCTCTCCTCTATTCTCGTGTTGCTTCTTGGCGTAGTCTTCACTGTCCCCGGTGGATTTTGTAATGAATTGACGGAAATGCCCCTATTCGCTTCTCTTGTTTGCGGTGCCGTGCAGTGTGCGCTGGCTACACCGTGTTGTTTTCTCATTAACTTTGGCTCATCGGTATCGTGCGCCGTATAGGTTGTAAAGGGTTATCCTGCGCAGGCGGCTTTTTTGACGATCGGCGGCTAGTTTTACAGACAGCGGTTTTGCAATGGGCTTGAGGTCGAAATGACGAAAATGCCCTCAGTAATTAAGCTTAACAATAGATGATTCTCTTTTAATTATTTTTTTAGTATATAATATACGGAAATTTAACGAGAAGCTGTTGGGGACGTTGCGTTGATGTAGTAGTGATTAAGACCCATTGGGTTTGTGTAGTGAGGGGGTATTCTGGTCGCTTGAAAAATGCGAGCTTTTTGTTTTTTTTTTTTTGTTCTCTTGGCTTCTGGATGACCTGATTGGTTGCTGAGAAAACGTAGAGAAATGGGCAGAATTTTAAATTTAAGTTAGTTAGACATTTTCTTTGTTTTCTTAATTTAAATGGTCATTGGATGTTAGCTAAAAAGTCTTGTGCTTTAGAAAATTTCGTGTATCAGATAAAAGATATCACGGTAGATGATGACATAAGTATGTTATTGTGGCGTTGTAGCCTCATTTATAAGCTTTGAAACAGGGGTTACTGGCTAGGTGATGAAATGAGTTTGAATGGTTGAATCAATCTTTGAGGCCAAAATATTAGGTTAGAGTTAATAGCTAGTTCTCTGGGTTTTAAATTTTTCATTTTTCACATTTGTAATACAACCTTGGTGCATCTAGTAAACTCAATGACCCTTTAAATTTTCAGCTTCTGGTACCATAATCCAGCTCAATGATAACTAAAGGAAAAAAAAAATATCCTTGAACCCATTGAGTTGGTATGATCTAGATCTTTGTATAAATTCCTAGTATGTGCTTGAGTTGAAATCAGTTTGTTTGTTCCATTTTAAAAGATTATGCTCTTCCAATCCCATCAATTTCTAATTTTCTTATCTTCAGTCACTTGGGGTAAGTGAAGTGATGAATTGAAAGGTTACAACAACTAAGTCTTAAACGAATTGAAAGGTTTAAGGATAAAATCAACTATACAAGCTAATGACAATACTAGAATGAAATAGATTAAGTCGTTCAATAGTGATTATAAACTATATGAAAACAATGGACTTTTCTGATTGGGATGAATCCTACTTAGTTCCTGAATTTCAGTAGATTTGTTTAGAAGTCAGGTTAGGAATTTTGAAACTTGATCCATGCTCAACTTGGAGCCTACATTTCTACCATCCCCAACCCATGTTGATAAACAGACATGGAACCTATGAACTTTGTTCATCATGCAGGCTAGGACTCAAGTAAAATAGAATCCTGAGGTAGGGCCTCAACCACTGTGGTCTTACCCAAGCCTGGAGTTTTCAGCTGATATGGCCAGGCAGGTCCTCCAATGGACAGCCATGAGTCTGACTATCATATCTGACAATTATTTAGTTAAAGAGCTGAATTTATTTGATTTGGGGTATCACAAGAGAAGTTTCAACCTAAGCATAGTGGCAAGGGTAAGAGAACAAGGGTCTTTGTGGCAAACTAGGCTTAACTGGATGATTTTAGTGAGTAGATTTTACTTTTTGCTATATTATTGCCTTATTTAGCAGCTTTTTAGGTTGATAATTTTAGTGGCAGGTCCCGATTACGTAACTGTATTTTACATGGACTTCTAGTAACCAGAAATATATAGTATTTCTAGATCTTTTGGCTATTATAGCTGCCGTATCGTATTTGGATCACAACTTGCCAAGCGATTTTGTACTTTCTGTCAAAAGTTTGTTTGAGATTCATTCGTCTAGCATCAACTAGCATAAAAAGAACTTAAGTATGCATCATATATTGTTACTATGATTTTTTTCCTATTGAGGGGCTTTTATTTATTTTCGCTACAATAATCATCTTTATAAATATTGAAATAAACTAAAAGATTTTTCATGGCTGTCCTTTTGAAACTTGAGTACCAGATGTACATTAATACGTGATCCTTTTGAAACCTGAGTACCAGATGTACATTAATACATGATCCTTTTGAAACCTGAGTACCAGATGTACATTAATACATGATGGTTTTGTGGCCTCGATGATGATAGGTTTCTCTGTTGTCAGGATGAAACTGGTGTATACAAGAACCTTCTACAGGAAATAGCACAAAGAGTTGGTGCTCCATTGCCACAGTACACAACATTCAGGTCTGGCCTGGGGCACCAACCTGTTTTTACTGGAACAGTTGAATTGGCTGGAATTACATTTACAGGTGAACCTGCCAAGAATAAAAAACAAGCTGAGAAAAATGCAGCAATGTCAGCTTGGTCTTCTCTGAAACAATGTAAGTCCTGGTTAACTTTTTATATTTTCTGATTAATTGCTATGGATGACATCAGGAATAAGTGGCGATCTCTTTAGATGGTAGATGTTAAATAAATAATTTATTAACATTTGTAAGGAAATAGAACTGAATGTGCTCTGCGTTACAATTTTGCATGGAGAGCATGCTGTTTGATGTGCATCTAGATTTATGCATGTATTTTGTCAAGAGGCCGTTGTCTCCCAATTTGTTTAGAACTCTACATAGCTCGAAGTTTATGCGTAGTCCTCATAAAATGCTGTTGATAATACCAAGAAGATATAAGCACATCTGAGGGACTTGGCAGGCCTTCTGCACAACTAAGTCATATGACTTATCATTGTTGTCAAAAGGGCTTCCAACTTCTGCTTAATGTGTGTTTTTGTTTTCTTTCTTGTCAGTGGCAAAAGAAGATGCAAGTTCTTCATCTGAACCAGAGAACAATGATGAGCTAGAACAGATCACAATAGCTCGTGCCTTGTTGAGTTATCGTCGGAAGGAAAAAATAGCAATTGCAAACTCCCCCAACCCCCATATTCCATTTTCGAAAAAGTTTCCAATGCAGAGTCCTAGGCCAACAAGCCCACAGCCTGCCCCTGTTACCACATCTAAAATCCTCCCCTTAATTTGCCCCAAGACAACTCCAAATAGATCTGCTTCTAGCACAATGGTTGACAGACTTGTGCCACCCCGATGCACAACGGCCACAATAAATGACAGAAGTGTGCCATCACGACAGTCACTGCCTCCAGACCTCTGGGTAAACCATCACCAGAAGTTCCCTGCTGCGGGAGCAGCTCCATATGTCCCTATCCGACAATTTGGGGCACATTGCCATGGCATGGCTCAACCAGTAAGAATAAGAAGCGTAGTGCCTGTTTTTGCTGCACCTCAACGTCAACCATCACTCCCCTCTCAGGTGATGCAAGGACTACCTAAACAGCCTCCGCCTGTCACTATCAGGCAAACTTCGCTGGTGCATGCTGCTCCACCACCAGCTCGGAAAGACAATCCTCCCAATGTTCAGAAAGAAGATCAAGTGGCTGTTCAGAAAGAAGATTCTATGACACTCCAAAAAGATCATCAAGCCGTTCAGAAAGAAGATTCTAAGCCTATGCAAAAGGAAGATCCTCTAAGCAGCAAAAAAGATCAACCAACTGCAATTGCTGGCCCTGTATCTGCTCCTGCTTCCGCTCTCACTCCCATGCCAGATAAATCACCAGCTAAAGTAGAAGAAACTGGAAGCGTAACTGAGGACAAGGTAGAAGAATCTGCGACAGTGCAAAGCTTGGAGAAACTCAAAATATGATCATGGCTTGGGAAAGAGTTGGGTTGTCCATGGGAGACAAGCTGAAGGTTTCTATGCTTGTCTAACTTTTGTTCTTAGTACCTTGTCTCATCTCATTGTATGAGTGTTTCCATTTCATCTTTTGCTTTCTCTGTTTTACTGTTTCCCATTTTGTTCTCTTAGAAGCCACAGTTGCTGCAGCAGGTTAAATTAGCATGGGCAGTGCCATCTTTCCAAATTCAGTAGATTTTGCCTATATTAGTAGTATCAATCCAATATGGCCATATTATGGCATAGAATGATGCTAATATTTCCATTAAATTCATTGCAGGGCCTTGTTAGTGAGGTGGTAATCGTCCTAGAATTCTTTTGCCTCCTTGATAAATGTATACTTGATCCCATCCCCTGATTAATATTTCCTCCATTTTTGAGTTTTGGGAACAAGTTATTAGCTACGTGTACAAATAAAAATTTGGAGTAAATTGTAAGTTCAGGTACTTAATTGATGAAGATATAGATTTGAGCGAGTATAGGTGAAAATTCATGAATAAAGATATGAACTAACAATTTATCAATTCAGTATATCTTTGCTAAAACTGATCCCAATAAGAGGAGAGGTATAGACCTAATTTTAGGTTGGAACTCTCATTTCAACAATTTATTAATGTATGAAAATATAATCTAGAATTATTTTGTTTGTCACAGTTCATATTTTGAATGCAAGTCTTCTGTGTTCATTACTGTGAAAAGAAATGAGAGATTTGGAAATCAAACATCTCCAAACTTCGAACTAACATGTTGAATGGGAAGAAATTGATAACCACATAATAAACTTTTTTTATTACTATTATTTTGGATAAAGAAGAAAAAGACTGTTGTTTGTAGGCCTAATGAAACAAATTCAGGATCCAAATAAAGCTGAGTTGTACCTATTTTAGTGTATAAAGGGTTGCAATCACATCTTTTGCCCTACCAATTATCAAATAAAACAAAACCAATAAGTTTCTTAACAAAATGGACCACTGTATCTTTCACTCCATAACTTGAAGCCCATGAAAGGGATGATCACAACCCATGTGGTGAGATGTTGCTGAGTTCATGATTACCTCATTAATCAAGATTTTTTATGATTAATTAAGTAATAATCATAGATATAAATAAATTAATAAGAGAGATAATAATGTTTAAGAGGAGGAATGAAAAGGTGGAAATCACATGCAAGACAAAGGCTCAATAAATAAAAGTGGGGTGGAGTATGTACTGTGTACCTTGATTATCTCTCATTAATTAATTTTGGTGGCCCCATTGTTATCATAACATCATGCCTTGTTAAATTTTCAACCATTTCCAACACTAATGTAATTTAACTACTCCAATATTATTATATTCTAAAAATTAGGATCATGGGTGAATTTGCTATTATATATATATATATAATTTATTTTTATGGTCATATTATTAAAAACAAATTACCTATTTTTGTTTTGTTTTGTTATGAATTTTTAAATATTTTATTGAAATTTTATAGTCAACTCTACATTGAATTTTAGAATTAATGGAAAATTAATAAAACAAAAATATTTTAAAGATGAAGTGGGCAAATTGACAAATTTTGAATAAATTAAGTGACAAGAGTTGATTTGAAACAAACCAATTACTACATTGATATTTATTTAATCCCAATTCCCAAATAATTCATGTGGAAAGAGACATCGTTGTCATGTATATGCATCCTACACACATGTTTGTGTTGAATCCCATTCCTAATTAAAAATATTGAATTGAGTGATGATATGAGTGTACATACTCCCTAATTAATTATAAAACATTCGTGTTCTAGTTTTGTATTTTTAATTGAAAATGTTAGATTTAAACTCTACAACCTCAATTTTTATATTATTACGCTAATTCAACGCTTTATATATATATATATATATATTATTACACAAACAATTAACTTTTTATACACTATCAAGATTGCTATAAAAATTATAATTTAATATTGAAGGGCCAAATAGAACCCTCAAGCATGTCTCAATTGCTAATTAAACTCATTATTTTTTAATTGGCCTAATTTCAAAGAATAAAAATTCAGCTAAATAGATTCTAATTGAAATAAAACGTTTTGCTTATTTAATTTTTGTCACAATAACATGTTAGTATCATGATTTTTTTCTATCACTTATATAGTTGAATTTAACACGTTATATATATATATTTAAAAAAAACACAACAACATAAAAACAACAAATGCATAATCAATAGCTATTGGATAATTATCCCATCAAAACATTCTCGAAATATACTATGAAAACAACTCGAATAATGATCTTAACCGATTAGGTACTGAGGTCATTCACAACGAATGGATACATGGCCCAAGCCTCTCTGTCCATCATATAAAGTCTTCAAAACAATCAAATACATGAGAGTTTAATTTCATTGAGCAAAATTAGTTTATAATGGCTCCAAATATTTTCATCTCACCGGATAATTTTTCGTTTAAATTAGCTCAAAATTCATTTTTCCAATATATTACCAGAATCACTAGTCCTACTATATTATGTCATTTGCCGATGTATTCAATAGTGCCTTGTAATGATTCGAATAATTCTCGTCTTACAAGCTAACAATTCAATACGATCGAATTCTTTTTTTTTTTTCACCCCTTTTTTTTAAAAAAAAAGAAAAACCTCATCTACTTTTGCTACTAAAAAATGTTGGGTTGGTAGTTTCCATCTTCAATAGAACATCATTATTACAATCTTGAAGATTAAAAATATGCTGTCTTTTCCTTTAACTTCTTCATCAACCTCTGTGTAAATTTTTTATGTTCTCCAATCTAATTTTTCTCTCTCTCTTTTTTTTTTTAATTAAATGTCTAAATTTGAAATTACCCACAAAAATTTACAAGGCTCATCATGAAGAAAGAGTCCTTCTTTCTACAAATGGAGGCAACCAGAAAATAAGTAAGCATTATATTTTTTGTGGGTTGTAGTTGCTTATCACGTATATTGTCATTTCCATTCATTAATTGCCATGGAAATTGTACTCCAATTTTTTATTTTATTTTATTTAGATTACAACTATTTCCTTTCAAAAAAAGAAGATTAGAACTATTTATTTATTTATTAATTAATTTAATAATACACTATTAAAAAAAATATGTGATTTGCAACTATAGAATTAATTTTAAAAATTATTTGTTCTTACGTTATAATATATTAATATATGATCAGTTTGATTTACAAAATGACTCTCAAAAATACTTTATTTTTTCTTTTTTCTATATGATTTTTCTTTTGATGAATTTTTATTACAATGATATAGTAAAAACTAGCTTTATTTGTCAACCAGAGAAAAAAAAATTATAAACAAGAGTATTTTATGGAACTAATGATGCAAAAATAATGACAAATTAAAAAAGTAATAAGGAATAAAAAAAAATTAATTGTAAAATAAATAAAGAATGAACAATAAATTGCACTTAGGCAATACTATTCTCCTTGTCTTGCCTCATAAATTTATTTGTCCATAAATGCACGGCCAACATGTAATTGTTAAGAAATGACAGCAGCTTTCAGAAACTTTTGATAGTACAAAGTTTTCATGTAATTAGAATTTAATATTTGGACCGTTCACTTTCTATTTTCTTTTAAACATCTTTATCAATCTACCATATGATCTTATTCTAATTGTACAACATTGTTTTGTTGCATCTCATCAACCACAAACATCCAAACCATATCAACCCAACTTCATGTTCTCAAGTCAATTTTTATGTGCAAAGTTATGTGGGAGTTAAAGTTAGGGTTTCGATATCCCTAATAATTAATATATTTGATTATTGTCCTCACTATTAAATATTACAAAAACAAAATTGATTGTAGAATTATGGTTATTTTGCTATTGAACTTTTCGAAATGTTTAGAAAATACAATCGATTTTTTTCGTTATTTTTACCATTAAAATTTCAAAATAAATACTATTATTTCGCAAGACAATCAATCGTATAATGTCATGTGTTCTCAATTTTTAAAAGTAAAATATATCAATTTTGATATAACTACAGGAGTAAAAAATTATCTATTTTAAAAACTATATGAGCAAAATCTCTATTTTTGAAAATTTAAAAATAAAAACATAAAAAAAAAGAGTTTACTGGCATTTTTTAATCACATCAAATAATTTAATGAGGTCAAAAATACTTTAAATTCTTGATTTTATATGAAGATCTTGAGGTTGTTAAAATTAGTATGGCGATTTGACTTCCTCATGTTTGTGTATTATTATATTTTATTTTATTAATTTCCCATAAACTAGAAGACATTGTGGAGTTCCATAAGTAAGAAAGAGTGAGTGAAGTGAAACAATCACCATAAACTATTGAAACATATTTAGAAAGTACAACATGTTAGCTGTTTCTTTATTGTTGCTAAAGAGGTGAAAGGAGTTAAGGGTAGATTCTTGAATTATGTCTGTCCCCATGTACCTTGTACATTTGACTAACCATATTTTTCATGCCAATTAACTGCCACCTCTTGACTATTCATCAAATATAACTTAATTTCTACCTATCAGCATGCATGATAGAGTTTGTTTGAAGCGAAAGAACAAGTATAGAGGATCCTGCATACTTTCAATCAACCATATATATTTATAAAGAGACATAGTTTGTAGCAGATCTTTCTTTGCATGATATCTCTGTGTTTACATCTTCTGATTTATGCTCTCCTCAGACTACAACCTTAGCTCTGTCATGACATTGTTACTGTAATGTATTTGCGATTGTTTTTTGTTCTTGTGGGCTTTGCTCACTCCATTATACAAAAATAAATAAATAATAAGTAGAGTGGTATAAGCAACAAAATTAACATTAAATATTGGAGAGGCGAAACTATATTACCAGGTATATTATCAATTAACAATTATCTATGTTTCTTAACTCAGTATATTTGTTACGAACTATCCACCAAGAATAGGTGGCCTTAAACATCAGTTGCCAATAATCCTAACTGTTGGCTGGATAGAATAAGTCCTAAATTATTCTAAATGTTTAAGATAATTAATTTTATGCCATTATCTTTTTATTTATTTATTTATAACTATATTTTTAGATCAGAGGTAAAAATTAAATCTGGTGAAATTTTCATAGTCACAAGTGTAATAATTTAAATTACATGTAATTCTCGCATTATATTATTATTATTGTTATTATTATTATTATTATTATCTACACTGGATTTGTACCAATTTTAGAATTAAGAAAAATACCAATAATATTGAAATCGAAATTCGCTGTTTTTATAATAAAAAATCATTGAATATATGACGCTTATTTATAAGAAGTAAATTTCTATTGCATTATTAATCTATTATAGAATGAATACTTTTTTGGCAATTATGAAAATATACCTAATTCAAGTGGACCAATTTCAAATAGATTTTAAGCTAAATTAAATCAAATATATCTTTTTTTCTTTTGAAGGAAATCAAGTATATTTTTGGCCACGCAGATCTTGAATGGTATATGAATCAAACTTCAAATGTCCTAGCATAGGGGTCCTCCACGTTGAGGCACTTTGTTAATTATATCATAATACTGAGGTAAAATATGTATCTTTTTTTTCTTTTATTTTTTTTATAATTTATTTGATATTTAAAGTTTAATGGCCTTATTAATTCATATTTGTGATCGACATATCTATAGAGAATATAAAATGCTTATTTTTAAATATTTAAAAGTGCTCTATATTTAAATTTTAAACTTGAGTCGTAACATTTTTTTCTTTTTATTTGTTGGCAATAATATTAATTAAATTATTTTACCTTAGAATGAAAAAATAAAAATAAAGAGAAATTAAAAGAAAAACAAAGATATTGCAATAATTTTAGTGGTCTTTCAAATCATTAATATCCTTATAGACTTATAGTGCATAATTCCAAGTAATGAACGTAACCTCTAACAAGCCTATATGAGAACCCCTAATTATACCAAGCTTTTTACATTAGGGATGGTTACTTCAGGTAGACAAAGAGAATAAACCATAAAGAATCGTATTTAAAAAAAAAAAAATTGTTTATATATATTATTGATGTTAATTAGCAAAGATAAATTATCACATAATTAGCAATTTAGCATTGATTTGATTATTGAATTGACAAGTGGGACAAGTCGATTAAATAAAAAAAAGTACCAATTCATGGTATCTTATCATCTTGAAATTTTAATTTTGTAATTTAAATAGTGAGAGAAGAAAATAGCACATAACCTCCTAAATTTTCATGCAATCGCCAATAATTTATTATTATTTTTTCTAAGCAAATTCAACCGTGATAGTATTGTTCATTGTCAAATCACCTCTAAGCTTTTAATTTCCTTACAATTGAACTTCTACGTGATAACAAAATTATCAAAGTTTAACTATTAAGGCTGATTTGGTTTAACAGTTAGTAATACCTAATAATCAATAATAATGCTTGCTTATAATTAGACCTGATCATACAATTGGATATCTATCCGGTAAATTTTATGTATTTTTACATACGTTTTTTCATGCAAGTTCGATCCGAGCTATCAAAAACCTGTATATTGGCGGAAGGGTTTGAACTGTGCATGTAACCCGTAGACTTAGCTTGGCTCTACCAAATCTTATATTTATATAATTTTTCATTAATTATATAATCTAAAATATTTAATATTCAAAAAAATAAAGTTTTATAATGAATATTGTACATTTATTGACAATTTAAATCACTTTGTGGCATATTTTTATAAATTTTTATAATATAATATATATTTTTATACATCAAAATTATTATTTTTTATTTAAATTTTTATACTTGGCTAGTTTGAGCCCATCTTGAACCCAACCTGTCTCGAACCTACTTTTTATTTATGTGGGCTTGGGTCGGGTTCGGGATGATAAATTTTTAAAAGCCTAGCCTGGCCCGGTCCATCATCATGTTTACTAATAGTTAACATCCTATAGTTGATGGCTGATGGAAAAAATATTATAAATATTTTATAAAAATTTGTTACCGATTACTATTTATATGTTAAATTACCGTTAAAAGTATATTTTATATAAATTTTTTCGTATGATATATAATATGAATATATACTGTATATATTTGAACTGTTATTGATGTTGTTGTTGTTATTATTATTAAAAGTTTTATAATTAATAAAAGAATATTGTAGTTTAAATAGTATATGAAAACGTTCCAATCTAATCCTTTTCTAGGATCAAAGGAAAATTCCATTATTTCAACATTAATTAAGTTAATATATATATATATATATATATATATATATATATATATATATATATTATAATTTGATCAGAAACAACTAATTATTAAATTAATTCAAAAATTAAAATCTAAACAAATTTTTTTGTGTTGTAAAAGTTTATTTGTTTGGTATAATATATTCAGTAATCCAATATTATTGGAGTATATGTTTATAAATAGAGGCAAAGTATTTCATTTTAAATATTGCAAAAGTTGATTTGATTAAATGCATTTGTACCCAATTGACTAGTTTTGCTTCAACAACACCCCTAACAACCAAAGAATGGCAGTGGCTTAAGTGGGTAAAAAGCTTTTAAGGTGAAAAGAACGGAGCGAGAAAGAGAGTCAAATGATGCAAGAACAAAACTGTACTAAATTACTAATCCTATAAAACCCTCACTGTACACAAATTAAGTGTACCATTCAAGCAAAGGTGATGAGAGAGATTATATGACTGTGTCACAGAGTGGCTGACTGAGGTGGGCCCAAGTCTCCACTTCAACGACACCAACCTCCAAAGCAATGCCACGTCAGCATTCTATTGATTTACGCAACAAAATAGAATTTTCTTCTTTTTTAAAAAAAAAAAAAAAAATTATTAGTGTGCATGGAGCCGGCCCGGACAACATGGCCCACATGATTGAACCTTAGATGGGGCCCATGTGGGCCCAAAGGGTGGGTTAAGGAAGCACCGGCATTATTCCTTTCCTATGAGAAAAGCAATGGCTCAAGGAAAAAGGAGATAGGAACCCTCCACCCATAACCAAGAAGAGGTAACTATCAATAAAGTAAACATTAATTTTATTTAATATATATATATATATATATATATATATATATATTTTATTTAAAAATAATACTGATAAGAAGAAGAGAGGGAGACAAAGTGGAAGGATGTTAATCCCATCACTTAAAGTTAAGGGAAAAAAAAAAAAAAAACATACCCCGTTTGACTTTGTAATTGCTCATCATATACAATTGATTGTACTTTTATATTTACATATTTATATATTTAGATTTATATATATATATATATATATTTATTTATTTTTTATTTATTTATGTGCAACTTTATTATGTTCTCGTGCCAATTTTTTTAAAGATTTAGGATGAGTTTGGAGAAAATTTTGTTTTCTGTTTTTATTTTTTTTAATAAAATCAAAATATGTTCAGCAGATTCATTTTTTATTTCGACTTTTTCAAAAATTTAAAGAAGTAATTTTCACACCTAAAATAAAAAATAAAAATTTTCAAAATGTGATTTTTAGGATTTTGCTATTTTACCCTTATTATCACTACAGCCACTACTATTACTGCCATTGCCATCACATAGCTACCATCTCCACCACTACACCGCCGCCGCTGTCACTGTCAACACCAAAATTATTATTATAATATGCATGAATAATTAAAAAATATATGTTAATAATTAAAAAAATATAATAAAATTTTTAAATATATAAAACAGTTTTAAAAAAATAAATAATAAATACTAAAAATAATTTTTAGATTTTAAAAATAAAAAACTAAAAACATATAATTTTACCAAACACATTTTAGTTTGTACTTTAGTCTTGATAAAGATTGCTTATTTTTTCTTTTTGTTCTTTTTCCTCCTAATCCTCCACTTAGCCTTAGCCCTAGATCACAAAATGAAAAAGGTTAATTCATAGTCTTAATTGTGCTAAGAATTTAAATTTTTGTGAATATTTTTTATGATGTAAATTGAATCTGACATTTTTCTCTCGTGTATATAAGAAAGAAAAAACGGATAGCCAAACTTTCATAGGATGATCAAATTATTTAAAATTTAATCTTTAACTAATTCAATCAAAATTTGTTTACGGCAAGTTATCCTTTACTCTTTATTATTTTTAGCATCAAATATTTGGAAAAAATATATTTATTAATATTGAGACAAGAGATTTAATATATATATATATATATATATATATATATATATATATATATATATATGTAAAAACGGGTTAATTTCACCTATGCTCACTGAACTTATACTCAAATAACACTAATGTAATGGAAGAATTTTTGTTCTCATAAAAATCACTAAACTTAAAATATTTTTACAGAAAAATCACTTAAATCGTTTTTTAGCAAAAAAATCGCTAAAAATTACAACTGGTGCATACACTCAGCACCCCCATGCATATGTGACTTGAAACGTGGCATATTTTATGTAAAAAATGACATGTAAGTATGCCATATGGTAAACTGACTTGTCGAAATGTCCATGTGGTATGCCATATGGCATGCTCACACGTTATTTTTCCATATGGTATGCCACGTGTCAAGCTATGTGTGCATGAGAGTGCTGAGTGTATGCACTGGTTGGACTTTCCGGCGAAAAAATAGTCAGAAAACAATTAAAGTGATTTTTCTGTAAACATGTTCTAATTTCGATAATTTTTACGAGAATAAAATTTTTTTATTATATTAGTTTTATTTGAGTATAAGTTCAGTTATTATGGGTGAAATTAACCCATGTAAAGACTTTTCATTCTAGTTATTTATAGCATAAACAACAATAGTTAATAGTTAAAATAGCCTAAAAGTTGATAGCCGATGTGTCCCATTTGATTAATTTTATTCATCACTTGCTAGATTGTGATTGATATGTGGAACAGTGGAACACTCTTATTGCAAAGAGAACAAGAATAGGAGACAAGACAAGGTTATCCTATTATTTTGAAGAAAAAATAGTTTTTCTTTTTAGCTTTTTAAATAAATGAATATGATAACATTTCGGATTACCGAACTATTTTCATAATTAGGAAAGTTATTTTCATAATTTAGAACATTACGACGGTCAAAACAGTTTATAGTAAGAACGTATTTTAGAAAAGAGATATTTTTTGAGTGCAAAATATTTCACACATAAAAGTCCTCTCTTTATATAGTGTTTCTCTTTAATATTCATGACCTAAATGCATAACAACGGTTAATTATAACTGTAGAACTATTGACTCTGAAATATCTAAACTCTATAATGGTTATAACCACTAGCATGATTAGCTGAGAGCGGTTGACTAAGCTCTTAATTGACTAGCTTAGTTATCAAAATCTAATTATAAATTTACAGTAAAATTAAAGAAAATAATACTACACATCTCGCGACGAACATGATATTGCATTAAATTAATTTAAGTATTAATTTAATTATGAATATCATGCACTTGCCGTTATTTTTATTTTTAATTGATTTGGACCGTTAGTTAAATAAATATGATTTTTACATTGATGTGGACTGTTGGATTGAAGGAATATTTTTCTCACTGCAATGACTTTAGTCACGACAGATTAAAGACAGTTGGATGGGTTAGTGGGTTTTGCTAGATGACTTGGAAAATAAAGAAAGCAATTGACAAAGATGTGTAATCTTGAAGGATAGGGAGACAGATATTAATGGAAACATGATTAATTGAAATCAAATTATTAGATGAGTAAATACAAGCCACGTGTCGCAAAGGCAAACCATGGGTACAAAATGTTTGTGTAGCCATCAAGAATATACTCACTATATTTTAGAGGGAGGGAGAAAGAAAGAAAGAAAACACACGATAATGCCGACAAGAACAACACCAAAAATGGAATTTAGAGATGATTTTTCAATGTTGGAAAGTCAATTTCATGACTTTAATGTTTTATGTTGTTTAAGTATCTATCAAAATTTCCACATGGTTTTAGCTCAATGGCACGCTTACAATGAACGAGTACAAAGTCAGATTGGAAAATCTTTTCTTTTTGAAAAAATTGGAGTTTGAATTTGCCAGTTCCTCACTATTGGATCCAAAACGAACATATGTTCCAATCATAATTGTTACCCACTTCTTCGACTTTAGATACACCTATAAAAATATCAATCAGCACTGTAAAATGTTTCGAATTTGATTTTTCTTTTCGTAATTATAGTCGGATTATGTGTCCATTAGTTATAATAACATTCTATGTCACTTGTATTTTAAAAAATTGATTAAATGCAAATTTTAATATTTAACAGATTCAATTACTAAATTTTATATAGTCATATCATGAAATATCAAGTCGATTCATAGCAGGCAGTGGAGAATTTCTTCATATAAATTTCTTTTTTGTACATATGAATTATCGGTAATTTAATCTTTGAAAAAATTCATATATTTAACTTAATTAATTTTTATTTTTAATTTATGTAGCATGGAAACGTGGATTAAAATTTAAAATCCAGCTAGATTAATAGTGTTCGTTTACGTGTACCAATTAATAAAACCAGCAAATTCCAGATAAGCAAGAGCCCAGACACATCAAAATGGAGATGATATCATATAATTAATTTTCCACAATATTTAATTGATATTCTTTTAAGTATTATTATTATTATTATTTGGCAGTAAAAAATAGACAATCATTGAAGAAAAAAGATTAATTTGAACCTGGTGCAGGACTAATAGTTTTTTATTTTGTTCGTTTTCTTTTTATCGTTGCTTGTGATGCAAATTTGCCTGTCAGTGGTAATTCTTTATTCTTCTCCAGTCCAAGAAAATCATAATTATTAAGTCAAATTGATTATTATTTATCATCAACAACATTAGCACTAATAAATATTTTTTAGATTTTCGTTTTTATATATATATGCTTCTGAGATTGTTTATGGACAGCACGTGACACAACTTTTCCCGCATGCAGAAAGCGGCTGAAAACTGAAAACGCCACAAAATTAAAAATTCACAATTATCTTTTTTATTTTTAAAAAAAAAATGTATTTTATAACACTTTGTATGCTATAATTATACATATTTCAACAAAAAGTCTTTTCGTGCATTATATATTCCAATATAAATAGAGTAATAGTAGAAATATAAAATAAATGTCCAAATGTATCATCAAAACTTTCATTCACTTTCAATTTAATTTTCAAATTAAAAAAATCTTACAATTTAACGTTAAATCTTTAACTGGTTATATTTTAAATCAGAGATTCTATTAAGAAATTCATCCGAATCCACAAAATATTTAATTATTTTTAAATGGAATTTTTAGTGATAATTTTTTATTTAAAATAAAATTTAAGGTTGGATATTAAATTATATATATATATATAAAATTGTTTATTTATTTGGCAACTAAGTATTTATTTTTATCAATACTATGTATATATATAAAAAAAAAAAATCGATCACTACTACTAGTCCAATGGTACTATTCTTTTACCTTTCTTTTAATAATATGAGTTAGATTTTCATAGCATGCTGCAAGATTGATAATTCTGATGATATGTTAGTAAGTATGTATGTATAAACTTAATTAAATTATAAAAATAGATCATAAAAATACATTTTTTTCATAATACGAGCTAAAGTTTTGAAAGATTGATAGTTCCGATACTACAATTACATGTAAATGTAAATTTAATTAAATTATAAAAATTAGATCATAATATACAAAATTATTACAATCACAATGATAAAGTACTCTTCTTTCATCATATATATAATATAGGAATATGACAATATTAACATTTTCTAATATTAATTTTTTAAATATATTTCTTAATAGAATGATAACCAAGGCCATCCTCGATTGTCCTTGAACTCGGCTATGTAGAGTTAAAAGACAGTTGTATAATTAATTGGCCAAACTGTAAATATATTGTATAATTCACACGACGTGGTTCAACCATTAATAGCAGTCATTTAGCCACTATATAATAAAGATTTGGAGCACTAAAAAATGTATGATACTATTATTGATAAATATTTCTAAATTATATTTTTCTGATTTCAGGTAATTAGAAAGAACCGAAATGTTATCATATAATAATATATGCATACATGCATAGAGAAGAAGGGATGGGAGTGAAAGGATAACCGACCAGCCGCACCACAAAGGTAATAAATAAAAATAGAAGAAAGGCCACTTTCAATCCGATGTTTACTTTTTTATAATTGTTGGTCTGGAATTAAGAAACCGTCCTTTTAACCTTATTATTCTAAGACCTACATGCTCCCTTTTTCTTTTCCTTCAAATAAATAATATTCTATTTAATTATTAAATGTTTTGGAATTGTCCTTGTTATGCTACAATAATCTCGAGACTGCCATTCTTAATTAATTCACATTTTTATTTTTCTTAATTTAGGTGATTGGCGAATATTCTCATATTTCGGCTTCATACGTTTTATTAGGGGTAAAAATGGACCGGTTAATCGGTCCATAAATCCCAAAAAAATCAATCCATTAACTATCGGTTTTTGAAAATCACTAACTATTAACCAATCCGTTACTATCGGTTAACCAATGCATCGGTTTTGAATTTTCGGATCGATTAATTAATATTATTTCGGTTAACCATTATAATTATAAGATGTATTCATAAAAAATTAAAATATTCAAAATACTTAAAAATAAAAATTAGAAACCAAATATAATTCAATACAATATTTAAATTATAAATATAAACTAAAAATATTGTGTCAATAAGCATGCATAAGATAGAAAAATATAATAAATGAAAAAATTATAATTTATTAAATATTAATTATTATTTGAAACTATTTTTTTTATTTTTAAAGCGAAATATATTTAATTCGAATTACAAGTGTTAAATGCTACCTATAAGTAGGGGTGAGCATGGTCGGTTAACCGGTCCATGAGCCTCAGTCCATTAATCAGTTCATTAATATCGGTTTTTTGAAATTCCAGTCCATCGGTTTCGGATTTTCGGATCGGTTACCCAATATTTTTCGGTTAACCACTATAATTATAAATATATTTATAAATAAAATTAAAATGTTCAAGATACTTAAAAATTAAAATTTTTTCACTATAATATAACATTATTGTTGTTAAAATAAAAATATTTAGTGGATATAAGCAAATTTGTTTTTAAAAATTAATATTTAATAAGTAAATATATTAACCGGTCCATAATCACTTTTAATTAGATAAATTGTTATACTTACTAATAGCCAATTAAAAAACTTAAAAATTTTAAAATAATTAGTATAATGAAAAAAAAGTACATGATCACCTTTAATTAGGATAAATTGTTATAGATTATTAATAAATTAATAAATTAACTAAAAATTCGGTTTCGGTTCGGTTACCCAGTCACATAAGTCAAAAACCATTAACCAGTCCATTAATATCGGTTTTTTCAAAATACTAACCATTAACCAGTCCATTACAATCGGTTAACCAGTCCATCGGTTCGGTTTCGATTTTTTCTTTCGGTTAACCAAGTTCATCAGTTTTTTTGCTCACCCCTACCTATAAGAATATTAAAACCAACATTTCACATTTTAATTGAATATTATTTATCATATTAAATTTTAATAATTTAAATATAAAATATTTTAATTAAAGAGTTAAAATTAATTACAATTAAGAATTAATTATATATATTAAAAAGTTTGAAAGGTAGAAAATTTTGTGTGTGTGGAAATAAAATTCCATCACTGATATAACTTTTTGTTAATATATTAATGTTATATATTTCATTATTGAAAATTGATAAATCAATAAATAATAATAAATACTAAATATGAACATATTGAATAATTAATAAATTAACTAAAAATTCGGTTATCGGTTCGGTTAACTGATTACATGAGCCAAAACCATTAATCAGTTCATTAATATCGATTTTTTCAAAATACTAACTATTAACCAGTCAATTACAATCGGTTAACCAGCCCATCGATTCTGTTTCAGACCGGTTTACCGGTTAACCGCATCAACTGTATTTTTTTCCTCACCCCTATGTTTTATATTACTTTACCACTTGGTTTGTTTTCATCCTAAATTTGATTGTTTGAGTTGTTTAAATTTAATTTATAAATAATTTTATATAATTTATCTCAACTTTTAATTTTAACATTTGACAATAAATTATATGCTCCTAAATATGATCTATTATGTGTTTGTGATTAGGGACGGATTCAAAATGAAAAAATAGATGGCCAAAAATTATATATAAATAGTCTAAAAAATTTAAAAGAGCCAAATTATCTTTTTTTCCCCTAAAGGATCAAATTCCACTTGTACCAAAAAAAAAAAATTAAAAAAATAATTTGATGGGCCCTTTTACTATATTTTTATTAGGTAAAGACTCAAACCATTTATTTACGTACGGAAATATACAAAAAATAAAATTAAAAATAAAAGAGGAAAATAAGTATATATTTGCTCATTAAATATATTTTTTTTGCTAAAATTATTCTTATTATTATGTATGTGACTCAGATTTAGTATTGAAACTAATGAGATTGCAGGTCAGTAAACATAATCCCACATGATAAGCTAATTAGAATGGCTTAAATTTGCTACATATACATTGTAAATTGATACTGCATTTTAACTCTCAAGAAAAATTTTAATTTTTTTTTACCATTAAATAATTTTTAATTGTTTACCTGGAGTTCAGCTATTTTGATAAGTTTTGTTATAATTTTAACTCATTTTTTGAGAGTTAAAAAAAGGGTGTTAATTTATGTAGAGAGTTCTATTTTTTCAGTGGTAAATTTGAGCTAAATACATAATAGTGCTAAATATGTACAATTTTTAATATTTTAAGAGTAAAATTGACATTTTTCATGATTCGATGTGTGCACAATTAATTTTATTAGATTCAATAAAATAAAAATAGTTATTTACTAACTACATGAAACAATATGAAAAAAAGGTCCAGATTGAGAAGATAAAAAATGACAAATAATCAAATTATGCGAATTTTTTCATATAGTAGTTCTCTAAATGAACTCCATCTCTTTTTTTTTTTTTTTCTAATTTGATACGTTGTATATAACGAATATATTAAATATGAACATATAAATAAAAAATAAAAAATACGATTTTAATGATTTATATTTAATAGTGCATTATTAGTTTTTTTTTCATTCAAAATCATATTATCCGAATCACTATTTTTGTTGAAGAAACTCAAAGATATTTTTTAGTAATTTTATTCATTTCGTGTAGTTTATATATTTTAAAATTTTATTTATAAATTATATATATGTTTTTTACTTTATTAATTAAAATTTAATTTGCATTAAAAAAATAATATAATGTCATGAGCAATAACTATCTAAAGAAAAGGTTCTAATATATTAAATAAACGAAGATATTAGAAGTTTCCACATAAGTGTCAAATGTATTCTTTTCACTTTCTATTTTTTGAGATGCTAAAGAATTATAAAACTTTCCCCTTTCTCTTCTCTTCTCTTCCTCCATGAAGAAGAACATAACCCAATCAATCATCTTCAAATATTCGTCACCCTTTAATACTTTGGTTCAATTTAAAAATAATAATAATAAAAAAAAACTTTATCATTAATTACATATATTTTATTTTTTCATAGAAATACAAAAATAAATATATACAATGAAAAGAGCCATGTAGGAGTTGCCACATATGGGATTATGCAGTTGAGAAAAGAACAAAACTGCTGTCAAACTTTGCATGTTCAGTCTTTATATAATAACAAAAAGCAAAGATAAATATTCTTCGCAACAAATCTCTTTAACTTAAAACTCATCAACCCTTCTTTTAATATTATAATATTAAAAATTAATGCATACAACAACAATAATAATTTATACATTTTCAAATAATAATAATAATAATTGAGACACTCCAAATCCTTACAAGTCCCCAAAAAAATCCCATTTTCTTTCATTAAAATCTTCAAGTGCGCCTTTAAAGAATCATTATCATGTATTGATATTTTCTAATCTCAATTATCTAAATTTTATCAAATTCATATTAATATAGTAAGTGTTTTTCTTTTCATATGTTAAAATAATTTACTTTCTGATCACGGAACATAAGTATTGAGATTAAATATTTTTAAAATATTTTTTTTATAATATGTCAGTATTATTTTTTAATTTTAAAGTATTTTTACACGTAACAAATATGTCAAACACACTACTTTTTTCAGATATATTCTTAAAGCATATTTTCTATTTTACATATCGAAACGTATAAAGAATCGGATAATAGATGGTAGTTCCGTACAGATAGTCAATTTTGGATTATATCACCTAATACCTACCTTAATAGCGTAAAATAAAACAAAACTTTTTAGTTGTTACTTATAAAACGAAATAAAACGAATATTCTTAGTAATATGTTTATATGAAAGAATAACAAAGACCGGATTCACATGCAATTTTAAGTGAAATATATTCAAATATATAATATAATATACATTATTTGTTAAAACCAAAAAAAATTGCATTAATAATAATAATAATAATAATAATAATAATAATTTAGAAACTCAAAATCCTTTCAGGTTCCAAACAAATCCCAATTTTTTTCATTAAAATCTTTATGTGCACTTGTCATTATCAATATAGCATAAATTGATATTTTGTAATCTCAATTGTCTAAATGTTGTCAATTTCATACGAATATAGTAAGTGTTCTTCTTTCCTTATATTAAAATAATTTACTTTCTTATCACGGAACATAAATATTGAGATTAAATATTTGAAACTTAAATATTTTTATAATATATACGTGATTTTTTTGTTGATTTTAAAGTATTTTTACACGTAACAAACACGTCAAACATACCATTTTGTTAAGATATATTTTTAAAGTATCTTTCCTATTACACAAAGTAAAATGTGTAAAGAATAAGAGAATAGATGGTAGTTCCGTATAGACTGTCAATTTTAAATTATATCCCCTCACACCTACCTTAATAACGTAAAATAAAACAAAACTTTTTATTTGTTGCGGTATAAAGCGAAAGAAAATGAATATTCTTAATAAAATATTTATATGGAAGAATAACAAAAACCAGATTTACATGGAATTTTAAGTGAAGCATATTCAAATGAAAGATAAATACACATTTTTTTTGAACTGGAAATAAATATACTTTATTGTTAAAAAAAAGCATTTATAATAATAATTTAGACCCCAAACTCCTTATAAGTTACAAACAAATCCCAATTTTTTCATTCAAATCTTTAAGTGAACTTTTAAAGAGTCAATGTCATATATTGATATTTTGTAAGTTTTTTTTTTCTTTCGATGTATTAAAATAATTTACTTTCTTACCGCAAAACATAAGAGTTGAAATTAAATGTTTGAAAATTAACTTAATTACAATATGTCAATAATTTTTTTTTTTTAATTTTAAAGTATTTTTACACGTAATAAACTCGTCAAATACATCAGTTTCTCCAATTATATTCTTAAAATATATTTACTATTCTACATATTAAAACTTGTAAAAAATAAGATAATAAATGGTAGTTTCGTACAGCCAGTCAATTTTAAATTATCTCACCTAATACTTACCTTAACAACGTAAAAACGAAATTTATAAATATAAAATAAAATAAAATGAATCTTCATAATAATATATTTATATGGAAGGATAACAAATATAAGATTTACATGTAATTTTACTTAAAATCTAATTAAATATAAGATAAATAAATATACATTATTTGTTAAAAGAAAAAAATTGCATTTATTTAGTTAAGATATTACATTGGAACTTAATTTAAAAAATTATGTCTTTTTCGTGGATTTTTTTTTAAAAAAATATTATGATATAGGTTAATCAAGCATGAATTAAATAATTCAGGTAGTAAGTTTTTTTGTTTTTTTAAAAAAATAATTTTAGATTTTATAAAGATTTTCAAATTTTTTAATTTGGAAGAGGGCAAGGTTGGTGCTATTAATAGTAGTATACACACTGTCTGGGCCTAAGTTGTCATTTCAGAAAAAAGTAGGGACATTGATGTAAATGCACCGAAATTATTAAGAAAACTGGTAAGTTTGTCGGTATGCGTGCAAATGAAACTGCTCTCTCTCTCTTACTCTTCTTTTTCTTTGCACTGTTTCAAGCTCAGACTTAGATCACTCACTGTCACCACCTCTCTACCTCTCTCTTTCTTTCTAATATATTCTATTGAAATCTCTCAATTCCTCTCTAGTCTCTGTGAAGTCATGGTTAGGGTTGCTTTCTCTCTCTACATCTCACTTCTCTTTCTCTCACTAGAGGCACCCTCTTTCTGATGCTACATCCAATTGGCTCTCTTGCGGGGGAGAGAGCTAGCTCTGGTTTTCTTCCATTTTTCTTGACTGCTTTGCCCCTTGAGAGAAAAGGGTTTATTTCATTTGGTTTAGATTTTGAGATCAAGATTGAAAAAGAAGGAAACAAGTAGAGACAAAGAAGAAAAGGAGAGAAATTTGGTTAAAAGTTTGGATTTTTTGAGTGAGTTTGTTTTCTAAATTGTATTTTCTCGTTTGGGTTTTTGAAAGATTGGTGAAGAAATAAGGGGAGAGCAAGTTTTTGTAGCAAAAATACGTACAGATTCTCTGTGTCTGTATATATTGGCTTTAACTCTTCATTTGGCTTTTGCCTTCTTCTCCAATCTCTACTTTTCTTTTAATTTATTCTGCTAAGTCTCAAGATTCTTTGTTAAGCTCAAAACCATATTCAGTCTCTCTCTATCTTTAAAGGAACCAACTTTAACTCTCTTTAAAAAAGGAAAGGAAAACAATCCCAAAAACTGCCGCCTTCCCCCCCTCTATCTGGCTGTATTTTGGTTTGATTTTGGGATTTCGTTACTTATTTTGCGGTGGAAATGGCGATGGTGGTGGCGCAGCACAGAGAGAGCAGTAGTGGTAGCATAAACAAGCACCTTACTGATTCGGCAAGTATGTCCGGTACACGGCGGAGCAAGTGGAGGCTCTTGAAAGAGTCTATGCCGAGTGCCCAAAGCCTAGCTCATTAAGAAGGCAACAGTTGATTAGAGAGTGCCCCATTTTGGCTAACATCGAGCCAAGCAGATCAAAGTCTGGTTTCAAAATCGCAGGTTAAAATTAGCACATATAACTAAACATAACACTTGATCATTTAGTTTGCTAGAGGCAAATTTTCTAACTATTGTGTTATCAAATTTTATAATTTTGGGTTGAGACAATTTGAAGGTTTGATCTTTTTTATTGTATCAAGTGCATTACTTTTTTTTTTTGAACAATAGTTAAGTGAGCAATTAGTTTCCATTTAGAGAATTTCAGAATTTTTAGGAGACAGCTTTAGATTTATGTTGTTTATTCCTGTACTTGGGTTTCATTTGTTTAGGATTGTTAGTCTGGCAAGCTTGCAAATTTTGAAATAGAGTTGTGATCTTGACCAAGATTTATGTTGTTTCATAGTAGAATGTTAGCTATATGGACTCCATTAATGTGTATAGTTTCTGATCTTAGATCACTTAGTCTGAGGATAAGTCTTGTTCTTTCAATTGGGTTTTTGTTGAAGTTATAGCTGCAGAGTGAAAGAATTGAGAGAGACCTATAGTTGGAATACTTGTGTGTGTGGATGAAATGGGAGTCTATGGAGGCTGAGAGTCTGTGGTGTCCGATTGTGCAGGTGTCGAGAGAAGCAAAGAAAGGAAGCTTCAAGGCTCCAGACTGTTAACAGAAAATTAACAGCAATGAATAAGCTGTTAATGGAGGAGAATGATCGCCTGCAGAAACAGGTGTCCCAGCTGGTATGTGAGAATGGTTACATGCGGCAGCAACTGCAAACAGTAAGTGGAAGTCCTTCCCATTCTTCCATTTTTGAATTGTTGGCTTGAATTCCATGCTCACGTGTTTCTTCATTGATATCATGGATTTTTTGGAATGAATGTGCTTCAAAAAATGACATAAATATGTTAATTCTATAATAAATGAGAATAAGTATGTTGTTTTCTGATAAAAATCCATTCCAGATAAATTTTAAATATAAATCAATTGGGGGGTGGGGGCTCAAAATTTTGGTGTCTGCATTTCCATTTAATATATATTAAATTTAAGCAGAGCTAATGATTGCAGTTGCATCCATGTTTTATGCCTTGATTTTCCTGTCTACCCATTCTATGTTTGCTCTTGCTGAAATATTCAGCAAGTTAAATTTGTTCCAACCCCCACCTTCCAACACATTTTCTCCTGGTGTATTTATTCAACTCCACAGGTTCTGTATTTATCTTTCTCTTCCTTTTGCATTTTGGACATGATTGTTAATTGATCTTTCTGCAGGCATCAAATGCAACTGATGCAAGCTGTGATTCTGTAGTTACCACTCCTCAGCATTCACTTAGAGATGCAACTAACCCTGCTGGGTAATTTCACCAACCCATGGCACTGATCTTTGAGCCTTTTTTTTTTTGATTTTGCTTGTAACTAAAACTGAGATATGTTTTCTTTCTTGTATTTGGTTGGCAGACTCCTCTCCATTGCAGAGGAGACCTTGGCAGAGTTCCTTTCAAAGGCTACAGGAACTGCTGTCGATTGGGTCCAGATGCCTGGGATGAAGGTTTTTCACTTTCTTTTATGTTCTTTATTCCAATCCATATAATTAATTTTATGTAAGCACTCCAAGCTGCTGAGACCAATCTTAATGGCTAACTTTTTGACAGCCTGGTCCGGATTCGGTTGGGATCTTTGCCATTTCACAAAGTTGCAGTGGCGTCGCAGCCCGAGCTTGCGGTCTTGTAAGCTTAGAACCTACAAAGGTATTTGTATTGTTATCTCCAAATATTTTGAGATTTTTCTTACCCTGCAGCTTTTTCTTCCTTTGTGATAATGCATATTTACTATTTGAAATTTAAAAAAAAAAACAGATTGCAGAGATCCTTAAAGATCGTCCATCTTGGTTCCGGGATTGTCGGAGCCTTGAAGTTTTCACAATGTTTCCTGCTGGAAATGGTGGAACAATTGAACTTGTATATAGTCAGGTAAATGTACATGGTTGGCATCTTGACTTGTGCTGCTTTGCACTATATCAGCTTCCTCTTTTTGAGAACTAATTAATAGAATTGTTTCAGACATATGCTCCTACTACTCTGGCTCCTGCACGGGATTTCTGGACTCTGAGATATACTACAAGCTTAGACAATGGCAGTCTTGTGGTATGCATGTCTTCTATTAGTCTTTGGTTTATTTACAAGAGGACAATTAACTATTGGTCCAGAGATTTGCTAGCCATGGTTTTGAGCTTTGAGTTCTGATGGTACATATGATTTCTATTGACATGTTTTTTGTACTTTAAGGTCTGCGAGAGGTCTCTTTCTGGTTCTGGTGCTGGTCCAAATGCAGCAGCTGCTTCTCAGTTTGTGAGAGCTGAAATGCTGCCAAGTGGTTATTTGATACGGCCGTGTGATGGTGGAGGGTCAATTATACACATAGTGGATCACCTGAATCTAGAGGTACAATTTTTGGCACTAGGTGCAAATTAAATGTCTAGGGCAAAAGCTCATTTCCTTCACCTCCTTTTCAGGCCTGGAGTGTTCCTGAAGTGTTGCGACCGCTTTACGAATCGTCTAAAGTAGTGGCCCAGAAAATAACAATTTCAGTGAGTCCACATTAGCCAGTTTGATACATTTGTTATCTTTCTAAGGTTTGGGATGCTAAAGGGCTCACACGCAAAAGTCCACGATCCTTTTAATAAATCCTGTCCCATACTGTTTGCTTGGAGCATGACTGAGGTCAAGTTCCCAAATTGCTTGGAGAAGGTACTTACCAATTTGTTTCTTTCTAGGCACTACGTTATATCAGGCAAATAGCTCAGGAGACCAGTGGTGAGGTGGTTTATGGTTTGGGGAGGCAACCAGCTGTTTTGAGAACTTTTAGCCAAAGATTAAGCAGGTAGGCATGCAATTTTTTTTCCCGAATATGTCTCGTTTTTAGGAGCTATTCCATTGTAAAGATAAATTAATGAATATCATTCATTCACTTCGTTCCTTGGCTTAATTGTAATTCTCTCTATGTTGTCATTTTATGTAGAGGCTTCAATGATGCTATAAATGGGTTCAATGATGATGGTTGGTCATTGATGAATTGTGATGGAGCTGAAGATGTTATAATTGCTATTAATTCTACCAAGAACTTGAGTAGTGCTTCCAATCCTGCAAATTCCCTAGCATTCCTTGGAGGAATTTTATGTGCAAAAGCTTCCATGCTTCTGCAAGTAAGCTTGATGCTATATATATATATATATATATATATATATTGATATGAACCTTTTTGTCCTGAAGATATTTTTAGCCTGTGGCATAAACAGAGACATTTTTTGGACTGGTGGTGCTACTTGACTACATGCTAATGCATTTCTAGCAGCTTTATATAACAAAATATGTCAATGAAATTTCCAGACCTTGTCAAAATTTATTCATCTTTTAATTATTTTTTTTTCTTCAGTTGCATATAATTTATTCTGTATTTAATATTTATTGTTCCCAAGAAAAATATTTGGAGTCAATAATCAGTTAAATTTTGGCAAAAGATTTTTCTCTTTCCCTTTTGGTTTTTTTGAATATTTGAAATTCTCATGCGTTATTCTTTAGTGTGCATTACTCTGTTCTGATACAAGTTTTGGTTATGCATGAATGGGGAACTGTGTTTAATTGTTTGTATGATACCTTTGGAATTTATTATTTGTTAGCTTTTCCATAATAGGCCATTGAGTCCAGAACTCATGAAACTGTTTTCCCTGTATCATGCTAGAATGTCCCTCCTGCAGTTCTGGTTCGTTTCCTAAGGGAGCACCGTTCTGAATGGGCTGATTTCAATGTTGATGCCTATTCTGCTGCATCATTAAAAGCTGGTTCATATGCATTTCCAGGAATGAGACCCACAAGGTTCACAGGGAGCCAAATCATTATGCCTCTTGGCCACACAATTGAACATGAAGAAGTATGTTATGCTTCTTACAATAAATTTTTAGTGCTACAAATTTAATCGTTTTTATACCCATCTTAATTTCTTGTGCTTGCATGTTTGTCTTTAACAAAATATTTTATCCCAGTTACTGGAAGTTATCCGACTTGAAGGTCATTCAATGGTACAAGAAGATGCTTTTGTTTCACGGGACATTCATCTCTTACAGGTATTGTTTGGTGTACTTGAGTTTGGGGCTTATATATTCATACCGTTCACTGCCGCTATAATCATGCATTGTGATTATGAACTGTTCTTTATTTTATTTTTATTTTTTCCCCTTTTTTGGGTGTGCTTACATGTTTGGGGCTTAATATGGTTCAAATATCGATTGTTCGTCTCATACTTCTGGTTCCGTAAACCAGATTAAACAAGGTTTGGTTGAAAAACTTTCTGCCTAGTTCACTACTAAGCAGATTTCAAGAACTTTTGAGGAACCAGTTATGCTGTTTTACTTGACCTTAGGAGGTCTAGTAATTTTCTATACCTTGTACATATGCCTTAATGGCCTGCCATTTTTTTCTGCAGATCTGCAGTGGAATTGATGAGAATGCTATCGGTGCCTGTTCTGAGCTTGTTTTTGCTCCAATTGACGAAATGTTCCCTGATGATGCTCCACTTTTGCCTTCTGGTTTCCGGATCATTCCATTAGATTCAAAAACAGTTAAGTGTTGTTTACCTTTATGTTGTCTACAGTTAAAAATAACAAAATGTCGGGCTTTATGTGTTGTTGAATGCTAGTCTTTAATATTATTATGCTGCATAAATTCCTTGTTATGTGCATTAAGATCACCTGAGATGTGCAATATGAGGCTTATTAGGCAGACCGGCTTTGGGGAGTAAAACTTTCTGGAGTTTAAATTGAGCCATAGGGGGTACTGGAGTTTATAGTTTTTACATTGTTTCCACAAAAATATTAATGATGTTATACAGAAGGATGCGCAGGATGCATTGAATACGTCTCGCACTCTGGATCTCACATCAAGCCTAGAAGTGGGCCCTGCAACAAACCATGCAGCAGGAGATGCTTCTTCATCCCAAAGTACACGATCAGTCTTGACAATTGCCTTTCAGTTCCCTTTTGAGAGCAATTTACAAGACAATGTTGCCACCATGGCTCGTCAGTATGTTCGTAGTGTGATTTCTTCTGTCCAAAGAGTTGCCATGGCCATATCTCCATCAGGATTGAGTCCGGCTGTTGGACCCAAGTTATCTCCTGGCTCTCCTGAAGCTGTTACTTTAGCTCACTGGATCTGCCAAAGTTATAGGCAAGTTCAACCTGGAATTTTTATAGTACATGTTCACATGATTGTAATGCTATTTAGCACATATTGAGGATCCTCAATGAGTCAAGATGGATGGCATTTCTGATTTCCTTTCCGCCTTTTCTCTTCAGTTTCTATCTCGGTGCAGAATTGCTAAGGTCAGATTCTCTCGTTGGAGAATCGGTGTTAAAAAACCTATGGCAACACCAGGATGCCATTTTATGTTGTTCATTGAAGGTACAGTTATATTCAACTTAGTGCAACTTAAAATCACATGTTGCTGTTGGTTTATTGAGTAAATGTTTTAACGGTTTTCCTGTCTCGTTATGGGTATTGTAGTCTCTGCCAGTTTTCATCTTCGCCAATCAGGCTGGGCTGGACATGCTAGAGACGACTCTAGTGGCTCTACAAGACATCACATTGGACAAGATATTTGATGAATCCGGTCGCAAGGCACTCTGTGCAGACTTTGCAAAGTTGATGCAACAGGTAACTTGTACATGGGAAATGTTATTTCTTGTGCCGCATGCTACCCTTGTCTAGTCCCATTCGATTCTTGCCATTATAACAAGAGTATTGAACTAAGACATGTAGCATTTGATTGAATAAGAGATAGTAAATATGCAATTGCTAAAATGACGTGATTGCTTATATTCAAATATTTGGTATCTCAGGGATTTGCATACTTGCCGGGTGGAATATGCATCTCAACAATGGGGAGACATGTATCATATGAGCAAGCTGTGGCATGGAAAGTGCTTGCTGCAGATGAGAACACTGTCCACTGCCTTGCATTCTCCTTTGTCAACTGGTCATTTGTTTGATCATATAATTCATTCAATCTTCATGTGTTTTCATGTTCCTCTCCCCCTTTGCCACCCAAGTAAAAAGAAAAATTATAAAGAAATGGCATTGCTGGGGAGTTATGGAAAGTTTTGTAATATTTAAACTCCAGCTCCAGGTTTGCTTTATATTAATTTTAATTAATTTTGATTTAGTCAACCAGTTTTTGCCCTGGTTTTGTACATAATTTGGGACTATTCTCATAAATGTCTTTTTTCTTGGTTTGAGGATAATATAGTATGCATTTGTTACTTCTGAAGAACAGAGAGTCTGAACCAAGTCTAATAATCACAATTAAACTTTTCTATTTATTTGAGATTGGATTTGTCACTTCTAATTTGTTGCCAATCTGACAAAAGGTTTTCCCGTACCTAAAACGAATTTTTTAAAATTAAATTGAAAAATGTTCGATGCTTTATTCATAAATTGACACCCCAACTAATAATTAGATCATTTACATTGATAAAGTGTCATATGATAGTAAATGCAAAGTTAGGCTATCTAAATTTGCAAATTCAACATCATGGTTTGTGAAGCTCTGATGAAAGATTGGCAATAGCTGATTTAATTTTCCATGGTTTAATATTGTTAACTTGTTAAGTATTATTTAATATTAATGGCTTAATTTATTTAATACAGTATAATTAAATATTAAATATTATATAAAGATATAGCTTTATCAAATAAATTCTCTAAGCTCCACAAGACTACAAATTTCCTTTTAGTGCAAATACTGATATGATATGACCATTGAAGTCTTGTTGAAAATCTATCTATATTCTTGATTTCCATGTGACGAGTTGCCAGTGGGCATCAAGAATGAATGTCATGTATCCAAATGAAGTATAAATTATTTTTTGATAAATTAGTGTGAATCGATAAATAGCAATAAGAAACAGAAGTTATTATATATAGAATGGAAATTATTAAAAATGATTACATCATTTGTGAGAAGAAGGTTTTGCATTCAGATCATTCAGAAATTTAGTTATTGTCTGCACAATCACTTCATTTATGCTTTCACTGTCTATTACAGATCCATCTCCACCATTGTTATGACCTTTACTCTTCTGCAACCAATTTTATATATCACATGGTTATTTTTTTCCCTCTATTTCAAGAATAATATTAAGGCATAATTACATGAAATTAGCACTTTGAACTTTTAAAAAAAATATATATATATCATGTATCTCAATTTGTCTCAGAAATACTCACAATTAACTATAAAATTGCAAGAAAATTCATGTTGATGATTTTGAGAAATAATCTGAAACAAATATATCTTTTTGAAAGGAGGTGGAATAAAATATAATTAAACCAAAAATTCTGTAGGTTTAATTAAATTTTAGAAAATTTAATTCTAAATAATTTGATTTTTAAAGATGTTTGGGAGCAAATAGACCCTTGAACAAAGAATAGAGTAAAGCAGTGCATACTTTTTTCCTCTTGGATGATCTAGAGGTAGGATCCATGGAGTCTGTTAGCTCATCAAATATTAGCACCTGTAAAAATTGTATTTCATCAGCTACTTTAAAAGAAAAAAAAAATTAAAAATCTCAGAAATAAGTTATAATGTGGTAGTATGGTCCCACTACTTGCAAAGAAAATGCTCCATACCTCACAAAAATAGAAACATATTCACACATTTTATGAAAATATGAATGACAGAACTTGATAATTTACCCATAGTTTTTTCTAATATATTCTTTTATTTATTACAGCATATATGAGAAATAAGATGTTATTTCATCTTTATGGATAATAAGATATATTAATTAGTGGGTATTATAGAATTAGCCAATTGATTATATTGTGAAAAATACTAGTACATTATAATTTAGGACAAATGGAAAATGAAAGTATGTCTATTTTTTTGGGATGGAGCATGTGTTTTATTTATTTTGAAGAATAATTATATCAGTTTGTAATTCCCTCCTCATCCTCGCAAAATCAGGTCTTTCAATTTCTCTCAACAACATATATAGTTGTAATTAGTCATTGTATCTCTTGAATAAAGAAATTGATTGTGTGATTACTCTATAGAAATCTTTTCTTCCCAGTTTATGGGTTGAAATTGATTAATTTGAAAAGGAAATTAACAAAAATAATGATAGATATACCTGTTTCACAATCTCTTCATATTTCTTGAAACAACTATACAATCTAGCATCATCATCATCTTCCTTTGACATTCTATTAGGTTCTGAATTAAACAAAAAAAATATATGTAGAGGAAGTATATAGAGTAGCAATTTAACACATGAAATAAGCAAAAAGAAAGAGAATCAGACCGGTTAGGTTTCTTTCTTTTTGTTACAGTTTATAACGGTTAGTAACCAACTTTATCGGGAGAATATACCTGATATATAAAAAGAAATAAAATGGATACAGGAAGAGAACAAAGACGTTATTGGCTTTCATTTTCCTTTCTTGTATTTTACTTCTCACAATGGAGTTTTTGGTGTGAAATCCGTGAGTCAACCTTTCATACAAAGTTGCTTATAACAAACTTATATGCATGATTCTTATCTTTGCCTCTCAAAGTTTTCTGAAAAATATATGAATATAAAAGATATTTATATTTGCCTATTGAATAATTGCGAAAAATCATAATTTCATTTTCTTGACAGTATACAGAAACCGGACAAAACAAAGAATCCCCAATATTTACCTTGAAATCTAATTTACAAAACATTCACAAATAGAAGAGTACGAGTTCAGATTTTAAAAATTGGAGTACACAACAACCAGTAAAAATTAAACGAAACCATGTAGTTCGGTCGGTGTCACAAAATGGCCAGTGTTGTCAATCCCTCTTCTTTTCACAGAAAGGAAAAAGAAAAAAAAAATTATCGGGATGCAAGGGACCAAAAGCTAAGGAGAAAAGATGGCAGAGCAGCAAACCAACTAATGAAAGCCATAGCTGTAGCAGTTTCAAACTGCACACAGTGGTTTTGATAACAGCTACCGAGATCATTATCGATGAGGACTGTGATGCCAGCAGAAGCACAAGCTGCAGCAAATGTAAGAGTGGATGTAACCTGCAGAAGAGTAGTAAACTTATTATGCCACAAGAACGAGATGAACTTCCACTAAAATAACTTAACTAGTTAAAAACAGTATAAAAGTGAAGAAGCGAATGGCACAGAGAATGTGAACTTTCATAGCTCCATTTTTCATACCAAACACGACAAAGAAGTATCTAATCAAATTTGCATCAATTTTTTTCAATTTCAAAGGGCCAGCAGAATTTAACAGTATGCAGATACATATTCAAAGGGGGAACACCATCAGAACTCCGTTTGATCAAATTTGCCTGCTAAATTCATGCAATTAATAGTAGAAGGCCATAATACATGTAATACTTCACATGCATGATTCATGATTCTAGGTCTCTCATAATGCAGCTGAAATAATCTTTTAGAATTAGAAATACCCCAAAGCTCAAGTGAGCACTAAGCATAATTACTGCACTAGCACCAGTGAAAATGTTTGAAAAGATCAATTACAACAAAAATCAATTGCAATTAGTCCATCTCTACTTTAGACTTTATTCCATCCTGCATAAGAGTGGATAAATTTCATCCAAGGTCCATGAATACTTGTTATCAGTGCACACTTTAGCCCCTGAGTTTCAATTTTGCACTTAAAACCTCATGGAATGATGACCTGGACTAGTTAGATCTACCGCTCTTTTTAACTCTCTAGAATCATCAAGAGACCCATTCAAAGAAGCCTTTTCACCTCCTAATTAAAAGTATCTTTTCTCAGTTACTGATGTCAAAAATATTTATTAGAGCACCATAGCAAATTGAAGCTGAGAAAAAGTTGAAGGTGGATTACAATGGCCCTCCACATTAGAAATCTCATCCTGTCACCGCTGCCTTTACCTCCGCCTCTTGGCCATGTCTGTAATGCCGCTTTCTGTGCCAAATCTCTCAAACCCTACCCTAAAAATATCTCTGAATCTTCTCCCCAAACCCATCCCCAACCTAGTGCCTCTCTTGCCACATCCCTGTGCCTTCAAGAACCATTCAAACTGCCATGCTTCATCCACAACTTCTTTAACAATCTTGGGTCTGCATCTTCAATCCAAAAAAGAAACTAATATGCCTTTTTTTCTGAGAATCAATCTCCAAGATGAAGTGTTAATCAGATCTTTATCCCCATATGCAACATTTCTGATCTCAGATGCCCGATTGAGACTCTGATATCATCTTCTTGTTTTGCATATGCATCTCTTACGAAGCAAATCATCACATCAATTTATCTTGCAAGCGATCGATCCCCTTTTATAGCCATCAGTGTGAGATTTAATGAGATCAAGCAAATCAGTAAGCCATTATGCAGTGAAGGACACAGTGGCTTCAGTCATGCTATGCTATACAGTTTGGGAGAAGTTGACCAGAACAACAGCAATAATTTCTTCCATTTTCTTTCAATTTTCCTTTTTTTTCCTCCATATTTCACTCATTTTTCTATGATCTACCCAAAAGTAATTAATTTTGGTTAACAATAAAATTTGGTTTCTCCATTTTTCTGTGGTAAAAGTTGGCTTCCCAGACAGCAATGGTGCAGCTGGGGTTCTTTTAAGAGAAATAAAGAGCAGGTTCAACAAGGATATGGTGGCTCAAGTATGATAAAACTATGAATTTAAATTGGCATAATTTCAAAGATATTATACCCATCCCTTGAAAAGTTCCAGTTTCTTTCTTTCAATCTTCTCTGCTGTGAAGGCAATCATTGAAAGAGAGGCAATGCAAGAGAGGAGAGAGAAAAGGCTTCTTTGAGCAGGCTCCATGATGACTCAAAAGAGAAAGAAAAAGGGGGTTCAAACTAGTCCAGGTCAACATTCCAGTGAGGTTTCTACTTGATTCTGGCCAACAGGACTTCATGTGTCATGCAGATAAAGGTCAAGGTTCTTTAAATGCAGAATTGAAATCCAGGGATCAAAGTTTACATCAGTAAATTTGTGCATGGGCAAAGAATAAAATTTACCCATGTTTCTGCTATTTCCGAGTCGATATGGAGTTCACTCACCAACAAATTTAAGAAATATCCGACAGCGATAGTATGGTAAACGAAAAAAAAAAAACAAATGGAAGATAGTAAGAAAGTCAAGGATTAGTGCATTTGCATAATAGGAGTTAAAACTTTCTAAGAAGAATTTTCAAGAGTAGAACCAAGCAGTTTAAAACATCTTAATTACGTGCATGCAACATAATCATGAATGACAAGAACTAAACAGAAAACCAGGCCAGAATATCTTGATTCCAGAAATTAAACATATTGTTGGAAAAGCAGCAGCACATGTAAAAGCAAACATGTTCAATTGTTCGTATTCAGTATCGCTATCTTATTATCCTTACCCCATCACCAACAGCAAACAAGCTGACAACTCGATAATTCTGCAAGGAGCGCATCACCAAGAGAGCATAAATATCAACAATAGCCAAGGTAAGGCTCCACAAACACTGCAAACCAGCAGCTGCAACAAGGTAGCTGAAGTTTGACACATCAGAAAAATTTTGATGTTATTAAAAGAACAGAAAAATGAATATCTCATGCATACATAATCAAAGCACCAAAATACTGTCAGCTTAAAATAACCAGTTAATCAACAGTTAAGTAATCACTTGCAGTAATCACTTGCGAACATACGTCTGACATTCAAGACTTCACAAGAATTTCAGTGTAAATGCATGTCAAGATATTCTAATAGACTTCCCTGCAATTCATTTGGAATTGAGGAAATGATTGAATCAAAAATCTTTAACTAAAGTTTGTCATCTGTGGCTTCTATTGCTTCACATAGTGCAAAACATGTCAGACAGTCCCATTTGGAAACACATATCTGACGTTCAAGGCTTCCCAAGAATTTCAATGTTAAAGCACATCAAGATATTCTAATAGACTTCCTTGCAATTCATTTGGAAATGAGGAAATAATTGAATTAGAAATCATTCTACACTTCTAGTATAGTTTGTCCAGTTGTGGCTTCCACTGCTTCCTAGTATAAAACATGTCAGACAGACACCAAAAATTGTTTCAGTCTGAGCTAGCATCATCAAAATGATTAATATAGTCTCTTTGCAAATACATAAATTGCAAGGCTGAGTATCCACTTGCACTATTGTTATCTTGATATACTTTTAACCTGATTTAAATGTATAAGATTGCCTTTACTCCATAAATAGAAACAAAAAAGAGCATTATCTGAGACATGTTCAGTGAAAACTCCATTATATGATCTTCGATTACATATAAATAAATCAAAATGCCCAAGAAAGTAAACTCTTAATGTCTTAAATATCTTTGAAAATATAAAATATGCACACATATAGCAAGAGAAGTGCTTCTGTTTCAGTCATTACTGAAAATAGCAAGAGGTCCATTCTCGACCTCAAGTATCCTAAGTCCAAATTATAAGACTTTTGCACATACAAGCTAAAGTGAGCCTTATCATATGAAGTTCTATCCTGAAAGGAAAAGCCAGATCAAGTCGGAATCATAATGATTTACCAATCTTCATGAGTAACATCATCTTTTAGTAATACATACTTCTTCAATCTTTCTAATATGCAATCTAGAATTGTCCAAATAGTAGGATTTTCATTATTATCACACAATAGTCGCTCACAATCACCGAAAAAGGAAATTAGAGCAAAATCCATGAACTGCGTGAATGATTACCAGAAAGCGGTCACCGAAGGAAAGTCACTGGTGGTTGCCATGACAGCAAGAGCCGCAGCGGCAAAAATAAACTGAAAAACACGCAAAGCAAGGCCGCCCTTAGTGCCAGGCATGCCTTGCATGTCCTTCATCCTCACTCTCAGGCCGTTATTGTTATTGTTTCCGCCGTCCGTAGTCGGAGGATCTTCCACCGGATGAACCGATGCATGGCTCACATTCATCTCTGCACGCCACGCTCCCTCTCTTGTACGCACTTCAATTCATCGCTTTCTCTTTCTTTTACTAAAACAAATTAAATAATCCTTCTTAACCAGAACAATTTCACCTGCATTCAGGTAAATCAAATAATCGATAACCTAAAGCACTGAAAAATAGCAGAATCAATGAACCTAGATAAACAAAAATTAACAACTGAAAAATCAATTTCAGTTAATTACTTTCTCGAGATACAAACAGAATCCGAGATCTAAACTCATATAATGATACCTTTGCAATGAGCTGAAAAGATAGACTATAATCGCATGATCTCGATGGATCTACAGAGCGTATGTAGAGAACGAGTGACTTTTTCTTCTTCTTCCTCTTCTTCTTCTTCTTCTATCTCTCGTTTATTAGTTTGTTTCTTTTTCCTTTTCTTTTTCTCCTTGGCTGCTTTTCTTGTTGAGAGATTGAAGAAAAGAGAGGAGAGAATGCAAATGCAAGTAAAGGAAGCGTCAAAATGAGCTAGCATAATAGTCAACTGAGATTCGAATTTTATACCATGTCACGCTACTCGCTTTTTGATTGGCTGTGTTGCACGCGTGTTACACTCTGGTTTAAGCTTTTCCAGCTCTATTTGGCGAGCACTTTACGTTTAGGAAATTATTTAAAATTGAAATTATACTAATTAGAATGTTTTTTCGGAATTATTGAAAAATCATCCGTTATTCTTTAAAAAAAAAAAAATCTGTTGTTGGGCTAATACATTTAATCTTATATATAATTAATTTATTCACATAAGATCATTAGTAAATTACTCTGTATTTTATGTTTAACCATGAACTAATAATTTTTAATCAATTTCGATCCACTCAAAAATTTGTCATTATTTTTATGAAGAGATTAGAGCGAGGAGATGAAATGGCTCGAACTCAAAAAAATTTTCTAAATTTAAATTAGTATAAAAACATAATTGATCAATGATTCGGGATCTTTAAAAAAAATGGGATGAAGAGACTTTAATTTAAATCCTACAATCTTCTCCCTAAAAAAGTGTGACAAATAAGAAAATATATACACTCTATTCGTTTCTAAATAAAAGTCATTTTTACTATTTTCACAAATATTAAGTAATATTAATTAATATTAAATTTAAAATAAAATTGAGTGTTTTAATAAATAAATTTAAATTTAATTGGTTAACTTATATTGAAAAAAAATAAATTGAAAAAATGAAATTAAATTGTATTGAAAATCTAAAAATTACAAATAAATGAAATTTAAATTTTTGTTTAAAAGTGACAGGTAATAAGAAACGGAAAAATCACATATAAACATGGTTAAGCTCGTATTAGACTCGGACACAATCTGGTGGGCTTGTCAAACTTCTTCTCTTCAACCAACTCAAGGCTTCTCTAACACTAAGAGCATCCGCAATTGCAGGGTCTAAAATTTCTTGAAACACATTACAATTAAGGGTGCTCACGGGGCGGGGATTCCCCGTCCCCGTCGGGGACCCGACCCGAACGGGGCGGGGAATCCCCGATTTTTCCCCCCGTGGGGGCGGGGATGGAGGGGAAAAAATCCCCAGGGATATTTCGGGGACGGGGACGGGGAGCGGACTATCAGCCCCGCGGGGATCCCCGACCCGAATATATATATATCCCTAATTTATCTCATTGCCTTTGCCTCTCTCAGACTCTCATCTCAAGCAGCCACTCTCACCCACCCGCCGCTGTCCCTGCTGCTCTAGGACTCTCACCCAGCCGCCACACCACACTCCCTTCCTCTCTCACCCAGCCTCCGAATTATCACCCACACTCCCTTTCTTCTTTTATATTCCAACCTTCAAACCTTTAAGGAGATTAGTAGAGTGCCGCTGTACTCTCTAGAGAACTGGAAGAGAAAAACATTTTCTCAGAATCTTGATAAGAATTATCATTTAATGAGCAGACTTCAGAGCTTATTTGAGGAAGCTAGCATATATGTGGTTTAGCTATTTTTTTTTTTAAAAAAATTAGTGTTTACTGTTTGTTTTGATGAAAATTTGATTGGGGGTGGGGGTTTATTATGTGATTTAGCTGCAATTTAAAGAGTTATTCGTAAGTTTTCGTGAATGTGCTTGATGTAGAGATCTTATGAAAATGTAAAATTATAAAGCTTGTAGCGGAATTTTCCCTTCCTGATATGTACCGGTACATTTCTTATAGTCTTAATATACCAGTACATCGCTGAATTGCATTTCCATTTCCATTTTATTGTTTGAATTATCAGTTGAAGGTTAAATTTCACATTTTATTTCATTGTCCATTTCCATTTTAATTGTATATGATGTTTTTAATTTTAAATCATTAATTAAATTTTGTTTATATATTTTATTTAATTCGGGTCGAAAAATTTTCTGTCGGGAACGGGAATTTCCACTCCCAAATTGTGAATATTACCCATCGGGGGCGGGGATCCCCATCGGGGACGGGGATTCCCGTCGGGGCGGGGGCGGGGGCAATTCCTCCCCCGTGTTCCTTGCGGGGGCGGGGACGGGGAATTCCCGCCCCAGTGCGGGGGCGTGGGTGGAGAGCTTTTCCCCGTCCCCGCCCCGCCCCGTGAGCACCCCTAATTACAACCAGCTGCCAAAAAAGAGCCACCATGAAATTTGTAATTAATCTTTTTGTAATAATAATGATAATAATAAACACATTCCCACTACTTAACTCTTAAGCTGCATTGGAGATTTGTTCAAAAAGAAAATAAGGTGCATTGGAGACAGAGAGATGCAGATGCAGTGTTGGATACATGGGGATTCCAGCTCTGTTTCGGACAATGAACATAGACCATAGACCAATGTCTTCATGTTGCACATACATGTATATATATATATATATATATATATATATATATATATATATATATATATATATATATATATATATATTGGTGCTGCTTTGGTTTTAAGAGTGTTGGCTGTGATGTATTCATCTTATATTCAATTATAATTTTTTTTAATGAATTTAATAATGATCACACTACTACATTAACTTAATATCTTGCACTTCACAAATAACACTAGGCATGTTAATATTCAGGCTGGGACTGGACTCTTAACGGTCTTGTTATTTAAATGATAAAGCTCAAGTCCAAATAGGTCCATTGAAAAATGTAATTTATCTTATTCAAGTATTACACAAAACAATTCCTAGACTAATTAATTTAACATATTTGCAATTTAAATCATTTTTAAAAAATTCTCTCAAATTTAACTTATAAATCAATAAAATATTGTAAATCCAAATTATCATAAGTAAAAAAGAAAAAGTATTTAATTTATACAAATCTAACTATACTTTATGTAAAAAATATACAAACCAATTAGAACATGTCAATGTCAATTCTATAATTAGTTATGAGTAAATATCAAATAAACAGTAAACTTCAATTTTATGATATTATTCTTGTTTATACTTGGTCATGATTGGGCGAATGACGTCCGCCCATGTAATTTAATCTCAATACTTACATAAATCATAATCAAAGCATATGTCATTACATTTGTGAGTAAATAAGTATTTAGCTTTAATTGGGTGTTGTTACTGTGGTGCCGTCCTATATCGTTATCCCTGCCGTTTCTTGCATTCTATTGGCCAACGTCCAACCTACAAAGTTCACATCGTTATCCCCTTAATTTTGATTTTTTTCCCCTTGATATTACTTTCAACTAAACTGACTCATTTACTATCAATTTCAATCAAATTTACCCCTTTAGCCCCTAATTAATGTGGAAAAAAATGTTGTATTTCTCTTTATTGTGTTTGGTTTAGGGATTTAAGAAGTTCCTTTTGGATACAAGGAAAATCTGTAAAATGTAATTTGACATTCAGGCATAAATCTTTCACAGCTAACAAGAAAGCAGAAGCAACCCTAACCTTGAGCTTTTTCAAAATATTTTCTGAATAAAGAAAATGAAAAAAAAAATTGCAGATGATTGATTTTCCATAAAAAAAATTAATTATTTGAGTGAAAACAAACAAGAAGAAGAAGGAGAATAGTTGCACATGATGGTGAGCGAATGAGAAAAGTGATGAACATTTAAAGGATACTTGGGTAATTTCATTGCAATTTTCTCTCGTTTCGCTCCGTTTTCCGTCAATTTGGTGGGATATTGTTGAATGGATTTACAACAAGTTTTCCTTATTTTCTCTTGTCTAAAATATGTCCAAACAATGAAATTGCTGCACACTTTCTTTCTCTTATATTTTCTTCCGCTTGTTTATACCAAAGGTCCAAAACAAACAAAGCATTAATTAAGGTTGGATATTTAATAGAAGTATTAGACCTTATGTCACATTTATTCAACACTGCACATCACAATTATCTATATATCTATTAAAAATTAAATCTCACACAAATTTTAGATGCTAATCCTTTCAGCTTAGCTCTTTAAATTTTTGGTATTTTATATTTGCTGAATTATTAGAATCCTTTCATTTTTCTGATAAAATAATTTCCTGTATGAGCATTTTATTTTTTATGCATTTATTAATTATTAATTAATTAATGCTCACTATGAAAGAAGGATAAGAAGTAGAAATTTAATAATTTTCTCTATTAGCGTTTCTTTTTGTTTATCCATTTTAGATCGATACTCTTATTTATTAGACAGATCTTTGCACCACTTATAAGATCAATGCATTTCCAATTTAAGTAATTAAATATTAAAGAGAATTCCAAATGTCTCTCTCTTTCTCTTCCTCTTAGCATCGTAATCACCAATTTCTTAACCTAATTTAGGAGCTGCCGTCATTCTATTTTCAGGCGACAGCCCCTTATCTCTCTTCTTTTACTTTATTTTTTTCTATAATAATTTTCAGATCAGTATAAATCTGAATTTTTAATTTTATTCGTTATTTTTTATTTATTTTTGAATTTTTTTTTGTGTCTTTTGATTGTATTATTTGGTTTAACAAACTCATATTTGAAATTTGTTTTATTTTTTCTTTTGTTTTTTAATTGTTGTGTCAAATCTTAAACTTTTTGTATTTTTTGTTTCAATAAATACAGATCTATATAAATCTTAGTTATTTTTTATTTGTATTTGTATTTTTTTATTTTATTTTTTATTTTTATAACCTCAAATCTAGAACTTCCTGTGTTTTTATTTTCGAATTTGGATTTTTTTTGTATCAGATCTGAAATTTTTGTTTAGACATAGTTCTTTTTAATTAAACTTGAATACAATTTAAATTTTTATAATGAAAGTTTGTCTTTCAAATTTGGAAGTGGTTGTCTTCTTTTATAAAAATTTGGTTGTCTTATTTTATACAAGTTTTCCTTTGAACTACAGATAGATTGAGTTTTTCGCTGAAAGTTAGATTGCGCACCTCATTTTATTATTATTCACTGTTTTCGTCGAAAAAGTTCAGAAGTATAATCCGGCAACTTCACTAATTTCATACATTTTATTTACTTTTAAATTTTATAAATTTATTTGTACTCTTTAAATATATTTTTAATTATATTAATGAAAGTTTAATTAGCATTAAAAAAAAAAATGCATTTCCAATTTTTTTCGTAGAGGCATGAATCTGGTGTAATTGAAAATCACTTGGAAAGATGGATTTCAATGATCAGCTTCAAGGTCTGTCCCTTTATTTGCCAGTATTGAAGACGGATGAATTCCAAATTGAATTCTGAAGGCGTGGTAAATATTAATTTCTTTTCACGAACTCATAAAGAAATTTAAATACATTTTAATATTAATTTTTATAGAAGCGTCTTTAAATTTTACTATTTTCATTTTAAATTTGTAGTACTATGTGTGTGTTTTTTAAGTATTGTGTAAATTTATAGACTCAAAATTCTGATATTAAAATAAGTAATTATTATCAATAAAATGAATTTTGTTTCCGAATTGTAATATTTTTACTTCTATTAGAACAGCTCGCACATTGCGCGAGTGTGCGACTGTGACCACTTACTAAATAAAGCTCAATGGCTATTAATTTTAAATTGAATAATTATAGAAAAATATACTCTTTTTTTTAGGTAACCTGAAATATATTAAGCAAAATCAGTAGAAACAGTTGAAGAAATATAATCAGGAGGAAGCAAGTCCCAAAACACAAGATATGGCATAAAATAGGTTGTTTTTGCAAGATAATGGGCGACCGTATTCGTAGATCTTTTAACAAATTCAAACTGAATATTCAACGAGAAATCAACTAAGTCTAAACAATCATAGAAAAATATACTTGAATGGCCATAACAGAGGGATTTTTTTTTTCTTTACCAAATTAAATATAGGAGGTTAAAAATGAAATTGGCCTTAAATAGATTATATAATAAACATTAGTCACAATATACTGAAATGTCTCGTATTTGAATTTACATTCTCACTCATTTTCTAAAAAAATTTACACACAGAAAACAATATTCCGTTTTTTATGTTTTATTTTCTTAAAAAATTGAAATATTTATTTAAAAAAAATTAGAAAATGCGTTCATTTATTAATAAATTAAAAATTATAGTATTTATTTTTTATATATGTGTATGTATATACATATATATATATATATACACACACACACATATATATATATATATATGTATAAGTATGTGTATGTGTAAGTATATACATCATGGTTATTGAAACCGGACCGGACCGGCCGGTTCAACCGCGAACCGGCAGGCAAACCGGTCGGTTCAACACCAAAAAACCGGACTGGGAAAAAACCGGATTAACCGGGAAAAACCGGCCAGAACCGGGAAAAACTGGAGAACCGGCCAGAACCGGGCAAAAACCGGGCAACAATTTTTTTTATGTTTTTATTTTATTTTTTTTTTGAAAAAATACTTTTAATTTAAAATAATTAATAAAAATTAGTACTATTTTCATAAAAATAAAAAATAAATAATCTAATAAGTTTTATTTAGCAAATAATTGATTCTTTTACTATTTAATTACCTTTGGATTTAATAAAAATAATATAATGGTTTAATAATTTAATAAAATACAATAGAATAAAAATTGAATAAATTATTAAATTTGGTTAACTTAAAAATAATTGTTTACCCTTTTCTTTAATTTCACCTAAAGTTATTAAATTATTTAATTTTTAAATTAATCAAGTAATAATTTTTTTAAAAAAATAAAAGATGAAAAAAATATTATTATTAGTATATTTGTGATATATACTAAATATTTTGATGGATTTTTTTTATTTGAGTAGTAGTATTTATAAAAATTATACTAATTAATAATATTTTAAAAAATAGAAAAAAATCCGGTTGAATCCGGTCGAACCGGTCGAACCACGAACCCTCAGCCTTGCCGGTTCTATATCCGGTCCGGTTTTAATAACATTGATATACATTCATATGTATATAAGGACATACATATATACACACACATATACATATGTATGTATACAAATACAGACACACACAGACATATATATACACATACATGTATATATATGTGTATGGGTATATATGTACGTATACATATACACGCAAACATGTATATATGTATTAAGATAATTAAGAAAATTTAGAAAACGTATTTTATTAGTTCTCCAATATCTTTTTTATTTTAAAAAACTGAAAAATATATTTTTTATAATTTATTTTAGAAAATTGATTAAAATAAATATGATTTATATTTTTTGTTTTTTGTGAAAAATTTTATAAAAAAATTGATCAATTTTCTATAAATAAACAGGCCCTTAATTTTTCAATTTTCTCCGTTTTTCTTTTCAACCGAACACTTGGCAATAGAGGTTTTTGAAAACAAACCCGATTAAGAAGAATTTGATTATTTTAATTCGATTTTTCATTTTTTTTTAAAATCGTTGTAATCAATTTAGTTTCATTTTCATTGATGAAAAACCAATTTAACTAACAGACTACTCAATTCGATTCAATTTTGTCTTCCATATTCAGTCAAATTTTATTTATAATTTTGATTTGTTTAATTTAATCAATTTTTTTAATTCAAATGACTGAATGCTCTTCTAAGTAGAGTAGGTATGGACCGATTAATTAATTCATAATCTATTTTTCAAGTTTAAATCATCAAAGTCGGTTTTCCAAAATTAAAGTATGAGTCTAGTTCATTAACAATCGGTTAACTACTAAATACGATCAGTTAACACTTAACCATTGGTTAACTATTAAAAAAAAATTAAACATGAATTTCATATAAAAAATTTCAATTCATTTATTAAATTAAAATATAAATTCTCCAAATTTTAAATATATAATACAAATTACTCAAATGCAATAACAATACACTAAAAAAAATTACATAAATATTAATTTATCAGTTATCTATTTTTTAATATTAAGTCACAATATAGATACATGTGAAAATTATACTTGTGTATGTGTATGTGTATGTGTATGTATATATATATATGTGTATATATATATATATATATAAATCGGTTAATTGAATGCTCAAATTTACTAAACATAATTTTAAAAATTTAAATTTATGTCTACCTCAAATTAAACTGATTAATCATTAAACTTAATTTGCATTCAATTTTTTAAATTGATTTAATGATTCTTTTAGTTTTTTTATCCAACCCTGCTTCTAAGCTGCACGAGCGAAAAATATCACAAAATCATTTAAAAAAAAAAAAGAAGAAGCCACAGCAGCAGACGCCACATGGTGCGCACTATTCCCTTCCTTTCTATTTAGAAAAGTCATCAATGAGAGGCAGAGGGATCGCACGTGAGCACCATAAATTATTTTATGGGAAAACAGTATTCATCAACTTCTCATCCTAGGGTCACGGGACTTTCAGCAATGGCGTAGTCTCAATGCGTCCACCGACTCACACGTAGCATGTTGGTTGACTAATAGATTACAATCAAACTAGTTACGTCACAGACATATCTAATTGTGAATTGGAATTTAAAATAAGAAAAGCTAAAAGAGGTATCTCATCTGGGACCCAGAGACATGCTGACCTGTCACCACCACATCATTGAAGCACATTTAAATTATTTTTTCCTCTTTTTACAAGTTTTCACTTCACAGCTCACATCTATAAGATTTTACCAGCCGGTAAATTTGTAAATTACTAAGCACGTTAAGTTTAAATTTTGTTGATAAATATTAGTCTTATTTATTTTTTTACAAAATATTATAATTTTTTTATAATTTTAATTAGGGAAAATGGTTGGTGGCAAACAAATTATGATTTTATGAATTTTCTCCTATGATTTGATGCGTAACTGACAATGTGCTAAGGTTATAAAGAGAGAAATAGAGCATTAATTGTCAAATACTAAAATGTCATTTTTGTCACTATTTTCAACCATATCATACAATTTTTAATTCAATTATAATAAAATTCATAAGATCACTTATTCAATTTTTCAAGTAAATTAGATATTATAATATTAAAAATAGAACACAAGACTTGTCTATATTTGATTTGTGATTTTCTTTTTCATAATTCAAAACAATGATGGAATGATTTATCTACAAAATACATTTTTTATTATGGACTTTTATTAGCATTCTATGATAGATTTGATCCACGGAACATCTCATAGACCAATTCCAAACAAGTATTTTTTTTTTCAATGTTTTTATTTATGATTTTTTTTTGGAACAAAAAATAGTTACGAGTAATTTGTTTTCTATATAAACAATTGTAAATTTCATCTCTATCAAATAGAGTAATTTTTATTCATGTATTTTCTTGACTTTTTTTTCTTTAAAAGAGAGACATAATACTTTATTAAAATTTCAGGTTAAATGATACAAAACGTATTCGAACTTGATATCTCCTATACTTTAATCGAGTGTTGGCCACCATATTAACTCCTTAATTGTTTTTATTAATATATTTTCTTCACATTTTTTAAATAGATGCAAAATGATAGTTCGAGGTCCTAAAATAGAAACATCCGAGAGTATGAATCAAATATTATTATTTTATTTTTCACTACTGGCCTATTTGTTTTAAAATTATATTTTCCTTTTTTCTTGAAGAAAATTTATGTTTATATGCAAACATAACATAAAACGCATTCCTTTAACTGTAAATTGCATATAAAATTTATATGATTACCTTATCCTTGTTAACTTTTCTATTATGTTTTCCACTTTTTTCATAGGCATTATAAGTTTAATTTAAAATATACGAGATTAATAATCTATTTGTGTTGTTATAATATACAAAAAGAATCCATTACTATGTATATCTGCAAGAACTAGTCATTAAATTAATAAATTTATATATGAAATTAATTTTTAAAGTGAGGAAATATAGTTTTTCATCAAATGATATTTTTAATTCTACAGATTTTTTGATAATTACATTTTCAGGTACGAAGGTGGAAAATAATAAAATTTGAATTATAATCAATTAAAATAATAATTGGATTTTCAGTGGTTTAAATTACAAAATTGATTCCCTTTAATTCTATAATTATGTATTTCATTTAATACGAAATGATGCCTCTCTTTTGTATTTTCACATTACAATATAAGTGTAATAAAATTCAAAGTTAATAATAGCTTCAACAAAAGAAAAGTATTTTTTGAACATGATATAATCCAAAATGGATGATCCAAGGTTGAATCATTTAGCGGGCTGGATCAAATTTTGATAATTCTTTAGTTAATAATTGGGATAATAAGAAAAAAAATTCCTATATATACGAATATCAACAAGAGTTTACATATCCGAATTAATGTTAAATCACCCCTATATGCATACATGTCAGAAGATATTTTATTTTATATTGTTCATCTTGACGTGTAGGTGATATAAGATTTCATTTTCTGTTGATGGTTTGGAGCGTTTATATATATATTATTTTTCATCATTTTATTTAAGTATTTATTTTTTATGAAATTAATTTTTTTCAAAAAAAGATTAGGATATTAGCCATTTTGAAAAATTGCTAGGATAAATACATACATACATAATACAATCATACATGGATGCGATGTAGTAAAATACACATATGGAATTGTAATTTGAACAATGATTAATTTTTTTTTTTGTTTTGCAAATTTCGGAGTTCCTCTTTTGTACTTTTCCGCCTCCTTTTGTTCTTCGCACCTGCTCTGCGATTTTTGTTTTTAAGCTTTCCCCCCTTTCTCTCTCTCTCTCTCTCGATCTTCACGGCGTCTATGTTTTTCGATCCTCCTATTCATAGTTATTAGGGTTTCCTCCTCTTACTCTCTAGCCAGTTCTTTACTCGATTCGCGCCTTCTAATCCAATCCTTTTTTTTCAATTAGACCTAGATTTCTGCTCCCTCCTTTAGGGTTACAGATCTACACCACCTTCTGCTTCTACTTCTTGCTCTTTCTTTTCTTTTCTTTTTCTTAACATGTTCTGGAAGCTTACATCTATCTCTGCCTCCTCTCCTGTAAGTGAGATTCTTATTGTTTTCTTGCTTTTTTCAGCTTTGCTGATTCTTCTGTTTTGAGGTTTGTTAATTGTTTTTTTGGTGAATTAATTGTGAAGTTTCGAGTATTTCAATTTTGCTTTTGTGCTTCTTTTTTTTTTTTGGTTCAATTGTCGTTTTGTGCTCGCTGGTGATGGTGGATGATGGGTGGATTTTGCTTTCGAGTTATTGACTCAAGATTTGTTTCCCTCTGGTTTGTTATTTTAATTAGTCAATGTGCTTCTGATAGCAGAAGAGCTGCAGAGTAGTGCGGGTGTTTAACTAGTGCATTTTACAAATTGGCGTTTGCTGTTAAATTATTATTTATTGGCAGAAATGCTGTTTTAGTGTACATATACTGTCTACATGTTCCTGAAATGGAGGACATGGCGTGGAATATGTTTAAAGTCTCACTACATGCATCGTGTAGGGTTGAATTTTGAATTGAAAGCTGCATTGTTCAAAATTAATTTCCTATTTCAGTTTAATTCCATGGTCAATCGTACTGGGTATAGTTTTCTAATGAATTTGAGTTCTTCATGTTTACTGTTCCCTCTTTTTTTTTTTTTTCCAGCTTACAGAATTAATTGTCTTCTTTTACTTGATTTCTTGGTGATCCATACTGAACTGCCACTGGTTATTGTAGGTGGAGTCAATACTAGACAAGGAAAATTTCACATTGGAAGAACTTCTGGATGAGGAAGAAATAATCCAAGAATGCAAAGCTTTAAACAGTCGTCTAATCAATTTGTAATTGTTTTTTATATCTATTTCGTGCCAACTCCTTTACCATTAAGAATATTTATTTTCTTCACATATATTTTATAAAGTTGTTTGTCATGGAATTGCATGATTCTTCTTTATTTGCAGTCTACGTGATAGATCCCAAGTAGAGCAGTTGTTGCGTTACATTATTGAAGAAGCCCCAGAGGATGCTGAAAGCAAACGGGCATTTAAGTAGGTCTCATTGACTCGTAAAAGTTAATTTTCTTCAGGGTTGCAACATCTCTTTGTTTGCCTCTGACCACTTTCTTCTATAGGTTTCCTTTCATTGCCTGTGAGATATTTACATGCGAAATTGATGTTATTCTTAAGACTTTAGTGGAAGAAGAGGAGGTAGTTTTTAATTTTCCTGATTCTTATGTGTTAAGCTTGAGATTAATTAATCAATGATCACATTTTTTCTAATCTTTAGTTCTTCTTTCATGCTACTGTAGCTAATGAACTTACTCTTCTCTTTCTTGGAACGCAATCGACCTCATAGTGCTTTGCTGGCTGGCTATTTTAGCAAGGTATGTTGATAAGTGCTTCATATCCACTTTTTGATGCTTGTCTATCTATCCGTTGCTTGATGCGATTTGCTGTTGTGCTTTAGGTTGTCATTTGTCTTATGGTACGCAAGACTGTCCCACTTATGAATTTTGTTCAGGTGAGAACCTGTTTTTCCCAGAACTCTGAAATGTTGCCCAATACTGATAAACTATTGATGCCTGTTTTGCATGTAAAATTCAATAGCTTCAGATAACTGGTAAATTTTATTGGAGCATGCTATGATCAATTGTGGGATTTACCATTGTCATTATTGAGAGCCCTTTCATTTTGACTATTTAACTTCTACAGGCCCATCAAGATGTATTCCGTCAACTAGTTGATTTAATTGGAATCACATCCATCATGGAGGTAACAAGAAACTTAGGTTTTTCAGTTCCTTTTCCTTTTCCTCTTTTTTCCTTTTAGCTAGTTCTTGGTTGAAAACATGGCCTGATGATTTTTGATATCACCTGCATTATGCAGGTTTTGGTTCGGCTTGTAGGGGCTGATGACCATGTATATCCCAATTTTATTGATGTTATGCAATGGTTGGCTGATAGCAATCTGCTAGAAATGATTGTGGACCAGCTGAATCCTTCTGTAAGTGAATCTTCTTTGTTGTCATGAAAATTTGCTCTTTAATTTTACTTTTTTAATCCCTTTTCTTGTGCATGTGCTTGCTCTTATGTGGACACACACATTAGACAGAGAGAGTGGACATAATTTTTGCTTGCAGTTACTTTTCCTGTTGGATGTGAAGCCACTCACATTATATGCGTGGTTATTTATGGAATCAAAAATCAACATGCTTTATATAAATGGTTTCGATGGAATCAATATTCTCTTATTTTAGTTGGTGCTGTCTATATACCTCTTTGCACTAATTCTTGCGGTGATCTTATATTAGGTGTGCTCGTGGTTTATGCAAAGTTTTGCTGTCACTTTCTTTTCTAAAATGATTGGTTCATAAAGTTCACAACCTGAAACTGAATTGATTGACCAATTTCACATGCATTACATCAGATAAGAATGCATTTAAATTCATGTACAATTAAAAAAACTCAAAACCTAGCTAAAAAGAACTACAATTTCCTGAAAACCATTTGAAATGGCTGGTTACAAAATTTGACCATCTGAGGCTAGATTGGCATAGTTGGTTAACCAAGTCTATGCACATATTTCAATGTTGATATGAATAAGTGTAATACTCGTGCAGTTGCACCATTCAGAGCCAAATTAATGCACAGTTACAGAAAAGAACTAGCCTAGATTTGTACCAGAATTGCAGTTAATTTTTTGGAAATCATTGCAAATAATTTCTTCATGTTTTGACAACCTCAGAATGAATTCGTGGAATTGGTTAAAAAAGGGCAGACACTTGCACCTAATATATGTGAATACACTAGTGTGCATGCACATGTGAACCTACTAGGGTCAGAAGCTAGCTGAAGTTTTTAAGTGTCTGAGTTATGTTGGAGTGCATGGGAATTTATCCACACGTATTCATATCTATATTGATGCACATCATATTGGTTTTTGGTCATACATTCAATTATACATTTGAGTACTGTGGCAGTGCATCTTTTTAACTGCATTTGATTTTGTTGACCTTCCTATTTATTTCAGTTTGTTGGTTTCAATTCTTCAGTTTTCTTGTTCGTGTTCATTTTTTTGGTTGTGGCACTCTTGAAAGAAAAACCTGCATATGATTTATCCGAGATACATTTGACTTTTGAGTTGTTTTTATTTTTGCAAGCCAATGAGCCCACTTTGTGGAGTTTTTGAGCTGCTTATTCTGCAGAATTAGTTAACACATTGGCACTATTTCATTAGGCACATGTGATAACAAATAGAAATATGTTAGTATCCTATTTGCTTCCCACTAGCACTTGATAACAAATATAAATTTTTTACTCTGTTCGTTCCTTATTAGGTGCCATTTTGGAAAGAAATTTTTTTTTTTCCGAAATTGTTGACCTTTTAGAAAAGTAAAGTAACTTGATAAGTTTTATTCCAAAACTACCCCTTGTTAACTTGATCATGTGTGGGAGATAATTAATAGAGTTAGGAATGAGTCTCTTGCTGAAAGGATATTAGTAAAATACTCATAGAATAGGCTACTAAATAGTTTTCTTAACTCCTAATGCAATAACCTTAAAAGACACCTAATAAGGAATGGATGAGCAGTATCCTATTTGCTTCCCACTATAAGCCACTACAAAGTTTAAGAGCATGCCCAAGGACACTAGGTTAAGGATCCCTAGAGGCATTCAAAAGACAGACCAAAAGTAAGCTAAAAAATATGAAAATTACAAATAACAGATCTTTCAATTGATGTATGTCTTTAGCTTTTCATTTGTTTCAGTAGCTGATATTTCCTTTACGTGGATCAGAGTCGTCCTGAAGTTCATGCCAATGCAGCAGAAACATTATGTGCAATAACTAGGAATTCTCCATCAGCTTTGGCCACTAAACTATCTAGTCCCAGGTTTGTGGGATTTTTTCTTTTTATGTACTTGTAAAATTTGGTTAATCCCTGTTTGCTGTCATTGGTCCATTTATGCCGGTCTTGTAATTTTCTAAGTGCAGTTTTGTTGCAAGAATTTTTGACCACGCCTTGGAAGATTCACATTCAAAATCTGGCCTTGTCCACTCACTGTCTGTGTGTATATCTTTATTGGATCCAAAAAGATCAGTGATTTCATCCCCCTTGTTGCACTCATTCCGAAATCAACATATTTACAAGTCTCCAATCCCTGTAAATCCAGAGACTATTAATGCAATGCTCCCTAAACTTGGTGAGTGCTTTTACGTTATTTGTCTGATCAAAGGAAGTAAAAGATCTGTTGCTGCAGATGTCAATGATTCTTTTGCCTTGCATATAGTAACTTACTTCTGATTTTCTTAGATCTCACTTATTTTGGTGGTGAGAGGAGAGGAGACAAAGCAAATGCTTGTTAACCTTCTTTTTTTTTTTTCCCCCAATTAGATACATACTTTTCATGTTTGTGTTATCTTGATTTACATCAAACTGAGCCTGAATCCGTAATTTCGGTACATTAAGAGTCAGCTCACATAAATATCTTTTGTCTTTTATGGCTTCTTCTTTCTTTTTTTTCTTGGTAAGATTCAAAATTGTCCATTTCCTTTTGCAGGTGACTTGCTTAGGCTTTTGAATGTCTTGTCTGATGAGAAAATTTTATCTACAACATATGGAGAACTGAAGCCTCCTCTCGGGAAGCATCGTTTAAAGGTTTGTCATGCCTTTGCCATGAACCTGGTACAGAATGGTGCAGAACATAATTCTTTCTTTTAGCTATGATGGAGTTTAGATTACATGAGATGGATGCTTCACCCTACCCTACACCCCCCCCCCCCCTGCCCTCCACCCCTTTGAAAACAGATTTTGTCTGAGAATTGACATTTCCCATATTTTCTTCTAGATTGTTGAGTTCATCGCAGTGCTGCTAAGAATGGGGAATGATGCTACTGAGAAGGAATTGGTTAGCTCGGGAACCATTAAACGGGTCATTGATCTGTTTTTTGAGTAAGTTTGTGTTTCATGTTGGGTTAGTGAATTCATGAATGATTAAAGCAATGAATGTGGTACCTGGGGAACATTATTTTTTACCCAATGTATATCTTGCTCTAATTTCATTTCCTTGGCTAACTGAATATTTTCTGCTGTTTCAATTGATATAGGTACCCATACAATAATGCTTTGCATCATCATGTGGAGAGTATAATTTTATCATGTTTGGAAACTAAGAGCGATGCTATGGTTGATCATCTTCTTGGAGAGTGTGATTTTGTTGGACAAATTCTTCAAACAGATAAAAACCCCATTATTTGTTCTGACCTTAATAAGGTACATGGATGTTGGTGTTTCATAATTGTAGATTATGCAACAGTTTTGTGATTAAAAGTGTATGTTAATTTATTCTGTTTCTCTCTTATCATTATTCTGTTTTACTGTCATCAATATAGACTAGATTTAGGGGGCAGGAGGAATGACAACAATTGTTTTCCCCTTCATCACTATTTGGGGCATTTATAATCTGGATTTTTTTTTTTAACTATATATAAATGTAACTATCTGTGTATGGCCAACTGAAAGAGGGAATTTTGTTGTTCTGTTATGGTCGCATTGCTATACATAACCTGCAGACTCTACATTAGCTTGTTTGAATTGAATGTGAGTGTATGCATCTATGTGCAGCCAACTGTACCTGCTGCTGGAAAACAGGCCCCACGGGTGGGAAACCTTGGTCACATTACTCGTATTTCCAACAAGCTTTTTCAGTTGGGAAGCACCAATAGCCACATTCAGAAATATCTACAGGTTGGTAGTGAGATAATGCATAATGCACCTTTAGAAGTCTTCAGTTCTATTCTTTTATTGTGAAGTTTTCACCTCATGACGACGGTGTTCACGTTTTATGTTTTATCATCATTGTAGCTTCTAATTATGTTACTCCGACTTGGAATTAGAATACTAATCATTAGCTATTCTTATAAATTTTCAATAGTTAGCTGTGCAGTTAGTACTAGTTTATTTTGAATTGATTCTTTTACGTTCTTTCAGCATTATCATTGCTACTTTCATCACTAATTGGAACTGTTATTTTCTATAATGATTTTACTAATATAGCTTTTGTTTGTTGTCTCTAGGAAAATAGTGAATGGAAGGAGTGGCAAACCGGTGTTTTGCTAGAGCGTAATGCAGTGGAAAATGTCTACAGATGGGCCTGTGGGTATGATTTTTTGCTCCCATCTCTTATACATTTCTCTTCAATATGAATTGTGTCTAGAGTGCTTTTTTATAGAAAAAGTTGTATGCATTCATAAAGAATAAAAAGATATTTATGGCGATGGAGCCTTATGTCTTTCAACTGGCAAATAGAACTGGAGATGAGCTCACTTCAGCTATAATATGCTTTATTGTTATGGTGCTGCAAACTGGAATAACAGAATGAGAATGCAAAAATGAAAATTCTGTCTTCTTTAGTGGTATAATAGCAGAAATAGGGTATGTTTATTGACTGAAGAATGGGAAAATGTATTTGGTGTTTAAAGTATTAATTTTTGGTAGCTTGTAGCGAACTTTGAAAATGCAAATTAAAATGGTACTGATGCAGTTCAGTTTGTCTTTCTTAATGGTATCATCATACTATGTCTTTCAAATACTGCCTGGAGTAACAACAGAAATCTGTTTCTTGGAGTGGAACAAATTTAGTTGTGTGGTCTGATACAGGTCTCCTCTGTGTGCCTGTGTTGTGTGGTGTTCTTGTGTTTGAATTTGCTGTCACCTGTTTGATTTTCCGTATGGTAATCTTGAAGATTCTCCCTTCTTTTCTCCTCTTTTTTTGTGCAGCCGGCCAACAACATTGCAAGATCGAACTAGAGATAGCGATGAGGATGATCTTCATGACAGAGATTATGATGTAGCTGCTCTAGCGAATAACTTAAGCCAGGCTTTTAGATATAAAATGTATGGGAATGAGGATAATGAAGAGGTATGTAGCCATTTTTTTCCAGGATTTTCATCACCTTTTTTCTTTTCATAATTTCTCCATTCCATCACCATGTTTGTGATTTCTATCTCTTATAATTTGTTGAAAATAAAAGAATGACTTGATATTCTCTTCTTGTAATGGTTGCAGGACAATGGTGGCCTCGATCGAGATGATGAGGTAACAGTTAGTTTCCAACTCCATCTCCTTATCTCTATCTGTATTAGGGTTGGGTGATAATGATATTCCAATAGAAAGATTATTAGCGCTGGTAAGATGTGGACCTGTCTCAAAAGAATAAGGAAAGAAAGGTGTGAACAGGATAAATTATTCATAATAGGAAATTTTGCGCTGTAATTGATGTTAAATTAAATAGTAAATATGTTGTCTGAATTTTTGATGTGCAGGATGTTTACTTTGATGATGAGTCTGCCGAGGTTGTTATATCATCCTTGAGGCTTGGTGATGACCAAGGAAGGTGAGTCTTATAGTTGCTGAAAAATGTGACTCCAGTTTAATTTTATATAGGTTCCTCCATTTGGTTTCATCAAACTGTTGGATTGAAATTGTGCTGTGAATAGTTCCGAACTTAAGGAAAGTTGTACATTATCTCTTTTGATTTTTGCATTAAATGGTTTGGGCTGGGGGATCACACAAAAAAATCTAGCACGTCTATTGACATATTTGATGCTTTACAATTTGGCCCGTTCTTGTCTCAAGGATTGAATTTTAGATTGCCAATATAGAGCGAGATCACAATTTTAATATCTCAATGCGGTTTAGACATTTTTAATCGAATCAGTAACATAATTTTTATTTTTATTATTTGCAGTAATCTATTCACAAATTCGAACTGGTTTGCCTTTCAAGATGACAGAGTTGGTAATGCCCCTGTGAGTACTTCGCCTACAGAAATGATGGATGAGGTCAACTTGAATGGAAATGCAAATGGTGGTAACAGCAGTAGTGATGATGAGGTGGTAGTTGGAGAAGATGATGAATTAACCGATAGCAAAGATTCTGGTAATCCCGCATCCACTTCCAATGCTAACTTCGCCAATGGATTCATTGGCAGCACATCCATTCAGAAAGAACAGGCAACTACACCCCAAGATATTGGATTTTTCAGATTCGATACTCCAGACAATGAAGACTTATTTGGGGATAGGCCTTTCCCTGAATGGGTAGGATGGGGGGAGCCATCAGATTTGGAAATAGGTGGGTCTAGTGTGAATCCATTTGAAGATCATGATAATTCCGAGGCCAATGTTTCGGGGCAAGGTGAACAGGCAGCTTGTGATATTAATTCTGCACAAGGTGGAGAGCCCACAATACCCAATGGCTTATCATCGCCCAACAATTCTAGTGATGGATCAGTGGGCAGTGACACGAGCCATAATTCAGCAACCGTGCCATCATTGTTTGAAGAGGATGTTGAATTTGTTGGTGTGGAATTAGAAGGAACGGAGAAGGCAATGGAACAGGCTCTGAAGGAGGGTATAGTTGGGGAGGCAGGGCCATTGAAGAAGAACATGATCCCAAAGCTTCCTGAAAAGGAGAATTCTGATGATGGTGGGGCTGGGATTAAAGAATTCAATGACACAAACTATTGGAGGGTTGATCAAGAGGTTGCTGTACTGGAGTGATGGTTGGTTGAACCTGAAAATTTGGACGTTACTGCCAAGGACCCCATATTTGGTTGGCAAGGGCTCATGCAGCAGACATGTACAGTATATTTTTGTTTCCAAATGGGGGATTGAATGGTAGGTTGTTATGATTGTACTATTATTATTAGCTATTGTTACTCTTATTGTTGTTTATTATTCAAGGTTTTGTTTTCTTTTTTCTTTTTTCCCTTTAACCAACTGGTAGGGTTTCCTCTCAATATTTATATTTCAATTTTGCAAGTATGGCTGTCTTTCTAAATTCATGAACTAATTTGATAGTATACTACTATGCATAAACAAAGTATTTATATGTGGCATATATGACAGTTTACTATTGGACGTGGTTCCTGAATTTATTCAGGGATCCTATATATGAATCCAGATTTGTTGTTAATTGAGATGCCTCAAGTCTGTTACTCGGATTCTGATTTGGACCTAACTGCCGATACATGAGGACGATTCAAAAGAAAAGAAGAATCAGAATGTGGAACGATGTTTGCTTTTTTTGATGTGCCACTTAATATTGGCATTGGCATCATAAATCATAAAGTTATTCCAGTTTCTTCCAATTCCAATCGAATTTGTTTTTTAAACTCGTTGGATTGTTCTATTAGAAAGACGGACAATTCTTATCCGCGAGCCATTTTATATAATTATTTTTCCATATGTGGCATAGATGACAGAAAGAGAGGAAAATACTCTCCTATTTTATGTGGACAAAAATCATTATTTACTGTATAAAGATAAGAAATAATTCAATAAAGTAAATACTTGCATAATAGTATGTAACTTAGGGTAAATTGTAGGTTTTCAGCAGATGTGGCTCTCGACAATTTTGACTACTCGATCCTTTCTTCATTATCAAAGTATGACTTTCCATACTTTCTTGCTTTTCATATTTACGCCTTTCTCTGTTGATCTATGAATCAAATTCCTCTCGTTCTTTCCGATCTATGTGTGTGTGTGTATGATTTCTACTAATCCAATGGATAAAATTATGTAATTTAACCAGTTTAATGGATTCCAAAAAAAATTATTTTTTCTATCTTACTTTATTAATCAATTTTATCATTTAATTTTGTCTTACGTTAAATGTTTCTTTAGAAATTTAAAAGTAAAAAATTTATATATTTATCTATATATCATTATATATTTGTTCACATTTATTATATATTACTACATTTAATATAATAAAAATTAAATGGAATATTTAAATTTTAGAAAATAAAATTTAGTGAATTGGTAATTCATTTTTATAAAATTAAAAGCTTTCAATTATTTTTCTTAATTTGTTCAAGATGAGATTCATCAATTAGAGTGGAATTAGTGAATTACTGTGTTCTTTTGAATAAAACAATGCCGCTGCTTGAGATTCTCACGTAATGTGCATGGCCAACCACCTTCCACCACGTGTACGTTACCGAATCTTCTAGACATTTCGTGCAAGAACGAAAGCTTCTAAAATTCGACAATGGAAGGAAGCCAATGTATTGTCACAAAATCAAAATCTATCCTTCTCTTCCAAGAAGTCGCTTGTGCAGCAGAGAATTGAGAATCGAAGATGATAGAGGTGATTTTGAACGACAGATTGGGGAAGAAAGTTCGAGTTAAATGCAACGAAGACGACACCATCGGCGACCTAAAGAAGCTGGTCGCCGCTCAGACCGGTACCCGACCCGATAAAATTAGGATCCAGAAATGGTATACTATCTACAAGGATCACATTACTCTCAAGGACTACGAAATTCACGATGGCATGGGCCTCGAGCTCTACTATAACTAAATCATTCTCAATCCAATCGGTACATCATTACTTCTTCGCTTTCAAATTCTAGCAGCCATGGCTTAGTTTCACCTTCGGTATTTACATTTTCCTTTATTTTACAGGTTTAATCTTCACTGCTAATTTGGGTTTATCCTGGGAGGAAAGATTATCCAAGTACGTTATGTGTAATTTCGTGTACTTGATTCTGTATGCTTAACAATTATGACATGTTTAAACCCTTATGCTCTGTGGGTTATTGTGATGCTTTTCCGTATAAATATAAAGGTTAATTGTTACAGTTAGATCATCTCTGTTAAAATCTATTGCATCTTCTTTGTTATTAATTTTAATTGTTAGATAACCTATTAGTCCTTTAATTTACCTTCAAACTTTAGGTCTTGAGGTTAGTTTTTCTGTGTCTACTGATGATATGGTATAAGATCCATTTCGTCATTAATGCCAAATCTCTTTAGAACCTATTGATCCCTTTAATTTCAACACCTAGATCTTGAGATTTTGTTATATCACCGCCTTAATTGAGCAACTATAGATGTTTGGTTACCGAATTCGCACATGGTTAGGTTATCTTCTTCTTTGTTTGTTAGTTCTAGGATAATGCAATTCACCATTTAAATCAGTAGCTTTTAGTAAATAGTAGGTATGTATGCTTTGATTTTTGGGATCAAACAGATGATTTACTGCTTAAGGTGTGAAATTGATTAACTGCTGTTAATTAGTAATAATTATATTGAGCAAAACTTGCAGCATTCAGATCTTTTTGTACACAGTTTGTAGCTTGTTGCAAATTGGTTCATAAAGGCATACCTATGCCTTGTGCTGTTCCTTGATTTTTTCCAAATTCCATTGTGTTGCAACAAAAACAAACCAATTCTTCAAATCAAAATTTTCTTCAGAAACTTAAAAGGAGTATTTATTCATGGTGGCTTTAGACATCATTGGAAAAAGTTCAGGCAAAGAAACATTCTTCTTGTTCAAATGGCATATTTAAAAGAATTCAACTCATAAATTACTGCTTCTAAATCAGATTGTCTTGAATCGAATTGAAACAGTGATCTTAGATAAGAAGACAAAATTAAAGCCAGTAAGAGAAAAATAGAAAGTATTTAGTATTGCTGTACTACTGGTAAATTAGAAGAGGAACTAGTCCTATCCTAGTAACATCCTCTCAGTTTTCTGATTATTGATTAAGAAAAAAAATGTCGCATTCTTTCATCTGTCTAGCTAGATGGTCCACTAAAGTTCCTCTATGATATGATGAATCTAAAATGCTAATGTGAAAACTGAATGTGCCTAAAGGCCCTCCCATTGTATATTTCAAGAATAAGATATCTGCCTTGATGCTAAATGACATGTTCTCATTTTGTTTTTACCTTGTTCATAGGATTATAGTATTATACTTTTATTGGTTTATGCACTTTGAAGGAGTAATGAAGAGAAGCTCCCATTTTGATCTAAAAACAAAAAGGAAAAACCTAGTTAGACTCCCAAATACTATTTGGTGAGAGGTTCAATTCAGTTTGAATTCAAATCATACTTTTTCGAATAAAATAGTGGACTATATAACCCTTGATGAGAGGAATAGAGAAAAATAAAAGGTGGAAATAATTTGGATGGGCATATGAGATATATGAGAACCAGCTTAACAAAAAATTTCTTTGGAACTGAGATTTTTCAAAAATCACATGACCAGACTGAATATTAGAATATTTTTTTGCTATTTGGACCTAATATGAGAACTTTTATTTGAACTAGTGACCAAATATATTCAGGATTTTGGCCCAATAATTTATTAGATGTCCTTCATGGAAAGTATGAGAAACTTTTTGTGGTTGATAACTCTATTAATCGATTGTAAGAAAAGGGACGAATAATGTAATAAAATATCATATTGATTGTTCAATCCCTGTTCATGATTTTACTCTCCATGCGAATCAAAGTTTCACACTTGTTAAATTCTTTATGAGACATCATTAGCTTATAGAACAAGTTCAGTTCAATGATAGATATTCTAGCCAGCTGGAAATATTTTATTTTTTAAGACACCAGGTGGTATCTGCTTTGTAGTCCCAGGATTTCAGAGACTTGTATTGTGTCTTCTTCGTGACATATCTCGTGAAAGGAAATAAAAGAGTTGTTAAAGGTAAACATTTGATGGAGAAAGGTTGCTGTGCCATTGCTAATTTGTGACTGTGACTAGTATCCTAGCCTAATCACAAGAGACTACTGTCGAAACGACATGTTTAATATGGTTCTCTGAGATGAGAAGAAATTTGGGATTTCGTTTATGTTGCATTTGACTAATTCCAGTATATATTTCTACTTGGCGACAATAGCATAATTTGCATGTGGAATACGGAATAAATTGGCATTCAAATTTATGTTTTTTATTCCTTACTTATGTTAATTAGTCCACATAATTGAAATGCAAATCTTTTTTCATTTCAATCCCTAATAACATATAAAGGCAGTGGGTGTTTCGTTTGTTGTCAAGGCATCTCTTTTAGCAGCCGTGGTTTGATGTAGCTGTTCGCCACTAAAAAGTGCGGCTAAACCATGACTATATACTCTGCTCAAGATTGTGCTTTTGGATTTGACACTGTTCTTGCTTTCTATCTTTAATAGGATAATACATTTATCATGGATATTATCTCTACTTTCATCGAATCCTCTCATTTGAAACCAAATCTGTAGGAGATTGTTTTGGTACGAAATGTAAATTAGACAATATTTTGCTTCTCTCCCACTGACTTTATACTGACAAGAGTGAAGGCATACCTGTTTCTCGCCCACAGATAGTAGCGGGGTGGTGAGATTGGTTTAATTGTTAAAAGCATAATTAACATAGTTTTGGTTACAAATATATTGAAAAAAGTTAATGTATTGAATGATGAAGTTGTAAAATGAGCAAGTAGTATCTTTGAACGCAAAAACGAAAAATAAGATTGTAAAATGAACAAATAGATAACATGTTAGCGATGACATCACAAATCACCCAAAATTTCATCTAAAAACGAATAATTAATCATTACCATATGGATATGGCCATACAAAATGCTGATATCCTTTTTAAGTATTGCTTATGCCTTTTTAGCCGGCCATTTATCTTATTTTGATGAGCTTGAGCTTTTATCGCTGCACGTATGCACCATTATTATTTGTCTGAGACAGAAATGACATCATTTTCATCATTTAAATTCAAAGAAAAAATAAAAGAAAGTATATCCTTAGGATATTCCTCTTAATTTTAAAAGAAAAGCATACAGTTGTATTGTTTCCTAAGTTAAGTTCCTCTTATTTGAATCATTAATTTGTTTTAATTTTAGGTTAAACTGATGGATAAAATGTATTTGGCTAAAAACTATATACTTAACTTAATAGATATATTTGTCCTTTACATGACTTTCTCTCCAAAGTTGATATGAAATATTATTTTAGTTTACATAAATCAGATACTTATCTACAATAGTTCATTAATTGATAATGAAATTTAATGTCAAAAAATTGGATGATTTCAGACATTTCAGAATGATTTTTTTTTCTTTTTACTTTAATTATACATTTGAGTTCAAAATTCATTGTAAGATTGTAATTAAAAATTAACAGAAGTAGGGGCGAGCATGGTCGGTTAACCGGTTCATGAGTCGCAGTCCATTAATCAGTCCATTAATATAGGTTTTTTGAAATTCCAGTCCATTACCATCGGTTAACCAGTCCATCGGTTTCGGATTTTCGGATCGGTTACCCAATATTTTTCGGTTAACCACTATAATTATAAATATATTCATAAATAAAATTAAAATATTCAAGATACTTAAAAATTAAAATTTTTTCACTATAATATAACATTATTGTTGTTAAAATAAAAATATTTGGTAGAAATAAGCAAATTTATTTTTAAAAATTAATATTTAATAAGTAAATATATTAACCGGTCCATAATCACTTTTAATTAGATAAATTGTTATACTTACTAATAGCCAATTAAAAAAATTTAAAAACTCTAAAATAATTAGTATAATGAAAAAAAAGTATATAATCACCTTTAATTAGGATAAATTGTTATAAATTATTAAAAAATTAATAAATTAACTAAAAATTCGGTTTCGATTCGGTTAACCAGTCACATGAGTCAAAAACTATTAACCAATCCATTAATATCGGTTTTTTCAAAACACTAACCATTAACCAGTCCATTACAATCGGTTAACCAGTCTATCGGTTCGGTTTCGAAATTTTTTTTCGGTTCACCAAATTCATCGGTTTTTTTCTCACCCCTAAACAGAAGTATTTTAAAAATTAAAGTGATATAAAATTAGATTGCAATGGATCGGATTGGTTAGTTTTGGTTGAGTGATAAATTTGACAGACACGGATCCAAAATTGAACATTAATGGGCCAAATTTTTAATGAATCAATTTTTTTTTTTTAAAAAAAATAATTTATACTATACCTAAAAAATATTTCAATAAAATAACAATGTAAATACTTAATATACAAGGATAAGAGTTAAATTCATTCATAAAAATATTGAAAATGATATAAATTTGACCTCAAATTTTGATTTTTTTTCTGAAAAATATTCTTTAAGTATTGAAAATGTTATTCAATATGTTAAGGGGCAATATGAATAGTTTTTTATATTTGCCATTAACCGATCCATGCTCACCCTTAGAAAATAGGGTTTGGAGTTTTATAAGTGGAAAATTTTTTTATAAATTTAAGGAGCATATAAGTAATTTTATTTTTTTTTAAGAGAGTGCAGTGGTAATTATATTTCAAGGGTTAAGGCGGATCGAATCAGGTTGAATGTCATGGTAAAACGAATCATAAATGAGTATGATCATTAACAGGTTAAATTTTATGATATTATTTTATTTATTTTAAAAAAAAATCATTAAAATATATATGCATGTAAAATCTATAAAAAAATAATTTTTATGTCTATATTATATAAAAAAATTATGAAATCAAAATAATACAAATAAATTGTAAGCGAATTGAAAACAGATCATACAAATAACGAATTAAACAAATTAAATTATAAATAAATTATTAATAGATTGAATCAAATCTAAATTACACTTTTTATAGAGATTGAATAAATTCGTACATGAAATCAAAATCTAACACACTAGTTAAAATCTATCCAAAATTAAAAATCACCATGCTAGCTAAAAAAAAAAAAGTGCTATAAATAAATTAGTAAGAAACTAGTAATTCATCTTATATTGACCAAAATTTTGATTTATTTATTTTTCTGAATTCACAGCATGGTTAAAAGTTTTAACCGTACCGCTGTGACATTCTTTACGAAACCAATATATCATGAGAAGTTAAAAAATGAGGCCTAATATATCATGAGAAGTTAAGAAATGGGGCCTAAAATTATCGTGATTTATTGAGCAAAGCTAACATATGTATTAGATAAGCATACTGATACCAACCAACTGTTACGATCAATTTAACTGAAAGAGTAAAGGGAGTAATAGCCGTACACGTAAGCAAGAAATGGGTCCCTTCACATCTTACACGTAACCGCTTGGCCAACCTAACATTTCTGTTATGATTATCTCAAAACGCAAATCTCAAACTCATGGGCTCCACCGCACGAACGGGTATTATGGCCACGTCACCAAATCTCTGTCTTTTATGATTTATTCACCTTCTTATTTTACCAACTTCACATGTCATTCCACCCTCCAATTTTCAAATAATAACTTTTTGATAATCAAATTTTCAAATAAACAATGTAGATGAAGTATTAATTCATTATACAAAAAATATAGTATATTAGTAAATATGGATCATTGAATTACAAATAATATTATTTTAATTCTATTTTTAATAACAATTCGGCATTTTTAAAAATTATGCATTTTTTTTTTATTATTATTCTTGATTAGTAAATATAAGACATGACTGACTTCTTGATAAAGAGAATACCATTGCCAACCAGACAATTTAGTTTTAATAATATATTACTAGAAAATGTATGTTGAATTACCATCCCTTTTAAGGATTCTTGGATCTTGCATGAGCAATAGTAGTTTTAATATGTTTGGTACAAACCGATCAAGAGTGGAGTATAGCTCATATAGCTCAAACTTAAATGTTTTCATTAAAGATTTCTTTCTTGGATTCATCACTCTATGTCTATGCTAATGTTCTTATCCTATATTTTCATTTTAATAATCCCCTTTTATAAATAAAGTCCACTCTTGATGTTTGGGAGCTTTATTTGAGATGGACTAACTCGAAATAAGGCAAATCACTTTTATTCAAATATTTAAAAATATTTCATATCTTGAATTTGAATCCAAAATAAGAAAAGCTAATTACCTATATTTTGTTAGTATAATTATCTATTTAGTGTATTTTGTTATATAAGCATTATTGCCCCATTGTTTTTGTTACAATATAATACAATGTTAATTTTTTAATCGTAATATAAAATTTCTAAAAGAAAAATATTTGAGCCTAAAACTCGCTTTCATAAAAGTTATGATTACTGAATTTTTATGCATATATATTAATCAAAATCAGTTACTCTCCGTTTTTTTTTATCTGTCACTTTTAAATAAAATTTAAATTTTATTTATTTGTTATTTTTAAATTACCAATGCAATTTAATTTTTTTTTCAATTTAATTTTCTTTTATAATGAAAGTTAATCAATTAATAGATTTAATTTTGTATATTGAATTACTCGAGTTTATCGTAAATTTAAATTTAATTAATATTTTTTATTTTAGTGAAAATAATAAAAATGACGGATATAAAAAAAAACGAAAAAAGTAATATATATAATTGGATTAGTACTACGCTTTTACATTAATTAGGAGTAGAAGTGTCAAAATTAACCCAAAGCCAACAATTCACCCAAACTCACCTAAGAAAAATTGACCCAAACCCAACCCAACTAAAAAATTGACCCATTTAAACCCACCCAAAATCTACCCACATAAAATACAATCCATTTTGATCATTTTTCCTAGATCTAATGGGTGTTTGTTCCTTTCTTTATTTTTTTTCATTATTTCTTAAATATTAAAAACTTTTACTTTGATAAACAAGATCTCTTACTTAGCCTGTCCCGCTGTGTGTATGCGTATTTTGTTGGTTAGATTTATAATGGCCGAGTTATCGGGTTAGTCGTGAATAGTATTTTTCGACTGTAAATAGTGCACTGGGAATAAAAATTACACTCGAACATAAAAAATATTTTATTTGACCATCAGAAAATACTAGTTACAAGGAGTTCAAGAGTAAAATTTGGAGAAAAAATGAGCTCAAGTAGATCTTCAAAAGTAAAAAAAAAAAAAAAAAGAGTCTGGCTCGTTTTAAAGGTTACCCGGTTTGACTAGACCTCTGAAAATAGCAAATGACCACTAAAAATTATTTTAATAGTATATATAGACTTAGATTAATATTTAGAAATTTTTGACAGCGAAAAAATAATTTTTTTGGTAACACTGAAAATTGTCGAAATGGACTGATTTAAATGTACCAGATCGAGAAACGGACTCTGTTTGAGTTGAAATTTTGCAGGGAGACTAATTTATATATTTTAAGAATTATAAAATTAATTTTGGGAGAAATTGAGTTTAAAAAGTGAATGAAATAATTTAGGATTACATAATTGGCTTAAAAATGGAAAAAGTGACACTTGGTTTATGAATTATTGTGTTGTTGCGCCCCTGTATGTGACTGTGGATTGTTTGAATTGTAGGAAGGGTATGTTTTATATATAACCGTTATACTGCCAAAATTTTTACCAAATGAATAGTAAATTGGACAGTTATAAGTCAACCGATATCCAGATCCGTTTGGATCTCTACCGACCCATTTGGGCAAATATTTTTATAATAATTTTTTTAGTATCCCGTTATTATATCGATAATTATTTTTCATTAAAAAAAATCAAATAGGTCGATCCAAACCCATCCAATCCATTTGGTATTGATCCATATATTTTTGATCCATTTATGAACCAACCTAAACCCGCCCAACCCACCCATTTGCCGGCTCTAATTAGGAGTATAAGTGAAGTAAAATTATATTTAGTGATTATAAGGCCATTAATTAGTGATATACTCCCACAGTTTTTCTCAACTTAACAACTCTTAACTTCTCATACAGTCCAAAAAATCATTAATTAGCATTAATTTTATAAAATTTTCATTTCTTTTATCAATTTTCTGCAATTAGAGTCTATTTTTTAGTGCATACAAAAGAAAAAAATAGTACTCTCTCCGTTCCTTAATATCTATCACTTTTGCCTAAAATCTAAATTCCATTTACCTGTCACTTTTAGATTTTCAATACAATTTAATTTCTTTTTTTTAATTTAATTTTCTTTTCCAATACAAATTAACCAATTAGATTTAAATTTATACATTGAAATACTAAATATACATTGAATCACTCAATTTTTTCCTAAATTCAAGTCTAATTAATATTTCTTAATCTTAGTGAAAACAACAAAAGTGACACCTATTTAGGAATGGAGGGAGTAGAAAAAATATGTAATTAATGCTTTTCAAAAATTATCATATCAAGTGAAATAAAAAAACACAGAAAATTTGTGAAGTTAGGTAAAGCGGATGAAATATTAAGCATTAGACAACTTATTATATATAGTTTCCAAAAACGGAAGTATATTATAATTTGAGATTAATTTTATTTTTTCTGAAAAACGAGATAAAAGCGTAGGGTAGAGGAGAAATAATAGCTTTAGGGTTTGGAACTGAAAAATATAAAGAAAACGTGAAATCCCATTGAAAGATAAACCAAATCCCAAAAATCTTTAGGGTTTGGAACTGAAAAATATAAAGAAATTTGGGCATACAAAGTGCTTTGATTTGTGTTTTTGTCTTTGCATTTATTGATTTCACGTATTTGGCCCTCATTTCCATATTCTTAGACTTTTCTATTCACTATTTCACCTTCTTTTTGCCTACGATTTTGACTGTCTTTGTAACTTTTTATTTACCTTTTCATGTTAAAAAAAAATAATCTAAATTTATCACAAAGAATATATATTAAAAATTTGTTGCATATTTAGAAGTAAATTATTTTGTATCATATACTAATATATTACTAATTTGGTTAATAAATAAATTATTAAAATCAATATAAGTATGAAATCTTTATAAAGAAATGTAGATTAAAAAAATACTATAAAGGAATTGGGTAAAGTTGTGGTTGAAAATTAAATGATTAGAGACCGAAGAGTGATTTTTTTGGGGATGATGTCTCAATTTATTATTAAATTTATTTATTTATTTTTATGATTATAATTAACACTTTAACAAAATTAAATCATAAAAATTAGTGGGCACTAAAAGAAAGTAGGGTAGGGATGGGGTGGAGTCAAATCCGAAGCCCAACAATGGACCAAAACTAAAGGCCCGGCCACCAAAACGGCGACACAAATGGGACCGCACGTGAGACTTGGAGTCCGCCTTGGGTCCCGTTGCACGTGTGCATGTTCTCTTTTCTTTTTTATTTTTTCCAAAATTAATGTGATTATTGTTTTGAATAATTACTGCCCTTAATGAGTTGTGCTTTTTGTACTTGTTTGACACTTTTAGTTTTATCTATTATTATACACAATAATATTATTTTAATCTAACAGAACGAAGTAAATATATATTCTTTCTATGTCTGAATTTTATTTTTATTTTTAAATAAATATTCATTTAAAAAAATAATTTAAAAAAATAAATTATAATTACAAATTATTTTTTTATATTAATCTTATTTTAAGAAATAATTATTACGATATTTTGATAAAAAGTTTAAAATTGACACTTAAAAAGAATGAAAAGAGTGTTGATATATCGGAAACAGCAAATATTGTTACATGGGATTGTTAGCAAGTAAATTAAATATCGTGGTCCTCACCCTTCTCTCTATAGATACATAAAATAAGAAAAAAAAATTAAAGTATGAAAATGGTAAATTAATTAGTATTATATGTTTGTTTGGCATTAAAATAAAAACATAGGGATTTGAAAAAATGGTGGCTTAGTGTCTAAATATTTCAATAAGGTTAGACAGACCAGACCCAGCCTGGCCGTCAAGCTGCCGGAACAGTCAAACACTAGTCATGTTTTCAGGAATTTTTGCAGATCCCAATTTCTGTAATCTTTTCTTTTTTTATTTGTTTCACATAAATTATTTAAGAAGCATATTAATTTTAACTCAATCTCTGATTAAAGGGCTAAAATGATATTTATCCCGTCCCATCAAATTGTCTTCTACTATACAAATCATATTTAAGATAATTATTAGATTTTACTATTCACTCCGTTACTTATTATATATCACTTTTATTATTTTCATTAAAATTAAAAAATATTAGTTAAATATAACTTAAATTTGAGATAAATTTGAGTATTTCAATATACAAATTTAAATTTAATGGGTCAACTTGTATTAAAAAAATTAAATTGAATTAAAAATTTAAAAGTGACAAATAAATAAAATTTAAATTTTTATATAAAATTAATACTCTTTCTGTTTCTGATCAGTTATCGCTTTTTTTTATTTCACGTATATTAAAGTTATCATTAGTTTTTCTTAATCTAACCAAAAATATTTTGAAAAAACTATAACGTTCTCTTTTATATTTAATGAAAATAGAAAAAATATGTAAAAGAAAAATTAATAAAGACATTAATGTATTATTGATATCAATAAAAAGGCAAAATTGAAATAATTGTAATAAATACTCGCTTGAATTCATAAAATGACAATTTAGATGGAACAAATATTTTCTTAAAAAAGTAACAAGTGACCTGAGATGGAGGAAATATTAAATAGATTAAAATATTCTTTCTTAATTTAAATTATCATAGTAAAGCATGTAAAAAATATTTATTATGGTATTAAATATTTTAGTGATATTATAAGGGTAAAATTGAAAATGATGAATTAAATGTTATATTGAATTTACAAAAGTGACAATTTTAGTGGGATGGAGAAAGTAAATTATTTAAGAAGCACATTAATTTGATTAGATATTCATATGTTTTAGTAGTAAAATAATTTTAATGATAAAATTTGAAGGATTTATATAGATATAGAAAGCCAGAAATAGCAGCAAATGGCAGATTATTACAAGGTAAAAAAAAAAGAAAAGAAATAAAAATGGTAACTAAAAGAATAACAGATTCTGAAAAATAATCCTGTTGGACTAAATTCCAACTAATAACAGAATTAAATTGGTTTCAAAAAATAATAAGAAAAAACCTCAAATAACATCAAACCAAACATATTCTCAGTTCACCAGGTGAGAGTTAAGTGATCTGTCTAAAGAGGCTAAAACGTGCATATTGTGAAATCCCACAAGACAAGTGATGAGTAAGTGATAGTAAGCACACATTTCATCTTCATACTCTTTTAGAGCATATTTGGTTGATTAATATTTACTTGTACAATTTTATTAAAAAGGAATTATTATTATATATGCCTATCAATTATAATTGACTTTTTAATGTTGATAACGTTCAAACAGGAGCTCCTGGCTTTCAAGTTGTTTGCTCTCTCATCTCCGCAATTTTTGAACCAATAACATAGCAAGCTAAACCATATCTAGCAGAGCACAATGAGCAAGATCAAGATTTGATTTTTCATCTCTAGCTCATGAGCAAACAACCTCTGTAATCCACATTTCTGAAGGTGGAATTGAAGCAAAAAAATAGGCAAGAAAACTTAAATCATAATATTGGCAATAAACATTCATTACAATAAAAACCGACTCAAAGTATTTTCGGAGATTAAGTTAAGTAGATGTGAGGAGTTCTATATTTGGTTTCTACTAACTACATAACATTAACAGTTGAATACTCTTCAACATCTAGTTATGCTATTTAGCATCTACCTCTTATATCCCAACTACATTATCATGCAAATATGCTTAGAGGACCGGTCTTATTAGACGCCTCGAGACCATTTTCACCATTCCTCATACCTGTGATCCATGGCCTGCAAAGAAAGATCACGAACGATGATTAGCCACAATCATTGGCAAGGCCAATGATCCTCGAATTGCGATTTGCGATTTTGCTTACCTTCCAATGTTGTCACTTGCAGAAGGATTCATCAGAATCGTCAATCTTTTTGCTGTATTTTTAAAGACACTGCATCGCCAAGAAGAAACAGAACAAACAATTCAATAAATACGGTATAAAGGAAGTAACTTGGACCTAGAACTTAATAGCACTCGAGAAAAAATAGAACTTTCATTTTTCACAAGAAATGATATACCTGAATGGTTCATCTCCAGTCTGTTTAACAGCACCAGTTGCATCTCGGTACAACACATGCCTCGACATTTCTGATCTTTCTATTCCAAACATGTTGGCAAGCCGAATATGCAATTCTTCATAAGAACCAAGAATGGATAGGTCAAGGGTCCGACCCACATCTTCCGATTCCAAGAAGACTTTGCAGTGACCAGCATCCAAGCCAGTTTCATTTGTATGAACACTCTGCCATGACAAACTGGTACTGGCTGATTTTTCTGTTGAGGTTTGAATTTTTGCTTTTTCTGGACTCTCATCAGACTGCGAGACTGCATCAGTGGAACAGCTACGAGAAATTTGTTGCTCGGTGAGTATTGGTTGACCAAAAAGCAAAAATTGTTTGTGTGTCTTTACATTATCAGATTTCTCTGAATTTTTACTCGATATCCCCATTGTCAACAAGCATGATAGGTTCTCGTTGCTGTTGGTGTGGCCTTTCATGAAACTTTCAGAAACTCGGGAGTGTGAATTGAACCGCTGGAGACCGGACAAAAACAGCCCTGACTGCAGTTTATTGTTAAGTTGGAGATCTGATAAAGATAATCCAAATTGAGCATGCCTGGCTCCCTGTATGCCTGCAGGAGTGTTATCGTTTAGACAACACAAGGGGCTGCTAGGGCCGAGGGGGTTGCCTAAAAATGACGGCAATTGAAATTGTCCGTCAAGGGGAAACTCCATTGATTGCGGAAGCCGCAACTTCTTTCTTGGAGGTGAGAATGGTGAGAAGTGGATGGCTGGCATATTCGACACCAATTCAACCAACCATGGGCTGACTCGTTTCACGTTTTGTAGCAAATCCGGCTCATCCCATGTCACCTGAAATGAAAGGATTGAATTTACCAAAAACGGAAATGAGATGACAAATCCAAGGAATACATTAAACAATTCTCAAATGCAAGAGAAAATCGAACAGTACAAAGTTTATTACAAATGTAAAATCCACAAAATGGCGAACTCAGAACTATCAACTGCAATAATGTGTTACAGTTTAATAATATGAAGATAATTGAATAATTAACAAAAGAAAAACATAAAACATACCGACTGACTAAATTAGAATATATGCGAGAGAGTTAGGTTAGAGAAGAAGCATCATAATTTTTTAGAGAATCACCAAATAATTCATTTGCTCTATTATGCATATCATTTATTGAATATTCCGAGTCAGACAACACCATCTGTTTCCATGTGGAGATTATTAAACAATCAAAGGACAAAACTTCATTATTTTTTCAAAATCATAATCAGTATCCATATCAAGCAAATAATAACACAGAGAATTTCTAAATAAAAAGATACATTTTGCCAATAAAAAGCTCAAGGACAAAATGAAGTGGACCTTGTCATTCAATATGGTATTATTATCATTAACCCTTTTGACATAAATGGCAGGTACACTAACCATATTATTTGATCTCTTTCAACTTTATTCCAATTAAGATAGTAAATTTTCCACAATTCCAACAAATGGTTTACCAGATTAGGTAAACAAAAGTAGTTCAGCATTCACAATTTAACCCTAAATAGACCATGGAAGTCCAATCAAGTAAACTAGACCATGTTTAGGCAACTTTATCGTTGGCTCGTTCCTAATAGAATACAGATGTTCTATTTAGACGGAAAACAAATGTTCTGTTCTAGACCGTTTTAGTCTGACTATATTGTTCTAGTTCAAATCTGTTATGATTTACATGATCTATTCTATGTAGGATTAAGAGACGATTAGACTATTGGCTCGGTCAATGAACAAAAACCTAGACAGTTTATGCAGGCAATTGAATCATAGATTAAATTTTGAAGATAATGATGCAATTCTGAATATTGAAAGCACAAAATCAAAACCAGGAATTGCATGGTAAAGACAAAGACTTTAGAACCTGAAGAAGTCTCCAAGGAGAATTAGGCCAACGAATGGGATCAGAAACCTGAACAGAAGCAACAGTGCCCATGAACCAGCTGATTCTAGAAGAATCCTCTGTTTCAAAAGCCATCTTGAATCTCATACCAGAGCACCATTGGATCCTCATTGCCGCCCTAACCGAACACGACTTCACACAGAACTCCGGCGTGCTTGCTCGTGGGTAATAAACCACCTCAAACGGCTGTCCGTTGGCCGCAAGCGCCGCCGCCTCCACCACCTCCTCAGCCCTCACTCTTCCCTTACTTCTCAGCCCCAAATTTCTCCCTCCTTTACTCTCATCTTCTTTAAGAAACAGAGAGAACCCACCATATGGATTCACATTAGTAGTCCACCCTGAACAAGGAGTGGTCTCCGGCCCATTTCCGATCCCGATGCCACGCTTTGCACGGCGGATTCCGACGCAAAGATCGCCGCTTTCCGCTCTTAAGAACACAATAGAATCTCCGGCGACCAATTTTTTCTGGTTAACAAAAGTGCTCCACCCAGTAGTCAATAAATGTCTCCTCGGAGTCCCTCTATAAATATGCCGGAACTTCCATACCTCGCCGTGAACATCCTTGGCAACCACCGTCTGCACCGGAGGATCGGCGGAGTAATCCAGCCGGGGAAATATAGTCTCTGCACAGTATCGCGGCACAGAGAAACCGCCGCCATTATTAGCATCAGATTGCGTTAATGTCTTGGCAAAAGAAGCCGGCTTTTCTGTGCTATTGCCATTATCAGAAATTCCCATTTCTTCTCCAAAATCAAGATCGTTGCTTGGCAAAGGAAAAAGGCTAATCTTGGAGAAAACTTCGTCGGTTTCTGAGTCAGCTAGAAATTTGACGGCGGTGACGCGGCAGAGGATGAGAGGCGGGATTCGTTGTGCAGCGGAGGAGAAATCCACAGAAGATTGGGAGTGCTCGGCGTGGCCTTGAGGAAAGTAAAAGACTTTGGAGTTCACCGGAGGGATCTGAACCATGCTTCCGGCGCAGGCGTGCCATAGCTGCGGATCCAAGCTTTTCTCCAACTCTTTCATGCCTTCTGACGGCGGAGATTACGGCGGTGGTTAAGTGGGGCACTGGAAATGGAACACAAATGAAAGTGAAATCAAAATCTAAACTGAAAATTTAAAGGAAAAAAAGGGGATTGAAAAGCACAGTTCATTAATTGAAGACAAGAATTCTTTTATCATTATTTAATCTTTACCTGAAGTTGAAGGAACACACACTGAACCAGCAAAAGAGAACACTCTGCTTCTCTCTCTCTCTCTGTGCTACTTTAACGGATCAAAGTTTCGAAATTTTGTACAAAAACACTAAAAATTTCAAATTTATCTCAAAAATTACTTCTTGAAATGAAGAAATTGAGAACTGAAAAGAAATTTATTGAAATTTTGGCTCTTCTTAAGTGGGTCTGTCTCCTTCACAGGCAGAGTTATTGAATTAAGTGACAGTATATTTCCATGCAGAGACAGACAGAGAGACATTACATCGCCGATCAGATACTTAACAGTAGCAGAAGCAGAAGCAGAAGCAGCAGCTTCAATCCACCATTAACCATCCTCCAACTAAACCCCCAAAATCCAAAATTTAAACCATACCCATTTCGCTAAATTCCAAACAAAAGCCACCCTTTTTTTCTCTTTAAATGATCGACCCTGAAATTTTTTTTGTTTTGTTTTGTTTTCAAATTTTTGTTGGTTCCTATCAGATCTCACAGACCCCAATTTTCTCTCTCTATTTTGTTTCTCCCTCTACAGTCTGCACAGAACCGAAAAGAAACAAATAAAGAAAATCTTGAATGGACACATAAAGTAAAACAAGTGTTAATTTATTGAACTAGGGAATTTATTGCTGGTTAAATATATTAAAACTTATCGTGTGGCGATATTAATGGCTAACCAATATATCGCGATATTTTATTATTCTGTAAAGTTAGAGGACAAAACATAACTTAACTTTTAACTATAGTTTTTTTTTTCAAGAAAAAAAAATTATGTCGGACAAAAAAAACCATAGTTCATAGGGCCCGTTGGATTGCCAGTCCAGGTTAGGATTAAATCGTTCGGTTTCACTCTCCTTTTCCCGCGCGTGATGATTCAACATGAGATTGGTCTTAAGCGGTGTGGCTTACACGCTCTTTGTGGACTGTAAAGCTAAGGAATCGGCGATCCTTAGGTCGGAATTGTGTACGTAGTGCTGACCTGAAGCGGATAGTTGGTGGGGGGTAAAAACAATACTTAATTATTCGCAAAATATATATATATTTTTTTTAGTGAAATGGGATAGCGAGTTTGAATATTTACTGTTATAATATCTCCTCCCAAGCATTGAATAGTATTTTTTAATTTAAGTATTAAGTGAAAATAGAGTATTAAGATAAAAAAAAATTATATCGCGATTTCTTATTGTTTTTATTACATTACGTACATTCAATTAACTGATTTAATCTCTTTTATATTATCTCAATTGATGAAGAAAAAAAAAAAAAAAGCTTTTACCCAAACTTCTTTTTAAATGAAATAATAAACTTCTTTCATAAAGGTCGTATGTGTTTTAAGTTATCCGAATTAGAGGTGGAACCAAATGGTTGCCTGAGAACCAATAGAAAATTTTTACTTATGAAATTCAATATTTTTTTTTTAAAAAAAAAACTAGCATAACTCCCTTTGAAATTTTTGATATTATACTTTTACCCATAAAATTATATTTTTTTTGTTAAAAAATTAGTATTAGTCTCCAAAATTATATTCACTCCATTCCATTATATATGACATTTTTATTATTTTTACTATAATTAAAAGTTATTAATTAGATTTAAATTTAAAATAAAAGTAATTGATTAAAACTTAAATTTAGAATAAATTTAAATCTAATAACTTCTAAACAAGTCAACTTTTATTAAAAAAAATTAAATTAAAAAAAAAATTATTTGAAGTCTAAAAATATCAAATAAATATAATTTGAATTTTTTTAAAAACTAACACATACAGTAAAACTAATGAAATATATAATTCCATTATAATCATTATATATTTATTTAAAAAATATTTATATTCACTTCAAATTATATTTTTTCCATATAAATTTTATACTTTTTTTTTCAAAGTATTGATTATAACTTCTTCAACATTATTTACACACATTTATTGTGATTTCTTAAATAGAATTTATATTTGTCGTTGTTTAATTTTAGAAGGTTAAAGTCAAAATTTGTCCCTATAGTTTTTCTTGTAGTCAGAAAATACTCTTAATTATTTTGGCCATTTTTTACTATAAAAATAATAAAATGATCAATTTTTTTTTAAATGATCAAATTTGACCACTGAACTATTAAAAATTGTCCATAATTATAATTTTAGTCCCTAAGTGTATATATGTGTGTGAGTGTGCACCAATGCATTGTCGAATAAAAATAAAATATTTTTATGTTTTTAATCTAACGATGCGTATCGTAACACTTTTCATTTATATTATTACATTTTTATTAATATGTTTATTCATATTTGTTGTAATTAATATTTATTTTTCCTTTCAAATATAAATTTATAATTTTACTCATCATATTTGTTTCATTAGAAAAAAAAAAAGAAAAAAAAAATAGTTCATATCTATAAGAGATTTTCTCTTTGCAGTTGAAATCTATAAATATGTATTGTTTGGATTTTTTTTTTTTTTAAACATGAAGACTGAGTTTACATGTGCCAATATAAAAATAAAATAACAATTAGTACACTAAGCTAAATATTTTTTTTTTAAAAAAAAGATAAGATTTTCTTAAAAATATGAAAATTAATAATCAACTTTTAAAAACTTTTGATATAAAAGCCATTATTTCACCGAAAATTTTTAGAAAATATATATTTTTTTACTCTAATAATTGTATAAATTTATTATATAAAATTGTTAAAATAGTATTTTAGATGTATAATTAATATTATATTCTTAATTCTGAAAATGAAAGGAAAGGAGGATGTTAATTTTACGATTCTTTTGGGATGAATATATGTTCTCTTTATAATGGTCCTCGAGAAATTTACTGCTAAAATCAATTGTCAAGACGCCTAATTCATGCAAAGACTGAATTAAATGTTTTAGGGTCAGCCAAGAAGAGCCATTTTTTGTTTCTTAAATTCATTTCCAAAATATTCCTAATTTTCTCATGGAAATTATTTTTCCTACACTGCTTCCTGCCCCCCTCTTTTTCATTTTTTTATCTTTCTTTATTTTCGTATATATTTTCTACTAATTGATAACCGAACAAACACAACGTAAATTCCCTAAATTCGGGCAAAATTCGAACTCTTATCTAAACATTTTTAAGCAAATTTTTTTGTTATATTTTTTTTTTTAGATACTGATTTTTCCATGGAGTATTCTTAATAAAAGAAATTTCAATTCTAACTCCATACTGGTTATTCATCCAATTCATTTATAAATATGTCCAATCAAAATAAATAAATAAATAAATTGTTTGATGTAATGACAATGTGGTCACCCATCAGCCTCTTACTTGATTAATACAAAATGACTTATCAGAAATTGAATTCTTTCTGATAGGAAAATTTATAGGATGGACAAGTGATTAAGAAGGGAAGAATTTTGGTTGTGATGTGTTGCTATTTTTTTATTATTCTAATTTTGTCTCTTTAAATTAATTAAAGAAAAATTAACCAAATAAGATAAAACATGCCAAATATATATTTCCAATTACAAACATCCAAAACAAACGTAGACAAAGACTACATACCATTTTAATTTGGTCCCTAAATAAAATATATTTTTATTTTTGGCTAATAATTTAAGCAAATTAAATCTTAATTTGTAAAATTCTTTTTTGTTTTCTTTTTAAAGCTTTCAAGTTTTGTCTTTGCTTCAAGACAACTGCTTCTCTCTAATCTAACACTAGACTTGGATTGAAAGCTCAATTTTAATATTTTATTTATAATAATTAATACTTCATCTGTCTCAAAACGATAAAAATACTTTAATTTTTAGTCTTGCTATTTTATCTATATAGTAACTTGTGAAATATCTATAATACTCTTATTTAAATTTTCAATAATTAGTAAATTTTGCATTCAATTTTTTAATCCATTTCCAATAAAAAATTAAAATATATGACATTTAATATCTATGTTTATCTCTCCATTATAGTAGTAGCCACCACTATCAAAAACTCAAAATATATATATGTGTACATCATGAATATATTATTGAAGGAAAAAATTGCTTAAACAATTCCTTTTTAAGGTGGTTAAAAAAGCTACATTTTAAGGAAAAGAAATAGAAGAAACAACATATCACTACCGACACAAAACATCAAGACAATTAGTTAAACAATTAAGAGGACCTTAAATTCTTGGCTGTAATAATAATAATAATAATAATAATAATAATAATAAGAGAGAAAACCAAAAGGAAAGCCATATATAGAAACGGATATAGAAAGCGTTTGGTGAAGAATCGACACTCATACCGACACAGTACGCATCATCAAATTCAATTATAATTAAGATGTGACTTATATATATATATATATATATATATATATATATTAGGAGTGAGCATACTCGGTTAATCGGTTCATGAGTTTCAGTACATTAATATCGGTTTTTTGAAATTTCAGTCCATTAACCAATCAATTACCATCGGTTAACCAGTCAATCGGTTTCGGATTTTCGGATCGGTTACCCAATATTTTTCAGTTAACCACTATAATTATAAATATATTCATAAATAAAATTAAAATGTTCAACATACTTAAAAATTAAAATTTTTTCACTATAATATAGCATTATTGTTGTTAAAATAAAAATATTTGGTGGATATAAGCAAATTTGTTTTTAAAAATTAAAATTTAATAAGTAAATATATTAACCGGTTTATAATTATTTTTAATTAGATAAATTGTTATACTTACTAATAGCCAATTAAAAAAATTTTAAAATTTTAAAATAATTAGTATAATGAAAAAAAGTATATGATCACCTTTAATTAGGATAAATTGTTATAAATTATTAATAAATTAACTAAAAATTCGGTTTTGGTTCGGTTAACCAGTCACATGAGTCAAAAACCTTTAACCAGTCCATTAATATCGGTTTTTTCAAAATACTAACCATTAACCAGTCCATTACAATCGGTTAACCAGTCTATCGGTTCGATTTCGAATTTTTTTTTCGATTAACCGAGTCCATCGAATTTTTTGCTCACCTCTAATATATATATATATATATATATATATATATATAACAAATGAGGATCATGGTTAAATTGAATCGAATTTCAATTAAATTTTCAAATTATTCGAAGGAAACATGACCAAATTAAATTGAATTTTCAATTTTCAAATCAATATAAAGGATAATCGTGGCCGATTTAAATTGAATTCCAAATTAATTGGATAATCATGGAAAAATCAAAATCAATTTCTTATTTAATTTTAATTGCACTTAAATTTCCAAATCAATTTGAACTAAAATTGAGCTATTGCCTTTCAATTGAATTTGGCCAAAATCGAACTGAAAATGGAATTTTAAGTAATACGTGGCAAAAATCTAAATATATATAAAATATTGAGCAATAACTTATGAATATTTTTTTTATTATTTCCTCATAATTACATTTATTAAACTTGATGCTCAATGATCTTTTAATTGAATTATTGATTATGATTAGTCTTTTAATTATATGTATGGTCTTTTTCTCCGTCTCTCTTATCGATCATATTGTTATAGAAATTATATCATATTAATATAGATATGAATTATATAATGACTCTTTATCATTGGTCATTCGAGCTGTATATTATATATCATGCACACTACTCTTTATCTGATTAGCCATGGTAACGATTCGATTGGACGAGAGTAGTAATATTATTTGCGAAAGGATACTAAAAAAACCTAATCGCATAATAATGAACGCCATCGCGGGGAAAAGAATTAGCGATTAGATTTTTTTTTTGTGAGATTATATTTTATTTTGTGCTTCTAACAAATTCTTGGGATAAAATAACAAATTAAAGAGGAGTTGCTTGAGGTATTGACTATTTTTTACGTATAATCTTCTTTGTATATATATATCAATCTAAAAACTTACAAAATTCATTAATATAATTAATATTATTTTCTTAATTTATGCATTAATTTCACTTACTGTCATTGAACTATTCCATTTTTACTGAAAAGTCATAAAAAAAAATTTTAACAGAAAAATACCTGAACTTAAAAGTAGGGGTGAGCAAAAAAACCGATGGACTTGGTTAACCGGAAAAAAAATCCGAAACCGAACCAATTGACTGGTTAACCGATTGTAATGGACTGGTTAATGGTTAGTGTTTTGAAAAAACCGATACTAATGGACTGGTTAATGGTTTTTGACTCTTATAACTGGTTAACCGAACCGAAACCGAATTTTTAGTTAATTTATTATTTTTTTAATAATTTTTAACAATTTATATAATAATTTATCCTAATTAAATGTGATGATATACTTTTTTTCATTATACTAATTATTTTAAAGTTTTTATGTTTTTTAATTGGCTATTAGTAAGTATAATAATTTATCTAATTAAAAGTAATTATGGACCGATTAATATATTTACTTATTAAATATTAATTTTCAAAAACAAATTTGCTTATATTCACTAAAAATTTTTATTTTAACAACAATAATGTTATATTATAGTGAAAAAACTTTAATTTTTAAGTATCTTGAATATTTTAATTTTATTTATGAATATATTTATAATTATAGTGGTTAACCGAAAAATATTGGGTAACCGAACCGAAAATCTGAAACCGATGGACTGGTTAACCGATGGTAATGGACTGGTTAATGGACTAAAATTTCAAAAAACCGACATTAATGGACTGGTTAATGGACTGGAGCTAATGGACCGGTTAACCGACCATGCTCACCCCTACTTAAAAGAACGTTTTAAAAAAGTCAGTTTGCTCGGATTTTGGGAGAAACCCTATAAAAAAAATCGTTTTGCCATACAATATTACCAATCTCATCAAAATGTATGACACATAAGCCATCGCTTCAGCATGTCATCCCATCATGATCAATAAAGAGATGACATGTGTAGAAATATTCTAAAAACAAAAATAATTCATAAAATTTTTACACATGTCATCTACTCATTGGTCATGATGTGGCGGCAACCAAATTTCAGTAGAATTCTTTTTAAAATCCAGGTAAAGTGGCTTTTTTGAAATATTTTTTGTTAAATTTAGTTATTTTTTCGTTAAAAATAATTATTTTGTGATTTTTCAATCACTATAAGAATTTAAGCATTTTCCGACGGAAAGCCAAGATTTTTCGTCGGGAAATTTAATTGCCAACGGAATACAATTCCGTCGGCAATGTGATCGTAGACAAAAATTGTCGACGGAAATATTGTTCCGTCGGCAATTTTTCCGATGGAATTTAATATTTCGTCGGTAATTTAAAAAAAAATCAGAATTTACCGACGGAATTTAATATTTCGTCGGGAATTTTTTAAAAAAATAAAAAAATTCAGAAATTCCCGACGGAATATTAAATTCCGTCGGGAATTTTTAAAAAAAATATAAAAAATTTCAGAGTTTCCCGACGAAATATTAAATTACGTCGGTAATTTTAAAAAAATAAAAAAATTTCAGAATTTACCGACGGAATTTAATGTTCCGTCGGCAATTTTCCCGACGGAATTTAATATTTCGTCGATAATTTTTTCGACGGAAGTTAAATTCCGTCGGTAATTTTAAAAAAAATAAAAAAAATTCAGAATTTACCGACGGAATTTAATACTCCATCGGGAATTTTTTAAAAAAATAAAAAAAATTCAGAATTTCCTGACGGAATATTAAATTCCGTCGGGAATTTAAAAAAAAACAAAAAAAATTCAGAATTTTCCAACGGAATTTAATATTCCGTCGGAAATTTAAATTCCGTCGGTAATTTTAAAATAAAAAAAAAAATTCAGAATTTACCGACGAAATTTAATATTCCGTCGGGTTGGTAATTTAAAAAGCACATAAAAAAATTAAATAAAACAATTCCAGTGCAGCTCGATTAATCATATTATTTACTTTAATTATTATATTATTATTTAACAAAAACAATAATAACAACAATACAAATTAATAATAATAATAATAATTAAGGTACAAATTTTACTTATTTTATTTTAATAATAACAAAATGTTGAATACTAATAATATGAAGACTACAAATAATAAATTTAATAATAACATTTAAATTAATAAACTCATAAATAAAGAAATATATCTATAAAATACAAAAAAAAAATCCACAAATAAAGTGTTAAGTTTATTATTTTCTAATAATACTAAGAACAATAAATTTGTCATTTTATTATTTAACAATATTCTTGCTAAAACTAATAACACTAATAATAAACTACTTGAAAAAATTAATTAAAATAAAATCATAACAAATTATTCTAACAATAACAACATTTCATATTAAAAACAATAATATTAATAAACAACATAAGTTTTCAAATATTTGTACTTTATTATTCACCGACAATATTAATACTACTAAAATCCTCAAATAAATTATTAAGTTAATTATTTTCTAATAATACTAATAATAATAAATTGTTCATATCATTATTTAATAATAATCTAATCTAACTAATAACACTAATAATTATACCTGTCAAAATTAACCCAAACCCAACAACTCACCCAAGAAAAATTGACCCAAACCCAACCCAACTAAAAAATTAACCCATTTAAACCCACCCAAAATCTACCCACATAAAATACAACCCATTTGGGTCATTCTTCCTTGACCCAATAGGTGTTTTTTTTTTTCATTATTTCTTGAATATTAAAAATTTTTGTCTTAATGAACAAGATTTTTTTATTATACTGTCCCGCTGTATTATTATTGTGTAATCTGTATGCATATTTTGTTGGTTAGATTTGTAATGGCCGAGTTATCGGGTTAGTCGTGAATAGTATTTTTTGATGGTAAATAGTGCACTGGGAACAAAAATTACACCCGGAGATAAAAAAATATTTTATTTGACCATCGGAAAATAATAGTCATAAGGAGCCCGACGGTAAAATTTGGAGAAAAAATGAGGTCAAATAGATTTCTAAAAGTCAAAAAAAAAAAAAAAAAAAGCCTGGCTCGTTTTAAAGGGTAGCCGGTTTAACCAAAATTTGACTAGACCTCTAAAAATAGCAAATGACATCTAAAAATTGTTTTAATGGTATATATAGACTTAGATTAATATTTAGAAATTTTTGACAGCAAATTATTCATAGTATTATTTAACAATAATAAAATATTTAATTAACATGAACAAATAAAATTAATTCTAACAACAACAATTAACTCTAACATAAATAAAACAATATTTAACAATTTTAACTAACATAAATAATAACAATATTTATTATTTAACTAACAAAAAAAACAAAAGAGGAATTCTGCTTACCTCACGCCGCCAGAGGAGGAGAGGAGGGAGGAGGAGGGGTGGGGACCAGCGCCGAAGCAGCCGCACCCAGCGCCGAAGTAGCGACAACCAACGCCGGACGAAGTGGGGCGCCGCGCGGAGGAGGAAGGCGAGAGCAGCTAGCGAGAAAGAGAGAGGGGAGGGGAGGCGGGGCCGGATCGGCGCCAGAGGGAAGGGGGAGGTGCGGATTCGGCCGGTGGAGCGTCGCCGGAGGTGGGCGGCGGGCAGAAATGGAAAACGGGAGGGAGGGGAGAGGGAGGAAGATATTTATTTGCTTTTAGTGACAGTATTTTTTCCGTCGCTAATTTTGAAAATTAAAATTTATTAGCGACGGACTAAAATAAACGTCAGTATTTTTAGCGACGGAAGTTCTGTCCGTCGCTAAAGTTAAAAAAAATTTACTTTTTAGTGACGGTATATTTATTCCGTCGCAATTTTTAGCGACGGATTTTTATACCGTCGCAATTTTTAGCGACGGATATAAAATTTCCGTCGCTAATTTTAGCGACGGTTATTAAATTCCGTCGCAAAATTAAATTAAATTAAATTATTTTCTAATTTTTTTAGCGACGGAAGATATTTTTCGTCGCTATTTTCAGCGACGGTTTGTAAAAACCGTCGTTAATTTCGGTCGGCAATTTTGGCGAAAATTCTTGGCGCCATTTTTTGCTACGGAATTTATTTTTCGCATCAATTTAGCGACAAAATTTATTTTTCATCGCTATTTCCCGAAGGAATTTAATTTCCGTCGCAAGAATTTTCATTCCGTCACAATTTAGCGACAGAATTATCTCCGTCGCTATTTTATGATTTTCTTGTAGTGAATTAACAGTAAAAAAATTTAATTATTGCAGATAAAATTAACTCATCAATTTATTTGTGAATTGACTCAAATATAAAAATAAAAAAAAAATTGTAGATTAACATCTGCATGAAGCACAACCATTGGACTAGTTTTAATATATTTAAAAATAATAGTGATTATATAATTATTATATGCTTATGTAGCAAAATTCTTGATCCTAATTTTACAAATACAATGATGGTTGTTATAGTAATGAGACAGCTTGGCCTACAGCCCCAAGTTGCCATCACTTTAACAGGCCAACCATCCACATGCTTAGGTTTTATCCTAAGCCTTAGCTTGTTGGGTTGCCCTACTACAAGTGTGGTCCTCATCAAATGAACAACAACGGAATTATTTAAATACTTCAAACATATTATTATTATTATTATTATTAGAGTAGGATCCCAATAAGACAGAAAATAAGAAAATATGTATTGAAATGGCTATATCCACTTACTTGAGTCCAACGCTTTCTAAAACAAAGAATTCGATCCTAATAGGACAATAATTAGTTAATTAAAAAGTATTTCAATAAATTTACGTATTGACATGGATAATACTATTAGGTGATAGTTAAATTTTAAAAGACATAGAAGTTTGAGGTGTCTATCGATATCGGTTTTAAATACAAATACAATTTTTTTTATATATATAATTAATTCGATATTTAAAATTTTATTGGTCAAATTATATTGAATTTGTATTAGGTATGTTAATAAGGAGATAAAATTTAAAAATGTTTTATATTTAGAATTTAAACTCAAATTATTTTTATTAATAAAGAAGAAATTATGACATTCTATTTAAAATAATAACATTTTTTTTTTTAATTGTGAGAAGCAGGAAGGAGTTTTTACCGACTAAATTGAATTGACTAATAACAAAAAAATGAAAATTTATTTATTTATTTATCAATATGGGACCGTAGGGTTGGCTCAAATCCTCTTATGGTATTTTCATCACACCAAAGTCTTTAACTACAGCCAATTATATAGAGGCATGACTATAATAGAAGGACCGTCCTATATATTAACCCTTTTTGATGATGGCCACGGGCCATTTCTAATTAATGAGCATATCACATAACTAAATTTTAATTTTTATAACAATAAAATTATTCTAATGTTGATTTTCTATCTAACTATCACATGATATTAAAAAAAAAAAAAGTGATTGTTTAAATATTTTAATGCGAAAAAATTAGTTTAGTATCATTAAATAAAAAAATAATATTTAAAATTCTGTAATATATAACATTTAGGACAAAAACAATATAATTTTTATCATTTTCACGCGAGCAAAAGAGTTGGTTGCTGTAATTTTCTTTCCAACTCATAGCACAACTTTAATCTAAATCTAAACCTATATATATATATATATATATATATAAAGTGAGAATAGAAAAGCAAACACTATAGCCTCTTTTATTTTTGTTCTTATTCTTCGAAAAAATGGCCGATTTTTTGAATTATTTTATTTATTTATTTAAATAAACCCTAACTTTACTTACTTTATGGGCTAGAAGATCAAACTCAATGGTGAATGACAAGTTTCATTTGTGTACTATCAATATTTATACTGCGTGAATGTCACATTACATGAAATGAGTCCTCAAATGAAAAGTTCTATGTTAATGAATTTTTTATTAAAAAATAAATAAATAAATATATGAGTATATAATTTTTTAAAATTTTAACAACTTATTATTGAAAGACACTGAATGAATTTAGAAACAATAAGTAAAACTGAGGGCATTTGAGTGTGCAGCTCCAACAAACAAGAAGTCCCCAGAGCAGTTTTCTCTTTCTTACAAAAGTCTTCTGTCCCCCATATTTTAATGCCCATTGAACATGCTCTAAAACGACAGTCCAACTGATGCAAACCCTAACTTTACCTACTTTATGGGCTATAAAACGACAGTCCAACTGACACAAACTGTCTCCACCCTAAACAGTAAGACCACTACTTTTGAGTATAACAATTTATTATCTGAATTATATTTGTCCTATTAATTTGAATTTTCATTATCGAACATGTCTGTAAAATTAATCATTCTTTGTTAAATTGCGTCACCCTACTTTTTAATTTTTATTTTTTATTATAATCTTCAAATAACATATTTCACTCTCTTCATCTAAAAGTTCAATGAAATTTTGACGGGAAAGTTAACTCTATCGTTTAAGTCAAGTTGGCTTTGATAATTCGATTTCACATACACATAGTTCACATCTCTATATTTCAAGTTTTTTTTTTTTTCCTATTAATATTTATTTGCTATTGAATTTCATTTTTCATTATAGTATTTATAAAAAAAAGAATTTATGTCGTCAAAATTGAAGTAATTATTGAATGTACAAGTGTTGACTGTATTTTTCTAGATAATAAAAAATAAAAATATTTTCCTACCGGCAAAGTGCTACTAACAGTAGCATATTAAAGTTTCATCTAATTTTTATATGTGATGATTGAATCCAAAACTTCTTCTATAATAAGGAATTGCAAAAATAATAATAAAATTTAATTAATGAGTTTCATACTTTTCGTAAAACGGTTCCGAATTCCAAATTAGTAATGTATTTTTGATATATCAAGATAAAATAATAAAAAAAAAGGTGAATTGCAGTTATTTGAATTTAATTAACTGAAAAATTGGAAAAAATCATAAATATACAGACTAACAGCGGCAATTATTTGAGTTTGATTATATGAAAAGAAAAATATAGTTAAAGTTTTTAATCAAAATTTTGTTAAAATATAAATATTGGTCTTTTTCTTTTAGGTTACAGCTAACGACAACCCAGCTTTTGGAGAATGTGGGGATTAGAGTGATGGGGGTGTGACCTGGCAGCTTGAAAATGACACGTGGCAAGATATTATGGTTTGGATGTTTTATTAAAGAAGTGATGATGGGATGAGACATTGTGGGCCCAACTGCTTGACACCGTCTAGGAATCTCTGTCGTTTTGTTTTCAGAGAGATTTGTGACTCGGACGAGTTGACCCCGGAGTCAAGGTGGTTTGACTCGTCCTATAATAGAAAGGAAATGGACCACGTGTCAGTGTCCCAATCTCAGAATGGGAATTTTAATGCTACAGACAGATAGAGATAGACGTGCCCAACTGGGAATGGGATTGTTTATCCCCCTCGTCACGTGCATTGCATGTGACCTTCCATTTTGTATTTGCATTATTTTCTATTATTATTTATTTTTGAAAGACACATTATTATTATTATTTTGAAACTATTACTATATGGGTAAACCCAGCTGGAGACCCTTAAACTTGTCCAAAAATATTATTTTGACACCTGAACTCAACTAACGATCGAATAAACACTTAAAATTTCATAAATGATATTTTTAAACACTAAAACTATCAAATTTCGATATTTTTAAACACAAAATTTAGATAAACCCGAGCGGACCTAATGCGTGATTATCACTCTCCTGAAATAACCGACACCTGTCGGTCATGCATAAAATTACTGCCACGTGTCGGTTACTACTACTTCTTCTGCCTCCTCCTCCTACTCTTCTTTACTTTTACTGTGTTAAACTATTTTTTCTTTTTTCGTTTCTCTCTCCATCAGTCTCCCCCTCCCCTTCCTCGTCGTCACCGCCACCTCCATTCCCTCTGCCAGCAATCGCCGACTAGGTTGCCGGCCTTTTACTTTGCTTTTTTACTATTTTCCTCCTCCTTCTGGTAGGACTCTGCCGCCTATTCCTCTGGTAGGATCTTAGATTTGAAAATACAGATCTTCTGTTTCCTCTGGTCGGATCTTCTGGTTGGATTCCACCACCTTTTACCTTGCTTTTTTACTGTTTTTCTCCCTCCTCTGGTCGGGTTTTAGATTTGAAAATACAGATCTTAGATTTGAAAATATGAGGCATCTGTTTATTTTTTGCAGATTTAAACGCCTGTTTGTATATTAAAATATAATTTAGTTAGATTTTGAATGCGAGACAGCTGTTGCTTATCACTCTATATGAAAGAGATTGGATTGTTTTTTATCTGTTAGAGCAATGGTTGGTTGTCTAATGCTGATTTATTATCAAATTCATTCAAGCATTACTTTCTATTGTTTCTTACAAACCTTTGAATTTATATTTTTGGGCAGTGAATTGTGAAATTGTAAAGAAAATATACTCAAAATTTGCTGAGATTTTTGTTTTGTGCTGTCAATAATGTGTACAATTGATGGAAAATGGGATGATGAATGCTCTGTCATTGTAGATAAAGGGAAAATTGGGTTTATTGATAATAGGGGACAATGGAGAAATAGGGAAGGGGTGAGAGAGAGAGAGAGGGGTTTTTTTACTGGTTAATATAGCTTCACGCGCTTAAGGAAATGAGTGAAATACACTTAATGCAAAGTCAACAAATTGTGTTTAAAAATATCGAAATTTAGTGGTCTCCATATGGGTTTACCCTACTATTATTGTTGTTGATTTTTAATCGCTATTTGATTAAAATGTAATTAGATATGCATATGGATACGTTTTATTATTTGTGTGCTGTGAAAAAAATGTTTTTATTTTTTAAAATGATTCAAATTTAGTCATATATATATATATATATATATTTTATTTTTTATCATTGACTCATATTTAAATTAATCTTTAAATATAATTGTTATGCAATTTTATTTTAATTTTATTTTTTATGTAAATTCAATTGTAACTGACTATAAGATTATAATAGAGTATTATGCCCACAATTATGCAGTCTTATATTGAAATTTTCTCAATCAATTTTTTTTTCTCATTTTGCAAGTTACAAAGTTATGATTAATTTGTTGGAAAAACATTAAAATAGAAGGAATAATATTGCTAGATGAGTTATGTGAGAAATTGAGTATCTGCAGAGCCAAATTGGCGAAAAAGATTGGTGCCAAAATGTTAGCTGTGAGTTTGGCAAGTTAGCGATAATAATCAACAATATATATTGGTATTAATGTATTATAAGGTTTCGAATTCGAATTTTCATTCACTTTTTTATATCAAAACAAAATGATATATGCAAGCATATTGATTTTGAAATTTATCGATTTTTTAATTGATTTCAAAGTGGTCATATGAAAGAATTAAAGGTATTATAATTTCAAGATAAAATTGATATCATCAGACTAAAAATTAATTAATTTAAGTTTAAATATTAAAAAAATGCTAGGTATCAATTAAAATTATTTAGGTAGGATTGAAACTTAAATTTTTACAGCTTGAATTTACAAAAATACTAATAACGGATATTAATTAATTAATTTCAATTGTAAGAACATATTTCAATCTATAATAATATTAATATATGAGAAAAAAATAAATTGAGAGAAGGAAAAAATTGGAAAAGAGTAGTTATTGAGTTTGCTTATGTAACAGTACGTATTACAGCCAAATAAATATATATAAAGGGAATTGAAATTCTTGATTTCATGAAAAAGGAAAGGGGAAAAAAAGATATTTATTTTAGTTCACTTTGAAGAGAATAATGAATGAATAAACATTTCCCCCTACTCCATAGCCTCAGCCTCTTAAATCTCTAACCTAAGGAAAATAAATAAATAAATAAATAGAGTCAACTTTGATTTGGCAAAGAACAAGGAAAGAGAGAAAGTACAGTGGTAAGTGGTATGTGAAGGAAGGGAAATAAAAGTACATCTTGAGAGTAAAAATGGACAAAATTGAAAGACTGGTAGACAGTCTATGTTTAGGATTTTTGGGCTTAGATTTAATTGTACCTCTGCCTTATATTATAGCAATCGCTAAAAAATGTCTTTAAAATTTGGTAAAATATGTAAATTTATTTTTAATATTTATTTTAGGGCAATATATAATTCTTACAAAAATTTTAAATATTTTTTTTGCACATTATAAGTAAATAATACTCTTTTAAATCAATTTAATAAAAAAAATAATTTCCAAGTCCAAAAATTCTAAAGATTTTCATAAAAATAATAAATTATCTTTATTTTAACACTATAATTCTCTAGAATTCGAAATGAAACATAATCCATAGGATATAGAGATAGAGATGCATTCATATGCGAATCCAATATTCCATCCTTGCAATTTATGCGAAGTTTTTTGTTTTATTTTTTCCTGAAAAAGCATCTTACGTAAATTTTGTACATGAATAAGTTAAATACATATTTCAAGTTGTGTCCAAAAAAATTATAAGTTTAAGAATTAGATTTTTTTATGGATGGGCAATAGTATTTATCAGTGCAGAACTTCCAAATACTTGTAGTGTGATCCAGTGGGCTCAGACTTTGGGCTTTTATTTATTTTTTTCCATTTAGATTTTCTTCAATGGTTAAGGTATTGGCTTGATTTTGCATATATTTTTATAGTTCAAATTAGATTTATAATAAATTATGAGTCAAATAAAAAATAAATTGTGGTATAATTTTAATTCATGAATAAATTTATAGAATTAAATATTTTTTGATTTTTGCAGGCAATTTATTTAATTTAAAAAGAAAGTGAAAGTTCAATGAATGGGATGGGGAAGACATTAAATTGTTTGATAGAAATTGGATGAAACAATTATGAGAGTATGATTGTTGTTGAATATCTGAGTGTAGTAATTAGGTAATGGGGAATATTGATGAATCAGAATCACAAAGCTATATTTGTAAAAAAGAAAAAAGAAAAAGACCAACAAATTGGAATATATACTATAGGACCTAAAACCACCATTTTAATGTATAAGCCTAACCCTATCAAAGAGAGAGTTGTATTACAACACATAATAAAGTCCATTCATTTATTTCGCTAAATTTCTATATATATATTATTTTTTTTATGGCTGAAAATATAGAAAATTTACTCATATTTTTCAAAATAGAGTGATTTTACTCGTTCGGAGAAAACATGCCCATGAATTCTTCCAAAGAGTATAATTTTAGTATTATTTAATTGATTACCGTAAATAATGGCATGTTCTCACTATTTAAAACATTTCAATGTCCATTTTAAAAAGTTTAAAGGCAAAAAATAACCTTATCCCATTTAAGATATGATTGGAAATTGCAAATATTTCCATCTACTAATTCTAGTCCAGATATGGTTCCGACTTTCATTCATAAATTAGTTATTATTGCACTTAAATTAGAGTTGGAAAAAAAATATATATATATAAAAATATTTAAATCAATAGTTAAAACTAAGTTCATATTGATATATGATTGGATGCATATACGAACTTTAAATTTTAAGAATTATAGTTAATCAAATTTGGATCTGAACTTAATATCTAATTAACTAGTGATTAACTATTAACATATATATATATATATATCTCGTAAGGGTATTTTTCACATTTTAATTAAAACTACCATTTATCCTATATAAATATAAATATATAAATTGGACCATTTATATAATTTTTTTATTATATTGAAATGAAATTTTTGATTTGTATTTTTATTTATAATTCGTGCTTTTATGTTTACAACTTCTATAGTTTATGCTTTAACATAAATGGGATAATTATATGTGTTGTTTTTCTTATCGGTTAAGAAGCCGTTTGGTTTAACGATTCTTGCTAATTGACAATGACAGTAATAATATGAGTTTTTTACAGCTTTAAAATGGAATTTTTGAACAACAGCTTATGAGAATAAGAATTAGTTACCAACAATTGATTGAAAAGTTTTATCAAATACATTTCAAGCAGCCAACTGTACAAAACTGTTTCAAACCTTTTTTAATATATTCTTAACACGTGGCACATGAAATGTAACAATGAAGATAAAATGTATATGACAAAAATATATGAGGTAAATATAATTTTTCCGAATAATTAGATAAAAATTCAAACTAAACTCATATGTATGTATGATGACACAGTTTGAAATGGTCATCTGAAAACAAAAAATTTTAGCGAATTTCTAATTAAAAATATTCCGACGATCAAGTCAGAAAAATTGGCGATAATAATGGTATTGTAATTTGATAAAATAAAAATAACAGTTTAAAAACTCAATATATACTAAAATTATATTATTATTTTATTAAAATTTAATAATTTTAAATTTAATAAAAATAAAAATTTAAGAATTTGATGTGATCAAATAAAAATTTAAATATTTAAAAGAAAAAAAAGTATAAATTCATAAATCTGAAAATGCATGTTACTAATGTAATTAATATTATTATTGATAATATTCATTGTCCAGCCCAGCCGATGGATATCCAACCACCATACATCAAGGGTGGATAGATTGGGTAAATATAAAAATTAAATTATACTGATGGGTTCAGTTAACGATAAAATTCTTACTAATCGGAATTTATCAGTGTATCTGCTTCCAGTTTTTGCAGAGCTATATTTAGTTACATCACCGATTATCCTTCAATTTGTTGCTTTCATTTCAAGTTTGTTGGAACAATCAATAGATCAACATCTTTGTAGCCTGTCCGGGTTTAAGAGTAAGATGAAATCGAACTTTTTGAAGGGTGATAAGACGAAACCGAACTCTTTGAAGGGTGTCCAGTTATCAATACACACAATTTTTCAAGTTACAATTTATAGTTATACCGTAATATAATTTAATTTAAACAAAATAAATACAATATAGTTTGAATTTTGGATCTAAACAAATATGGGACTGAACCAAATTCGGAATAATTGGTAATTTTAAATTCGTTTCTCAGTGCCCAAATCCTATATAATTAAGGGATTTGCCCAAAAATACCACAGTTTTTTGGGACTATTTTTAGAGTTATCCACCTTCCATACATCTTTTAAAATTATCTTTCTTTCTTTCTTTTTTTTTTTTAAAAAAAAATCATTTTTAAAGTTCTCATAAAAATCTTCCTATTTTTAAGCACTACCAAAATATCTTCACGCAATTTCTCTATCGTCCTACAAAGTCTTTTTTTCACTCATCTTTTTTTGAAATTCACAATTTCGATTTTTTTCTTTATTCTTTTAAGGATTTACTATTTCAATTATTGTTTGAACTAAAATATTACGGGTAATTCATTTATTTTGTTTGCAATAATTAAATTTTTATTAGTTGGATTGGAGGATTGTGATTTATCAAAGGGTATACTGTGTTGAATTTAAAGGAGGAAATTTTAACAATTTAGTTTGGTATTCTAATGTGTATACCTTTATATATATATATATATATATATATATATATATATATACACTGAACGGAAGTATATAAAATTAAATTTTGAATTTTGTATAACAAATAATATACTTTGATATGCCAAATTGTAAGGAGGGAATTTAAACAATGCAATTCAAGATTGGTATACATAACTAAAGTTAAAAAAATTTGTACACTAAAGGGGACACATTGATATACCGAATTGGAAGGAAAATATTTCAATTTAGTATACCAATGGATATATCTTAGTATATATAGGTATCAAACTAAAATGTATAAAATTAAGTCTTGAATTTTGTATAGCAAAGGATATATTTTAGTATAACAAATTGGAAGGAGGGAATTTTAACAATCGATTATGTAATTCTCTCTCTTTTTTGATTGTCGATTATTGGAATGAATTTGATAAATTATAAGTTTTTTCGGTAAACCATCATAAGTTTTTTTACCTAAACTTTTCAATTTGTGTCCTTTTTTTGTTATTGAGTGATTCTTTCTTCTTGCCTGTTCTCAAACGATTCTTAGAATGGATTTATTAAACTCTTTAAGTGTTTTTGTGCTGTGTTTTAAAATTTTCATTTTCTTTTTATTATTAACCAAACTAATAAACAAAATCACAAAATCTCACCATCAATACTGTTCACTGCCACCCCCAATCCAATGCTTATAAAATCCGAACAAAGGAAAAAAGGAAAGTTAAACCGTCTACATTTCAGCCACTTGGGTAAATAAGCAGAAACATAAAGGTTTAGCATAAAACTGACGGGCACAGTGGATCAATTAATCCTACTGAAAATCTACATTACATTCCTCTGCCTCACTCAAATATTTCACTAATTTCAAGCTTTTCCCTGCTTCCAAACATCTAATTTTCTAAGGTTCCTAGTTCTTATTCCATCAATGTACAAAAAGAACAACCAACCAGACATAATACGAAGAAAAAAAAAACATAAAATAGAGAACTAGATAGTTCCCTGCTACAAAGCTACCTTCCTAAACAATAATCAAACAAATAGCGCTAGCAAAATGAATATTCAGGCCCCGTTGGCAGAGGATATGCATCCATCACAGCTGGATCGGTCTCATGCCGAACCTTCTTTCTCATCTCTATTACCTTCCTGTGCGAGTTGGAGTGAATGGCTGGAACGAAGGTAGGACTAGCAGCAGGACGGTACTCAGGGAAAAGACGGCCGGACCTATAACGAACCCCACATGCATTGCAGAGTGTTTTAGGTCCCATTGGCCCTTCTCTCCACTGTGGAGTCTTGGTCACCTCACAATGTGTGCATCTTCTGATTTCGGCTGGTTGTTGTGAGGGTTTCTTCGTTCCTGCAGAACATGAGAGTAGCATCAAGTCCTTTTTCTTCTTCTGCTTTTTCTTTGCCATTGCTTGATCAGGATATGTTTCTGATTCGGATTCAGAAGAACCCAGAGGATGACATCGTTTTGAAGCATAGATAATGGAGATGGAAGGGAATGTGCGCCGCTGAGGACGCGAGCGCTTGCTTCGGGGGCGTTTCACAAGGTTGTCTAATTTTAGGTGATAGACTGTTGGATTTTCCACTGATGATGAGCTGCTGCTGCTGCTGCTGCTTTCAAGGACAGATTCCGGACTGGAAGTAGTCCAGAATGGGTGCAAACATTTGCCCTCTGAAGAATCATAAGTGATGGGAATGCTTCTGCTAGAGCAAGCTTCGGCAGTGCTTGGCCACTGTTTCAACTGAGAAGATTCGTCATACTGGACATCAAATAAAATGTCGATTAAACAAAATATCTGACACTATAAATACATGCTGCAGCTGTCTAGATTTGATAGTATAAAACAACCAATGATACTTTTTTACTTTATCCCATACAATAACAAAACAACATTGGAGCTTTGACATCCAACAATGTATCTTATATAATCACTTAATCAGGACAACGGTAACATCATGCAAAACGACCACAGTGAATTATCAGATCAGTCTCAAGAAGCTTAACTGAAAAATACTTGAAAATCAACAGGCTCAAGACAAAGTCTCAATCACCTTCATTTCCATCTGACCTCAAGTGAGCTTAAAAGGCATAAACTCACACATAGTCATGGATGCAACACACTCTTTAACTGAGATTGAAAATACCAAATCAAAGTCAACAATACATATGGTAAAAGTAATTAATCTGTACAATTATCAGAATCGTGTTTCCAGCAGGAAGGTTTCACACAATACTTGTTGATCCAGATCAATAAAACAAAGAATCATCAATAAGTTGCAAGAAAATATATTTAAAGCAAAATACTCGCAAACTTCAGTCAGATACTTGTTAGGTAACTCTATTACTTAGCATTTGGTGTTTGTATTTAGATCGTAACAGAATTCTTCTAATCTCAATGCTCCTGCACTTCATCACTTAGAACCTATTTGATACTAGCAGTAATTGGATGACTGCAGGGTTAGTCCTACGTACTCCATTACAGCAAGGGTGCAAAAGACTAAGTGGTATCAAGGATTATGAGAAAGCAAACTCTCTTAAATGTTTGCTTTTGAAGTTTAGTTATCTGAATGTAAGAATCACAAAGAGATTATCAAATTACAAAGCAAGTTAATGTGGTCTCTGCGAGATTTACTCAACTTCATTATATAAAATGTTGAACTAGAGGTCAAAAAGTGTAAGCTCGACCAAGTTTGGCAGAAGTCCTCAATCCTTGTTATTCTGCAGATTCTATAGACAGATGAATCCAACAGCAAACACAAGTCATCAGCAAATATAGCGGGAAGAAACTAACAATATACAGCCAGCTACAGTTGGCAATTCTACATTCTATTCTCTCCCATGGCCAAAACACCTAATTTACACAACAATGTCTGCCTAACTCACCATTCATTTGAACAAATCTAGAATTCTAAATACTTTAGCACCTCAAAGTTTCATAATAGGGCTTCCTAGGTCAGCATTACAATCACTGAAATCATGGTAGAATAACTAATTGTAATATCTTAATACTGACATATTTTCTTAACATTGTAGTTTAATCCTTCCCTGATTCATAGTCCAACCAATAAGAAATATTGTGCAAGGTAACAGTACTCTCCTAAATGATGTGTATCAATCGCTATTCTTGGACCTTTTAGTTTTAAAAGGCAGCTTAAATTGTATCCACCTTTTTCAGGAGTCCTCCAAAGCCTATAAAAACCCATAAGATGCAGTTATTCAAGGAAGTCCTCTAATCTTAGTACTTGTTTGGCTGAATGACAGATAACAAGAACAAAGGTGCATGTTTTTTTGTGAAGTAGCCAAGACATGTTTGGGCTATCTCAGGGACTAAATGTGAAAATTAGAGCAGAACAATCACATAATCTCACACCAAAAAGTCAAACACCATAAGATGCTGATATAGTCTAGAAAGAGCCAGTTGATGGCATTGGTGTAGAGAAGCTCTACTAGAAACACTGCAAAAGTCATACAGAGACAGCTCTTCAATCATGGGATGAATGAATCTCTGCAATACAATTTCAATTATCTAGTGTGCTAGCAGAAACCAAGAAGCATCCGAGCGATGAAAAAGATGAAGCATGATGCATCCCACTTAAGCCTTAGCATAGAGACAGATTTGGAACCTCATTCATTAAACTCACCGAAATTGAACTGCTTTTCTTAACTTTCAGAGTATCCTTAATATCTTCCGCAAAAGTGAAATCAGCCAAAACATTTGAAGGCGGAGGCACCAGCTGTTGAAATTTGGCCTCCCAATCTTCTCCAGCATCATTGGGTTCCACATCCTCTAATGGGATATCCAAATACTTCAGGGCATCGTCAAAAAAATCATCTGGGACGCCATTAAAATTTTCGTCAAAGAACCAAGAACCATTCATATTAATACCCTGTGAATCATTAGGCAACAAGAACAAACCCATCAGGCAGGCAACCGATATTCAAAGCCACAAACGAGCACTCTTCAGAGAGTTATTCAAAAAAGTGCAGTGCTTTGGATCTATTATTTACATAAATAGTCATAGAGGATAATACCTCAGAACTCAAGTTCTTATAGATGTCCAGCATACATCCAACACAGGCCAGTTAAGTGTGATATGTGTTTGATGTGGGTACGTTTAGTTCATTTGTCACGCCCAGGCACAACTCACAATTAGATTTTAGTAAACCAAATAATGAGTTCCAAACACCAGACGCTTTATTATATAGCACAGAAAACGTAGTGCATTTTCATTTGGAGATTGTGATATGGAAACAAAAATATTTACTTATCCAATTACACGTATAAATGCATAAAATCTCCTGTACTAATCCAATTAAATTCTTTCACCCAAATCAAAAAAAAAATCAAAATTAAGGAAATAAAAATGTAGAATAGGAAGGGAATTTTAGAATCTACGGAGATGCCTTTGTATATTAACAATAAAAATCTTTCCTATTCAAAGACAAAAATAAGAAGCATAAATATGACTAAACACGGACATCCCTTTCAAGGCAGATACGATGTCGTTATCGTCACGGTTATGACTCCTAATTAGCACCAATCAGCACGAAGCAGTAAAATATTACCTACATTATTATAATAATTAATTAATTAATTCATAAGGCCCGTTTGGTTTCCGAGAAAATGCATGCAGGAAAATCAAAAATGAAAAAAGAAAAAACAAAATCAAATCCAGTTTGTAGCCCAAACTCACTTTTTAATTTTTCTATTTTTTTGAACGGAGAGGAACGACGACACTGAACAAAACCAGAGTTTATGTGTTGATTTTGTAACACTGTTTCTAATTTACACATTAGAATGCTATTAAACACACTATTCAAAGTTTCCACCAGCATTTTCCCTCATTTTCTCGAGAACCAAGCATAAAGGGCAAAAATAAAGCGAAATAAACACAATGCAACTGGCATTTCCACCAAAAAAAACAAATAATGAAGCAATTAAAACCAAAAATCTGCCAAACCTTAAAGAAGAAGCGAGGAATGTGACCAAATTAAGCCATAAAAAGATGTAATCCACATCAAAACCCTAAATGGAGACAGAAAAGGAAAACTCCAACCATAATAGACTGAAAAACGCAGCGTTTCACTGAAACTCCATAGACATTGTTCATTAATTGCTCATAGAAGAAGATGAAGAAGAAAAAGAAGATAATAGTGAAAAAATGAGATTCCTTTTGAATCTCTCTTGTCTGAGATTAGGATTTTTAGGTTTCTTATGTGGTGAAGGAGTTATGATATGGTGCGGTTAGGTTCACGAACTTGATGTGGAACTAGGGTCTGATCACCGTAAATCTGGTGTAGTTTTTTACCATTTGAATATATTCGAAATATATTAGTCCAAACTTTTTGGAAATATAGCCTATAGAACAGGATTATTTGCTATACTATTTAAAATTTATCCTGTCAAAAATATGTTATTATTTGATATATTTTTTTCAATAACCTATTGCTATTTTGGGGGTATAATCCCAATTAATTGCAAACTTAATGGAATTTTTTCCAATTATTTATAGAAAAGAATAGTTTTTATCCTGCTGATTTTCGATTAGTCTAATGAATTCACTTGCGATAGTTTAATTTTAAATTATTAGTTAGATCTCAAATGCAATCAATTTCACTTTGGTGCGGAAGAATTACTCAATTATTTATTATTTTACAGACTTTTTTTTTAATAAAAAAAATTGTCACCATATTGTTTTTTAATTAAAAACAAGTCAAAAGAATCTTACAAATGATAGCTATATGTCCATTATATTTATCCGAAAACAAACATATTGACCAATTATTTCTTGTGAATGTTTCATTTCACTATAAATACATTACATTTTTTTTTCTTCAATTGTGAAAAATAACACTTAAAGTAAAACAATAAAACGAATGAAACACTTAAAATAAAATAAAAATAATAAATTTTAAAGTCGTCTAAATTCGATGGCTATTTTTATATTTACTATTAGACTAATTTCTCAACTTATTCTTTAATTCTAATTTAAGGAAAAAAGAGAGAGATTTAAGCATAAATAAAACTATAAAAGGCATGGGATTTGATATGGTATAATAATAATAATAATAATAATAATAATAATAATAAATAGGAAAGACAAAAGAGGTAAAAAGATCAGCAAAATAATGTGAGAGAAATCAAGTGGCGGTGGGTAGAGAGGTGTATGGAAACATAATGTATGGGCCAAGTATGTCAACATTTGATATAGCACCGACGATTGAGGTGAGGAAACCCTGCCAAAATTTATCCTTTGCTCCCTTATTTTTCTTTTTTTTTTTTTAAAAAAAAAAAACTAAATATCTTTTCCGTATAATGTTGTTAAATTTTTGTCATACTTTGCATAATTTTTTTGTTATATCCAATTAAATTACTAATGATCCAATTAAATTTGTTTTAATTCAATGATGCACATTTTATGCAGCACCATAATAATATTCTATTAGATCTCTAAATATTAATTTTAATAAAGATTCATACATTTAATATTATGTGCTAAAGTAATATTATTATTTAATTTAATTACAAAATGCATGCTTGAATATTTGAAAATATTTTTTTACTCTATTCTTTTGGGTCTTTGATTTCTATTTTGTTATATTTAATTTGTAAAAATAATTATTTTCGTGCATACTCAATTTAAATGTTGCAATTAAATAAAACCATAAAATTATTAATTTTTGAATTGATTTGAATTTTGAATTATGCATGATGATTGGATGTGTAAAATGTGTTAAATATATCAAGCTTTAAATGTTGGATGGAAAACATAAAATTTTATTTTATTTTTTAATTTAAGTGTGGTTATTAACTAACAAATTAAAAGTTTTAGAAGTGATTGGAAAGATAATTAAGAAATTAGGGAGTAAAATGGAATTTTTGAAAGGCTGGCTGGCAGGCATGAAATGTCTTGGTGGTGAGAAAAAGGGCCCACCAATCCAAGGCCTAAGAATGAAGCATTATGATGATGGAAGATGGTCATTATATTTTGTTTGGTAAGTAATTTTGAAAAGGAAGTACATCCAACCCCAGAATTCCATGTGCTCTCACATGCTTTGCAAATCAATCTTATTTGTGATTTTGGGAACATTAGATCTACTAATTCTATTTCCTCAATTGGGATCCCATTTCATTTTTTAAACCCTAACTTAATTATTGGGCACAAATTACCGTCATTATATTCAAATTTTACATACTCCGGATCATATATTTATAATTTTATCATAAATTGAACTAATGATATACTGCCGTATAAAAAAAATTCTATCAATTTTATGTATTCAGAAGATAAAAGTAAATTTTTTTATATGATTATTTTTATGAGAAGATTTAATTCTAATGGATAAAAAACATTTAAATGTTACAACTGATTGGATTATAAGTAATTCAGTTTTTATATGACGATGTGTTATTCAATTTATTTATGAATGAATATGTGAATGTTATTTAAATAAGAAATTTTCATGTTTTGATTTGAAAAAGAAAAAGAAAAAAAAAACAAAAAGATTCTGATTGACCATTTACATTAGTGTAGATTTGAATTCTTTATTTTAATATTACTCAATCCTACATGATAGGAGGAATATTCTTTTTAATGAATTGTATGATATAATGTCAGTACTAATCCTGCAATTGAAAGTGTCAAGTGATTTAAACTACAAAGTAATGAGTGGCGAGTCATAGTTGTTATTGTACAAAACTGGCAGCATATATACGTTTTGGACCACTTAGTTAATGTAAAATACTGTCGGATCCTTTGGATTACACTGGATTGCGACTCCTATATTCCTCCTTCCTTAATTTTTTTTAAAAAGAAACTTGATAAAATGCATTTGTGTGCCCCTCAACTTTTCAATTTTATTGAATTAAACTCCCAACTACATATTTTTTCTCTTAAATCCTTTGAATTTTACTGACACCATGTACTTTCTAATGCTAATAGAATAATTACATGCAAATATAATCCCTCAATTTGTCCTATTAGCTAAATTTAAAATCATAAGGTTTAATAATAAAATAAATATCCCACGAGATGGAATAGCAAAAATTATTTTTATGTTTCAAACATCTTTAAAAATTTGAAAGGAATTTAATGAAATAAAGTCAAATATTCAATGACTACAAAATATGTTTTCCCAATAAGAAATGAGGACTAAAACCGTAAAACACCATATATCCTTCATATAAGCTGCGTACTAAGCAACCATTTTCTTTCTACGCTCGCCATTGGAGAAGTAATATCATGCATGGAGAATTCCAAATTAGGACTTTGGTTAGTGTATTGTACTTTTCACTCTTTAACCGTCAAATTACATTTTAAATTATAGTGTTAACTAATTTGACGTTCAAAAAAATAAAAAATATTATGAATAAAAGAAAGAACCGTAGGCTTTCTCCAAATTAAGAAAAAAAACACATATATTTCCCGTCCTCAAAATTTCAACTGTTGAGCTTTCAGCTGAGACTTCTGATATGTCACTTTCTTTGGAACACAGAATTAGGTATTGCAAATTACACCAGATTCTGCCTTTCAATGCGTTTGTTCAAATGTTTATATAGAGATTGTTACAATGTAGCCATCTCTAAAACCAAAGAATGTTCACTTTCATGTCAGAAGAAGATTTCTCAACAAAACAACACACTATTGGTATTTCTTATTGTCTATACATCAACATGTTTAGCACCTTCTTCCTCACACCAGTTGGCATCACTTCCTATATTGACATTTCTTAGACTAATGTTATTGGTATTACACCGGTACTGTAAGGTGTCGAGCTCAAACTCCAATGAACCTAAGAGAATCCGACTTCAATTTCGCCCATCGTGACTGGTTTTTTCACTTCAGAAGAATTCCAATTGGCAAAATGAATTTGGCCTGAAAGTGCGAACCCAAACCAAACACCGTATTGAATGCTAAGAAATTCACACTTCAACATAAAAAATTACATAAACAAAATGGTCCATCAGCCGTATGCCTTCAGATTCCTATCAGGAATACCATCCCTACGGGCAAAGGAATGGGTCAAATGACTAACCCCAAATAACTCGTGCACGGGCATCCACAAAAATGAATTGAACGGATCCCGGCTTTCCTATACGTTCCGGTATTCCCCCCCGCCCCCCGCTAGTGATCCCTACAACTTGTAAGCAATTAATGTTTGTATATATTTTTCCCTCTCCCTTTTCTCTTTTGGTAAGAAACGTTCATATCTTAACTTTTGATGTTCTTCTTCTGGCATTTACAAACAAAATGAGTAAAAGTAGAAATACAATTGACATGACTAATGAAATGGTCCTCCATAGTGTGAGGCCACCTGAATAGTTGAGCATGCCCTCCAATCTGTCCTGCAGTTTGAAATATTCTAATGCATCAGAATTTAAGTGCTACTTTCTTTAAGTAATTGTAGCAGATGCATTAGAAATGGCAAGCACTATGCAGAAAGGAACAATGACAAAAGGTTTGAAACAAGTATAGCCAAAGAACTCAAGCCAACTGATGGTCCTATTGTTTTGTTATATTCTACGAGGATGTTTAAAAAAATAAAGAACTTAAAATATCCATGGAATTCATGAAAAGCATGTTTGAAACTTTTTTGTTTGTCCTCTATCTGCAAAAGGAAGTGAAAAACTAAACACAGATTTGTTGTTCCCCTAATGTAAATTATTTAATAGAGGTTTCTGAAAATGTCAACCACATCCCCCATGTCAAGGTTTGAGTTGCAGTATGCAGTAAATTTGGCATAGGTGCCAGATGAAACACAGAATCAATCACACTCGAGGCAGATTAATACTAAAATACTTACTGTATTGACCCAGTTCTGCAGTGTGCGTTGGTGTTGCTCTGCAAAAATGTCTTGAGCATATTTATAGAGCTCCAAGTCAAGGCTGTTAAATGATCTTATCTCCTCAAGAACCACCTCAGGAACAAGTCTACGGTCCTGTGAAATTTCAAAACATTTAAATACTAGCTCTAAAACAGTTGCCCAATTATCCAAATCCATACTCCCAAAACCCAATATGATAGGTTTGAAAGAGTTTCAACAAGTACAAGATCAAATGCTTATTAACCACCTGTATCCCGAAAAATCAGCCTCACATTAGTGCCAATGTATTCATTATGTGTCACATCAAACTAAGATATTTACAAATAGTAAAACATTATAAAAAAGTGCAAAACCTATTCAAGAATTTGCCCTTTCATACCGAAACAATACACTTTTAGGTACCAAGATAATATTAATCAGGTGCTTAAAGAATAAACAAGCAAAATGAACAGTACGGACAATTGAATGAGTGCTAGATACCTTCTCTTTTATCTTTAAAACATGTATGCAAACTTTTGTATTTTTACGTCATGTACTAAAAAATTTCAATGCACTTGCAAACATGCCATGAAAATGGCGGAGAAGATGAAAGAGAAGGTACTCATCTCTTAATTAACTCAAGGCATGCTGGCTGATTAAACTCAACAAATAAAATAACATATGCAGCTTTCAATCAAATTAGTATTCAAGCAATACAAAGCAGCAAAACAATGAATATAAAGAGTAGCAAACTGCACATCATTTAACATGAACAGAAAATATATCATACATATATATTTGCATATCCTCATAGAAAGGCAATGACTGAAACCTTCCAGATGCCATAATGTATATATATGCAACCTTAAGGCTCAAAGCCATTGACTTCAAATGTGTGTACAGCAAGATCCTTTAAAAGATGTTATGGGTGAAAATACATTACCATCCAAATCTCCTTAAATAAACATGAATTTTAGTGACGTTAGAGGCTATAAGAATATCAGCTATGCTGCAAATTGACTTTGGTTCCAACGAAGAGATCTCAATAGACCTATAAATGCAACACCCTAACTGCATCCAATCCAGGTCCCAGAGCCATTTTTTAAGTGTAGATTTTCCAACAAACAGAATGTCAAACAAGTCCAAGTCCATCCAGTAGATTGCTAGTAAATTTTGTAGAATTATCACTTCCTAGGGTGCAACTACAAACAACCATCAACTATGCTAATATTCCTGTAAGTTTTGATGGATCATGCATGCCTTGATGAACATGGTCTAAGGGCCAACTGTACTGAAAGTAAATCGTGACATTGAACAGATGTTCCCCTGTACTTCAGAAAAGTATTAACTAGCATGGAAAAATATACAATTGACGAAAGATTATAAAAGCATACCTCCTTTGAAAAGTTTGCTGGAGCTATTCTCTTCAAAGAAGTGGTCCGACGACTTGCCTGAGTCTTCCGTAAATTAAAAATGCATTTCTCGTAAGCACCCATAAGTTTCTTCACAGTCATCTAATATAAGTATATGTGGATCCAAGTTATTTCCTTACTCATTTCAAAAGAACAAATCATTATTGATGACTGTGTACATTGTGCCTTACATTTTCTTTCTTCCCATCAACATTTTCAGCAGACGCAATTTCACTTGCCTTTAAGTCTGGGGTGCTACCCTGGTTAGGAAAAGCAGCATCACCAAATACTGTTATTAGTACCCAGTTGCCATATCCTATGCCAAATGCAAAGGAGTTACTTCTACTTACTTCGTGATTATCATCTCCAGGTTCAGAATCTGCAACTAAGGAGCTCTGCTCTGTACCATTAGTTGAAATTGAATTCAACAGGGACAGAATAAATAACAACAGCGTATTATTAGCAAAAGGAAACAGGTATTTTGATTCACTAACCAGATTTATTATCAGCTGCAGTCTTAATGCTGGAGTTCGATGCTAATGCCTGCGAAATCACCTGCGCACCAACCACATTGGCAAACATTGTTGCAGATTCTCTATGGTCCTCAGTGAGACCAACATATAACATCTCATCCAACCTCCTCTGCAAGATTTAAAAGCATCTAAAATGAAAAGAACCATGCAGAGGGAAGAAGAAAATCAGAGAGATAATAATATGATAAACTATTGCTCACAACAAGGAAACCTTTTCAGGGCTACCTTTGCAACTTGCAGTACATGCTCACCAAGAATCTTATATTTCTGGACACAATGGCGCACTTCATGTGCTTCCATAGAGTAAGAGTTGTTTGTTAGTCCTGCAACCTGTTAATTAGAATAGTTATGAAAAGAAAGAAGAGTAATGAAAAAAGTACGCAGACAGAAAATAGTAAATGCTACATGTAGTTATATTAAAATAGGCAAGTACCTGGAATGTCGCTCCATTGTGGATAATATCATGAGCTATAGGATCATTGATGTATTCATGTAATGGCATAACAATTTCCTCCATGTTGTAGGGATCTTTCCTATTCATTGGAATTGAACCCCTAAGAGCTCTAGCATCTCTCTGTCCACAAAATTAGAATATACAAAATTAACAAAACAAACCATTAAGAATAAAAGTCCAGGCCTTCACCAAGTCGATTGTCAACTTATGGTAATCTACTTGGCGTTCTTATATCATCATGCAGATTATTGTTGCATGGAATTTGAGAAAGATAACATGGAGTATAGCTCTATTTTTCCCAAAAGAAACCAATAACCACAGCCAGTTTCCAAGATTACTGGTCATATAACAAGCGCACTAGGTGCAAATATGAGAAATACATTAATCAAGTTTTAAAGGCACCAAAACGGTAGAACAGCAGAGAGTAGAACATGATCACAAGGGAAAATATACCTTGATCAACAACTGTCAGCTGAGAAAAGCATACAGAGTCAAGCATCACAAGGATGAGGAATATTGGAATAAGCAAACTTGGCAAAGAAATTAGGGGAAACAATGACCTAAAGATGACAGCTCAAGAATCCAAATATTAGATGGGTGGGAATCTAGAAGACGAGCATAAATACTACGCATGTGTATACTGTGCCAGTTTGCCCAAAGAGAAGTTTTACTGTTTAACCAAATGGAATAGTTTGACAAAGAGATGGGAGAACCACATCGTGCCTGAACTAAACCGCAAGTTATACATGGAACATAAACAAAACATGAAAAAGAATGTTTACATAAATGTAACAGAAATGGCATGATGTTCACCCAGAAAAGTGAACAAAAAATTAAGCAGTTCTAGGAATAGAATACATTCAAATGATAATAAGACAAAAAAAAAGCTAGAAAATGAAATCATTTTGCAGTACAAAGTCTGAAGAGAAGTGATCGAGACATAAGACACCAAACAACAAATTGCAAGATAGGCATACCCTAGCAAAGAGATCCTCCCTCATCCATGGAACCAAATACTTCCATGGCCATATATCAAGTGTACTAACTCCACCATTGCGAGGACGCACCCGCTTAGCCATTTGTGTGGCAGAGGTTAAATTAGGATGCACCAAAAACCTAGCAGCCACTTCAACTGAAAATTCGTAAGTACTAAAGACACGATCAACTGGATTTCTAAGTATCGTAACCACTGAAGTTTTCTCCCTGGGAAGTTTGGACATCATGCTATAGTCATCATGAGTAACCAACAATCTGCACTTCTGTTTGCTGCACAGAAAGCAAAACTGCCTAAATAAAGATGTCATATACTAAAAAATACATAATCTAACAGAAATATTTTCTCACTTTTTCTGGAATTTACAACATTCAACGTCTAGTTACAAAAGTTTCTATAAACACTGAACCTTTGCATTGTCTACCCCAACAAACATATTTATAAATCAGATCTAGATGTAGACATAGTAGTTAGGTAGATTTAGTTGCAAATCGTGAAGCCACAGACAAGGAAACAAACCCCTTTACAAGCCAATATACAAGTAGAATTTCCTAACAAAAGCAAATGGGACTTCTGGAACCACTCAGCCTCAGATATGGTACCTTGGATTAAATCGCAACTTATCATATGAACGAGGACATTCCTGAGAGTTATACAACTTTCTCAAGAAACTGCAAACACAAAGAATAACAGAATATAGAAGTTAATAGGGTTAACTGTTCAGGTAATTGTAATGCAGCAAGAAAGGGAGGGGGGGGGTCGGCGGCGGCTGCAAACACAAAGAATAACAGAATATAGAAGTTAACAGGGTTAAGTGTTCAGGTAATTGTAATGCAGCAAGAGGGGGGGGGGGGGGGGGGGGCTGGGCTTACCAGTGAAAGTATGTGCGGCCTCCAGTTCTTGGAACATGGAGGAAAAACAACAATTCTTGAAGCGTGTGTTTGTCCTCTTTGACCTCCAATTCTTCAAGAGAAGAATAGGCCCATTTTTTGACAATATTTTCACACTGGTGAAAACCATTTTCGATTGTAGAGGTACTTGCTAATATAAAAGGACATAATATCAGAAAATTTTCCCAATAATATCTGATCCACCAAAAAATAAAACATATAACTGAAACCAGCAGATACAAACCCAATCCAAGAAGAATCAAAAGCACAGCAAACCTCAAAGTAGGATGCATTCCCTTCATTCCTACTTCAACAAATGCCAATGCAGGCAGTTACAAGCAAGGAAAAATGACATAACCATTAAAATAATAACGGCAAGTAATTTAAATATAGAAGAACAAACTCAAAAGTCAAAACATATCAACAGTAATAAGCCAATCAATTTCCTCAACCCTCGAAGCAATTCTGCCTCATTTCTGTCAATATACCAAAGACTGCCCCAGCTAATAACTTAATATCACTTTAAAATAACCTGCATTATTTTTTCTCTTCACAGACAGTCAGTCCAGAAATTCAATAAATTTACCATTTATTTTCAATTAACCTTCCAATAATCTCTGAAGAATTATAAACTGCCAGCAAATTATTCCAGGAAAAAGAAAGCAGCAATGATACGAGAAATAAAAATAAGTAAAAAGAATAAAGTATAACGGGCCAGAAGAGAAGAAAAAGCCCTAACCAGAACAAAGAAATGTGAATTCATAAAAATTCAGAAATTTACAAACCCTAACAAGAAAAGGGACTATATAGATTGACAAATTTATATTAGTAATACAAAAAGGAAGGAACAACAATTAGTGGCCTACCCGTATCGAGTTTAGGGATCTCGTGCTCATAAATTCATCGATGCCAGTGTTGGAGCTCTACGAGACAGCCGTAGCAATCAACCAAACAGAATCACCAGTTTCTAGATTAGACTAATAAGTGGAGAATTTTCTCGGGAGCCAAACAGATAGTTGCAGTAATAAGTAACGAGTTTTCTCTATTTGTTACTCTTTACTCTTGTAGTGTTTTTAGCTTTGGTGAATTATAAACGATAGCTAAATGCTGATACCTCCGTTTTAACACCTAATTACTCGTTTCTTATTTTCGGTTACTTTTATTATTTTTATTAGAATTAAAAAATATTAATTAAATTTAAATTTAAATTTAAAATTAAATTAAATATTTTAATACATAAATTTATATTAAAAAATAAAATTAAATTTTATTAAAAATTTAAAACTGACAGATAAATAAAATTTAAATTTTTATTAAAAATGATATATAAAAAAAATAAAAAAAAATAATTAGCTGTAAAGCATTTGTCGAGAAAATAAGGCTAATTTAATAATCTTGATAATTGGATAATTTTATCTTTTATTATTTTTCATTATATAAAGACTTTTTTTTATAAGTAATTACTCCATTTGTTGCCCTCAATGGTATAAATATAAATATTTTTTACACATAAAATGTTTAACAATTTTAATTATTTAGAAAATACTTATAAATTGATGAAAATATTTTTATAAACATTTTTAATAATTAATATGGAAGGAAAAATGTAAAAACAATTAAAATGTTAAGAATAATTATTAAATTTAGAAAAAAATAATTAATATTTTCACTTGGAAGTATGAAATCAAAATCTTAAACACGTAGTTTTATTTTCATATACCCATTTTTAGTTTTTATTTTTTTCAAAATTGAAATATTTAAGCTTATCAAATAAAAAAATTAATTCTCAAAAAAAAAATCAAATTGGGCTCTAGTTTGGCAAATAGGTACAGAACTCCAATTTGAAAACCCGACGGTCCAGTTTCCTGACAAATCTTTAGTCTCGTAAAATAAATTCTTCTAAACGGCACCGTAGCCATTGACTAGGGTTTATAATGCAGGACATGCATGCCCGAAACAAACTCTCTGAACGTCTGAACGTCTTCCACTCTCTTCTCCTCGCTAGCTGCGCAAGCACAGTCAATTAAAGCAATTCAACATGAGTAGGTCAGGCCAGCCACCAGATTTGAAGAAGTAAAGTCTTTTTGCCTTAATTGATTTTATCGTTAATCTATTTTTTCTTTAATCTTTTTATTTTTCTATCAATTGCTTATTCTATTACTGTTTTTCTGTATTTTGATTTGTAGATACATGGACAAGAATCTCCAAAGTAAGTTCCTTTCCTCCCATTGTTTGATATGCTTCTAAATTCAAAGAATTTATGCACTTAATTTCTTATTTCATGCAAAAGGAATAAAATGAAATCAATTTTGAAATGGTGAGCTAGGGTTTTGGTCATAACTGTTTTTCTTTTCCATGGAGTTTAGTGCTCCATGTGGAATTTTTTGCATTGATTATTTTGAGACTTTGTGATGATTAATTGACACCTAAATTGACCTATGTCTGGTTAACAGTTACGATACGGAGCCATTTTCCTCTTAATGACGTCAATATTTATGTTCAGCTTGCATACATTTATCCTGTACCAGCCAGAGCTCTGAGATTCCTTGAAAAGAGCTTCTAGTTTCAGTGAAGTGTATAGCTTGTCTTATGGATTATTAGTAGTCACTTGTTGATGATTAATGCGGTTTCATATCTTCTGGCTACACACGTGTTAGGATTAAAATGCGGTTTCAACTTATTTGTTCATTTCTAATGCAGTAAAGCTGAATGCTAATAGGATGGTGGTTGGAACGCTTCGTGGGTTTGACCAATTCATGAATTTGGTAGTCGACAACACTGTGGAGGTGAATGGTGATGACAAAAATGACATAGGCATGGTGGTAAGTTACCTTTTTTTATTCTCTGCTAAATAGTTGTATTGTTTACAATTCTATCTTATCAGCACTGATAAGTATTTCAACTGCATCATTTTCTTTCTGCAGGTTATTAGAGGAAATAGTGTGGTCACCGTAGAAGCACTAGAACCTGTGAACAAAACACAGTGATTATGACTATGGTTATGTATTAGTACTGATTTGCTGTAGCCTAACTCGTGTATTTTGGCTAACATTGGCTACTTTTTGTTCATAAGTCTTATATTTGCTATATGATCAGTGATACATCTCTAAATTGCATTTCTAGCAAATCTTGGACTCCATTGGATGCGTAGGTTTGACAGTGTTATGCCTTAGGAAATCAATTCCGACTTCTTAGTTTGCCCTTGGAGTTACTTGTTTCTCTAATTTGTTAGAACTGGCTCAGTAATTTGTCCATTTTGTGATACTGGCAGTGAATTTTGAAGTTGTTTTTTAACTGGGGTTAGGATGGGGCTTGGATTGTAACAGAATGGTGTGGTTTCATTCGATCTTTTCAATTAGCATTTTTGTGTAGTTGATCATTTTTAATTAGTATTTTTCTGGGTGACTCAAGTTATTGGAAAATCCATTCAGGAATTAAAATATTTATTAGACAGCGTAGAATGGTGAATTGTTTCGACTTTCAACCTATTCTTTTACAGTTCCCTACTTCCACAAATTAAAATTCAGAATTCTTTTTTTTTTTAAATATTTTAAAACTTATATTCATTATAATATTTGACTTTTCATTGAACAGTGCACCACGTACGCCTAAGCACGAAGTCAAACCCCTAAATTTGACTGTTCCCAATTTTGCTATAGCATTTTCGAATTTGTTTAAGAGAGCTCTTTTTTGCTTCGTATTCACTTTCATTCTAGACCCAATAAAAAGAACAAAAATGAAATAAGAAGGCAAGATTGCACTGTAACTTGAATAGGCATCTTTACAAAAATTGGCTATCAAATCCAATGATATTTACAGCACAATAGATTGACGTCAATATCAATCTCATTGAATAAAAGAATCAGATATGAAGTTAGTTCCAAAGCCAAATACGCGTGTTCTTTCTTCAGCCTCTTCTCTTTCAATGGAAGTGAACATCAATCTCAATTTTAATCATGAATTCAACAGAACTGCTTTGGAGGCATCCAGATGGTTAAGGCGGCACGTTCCAAGAAGATACTCGGGAAGCTCCTCCGCGGTGTTCGCCTGCATAACATGAGATTCATACTTCAACGTCAGCATGGAATATCAACCAATAAACATTTCTTAGTTTGCTATGAACATTCAGTAAATGTGTTTCCCCAGTTCATGATCAAGATTTTCCATTTACCTGTATCAAGAATGCCATTTCGATAACCAAATTGCTAAGGTAACCAAGAACAAGACTGACCACACCCCTTGCAACTGTCGATGACCCAATATCAACTCCGAGCTGGAAATATGTTAGAATTCAGAATCAGAAATCATCTCTACAGTTCATTACTATGCATTTGGTGGTGAATGGGAGTAAAAGGTTGCTTTCTTATTTTACAAAGAAGATTAAATCTATATCAAGATTACCTCCAAATAGTTATTTCCACGAAAATAATTAATTTCCAATGCTTGGCCAATCAGGCATGCTTTCTTTCCCACGCTTTGCTTCACTATCCACGATCCCTGAGAAAACAAACTCCAATTAATGCAAACAATGTCTTCTGAAAAATGAACAATAACAAGTGTAGTGTCTGTTCAATGATTGCAGTAAATCGTCAAGAACATGGCTTCATTCTTTTACCATTACAAGCATTCTTTTAAGAATAAATTAAGGTCGGTCAACAACAGTAGCAACAATTACTAGCTATACTGACCTTAGATATGTAAGGTATGAGCTTAAACCTTGAATTTCTAAATGTATCATCCCCCTTGACAAATTTCTCTAACAAGGGGGCATCTTCCAAAGGGGTAGTCATCATATAGTACAGGGCAAGGCTGTACGTAGTTGATCCTGGTACCTATCAATAATTATTTTTCCAAATTAGCAACAGGTATTAAAAGTAATTAGGATCGAGGCCTGGCTGATTGTAACAGAAGTTAGAGCTTACTTGTATGTTTATAATGAAGAAGAACTCAGGCCCACCCTGTGCTGCATATTTCTGCAAAACCAAGCTTGTAAAATTTGAGCAGAAGGGGCAGCTAAGATTGTACATTACCAACGACTGAAAATCATCATGGTAAAGAAACATTGCTTAACTAAATTATTACCTGAACAATGCTCCCTGGACGGCCAGCGAGATCATCTTCTCGCTTGTCAGATCTTAACCAGTCTGCAGCAACCATTTGCATCAAAGTGCCTTTTGCCTTAATCTGGAAAAGAAAAGTACCAAAAAAGATTATCTCCTCCAAGGAGGTCAGAGGATAATTAGACATAATTGAACAGACTTTAGCAGGAGCATCCTTGTTTTGAGAAATTATACAGCTGACATGCAATCATGCAGTATGATTTCTTATTTAATTAAGCCTCTCCAAGGAAAAGAAATATCTCGTCCATTGTATAATTGATTCTTAAACATTAACATAATACATAAGCACTGAAGGAATTGAAGAATGTATAAGAAGCTGAGGGTAAATAAGAACAATATCCACGAAAACAAGAACACAATAAGACCCAGTTTTAGTTTAAGCTTTTTTTTTTCTCTTAGAATTTGAGCATTAGTCTAATCAATTTGTCACCTATTTCTTTAGCGGCTATGATCAATAAAGTGAGATGGGTACCTTCTTCTGGTCCTGAAGATAATTCTCCCCTCGGATTAAAAAGCTGGAAGGATCAGCTGCTGTCCAACTAGAAGGCATAGTGCAAGTGGGGTCTTTTGGAAGAGTGGTTCCATAGCAGCATGAGAAACTGTCTTCTCCTGACATCTCTTGCAAGTCCACATAACCCCTCTTTTGAACTGCATGAAACATGATTTTCTAAGCATCATTCAAGCAAAGACAGCAAATTGGACAAGCAATAATGATCAAACATTAACCCCTTTACCTGCTAGATCATGTAATTTCTTCACAAAACCAGCCGCAGTAGATAACTTAGGTTGACGTATATCCTGAGGCTCGCAAAATGATAAGCAAAAGTGAGAATAAAGACAGACACATCTGAAAAATCTATTTGATGTGAAGTAATTTTATTCAGCAAAAGGAGGGGACTTTTTGCCTCCATTAGCCGACAAGCAACTAAATGAGAATTGGACAGACTACAGCAGTAAGAGGTGTGTGTTTTGGGTCTTTTATGATGCAAGATTAAAGTGCTTAGTGTAAGTTCTGAAAAATTAAACCATCAAGCTAACCAGGTGGGCTCAGAAGCACTGGTAGTGGAAATCATGCAATGTTCAAAAGTCCAGCCAAGACAAACATCATACATATGTATGACAGTGTTATACAAAATAAGAACATGCAGACATACTGAGAGAACAAGAAACTAGAGGAAGAAACTTGCACTTGCTCTCAAATAAAAACAATCCTTTGCCTTCCATGGTCGCTTCTTTTTATTACAACTTGATCCAAAACTGGTTGTCTGCAAAGTGCACACTACTACGAAATATTTTTTTGCAAATGGTACCTGTGAATACATTTCAGCACCAAAATCATAGCCCCAGCCATTATCAGATGATTCATGCTCTGATGGTTCTGGCACATCAAAAAACTCATCAGCAGCATCATTGAGGCCTCCTAGGCTGGCATGTTCTGAAGGTGCCTTGTCTACTTCGTTGACCATCCTATCCTCTTCACTCGGGTGCAATGTAATTCTTGCCAACTCTCCTGATGAAAAATCAGAAGGACATTTTCCCAACTTTGCTCTGAACAACTCTCGTAATGCTGCAAGTAACAGAATATCATAATAAGTTGAGCACAAAAAAGGAAAGATTTTTTAATGTTCACCAACAGTAAAAGATTACCAGCAACTCTCCCAAGCATTCGGATGGTAATAGATCGAGCTGAAGAAGATCGCAAATATGATTTCCAGAATTTCCAGTCAATAGCAAGCATGTGCTTCACTACAGATCGCTTTCCTTGGTTAACAGGAGATATGACATATCCTCCACCTGCAAGAGATGGAAACTGCTATTAACTTAGTTTTGTCTTTTTGACAAACTGCCCAACAAATCCCCAGAGGGTAAGCAATGCAAACAGAAAGAGATAAGGTTAGATAAATAGAAAGACAGATTAAAGTTCCCAACATGTCTAGATTAACACAAAATACAGTAACACATATTCATGAGTAGGATCGTGATGATAACTCATGACAAGCCAACAAAAGAATCAGGGAACGTTGCAGAGCTTACATCAAATAGTCCACTACAATACCAAACTGCTCTTATAAATTAATAAGATTAAAGATGAGGATCAACATTTCCAAATTTTCAAAAATAATGAATACATGCTCAACAAGTAACCCAATACCAATATGCACGGACAACTTACACTTAATACTATCTATCTCCATCAAGCAACACACTATTCCAAGAAAAAAAAAATCAAATCGAGAAAAATTTTATTTTCACTTCCAAATTTTTAAGCATACATTACTTTTAAGGCAGGCACGAACATAGCCTTTCTGTGGTGGACACTTCTTGTGAAATACAGAATGGTACAGAATAACTACAGTGGAACAAAAGGAATTAAAATATGTTAGTTTGGAAACCCTGTTGCAAATAGAATTCATGAGTATAGGCTCCAAAGTGTTCATACCATATGTTCCATCATCTTCCCTTCTCCAGTAACGCCTCAACAAAAAATCTCTTCGTTTCATTCCCCTGAAATTATGATGAACAAATTCAGATTCTTAAACCATTGCACAGGGAGGACATAGAACACTTTGAAAGATATTGACTGACCAAGGCAACCAATCACTATACAACATCTTGTGAACAATATCAGTGTGACCATCAAGATGCTCAACCACACTGCCCTTGTAGAAGCAAAAGTCCCATCTGGAAGTCAATTAGCAAAGTGAAATCAGTAAAACTAGACACACACAATTTCTCCAACAAGAAGAACACAAGCAAGTTGCTCAGAAAAAAGTTGACTCACAATTACAAGATAACTAAATAATTCAAGTGCAGTTAGCATAGCTGGGCACCTAATAGCAAACCTATATAGGCACCATTATACCATTAAGTATGCAGAGCTACAAGTGTCTTAGAGCGCAGCAAAATAAGTTTCTAACTCAGTTGGGTAAGTTCTTGGCAAATAAGTTGACATTTCTGAATGTCTTGCCCATGAATATAGTCAAACATCATGTATATGATTATGTTATGCCATAGACTTTTAGGCCATTGATATAATAAGATGCCAGTCAAAGCATTTTTGTAATGCTTACTCAGATCTTGAAGGACCAAGAGACATCAACGTTTGGAAAATGGCTTCTGAGCTTCCATCAACCACACCCACAGCCATTATCGCAGGGTGGTCATCCCACTGCCAAACAAAGGGACATTTAAATAATGTAATTCTAATTAAAAACCAATAAATTGTGAAAAAAAAATATGTATATACCCACTTTTGCATGAGAATCCCTGTCTTTTGCTTCTTTAAAGAGGCGTAAACCTACACAAATCCATATTTGTAAACATGAATCTCAAAGAACTCAAACAGCAGGAGACAAACTTTATTTTACCATTTTGACAACCAAAAATAGTCCAAGTCGAAGGTGCAACAACATCAGTTACTGGATCGCTGTGTGTGAATGAACAAAGAGTCCAGTCTATTGGCTTGTTGTGACTTATGCGATTAGAACCACTCAATCTGAGAGCATAAACATTAATGAGTTTGAGATAATCACAAGACATGAATCTAGAAAGTAAAACATAAGATGAATGCACCATGAAGAAAAATTATTACTTTTACATCTTTTCCAACCAGATCAACAGGCAACATTGAGATGTTTTATGAGCTTAAAACACTTATCCCAATCATTTGAACAACACAGTCATCTTAGACTGAAGTCAAGAAACTAGCATGTGCCAAAAAAAAAGGCATTATATATGAGTGCTAGACAGTGTTACATACTTGAAGGACTGCCAACTACTCTTTGAACAACCGATAACACTCTGACCACCCTGCATATACATAGAGGCATTAGTCCTTAGATTTCGTGGAGCAGATTTCTGCTTTTTTCTAAAAAAAAAAAAAAAAAAAAAAGAAGAAGAAGAAGAAAAAGAAATGATCAATCAGGAACCTTTAAAGCTGATTCCTGAATAGAGTGAATCCACCTTGCAGCTTCTTCAGGACTGCTTGCTCCCAGCTATGATGTTTAGATTTCATAATTTAAATGTGGAAGATTTATCATTCAAACAAAATATGTCTATAGAACAGTCTCCTCACCTTGAGTTGATCATTGTGATTAGAAGTATTATAGAGTGTAAAAATGAAGAACACCTGTCAGTGCAAAATTTAATGTCCTTATAAAATATTCATACCACAAAAGGGAGGAAAAGAATCAACTAAGTATATGAAAACCAATTCAAACATGGCATCCTTTCCGTACTTTTCTATGAATACTCTCTCTCCCATTGTCTGTGACCCGAATGCAGGAGTCTATAATTGCCCTTCTAGCAGGATTCTGCAGTGCAAATAAGGGAAAACCATCAAAATACTACATACAGAAACATGCAATACATTAAGCTATATTAAATTTGCAAAACATACAACAAGAACTAAATCATTTTGTCTGAGGCTAAATCCGCACCGATTAAATCTGTAAAACACACAAAATAGGGGGGAAAAAAAACTCTCCTAGACAGGCATCCAACAGAGAGAAGTGTGGGGTGTTAAGGTGTTTGACTGAGTGTTGGAAAGGGTGTAATATTATCAAACAGACTGCAGTGCTAATCGTAGAACACGACATACATGCAAATGAATTAGAGCCTTAATCAATAATCCCCCATTTTCACTCTGTGCATGCAGATATTTGACTAAATATACCAAGATTAGAAACAATCAAATTATTAAATACATCTAACACTGCACTCAGAGAGGTCCTTCTCATAACCTCTGTGATATAGGAATTTGCCTATTTCAATTCCACGATGCTTGCAAATACTGAAAGACGAACAAAATATTTGAAGATAAGTAGCATTTATATTGTATTTTAGTTGTCTTATAGATATATTAAAAAGCATTTAGATAATTGTACTTGGCTTTTCGATACATTTCATAGTCATTATGGAACAAACTCGTACAAAAATTCGGTGTTTGTCTAACTAAACTACTGTGCCTTTGGATTGTTTAATAATCCCTTAACTCCTGATATTTACTTCTAATATATTATGTCATTATAGACATACATATATGCATTAGCAATTAAAGGGCGATGGTAAAAATAATTGCACCAGCGTAGAGTAGAACTGGATGAGTTTGGTCATGTTCATTTTTTCATGGTAGTCAAATTGCATCCGGTCATGCATTAAATCCCAGAGAAACATGACAATCCAACAAACAAAAAATGAAGTCGATATCATGATTTTCACCAAAAATAATATTATATATAAAATACATATCTACTGATCACAACCTATAATGCTAAAGTGGAAATATTATGACATGGAAAAGATTGATACTGAAATTGTCAATATACCATCCTTGCATCAGTTTTACAGCAGTAGGGAAACAGCAATGTTTATTGAAAGCTGATAGCTCAATGAAAAGAAAAAGGAGAAAGGAAAAAAAAAAGAATAAAAAAGGAAAGAAAAGCAAGATAGCCAAAAAAGCTGGCAACAAGGAACATTTTTTTTCTTTTTTTTTTCATTAAGGCTGCTTAAGATTCAAAAAAGAAAAATCACCAGAGAATGTCTGCAGCGGTATGATTTCCACCACAGACAGCCTGATATACAATAAAAGCTGGTTTAACAGACATATGAATCTTAAATGTATTGATTCTTGATATTAACCAAAACTAAAAATCTCAAAAATTATAATTGCCATTTTTCCATTTTCTATCCGTTTTTCAGCACAAGGCCACTTACAAAATGACACTATAAACTTCCTTACAGAAGAAAAAACAAAAGAGAACCCGGAAAACTTCAAAGGAATAGTAATCCAAAAATAAAGTATTCTAAGGGAAAAAAAAACTTATTCCATAGTCAAGGAATCTAACACAAATTCATCGATACATCTACACACTTACAGAAAAAAATCCAATTAAATAATAAGTTCCAAATTGAACTAAGTAGTTCGCAATGCAGAAAAAGTATATAACCATCATCTCTTCAAACAAGACAGAGAAGGAAGGAAAAGAAAAAAAAAAAAGATCCAAAACCCAGAAGCCCATTAATTTTTTAGAAGCTTAAAAAGCAAGTTAATCCAAAACCCAAAACCATGATCTAAATAAAGCAGAGCAATGGGACGATCTATGAAAAAGAAATAACACCAAATGCTTAACAAGGAAAAAGAATAAGGGACCTCGTCTTTAGAAGTAGGAGTACTCTTGAAACTCTTGAGAACATGATCTTCCAGAACAAAATACCTTTTCCTTGAATACTGCAACCCAATCCGATTAGAGCGAACAAGATACAACCACCCTTCCATTTTTTCGTTATCTTGCGAAACATCCATCTGTACAGGGTTCTTTAAAAAAAAATGACTAACTTCCAAAGTAATTCAATACCCAGTTCTCATTAAGTGATAAACAACTCTAGAAACTTAAAATTTGGGTTCACAATTGGCGTTGGGTATAGGAATGTCCTCTGATCCCTGATAAGGGATACAGAGGAAATGAGGGGATCGAAAAAGAAGAAAATTAAACACCGTTTAATTGGAATTAGATAAAGAAGGGATATTTAATGCGGGAAATCGCAATGAAATTGAAAGATGAAATCAATTTTGAAAGTTTTTATATTAATATTGGTCTCAGTTTTGGCTCTGCGTTGCTTTGCTATGGTGTTTTGTTTTCTCTCTGTTAAAGTAACTGAAATTGAATTAGTGGTGCGGAGAATGAGACAAAGATTGACAGGAGCGAATATTATATCAATTAAATTACCTTTTTACCCTTCTTTGTTTCCTAATTCTTATATTAATTAATTAATTCAAATCAATTATTTAATTTTTTTTAATATTTTGTTTTAATATCATTTTCTAAGAAATTATATTGGACTGGGGATATGGGTAGCTGGGTTGGGTTGTGTAGGAAGGGAAATGATTCAAAATACCTTTCTAATAATGCCAATTGGCTTTACTTCCAAGTTTGCAAATTGTAATTAATTATTTTTTATTTTATATATAATATATGAGCATTACTCCCGTGCCTACACATAAACACCATTTGATAGGATGAAAATATTTGATCTAACACTACATAAATACGTTCACGTGCACCGTATAAATTATTAATCAAATTCAAAATTGGATGTAGTCAAACAATATATTTTGAATTCAATTGTTTTTATGAAGTAGTAACTATAAAGCAAAATTAAAAAATAATTAACCCCTTTGTTCAACACTCGAACTAAAAAAACATATAATATTTATAATTACAATTGAAAATTATCCTCCTCTTATAATAAAAAATTTTTTTAAAAAAAATTGTTATCTTAAATTTTTAAAAAAAAAAGATTTAAATTGATAGTTTTTATTATATGATAAATTGTGAAGTTACAATCTATGCATAATCAAATCAGACACATTGTTTTAGGAGAATAATATGCTTGTGGCTGAAGATTGAAGTATTTAAGCGATATTTTTTTTAATTAAAAAACCATAAAGTCATCCAATAGTTAGGAATTTGATTCCCTTTTATAAAATTTGGGATTCTTTTTTTTTAATTAAACAAGCATAGCCTTTGTTTGGATTGATAGAATTAAGAGTAATTGATAAAATTACTCATGTCATTTTTAAAAATTATATTAAAATATTGTTTAAAAAAATTAAAATGTAAAGACATTTTAGTAAAAGAAAAAAAAAAAAACGGCTGGATACTTTTATAGGTAAAAATGTAAATACAGATAAAATAAGGTGCATGCACCATAGCGTTGAATTTTATGTGATCATAGCATTATTATTAAATAATGTAACTGTTTTTTCATAAAGTGTATTACAAGTACTTAGTACTCTGATAAGAAAAATAAAAGGTATTAGTACTTGCTTTGTATTTAGTACCTAGTAGTGGTGTTTTCAGATTCAAACATTAAAGATGGAACTATAAATTTATTAATACTTGCATTATGTAGCATTTTCATTATAATTCAACTTTTTAAAAAGAAAAAGGATAATTTAATAATAAAAATATTCATTTTATTTATTTGCAATTAATTTAATGGTAAATATTGAAATCAATTAAAAATAATTATTAGTTTCAAAATTAAAATTAATTATTACTACCATGACTATTATGATACGACATTCTCAATTTAAATTAAACAGACAAATCACAACTTTAAACCGTGAACCACTTCTTTTATTACATCACAACAAGTCAATAGAGCTACTAAGGAGTCAGTTTCAATAATATATCCTCAATAAATGACATGATATGACCTTATTTAAATATGCAGTATGTTTAAATATTTAAATAAAATATTTTATTTCTTTTTATATATTTAGTCGGTATGAATTCAGATAGCAAATCATTGTTAGGATTAGTTTGACAAAATTTATAAAAATAATTTTTTCAACTGAAAAAAAAAATTATTCTAAAAAATTATATTTTAAAAATTAGATAACTGTTTGGTAAATAAAATTTAAAATATCTTATAAAATCAAAAATAATTATCAACTATTTGATAAATAATATGATTAAAAATGACTCTTTAAAATAAAAAGATAAAAAATAATATATATAAATTTTAATATATTATATTCAAAATCTCAATAAAAAATAATAATAATAATAATTTCCACTTATTTTATTTTTTTTTATTTCACTATATTATTAAGACTATATATTTTCATATATAATTAAATAAAAAAAAAATATATATATATATATATATATATATATATTATTTTGGATGATAAAAAAAAGAATATAATTATTTTTAACATTAGATAATTTTGGATGATACGATAGGAGAAAAGAGCAAATTTTCATAATAGATATAATTGTCGTTATGAAATAAAATAAATGATATTTTTATCTAAAAAAAATATTAAATTTGCTGCGCTTAAAAGTTGAAAATCAGGTTTTCTGAAAAATTTCAATTTTTAGATTTTTCTAATAGAAGGTTTTTTCATTTTTCACAAAATTTATTTTTCTAAAATCAGCATATACTAAACACTAATTTGTATTCTATAATTAGTTTTTTATCTAATAAGCAGTTTTTTGTCATTACAAAAGTAATGCCAAACACACCCTTATAAAAGAAAAAGAAAAAAGCATTTTTAGTTACATGTTACCAAATTCTCATATCAAATTACAAAATCATAATAATAATAATAATGATAAGAGTGATGTACTATAAATAAACATTAATATTTAAAGTCCCTTTTATATTTGTCCCAAAATATCAAACGAGTAATGACCCCTTATTATTTTCTAAAAGAGACCCAGACCACGCAGCTGCCTTTAACACATTAATTTAATAACTTGTATATGTTATTTTTATTATAAAATTTCATAAATATATTTTATAATTATATATTTTGGGCCAAAAGTGAATGAAATTCAAATTATGATCAACTAAAAAAAATAATTAAATTTTGACCGTTTCAATTACACGTAATCTTTAAATTTTATATATTTAAATATCATAAATTAAATATGAAATAGAACGGGTTCACTATTAATTTGTTATTTCTAAATAAAAAAAATAATGCGATTCAGACGTATACGTCATGCAAACTTTCACATCATCAAGATATAAATTGTGAAGTAGTAAATATTTAGATATTTAAAGCTTAATATATGAATAATAAATGGCTTCCATTCTCCACCGAAAGCAAACTGCCTTCTATATACAAATACTACATATTTAGCGTAAGATCCTACGTGACTAATTATAAGAGATATTAATTTAATGTTAGAGCTTCTCCACTAACAATAATTGATGCACAGCAAGAAAATTAAAAATAAAATAAAAAAAAATCAACCGTAAGCAATTATTTACTGACCCTTCAGGCTTCAATCATGCCAAGGGATATGTCAGCAAAGTTCCGTCTGTAAAGTAAAGTTGATTAAGAATGGTATAAATAAATAAATAAAAGGTGTTATCCAAGATTATTTTTGTTGTTTGAGAAATATGAAAAGCCATGAATGAAGTAGCCTTTCGGGGAAGAGCCAGTGATTCTGATAGAATTGTCATGCTCTCCCAACCAGTTGGATTGAGTTCTGGAATGCTTCAAACAATGTTTTTAAAATCGGACCGGACATCGACTCGGCCTGCCAACTGGATTAGGAGTCAAATGGTTCGATCGGGTTGACTCGGAGTTTTTATTTATTTTTTAAATATAATTATTAATGAAAAATTAAAAATATAGTATATAAAAAATATAATTAAACAACATATTAATTATTAAATATCAATATATTAACTATTTTTTATTTATTTTACTATTTTTTTATTAATAATAGTAAAAAATTAACCACAACAATTGAATTTTTTTGTTAAATATTTAAATTTATAAGAAAAATATAATTTTGAATTTATAATTTTTTTAATTTTATTTTCAATTGTAAATTTATTTTGTGACGTTATTAACTATTTTTATAATTATCATGTTTATATTAAATTATTTTTTAATATTCCATTATATTTAAATTATTTAGTTATTAAATATCTAAAAAATATAAAATAAAAATATAGTGAAAATGTTCAATTTTGTCAAGTTTATTATTATTATTATTATTATAAATTAATTTTATCATCAAATATAAATTTTTAATAAAACAATATTGAACAACTATTAACCCTAATTATAAAAATAAATTTTATAAAAATATAAAAATATAATTTATAATATATTTATTTTTGAGCGGTTCAACCCGGTTTTGACCGGTTCAACCCGATTATGACCGGTTTAACCCGGTTTTTAAACAGTACAATCCGATTTTTTGACATTCCTGGTTTTTATGTTGGATCGGACCGGTTTTTGATCCGGTTCAACCGTTCGGTCCGGTTTTCAAAACCATGGCTTCAAACAACAACACACCCCCTCATGCTTCCTTCCTAGCCCTGATATGAGACGGATTTACGGTGATGTCTTACTAAATTTTAAACGAGAATAAATGTGAACCAATTTAATAAAGGTAAAAGCATATTTTTAAAAAAGAAAAATAAAATTCAAATCGGTTTCTTTGATAGGCGTTATAATTTTCAATAAAACAAAACTTAATTGACTCTCGATTTATTAAACTAGTAGATTTAATATATTTGATAGGTGTTATAATTTTCAATAAAATAAAATATAATGCATATAAGTTTACCCCACTGAAAATAGTTTCTGGATCCGCCTCTGCCCCCAACTTAATTTTATGATCTAAACCCCCGAAGGTGTAATCAAATTAAACTCTGATGCTAAAATGTTGGAAAGTCAAAAATGTGGACTTAAATTCAATATCCCTTGAGAAGTCAAATAAAATGGCTTAGTTGAGCAATCCCACATCGTAAATATTGTAAGGGAATGGGGAATTGTAACACTATAAATATAGCCCCCATTTCCTAATCCAACCCATCCCAAAATTGCCATATTTCCTAAGGCAATAATTTTTTCTTTCTTTAGTAAATATTTCACTTGTATTATTTTTTTGAAATAGTGAAACATAATATTGGTAGTGTCCGATAACGTAAGCATAATTGGCCGAATCTCGTTAAATTCTGGTGTTCTTTATTTGTATATTTAATAGCTATTGTCGGGTATATTGTTAGTAAATTTTTGTACTATTAAATTACTTAGGAAAATTCTGTCTAAGGAGATTGAATTTTAAGTGGGACCATTTGTGACCCCTCCAGTCTTTCCTGGAAATTTTATCTTGTGTGATTTTTCAGTACAATCGTTTACGCTTTATTCACCTGCTCAATAGTGTTCGAGGTGAATTTGGTGGAAATTAACCTGAGTTTTCACAATAATTTGTATCAGAGCCTAGGTTCTTTCTTAGTATGTTATGTGGTTGCAGCATAGTCTGATCTTTCACATCATAAAAGATTTTTTCTTGGGCTATTGGCATTTCGCATCGACAGCTATTGAATCGTAATTGTAGCTGAAATGACAAATCCATCCACTTCTTCCTCGTCCAATATGATGGCAAATGCAAGAGTTGCGGTGGAAATTTTTGATGGTACGTGTCATTTTGGCATGTGGCAAAGTGAGGTTAACTAGACGCTCTCTTTCAGCAAGGTCTAGACATTGCCCTTGAAGAAAAGAAACCAGATGATGTTGATGAGAAAGAATGGAAGAAACTTAATCGTTTGGCGTGTGGTACAATTCGATCGTGCCTTTCTAGAGAGAAAAAGTATGCTTTCTCGAAAGAAATTTTTGCAAGTAAATTGATGAAGGCGCTGGAGGAAAAATTCTTGGGAAAAAGCAGTCAGAATAAGCTCCACATGAAAAAAAAGACTGTTTCGTTTCAATTATATTGCGGGTACCACAATAAATGATCACATCACCAGTTTTAATCAGTTAGTCGCTGATTTATTGAATATGGATGTGACATTTGAAGATGAAGATCTGGCTTTGATGTTGTTGGGATCCCTTCCTGAGGAGTTTGAGTTTCTTGAAACAACTCTACTTCATGGGAAGACTGCTGTGACTCTCAGTGAAGTTTGTGCTGCCTTGTATAGTTATGAACTGAGAAAGAAAGACAAGAAAGAAAGCACAAGTGGAGCTACAGAAGCTCTAGTAGTGAGAGGTCGGTCGCAGAGCCAGACTAAAGGAAAGAATTGGAGATCGAAGTCAAGGCCCAAAGTGAGTAAAGACGAATGTGTCTTTTGTCGAGAAAAAGGGTATTGGAAGAAAGATTTTCCTAAGCTGAAGTATAAGGGCAAACCTGATAAGAAAAAGGCTGTTGCGGATTCAAATGTAGCTGAGTGTAATGATGAAGACTCAGATTTCTCACTTGCTGTTACATCGTCAACAAGCTCTTCTAGTGTATGACTTCTTGATTCAGGCTGCAGTCATCATATGTGTCCCAATCGGGATTGGTTCTATGAATTTAGAGAACTAGAAGATGGAGTTGTTTATACAGCAAATGATGTATCTCTCACCACACATGGGATTGATTCCATTCGTTTGAAAAACCATGATGGATCAATATGAATCCTGAAGGATGTTCGTTATATGCCCAGTTTGTCAAAAAATCTCATTTTCATGGGAGCTCTAGAAGAAAAGGGTTTCGAGGTACGAGCAAAAGGCGGAGTAATGAAGATAATTTATGGTGCACTTATGGTGTTAAAGGGAATTCGAAAGAATAACAGATTGTACCACTACCAATGTACTACTGTTATTGGCACAATATCAGTGGCTTCTACTGGTGAAAAGGAGGTAGAAGCAACCGGGTTATGGCATATGCGCTTGGGGCATGCAGGTGAAAAATCCTTGAATCTCTTGGTGAAACAAGGATTATTGAAAGGAGTTCAGACTTGCAAATTGGATTTTTGCGAGCACTGTGTCAAAAGAAAAAAGACAAGGGTTAAATTTGGAACAGCAATCCACGATACCAAGGGTATTTTGGACTATGTTCATTCTGATGTGTGGAGACCTTCCAAGACGACTTCTTGGAAGGAAAACACTACTATGTGACCTTTGTTGATGATTTTTCCTGGAGAGTTTGGGTGTATACTATGAAGACTAAGGATGAGGTGCTAGGAGTTTTCCTCAAATGGAAAAAGATGATGCAAACTCGAACAGGCCGAATGATCAAGCATCTCCGTACAGATAATGGCGGGAAATACAGGAGTGATCCATTTATGAAGGTGTGTGAAGATGAAGGCATTGTTAGACACTTCACAGTCAGAAATACACCACAACAGAATGGGGTGGCAGAACGTATGAACTGGACATTGCTGGAGAAAGTTCGGTGTATGTTGTCCAATGCTGGGTTGGGCAGAGAATTTTGGGCTGAAGCTATTACATATGCTTGCCATCTTATTAATCGCCTACCATCTAGTGCTATTGGTGGTAAAACGCCATTGGAGAAATAGTTTGGAAAATCTGCTACAGATTATAATTTCTTACATGTGTTTGGTTCCACTGCATACTATCACATTAAGGAATCGAAGTTGGATCCACGTGCAAAGAAAGCAATTTTCATGGGGATCACCTCTGGTGTGGAAGGATATCGACTTTGGTGTCCAGAATCAAAGAAAATAATTTTCAGCAGGGATGTTACCTTTGATGAATCTACCATGTTGAGAAAGGTGACAAATGAAAGTGTTGAGCAAACAGATGGTACTCCAAAACAGGTGAAGTTTGAAAGTAAAATTGTTATCCCAGCAAATAATGAAGCAGATATAGAAACTCCTATGGTAGATGAGGAGTCAGATGAAGAAGAGGTTTTAACTCAAGAACCTCCGCAGCAACCTGAATCAATTGCATTAAGTAAGCCAAAGAGGACAATTAAAAAGCCTGCTTGCTATGTTGATATGGTGGCTTACGCATTCCAAATTGCAACTGATGACATTCCTACCACTTATAACGAAGCAGTCAAAAGTTTAGAAGTAGAGAAGTGGAGGAAAGCCATGAATGATGAAATGTAGTCCCTTCATAAGAATCAGACGTGGGAGTTAGCTACTCTGCCGAAGGGAAAGAAGGCAATTGGGTGCAAATGGGTATATGCAAAGAAAGATGGATTTCCTGACAAGGATGATGTGCGCTACAAAGCAAGGCTGGTGGCTAAAGGCTACGCTTAGACGGAGGGAATTTACTATAATGAAGTTTTTTCTCCAGTTGTAAAACATTATTCTATTCGAATTTTGTTGGCTTTGGTAGCACAATTGGATATGGAACTAGTTCAGTTGGATGTAAAAACTGCATTTTTACATGGAGACTTGGAGGAGGAAATCTATATGATTCAGCCTGAAGGATTTAAAGTTGCTGGAAAAGAAAATATGGTGTGCAAGCTTGAAAAATCATTGTACGGATTGAAGCAATCTCCGAGGCAGTGGTACAAACGATTTGACAAGTTTATGATGGGACAGAAGTACACAAGAAACAAATATGATCATTGTGTGTATTTGCGCAAGCTACAAGATGGATCCTACATATATCTTCTTCTTTATGTTGATAATATATTGATAGCTTCCAAGAGTCTGACAGAGATTGAAAAGTTGAAGACTCAGCTGAACAGGGAGTTCGAAATGAAGGATCTAGGTAAAGCCAAGAAGATTTTCGGTATGGAGATAAGCAGAGATAGGGAATTGGGGAGACTTTGTTTGACTCAGAAGCAATATCTGAGAAAGGTGCTAAAGCGTTTTGGCATGAATGAAAAGTCAAAACATGTTAGTACTCCTCTTGCTCCTCATTTCAAGTTTAGTGCATCTTTGTCTCCAAAGAATGAAGCAGAAAGAGAATACATGGCAAAAGTACCGTATGCAAATACTATTGGTAGCTTGATGTATGCTATGGTGTGTACAAGGCCCGATATTTCACAGGCAGTTGGGGTTGTGAGCAGGTATATGCATGATCCTGGAAATGAGCATTGGCAAGCTGTGAAATGGATTCTGCGGTACATTCTGAACACCGTAGATGTTGGTTTGGTATTTCAACAGGATGATCAAGACGGTCAATGTGTAGTTGGATATTGTGATTCCGACTATGCTAGTGATTTGGACAAACGACGATCAACTACTGGTTATGTGTTTACTCTTGCGAAGGCACCAGTTAGTTGGAAGTCTACTTTACAGTCAACAGTTGCTTTGTCCACTCCGGAGGCAGAGTATATGGCAGTTACAGAGGCTGTGAAGGAGGCGATTTGGCTTCAAGGGTTGCTTGGTGAATTAGGGGTTCAACAGAAGCACATCAAAGTGCATTGTGATAGTCAAAGTGTTATTATTTTGGCAAAAAATCAAGTTTACCATGCAAAGACGAAGCATATCGATGTTCATTATCACTTTGTACGAGAGGTTCTGGAAGAAGGTGGAGTAACAATCCAGAAGATTAAGACTACTGAGAATCCTGCTGATATGTTTACAAAAGTGGTGAGTGCGATCTAGTTACAATATTGTTTGGACTTGATCAATATTGTTAAAAGTTGAAGTTGATCGCTTTGAAGCGCATTTGGTGACACTACTAAATCGAGTTTTGTGAGAGATTTGAAGATATGTGAATTACGCCAAGGTGGAGATTTGTTGGAAAGTCAAAAATGTTGGCTTAAATTCAATATCCCTTGAGAAGTCAAATAAAATGGCTTAGTTGAGCAATCCCACATCGTAAATATTGTAAGGGAATGGGGAATTGTAACACTATAAATATAGCCCCCATTTCCTAATCCAACCCATCCCAAAATTGTCATCTTTCCTAAAACAATAATTCTTTCCCTCTTTAGTAAATATTTCACTTGTATTATTTTTTTGAAATAATGAAATATAATATTGGTAGTGTCCGAGAACGTAGGCATAATTGGCAGAATCTCGTTAAATTCTGGTGTTCTTTATTTGTCTATTTAATAGCTATTGTCGGGTATGTTGTTAGTAAATTATTGTGCTATTAAATTACTTAGGAAAATTCTGTCTAAGAAGATTGGATTTTAAGTGGGACCATTTGTAACCCCTCCAGTCTTTCATGAGAATTTTATCTTGTGTGATTTTTCAGTACAATCGTTTACGCTTTATTCACCTGCTTAATAGTGTTCGAGGTGAATTTGGTGAAAATTAACCCGAGTTTTCACAACAAAGAAAGAATGTGGTTGGACAGCGGTTGCTAGAGACTGTTATAGAAATGTACTTTATTATTATTATTTTTTTCATGTTTCACTTATGAAGAAATTTCATATCAAATTTATCAATTATATTTTAGTTATAAAATAGTAGGATAATATCTAATTAATTTTATTAGAAGAAATTGAAACTAAGATCTCCTGCATTTTTAATTAAATGTGAGGTCAAATTTTTGTAATTATTTAGTAATTGAGAGAAAACATATTTTATTCCTTTGTAAAATTATATGACATAAATTTCAATTTGTCAGATCAAGTGGACTCCAAATATCATATACTTATACCAAAAAAATAGAGACAATATATAAATTTATTCTTAAACTATCACAATTTAAAATATTATTCTTGAATAAATCGAGTGTAAAATTATCCACTGAAAATATATGACACATCATGAAAAGCATATGAAAATACATACATGTGGCACGTGAACGATGATTATAAGAGTAATATGACATTTTTAAAAAAATCAAGAGGAGTTTAAGGAGTTATTATTTATACCTTTAATAAATTAAAAGATGAAATAATATATTAAATGATAGTAGCTTAAGAGTTGTAAGAGAGAATTTATGTATTTTACTTAAAGAAAATATTCACAATAATTTGCATTTATTATTGGTGGCTTTGAAATATAGTTGCGGGACAATCTAGCATATAGAAGACGCATCTCCGGCAACAGAGACTCATCAAAATTTTTGATGTAGGTCTCTATATATGATATATAGGTGTCATGTCATTAAAAAGTAAAAGAGATACTTATTATTCCATTCGTTGTATCTTTTTTAAATCTCTTATAGAAGCCCAAATATTAATAAAATTAATTAATTAATATTATATAAATAATATATATCAATAATAATTAATTTTAATTAAATAAAAAAATAAAAAAATTTTGTTTTATGTATTTTTTTGAAAAATGGATGCCACGTGTCATTTGTAGATTGGCTATCTATCCAATTGCTCCAGTAATGAAAGACAAATGGAAGACTGCATCTATCCACCACGGTGGAGACGGATGGGAGACTGCCACCGGAGATGGTCTAAGGTGTTCCAAAAAAAGTGGTGGACACATAATAGCTTGACGAAGAAGTATTGACTTTGACTTGTGTCATTTTCAATTTAGGAATATTCTGCTTTCTCAAATAAATTTTTCATTGAAATAAATACGGTTCATATTTATCATGAACCCAACCGATATCTATTTCTATACTGTAAATGTCATTTTTAATCAATTTTATATCTGTAATTTGAGATCATTTGTACATAATGTATAAACTGAAATTGTTGTTATTATTATTATTTTAAAGAATGCTAATAAAATGCATAAAAATTTGTACAGAAGACAGGAAAGTACTCTTATGCCCTTGACTATCATATTGGGAAGAGAATTGATTAATTTAGTTTGACAATTCATAATAGCAGTTTATTTTATGTTAAATGCCAATTTGTTTCTCATGGTAAAATGGATTTGTATTACTATTGTGAATTATTATAATAATAACACTCACAATAATATTCATAATAATAATAATAATAATAAAAATAAATGATTAGGGCAGGGAAAAAAAAAAGAAAATAAGCTGTTTGGGCCAACTTTCGGCTCTGAAGCAGCCACGTGGGCGGCCTCTTTGCCCAAAATCGCTGATTTTTGCTGACTCCTATGCCTTTGCTTTTTACCATGGTCATTAATTTTTTTTATTACTATTCAATACTCCTTTAATTTTTTTTTATTAAATATCACTTTTAAATAAAATTTAAATTTTATTTATATGTCAGTTTTACATTTTCAATACAATTTATTTTTTTTTAATTTAATTTTAATTTTCAATAAAAATTTACCAATTAGATTCATTTTTTTACATTAAATCACTCAATATACATTGAATTACTCAATTTTTTTTTCTAAATTTAAAACTAATTAATATTTCTTAATTTTAGTAAAAATAACAAAAGTGACAGTTATAAAAGAATAGAGGGAGTATATTTTATTAATATTTTTCTGTGCAAGGAGATATGTTAAATGGGTTTGACGGTTCACTTTTTGTACATGTATTATAAAAGGATCCATAAGTATACCAATTTATATTAACTAATTTATTATATTACGTAATAAAATTTGGTAACTTCAATTTAAAAAAATATATATATCAATAAAAAACTAAATAATTTATGGTAGTAATAATTCTTTATATATTACTGCCTCCATTTTTTTATAATTGTCACTTTTGTTATTTTCACTAGAATTGAGAAATATTAATTGGTTTTAAATTTAGAAAAAAAAAAGAGTAATTTAATGCATATTGTGTGATTTAATATAAAAAAATAAATCTAATTGGTCAATTTTTATTGAAAATGAAAATTAAATTGTATTGAAAATCTAAAAGTGACAGATAAATAGAATTTAAACTTTACTCAAAAGTGATAGATAATAAAGAATGGAAGGAGTAGTAAAATGACACAATATAAATAAAATATAATTTTTTTTAACAAAAGGATTGATCATAAAAATTGAAAAAATTTAAAAAAAAAAATTTATAAAAAAAATCATTCAGAATTGATATGTGATCGATACATTTAGATCAATTTTATATCGATTAATTTGTAACATGAATCAAATACAATTTTTAATTTTTCGGATCAAATACAAATCGAATCATGCTATTTTTTGAATTCGAATGGAATTCAGGCCATCCTTTTCGAAACGAATTCACAGGTTTGGAGTCAAAGTTATTAGGTGTGTCGTGTGTGCAATTGTTAGTTCTTAACCAATGGCGATAGTATGATAAGGGGAAGAAGAATAAGTAAATTAAGGAGGTTGTTCATCTTTTATCAACAAAGAAAAAAGGGGGTTGTTCTAAATTATTATACAGAGCTAAACATGAGATCAGGATTTTGTCATTTTCTGCTTCTTTTAGAAAAGGAAATAGTTTTTATATATATAAAGTTTGCAGATGTGGATTGAATTAGTTATATCACAGCTTTAAGTAAAATAATTACCACCTTACCGTTCTTTGAAAGGAAAAAAATCACTGTAACAGTCATCGAAAATAAATAATTACAGATGATGAGTTTAATAGTATCAGACTTTAAATTAATTAATTTTATAATTTAAAAAAATCATATCAAATATTAAAAAATTATAGATGAAAAAAAAAATAAAATAAAATGTGCACTGAAAATTTAATTAAAATTCAACTATATATACTGTTTATAAAAGAATTTTTATAATTTAATGGGATTGCTTTGATTTTGGCAACGAACATAACTTTTTAATTTTGACAATATATATATATATATTTGTGTTTTTCTTATTTTTTTTATTATTTCTTTGGGATTATAAATCAACATGAACTGTAATGTTTCTTGTGGACATGTTTTGTGTGTTTTTTTTAATTATTTTATAAGATATAAATACAATAAATTTTGGGTTGGATGTAATTTCAAAGTCGAAACTCATTACGCTTTATCTTTGGTGGTTAAAGATGTCGAGCGATTGGAGACAACATAAAAAGGATGCCTATTTATAAAGTACTCAATTATCAATTTTATCCAATCCAATGCATTTCAAACTTAACTATATAGGACCACTTTACCACCTTTATTATTTCCAATGCCAAACACAATTATTAATTTCATAATTTATTGAATATTAAAATGTCAATGCGTCATATCAAAATTAAGAAAATAATAATAATTTATAGATAAATCTATCTTAGTATACCTAACTTTGAAACGTCACTCAATTAAACATTGGAAAATCTAAAACTATAGGTGGCAATTTATCAGGTCGGATGGATTTAAATCGGGTTATGTTGAATTTAATTATAAATGGATCATAATTTACGGGTCATAAATATATATCGAATCGGCTCGAATTAGATTACAAGTTTAACATATTGTCATTAAACGAGTCATAAACATATTTGAATACAAATAGAACTGGATTATAAACGGTTCAATTTTTATAACATTATTATTGTATATAAACCCAACAAATGGATCAGATTGCATCATAAATCAAATGGGTTGCATCAAGATTTATTATATTATTTTTTAATTTTTTAAATCTTTTCATTGAAAAATGTATTCTCGCAAAAACTATAAAAAAAATATTTTTATATTTATATTATATAAAAAATTAAAATTTATGAAAACATAAAATGATTTAAACGGACCACATAACAGGTCGGATCGAGTCATTCGATAGATCATATAAATTGAATTCGTAAAACGAGTTAGTTAAATTTTGACAAATTTGAAGTTGACCAAGTAGTTACATGTGGCATTAAAATGTTAATTTGGTGTGCAAAAAGTGATTAAGAGGACAGATAGATACCCTGAATTTATAATTGATTAGTATATTATTTTATGACAGGAATTTGTACCTAATACTTTGGTTTTATAAGAATCTCACTGCCTACAAGCGACCAAATTTCAGAAATTATTTTTTATGAGAAATTCATTGAAATCTTTAACACAGCTTGGAGGCTTACCTACCCAAGAATATTGGCAATTACGAAACCATTTTTTTTTTTTTTAAGAAAAAAATCTTGTGAATTGCCACTTCATATGTTTGTGTATGATAGTCTAATTATTATCTTTATCATTATTTTATTAGCAACAAAATCACGGGAATTAAGAGTGCAATTTTTTTTTTTAAATTATAGAATATCTCATTAATAATCTGATTTCAAAATTAGAATCAATGAGTAATAAATATAGGAAATATAATAATATATCCACTTACAAGTTACATAGTATGTGAAATTGAATTATTTTATATCCAAGACTAAAAGATGTGGTTGAATTCAAAGTCAAGTTACCACTTCACAAGGTCAAAGCCCATGGGTCAAACCTATAGCCATTTTTCCAAGAAAATATTATATCTTGCAAGCGATCAATAATATTATATTTGGAGAGAATGTGGGCGGTGAATGGTCCCAATTTATATATTATTAGCTATTTTTAAGATTTTGATACATTGATTAGGAGATATATATATATTATATAAAGAGGAATAGTTCAAAGGTGAAATTAAATTTTCATGCACATAAAAAAAATCCTTGAGTATCATTTGGTACAAGAAAATTAAAAAATTCTTAAATATGGAAAAAGATGTTACTCCTTCAATTCCACTCAAATTACCAATTTTTAATATTTTTGTTTCATTTTAATGTCATTTTTTTAAGAATTTAATGAAGAGTTTATTGCTTTTTTATTTTTATTTTTTACCTTTATTTATTAAATACCACTACAATTTTCTTTTGGCATTGGAAAAAAATTAATAAACTAATAATACTTCATGAATTCTATTAATTCTCTTTTTTAAAGTTACATAGTGCTAGAAAATTAATCAAATTATCAAAGGGTATTTAAACAAATTGAAATTAAAATTTTATAGAATTGAGAATTATATTTTTTTTTTTGCTCTGTATGAAGAAATTAAAAGTTGACCGTTTAAATGAAACGAAGGAAGTCCAAGATATTGGAATTTTTTTTTGTATTAACTAAAAAAAAAAGTCTTATTTAAAAATCCGAAGTCCTTTACTTACACCCAACAAAATGTCTTAGGCAAGCGACACCCTCATAAAACGAACCGTTTTATAGGACCAAAAAAAAAAAAAGCCTATTTACTTAGACAAGAGAGTCCTTTGGTGATTTTTTTGCCTCATGGTTTTCTTTATCTTGTAAACCTAATAGTGGTGTGTTATCCTTTTCCTTCACCTGAAAAAAAAAAAATTGTTAATTTTCTATTCGTATAGATCCATGTTAGTATATAAAAATGCAAAATATTATTAGCTCGGTTTATAAATATAAGTATAGATCTAACTGAAGAATTTACGAACAAGAATTTCTACATATAAGTGATAAGTAATTTGATATGTCTATATATTTTAAGATTAAAAAAAAATACATATTATTTTTCATTTAGCGATCAAAATTTACCATGCATTTAAATAAGGAGAAAAAAAGAAAGGGGAGTACCTGAGGGCCCAAAGAAAGATCAAGAGATTGTTTCTTCTTGTTTTCTTGGGTGCAAAAATAGGAGTATAAGCCCATACCAAAAATGGCAACAAGAATTCCAATAATGTTTCTAATAGTGAAAGGATCATGCAATAATGTATAACCAAAGCCAAGAACAAGACATGTTTTCAGATGCCCAAGAACTTGATATGTTACTGGTGATGTCTTCCCTATCACCATAAATGTGCTGAAGTTCACTGACACTGATATTAAGCATGATAGGATTATGAATGCCTGCACATTTCAAGTTCACGTTATATTACCATGTCTGGTTAAAAAGAATGTATATTTACGTACATAAGCTCTCGATGCTATCTGAATTGTTAGAAACTAAATTCTTAAAAAATCAGACGTGAACTTCGAATCCGTTCTAATTTGATATGAGCTTAACTGACTAATTAGGATATTGAATTTGATCTAATTAACTTGATCATCACTAAAATGTATTATTAATACATCTATCTCGAACCTGATTTTCAATACGTCTAATCATGACTAACCATCATCGAATATAAATGATTTTTTTTTAAATTTATATATTGAAACGTTTTAAAAGAGAATGTTAAAATTCCAACTCATAACTTATTTTATTAATTTCACATATTCACCAAATGTGATTATTAAGGCATAAAACTCGTAATTTATTTTTATTTTTTAATATTAAGAGGTAAATGTAGTTTAAATAATTGAGAGTCTGATTACTATTTTAATTAAGCATAATTCGAATTTTATTCTTACAGTTCCCAATTATGTAATTATAAAAAAAAATAATTTATATATATAAGAAAGAGAGAGTGAAGATGTACCAGAACAATAGGAGAGTATTTATATGCAAAGACATTCTTTTTGGTAAGGAATTGATCAACCAAAGGGCCTGATACAAATAAAATTGCTGCTTGAAATGGGGCTGAATGATATAGCAGCTGTGTGGATGACACATTTAGCCTCTTTTGTATTGTATTTGTCAGCTGTAATTAAGTTAAGAATCAATTCATTTTTACATACTGCTATTTTGATCATGATATATATATTGTACGATACACACCGTTGGATAAAAAAATAAATAATACTAGCTTTCATCTATTAAAAAAATCACTTCTAAATTATTCTTCTAGCCATGAAAGAATAGTTGGTTGTAAAAATTATTATTTTACATAGCAATTTATTATTAATTTCAAAATAAATAACTTGGAACCAAATTTATAAATTTATTTTTAAATCATACCAACAATAAATTATAATATGTAAAATTCATTGATTAAATTTACTAATAGAATTATGAATTTGATTTAAATAAGTATTTAAGGAATGAATTAAGCATCGAAATGCCTAATTTTATTTGAAAATTATTAGTTATGAAAAAAAAAAGGATACAATCTGGCCAACGCAGGTTGTTATAATGGCTAGCATCGATAGAATTGTCCCAAGACAATTGAGCTGGAGATCTGTCACAGAGGCAATGCCAACTCCAACAAGCAATAGAAACAGAGAAAATTTAATATTCTGGCTGCAATTTATATATATATATATATATAAGAAAAAAAAAAAACTTATTATAGTCAGATTTCAGGAAATTATATTTGAATAATAAATTAAAGGAAATTATGTATTATTCATAACCTGAATTGCTTTTTTAGGAAAAGAGTTTCTAATAAAACAGTGAATGGTATGATCGCGAGTTTAGTCATCTGCTCAATTAAAGAAAAAAAAACACAAATTAATAAAGTAATTAAATGTCTAAATAAATTACCCTTTATTTATTTTTTTAAAAAACTAAACTGATCATTATAAAGATTATGGTTAAAGACATAAAGTCATTTTTTCCAATCGAAATTTTTGAAATTTTAATCTTTAAAATTTCAAAATAGAGAAATTTTGTCCATATATTTTTTAATAAAAATAATTTTTGCTCTTGAATTTATTGAAATGAATATATATTATTGTTAAAGTACGTAGAGCACATGCAAAATTATATGATTGGTTGCTAATAATATATATATATATTTTTAGACTTTAAGGATAAAAATAAGAAAAGATTCAATATTTTTTTGTTTTTAACTATTTCAAAAAATTTGGTGGGAAAAAAATAACTTTAATCTTAAAATAATTATTTTTTTCGATGATGCTGAATTAATAATTATGAACTGAGTGTAGGTAAAAATTGATGAAAATTACCTGATAAAATCCAATGGAATTGAAACCCAAGCTCAAGTTGAGCAAACCAATAGAAACACCATTAAGAATTCCAAAAAGCATAACAGTCTTCATGTCAACTGGTTTGGACTCAAACAGATTGAAACGTTGAGCACAGTGAAGAGTGCAGAAGGTTACCATTAGATGCCAACTAGTCAGAGTTGTAGCTAAAAATAAAAAATAAAAAAAAAAATATTTTATATAATTTTTAATTATGGAATGGCAATTAAGTAGTTAATTAATAATTACCAAATGGGAACCCAAGATTGCTCATCAAAGCTTTGTTGCATATAACAATGGAAACAGATGATGCCACTGAAAGAAACAGTGCACCAATAACCCCCAACTGGAAGCTTGACATTTCTCCCATCTTTTATAATAATCTAAAATTATTATTTTTTTTTTAAAAAAGAAGAAGAAAATTAGAGAGACTCTATATTTTTATATATATGATCAGAAATTATAAAGTGAAAAGAAAAAACAATATATATATATATATATATATATGTTAGAATTTTTAAATGGTTAATTGTGAAATTGTAAACAAACCATAATTGATAATGATAGACTTTTTCATTTTGATAATATCAAGTTGTTTTTTTTAAAAAAAATTGCTAAAATAGGAATTTTGTTTTTTTTTTTTAAAAAAAAATAGAAAGTGAAGAAAATTACTCTTAATGTTATATATCCAAAATCTCAAAAATAATAATGTATATGATGAAATATTGGATAGAATTGAAAAGCCGGTTTGTGTTAAGGAATTACAATCTCTTGTTTTCTTTTGTCATGAAGAATTACAGCTAAGGTAAAGCTAAAATAGGATTAGAAAAATATTTGAATATAAAATTTAAAAAAAAAAGAAATTTAAATGTGTTTTTATATAAATGTACCTTTTCTATGTAAAATCTTGAAAAAGAAATTCATATAATGAGAGAATAATAGAGGAAAAGAAAGAATTAACACAAAGTCACCTTTTAGGAGTCTTAAAAAAAAAAAGAAATATTGGAGTTGAAGGAGCCCTGAAAATTCAAGAAAATGTTAAATTAATATTTAATAGTTATCTCATATATATAAACATGCATAAATAGAGAGCTTTAAAACAATAGTGTAAAGGATACACAAACCTTTTGAAAAATATACAAATGGCTTTATGCAAGAAATAGGGCTCCTTACAACTCCATGCAATGACCGGAATCCGGTGGCGGTGGCGGTGGCAATGGTGGTGGCTGAGGTGGTGTGTGTATATATATATATATATATATAAGAGAGAGACAGAGAGAGTGAAAGAGAGAAAGCTAATCTGGCTTGTGTAAGAAAGAATGCAAAATTAGGAGAATTTATATATGTAAAATGGCACAAAGGGTTTGGTGCCAAACTATTTGATGTATTTGTTATTTATTCGATTTTTTGTGTATCACTTTCAACAAGGCAAGTTTGTTGAGGCAATTTTAGAGTCAAATATGGTAAGAGTTCAACTTCAATTCACAATTATATTATTTTCTTTTAAATATTTTTTTGTTTATTTTTTTTCATTATTTAATATCTTTTTCTTTTTTACTTTTCTAATTTCTTTTTTAATTTATATTTATGGATACTAAATGTGAGTATTCAGTCGGTTCAATTTATTCAATTTGAAAATTTCTTTCTAAATTTATGTTTTTTATGGATACTAGATATTAGCATTTGTATTTAGTCGGTTTAATTCATTTTGAAAGTCTATTTTTTAATATAAATTTTCTATGGATAATAGAAGTGAGCATATAGATGGTTTGATTTACTAAATCTGATTTTTTTTTTCTTTTTTCGGTATAACCATTTAATCGGTATTGGAAGTCTACTTAATTGAATAATCTAAATTCGCACCGAATATACCCAAAAAGAGGCAAAAATCTCTCTCGCAATTGTTTAAAAATATAATGCCAACTTCATTTTTAATTTACTTTTGGTATATGTAATAAAAGTGAGCATTTGGACAGCCTAATATGTTCCCTCATAAAATTGAACCGATGGGATTTAAATTATGGCATATTATATTTTTAAAATCTCATTTTAGTATTTATAGTCTAATGAATAATCTTTGTTTTAGTCAATAAAATTTGAACATTTTATGAAGTAAAATATTTTTAATTAAATGCATAATTTTTGCATTGTTTTAGCAATTAAATGAATGAGTCTTAGCACACAAGGCAGGAAGGTAAGATTTACATATATCTGCTAATGCAAGCAAAAAGCTTTGCCACCTCAAACTCAAAGTTGGTGACTGGAAATTTTATATAAAAAGAAACCTTCAATTTCACTCAAAAATACTCTTTTATTTATTTTTTGAAAATCACAATTACCAACCAAGCAAAATTAGGAAAAAAATGCCTTTTGATTTTGACATTATTGTTGCACCAATAACAACACTATAATTAAGTTTATATTATTTAGGCAATGATCATCATATTCAGGTGATCCTATACTATATTTTAATGTAATTAAAAAAACACTAATATATTCACTAACACTAACAGAATGAGAGAATCAAAGCCTAGGTGATTAAATTAATTTATGATTTTTTTAATTGAATACATTTTTTGACCCGCAAAATAAAATAAAGTATTGTTATTCGATTGAAAGCAAAGGAGTTTCTATATTCTAAATTTCTAAGTAAATTTATGGTCTTAACTCTCAACTTTCAATTTGAAGGCATAACTTGAGAATGTAATTAAAAAGCATAATTAGGATATTTCTAAATTCAAAGTATTTTTCAAAACTTATAAAATGATAACATCATTATTTTATGTACTATATATTAATAAATATAAGTAATTGAATTAAAAAAATAATATTTTTATTTAATAGTCCAAGAATATGGACTTTTAATTTTTTTTAAAAAATAATATTTTATATTTTTCATCCAATTATTAATATTTAATACATTCTTTATATCTAGTGTACTAAATGAGGAATTATTTAAAAATAAAAAAATAGGGCATGTTTAAAAACAACAAATATTTGATATTGACTACTTGCAATACATCTAGCTGTTATGATAATGATGACTTACCAATTTGATTTCAGAAATTAGAAGTTTCATAAATCTGAAGACTATAAATTATTTAGTGTTTGTTTGGTTTTCCGACTGTTGGCTAAGAAAAATTTTATCTGACTATCCAGTAAAGAGAAAAATTACCTGAAAATACAAGAAATTCAACCGATAAGGAACAATTCAACGTTAAGTTGTAGAATATTTGGCAGAAATGTTAATTAAGTGCAGGGAAAATTGTACCTGAGATTTGTGAATTGAGCTATTTGTAGGATTAGTGGCCTTGAATGCTCATTAAAGCAAAAGTAATTAATAACTCATTATTGACTGTTTGAGTTGTTCTGAAAGTATAAAGACTCTAACGTTTCTGCTCAGTTTCAAATCCGAGTTAATTGTATTAATCCGTAGATCCAGACTATTATGGAGCCCGATTAGGGTAATGTTTTTTAACACTTTCATGGTCTTGATTCTTGCCAGAACACCTCAGCTTCAGTTTTCTTTTACTTAATAAATTTACAAATTGAGTTTCTGAATAATATATGACTCGGATTGGTATATATATATTTTTTTTGTTTTTACATTAAGCTTATTATTTAAGTATTTTAAAAAGGGCTTATAACAAAAAATATGATTTTTTTTTTATAATGAATATAAAAAAAAAAATTGGATCGACTGGAACTAATTTTTTACACAGAAACCATAAAATTTTACGAGAAAATATACTCAATTTGGAAAATTTTTGGAGGGGCAGAGTGTCCAAGCATGCTAAGGTAATGCATTTCCTCGTACCTGGATTGTACATGTGGAAAGTCAAAGGACAGAATTTTTATTTTTATCCAATATGCTGAGAACACAGTTCAGATATAATTGAAAATCGAACCGAATTAATTATTCATTTAATTATTGAGTTCAATTCCAATTTATAATTTTTATTAAATTTTAATTTTTAATTATCTCAATCTGATTAATAATAAAAAAATTCAAAAAATAGAAATTTCTTAAAATGATGCCATTTTACTTAATAAATTTTGCATATAAAAAAAAATTCAATTTTCAATTTATGATTTTTACCAAATTTCGATTTTTAATTATTTTAATCTTTAACTATTTCAAAGTAAATGATAATTTAATACACACACGTCTAAACTGTTTGATTACACTGATCTATTCAATCCAACAGTCTAAATATGTACATATTATATACATATTCCGTATCTCAATCCTTGCAGAGTTATGGCCAACTTGAAAAGAAAAGGACAAAGGAAAAAAAAAAATAAAAAAAGTAGACAGAATCAAACATGAGCAATTTGAATCTTCTATACGAGCATACCAAATGAATTGGCAGCACAACTTTCCAAAATCATTTACAGAAATGAAAGTAAATCAGTGGTCCTAGACCATCATGAACCCCACTGCTACGCACAGACGCTAATTATTTTTTTGGCTAGAACTCAACATCATTAATATCAGCACCAACTGGGAACAAATAATACCAAATGACAACCAGACTGGAAAAAGAAAAAAAAAATCTCTTCTTCTATACAGTGAATCTCCTATCGCTTTCAGCAAATGCCGCCCTGATGAGAACACCACCAATGACCGGATAAACAAAATGCGGTTCAGAAACTGAGCTTCCTGATTTGAGCAAAAATTCCCGAGAGGAATTTTGAATAATACGGCCTTCAAGGCCAAGTCAGGTAGAAAGATGGATACAAAGCATTAAATCACTCCTTATTCATCTGAGAGAGGTATGCATTGTCAGCATTTTCGAGACGATCCCTGAACATAGCCCACTCATATCTGCACCTGGCTCGCACCTGTGCATGAACAGAAAGAGAGACAAAGGCTACTTTAAGACTGTCGTTGATATATCAGGACAGAGAAAAACAAGAGGCAATTGCATGTGCATATTTCAACTCCGGAAACGGAAAATGGAGGCTTGGAGTCCCTCATACATACCCCTTCCCATGGAGCTCTCCCATTCTCCGGCTGCCCCTAAACGTTTATCAGAAAAGTCACGACAGTGAGATTATAAGCAAGAAATAAACATTTCACAAAGATACAGGGAACAATGAGGTAAGCAGAGGAAAAGATGCTTATACTAAGATTATTAAGACTAGCAAACAACTCGCCTTTTTGGTGGTAAATTCTAAGTAAGTGATTAGTGTCAAGTCATTCGATTCTATACAACAAAAATCAGTTTCCAAATAAATTCTGAACTTCCAGATGAATATTTTGATAAAGTTCCAGGAAAAAACAGGAAAACTAGATTGAACATCTTTTAAAATGGCCGAAGTTGAACCGCAAAACTGAAATCTTTCCAGTCATTCAATCAAATGCTCAGATTTCACAAAACACAAACTTGGTTCATTCATAAACTACATTTTGTTCACAACAAAATAGAATGCAGAAGTAACACCCTTAATTATATTCCTGTCGCATAGTCTGTTTTCTGTTCATATACTACTAGCATATTGGAAGTGAAAGCCACTATCAAAACCTATGTTGCAAGTTGATGGCTCACCTGGTTTCCAAGAGAAGGTATTACTTGATGAATAATCCATTGTGAATCAACCACCCCAATTTTTTCATGAGCAGGCTGTTGAGCAAAATAAAACCAGTTAAAACCAACTAAAAATAATAATAATAATACCGCATCAAAGATGTGAAGTTGCTCTAATTGTTTGAAACATGAAATTTGTTTTGCATGTCTAAAGTAATCACATGAGTAGCTTTCCCAAGGATTTTTCTTTTCCGGAAAATATTGTGAGAGACATTATTCCGAGTTTCCTTCCTAATGGAATTACAAGAATTGAACGGTAAAAAGAAAATTGAGCCCACAACATCAGCATAGTATATTTCATCTTTCAAAAATGCAGGGTCAAAAGAAATTGACTGTAAAACATAACCTGCTATCACTAATAAAAAAGAGAGGGCTGTCAGAGATTAAAAACACTGACCTCCACGCATCTTCTTAGTGCAAAATCCAATCCCCAGCCATGCACCAAATCATTCTACAAACACATTGTTAAAGAATAATTATAAAGATAAACTACAAAATGAGAAACATTGGAAAGAGACGTGTTTAGACTGATGACAAACTGTAAACATGCATCTCATCTCACTTTATCTTCACAAACTCACTCCGCATGGAAAATTTTTCACTTTGAAAATAAAGAAGCATTTTGCATTTTTCGACTCTTCTGAGATTTCATCTAATTTTAATTAGCAAATGCATGACTGTCTAAACTAACATTGCCACACAAGCCTAGAATATAATATACCTGAATCATATGCCATACACAACGCCAAGCCTCTCGAGAAAACACAGGGGCCATGATTTCCACAAAGCTGAGGCATGAGAATGGATTAACACATATTCATGTGCAAGTGGATAAACAAACAGAGGGGAGAGAGAGACAGAGCATACGCAGCACATGGAGGTAAATGTGGGTCCGCACACCAGCCTGGTTTCTCCTCTGTATCCCTGTCCAATCCCAGTTATATGAAAAATCTCTTAAGGTAAAACAAAAATGATTTTGAAGATATCATGTAACCTCATCCACTAGTTGATGAAAGAGATTGAGTACTTGTGAACTTCACTGTCACCTCTCCTCTTCGTCATCTGCCATGTAAGTCCATTATTGGGCTCAAGACCTGGTTGAGAGATTTCCAGACCATGTTTTTTGACTAGCTGGATATACCTAGTAATTCATATGAACAAGTTAAAAAAAGAAGCATGAAAGATAGGGTCAGTCAGGGACATCACCTGTTCATGGGCCAGGCTTCGACAGGAAAAAAGTTTAAAAAGCAAAGTAAACCTGCCAAAAACACGGCCCGTGAACAGGTCCACATATGTGTCAAAGTCAGAACTCACTTCTCTGCATTAAAATGCTCCACTCCAAGATCTTCATCCCATATGAAAATGTATTCATAAGCAGAAACAATATCAGGATGCAAAAACCTCTTTGCATACCACCTGAAAAACATATTTAGTATGAATGAGGGAGTGTTGCAAAATTATTCTCTACCTGCACAACAATGAGACTTAGCAGCCTCAACAACAGAGAACTGCTGAAATGCTTAAATGCATCCAACGATTTTCAAACTAACATTACCTAGAACTTCAATTAAATGCAAAATATGCCACAAACTTTACCATTTTGTTTGTCTTCGTACGCTAACATGGATTGCACTCCTTGACCACTCAAATTGGTCCCATTCAGTGACCCGACCATCATAGTGAAAAAGCATTATTGTGAAATCATCAGAAAACTACCACAAATACAAAGAAATTAAGCCTCAGTATCCATGTAATTGAGGAAAAAAAATGGAAAAAGAAAGGAGAGAAAAAAAAAGAGAGGCACTAAGTGGTTTTTCCTCACAACCTTTCTAATAGCTGCATTGATGTTGTCCCTTTGATCATAACCGACTGTAAATGTTACCAAGTATTTTGGCTTCTTTTTGAGATCCTGCAAATGCATAACAACTTTTACAAGACATACATACACGTAAAACAGTAGTTTCTCATTCATAGGGGAGGTCATACATGCTTCCAATTCAATAAGCATGAATAGTTAGAATTATAAAATTTATCATGGATATTCAGATATATCTGCCAAATTCTTTCAGATCCTAGAGTTGCAACTTAGAATTAAAATCAGCTAGCGAATAAAACTTTCCCCAATGTGCACTTTCATGAAAGCACGAGTCAAAGCCTTATATTTTTATTTGCAGCTCATGTGTCACCCTAGCCTACTTCACTTTTGGAGTCAAATCATTTGATTTGATTCCCAACCACACCAGTTGAACTATGAAGTGAATCACTGATGACCTGGATTGTGTGTGAGTCAGGCAAATCAATCGATTATTTTCTTATAGGGGCTATAGGATCTTTAAAGTTTTATATTTAACTCAAATTTTATAACGAAAAATGTTTCGAAGCTCTCCTTTAGCATTGTCGTTCTACCTACCACTCTTTTCTCTTGCTGTTATCTACTTTTGTCAAGTTACGACATTCTATACACCTATGTAATTGTGACTTACTATTAACTAGTCATTTTACACTTTTCATTTTGTTTTCTTAATTAAGTTTAGCTTAAATTGGAATTTCCACCACATGCACAATAACATCATTGTCCCAAATTTTAGGTTCATGATTTACAATTGTAAAATATATTATTGTGATAGATTCTATACTACTATATCATAAAGCACATTTCTAGTTGGTCAAATTAGCCATTTGTCAAATACATAAAATTTAAATATATTTACCTATTTTACACATACATCATTATTTTAAATCAAATTTGAGGGTTTGCAATGAATTTTACAATTCAAGCCAATTCAATTCTCAATCCTTGATTCACATAATGAAGATTTTGATTCTTGATTTCACAACTATGGCCATCATAATTATTAAAGTATAACCAAAAAAAAATTATACATGTCACAGGGCAAACATAACATGGGGATCGGCAGTGCCCTGTCTTTCATTGCTAAAATCCCTTCTTTTTACTGGATAGGACTAGTCTATTGAATCACACATGTTATAAGAGAAACAAATGATTTTTTTCCCCGCAAAGATGGTCACAAAGGAGAGAAATTTATAGAATTGAATTAACTCTTTGCATAATACCAAAAGCTCTACAGGAGGTAATGAACAATATGATACAATTAGAAACTAGAATCAACTATGAAAGTATTATCAGACTTGTAAAATATCTGTTCACCCAAATATGTGCGTCCAATTGGTATCTAAAACTCATGAAATGCATATTCCCAATTGTTACATTTTTAGTATCAATTTAGTGCAGTATACGGATATAATGACAACTTCATGTCAGAGCTAGAATAGTTGCGGCTACAACCAAATACCCAAAAAGCTATTAGTCATCCTATTCCAGCAGTGTTGCAGCATTTTAACATTAGAAGTTACAAAATTGGAGAAAGGTAGAAAGAGATCCAGCTTATTCCAGCTATACATACCTCACTAGGTTCACCCCACAATCTGCGCAGGTACAAGTCAGATTCCGGCACAATTATTCCTGAAGGTAATAACTCTGTACCACGAGGCTTGGTTGGAACATAAATCTGGAAGTAAGCAAACAAGCCATGTTTTTAAATTGGAAAAATTTGTAAAGAACATCTGTATGTAAACTTATTAGGGCATGTCTAGGATAAGCCCCACATGTACCGTAGAGACATTGCCTCCTCCAAGAGTATTGAAAGATTTGCTTGGGGGTATATCTTTGGTTGAGGGAATATCTTTTCTTGAGTGTATATCTTGGCTAGAGGGAGTATCTTTGCTCGAGCTTATATCTTTTCTGGAGGGTATGTCTTTGCTGGAGGGAATATCTTTGCTCGAGCTTATATCTTTGCCAGAGGGTATGTCTTTGCTGGAGGGAATATCTTTGCTCGAGCTCATATCTTTCCTTGAGGGAATATTTTGGCTTGAGGGCATATCTTTGCTTGAGGGTATATCAGGGGGTGATAGCAAGCTTGAATGTATGTGAATCTGCCACAGTGAAGCAAAAATTAATCGGATGACAAACATCTCCTTTAATACACAAGTACAAGGGAAGGTCAGCAAACCTTGGTTAGTGAAACTGGTGGAAATGAAATACCAACGAAAAATCCAAATAAAACTGCCAAAATTATTGTCAGAATAAACTTGGAACTATCATTTGTTTTCCTAGAAAGCCCACTGCAAGAGGAAAAAAAGACCAATCACCTATAAGCATAATCTAGCAGCAGTCTTGAGGTGCAGATAACAGAAGTATAAAAACAATATAAACACAAATGTGCTCACTATTCTAAGGTAAAAGTCTATGAAATAAAATAAACATATTAACTAAACCTGCGGCTTAGTGATCCCATCTTGGCATTCATTTTTTCCTTTTAACACTCAAGTCAGGAAGATCAGATGCAATAAAAAAGAAATCAAATCCTTGAGCATGTTTAATATGGCAGTCTTCAACAAGAAGGCCCAGGAGTTGTTCAGCAAAGCACTAGTCCTGAAATGCATAGTAGTTTCAGATTCAGAATACGCAACCAAACACATTATAATTAAAATTGCAAGGATACACAGATTACTTTGCCCATATATTTTATCATTTTTATTTTGAAAATTACAAAACTCCCAAAAAAAAAAAAGGAGAGAGAGAGATACACAACACTCATATTCAAAAAGTACCAAACATCCTAGTCTATTGTAAGAAAGTGATAAATTACAAAGATTTTAAATTCATACAAATACAAATCTTTTACATAAAATGAACTGATTGAGAACTACCAGTACAGTGTAAAACAGCCTAGAACGTGCACCAGGTAATTTTTTTTTTGTCTAAGTTGTGAATTTTCCTAAACTTCTAGGGAAATACAAAGGTAAGATTACACTCTTTCATGATAAAAGAATACTTAATAGAGCTGATCAAAGCCCGATTTCCCATCATAAGACAATTAATATATCGTTATTATCATAATTTTCTTTGAAAATGAAACATGGAAAATCAAAATCCAAGATTAACAAACAACTCGCATGGCCATTGCGTTAAAACGCAGACTAAATTGATCATAATGATCAATCAGAATTTTCTAACCGACTAAGTCGAGAAAAAAAAAAAAGAAAAGGAAACTAAAGAAAACAAGAAAAGTAAAAATAAAATTGAAATGAAACAGTAAAATAATTTTTTTAGGGTTTGAAACTTACCAGCTTCAATGGATCCAATGCAGAAATGCTGAGAGACTGGAACCTCAAAAGAGGGAGAGAGCGCGACAGATTTGCAAAGGTCCGCTTACAGAAGCTGGAAAAATTAAATAAACTGATTTTTTTTGACAAAACTACCCCGCCTTAACTTAAATTTGGGGAAACTTTCCAAACCTATTGTATTTTTCTTAACCATCAGACACGATATAATATTTTTTTTAGGCTTAATTTTTAAAAATAAATTTATTAAAAAAATATTATAGATATATATTATATATAAAAAAAAAACTCAATGGTAGTATTTTTAAATTAACTAATTTATTCAGATATATCAGGCAATACAAAGTAAAAATGCATCCCATGATTTTTAAATGTTAATGATGACTTCTTAAACTTTTTAATTCACTCATATTATATTCCATTTAAATGGAGCTATTAAAATTAAAATGTATAATTTATTAATTTAATATGAAATTAAATTAAAATGATTGTGGTATACCGAAATATAAAAATGAAAGAAAAAGCCAACTAATAGGATGATATGGATTTTCTTTAGTTGTTTGCGAGTTTGAGGTTGAAATCACTGATGCTCCGTTTTAATGCTCACATCCTCCAAGGAAATGGAAAGATTAGGATTTAGAGTTGCCTGAAATCAGAACAAGTAGGAAGTTTGGCAAACGAAATCTTGAATGCGAGCTGAGAAAAATAAAAACAAAATCCATTCTCATATTCCTATACTTATAAGCATTTTTTACATTGGACATTTCCATAATTTTTTTTTATTAAATTTATATATTTTAATATGAGATAAAACGCAGTTTTTTTATAAACGATACGTTAGTGCATATATTACAATCACGTTAGTGCATATATTACAATCGCCATTTATAGCACGTCATGATTACAAAATTTATTTTCTAAAATTTTGCATATTAAATTTTTACAATTTTCTATACTTAATCATATTACAAAAAATGACGTATTTTTTAACGGCGATTGAAATATATGCGCATTAATTCATTTATAAAAGATAGTATATTATTTCGTATTAAATATGGAAACCTCGTCAAGAATACCTTTTGTAAAAAGATCAAATGTAAAAATTTTAAAAATTCAGATATTTAAAAATGGGTTTTGCCAAAATAAAATTCTCTAGCTCTTCATCTGTTATGCTCTTAATATGGAGAATTCTGGTATTTCACAAGGAAAGCATTGTTGGATGTTGGGGAATTGCGGAATTTCACACCTAATGTGCTGTTGTGTTATGAGAATTTCACGTTGTGTTACATACATGTATAAATACATACTCAAAATCAACATTATTTCACAAAAATTAGTTAGTTTGGTTTTGAAAAAAGTGAAAAAAATTATATAATTTATAGCACCACAAATTCTTTATATATCAATAAAATGGCACGAACATAAGTACTTGGGTAGACTTATTTTTAATTTAAAATTTTATCCTTAATTTTTTGGGTCGGAGTCGATTCATACACATTTTTAGAATTGAATTCTCAAATTCAAGTCAAAATTGATATAAAAAGAAAAAGCTCATTTTAACGCAATTCATATAAATGGTTTCTAAAATTTTATCTTTATTATATTTTAAAATAATTTAACGATCTATTTTATCTCTAGTGATTTTGATACATAAAAATTTTATCTTTATTATATTTTTGGCCCGTCTATTTCTAATCCAACCCAAATCCGTCCAACTCGCCCAATTTGCCACTTCTACATAAAATTAACATAATTTTTATACCATATATTTTAGGAAAAATATATCACCAAACTCCTGATTTTTTTGAACGTTTTTTTTGTTAAGTTTATACTTTTATTTTGCAACATTAACCTCCCGAACTTTTATTTTTTTATGCATTAAGTACTCAATAGATAAAAAACATGAAATTAAACAATACATTCCTTTTCACAAGCTTTTATTATTTGTATCTTAACCTCAATTTGATATGTCATAATTAATAACTTTATCAATTTGACGTTGAAATACTAACCGGCAATGCTAGATAACTTAAAATTGAGAAAAAGCATGCAAAAGCGTATTAAATTAATATTTAGATGCATATGCTAAATGTTGAAAAGTCCACATTTGTGGCTCATTGTTGACAAATTGTTTTTGAATAGTTTTTTTGAGTAATCCCACATCGGGAATTTATGAGGGAATGGGGGAATTGTAATGCTATAAATATAGCCCTCATTTCCTAATCCAATCCATCCCAAAATTGCCAATCTTTCTAAGGCAATTAGTAAATATTTCACTTGTATTATTTCTTTGAAATAGTGAAATATAATATTAGTAGTGTCCGAGGACGTAGGCATAATTGGCCGAACCTCGTTAAATTCTGGTGTTCTTTATTTGTCTATTTAATAGCTATTGTCGGGTATATTGTTAGTGAATTATTGTACTGTTAAATTACTTAGGAAAATTCTATCTTGAGAATTTTACCTTATGTGATTTTTCAGTACAATCGTTTATGCTTTATTCACCTGCTCAATAGTGTTCGAGGTGAATTTGGTGGAAATCAACCCGAGTTTCCACAACAATTGGTATCAGAGCCAAGGTTCTTTCTTAGTATGCTCTGTGGTTGCAGCATAGGCTGATCTTCCACATCAGAAAAGATTTTTCCTTGTGTTATTGGCATTCCGCATCGACAGCTATTGAATAGTAATTGTAGCTGAAATGACAAATCCACCCACTTCGTCTTTCTCGTCCAATATGATGGCAAATGCAAGAGTTGCGGTGGAAATTTTTGATGGTACGGGTCATTTTGGCATGTGGCAAAGTGAGGTTCTAGACGCTCTCTTTCAGCAAGGTCTAGACATTGCCCTTGAAGAAAAGAAACCAGATGATGTTGATGAGAAAGAATGGAAGAAACTTAATCGTTTGGCATGTAGTACAATTCAATCGTGCCTTCTAGAGAGCAAAAGTATGCTTTCTCGAAAGAAATTTTTGCAAGTAAATTGATGAAAGCGCTGGAGGAAAAATTCTTGACGAAAAGCTGTCAGAATAAGCTTCACATGAAGAAAAGACTGTTTCGTTTCAATTATGTTGCGGGTACCACAATAAATGATCACATCACCAGTTTTAATCAGTTAGTCGCTGATTTATTGAATTTGGATGTGACATTTGAAGATGAAGACCTGGCTTTAATGTTGTTGGGATCGCTTCCTGAGGAGTTTGAGTTTCTTGAAACGACTCTACTTCATGGGAAGGCTGCTGTGACTCTCAGTGAAGTTTGTGCTGCCTTGTATAGTTATGAACTGAGAAAGAAGGACAAGAAAGAAAGCACAAGTGGAGCTACAGAAGCTCTAGTAGTGAGAGGTCGGTTGCAGAGTCAGACTAGAGGAAAGAAAGGGAGATCGAAGTCGAGGCCCAAATTGGGCAAAGACGAATGTGCCTTTTGTCGAGAAAAAGGGCATTGGAAGAAAGATTGTCCTAAGCTGAAGTATAAGGGCAAACCTGATAAGGGAAAGGCTGTTACAGATTCAAATGTAGCTGAGTGTAATGATGAAGACTCAGATTTCTCACTTGCTGTTACATCATCAACTAGCTCTTCTAGTGTATGGCTGCTTGATTCAGGCTGCAGTCATCATATGTGTCCCCATCGGGATTGGTTCTATGAATTTAGAGAACTAGAAGATGGAGTTGTTTATATAGCAAATGATGTCTCTCTCAACACACATGGGTTGGTTCCATTCGTTTGAAAAACCATGATGGATCAATCAGAATCTTGAAGGATGTTCGTTATGTGCCCAGTTTGTCAAAGAATCTCATTTCCGTGGGAGCTCTAGAAGAAAAGGGTTTCGAGGTACGAGCAAAAGGTGGAGTAATGAAGATAATTTCTGGTGCACTTGTGGTGTTAAAGGGAATTCGAAAGAATAACAGATTGTACCACTATCAAGGTACTACTGTTATTGGCACAACAGCAGTAGCTTCTACTGGTGAAAAGAAGTCAGAAGCAACCAGGTTATGGCATATGCGCTTGGGGCATGCAGGTGCAAAATCCTTGAATCTCCTGGTGAAACAAGGATTATTGAAAGGAGTTCAGACTTGCAAATTGGATTTTTGCGAGCATTGTGTCAAAGGGAAAAAGACAAGAGTCAAATTTGGAACAGCAATCCATGATACCAAGGGTATTTTGGACTATGTTCATTCTGATGTATGGGGACCTTCCAAGACGACTTCTTTGGGAGGAAAACACTACTATGTGACCTTTGTTGATGATTTTTTCCGGAGAGTTTGGGTGTATACTATGAAGACTAAGGATGAAGTGCTAGGAGTTTTCCTCAAATGGAAAAAGATGGTGGAAACTCAAACAGGCCGAAGGATCAAACATCTCCGTACAGATAACGGCGGAGAATACAGGAGTGATCCATTTATGAAGGTGTGTGAAGATGAAGGCATTGTCAGACACTTCACAGTCAGAAATACACCACAACAGAATGGGGTGGCAGAACGCATGAACCGGACATTACTGGAGAAAGTTCGGTGTATGTTGTCCAATGCTGGGTTGGGCAGAGAATTTTGGGCTGAAGCTATTACATATGCTTGTCATCTCATTAATCGCCTACCATCTAGTGCTATTGGTGGTAAAACGCCATTGGAGAAATGGTTTGGAAAATCTGCTACAGATTATAATTCCTTACATGTATTTGGTTCCACTGCATACTATCACATTAAGGAATCAAAATTGGATCCACGTGCAAAAAAAGCAATTTTCATGGGGATCACCTCTGGTGTGAAAGGATATCGACTTTGGTGCCCAGAGTCAAAGAAAATAATTTTCAGCAGGGATGTTACCTTTGATGAATCTACCATGTTGAGAAAGGTGACAAATGAAAGTGTTGAGCAAACAGATGGTACTCCAAAACAGGTGGAGTTTGAAAGTAAAATTGTTATCCCAGCAAATGATGAAGCAGATGCAGAAACTCCTATGGTAGACGAGGAGTCAGATGAAGAAGAGGTTTTAACCCAAGAACCTACACAGCAACCTGAATCAATTGCATTAAGTAAGCCAAAGAGGACAATCAAAAAGCCTGCTCGCTATGTTGATATGGTGGCTTACGCATTCCAAATTGCAACAGATGACATTCCTACCACTTATAATGAAGCAGTCAAAAGTTCAGAAGTAGAGAAGTGGAGGAAAGCCATGAATGATGAAATGCAGTCCCTTCATAAGAATCAGACGTGGGAGTTAGCTACTCTACCGAAGGGAAAGAAGGCAATTGGATGCAAATGGGTATATGCAAAGAAAGATGGATTTCCTGACAAGGATGATGTGCGCTACAAAGCAAGGCTGGTGGCTAAAGGCTACGCTCAGACGGAGGGAATTGACTATAATGAAGTTTTTTCTCCAGTTGTAAAACATTCCTCTATTCGCATTTTGTTGGCTTTGGTAGCACAATTGGATATGGAACTAGTTCAGTTGGATGTAAAAATTGCATTTTTACATGGAGACTTGGAGGAGGAAATCTATATGGCTCAGCCCGAAGGATTTAAAGTTGCTGGTAAAGAAAATATGGTGTGCAAGCTTGAAAAATCATTGTACGGATTGAAGCAATCTCCGAGGCAGTGGTACAAACGATTTGACAAGTTTATGATGGGACAGAAGTACACAAGAAACAAATATGATCATTGTGTGTATTTGCGCAAGCTACAAGACGGATCCTACATATATCTTCTTCTTTATGTTGATGATATGTTGATAGCTTCCAAGAGTCTGATAGAGATTGAGAAGTTGAAGACTCAGCTGAACAGGGAGTTCGAAATGAAGGATCTAGGTGAAGCCAAGAAGATTCTCGGTATGGAGATAAGCAGAGATAGGGAATTGGGGAGACTTTGTTTGACTCAGAAACAGTATCTGAGAAAAGTGCTAAAGCGTTTTGGCATGAATGAAAAGTCAAAACCTGTTAGTACTCCTCTTGCTCCTCATTTCAAGTTCAGTGCATCTTTGTCTCTAAAGAATGAAGCAGAACGAGAATACATGGCAAAAGTACCATATGCAAATACTGTTGGTAGCTTGATGTGTGCTATGGTGTGTACAAGGCCCGACATTTCACAGGCAGTTGGGGTTGTGAGCAGGTATATGCATGATCCTGGAAATGAACATTGGCAAGCTGTGAAATGGATTCTACGGTACATTCTGAACACCGTAGATGTTGGTTTGGTATTCCAGCGGGATAATCAAGATGGTCAATGTGTAGTTGGATATTGTGATTCCGACTATGCTAGTGATTTGGACAAACGGCGATCAACTACTGGTTATGTGTTTACTCTTGCGAAAGCACCGGTTAGTTGGAAGTCTACTTTACAGTCAACAGTTGCTTTGTCCACTACGGAGGCAGAGTATATGGCAGTTACAGAGGCTGTGAAGGAGGCAATTTGGCTTCAAGGGTTGCTTGGTGAATTAGGGGTTCAACAGAAGCACATCAAAGTGCATTGTGATAGTCAGAGTGCTATTCATTTGGCAAAAAATCAAGTTTACCATGCAAGGACGAAGCATATCGATGTTCGTTATCACTTTGTACGAGAGGTTCTGGAAGAAGGTGGAGTAACAATCCAGAAGATTAGGACCACTGAGAATCCTGCTGATATGTTCACAAAAGTGGTGACTGCGGTCAAGTTGCAACATTGTTTGGATTTGATCAATATTGTTAAATGTTGAAGTTGGGCGCTTTGAAGCGCATTTGGGACACTACTATAATTGAGCTTGTGAGAGATTTGAAAATGTGAAATTCGCCAAGGTGGAGATTTGTTGAAAAGTCCACATTTGTGGCTCATTGTTGACAAATTGTTTTTGAATAGGTTTTTTGAGTAATCCCACATCGGGAATTTATGAGGGAATGGGGGAATTGTAATGCTATAAATATAGCCCTCATTTTCTAATCCAATCCATCCCAAAATTGCCAATCTTTCTAAGGCAATTAGTAAATATTTCACTTGTATTATTTTTTTGAAATAGTGAAATATAATATTAGTAGTGTCCGAGGACGTAGGCATAATTGGCCGAACCTCGTTAAATTCTGGTGTTCTTTATTTGTCTATTTAATAGCTATTGTCGGGTATATTGTTAGTGAATTATTGTGCTGTTAAATTACTTAGGAAAATTTTATCTTGAGAATTTTACCTTGTGTGATTTTTCAGTACAATCGTTTACGCTTTATTCACCTGCTTAATAGTGTTCGAGGTGAATTTGGTGGAAATCAACCCGAGTTTCCACGACACTAAAGGCATGCCAAATGAAAAGTACAATTTAATTTCACATTTTAGGCCAATTTGAGAAGTTAACGTGTAAAAAAATAAAACTTAAAGGATTCAATATTTCAAAATAAAAATATAGGAACTTAATAGAAAAATTTGAAAAATTTAGGTGTTTAGTGATACATTTTTTATTGCTTTAAAATTCGTACTATCACAAAATTCTTATAATAAAATTATAAAAAAATATATTTAAAAATTATTCTTAATAATTTTAAATTGAATGCTAATATAAAATATTCAGAATATAAGAAAATCATTTTACATTATTCTTTTTTTCAAACTTTATTCATTAAAAACAAAAGAATTACATATTTATGTATGTATAACATATAAAAAATTATTTTTTATAATTATAATATATGAATATCATAAAATCGCAAATGACACTTAAATCAGTCATAAATGGATCGTACAAAATACAATGCATTGAATTGTATTGGATGATGAATCTAGCTAAACCGATTCGACTGGATTTGGATCAGATTTTATACTGAGGTTTATAAAGATTTACCACATAAATAATAATAATAATAATAATAATAATAATAATAATAATAATAATAATAATTACGTAGACAAATCAGAATATGGCTTTAGCAATAGGCAGAACATGCATGTCCCATCCTCTAAATATTGACCTTTTTATTATTATTACTATTGCTAAAGCCATATTCTGATTTGTCTACGTAATTATTATTATTATTATTATTATTAATTTTGTAAAGTATTTAACAATCTTTAAGGCCTAGGCAAACAAAATTTCCTATAAATCAGAAGAAAATTTGCAGCAATGAAGAAAATCAAATCTTTTTCATTTCTTGTTGGAGAAAATGTAGAAAAGCCACTTTTGGCTTTACACAATGACAAATAAGAATTCTTGCTTCATGTTCCCTTTCAATTACATTTCCTCTAATTAATGATGTATCAACAAAAAAAACCAAAACTAAGATTAGAACAGTACAAGCAATTGTATGATTTCATATTTTCAATGAAACAAAGAATTAATGAGTCTTTTGATCTGATCATGATCATCAGAATTTCGCGCATCGAATAGGCAGACCAGTTTCATGATCAACGGCAACAGTTTCAGTAACATTATCACATCTAAGCACATCTTGTCCCAGCTTTGCACCAGCAGATTTAAGACCCTTAAGTGAAACAGGCTGGTTGAAGAGGTTAAGTGATGGCAATTTTGATGCAGGAGGCAGTTTCCCATTAGGTAAGAAGTTCCTAAAATCATCCTTCAACAATGGAACCTCGAAATCTGTCTTGTCGTGTCTAACAACATTGTCTTTAGCACTAATATGAGCTCCTGGTTCCATATGATTCGTCGAAAAGCTTGCCTGGTTAGGGAAATTTGGATATAAACTTACATACCCTCTAAGATACATCATGTCAATCAGGAATTTCTTCCATGAAGCTTGCCATCCATTAGTTCTAGACTTGGGAATCTGAACCGGGTTTGCTTTTGCGTCTTCGGTGAATCTCATGTTCATGTAAACATAGAATTCTCTCCACAATTTTGGGAAGAAAACTGCTCCCCAACTGCAGGGGAGTTGATGGAGATAAGGTGTGTGTGGATTGATTCTTTTGAAGAACTCAGTTGGATTCCATTTAGGCCTTTCTTTCACTACCTCGACGATTTTTGGCGTGTAGAGTGAGATTGAAGATAGCTCAGGGAATGAGATTTGAGGATCATAATGGTATGCTAAAAGAGCATATTTGATCCATAGATAGTAATATGGAGAGACTTCTATATCATCTTCAAGCAATAGCCCATAATCATCGTCGCTTGCCGGGTACCAACTCTCACTTACTGCTCTAATTAGGCCTCCTTGGATGATTCTCCTTCTTAGTGTTTTAGTTCCATGAGTCCAGTTGAATGAATTTACAAGCCTAATAGTTTCTGCATCCACTTTACTATCCATATTGAAGCTGATAGGTATGTCATCCCCTAGATAGTACGCATTGGCGAGCGAATTCAGGAGCCTTGATAGAGATTGAGCACGGTTTTGAGTGATTATGTTCACTGATACCCGCATTTTGTTCCAATCTGCACGCAGAAAACAGAATTCGGTATTACTAAGCTAAAGCTTATTAGTACATATGGTTAACAAAATTAGTATGCATACTTACTTGGCAAAGCAGTTGATCTAAGATCAGCCATCCAAAGAACTTTGGATATAGAACGTCTAGGCAGGAGGATCATTGTCGTAGTGTTAGTATTCGTTTCGGTTGCCATTGTTAAAGCTTTCTTAACATTAATATCAATATCAGAAACTGTGATTACCACACTAGGATTATGAATCTTGATCAGTCCTTTCATGCTAGAGTAAACTGCCTGCACAACAGGAACTTCAGAATTTGATATTCCTGATACTTGCCCAATTGCCAAATCGAAAATCTTGAATCTTCTCTCCTTGCAGACCAATTTAGGCCAATTTAGAGCAGTTGTAGCATCTTCGCAAGGGCAAAAATTTCCTCCAGAAACAACAATGTAGGCCTTTTTACCCACAGTAGACCTGAACTTTTCGAGAAGGGGAGCGAGTGCTTTAACTTCATCGATGGAATGAGCGTAGAAGAGGGCATCAATTTTTTGAGGATACATTGCTGCCCATTGTGTCACATAACCAGTAGAAAGTGCCTTCCACCATTGATCATCTCTTACTTGAACAGTGTCCTTGAAAATTACAGTTGTTTCTGATACATAAGCAAGTCTATGCTCACTATCTCCCCATGTTTGCTCATCATTCGGATCGATTGGAACCACATATGATCCTGCATTTCTGTACTTCTGAAGCTGATAGCTGCATATCAGATTTTTTTTATCAGGTATCATATATAATTTACTGCAATTATTTCTCAAGATTATGGTATTGACATGGTAAATAATAAGTTCAGGCAAATCAATGATAAAAAATTCTTTATAATGGATATGTTGGTGTCATCCAGATTTTATATATGCTCATCAATATTAAATATCCAATGATACTGAACTATCTCCTAATCAAACTAATGCTCAATAATGTGCAGATAGTGCACATTCTTCCAACTAAGTTATCTATTTGCTTTTTCCAGGAATCTTAAGCATTATATCTTGAGTGCATTAGTAAATAATTAATTTAGAACAGACAAATTAATGGATTCAAAAATCTTTGTAGTGGAAACAGTACTCAGAGTGCCCATCTTGAAATGGAAATAGAAAATATTGGCATTATTAATAAGTATAATAGATTATTAATAAACAAAAAAGTTGACCATAATTTTTTTTTTTAAAAAAAAGAAAAGGTAGTTAGGCTAAGAAGATTCCTGTATTGAATATTTCTATCATATTAGTATAAAATTAATATTTCAAATGCTTGAACTTAATCCGCATTTTAGAACAAGTCAGTTGCATATTATATAACTTCTAATCTTAACCATTAATTTTTACCCTTCAACTTTTTCAAATAGGGTAGATTTTGCCCCTAACTTTTTTTTTTAATCAATTTTTGTTCAAAACTATTCAAAAAAGGTGATTTTACCCTCACCTCATATGACTATATATTAATCACATAATATCATGTATCGTCTATAAAATGCTATATATTGTCGAATTTAAGAATAAAATATGTTCATATTGATAAGTTTTAAGGCAAAAATTATCTTTTTCATTTTTAAATAAAAGTAAAATCTCTCAATTTCAAATAGTTAGGAAGCAAAAATTGATTGAAAAAATTATAGGAATAAAATCTCCCTATTTCCTATACTTGAGGGCCCAAAAAAAATGCCAAACAAGCCGATGAAAAACTGCCAAGTTGTATATATATAATTTGGTTTATGAATGAATTCATAAATCTTAGTCCAGGTAATAAAATTTGCTAACATAGAATAGTTCTTTCTTAAAATTATGACGAAGTCGTTTATAATATATTAATGAACAGGTTACCAACTCAATATGAATTTAATTATTGTCACGATCAAACTCAATATATGCAATCACAAACAGCCTTTACCTATAAGATTATGCAATTAAAAACCATTAAAAAAACACACACACATTTATCAGCTTAAATCATTTAATAGTAGCATAAAATGGAAATGAAAAATGTAAGCATACCTAAGATGAAGATCTTCTCCAGTCATGAAAGTCATAGGTGCCTCAATGAAAAGTGTCTTAATAAGATCTGCAGATAAAAACCAAGAACTAGAAAGAAAATCTACCTGCACAATTTTATCAACTGTAATGTCATAAGCAGGATCAGGCAAGTATAAACCAGCCTCCTTAGATCGAAATTTTCGATAACTAGGGAAGGTAAAATCCTTCTGCCTGAAAGGCAAAATCCTCCCAATGCTGCCTAAAACAGAATTCTGATACTTATCAGTTCCTGCTATATGTGACAAAATCTGCAGCATTTTCCTTCCTGGAATCATATCATCATCCACAATGTACACAAGATCAGCTTCGGTCTGTAACGCCATTTGGAATCTCCCATAGTACTTGAAATCATAGCTAGAGCTGATAAAGCTGATCCTTGAATCATTATAGCTATCCACAATTCTTTTAAGTGAGACCTCATTGGGGCTGCCAAATGCCAGCACCCAAACATGGTGAAAAGGATGAGTCTGTTGCAGCAAAGAATCAAGCTGTGAACACAAAGTTTTTCTCTTGAAATGGTTCAAGATTACTGTGATTTTTGGTTTATTAGGACCGCGTAAATCCCACTTAGACTTCATTGCCATTAGCTCAGAAAGAGTTTCTGTACCAAAAGACTTGCTTTGAAACTCTCGTACCTCATCATAGAGCTCTCTTTTGAGCTTGATCATTTGGGCATCATTAGACTTCTTCTGCTCGAAATCAATCTTTTCATGCTCGCAAACTTCTGATGGAGTGATTGGTTGAATTTCTGCACTTAGAAGAGAAGCAGACCTACCAACAACATGCTGTGGAACTATGAATTGTTTCCATTGATAAGCAATTCTTGTTGCCCACGTAAAGTCAGGTTTTGTTCTTAAATCCACAGCAGGACTCATATAATACAGCAAGAAAGTTGCATAAACAGCAAATCCAAGTTGCAGACAAGTAAGAGCAGCAACAAGCTTAGCAGAAGCAGGACTTTTAGTACTTGTCTTCAATTTTGTCCTGCCTCCAACATAATCATTCATTAATCCTTCCAAGTAATCCCCACTTTTTGTAGATGAATTTCTTACCAAACCCATTTCTGGAAATTATTCATACACTAAACCTGCATTGAGAAAAATAACAAACACATCATTACAAAAACTTAAAGCTATAAACTTTTTACTATCTGAAAACAGAGACTTGAACTTGACACTGACCCAGTAACACCAAAATCTTTCTTTAAACACCAAGATTCAGTTGAATATGAGAGAAAATAGGCAATGAAAGTGATGGAGAAAAGCTAAAAATCAAAGGGTGTTGAAAGGTTTGAGGAGCAATGAATCTTGTGCCTATGTATTTATATATGAGAACAAAAAGAGAGATTAAAAAGGAATATAAACTAAGCAAATCATGAAAGAAGCACTTTAGCTTCACATGGGCTAAACTCTTGTGTATTAATAAAGCTTACTTTGATCACAAAATAAAGTAGGAAATTAATTATTCTTTTTTTTTTTTCCCCTTTTTCCTTCACTAAACGCATTTCTCTTCTATATTAAAGACACCAATTTAATAAAAGCCGGCTTCAATGGCGCATAAAAGGGCATAGCCTGCGTTTTTGGCACTGCCCTTCTCCATATTTTTTGATCTTGTTACATTTTTTTGTGTTTATATGTTCATAATACTAATTTATATATCAATTCATGAACTAAATTTAATAATTTAGTGTAAAGTACAAATTTTTTAAATGACAGTTTGTTATTAGTTTGATATTGATAACCGAATTATACTCGATGGCTTTCATGGCTATCCATTATGAAATCGACTAGTAAAAAAATGAGATCAATTAAAAAAAACTCGTTATTAATCACTCATGTCTTAAATACGATTAAATATAACCGGACCAATTATATAAAACGTTAAAAATTCTAGAAAAATGTAATTAGCTATTTCTTTCTCATTCGATTGAATACTTTTACTGATTTGACTGTCAAAATGGCTATGCCGGAAAATTTCTTCTATTACAGTAAAGGTTTTTTTATGTCATTTATCATATATAATGATAAATAGTTTTAGGTAAAAAAAAGTTTATGTATTTATATTAAAGACAATATAACGGAATAAAAAAAAAAAGTTGAATATGCTTGTTAAAAAAAAATTGTAGAATATGCTCTGAAATTTGGGTATACGGTGTCGTTTTTCTTTTAACTGAAGAACTCATAGTTTATTTAAAACCCGAATCCCAATATATTAAAAATGACATGACAAAAACATAATCTAGATGCTCATAGTCAAAGCCCCTCGATCAAGAGTATCTTCTTTTAAATATTTAAATAAAAATTATTGGAAGTGAAAATAAAAATACTACCTAAAAGTATTTAATCATTCAAAGGTACCTATAAATTAATTGATACTATGTTTTTACATAACTGATATATATTTTTAGCCTTCATACTCGAATTTGGCATTGCGGTTATCAAATTATCTCACATTTACATTTATTTGTAACGGTGAGAATAAATATGAATTATTTTTTTTATAATTTGTTATTGATAAAATGGTTCATATTTATTGTCGTATTTTTAAATGAAGGTAAATATGAAACAGATTGATAATAATAAAATATTTTAAACCAAAACAAAGGTTAAAGGTAAATTTTTAGTAGTTGAGAAATAAATTATAATGTTTAGTAGTTTAGAAATAAATTATCCCTTATATTTTTATATTATGTACGAGTCAATAGTCATGTAAATAATAAATATAATTTTATGATGGCAGTATATTATCGATCGACTCGATTAGTTTATAATAGTTTTCTTGCATTGTAAGTGCATAATTAGTAGAGAAAGAGAGAGAATAATATTGAAGCAGTTTACCTTGTATGGAAAGATGATACTTTTCTTCTTCAGCAAATGAAGGAAAAAGCCTTAAAACCTCAAATTCATACAATTGTGAATGGTTCTTAAGAGGCCACCGCTGCAGAGAATTGCAGAATAAGAAAGCTACACAGACAGATATAGATATATATATATATATATATAAATTAGGCATTAGAGAATGTAATTTGAGTACAAATCAATTTATTGATCCATTGACTTTGAATTGCATGTAGATACGTAGATATTGAATATTGCAGCAAACTTTGTTAATGGGCTTTTGCCAACTTTGGCGCAACTTGTAGAATATGCAAAGAACCATGTATTGGAAATCAACATTTTTGCTTGCAAATTGGAGAATTCAATTCAAGTTTGCTTGCTTTTTCTTTGGGTTCTATCATTCTATTTTACATACTAAGACTATAGAGTCCTGTGCAAAACGAAATTAGAATATTTAGTCTATTTAGTTCAGTTTTTGTGAAATCAATTTGGTTCTCAAATATAAAATTTGAATTAATATATATATTTTTTGAGTTTATGTATTATAAATTTATATTTTAATAAATATAAATTAAATAAATAAAAAGAATCGATTAAATCGAATCAAATTGATTCAAATATAATTTAATTTTAAAATTCAATTCAATTTTCTTAATAAGAATTTTTCGATTTTATCAATTCGGTTTGATTTTTAACCCAGGGCAGAGATGCACATTAATGATTGACTGATTAATACTCCATATGAGTATTTAATTAATATATGAATGTGAACAGCTTTTTGTCTGTTTGCTTTATAAGTCTTAGTCTATATCTTCAGGTGGAGTTGGCATTTGGTGACAGAATAACAAATCTATTTTTGAGAAAATCACGGACTCATTAATTAAATTAAGGCATGTTTGCTTCTTCATTTTACTTTTATTTTTATTTTTGTTTAATTGTAGATTATATTGCAAGATACCATGGCCAGGATCCATTTTGGCTTGCCCATGGATTCGATTTAAATCCACCAAATTCCATAACGGCCATATCCAATTTTTATTCTATTAATGTATTTTTTTTCTAATTCTTTTAATTTCCATCTTCTTTACTAATAAAACATAAATTTCGTATCAAAATTCTAATTAAATGGTAATTATCACATGGTTTGTTTTGTTTCATCTTTTCTAGTGTTTTACGCTATCCCATTTCTTTCTGTTCATTTTCTTAGTCAACTGGTTACTTGAGTCATAATTTTCTTTCGTTGATCAACTATTTCAATTTCAAGGCTGTTACAAAGATTATAATATAATTATACACTCTAGAGTATATTAATAAACAAAATTATTGTATACTATTTTTATTGTCAAAATGTAAATAAATAAAAAAATATTTTGAGTTTTTACACCTCAGAAAATGAAATGTTGTATTGGACAGATATTAATATAATTATATGAAATACACCCATTCCATTAAAAAGTAAAAATTATATGAAATACCATTTAAAAAAAAATCAAGTTAAACCGCTCACGTGCTACACATGCATTCTTTTTATGTGTTTTTTAGAAAGCAATATGATATTTTTAACTACTTAATTAGTTGAGTTATGCAAGCTATTAATTATATATTGATAGTTTGGTGGGTTATATATATATATATATATATATATAATCAAAACTAAACAAACTTGATGAAAATTAGATTAAATAATAAGTATATTGAATAAGAAATTAGCCTTCTCAACTCAGTGCTTTAAGTGGATGATTACCTTTTTAATTTATTTTTAGAACCAAACAACACGTACACCATTTGACCTTGTAAGTCCAATTAAACCCATAATTTAATTTGATTTCTTTTTTATGTGGCAACCAACTCATGAAAAGTACATAACTTTTTGCCAACTTGATCAAAATTCTAAGGATATTAAATTACCAATAACAAATAATTAAATTTAAGGAGGATATAGTGAATTTTTTGGTGAAATAAAAGTTGGAATTATTTCAAATATCTATACTTTAATCACCAAAAGAAAAAGAAAGGTTAAGAGTTGAGTATAATATAAATTTTCATGAGCTCTAATTAATTATATAATATATATATCTCAAACTTTTCTTAACTATAACGGTTTTTCACTTTTTTAATATTATTTTCTTCAAATTAAAAGTTGAATAGTCAAAATTTGTGATCCTGAGAATTGGAAAATTTATAAAAAGAATAATAGGAAGAGGTTGGTACATTTCAACCTCAAGTCACTTTTGCCCTGACAATAGTGAGGCATCGATAATCTTTCCTCAGAAAGGTATAATGTTAGAAGGAGATGAGTTCCGTATTCAAAAATCTAACTCAATTTCAAAATCTAATTAGACTTCTATTTTAATTCTAAAAGTTAGCTCATAGAATAATTATTATCTAACCCATTATAAAAAATATAAAAAATATTATAAATTTATAATCAACTAATATAAAATACTTCATTAACAATTGATGAGTTCGAATATTTCAAAGTGATACGAACAGTCGGATCAAAATGAGCCGAATGCCGACTTCTTAACTCCATAAAAATAAGAAAGAAAGCCTTAGAGTCCAATGAGTAATAGCGTGAGACAGGGAAATGAACAAGGATCTTAATCTAGAGAGAGAGAATGCTTCAAATTACCTTCTTAGTTACAGGCTTTGGTTATTCGGTTACCATATTCTTAACTGTGGCAGAGGATAACTGAATTTTTACCTTAGTCAATGTTTCCTAAGATTGATAGTAACCATTAGGAGGGTAGGCTTGTCTAGTGGGTTTTGCTAATGAAAGGCTTAAGTTTGAGTCTATTAATGAATAGTTAAGAAATGTAACACTAGGGTGTATCAATAATAATAATAACAATAATACTTGGTCCGTTACTTTTTATTTGTCACTTTTGAAAAAAATTCAAATTACATTTATCTGTTAATTTTAGATTTCTAATACAATTTAATTTTTTTTTTCAATGCAAGTTGACCAATTAAATTTAACTTTATACATTGAAACACTCAATTTTATCTTAAATTTAAGTTTAATTAATACTTTTTAATTTTAGTGAAAACAACAAAAGCGACCGATAATAAGAAACGGATTTTGTAATAAATTAAAATCGCTTTCTATTAAATTTCAGAAATTAATTTGTTGTATCGCAAAAAGTATGATTGCAATACGAAAATCGAAAAATATACTTTTGCATTCCTGAAAAATAGCCTCTTTTTTTTTATCAGTTTTTATTATGTCTCTAAATAATTATTGGATTCAATAAAAGGAAAGGAAATATAATTCAAGAATTAATATAAGCTCTAACATTAATATTTATGATTTATCGAAAGTTGAATTCGTGCAGTATAAGTTGGTAACCGAGTTCATACAAAATTGATTTTAATCACTGGAAGATATTATTAATAATCTTTTGCTGACATATATGTGAACAATGTTACAATGGGCATATCTTCATGTTTTTATTTCATAATACTAAAATGCCTTCGTAGTTTATTTTAAAGTAAAAATATTTTTAATATAAGAAATATAGGTACAAAATTGCTTATATAAGTAATTTTTGCCAACTCTTAATTAATAGCGTTGATATAACCGTTGACATCAATTTTAATTTGATATAAAATATCGGGATACTTAAATATCCTAAAAAGACACGAAAAGTATTTATGTACCTTTTTCCTATATAAAATTAAAAATTTTGCGCAATAATTTGAAACTTGAAATTTTATTTAAAATAAATAAATATCAAATCATTTTAACTAACCAATATAAAGTTAATTATTTAATTATACGCAAGTCTAAAATTTTTTCTTTAAATTTTATAAAATCCTTTAATTAGGCCGACCGTTACACTATCATCATTTTCTTCTTTATCATGTGCAATATCACATGCCAAGCAAAGAGTGTGTGTTAAATCTATCACACGTGCATATACTCCAATATGATTAGTATAATCATTAAACTCATGATTATATGATCATTTACTACAAAATTATTTACATCCACTAGGCAATTTCATTTAATTGGAAATTAAAACCCTATATGAACCCTAAAAGAAAAGTCAACCTCTTAATTAATTACTAGTATAATTTTAATTTAAAATTCAAGATTCAAGATGAAACCCACTTAGATGGTTTGAATTGACAACTCTATATAAAGGGGACAACTTTGACTTTGTCCTTAAATAATATATATATATATATATATTTCTTAACAGTGGAAGCCACATAAGTTGATAAATAGAAAATTTGTTTCTAATAATTTTTTGCGACCTAACAAATTCTAAGAAAATGCTCTGGTCTATATATGTGATGCTTTGTTCTTCATTAGTTAGTCTTGATAAGTGTGCTTGCAAATTGTATAATGAGTGGCTACTTACCTAAATTTAATAGATCTTATCGAGTCATTTTCACATGGTTTTATTTGAGACACTTTTAAGTGTGTATATATATATATATATACACTACAAGAAAATGATAAATTAGCGACGGAAATTTAGCGACGGAGTAATTTCCGTCGCTAAATAGCGACGGATATTAACCTCCGTCGCTATTTAGCGACGGAATTTAATTTCCGTCGGTAAATAGCGACGGACAATAAAATCCGTCGCTAAAAATTGCGCCAAATTTCCCACCAAAATTGCCGACCGATATTTGCAACGGTTTTTATGAACCGTCGCTAAAAATAGCGACGGAAATACTTTTTCGTCGCTGAAAAAAATAAAAAAAAAAACTTAATTGTATTTTTAGCGACGGAATAAAAATTCGTCGCTAAAATAGCGACGGAGTAAAAAAACCGTCGCTAAAATTAGCGACGGTTTGAATATTCCGTCGCTATTTTTAGCGACGGAATAAGCTTTCCGTCGTTAAAGATAAAAAAAATTTAATTTTCCTCTCTTTTTAGCGACGGAATATCTTTCCGTCGCTAAAGATAAAAAATTTAACTTTCCCTCTCTTTTTTAGCGACGGAAGATGCTTTCCGTCGCTAAATTTAACTTTCCCTCTTTTTTTTTCTCTCTCTCTCTCTCTTCTCTCTCTTTCTCTCTTCTCCCTCTCCTCGCCCCGTCTCTCCTCCCTCTGCCCAGCCGCCGCCGACCACCGCCCCTCCCCCTCCCTCCGGCGCCAATCGGCCTCCCCTCCCTCCCTCTTTTCCCGCTCCTCCTTCCCTTCTCTCTTTCTCTCTCTCTCTCTCTCTCTCTCTCTCTCTCTTTCTCTCTCCTCCCTCTCCTCTCCCCGTTTCTGCCCTCTGCCCAGTCGCCGCCGACCACCTCTCCTCCTCCTCCGGCGCCAGGTACAGATCTGCCTCTCTCTTTTATTTATTATTATTATTATTATTATTATTATTATTATTGTTAATTGGGTATAATAAGAATTATTATTATTATTAATATTATTATTATTTTATTTATGTTAGATGAATATTGGTAAATTGTAATTATTGTTTAAATTTATATTTCTTAAAACTTTATTGTTATTAAATTTATTAATAGAATTTTTCATATTATGATTATTATTGTTAATTAGTGTTAATTTTAGTTATTATTATTATTCAACATATTATTATTATTAAATTATTATTATTATTATTCAACATGTTATTATTATTATGTTAATTTGTATTGTTATTATTATTATTTATTTATGTTATTTGTATTGTTATTATTATTATTTATTTATAATTTGTATTGTTATTATTATTATTTATTTATGTTAATTGTATTGTTATTATTATTATTTATTTATAATTTGTATTGTTATTATTTGTATTGTTATTATTATTATTTATTTATAATTTGTATTGTTATTATTATTATTTATTTATGTTAATTGTATTGTTATTATTATTATTTATTTATAATTTGTATTGTTATTATTTGTATTGTTATTATTATTATTTATTTATAATTTGTATTGTTATTATTATTATTTATTTATGTTAATTGTATTGTTATTATTAATTTTTTTTTTTAATTTGTAAAATTTCCCGACGGAAAATGATTTTCCGTCGGAAATTACCGACGGAAATTCAATTTCCGTCGGGAAATTATTCAATTTCCGTCGGTAATTCCCGACGGAAAAAATTTCCGTCGGTAAATTTACCGACGGAAATTTGTTTTCCGTCGGTAAAATTACCGACGGAAATTGAATTTCCGTCGGCAAATTTCCCGACGGAATTTTTTCCGTCGGGAAATTTGCCTACGACTAAATTGCCGACGGAATTAATTTCCGTCGGCAATTTAGTTTCCCGACGGAAATTCCTTATTTTCCGTCGGGAAATAGTAATTTTCTTGTAGTGATATATAAACAAAATATATAGATATCTTTTTCTTATTTAATTGTTACAATTTTTATGATATTTTCTATTGTTTTATACACATTTATTTTTTTATATAATTATTAGCAAGTACCTGGTTCAAACCGAATTGACTCATTATTTATTCACAAGACTAACTTTAGATTTTATTTAAAATGAACAAATATAAAACTACTTAACCAATTAATATTGGTTTATGCACATTTATTCTAGTACATACTCATTTTATTTCTTAATTTTTTCAACATTCAAACCATCGATGACCAAAGATAATGGGATTGAAAATGCATTAGGTAATATAGTTCTACTAATTTTCTTTTCTGTTAGTAGAAAAAAAAAATGCTGATGTGTACTTGCTGATTAGAATTTTTTAAATGAGAGTTAATGTGCTAAGCTGATGTTGAATCATGAATGTTAACGTGTGTCATTTATATAAGTTTTCAATATGATGTGGCGGTCCTAATCAGCAATTCAGCAACCGAGAAACTAGGATTTCAGCCATTTTGATTTTTTTTTATGAAATAAAATAATAATTATGTAATTTTTGTTTTGCAGATTATGGTTTGCTATAGTTGTATTATTTGAATTAAAATTTAATAACCGAACGTGAAATTAATATTGCTTTAAATCCAAACTTAGTTGTTGCTAAAAACAAATTTAACAGGCAGATTGATAGTTCATTCAAATATCTTCCTAATCTTGATACATGCATGGAAAAATATCTCAAATTTTAAATATATAATGGTTTGTATAATTCTCACATTACAAATTAGCTTTTAAAATTTTGTTAGATCAATTTTCATTTTCTTCACAAGATATTACAGCCATAAATTTTTAATGTTAAACCATATATAGATGTTCAGTCTTATAAATTTCACATTCTAAATTTTCTACATGTATTTAACTCTGAATGTAAGGAGATATATTAAATATGTTCAAGCAGGATATGAAGAAGAAGAAAGAAAAAATTATATCAGTATATTATTGATCAAGACATACAACTTATGCCTTATATATAAAACATAACAGATCTTAACTATGGTTAAAAGAATAATTAAACATTAACCATGGTTCCAACTAACTACTAACAATTAGTTAACTAACTAAAACTAATATTGCTAATACATAATTCTTCATCCCCTCCTCAAGGCGGATAATGGTGAAAATCAACCATTGACAACTTGGACTTGAGCTTATCAAACTGATGAGTTGATAGAGGTTTGGTAATATGTCGGCAATTTGTAGAGAAGTATGAACATGAACTAGATTGATCAGCCCATCTTTATACTTAGCGCGAACCAAATGACAATCAATATCCAAGTGTTTTGTTCTCTTATGAAATACTGGATTTGATGTTATATGAATGGCTGCATTGTTGTCACATTTAAGAGGAACTGGTAGCTGCAAAGGAACCTTGAAGTATGATAAAATGTAGCAAATCTACTGAATTTCACAAACCATTGCACTCATGGATCTATACTCTGCCTCTGCAGATGATCTACTGACTGTTTGTTGTTTTTTGGCCTTCTAGGAAATTGGACAATCACCCAAAAAAATACAGTAGCCAGTAAGACTTCGTCTAGTATTAGGGCAAGATGCCCAATCTGCATCACAAAAAGCTTGTAGTTGCATATTATTATCAGAAGGAAAGAACAGACCAAGTGATGGACAACCTTTGAGGTATTTAAGAACATGAAGGGCACTTTGCCAATGCTTATCAGTAGGATTACTCACATATTGACTTAATTGTTGAACCACATATGTGATATCTGGCCTAGAATAACCAAGATATAAAAGTCTACCCACTAATTTTCTGTAAGACTGAGGATCAGTGAGAGGTACTCCATTTGTATGAGTCAACTTGGTACCTTTAGGCATAGGAGTTGAAGATGACTTGGTCCCTTCTAATCCTGCATCCTTGAGCAAGTCCAGTACATACTTGCATTGGTTTAAGTAGATCCCCTCCTCACGTCTTGCCACCTCAAGCCCCAAGAAGTAGTTCACCTGGCCTAGGTCTTTTATAGTAAACTAAGCATGCAAAAATTGTTTGACTTCAGTAATCAGTGATGTGGAACTATCACTGACTAGCAAATCATCATCATACGCAAGTAAGGCAAAAAACTTAGCATGCTTAGTCAATGTAAACAAGCAATGGTCATGTTTAGATTGAATAAAACCATAATCAAGTAGCTTAGTTGAAAGCTCTTGATTCCATTGCCGAGAAGCCTGCTTCAAGCCATAAAGAGACCGCCCCAATTTACACACTTCACCCTTTCTTGCCTTTGTATAACCTTCTGGAATACACATGTAAACCTCTTCATCTATAAAACCATGCAAAAAAGCATTATTTATGTCCATTTGTTGAATGAACCAGTGATTGGCAGCAGCTATGGCAAAAAAATCCTAACAGTGACTACTTTAGCTACTGGAGAGAAACGATCAGTGTAGTCAATGCCCAGTAATTGATTGTATCCCTTGGTCACCAGCCTTGCCTTGTATTTATCAACTGTGCCATCAGGTTTAAGCTTTAATTTATACACCCAGCGACATCCTATAGGTTTCTTCCCTTTTGGTAAGTCAGTAAGCACTCAAGTCTTATTCTTTTCTAAAGCATCCAATTCATCTTCCATAGCTTGCACCCACTCTATGGAACTTTTGGCCTCTGTATAAGTAGCTAGTTCATGGGTCACTGATATGTTGCTAATAAAAGATAGATAATCTAGAGAGAAAAGGGAAGATGGAACGTAGGGGAAAGTTTGAGGTGCATGAATAGAAGAAGTAAGGACAGTAGGTGAAGGTTTTGGTGAAGTGTTAATGGTAGCATTAGTAACAAAGTCTATTAACCAATGAGGAGGTTTTTTGCTTCTCCTGTAGGTATGTGTGGCATCAGCTACCGTAACATCAACTATTGGATTATCTATAACAGCAACTACTGAATTATCTGCAACATCAGCTACGGTAACATCAGTAGAAATAGCAGGAACAAAAATAGTAGGCACTAATGGTAAGGGACTATGGTTTGTGCCAATAGGTTTGGCAGCATAAGGGAATAAAGTCTCATGGAAAACTACATCTTTGCTCACAAACAACTATTTCTTATGAATATCAAACACTTTATAACCTTTCTTTCCATTTTCATACCCCAAAAATATGCATTTTGAAGCTTTAGGTGAAAACTTATCTACATAAGGTCTAACTGTTGTGGCATAACATAAGCATCAAAAAACCTTTAAGTGTGCATACTCAGGTGTTTTTTTAAACAATAGGTCACATGGGGATTTCCACTTCAAAACGGCAGATGGCCACCGGTTTATCAAATATGTGGCATGTAAGACAGATTCGCGCCAAAATTGAGTAGGAAGAGATGCTTGAAAGAGCAGGGCTCTAGCCACTTGGACTATAAGACGATGGCGTCGCTCAACCGTGCCATTCTGCTGTGGATTGTATGGACAAGTTGTTTGATGAATTATACCATGTGTCGCAAACAGATGTCGGCAATTGGAGTTCAGGAACTCTGTGCCATTGTTAGTTCTTACTATTTTAACAGAAGCTCCAAACTGTGTCTTTATCATGGCAAGAAAACCAGCAATGACTCCATGTGTTTGAACTTTATTCTGCAAAAGAAAAGGTCAAATGTTTCTGGAAGCATCTTCAACAATTGTTAAGAAATAAGAGGCACCAGTAAGTGAGGATTGATGATAGGGACCCTATACATCCATATGAATCAGCTCAAACAAAACATTATTGTGATTATTGCTCAAAGAGAAAGGGAGCTTAGTTTGTTTGGAATGTAAACAAATATCACAACTGACTTTATTAGAATTGAAAAATCCTTGCAAGAATGGCAAGTGTTGAATTACATGGGAAGAAGGATGGCCTAATCTCTGATGCCAATTTGGTAAATCAGAGAAATTATTGGCAACATGAACATTTGAAACAAGAGAAGTATGTAAAACATATGAGTTTAAGCAAGATTGAATACAATCTGAACTAAAAGAAAAAGAAGTGCGGATGTAAAGGCTTCCAAAGACTTATCCCATAGCCAGAATAGAGCTACTCTTCTGGTCCTGTAAGACACAGAAATCAGGATAGCAGGTTACAACGATTGCATTCAAAGAAGTAAGTTTATGAACTGTTCAGAGATTATGTTTAAAAAAAGGTGTATAAAGGGTTTTTGGTAGGTGAATATTCTCATGCAGGATCACTGTGCCTGAATGAGTAACTTGAGATAAAGAACCATCTGGTAAGTGAACAGAATGGTGACTTTTAATTGGACAAAGTTGAATGAACATGTTGTCAATAACACATAAGTGATTAGTTGCACCAGTGTCCACAATCCAAACATTTTTAGTTGATGAAATTGTACCTGCAAATTCATGAAATTGAGCAAACATGGCAGTATCTGTTTTGTTCTGCCCTCTCATGAGCTTCAAAAATTCTTGCTGGATTAGGTCTCTCATTGCATTCAAGGAAGTTGAATTAGAGTTAATTTGTCCGGCATCAAGATCTTCATCAAACGGAGTTGCTGCCATGTGTGTCTTGGAGACTGACTTGTTTTTCTGTTGTCGAAGCTCTAAGAACCAGTCAGGAAATCCATGTATCTTGAAATAGGTTTCTTTGGTGTGGCCTTCTGTTTTGCAATGATGACAATATCTATCTTCCTTCTTGTTCTCTTTATCTCTTCTTCTAGCATTAGACTTGAAACCTTCATCTCCAGACTTTGAAAACTTCTTGGCTTGAGCTACCATAGCACTTGCATCTACAATATCACTCATGGCTACATGGATTTGATGTTGCTTCTCAACATTGAGTATCATTGAGTAAATCTTATCAATATTTGGTATAAGATCCAACAACAAAATTTGATTTTTGACATTCTCAGAACTATCATTCAGTCCCATAAGGAACTGAATTACTTTCATAGACTCAAGTATTTTATCAATCTCCTGCCAAGCAGTACACTTACAACCACATGTGCATCGAGGCATTGGAACAATACAACCTAATTCATCCCACATCTTACTCAATTTTGTGAAATACACAGAAATTGAGTTGTTTCCATGTGAGATTAAAGACATCTCCCTCTTAATCTGGTATTGCAAAGGAAGATTTGGTATACCAAACCTCCTTTCCAACTTATCCCATAGCTCCTTTGCATTTGTTGAATGCACAAAAGAATCATAAAATTCCTTAGATATAGAACTAAGAATCCAAAAAATTACCATAGCATTTGAACCACACCAGTCTTCGAAATCATCTGCATCTTCAGCTGGTTGTGTTATCTTGCCATTTATGAAACCAAGTTTCTTCTTAGAAGCAAGAGCTAGCTTCATAGCTTTGCTCCAAGTAAAGTAATTAAAGCCATTAAGAGGTACAATAACAATAGGAGCTCTGTTTTCAGATCCTTGCAATGCCAAGAACGAATTACTGTTCGTCGAATTTGAAGATTTGTTCACCGTTTCATCAAATGTTTAAGTAAACGGAAGCGAATTTATAAAGAAGAAAGAAGAGGAAAATGAAAATGAAGTTAGGGTTTTTAGTAACCGTCAACCATGGATTTTCAATGCTCTGATACCATGTTCAAGCAGGATATGAAGAAGAACAAGGAAAAAATTATATCAGTGCATTATTGATCAAGGCATACAACTTATGCCTTATATATAAAACATAACAGATCGTAACTATGGTTAAAAGACTAATTAAGCATTAACCATGGTTCCAACTAACTACTAACAATCAGTTAACTAACTAAAACTAATATTGCCAATACATAATTCTTCAAAATATCTCATATTGACTGCTTATCAAAATATATTAATTTTTATAATGACTTGAACAACCTTTACCTCGCGAGATAAATTTTGCTAATGATGATTGGTTTTGGTTTAATCTATCAAAAGGCAAATGGAGGTCTATAATTAGCATTTTGCCATTTTCCCTATAGTTAATGTCGTCATCTTTGGCTGGACTGGGCTAAGTATGAAGATTTTGTATTGAGTCGTCTTCCGAAACACTATCTTTTTTCGGCCCACCTATCTGAATACTCTTATTTGTTTATTTCTTTTATAAGGATCCAATGATAATTTCAATTCACAATTATATAATCTAAAAATCGACTATATATAACATTATTAAATCAAAATCATAGATAAATACTTCTTTCCTGTCATTAGAGTATGCTATCCTAGTTGCTTGTTGGAGTAGGCAAATGCTCAAATACTCATTCAGCCTAGGTTCGAGTCCGGTTGAAGAGAAAGATTGAAAGAGTATGCTATCAATTGTCAGTAGTTAGCGATTTATAAGTAATTATAATGTTTGATAACTCAGTAACTTTTCTCACATCTTGAGACTCTATATATAGAATTTGAAATTTCCAAAATTAGAAGTCAAATATCATAATATTGGTTACTCTTATATCATACTAAAATGGACTTAAATTGGTATAATTTATAGAAGTTTTTTTTTTAAAAAAAAAAAAATAATATCTATATACGTAATTATAAATATCATTAGAAGGAATGGAACATAAAATTTTGTAGTTTTTAATAAGTATTGGCTTGCAGATAATATTTTGGTGGCTAGATTATTTAAATAATATAAAAATCTTTTTTTTAATTATTTTAATAAACTCATATAGGATATTCACAAATGCAAAATCCAATGATGTTGGAACATTAATGGTATAACACATTGGCTTCCATTATAATGAAATTAAGATATGAATGGCATAGCACATGGGTTTCCATTATATTTTAGAACACAAAACAATGGGAAATCAAAAACCTACCTTGTAGGTTAGTCTACAACCATTTGTTTGTGTCATACTACACTTTCAAACAATTCCTATTGAAATTTTACTTTATAAAATATAATAAAAAAAAATTGATTAAAAAAAGAAATTAATGAGATGCCAATTGATAGCGCGTGCTTGTATTTGAACGGTCTAATTGTACGGTAAAAGACAAGACTTATGAAAAAAAAAATAACTTAAAGAAATGAGATATATTTCTCATGATTGCCAAACTTCTTTTGGCAGCAAAGGTAGAAAATGGGGAGATAAAACACTAATTTCTCATTGAAGAAAATAGTTAATATTCCAATTTCAAGGTCAATTTTGCCTAGTTTACAAAATTAAAAAAAAAAAAAGATAAAAAATAATCCCACTAACATTTAGTCATCTAAAATTAGTCCATTTTGGTTGGCAGAGTCAAATCCCAAAATTATCTCATTTTCATCTTGAGATTTCACATTTTGGAGAATACCCTAATTGTTCAATTTCCCAACTCAGTTTTGATGCTACTATTTCATGGCGGGGAAAATACTCCTGATAACAAACAAATATAAATATTTAAATTAATAATTTCATTTATTTGAACAATAATTACTAAAAATTAAGGAATTAAGTGTGATAATTAGGAGGATTAATTACCTCCATTTTCTTCACTAACTCTTTTGGTGTAGGGGCAGATAGTATGATATGGCGAGCACTTGGGCTAATAAATCCTTCTTCTACTGCTTTGTCTATAAATGACAACAATGAGTTGTAATATCCATCCACATTCAATAATCCCACCTGCAAATTTCAATATTTTATAAAACAAAAATATTATTATTAAATAAAATTATAAGTGATTTTTTTTTAATAAAAAATTATTAATTTGTAGATATTTCTATAAAAATACGAATGGAGTTCAGATTAAAAAAAAAAATTACAGGCTTATCGTGGATGCCAAGTTGAGCCCAAGTTATGACTTCAAGAAGCTCCTCGAGGGTCCCATAACCACCTTCAAACACAACCCATGTAAAATCAATTAAATTAATAATTCTGCTTAACTTTTTAATTGCATTCCTAGTGATTATTTTATTATTAAATTGAAACTAATACAGAAACATGAGAATAAAATAGAAAGATTAAATTAAACTAAAGTAATATTTTGTATATATTGAAGAAATGGCATCGATTTACAGTTTGGAAATTAAAAAATAGGTGGGGAAAAAGGACAATTTTTGCTAAAACAGTCCACAGTTATTTTCTAGCTTTTTCCTCATTTGGTGAAAACGGGCATAGGATACAGTTAACGTCACATGCTATGCATATTAACCACAAATTCAAAGGAATGGCTCAAAATAATAATAATAATAATAATAAACCTTAATTTTCAGTGTCAGAAACTGAAGATGGTCATAGAATAATAGTGCCAATTTGACAAGGTTGCTTTGCTTCTTTTGCTTATAATATGAGTATTATTATTATTATTAAATAAGTATTTATTTTGTTTAAATGGGACAGTTTTTATTAAAAAATGAGTTAACACATGTCAGATGGAGCATTAAGATACTCTAATGACTTTAATCAGAAAAAGAAAAAAGGAAAAAAAAAAAAACAAAAGAGTCCTCTAATTACACTTGTCTGCCTTTTCTTAGCCCAACATACTCATTTATTTCGCTTTATCTTAATTAACATAATTCTATTTCTATCTAACCATTAAATTTAATTTCACCTCCAGATTAAAGTATGATAAATAAATAAGGAACAGGGTTTGATACAATATTAAAAATATTAAGTTAACTAAAATATAATTAAGTGTTGAAATTAGAGTAGATAATAGGTTATCAATGAATTTTGAGAATAATAAGAAAATGCAAAATATTGTAATAATAAATTAACAAAATTACAAGTAAGTAACAAACCAGGTAAAGCAATAAAGGCATCAGATTGTCTAGCCATTTCCGCCTTTCTTTGGTGCATATCAGCAACTGCCTTCACTTCCCCTACTGTTTCTCCAGTTATCTGAAAATTTTGAGGCAACCAAATTTAATATTATTAATAATAATAAAAGAATCCAGATAAAAATGACAATTAAAGTAATATTATTAATTTAATTTAATTTGTTGTTGAGAAATAGACGTAGGTGCAATGATGGGGAGCATAGGTGGTGGGTAGACGATGGTGCATGCTTTAAAATGATACAAGAGATGAAGAGATAATTCTAAATATAATTAAAAGAAAGAAAAAGAGAGAGCGAAATAAAGTGTATGGGATAGGGTTGGTGGCCAAGTTCACTAAGTAACTAAGTGTGAAGGCTAAGAAAATTTGCCTACTAATACAAAAACAATAATTTATAGTTTCTTGCTTTTTAATATATTTCAATATTATAAAAATATTAATAATTAATTACACCGTCACTAAAAAAGTAACAATAGATATATAAATGCATTTAGAATAATAAAATATGAATAAAATTAAAAAAAATGATAGCTGAAATTGAAAAAAAAAGTCTCAAAAAACGAGGATTAAAAGGGAGAGGTAGTACCGAATACGAATTCTATGCATGAGACTCAAAAGAGACAATAATTTTTAAAGATAACAAAGGAGAGGTAGAAATTCATGTAAAGTAGCCACCACAACACAAGAGATTTTATTTATTTATTTTTAAATTAAATAATTGAATGCAATAACAGAAATAAATAAATAAATAAACAAATTATCTCTTTCCCATTCTCTTCCTTTGTCATTTTCAATATTTATTTTTCTCATTTCATTTTCAATATTTATGAAGCACCAAAGACCCAAACTTAGAACATTATGGTAAAGAGCAAATATACCTCTCTAGGCATCAGTGTCTTTGGGATAACTCTGCAAATAATAAATTTTACAATAATCAAGTTTTTTTTTTTATCTTTTAAATAATTATAAAAGAGAACAAAGAATATATAGTTATTTACCCTAAAACATGGCGGCCACCATCATAAACAGCTTGAGAAATCAAACCCATCAAACCAACACTTCCTCCTCCATAAACAAGATCAATATTTCTTGAAACCTGTTAATAAAAAAGGTCAAAACTCATAAAAAAAAAATTATTTATTTATTTTTTGATAAAAAAAAATAATTTAAGTATTCAATAAAGTACATTTTGGCTAGGATATGGAGAAAAAACAAAAAACAAAAAAAGAAGGGAAATTGAATTATATTTTTTAAGAAATTGAATTGATAAAGTACTTTGAACGTAGACTCAATAATTCTTTAAGCATGTAAAATGTGGCTCCAAGAAAGAGATAGAAAATATCAAAAACACATTGATTTATTGAATAATTCTGATTAATCATCATTGCAATTATCAAAAACCCATTAACGAGAACTTGAAAACTTGGTTTCTGGTTTCTGGTTTCTTCTCCAATCAAAAACGATAGAAGAAGAAAACAAAAACAGAGCAAAACAGTGAAAAATCAACCCATGAATCAAACATTTAAAAACAAAACAAAAAAATTAAGGGGAGGGTAAACGAGTACAGAGAAAAAGAAAAAGATTAAGAATCAATAAGAAGAAATGAAGAATTGGAAGACAAATTAGGATAAATTTGAAATTCTGAGAAGAAAAACAAAAAGCAGAGGAAAACAGAGCAAACCAGTTCTTTGCCAAGTTCAATAGCAGCATCTTTGTAGCTAGTTTTTTTGCCAGGACTACTACCACAAAAAACACAAATCCTTTTGAATTTTGTTTGGCTTCTTTCACTGTTTATCTCCATATCTGAATATTTTAATGAGCAAAGGAAGCAAATATCTTAGGTTTGTGAAAAGTGGAGTTTGGATTTGATAGAGCTTTGGGTTCATGGGTTCATGCATATATAACGGTAGAACTGGCGGGGCGCACGTTAGCACCCACATACTCCTTTCAATTAATTTATGACTTTTATTTATAAACTTAATTAATATTAGAATTTTTTTTGAAATATTTTTTTTAAGTACTTACTGCTGCAGTACTTGGCCGATTTTCCTTTTTTATTTGCTTTAAATTGTAGGTATTTTTTTAATTGTATTTTTTTCAAATTATGAGGTGCACATAATTTCTTATTACAATTATAAATGGTACTAAAAAATCCAATTTAAAATTTTTTACACTTTTTATTAAGTATTTCACATAATTTAATTACAAAAATATAATATTTTTTATAAAAATTTGAACAATTCTTATATCACAAATTAGCGCAATATCAAAACTACCAGTCATTGATATTGAGCCAGTCACATATATTTAGTTTGGCTCTGGATTTTAATCAAATGTTAGTCAACAAACCAGCTTCTAGTGGTTTAAGTAACTTTTATTTTTTCCTACGAGGGAGACATGAAGTTTACGATATCGAATTTAAAATTTTTCATATTTTTTATTAATTGCTGACTATCAAATCAATTTTCAGTATTTAATTAACTTTTAATTTATTAATAGTGAATACATTCAATTGATTTCTTTTTTAAATGAAATAAAAAATCTAACTTTGAACTGGAAATATGATAGCCCTAATTAGCTATTACCATACCAATACTACTAAAGTACTAATTTTTTTTTTCATTTTAATTTATTTTTTAATATATTCTTATTTAATATTTCTATTATTAAAAATATTAATTTTTTATATTTTTTATATATACATCAATAAAAATCTTAATTATATTTTTAAAATTTATGTAAAATTAGAAGTCTATCTATTTACTAAAACGGAAAAATATTTTTTATGATAAGCACGTGTTATTCTAAAATGGCGTTTAGTAAAAAATAAAAAAATTAAGGAAACAAGAAATCATAAATCAAATCAGAGCAAGTATTTTCCAGATTCCATATTCTCTGTAGCCCATTCCATGCATTAATTAGCCTTTAACCTTCATTTTGGAGAATACTTTTGCGTTACTTACTGTTTCTTTCGGTTAGCTCACCATCCAATCAAATCCGCCCACCATTTTGTTACCTTGATTTTGTTCTAATCTAATCTCCAAACTTGCATTCGGTAAAAATCAATATTCTTTGTCAACAGTAAAAAATTATTACCACCACTATATATAGTTATATACATACTTTTATTAAATAAAAAGTCAAAATTAAAAATACTTAAGGAGAATTTCTAAAAGAATAAAATAAAATAAATTGGGCTGTGAGGTGAATGGAGATTTACATATCATCCAATTGCAAAATTGATTACTTTGACATAAATATATCATTGAAAAATTATTAAATTTATCCCAATTTATGGTTTCGTAGCAACAATACAAGAGCTTCTACGAATTTATATTTCCGGTTCTCTAAATGATACCAATTAAAGATTGTTGAAAGAGTAATGGGGCATTAATTAATTAATTATACTTGTAAAATAGAAAAATTAATTAATTAGATTAAATATTTGGAGTTTAATGTAAAAAGATTTTAAATATTTATTTCTACCCTTTGTCTTAAAGACTTCTTGCTAACGCAACTAGGTCAAATACTCTTTAAACAATGAGGCAGTTCCATGCATGTGAACCCTAGCCTACAAATGTCGTTTTCATTTTTATTTTTATTTTTTATTTTTCTTTATGAAAAATTAAGTATTTTTAGCAGGGAATAATCTTTTTTTTTTTTTTTCCTACAGAAAGGAAATTGTTGATGTAATAATTACCAATAAGAACATTAACAGAGAATATTCAATAGAGTTTATATAGCTAAAAGCAAATATGAAAAGGAACCAAATAGCCCTAAATTTCAAGGAGAGGCAAGATCTTCTATCAGTTAAGATTCCAACATGCATAAAAAAGAAATAAGGAAATTAACTGGGAAAACTTATATCTTTTGCTACCTAAGTACCTATATATATATATATATATATATATATATATATAGGTATATATTTTCCAGAAGTTGACATTTTGAAGGTATATTAGCACAAAACTTTACATAGTTGTTCACATATAAATAGTTCTGAAATTCAGCTTACAACATATATATTATTAATATTATTGCACATTTCGGTGGCAATTAATTTATTTTCTTAATTAATATTCCTCCTCCTTTTTCCTTTTTTTTTTCTCTTTATATTTATAACTATATATTTCTTTCGGCATTCGATCAAATATTCATTGTACCAATGAATTATTTAAAAAGTAGCTGTACTTTTCATACTATTAATTAGAAATCCAATTATGAATGAGGACACAAATATATTGATTTCTAACATCTTCTAGATGACGAAGATCTTAATGAACATATCTCATTCTTTTTTTATTATTTTTTTTAAAAATGAATATCATATTATTTGCGGGAGATGATTAGGTACGTTTTATATATCAAATGTATTAAATATGAGCTATTGTATGAAAAATAAAAAAATATAATTCTTTATCCAATAGTCTATATTGATAATGTATGGTACATCTAATGTATCAATCAACAATAATGATTTGCAGGATTAAAATGTTAAATTCAGTAAATATATGGAAATTGATCCATTAAACTACATAATCATGATAATAGTTTGTTTGTTTTTAGAACTCCTATCAACCTATGAAAAAAAAAAATTAAATTGACCATTTAAAGAAAATCTTAACTATATAATTGTTAGACATGTGACTATGAATTCAATTTGAATTTTTTTATATGTGAATTTTCTTAATTAAGACTTTGAGTATTAATTTGTTTCTTGGACAAGTTTAATTTTTTTTAGCTTGATTTACAAGTAAAGAATTTCTCTTGAATTAGAAAATTTTAGTAGAGTACAGTTTTTACGGTCGTGAAATATAAATTCTATAAATACTTATTATTGATATTTCTTTCTCTTAATCAAGATTGACCAGATTTCTTTTTAAAAAAAATAAAGGGAATTTTATACTAGCATATTATGTAGAAGACACAAAATCTATGTTTATAAGAGCTTGATGTTTGAATTCTATGGGAGCTTTTGGTGTGTTGTTAGACTTCTTTATGTGGATTTAGTGCGAGGTTCTACGTATAATTAGATTTTAGGGTTTGATTTTTATACCGATTAGTAAATTTCCGTTTATCTTCATCCGTAAGTATAGGCTTGGTGCCGAATCACATTAATTTTTTATATATATTTTTTTATTTTTATAAACTGTATTGGACGCATTAATTAGTTTTACTCAAATAAATATTTTGTTCCACTATATTGCTTTCATTCCTAATCCATATTTATCCATGTAATGATCCACTCGCATAAAAGCAAACTGATTTTTACTTCACAAATAAAATATTAATACCCACAAAGTCTATTTTCCAACAAAGTAAAATCCATTAAATAATACCATATAACCTACTAAAAATATATTATAGATTAATTTATCTACAAAGTCAAGTGAAAATCAACCTTTGCACAGCATATACCAAAGCACCTTAGCCCTTAGGTAATATCATAATTGTCCCTTTTCTCTCTCCATTAATAAAAATAAAATAAAATAAATAAATAATATATATATATATATATATATATATATAATAAAATAAATTCAAAAGTTTTTAAAATTTTCTAACTGCGTTCAAAGCTTTTTATTTTTTCATTTAAGTTTAGGATTGTCCTAAGTCCATTTACGGGCAGCAACTCTATTTTTCATTCTCCTCTTTTAATTTTAAATTTTGTGTTTCTAATTTTTTTATATGTTTTGTTTTTATTTTTTTCAAACATTTATAAAATAATTTTTATATCGATCGAATTTCTAATATTTATTTGTTGTTTTTTCTTTTCTTTTTTTTTGTATATTTTGTATTTTTATTTCAATAAATTGAGATTTGAAATTTTTGATCTAAATTTTGGTTTTCGTGTTTGTATAGATTTTATTTGTATTTTTGTAGATCCAATTCATTTGTGTTAGCTAAAATTGAATGTAGATTGAATTTTTATTTAGCAAATTTGTTCTCTCAATTAGGAGATTGTTGTCTTTCCGAATGAAAATTTTTGTCATTTTTAAATGAAATGTGTCTTTTTATGTGGAACATGGTTCGACAATTCTCAACTTGGAGGTTGCAACTTATAGATGTATTTTTTTATATTATTAATGAAAGTTTAACTTGAATTAAAAAATAATAATAATAAAAATATAATAAAATAAAGCAATGATATATTGGACAGTAATTCACATGAGGGAGCTGTTTTGCCTCATGAGCCATCTAAGTTTGTATCCTCAACCACCTTCTCTCACAAGACATTTGTTGTTTTCATAGGAAACATTTTTATTTTTATTTCAGAAAACAAAACTCTTCCATCGTGTCCCATTTTCCCTTTCATGTCTCCCCATTATATTTAATTACCTTTCATGTGTTTTGAGATAACTGTCTCCTATTTAATTTCATGTCTGTAATGATTATGAAAAAAAAAATGTCTAGAATTCTTGCCTACATATTAACTTGATTTTGGCATATATTTAAGGAAATTGTTACCCAAGTGAAGTTCAAGTATCAATTTATATATAAACAATTAATTAACTTAACATGTTAATTTCTTCAAAAAAAAAAACTTAACATGATCAATTTAATATTTATAATACGAATTGTAGTACATAATTAATTTAATTAGGCCTACGGTGGGGCTCCGGATGTGAATTTGGGGATGCAGATGCATGCGCAGTCAATTTTGATCAATGGGTTTTGCTCTGATTTGTTTGTTAGGAATACTTTGATTGATATGTACCTTAAATGCGAGTTCATGGAGTGCGGGCATAATGTGTTTGATAAAATGCCTCAGAAGGATTTGATTTCTTGGACGGAAATTATAGTTGCCTATGTAAAGAAAGGGGATATGGAATCTACATGCAAGTCAGTTTTGTTAAGGATATGGTGGGTTGGACCGCGATGGTTACAAATTTTGCCCAGAATGCTAAGCCAGGAGAGGCAATAGAATGTTTTGAGAGAATGCTGGACGCTGTCAAAATTGACAAAGTGACTTTGGTTGGTGTTGTTTCAGTTTGTGCTCGACTATGTACAGCTCAGTATGCCAATTGGGTTGATGATATTGCTAGGAAACCTGGGACTGGGGCTCATCACATTGTTGTTTTAGGATTAGCATTGCTTTAATATGTTGTTCACGCACTCCATTTTAAGTGAGAAGCACGTACTGTACCATGTCAGTATAAAGTGTTTATTTTATATAATTTTGAAAACGTTAAAGTCTTTAATTGGTCATGTACTTAATTGAGGTGTCTAAACGAAAAATGATGTCAAGTTGGAGTGTCAATTTATGTATTTGGCATAATAATAATAATAATAATAATAATAAAAGTTTATTAAGACAATATGATTTATTTTATATAGAATGGTTAATGTCTATATAAAACAATTCATTTCGTTTTTCATATGAACAAGTTGGGAATTATTTTGTTAAAATTTATTAGGATTTAAAGTCAATTTCCACCTCAATAATTCTTCAATATCTCACTCTGAAAGGATCCTTGATTAATAATATACTAATTATCATCTTGGTTCTATCATAACTCTCATTAACAGTAACAACTAACCATTTGGTGATTATATGATCATAACAGAAGATTCAAACCGTTGGATTTTGATCATTCAATTTTGTGATAGAAGCATATCAGAATATTGGCATTAGATAATTTATATATGTTCTCTGATAGATTAATATCGTACTTATAATATATTATTATAATCATGTGCTTAGGGAATTATTGTCCTAACAACTGATCCACATGTGCACTGATCAGCAAGTACTCGTATTGATTATCGACCACAGTTTTTTAGCATTACTTTATTTTAATTTTATTTGTACCAATTTAAAAAAAAAATATTAGTATAAAAAATTTATGTGATGGTAAACTTGGTCAGATTTTAATTTTTGAGGCTATAACACATAATTAATTTTTTGTTTATGGCGTGAAATTAATAATTTATTTTATAATAATTAATTCGGTTAATGGAAATACATAAATTAGATTAATTTTATCAAAAAATAAATTAGATTTAACTTAAGAAATTATTAATTAATTGACGAAGAAAAAAAAATCAAAATTGTTGATGATGGGATTGGATAAAATGGTCCCCAAAATTATGAGATAGATACTTATTGGCTGTTTGACAACATTAAAATAAATAAATCAAATACCCTAGCTATATACGGTTTATAGTTGCATGCATGAAGCATAAAATTTCATGTGGATGGCCAAACATATGTTGATGAAACATAAAAATCCATATCGATCATACCTAAATCGGCTTCTCCAATTTTAGAAATTATCACTATGTGCCAAATCCTTCTCAAGATTTTGCCCATTATGATTATTTTTACTGTTGTTTTCACCACTCTTCAATAGGCCAACTTTTCAAATGGTAAAATGAGTGGTTTATATGGTAAGCTAATTTAATTATTTTTTTTTTATAATTCTCATTATAAAAATTCAAATTCAAAATCTTTTTGTTTCTATAATCTTTAATTTAAAATTTTATATATCACTGTAACTTTATGAAAATTTTAAAAAATATATATTAAGTATTTAACATCAACAGATTTTAAGAATGTAGTATTTTTTATAATAATTTAGATAATCATATTCCATAAATTAGCTTTCAGAGAGATTGAGTTAAGTCTCATCCATTTTTCTAGCATATTATCAAAGCCACCGAATTCGTAATATTAAACAATTCAATGTTGACTTCAAACTCTATATTTTTTTTGCATGCTTTCGAGCTTGAAATCAAAAATGATGTTTTAAATATCACATATCGACTAATTAGAGGAATGAATAACTTTTTATAATAGCATGTACAATCCTATTTTAAGAGTTAATATTTAAAGTTTATTTAATTGCTCATTTTATATTTAAAATGGGTATAGTAAAAAATTTATAGAAAAAATCATTTACCTTAAATATATATAATAACTATAATTTGTATGAAAAATGAAAAAAAAAATAGAATGAATGGAATAATTGTGAATTAGTTTGATTGTTAGATTTCTTTTAGCAATTTCTTTTATTTATTTATTATTTATTATTGCTAGGAAGCATAATTCTGTCTTTTCCACTTTGCCTTATTTCTTGGAGTTCCATTGAAGAATGGTTTCAAATTTTGTTCCCAAAAACTGATAAAAGACATTTAAGACACAAATATTAAAATCCACTTAAAATTGGTGGAATTCCCACTCAGATATATATTACTGATCCACTTCTTTCGCCCACCATGCACTATACTTGAATTTATGATATTGTGGACATTTTCCTTTTCCACTTATCTATTTGCCAATCCATTGATCACTTCCTGTCCCTACTCATAAGAACAATCTATGCCAACTCCATCAATATTTCCTTTTAAAGATAAACTCTATCTTTTCCAATTAATTCATTGCTTAACTATGATTGGGATTTGCCTTTTACCAAAGTTATTGCTTACCTTAATTTGTCTTGGATCCTCCAATAAATTATAAGTATCACACATCGAGCGGTTACTTCTTATAAAAATTTAAACAATTTTCACTTTAAAATATAACTTTTGAGATTGAATTAAACGGAAATCCATTATATATATATATATATATATATATATATATATATATATATATTATTTGTCTCTAAATTTGGATTTTAAATGATTTTTCTTATAAATTTTGACATTTCTTTTTTTATTATTTCATTGTTGGAGTGGGGGAAATGGAATTTAAAACTTAATCAAATGAAAAAGTAACCAGACTCTCAACTTTTTTAAACTATTAGTGATTTCCAAATTTTGACATTCAAATCCGATTTTATTTTTTTAAACTTCTCGTGGGTTAATTGATAAAAGAATATTACTTGAGGATTTAGTGGTGTGGAACTCTTTTGTATAACTCTGAGGTCTTATTTGGATGAAATTGGTTATAGTGAGGTATAGTATGATATATATTAGTATAATTATTATTAACATGTTTGGAAAAAATGATATGAAATGGTATAATTTAATAAAATTTTGGTAGATGGTAAAAGTAAAAAAATAAAAACAAAAAAATTAGACAAAAACATATAAAATTAGGGTTAGTGGCGGAGTAAGGACTCTGCATCCAATGGATGCAAAATTTTTAAAAGTGTGAGGTCATTTCACATAACTATTATTGCGTTTCATGTAATTTAAAAAATTTGAGTGGAGGAAATTTTTGTATAAATATGGGCCATTTTACATGACACTACAAAAAAATACAAAAATAGCGACGAAAATATAGAGACGGAAAACTAATTTTCCTAGCTAAATAGCGACGGAAAAAGTTTCCATCGCTAAAAAAATTCCCTCCATTTTTTAGCGACTGTTTTAAGCAACGGAAAAATTAAATTGTCGCTAAAAATGACGCCAAAAATTCGCGACATTTTTTGCTACGGAATTTAGCGACGAAATTTAATTTCTGTAGCTAAAAATTAGCGACGAAAATTAAATTTCATATCTAAATAGAGACAGAATTGAACTTTCGTTGCTAAAAAATGAATAAATATTTTTAACATTTTTTAGTGACGGAAGCTAAATTAGTAATGGAAATTAATTTTCGTAGCTAAATAGCGACGGAATTGAACCTCCGTCGCTAAAAAATACTACAATATTAAATATTTTTTAAATTTTACTTTTAGCGATGGAATTCATTTCTATCGCTAAATATATATATATAATTCTGACTTTTTTTCCTCTCTCCCTCCCTCCCTCTGCTTGCCCCTCCCTCCCTCCCTCCCTCCCTCTGGCCGCGAGCAGATTTGCTCTACCCACTGCCCAACGCCGCCCCTCGCTAGTCATTCGGATCTGCTAAGGTATTTATCCAGATTTGCTATTTTTTTCATTTTTTGGTTCATTTTTTTAATTATTTTCTATATATTTTTTTTCATTGTTTTCGTTTATTTTTTTAGTGTATATTCGTTGAATTTTTTTTGTATATATTTATATATTTTTTGTATATTATTTTGATTTATAGATTAATTAAAAAAAGATAAAATTAGCTCTCATCGAGGAGCTATATGGTGAGATTGTGGCTTTGATTTTATTTGTTTGTGTAACAAATAGATGGGTTATTGTAATATCTGTAGCAATGAATATACTTGGCATGAGAATTTTGGTGTGGTGTTAGTTGATATTTGATTTGTCAGTTTATTAATACATTCTTCCAAATTATGATTGGGTTGTTTTGTATAAAAAATGACTCTTCAAGTATGCATACATGGATCTTATTGCCTTACTTGATGATGGTGAAGTTTGTTGAGTTAAATATGTTGAGTTATTTTGAAGTTAGCATTTAACTTTTCCTATGAAAGATTTTTCTTGTTGGACTGGATATAGCCTATTATAAATATAGATAGAGGAGGAAAAAAATGTGGAATGTAACAGCTAGCATAAAGCTGTTAGTTCACTTAATTTATTTATTTATTTTTATGGCACTTCCATAGTTATGTGGCTAACTCCTTGTGCGTTTCTTACTCTGCAGATATGTGGGCAATTGATGCTATCATGGCTGAGTTATTCACTCTTCGTCCACTTTTTCATGGTATCATGTCTGTGCAAATGCTGTTGATGAAGAATGACAATTATTAGCAGTTGAAATTGCTACTGAAATTATAGAATTATTTATAGTTTGTGAGTTTTGTTTTTACTACAAGAAAAATAGCATTTCCCGACGGAAATTCCCGACGGAAAATAAGGAATTTCCGTCGGGAAACTAAATTGCCGACGGAAATGCATTCCGTCGGCAATATAGGCGTAGGCAAATTTCCCGACGGAAAAAATTCCGTCGGGAAATTTCCCGACGGAAAATCAATTTCCGTCGGTAATTTTACCGATGGAAATTAAATTCCGTCGGTAAAATTACCGACGGAAAATTTTTTCCGTCGGGAATTACCGACGGAAATTGATTTTCCGTCGGCAAATTTCCCGACGGAAATTAAATTTCCGTCGGGAATTACCGACGAAAAATGATTTTCCGTCGGTAATTCCCGACGGAATTTAATTTCCGTCGGGAAATTTTAAAAATTAAAAAAAAAATTAATAATAACAATACAATTAACATAAATAAATAATAATAATAACAATACAATTTATAAATAAATAATAATAATAACAATACAATTAACATAAATAAATAATAATAATAACAATACAATTTATAAATAAATAATAATAATAACAATACAATTAACATAATAATAATAATAATAATAACAATACAAATAACATAAATAAATAATAATAATAACAATACAAATTATAAATAAATAATAATAATAACAATACAAATTAACATAATAATAATAATAATAATTTAATAATAATAATATGTTGAATAATAATAATAACTAAAATTAACACTAATTAACAATAATAATCATAATATGAAAAATTCTATTAATAAATTTAATAACAATAAAGTTTTAAGAAATATAAATTTAAACAATAATTAAAATTTACCAATATTCATATAACATAAATAAAATAATAATAATATTAATAATAATAATAATTCTTATTATACCCAACAATAATAATAATAATAATAATAATAATAATAATAATAAATAAAAGAGAGAGGCAGATCCGTACCTGGCGCCGGAGGAGGAGGAGAGGTGGTCGGCGGCGACTGGGCAGAGGGCAGAAACGGGGAGAGAGAGAGAGAGAGAGAGAGAGAGAGAAGGGAAGGGAAGGAGGAGCGGGAAAAGAGGGAGGGAGGGGAGGCCGATCGGCGCCGGAGGGAGGGGGAGGGGCGGTGGTCGGCGGCGACTGGGCAGAGGGCAGAAACGGGGAGAGGAGAGGGAGGAGAGGGAGGAGAGAGAAAGAGAGAGAGAGAGAGAGAAAGAGAGAAGGGAAGGAGGAGCGGGAAAAGAGGGAGGGAGGGGAGGGACGGTGCGCCGTTCGGCGCCGGAGGGAGGGGGAGGGGCGGTGGTCGGCGGCGGCTGGGCAGAGGGAGGAGAGACGGCGCGAGGAGAGGGAGAAGAGAGAAAGAGAGAGAAGAGAGAGAGAGAGAGAAAAAAAAAGAGGGAAATTTAATTTAATTTAATTTTAGTGACGGAAAGCATCTTCCGTCGCTAAAAAAAGAGAGGGAAATGGAAATTTTGTATTTTTAGCGACGGAAAGCATATTCCGTCGCTAAAAAGAGAGGGAAATTAATTTTTTTTTTATTTTTAACGACGGAAAGCATCTTCCGTCGCTAAAAAAAGAGAGGGAAACGGAAATTTTGTATTTTTAGCGACGGAAAGCATATTCCGTCGCTAAAAATAGCGACGGAATATTCAAACCGTCGCTAAATTTAGCGACGGTTTTTTTATTCCGTCGCTATTTTAGCGACGGATTTTTATTCCGTCGCTAAAAATACAATTAAGTTTTTTTTTTTTTCAGCGACGGAAAAGAATTTCCGTCGCTATTTTAAGCGACGGTTTATAAAAACCGTCGCAAATATCGGTTGGCAATTTTGGTGGGAAATGTTGGCGCCATTTTTAGCGACGGATTTTATTTTTCGTCGCTATTTACCGACGGAATTTAAATTCCGTCGCTAATTAGCGACGGAGGTTAATCTCCGTCGCTATTTAGCGACGGAAATGACTCCGTCGCTAATTAGCTATTTTCTTGTAGTGTTTGTTTAGTTTAGTTGGGATAATAAATTATTGGTGTCATGTGCATTAGGGATATGCGAAACAGTTAATTTTTTATACTTTTTTAGTATAGTACATTTGTTGCTTTGTTTAATTTGTAATACATTATTATTACGTTTTTTATTTTAATGAGTGCATTTTCAATTATTTTATTTTTGTTACTTTTTATATTATTGATAATTTTATCATTTAATAATTAAAAAAAAATTCATAAATTTAGAGACGGAAATATCGATTCCGTCGCTAAATTTAGTGACGAAAGATTTGATTCCGTCGCTAAATTTTGCATACATAAAATCCTTTTTTGTCTGTAAAGTTGCCTACGAAAAAGCCTTTTCAGTAAGTAATTGAATTTTCTGACAGAAAATCCTGACTTTTCGTCGAAAATTGATTAATTTCTTGTAGTGTAAACATTCCATGTAATTAAAAAAAAAAATTGAGTGGTTGTACGTTGTTCAACCACTTATTAGGGTTACACTAGAATATATAAGAGGAGTTATTAAAATTAAATAAAAAAAAAATATAGAAAACCACCAAATTGATGGTTGAAAAATTTAGACAGACATAATCCATGAGATAACCATACCCTATCCTAACCATAGAATAACCATTTTTTCAAATAACCACATGACCAATACCATACCGATACTATTTCCAACTATGATCAAACAATGGGTCTAAGCATTTTAACATTAAAATCCAACAAACTTAAATAACCAAACTATAAAATCCAAATAACAAAATTGCTTAGAATTTAGCCTGATTTTACTCATCCTTATTTAAGAGTACTCGAATCCCTATCCATTCCCACCTCTCTTGAAACAAGTCAAAGTTGATGGGTGCAACCTATGAATAGCATTTATTCATATAACAGGTGGCATTTGAAAAATGGATATGAATAGCATATATATTAAAACAATATCCAAATTTATATAATAGACTATAAATGAATTTGCAAAAAAATATTTAATATATTTTAAAATAATTTTATATTTTTAAAACTATTATTTGTCAATTTAATATTTGAAATAATTACTAATTACACTTTTTTAATTAGTAAAATTTAAATAAATTTACATTATTTTTGTTATTAAACAGAACAAAAATTTATAATTAATCTTGAATAATATTAAATATTAAATAAAAACTAAAAAAATTCTTGAATAAATTTATTTTTATGCTAATTTTAACGAAATTATGGATAAAAAGACCTAATTAAAATTCTCCTCAAAAGTTAGGGTTCCAATGGTTATACTTTAAATTATAAAGTTATGATGGTAAATTAACCTAAAAAGTTAGGAGTAATTTATTTTAATTATTCCAAAAAATTAAAATTCATCAACCATTGAAAGTTCCCAGTAAATAATCTAGGAAGGGAGGCTAAAACTGCATGGGGAATATTCTGTAATAAATTGGGGACTATGTAAGGTAACTCACTAGCTCATTTGCATCCTGACCAAGAAAAAACTAAAGTACTTGCTAGTTTGAGGTGATAAGGCACACATCCCTTTCACCATTTATGAACTGTTGAGACTTTAGTTGTCCTATCATTTGATACACCCTTGTTCCCCCCCAAACAATAATAATAATTTGATGATTCAGTCATAATAATAATAATAATACTTCCTCCGTGGACCTCTCCCTATACAACTCCTGCAACTTGTGGCATTCAATCAAATAAAGAGACCTTGTGCTTAATCTTAAACCCATTGAGAAATCCTTCCATCGTTTTTCTTTTCCTAGTTTATTTTTTCTCCTTATTATTGTTTTTAATTGGTTTTAACATAGATTGAATAAAACCTCATTTATTTTAGCATAAACCTAACCAATTTATGGGCAAAACCTACATTCCTCGATTTTTTTTTAATTTTTGCTATTAAACTCTTTAACATTTATTTGGTAATATAAAATTTTTTAATTTTTATATTTTTTCTAATTTAGTCTCCATGTATTCCCTTAATTTTTAAAATTTATATTTTTACTCAAAAGCAATTTCTTTCATTTTCGTAATTTTTTTTTAAAAATTTGTCCAAATCTATAAAATTACTCCGAATCAGACTCTAATATCAATTAAGAACAGCCTGGTCTATGCTATACATTTTTTAAGAGTTTTTTTTTACTATACTAAGCTGAAATATAAAGTTACGTAGGGGTATTGAAATTATGAATTCTAAATATACTCAAGAAAGAGGAAAAGATTTTTCTTTTTTATAAACTGAAACAAAAGCAAAAATAAATGCAAATACCAAGTAGAGCTTGAAAATAGGTTTAGATCACTTAAAATATTTTCTTTAATATTTTAGATTAAATATTTTTTTAATGATTTTTACTAATAGGGACGAAAATAACTTTTGAGTTATTACTTCAAAAACTTTAGCAAAAATCGATTTATTAAAATATGGAATATATGTCAAGTAATTACGTGATAGAGCAGAAGCAAAAAATATAGATAAACAATTAATCAATTCTATAGAACAGTTATTATAGAGCACGAAATTAAAAGAGATTAAAGAGTGAAGAGATTGAGAATATGATATAATGTGGTTTAATTTAAGAATTTCTTCCATTTTAGGATTCTATTGGCTTGTTATAAAGGAACTGACTAAGTCTTTTTGACTTCCAAATACTTAGTCTTTTTTTTTTAATACTTAGTATTTTTTCTAAGTAAATACCCTCGACATTTACTTGTTTTTTTTCCCTTGGCTCCTATTAACTTAACCTCACTTTTCTCACGGGTATGTAAGGATTAAAAATCTCGTTATATGATTACAGTTGAAACTATAATCACTTTGAAAAAATATGATTGCGAATGTTCAGATGAGAAGAAAATTTACTACTAACTTAACGGTCAAAATAAAAGTATTTTCAACTTTTATATATTCAACATTTAACCAAAAAAATCCATTTTATAGCTTTAGAAAAATATTACCATTAAGTGTGAATTTGAAAAACTTGTTGCCATCTTTGAAAACTTATTCAATTTCCTTTAAAAAAAAAATTAATATCTGTTTGGCTGAAATAAATTTGTTCTTTCTTATTTTGAAAACGTTAACTTTAAGAAAAATTTAGTTTAAGAAACAAATCAATTTTTAATTTGGTTAAGTCAAATTATTTTAATTTAAGAAAATATGTGTGTGTACACACAATATGATTTTACAATAATTTTCTAATTAAGTCTTGACCTTCAAATCTTCAAAAATCTTTACACTCATTTGATATTTGAGTAGAACACTTCTGGCAAATATGGATTTAAGCTTGTAAAACAGATTTAATCTTATTTGATGGAATATTTTATTTGATTATATATATATATATATATTATGATTGATTTGTTCCATTGAGATTATTGTGTGTAACTTATTTATTTATTATACATAAAAAGAAAAGAATAATAGAAAGAAGTAGCTAATAACTTAATATGGTGCTGTAAGGTATTTATTTATCAATTGAGCTAAAAGAAAATATAATATTAACAAATGTATAACAAATCGCAGGCTGATTTCTGTCAAAGAAGCGAAACCACCGACAAAAGATTCAACGGTACTAGAAGAATATTCAAGAATCATAAGTTGACTTTTCCCACAGAAAATTAATTCTTTTTCTCTTTTTAGAGTGAGAATATTGTTGAAAATTGAAATCATTTTAAAGAGTACTTAAGTGTTATACCAGTTGATGTAATGCATACCTAACATCTTCTTATGCAGAAAATTTACAACATAAAATTTATAGATTTGAATATTAATGAAAATTATAAATCGATGCAATATTTATAACTCTAGCACCACATTAAATAAATAAAATGTATTTGAATATAATTCAATTTTAAAAATTAACTTATAAACAGAAAATTATCGTTCTAACTTTTAAATAGCATTTAATTTTTATAAATAACTGACTTAGAATGCTCAATAAATCTGCTCCCCCTTAGTAAAATGATCAAAATTCAAATTAAGTGATGGCTCTAATTTGATTTTAAAATAATTTTTTAAACCTAATCTTTTTAAAAGTAGCTCATAAAAGGAAGATTATCCAAATTATCACGTGATGCATTTTTCTTTTGATGTATTTAATTGATGGCGGGGTATTAAAGTTATTAACAGTATTTATCGAAGAGTTAATAATATATTGGCATGTAAAAACGAATCCAAATAGGTAAAAAAATCTAATTTTTACACTTGAATTAATTGATTTTGAATTTCTTTACATGAAATTAGAGATTGAAGTTATTTTATATTTTTCCAAATTACTGTCCCCATACTACAAATAATTGTAATATATTAAGAGAATTACCTGCAATTTAAACAGTTGATAATTTAAATATTTTTTTAATTAATAAGAATTCGAAATACATTATTGCCGCTTCAAAGATGTATTATAAAAAAAAATAATTATAATAAATAATTTTTTATATTGTTTTCTTCATTATTTATCATTTATAAAACTATAAGAAGTTTTTATGCTAATGGATTTCATATGCTTCGTATTAAATTTAAATATATTTATTTTTAGTGTCATGTGAGTGTCGGCATGTGGGCCCATCCATTCGAGTTTGATCAACATCCTCAGCGAATAAGTCATGTTAATTTGTCAGAAATATATATATAAAGTGATTGACAATTCCATTTCAGCTAATTTAGGTCAACAAAATATAAAAATTCATTAATTGCAGGGAGCTTTTTCATCATTACATTTAAGATCTAATGAGTAATTTATACCTACGAAAATTAATTATATTTTTTTATATAATTAAATCTTTTATAGGAAAATTAATTAGATTTAACACGCCATAACTCCTTTTTTTTTTTTTTTTTTCTTTTATAGGAATAATAACCGTAAATGAAGTACTCAATGATATCTTATTTTTACACTTCTGGATCTTATAGTTTTTGTTTTGTTTTTTTTACTTTTCACATGATTTTTTTATTGGCACCTTATTCAGAAGTCGATATCTAGACCTTTTATTATTAGAAAGTATATTCTCAAAATAATAATAATAATAATAATAATAATAATAATAATAATAATAATAATAATCTCAATTTAAAAAATCGAATTTGAAGATGAAGTTCCCATAAATAATTTTAGATCATCAAAGCTGCAAATTTCATGATAACGAATGTCCACAAATTTAACCTTTCAATTATTATTATTATTATTATGCATTTATTAGAAATAATTTTGCTTCTTAAATGGATTTATACCTAATTTAACTTTAAATACAATAATAATTCTTATAATATGTCTAAAAAATGGGCCAATTTTAAATCATTGTAAAAATAGTTCATAAAAGGAGGATTGCGCCTCAAATCTAGGAATGAGCAATGGTCGGTTCGGTTCAATAACCGAACCAAAAAAATCGAAAATCGAAATATTAAAATTTATACAAACCGAATCGAACTGAAATTATATAAAAATCAAACTAAAATCGAACCGAAATTTTCTATCTGTTTGATTCGGTTAACCGATAAAATTAAAAATTAAAAATTTTATTTAAAAATTATACAAAATTACAAATCATAAAACTAAAATAAAAACATTCAAATTGAAAAATGTACATATATAATTTGAGTTTAAACCTCTTAATTGATCAAAAAATACAAAAATAATTTTTTTTAATGTAAAAATTGGATAAAATAATATATAATATTAAAATTTCGGTTGGTTCGGTTTTTCTTCGGTTTTTACCTTTTAAAATCGAACCGAACTAACCGATTTACATAAAATTCTAAAACGAAACCGAACTTAAAAATCAAAAAATCCAACTGAATTAAAAAAGATTGGTCGGTTTGGTTCGGTTTTACCCGAATTTTGCTCACTCCTACTCGAATCATATAACTTAATTTTATAACAATCCAATGTGATATATTTCGTGATTTGATTGGAAATTTCATAGCTTATATATTTTGTGTTGCAGTTAAATACTAAAAATAATTTGATATGATGTTATAAAATATTCCACATCAATTAAATATGATTACATTATATTTCTTATAATAATTTAGAAAATTCTTATTTTTTGAATTAAGTTAAGTTTATATTTATTTTTTTCAATATAATTTCAGAGTCATTAGTTTTGCGATCGATGTTGGACTATCCGCAAATACCCAACCTTTCAAAACTCACATTTAAGATTATTTTACATGTATTTATATTATAAACGTGAATAAAATGTATTAAATATTTCATATTAATTTGTAACAAGAATATAATTCTCTACAAATCAACTAATTTTTGAAACTAGAATTAGGAGTAATTCCATTTTTCTCCATGGACATAACATTTATCTATGAATTTTAGAAAGGATATTTTTTTTTCGACTAAACATTAGATATTATCATTGATAGAAAAAGAAAAGTACTAATTTATTACTGATAAGTGACAAGTGTTTATTCTTATTTGCTAAAAACTTTATCTTAGAAAAGCGTAATTGATTCAATTTTATTCTGTGCATACAAATAAAAAAATAACTTGTAATATACTAATAGAAATGGTTTAATTTTTTTCTCAAAAAAAAAAAGGCAGTGATTTAATTTTCCAATATAAATCTATAATCGGACTCATTGTCCATGCATATATGTATATATGAATAACTTTCTGCGATATCCTAAACTTAAAATTGTATGAAAAAATTTTATAACTTAATTATTATTTTTTATTTGTTAGTTTATAAATAATTTTATTATGAGTCTATCTCTCATTGATAATAAAATAAAATAAAATAAAATAAATGAGGATATAGGATATTTTTTATTAAAAAAAAAGAAAAGAAAATTCAAAGGAATGAGCCTATTAATCAAGGCATTGATGACCTAAGTGGCTTTCAACTTTTGAAAAAACAGTGTTTCTTTTTGATTCTTTGAATGAAAGTGGCCACCGACCTCTAATTTGTCCATTAATTAAGAGGAATTAATGTCACATTATTTTTCCCACGGCTCCTACTTTTTCTTTCAACCATCATAATCAATAAAAGAAATTTATTATTATTATTATTTTCAATAATATATATTTAGAGCCAAAGAAAGTGACATTTGAATTCTAACCGACTGAAAATATTATTATTATTATTATTATTATTATTATTATTACATAAAATGTTAATTTCTCCATTACACAGTAGGAGACATGTTTGAAAATAAAATTATTCCACCTAAATTATCACTTTATAAATTTGAAAAATGCTCCATCCGTTTTATAATACCTGACACTTTTGAGTAAAATTCAAATTTCATTTATGTGTGTTACTTTTAGACTTTCAATACAATTTATTTTTTTTTCTAATTTATTTTTTTTTTCAATTAAAGTTAACCAATTAGATTTAAGTTTATCCATTTAATTACTCAATTTTATCTTAAATTTAAACCTAATTAATACTCCTTAGTTCGAATAAAAATAATAAAAGTGACAGATATTATGGAACGGGGGAGTAATTAATTTACTTCATCCGTTCGTTTATATCTGTTACTTTTATTGTTTTTACTATAATTAAAAGGTATTAATTAGACTTAAATTTACGATAAAATTTAGTGATTTAATTCATAAATTTAAATTTAATTGGTCAACTTTCATTGAAAAATAAAATTAAATTGCATTGATAGTCTAAAATTACTCTTCCGTTCCATAATATCTGTTAGTTTTATTGTTTTCATTAAAATTAAGGAGTATTAATTAGATTTAAATTTAAAATAAAATTGAGTAATTCAATGTATAGACTTAAATCTAATTGGTCAACTTTATATTACAATCAATTTTATAATATCTGTCACTTTTAAATAAAGTTCAAATTCCATTTATCTGTGTCACTTTTAAACTTTCAATACAATTTTTTTTTCGAATTTAATTTTTTTTTCAACGAAAGTTAACCAATTAGATTTAAATTTGTGCATTTAATTACTCAATTTTATCTTAAATTTAAATCTAATTAATACTCATTAATTCTAATAAAAATAATAAAAGCGACAGATATTATGAAACGAAGGGAGTCTAAAATTACTTCCCCGTTCCATAATATCTGTTAGTTTTATTGTTTTTATTAGAATTAATGAGTATTAATTAGGTTTAAATTTAAAATAAAATTGAGTAATTTAATGCATAAATTTAAATGGTTAACTTTTATTATAAAATAAAAAAAAATAAATTGCATTGGTAGTTTAAAAATGATAAATAAATAAAATTTGAATTTTATTCAAAAGTGACAGAAACAGAGAGAATATTTTTTTTTTCAAATTTACCTTTATATTTAATGAACTGGGGTATTTGAAATTTAATGGAAAATTAATAATGGTATTGAAAAAGAGAATATAAAATTAATTTCTTACACCCTAATCTTCTTCCTAAAACTTTATTATGCATTTATGAAATTGATTGTAATTTTTTTGAAACATATATAAGAATTTCTCTAATGTATACTGCCTAATTAAAAAAAAAAAAAAAAGAGTTCATGATCATTTTGGAGTAGAAGCTTAGGGGAAATTAAATATGAGATGCCATTAGGGCTGTGCAAAACCGAATCGGAACCGAAAAACGAACTCATTTTGGTCTATTTGGTTCAATTTTTTCTGTTTTCGGTTCTAAACCGAAATTAAATTTCGGTTATTTCGGTTCGGTTCGGTTCTTAAGATTGTAAAATCGAAGGAACCGAACCGACCAAAGTTTTTTAAGCTCACTATTATATATATATATATATATAAAATCTAAAACTAAATATACATTATAGTTATATTTATTTACATGTATATTTTTTTAATTAAAGTATATTAAATGTATTATTAATAAAAATTTATGTTGTATTTATTTTTAATGTATATTTTTTTAGTATAATTTTGCTTAGTATTTATTAGGAAAATAATATGAAAAATTTATGTATTTATTTCCTTTTAGTTATTTTAAATGGTTTTATTTTATTGAATATAAGTTAATTTAATTTATAAATTCATATAAGTTAAAAATCTAAAAAAAAAACCTATATTTGTGAAGAACCGATTGGACCGAACCGAACCGACCGAAATTATTTCGGTTTCTGTCCTAAAAATTTCGGTTCTCGGTTCGGTCCTAAAAATTTCTAAACTTCGATTTTCAGTTTATTCGGTTCGGTCCAAAATCGAACCGAACCGACCATTTGCCCACCCCTAGATGCCATAACACCCTAAAATTTGCAAGACTTGTATCCTATACATCTTTAGTTATACACATCATCCTTTAATTAATTAATCCACAATCATGCATTAATTGAAGCTACAAGACATGGTCATATCTCTATCTTTATTATTAGACTTAATTGTTCAAAAATCTCGGTCAAAATAGTGATAAATAATAAATATAGCAATAATAATTGGCATCCCACGTATTTCTTTTGTCCCATATATCATTATCAATTATATATATATATATATAACTTCATCTCCTCCATGTGAATGAAAATGAAGTCACCTTGTTCTTGTACACAATTCACATGCCTTGTGCCAACTCCATACTCGGACCAACATTATGTAAATCGTATAATTTTCATTTCTTCACATCCCACAAGCCAACATGTTGTCAAAGATCGACCCATCATAAAACATTTTGTGTTTTACATTGTTTGACTAATTGTCTAGTAGAGAAAAAATATAAAATGATTTTGAATATTGAACCCAGGAGCCCAAAGGTTAAACCAGTTGACAAAATGAAAGTTTATTTGCTTTTCTATTGTTCATAATTACAATAGATAAAATGTCTTGTCTAATAAAAAGTAGATTTCACGAATTTTATAGATATTTTAATATTAGCTAGATATATGATTTTATTGGATGACGATTTTAGAGTTTCGATCGCCTGAAAATAGAGCAATTCAATGAGTTTTTGACAAAAAAAAAAAAAAAAATTAATGGTTAAATTGGTGGTAAGGGTATATATAGAGTGTGATTATATTATATTTAATGAATCATTAATCATTAACGACTAACAGTTACATTGAGTTTTTAATGCTATTAATTATTTAAATAAAGTTTAAAGGGTTTACATTATGTAATTTGATTATCGCTATTCATAAACAGGATTAAAATTGTTAATAAGAAATGGGAGAAAAGTCAACTTGTCTTATTAGGATATATGAAAAGATAAATGTACATTGTATTTACTATTAAGTGAGTAAATTGTTTTTCTATTTTTTTCCCGTCTCAGTAAATGTTTGTATAAAGAAATTTGATACAAATAGGTACATGCATCATATAATCATGAGACAACCAATGATTACTTATTTCGATAATCAATTATTTTTTGCTTACGTATGATTACATTTGAAATCTTAATTAAAAAAAAATGTTGATTAGGGCTACCAATTAATTAATTAAGAAGTTGCAAATAGGAAAAATAATCATGAAAAGTGTAGAAATTAATAAATGTGAAAAGAAAAGAAAGCCAAAGTTCTTTAGGCTAACAAAAGCAAAATGGATGTATTGACCACTTTTTAGACCATTCAAACTCTTTCTATAAAAAAAGATAAAAATTATTGTAGAGTTCTTATTCTTGCTCTTAGCGTGTAAGAATAATAATAATAAACTTTAGGGCAAAGTATATCTTTATATGTCCTAATTTTCAGCATGATTTTCAAATATATTTTTATTTTTAAATCATTACAAATTTATTAACAAATCATGATAGCATTCAAAAAAAATTATAATTACAGTTCAGATGATTAAGAGTATGACTTCGGAATTCAAATTTCACCATCTGTCTCCAAAAATGTATTATAAAAATAAAAGAAAAAAAAAACGTTGATTTCCAATATTCTAAATTCACAATACCTTTTTCATTCAAAAAAAATGCATTAAGATTTCTACAATCCATATAAAAAATAATTAGTGTGAATAATTATAATGTTGAATTTAAACATTGTTGTTTATTAAAAATTGAAAATATTTACTACATATGAAAGCATGGACTTAAATTGTGATCATTAGAAAAATATGCATAGTATATCCCATGATATTTAAAAGAATAATGCAAAACTTATCTTAATTGATATTTAAAAAATTAATATCACTTGAAAAGTAAGAAAATCCGCACATCTCTATACCAAAAATATTTTCTTGGAGGGTAAAATTAAATTAAACATGCACAATTAATTTTTCTTGGGATTGAAACAAAGTTTTTATATTTTTTTCCACTTGTTGATTTTATTTAAAGAAAATTAGAGAAATAGTGGCTCCCCACCTATCGACATGTTACCTTCCACCGCAACATATTTTTTTAATTAAACATATAAGTGGCGTTACAAAAATATAAAGGATTTCGGGGATTAAAATTTTGGCAGATTTAGATACCTAATGCTTATTAGGGGTGAGAAAAAAACCTATGGACTCGGTTAATCGAAAAAAAATTCGAAACCGAACCGATGGACTGGTTAACCGATTGTAATGAACTGGTTAATGGTTAGTGTTTTGAAAAAATCGATATTAATGGTTTGGTTAATGGTTTTTGACTTATGTGACTGATTAACCGAACCGAAACCGAATTTTTAGTTAATTTATTAATTTTTTAATAATTTATAATAATTTATCCTAATTAAAGGTGATCATGTATTTTTTTTCATTATACTAATTATTTTAAAGTTTTTAAGTTAATTGGCTATTAGTAAGTATAACAATTTATCTAATTAAAAGTGATTATGAACCGATTAATATATTTACTTATTAAATATTAATTTTTAAAAACAAATTTACTTATATCCACCAAATATTTTTATTTTAACAACAATAATGTTATATTATATTGAAAAAATTTTAATTTTTAAGTATCTTGAATATTTTAATTTTATTTATGAATATATTTATAATTATAGTGATTAATCAAAAAATATTGGGTAACCGATCCGAAAATTCGAAACCAATGAACTGGTTAACCGATGGTAATGGACTGGTTAATGGACTGAAATTTCAAAAAACCGATATTAATAGACTGATTAATGGACTTGAGCTAATGAACCGGTTAACCGACCATGCTCACCCCTAATTTACCTATAAATAATAAATAAAAAGAAGAGTTATTTATTTTTCCCTTTTCTTGTAGCCCTTACGGGTAGTTGCACAGTCATATCATGTCTAATTGCTGGAATAACGACCACATCAATCTGAAATTTATTTATACTACATAGTAAATCATTAACTGTAATTATCCCATTTTGCATGATGAGAAAGCCAACTGGATTATCTCTTTGACTCTAATATCTAATAATGATAAAAAATGGTGATCATAAATGTAAGTAAACCACAGGCCTCACTAATCCAAAAGCATAGAAGTGCTATTCTATACGCTATTCCAGACTTAATTATAGAATATGCCATTTAATATATGTGCATGGTTGAATCCAAAACTAATGAAATACTTATTTCATAATATTCTATAAATCTAACGGAATATTCTATTTTATTAGTAGTACTCTCTCAATTCTACTATATTTTACTTTTTTTAACAAAATTCAAAACTTTTAAATTTATAATGGAATTTAATTTTCTTTTCTTAATTTAATTTTTTTTTTCCAATAAAAGTTAGACTTGTTTGAAATCAATTAGATTTAAATTTGTATATTAAATCACTCAATTTTATCATAAATTTAAGTCTAATTAATAACTTCTTAATTTTAGTGAAAACAATAAAAACATCACATATAATAGAATTGAGGAAATAATAGATTTTTTTTTAATAGAATTTCTTATTTAAAATATAATTAAAAGTTTAGTGCTAAAATGTGAGACTTTTTAATTTAGGAATTAAATTGAAAAATGAATGAAAGTTTAGATGTAAATTTGTAAATAATTCTTTTGTTATATATAATCCAAATTTTTATGCTTAATTAAGAAAAAAAAAGTCTAATCATTAATTAAAGTAATTTTGTAAGAATTAAATTTTATATAATTTAATAATTTAATCAGTATGAAAAAATGGGTGTGTGTATAGTTGAGTCAGAATCCCATATATATATATGATTTTTAGGCACTTGAATGAGGTGGGTTGTTTGGTCCCTTTGACAATGAAATAGAGCACGAATATGTATTGGGGTTGTTTGTCATTGTTTGGTTGGTGGATGATTTGCATACTTTTAATGTTATAATTATATACTACTTTGGTTTTTTTTATATATTAATTTACTAATCAGACCATTAATGAATTATTATACGAAAAAATTATTTTTCTTACTTTATAAATTTATAATTATAACAAATCATGTTTCTTCTAAGATCAAATTAATGGCAATAAATAATTGGTTTATATATATATACTTAAAAATTCACGTGGAACAAGAAGTTCCCCTTTCTCAAAGGAGTTAAAAGAGATTCAACGAATTAAAAACATAATCATAATTCAACTTTTTTAACCCCAAGACAAACTAGAAATTAAGCAGATTTTCTCCAAGTAAATCAAGAAAGTCTTCTTCTAATCTTGGATTATTAAGGTTAATGAATTTTTTTCCCTTGTTAAGAGGGTGATTAGGTCATCAAATCCTCCTCCATTTTTTTTGAATTAAAGACCTTCCCTCTTTGTTGGGCAATTAAATTGTCAATGGTCAATAACATAATTGCGGTGCATTTGAGGATTAGTTCCAATGATAATGGCTTTTACTTCGTCTTTTCTGCTTCTAAACTATAATTATTTGAGGAACACTAAACTAATTAATGAAAAGATAAAGTAGCATCATTAGTACATTCTTTACATGATTTATTATTTTTCATTTTTTCTCTTTAGGAAAATTAAAAGCTAAAGTTTGAAAAAAAATTCAGGTTAATTACATTCGGGTTCATAAAATTATGACTTTAATAACGATATGGTTATAAAAAAAAAATCACAATTTTATTAATAGTAATTTTTATCTTATCTTATCCTTACAAGGATCGAAGATGTCTATACAAAATTAACTAAAAAAAGTCAAATCAATAATAATATAAATAAATTGAAAAAAATTAAAAAAAATAGTAAATAAATGGTTATTATTGGATTGTTTTATAAATAAGAATTTTTCACTAAAAAAAATCTTGGAAGTGTTATTAATCCAAATAAAACTGTTAAATGCATAATTTTCTTGTTTTAAGAAAAGAAAATGAAAGAAACTAACACATGGCAAAGGTCAAAGTGGGGTCCAATCACTGATGACTAAGGGCACAGAGAAAAGAATGGATGGTTAATGGCGAGATTAAGGGTCCCATATAAATAAAAATGTACCCTTTAGAAGGAGTGTGTCCCATCTCATTCCCAATTTGGTTTAAAATTGTCCCTCTTTTAGCGATTAATTTATGTTTCACATTCTCCATTTGCCTATTTAATCTAAAATGCCCTAATCCATTCTTTTGTTATTTAATTGCTTTTCTTTGTCTACCCCAATAATATGGAAAGAATAAACATTCCATCCGTCTTTCTAAAACTTGTTACGTCGAAATATGATTTATTACATTAAATGTATATAATATATTAAACATGAATTATTAAATAAAAATAAAAAAACATTATTTTTTATTTAACAATTTAAGTTCACTAATGCACTATATGTTATTTAACAATTTAAAATTGTTATCTCTAAAAAATGAATTGTCACTTAAAAGTATATAAAATACTAATAAATTTAGATAAAAATTAAAAAAATATATTCTTTTTATCTAAAAATCCATATACATGTCTGAAGTATCGCATCAACATCCATCTAAACTGCCTGCTTTTTATCTTAATTGCTTTCCTTGTCTACTTCCATAATATGGAAAGAAGAAGAAGATTCCATCTTTCTAAAAAATTGTCCCCTCGATCCCTTTCTCATTTTCCTTCACATTGAAAATATTGAAGCACTTATTCATTCAAGGATTTCAAAGGAACTCCCAACAATATTTCTTATCATCCATCTCCACTATCCATTATGTTCTTTTTTCCTTCGATGGAATTCTTCAAAAATATAGTTTTTTTTTTTTCCAATTATATTACAATATTTTTCTTTTTGTGTTAATTAACCTTAACACTATTCTGAATGCAATCTAATCATCTAGATAACAAATTTCCATAAATGAAAAAAGTTGTTCTTGCTGTGTTTTGAGGAACTAAAACTAAATACGTATTTATTAATTGATGAAAATAAAGAATTACATATAATTTAAACAGTTAAAATGACTTTTTAATTTACTAGATTCGATTTTCATTGTGTCATCGAAAGGGTAATTATTGAAAAAAAATAAAAAAAAGTTTTAGCATAACTAAACTTTTTACCAAAACAATAAGTTCTAATTAAGTATAGCTCCAAGGACTAAATTGAATAATGTGGGCATGAGGCAAGTAAATTATAGGTCACAAAGATAAAAGAATCCAAGATAAAAGTACAATTATTTGGGGAATTTTTTTTAATAATGTTTTAAAAAAAAAAAATTAAAAAAATAGGATGTATCAGAAAATATTTAGAAATTTGGAATTGTTTTAAAAAACGCAACGACTCGTTGCATTTTCAGAAATGGGACCCACGGGACAGCATATTTGACTTTCACTAAAAACGCAGCAGACTGTTGTTTTTCAAATCTGAAAACGCAACAGTCTGTTGTGTTTTCAGAAATACAGGTCTCACTAATAAAATATAATAAATATATTCAATATAAATTTTATATATTAACTTGTGTTATGATAATATAAGTGTACTCCTGTTTTTTTTCCTTTCTCTTAGGTTGCCGGTGATTGATATTCTTCTTCTTTCTATTTTTACTATTCCGATGATTGATATTATTCAGTACAACAGAGCCCTAATTTTTCCCGAGAAATAAACACTCGCATCCTATACTTGCTATTTAGGAGAAAATGAGCAAAATCTCGGTAAAGACAGTATAAGGTCAGAATTTCTGTTTCCTACTTGATTATTATTTTTAATAAATGATGAATATATTTAAATTTTATTGGAAGGAAGAGACGAACAATCACTGTAGCCGAGAAATCTTTGCTTCCGTGGACATTGAATAGCATTGACACTGCTAGGAACCTGAAACTCGGAGATCTAGCTGCACTGATTTTTGGATGCAAGCATAACACCATTGAAGAGTGTTTGCCAATAATTTGTTTGGTTAATTTTTTTTCTTATGTGTTTTGATAGAGTATTGTTTTTACTGTTTAGGTTTTCCTAGTATATCTTTACTCCAGATACTATATCATTAGAACACAAGTTAGTATTTGAAAATTATATTGATTATATTTTTATAGTGAGATCCATACTTCTGAAAATATATCAAAAAATAATTATTTCAATATTTGAACCAGCGATCCAAGAGAAAGGAAAAAGAACGGGAGTGCACTTATATTATCATAACACAAGTTAATAAATAAAATTTATATTGAATATATTTTATTAGTGGGACCCGTATTTCTGAAAACGCAACAGACTGCTGCATTTTCAGATCTGAAAACGCAACAGTCTGCTGCGTTTTCAGTGAAAGTCAAATCTGCTGTCCCGTGAGTCTCACTTCTGAAAACGCAACGAGTCGTTGCTTTTTGAAAACAACCCCAAAATTTTAAATATTTTCTGACACACCCTATTTTTCTAATTATTTTTTAAAAAAACATTATTAAAAAAAATTCCCCCAATTATTTCATGTTTGAAATGTATTCAATTTTTTTTTTCTTTTAGTTTCCCTTGAGTTGAAAGAAAAATCAATATCATTGTTGAATTTGCAAACTTTCCATTTCAAACACCAATGACCATTATACCTTAATACCTTATTAAGCTACAAGCAAGGTATCTTCATCAATTATAAATTTTAGTTTAGTAATATTATATTCATTTCTTATAGAGTAAAATTATGAATGTCAAATTCAATAATAATAATAATAATAATAAAGCCTTCCCAATCTCTTCCATTCTCACTTGATAACAGTCAAGTAATCATTTTTTAAAAAAGAAAATATTCTTATCTTTTATTAAAGCTTATTAAGAGATAAGAAAAAACAAGAATCCATTTCTTGGTTGTGAACACCAAGAATCCAACTTCTTGAAATTCCTATTTCCTTTTCTTGTTTTTTTATTCCCATTTGCTTGGAAAGGAAATTGCTACCTTCAAAGTTGAGATGTAAACCAAAAGACAACGAAAACTCATTCCCAAAGACTAAAAACATCTTAATAATTAATTCTAATAAATTAAAATTTTATTAATTATGCATCATTTTTTTTTCTTTTAGAGTCAAAAATTATGGGCTGTAAAAGTTTGTTAAGAATTATGAAGCCCACTTCTTTTCTTTTCTTTTTTTCTTTTTAACAACATAATTTTGTCTTGATTTATTATCTTTCTCTTTTACAAGTACATATGTACATTAAAGTTATGAACTTTTTTTTTTATTTAAATACTTAGCACCGTTTTCGGCTAAAAGAATTTCTTGTTCTTGAATTTCCTACATTCACTTTGGATATGTCGGAGTTTAATAGAATTATTACATTTTTTGACTCAGTATATAAGTTTCAGCTAAAGTCCATTGACCATATCATATGCACATATGCACTGCCAAATTAAAATTTAATATTATTTTAGTTTTGATCTAATAGTCCACATATGGTGTACATTCGGCTTGCTTATAACCCTAATGGTATGTTGAATTTAACTTGAAAAATAATATATAAAAATCAGAAGATTTTGTTAAAATTTGGACCATCTTCATGCATGGTGATTTCTTACCCAGCCTGGTACAGAAAATGGGCTCTATTGGACCTTCGAAATCCACAAGAAATAATGGCATTAGTAGTATAGATGGGTGTTGGCTCTTTTAATTTCATTAATCATAATAATAATAATAATTAATGACCGTTAGCAACTTTGATCACTTGAAAGAAATGCTAGAGGTTCCTGTCAAAAAAGATTTTGATAGGCAAGTCGGTGTTTATTAGAAGAAATGGAGAGGATATTTTGAGTATATAAAAATTAGAAGAAACATGTTAGTTCACGTTGACATGTATTCACATAATTTCTCTTTTTTTTTTTGACGGACACATAATTTCTCTTTAAATAGATAACCAATATTATTTCATCATGAAAAAGAAACTTAAAAGAGCAATAATAAAAGCAATTCCTCACCACGTCAGTTGCAACATGCATGACATGAGTTCCCAGCTCTCTGTCATATTTTAGAATATCTGGAACTTAGATGGCACTGCCATGTTGAATTTTTGATAGATTTTGATGTATTTTTCAGTCAAAAGTTATATAAATTCATGTATTTTTTTATAAAAAATAATTATTTTATCATTTTTTTTTGTAATTAGGGCATAAATCCAATGATTTTTGTGCAATTAACCCTCTAAACTTGGTCTTTTATGCACTGAATTAATAATTTACTATTATATAAAAATATATTTTTTAAAGTTAGTTTGATCTGTATATAATAAATATTAAAGTTAGTTTGATCTTTTTACGATAAATATCAATCTTCTTATAAAGGGCTAAACTTTTAAATTAAAATTTCAGCAGGTTGGAATTATCATAATTTAGTAGACGAGGTGTATGATAATTCTGATTATTATCATAAGTTCATAACTATTTCATCCATATGAAAATGGACTATATACATATATATTTTAGGAAACAATATATAAATATTGATCATGTAACATAATTAAAAGCCCATTAACGAGACAAGCCCACACCATTAATCAGGCTTATGGAACAGATGGATAAAGACCCTACCATTCTCGGGCCGGCTCTTTTTATTTTCTTTTTTAAATAATTTTTAATAGCATAGTAAAATATATATATATATATATATATATTCTTTACTTCTTTATAGCTTTGTAATTCTTGGGGATAAGGGGGGTATTATTATTATTATTATTGTTATTATTATTAGGTAACTGGGTCCATGAACATGTACAATAAAGGAAAATGCTAATGGTCACTTACATTTCCATATCTTTTCCATATATATCAATATTTGTTATGTAGAATTTTTGACATTTTATAATTTTACAACAATCATAATATATGGAATATTGAAATTAGAATTGTTTTATTATTAACTTAGTCTGCATTTATTTTTCTGCAAAAGCAAAAATATACTCAGCTGTCTAACAGTTATCCCTCTAACTATCATCTTACAATGTTTATGAACATATAATTAAACAAATAGCATCAAAGGTCCTCACTTTTTTTTATCAAAAATAAATTAATGTACACAAACAGCTAATTTTTACAGAAAATGCTGCAACCTAATTGAAACTTATGTAACTCAATCTTCATCCACTGTAAAGTCTGGTTCTGCTGGCTTCTGCAGTGAGGTTCTTATGCTCGAATCTGATGCAGAATGCTTAATAACACTCCTTCTAGTGCTTCCTTCTAGCCTTGCTGCATACATGGCTAAGCCTGAGCCACCTGAACTCGGTTCAGGCTCAGCTTCTGAGAGGTTTTCTATAGCTCTGAGTTCAGCAGCTTCTTTTCTTTTCTTATACCGACGCCATGCTGCTTGAATGAAACATACTGCCCATGTTCTCCATTGATGTGAGTAGAACCTGAACTTGTGTCTTAGTTGCTTGCTGTGCAGTCTTCGAAACTGTGACGCTACGAACTTCAAGTCTTCTGCTCTCAAGGCAAATGCCTCCACTTCTGATATGGCCTTAACTGTGCGAGTTGATGATGGAAGGATTACACTTGGCCTAGGATCTAATGCCCATGTTAGCAACTCCTCGCCGCAGAAATCACAAGGTCCAATACGGCATGAGTTGAAAAATCCGGTCCTACCACCATTGGTTGTGTAAGAATCAAGATGGCCACGGATTATGAAATGCATCTCGTTGACAAGATCACCTTCGCGCACAAGAACTGTGCCTGCAGTTGACAATGCAGGTTTTAGCCTCTCACATATTGCATCTAGCATCCTTTCATCCATTTGATCAAGTAATGGAACCTGCATATTTCAAAAAGAATTTGCAGATTAATCATTTGTTATCAATGTTCTTCTGATTAATGTAGCATTTAAATTACATTGTCATTCAAGTCTAGCTCTATCAATAGGCTATGAAATTTTATCTACTTTCAATGTGAATGGAAGGTCTAGTGACTTACTCGTCGAACTAAATCGAGGCAAAGGTGGCGTTTGATGTCTCTTCGAAGATCCATAGGAAGACCCTTTAGAAGTAATTCTTCATCGACACCTCTGGTGGCCACCCACTTGTATTGTTCATACTTCCGAACAGACTGTCTTAGCTCTGGCGGCAGCTGTCTGTGATGCATCCACTGTTCTGTATCAGTTCTCCTAATTCTCCACTCTTCTAAACGAACTGTTGTCGATTGTAGATATCTCTGAATATCAGAAGTGGATCAGTAAATATGCGTACAGAAATTTCAAAGCACGGAAATTGAAGTATTTGTGAGAATTCTATTATGCAACTATGAGAAGTAATGATATGGAGTAAAACTATAAGAACAGAACATCAAGTTGAAGTTACAATATCAGAGATGTGATCTGAATGCGTACTTGCATATTCCCAATGAGCAAAGCGAAAAGAACCAGACCAAGCGTCGCGATAATGATGGCAAAAGTTATTTCACCTACATAAGTGCTTGTTGAAAGATTTTGGCCTAATGAGCTGCACAATGATTGGTTCCCTTGTGTTGGTCAATCAAGCAAACAACTAACTATAATTAAGAAATGTTTAGAGATTAAATTGATAGAAAGTCTATTACCTCAGGTTCTTTAAGCCCCACCAAAGGCAGTAGAAGTATTTGTCAAAAAATGTTGAAGTTGTAACACCAAATGTCAAAGCATCGCCATATATACCAAACTGATAGTAACCACTATCTGGATTACACAGATCGGTGACATTACTTGATTTATACCAGGAATCCCTAAAAGGATCACGCATGCGGTGGCAATCGAAAAATTCATATCGGCAAAAAGGTTTCTCCTGATTGCAAACACTTTTCCAGCATGCTTCTTGTCTTTCAATTGATAGAAGATACCAGCAAGCTCCTAAAACCTATGAATAGGTTCACCATTAACAGAAATGAATTATCAGCAACGATTGCAGCCAGAATCAAAGAATTAGTATATAACAACTGAATTCTATGTAAAACAAAGTCATCTAAAATGCAAATTCTATTTGCACTTACATGGCTTGCCAGCATGTATAGCATTAGGTTATAAGCAGCACCGGCCCATGCTGTTTCGGTCACAATGCCATTGGCCTTAATGAGTCTTGACGAAAGTGGAAGAATAAGAAGAAGTCTTGGCAGGTACTGAAATATGATGATGAACCGAAGGACATTTTTAGTGTTTGCCATTGTTGAACCACCAAGATTGGGAATAACAAACAAAATTAACACCTGAAATGTACAAAATGTAAAGCCAAGATTATAATCTGAGAAAGCATTTAAATGACATAAAGAGGCTCTTAATTATGTAAAAATAAAACCAGCATACCTGAGGAAGAGGCAGGGCAGCAATCAGATCAATCCAGAAGAGTGTCTGCAGGTACCTTGCAGCAATCTTTCGAGAATCTATGACAAGCTCCCCTCTCCCAAAAACACGGGAAGAAGGGGCGACATAAGCAGTTCTAAAACGAATGAAAATCTGAATCATGTAAAAGGCATCGGCTATTGTTCTAACTATCGTAAGGGCAATTTCAAGGGGTATTCCAATATTTATGCAGACTTCACTTGAAACTTCAGGTAAATAAAAGAAGAGAGGATCAACAAACAGAGAAACTATGCATGCTACTAAAAAGATCTTAGTCCATCTGTGAACTATAGGTCCTCGAGGGTCCAATATCTTCTTCTTCACTCTCTCATAATCCTCAGAGAAAACTCTAGACAATACTTTAGCTTTCAATGATCTCCCATTCTTCCTGGGAACTTCCTTTTCAGACCTCTTAGAAGTAGAAGATTCTGATATTTGAGTTCCATCAATGTTGTATTTAAGCTTAACTACATCTCCACTGACTGTTGGGAGCTTGGCTAATTCCAGATCATCTTCAAACCTGAAAGTTACATGTAAGTCATACTCAGCAACCGATTCATAAACGAGATATGTGGACTAACGGGTGAAACAAGATTAAAATTCAGAAATGCCAAAAAACAGAACTGAAATTCAAGAAACAAGAAGATGCAAACCTTACGGATCTTGAATTACTGTAACCCATTTTTGTTCTTTAAAAGTACAGCTGTGTCTTCTATTACTGGACTCGATCTGCAATGAGAGAAAAATGGCAAGTGATAAGTCCATATCGGGCCAGATAGGAATTATATGTAGGAGGCACCATATGAGCTGAAATTGACAAGGCATGAGATCAAATCCAATAGTGAGCAAAAGATCATTGATTGCTTTTGTTTTAACCAGTTATCATGTGAACAAAAGAAATAAAAATCTACATCAACTTGGATATGAAAGCTGGCTGCAAAAGGGCTATCCCACTTTTTAAGGGGAAAGTACGAAGTCAATCATGTGACATAATTTCTTTAAATACTTACCTTAAATCTGCAGAGAGTTAAGTACATGTCTTAAAAAAATAGCTACTTTTCAATGTATTCAATGACAAACACATGAAAACCATCAATTTTAAGTACCGAATATAAGTGAATATGCCATTTCTATCAAGCAAGCAAAAATTCAGATTCCTTCACTTAAACACCAACACATGCACCAATATAAAATTGAAAGCAAAAGTTATGCTATCTTACCTTAAAATCTAAAGGACTAATAAGTTCATTTCTGAAACTAGCTGAGAAGAATGGAAGAAGCATAATCATCACAGAAAAATAAAAGCTTTACAAATCTCAGAAAGATTTTATCAAACAAGAAAGGTGCATTTTTAAGTACTGACAAAAATTAATAGACTTACGAGCACTGCTCATGGAACCCATCAATCAAATTCTTTCCTCTCTTGATTCAGAGTAAAAATAGCTACAACCCACAAAGTAATTTTCAAGAAATCGGAAAGAAACATTAAAGAAATTAAAAATGGAAAGTTTTGCTATCTGGGTTTTGTAAAACAATGATAAAGTTCCATTCTTGGAACAAAACAAGGGAAGTTTCTTCTTGTTAATGTCGCCCCCATTAACAGAATAAAATGGCACATCAAAGTAGCAAGTTAGTTAGAAAGTACAAAAAGGACACTAAGAAAAATGGCAGAGAAACTGAAGAAAGCTAAAAACAAGGAAAGAAGACGTAATCTGTATGCAAAATGCAATTTCTTTTGGACTTAAAAAAAATTGAAAACGAGTAAAAATGGTGGAGAAGACAAAAGAAAAACAAGTCCATATGACTTTGTCCCAGAAACGAAGAGAGAATTTTTTATTTGTTTTATTTTATGGTCAGAAAAATAAAATGAGAAAATAAGAAAATTATAATAATAACAGAGGGGTTGACTCCGTTAGATACGCTTATCTGTGGCATCTTGACACGTGCTAAAGCCAGCGTAGTAAATTAGTAGCATAATATGTATCTGTTTTATTAAAATAGTTTGCAATTTTTATAATTTGATTAATTAAGAAATACTAAAAGAATATATATAGGAATTACAATGAATAATGCAATATTGACTTATTTTAACAATAAAAAAAAGTACATGCTTTCTAGCTACAATATGATTTTATAAAAATATTCTTTGATTTGCTAAAATTATGTGGCATAAATATATATATATATATAATTGTATTTCAATAATAAAATGTCCTTCAACTACCGAAAACACTTCTTGTTCATTAATAATGACCGTAGGGCAGTTGATGATATGATTCCTCTTTTATACATCTTTTTCTTTTATCTTATTTGTTATTATTGTAATTATTATTTTAAATATTTTTAATGAAACAAAAAGGACCATGCACGAATTCATAATCTTCAGCCTAGCCAATTGAAAAACATTAAAATTTCATGTACAAAGAATTCCTTGTATATATAACAAGAAAAATAACTGTCTACAGTAAGCTATTCTAGGATTTGTTTATATTCAATTATAAACCGTTAATACGTTCTAAAGATGTATTAGATATAAATCGGTAGATGATTAACTTCAAATACCTATAAAGAATGGAAAATGAATGTGATGAGCCCACATCTAGTTTGCTGAATTGAATGCAGTTGGTGAAAGAGATGGTCAGCATTGAAATCTTTATATATGGAAATATATGACGGTGGTGAGTGGATGCATTGAATTATTCTTTTCTTGTATATATAAAATGAATTGGCATTGTTATAACATAATTAAATTCCAGCAATTGCAAACTTACCTGACTTAAAGAATAGAAGTTTCTAAGTGCATAATGTTTCACTATGTCAAATTAGCAATTTGACCATGTCTAATTACTAATATCGCCTTCAATAATCAACCCCTGCAAAAGTTAATCAAGAAGTAGTAGTCAAAATGTTTAGACCCTTAGTTTGACAAATCCCACCCATTATGGACCAGGCCCATGAGATGAAATTTGGTGCTTTTTCAAGTTCTCAAATCTAAGTCTACCGCTGAACGAGCTCAGTTATATGAAGTGAAAGAAATCTTTTAAGCAAAAGCCATTAGATTTGGTACAAAATGCAAGAAATTTGGCGCGACTGCAAAACCTTGAAATTATAGAGCTATTTAGGTACCTTGAAATTATTTTGGAGCTTAATTAGGCTAAAAATAAGATATTTTCTTCACTACTTGATTGTGTACATAATAAAATTAATAACATTTGTTATCAGTGATGCTTCTTAATTAGGATTTCTTGCCAACAATAATAATGATAGATATACAATTACAGGAAACACTAACTGAGAAATACAACTACACCAATCTAACAAGGACTTTGAGTACATCATCCATGGAAGGTCTATGCAAAGGATCATCTTCAACACAAGCCTTAGATAAAACAGCTAAACACAGAGCCTCAGCAAGTGGGTAATCTTCCTTAAGACAAGGATCCATGAAGCTTCTCAATTGATCAAAACAACCATTCCCTCCTCCCAAGAATCCAATCCAATCTTTCAATGATTTCCCATCAACATTCTCTTCTTTTCCTGATATAATCTCAACCAAAACTACCCCAAATTCGAATATATCTACCTTATCACAACATGTTCTATCTGTTCTTATATTTGTTAGCTTTGCTCTTCAATTTTCTGTAATGAAAATGTTCCTGCTGTTCACTCCCATATGTGCATATGAAGGAAATATGCAGTTATGCAGATAATGCAGACCTGTTGCTATGTCAAAAGCTATCTGTATTCGCCGATGCCATCATAGCAAACTGCTCGAGTACGATAGCCAATTCCTTAAGCAACCATTGCTAGGTAGCTCAAACCCAAGATATGACCAATTAGCTTCATTATCACTATAGCATACACCAAGCAAGTTCACAATGTTTATGTGATTAATCTTTATATGCACATCGATAACTTGCCGAGTTTCTTCGAGTCTCATTGGCTTGATCATCACTTCAACGCTGTCAATACAGGCCTTATAGGCCTTATCTCCAATATTGTTTACAAAATCTTTGGTCGCCTTTCGCACATCTTCTATGCTATAGTTCTTCAAAGAGTACTTAATGCCAACAAGAAAATCAGGGGATAAGCATGAATTAGCAGAGCTTCTACTTGTTTGAGCTGATCTTGGAGAGCTTCGTATGGAACACGAAAGAGGGGAGCTTCTAAGATTAAATGACATTAACTTGTCAAGCTTTCTCTTGCATATCATAAGCATAAAACCAATGCTGCAACTATCAGGAAAAACCCGATGACCGAAACAGATATGTACAGAGTCAATAGCTTTGTGCTGGTTGATTTCTCTACTGTGATTGTAGGAAGAAAACCAGGAGTTGGAGGTGGAGAATTTGGGATATCAAAATTGATTATTGGCCTTTTTCTCACTGGAATTAGAATTGTTATGTTTGGATAAACAGTAGGAAAAGGCTCAAAATGATTAGCTACCCATATATCTATAGGAGATGCACCAAATTTCTTGCTTAAAACATTAAGCCCATCTCCTTCTATTAAAGGGTATGTAACTAGGTACATAACTCCAGTGCTAAGCACATGTTAAAGGCAAATCAATCATAGTACCAATCTTAACATTATGTTCTTGAGATGGATTTTCCTTGACAAGAGTATGCGATTTCACTAATCCTTCGAAAACTGCACAAGCAATCTTTGAAAGAGTTGTGTTCTGAGAGACCATGTACTTAAAACTTGCTTAAAAGAAGCTGCCTATACAAGAACAGGTGGCAGGAACAAGAACTTCTCGGCTTGATTCAAGAATGTCTGATGAAGATGAGAGATTATTTATGCGAATAAGATCATCAGTATCTGCTCGAAACAAAGGAGAGATGTTCAAGATAGAGTTGAATCTTTGATTTGCTTTATAGACTAAGAATGTAGAACATGGTTCTGATAAGATTTGCAAGTGTATCTTGAACCAGGATAGATTGAATCTTGTGAACAATCTGATGAGTCATAGTATTGTTAAGCTTGGATTAAATTGAAGCTTATCAGGATTAGAAACCAAAGAAACGAATGCATTCTAAATGAGAAGTATCAAGAAAATGAAAAAGAAAATCAAGCAGTTGAAATGATTCAATCAAGATCTAACAGATTCTATATGGAATAACTAGGTTATTTTTATTAGGCTGAAGACTGTAGATTATGTCAGCAGCTCCATTACAAATTACATTAACTTTGAAATGAAATTGACCTCCTGAAAGCATTGTTTGCAAGCCAACCGGCCATTGTTATTAGTTGCCAATTCTATGACGTAGACTTTATTTGGAGATTTTTCATTTATTTCTGTTAATCACACGCATAATCACTATACTAGAACTTAATAATGAACTGGTCACAAAAAGAAAAATATTTCACAAAAATACCTCAACTCAATATTATAACAAAAATCAATTTAGCCGAAAAATCATCAATTTGGTGCCAAATTAAAATGAATATTTCAAAACACGCTACGTAGATGTTCCAAACTGATATGATTTGCCAATAAATACTGCAGCACCAAATTCATAATTTTCCATATAAACTTATTTTAAAAAGTTGAGTTATTTTTATAGAACAATTTTTTTTATTAATTTTCAGTAAGATAAAAATATAGTGGCAATGCATGAAATAAACCCCAGATATCAAGAATCCTACTAAATGTTTGCCCCCTTTTCTTCTTTCCTTTGTTCTTTAGTTACCATACAATTACAAGCTACATTTAATATTATGTTCAATCAATAATTATTTGCAATGATTTTATATAAAAATTCAATGACATAATTTTTTAAACATATAAGAATTCATATACTTGAACAAATAAGTATCTACAATGTAGAAAAATTTATTATTCTGAACTAACACCCCTTACTGTACAAACTAAATATAAAAAAATTAAGCATAAGGAATAGAAAGTGATATTAAAGTACAACACTGACAAAAGACAATCACTTATAACACTTGAAAATCTAAAAAGACAAAAAAAGTTCAACAAATTGGTAAAGGATTACCATCCCAATCCTTAAGACATTCAAGAAGAGGATCAATTATCTTTCCTCTACATATTGCTGTAAATACCTTGTCAAATTCTTCGCCTGGTGATAGAGCTTTCTCTCCTGTCAAAAGTTCGGTCCCCAAATCTTCTCTCACAAATTTGTATAGTGGATAAGATCTACAATCCTTGATTCTATTTGGAATTACAGGATTTCCATTCTCATATGCAGTTCTTGCAGCTTCAACTTCTTTAGGCAGGACTGCTTTCAGTTCCTCCTCGAATGAGCCAATCTTTAAAAAGATTGAGTGATTTATCAATGCATGATCAACAATGACTTGCCTTAACTTCTGCAGTAAAGGGTAAGTTGAATTACAAGGATCATCAATGTATGAGAAAACATGCTCGCGATCAACAACCCTGAGCAAGTCTTTTTCGCAAAATCTGGAAGGATGAAGTTCACCATTAATTCCCATTGTTAGAACCTTCTTAACAACTTGGCTAACCATGTTCTTAACCGTGTTCTTTAGGTTCTCTTCCAGGTGCCTTAAATCTATAGCCTGGCAAAGCGCTACCAAGTATGTCGAGGACAAGAGTTTCAGGATATCAATAGCTTCTGCTGTTTTTCTTGCAGAAATCAGGCCTAATGAATTCACATCTTGGTTGTGTTGCTCTGCACTTTGAACATGGTTGGTGACAGGATTTGCAAGGTATTGTAGCTCAGAGCAATACGAAGCCATGGCTATCTCAGCACCTTTGAAACCATAATCCAAGCTTGGATTCCTTCCTCCTGTGAGATTTGAAGGCAATCCATTGTTATAAAAGTCATTGACCAGCTCAGAGAATTGAGCGAACATGAGCTTCCCTATAGAAGCTAATGCCAATCTAGTGTTATCCATGGATACACCAATTGCAGTACCCTGAAAATTTCCGCCGTGTAAGGCTTTGTTTCGCAATACATCGATCAATGGATTATCATTTACCGAGTTAATCTCCCTCTCAATGGCTTTTGTCGATGCACGAATGACTTCAATTTGAGGTCCCAACCATTGAGGAGAAGTTCTAAGAGCATACCTATCCTGTTTAGGCTTTTGTAGAGGATCCATTTCATGTAATTTCTTTGCTTTCTTAACATATGAACTTCCATCCAAAATATGTTCCATTACAGCAGCAGCCTCAATCTGTCCAGGATGATGCTTCAACTTATGTGTTAAATGATCTGTAAACTCGGGCCTTCCCAACATAACTTCTGCAAAAATCGCCGACAAAACTTCTGACAAAAGAGTCAAAATGTGAGCTTCAAAAAGTACTATAGAAGCAAGACCAGCACCAACTCCTGTGCCATTAACTAATGCAAGTCCTTCCTTAGGCTGCAACTCGAAGAACTTGCCATGAATACCAGCCAAGCAAAAGGCCTCCTGTGCAGTCAGGGACTCGCCATTAGGCCCTCGGGCAGTGGAATTCGATCGGCCTGTAAGCAATCCAGCAATGTAGGAAAAGGGGATTATATCGCCCGAGGCTGTTATGCTGCCACGTAGAGGGAGGCATGGAGTAATGTTGGTGTTGATTAGCTTAGCAATGGCTTCAAGGATCTCAAATCGGATGCCTGAGTAGCCTTGGAGAAGTGTGTTGATTCTGACTAGCATTGCTGTCCTTGTTACTGCGTGTGATAAAGTATGGCATGTTTCTGTTCCATTGCCAAATATTCCAGCATTCAAAAACCTGAAACAGTAGCAATTATCAGTAAATAGATACAAGTTCATTGATCAACACTTTATTTAAGAAGTTTTCTAGAATACATTTTAGATTGGAATTTTTTGGGATTTTGTATGACACAAGGACTAAAATTACTAGCTAATTAAAATAACAGAGATCAGAGTTATATATCATGATAAATCTCAAAGAAAATCTCATTAGTCAATTTTTTTTTTTAAACTAATACTTTAAGTTTTAAAAGTTATGATTTATTATTATAAATGTAAAAAAATAAGAATTGTTATGTTAGATACTTTAATTAAATATTTGCAAGCCTTAACTTCTTATTACATAGGCAAGGATTATAAGTTCTACATGTATGCCTATATTTGTTAAAAAAAATAGAAAAAAAAATTAAGAACATTGATTTCTATGATACTAATTTTTTTTATATTGAATTTTATGGATCAATAATTCAGTATAATTATATTCATACAAGATTGATTTTTCTTGCATATATTTAAATTTTGAAAAAAAAAATTATCTAAACTGATTCATGAACAACTTTATGGACCAAATTAATAATATAATGCCACATTAAAGAAATTAAAAAATAGCAAAGTAAACCTTTACTAATCATATAAGGCAATTTACTACCAGCTTGTTTAATGAAAAACTCATTTATTTTTATAGATCAATCCAAGTGAAATTGGGCTTATTCATAATTAATTCGGTCTCCATGATAATTCATGGGCCTTGGCTAATAAAAATGACTCATGGGCTCTTGGTTGACCCATAAAGTCCATTATTAATTATCAGCGGCCAGTACGGTCCCAACATTTATGTAGGGTAGGTGAATTGGCCTATGCCATAAGATCAAGAATTTTTCATTTTTTTTAGAATTTTTATTTATTTAACACGATTTTAAAAACTATTTACATAAATAGCGTAAATTTAAATTTTTTTATCAAATTAATCTGTTTTTAATCAAGACTAAGATCTAAATGACATTTCTAAATATCAAATCACACCAGCGTTTTTATTTATTTGTGGATTGTACTCTGTAAGTGTAAATAACCTTAAAAATATTTGCTTGAAATTGTTAATCAATTTAAAATTTCATGAAAATTTAGTGATTTACAACACATCAAAAAAAATAAAATAAAATAAATGCATATAAATTGCTAATTAAATTTAAAATCTTATATGAAGTTTCATCTTTTGGTGTAAAAAGAAAAAAAAAATGCCAAATAAATTTAAAATTTCATGGCCAATTTGTCAACATGTCACATGACAGTTAATTGAACGAAATATAAAAGCGATAATGACATATAAGATTTCGTGATAAAAATGATAGTACTGGTTGTTCTTAGATATATTTAATTATTTAAGATAAAGCTATTTTATATCTATCTCATGTAATAATTAATACATAATCTCACATGACATTTATTTTAGAAATAAAATATAACTATTTTGATAATTTTAATAAATAAAGATGTTTATTTTTGAAATGTATGATGAAAAATTTTCTTTATTTCAAATGGTTCTAAAGTAAAAGTCAATCCACAGAAAAATTTAAGGACACTATTTCGAATAATTAAAATGTATAAATTACATTAATAAAAAATTAATTTAAATTGAGATTTTTTTAAAAAAAAGCACTGCCATTTGAGAAAATAATTTTATAAAACGCATTAAACAAATGAAAAAATCATATTTAAAAAAATAAAAATAAAACTCATAATATTAATCAAACACATTAAACAAGTAAAATTAAAAAATTTATATTTAAAAAAATAAAAATAAAAACTGACCTAATAAGTTCCTTCTGTAGGGCACCTCCTTCGTTAGTTCTCCTATGCGAAGTTGCACCGAACCCTGTAGTTATACCATAAGTATCTGTTCCTTTATTCATACTGTCCATTACCCAATCACTGCTTGCTTTTACTCCACCTCTCGCCGCCTCACTCAGCTCCACCGCCACCCCTTTTCCGACCTCCGCCACCGCCGCCACCTGCCCTATAGTTAGGTTCTCTCCACCCAACCTAACCACCAGATTCCTGTATTCCTTAACCATTTTTTTGACCTCATCCACATGGCTACCCTTCATTGCCTCTGCTGCCAATCCCCAATTTAATGAGTCCTTTTTCTTATTACACAAATGCCCATTTTCTGACATTTTTGTAAATACCAATTAATAAAAAAAAAAAAAAAAAACTAAAATCTATGTTAAAGATTAAAACTTTATGATGAGAAAGCTAATGGGTATTGAAGAAAGTGGAGAGAGAATACATTATATTTTTATTATTATGTGCACAGAAACCAAACAGGAGTGTTTGGTTCCCGAGAAAGTTTGGAGAGAAAATTTTATATATTTTCTTTTCTTTCTCTTAGTTGAGAAGGTTATGGAAGTGTTTAAATAGAGAGGGTAGGTTATGGAAGATGTGAAAAAAGGGAGTTGGGTGAGATGCTGGGGGTGTTAGTTGAAAGGATTTTGTGGCCGTTGGATCTTCATGTGATCTAAGGGCTATGGATTTTACACGTGTGCATAGAATGAGAGATGCATGATGGTGATTTTTATCCGTCGTTTTGGAGGAGGTTGTTGGGGTGAATGGTCTGTATAATAAGAGTTTTCTTTACATAGAATTTAGAGAATTTTGGGATTTTAATTTTTTTCACATGAATTAACAGATATATCTATTCATAAGGTATTAATTAGCTATAGTATTTAATCATCAAATTTAGGGTTAATTACGTATGTAGTCATCGAATTTTTGAGCTTATAACCAAATGATCATAATAAAATAATTTGTAACACAAACGTTATCAAACTTTTATTTTATTTCAATTAAGGTAAAAATGACTGAAAAATTAATTTTTCGTTACCGGATGACCACGCAAGCATGACTCGTCATCAATAATTTTCTAAAATGCATCCAGCCAGTATGTCATGTAACCCGCCTTCAGGGGTGTAGCTAGTATATGTTGAGTGGGTCAATTGACCCCACTCAACCATAAAAAAATTTCAAAATAGTCCTTATGGTTTTAATTTTTTTTTTTTAAAAAGATCCCATTTAATCATAAAAAAAAAATTTAAAAATCACTTTATAAGTTTAATTTTTTTAAATTATCCCCACTAAAATATTTAAATAAATTCATTTTTTTAATAATAAAGTTCAAATTTACCCTTCGATTATTATAAATAGTATATATATGCCTTTAATTTTTTTTTTTAAATATCTTCAAGATATTAAATGGTATAAATTTGCTTTTATTCCATAATTTAATGGGCAAATATGGATCATTTTAATAATTTCAGATAAATGCGATACATATTTTCATATTAGCCATCAATAAAAATATATATATTTGCTTTCGTAAAAATAAATATGTACAATTTTTAATATTTTAATACATTTTAAAAATAAATTTAAATAACAAATTTGTACCGATTTTAATATTTTTTAAAAAAATTTCACAATTATTCAAATTTTTATTTAAATAAATTTCTTGTAAGATGTTGTAATTTTTGACTCCACTGAACTGAATTTCTAGCTACGCCTCTGCCCGCCTACATAGAGAAATTGACACGTCAGCAAGAATTTTTTTTTTATCTTTTTGTACAGGTTGGTATGACACATGTACTTGATGATATGTCACATGATATGCTGACTTGATGCATTATAAAAAATCACTGATGACGTGGCATGTTTGCATGGCATTCCGGTGACGAAAAATTAAATTTTCAGTCATTTTTACCTTAATTGAAATAAAATAAAAGTTTGATAACTTTTGTGTTATAAATTATTTTATTATGACCATTTGGTTATAAGCTCAAAAATTCGATGACCACAGAGGTAATTAACCCTCAAATTTAAGCTATATTTTACCTAATAAAATTCTATTTCATGACGAGTATTCAATCAAAATAAGAATTATAAGTGAATAATACTCGATTTTAACTCAACATATGCGATAAATAAGAAAAAACTAAGTATCATACTGTGCCATTATTTATATTAGCATTAATAATGATTTAAATAAAGGGTCAAATTTGCTCCTTAACTATATGTAAAATAGCATAAATTTTGCATATAAATTTGCCTCTAAATTATATTTTGATTTAAAAATGTTCATGTGATTATTAAACTTATTCACAATCACCTCAGCAGTTACCAAATTATTTCATATTTACTTTTACTTATTATTAAAAAATGATTTTATATTTACTTTTATCGTTATAAATAAGAGCAAATGTGAATTATTTTAATAATAGCAATGACATTTTAAACAAAAAAAAAATATTTAAAGGTAAATTTGTACCATAATTTAAAAGCAAATTTGACAATTATCCGTAATAGTTAAGGCCCCGTTTGGCATAGCTTTTTAAAGGATAAAAATCTGATTATGGGATAAAAAATTGATTATGGAATAAAAATAAATGTTTGGTAAATACTGATTTTAGAAAAATCAATTTTCTGAAAAGTGAAAAAAACCTTATATTAGAAAAAGTTAGAAATTGAAGTTTTTCAGAAAATCTGATTTTTAGCTTTTAAGGGCAGCAGATTTAATATTTTTTTTAGACAAAAATATCCCTTATTTCATAATAACAATTTTATCTAATATAATTTTTTTTTAGCTATTTCTCTTATCCTACCACCCAAAATCATTTGACGTTAAAAATAATTATGTTATTTTTTTTTATCTTCTCTTTTTTATCATCCAAAATAATATATACGATTAATTAAGAAAATAATATATATATATTTTTAATTTTTTTATGTTATATTTATTTTTATTTAATTATATATGAAAATATATGTTCTTAATAGTTAATGAAATAAAAAAAATCAAATAAGTGGAAATTATTATTATTTTTAGTGAAATTTTGAATATAATATATTAAAATTTATATATATCATTTTTTATTTTTTTATTCTAAAAATTCATTTTTAATTATATCATTTACCAAACAGTTGACAACTGTTTTTGATTTTATAAGTTATTTTGAATTTTATTTACCAAACAATTACTTATTTTTCGACATACAACTTTTTGGAATATAACTTTTTTTAATTGAAAAAACCATTTTCATAAGTTTTGCCAAACTGGCCCTAAATAGTTATTATGTTTTTTTTTTTTGGTATTTTATATTTTCAGACCTAACAAATCACCAAACCTCATAAATTTTCTTTTTGGTTGCTTTCGTGCAAATTAAAAGCCAGCAGCTGTGATGCTGCTATTTTTAGAGAGGAGGACAGAGTTGGCTTCGGATGGATTTGTAGAGATTCTTCAAGGAGATTCTTAGCAGCTGGTCATGGTTCGATTATGTGCCCCCTTGATCCTTTGTTAGCTGAGGCTTTGTCCATGAAGGAGGCCCTGAGTTGGATGAAGAACGCGGGTTTTGTTAATGTTGTGATGGAAACGGATTGCATCATTCTTTTTCATGCTCTTACTAAGCATTTTCCAATTATTTCACCTTTTGGTATTATTGTTAAAGATTGCTTAGATGTTAGTCGCTTTTTTAATAAGTGTGAGTTTTCATTTGTTAGAAGATCTTGTAATGATCTTGCCCATACTTTAGCTAGGACCGCTGTTGTTTCTTCAGGAGTTAGTTTCTCGACTCCTCCCCCTTGTATTCAACAGTTGCTTTAATGAAATGGTCCGTTTTTTCAAAAAAAAAAAAAGCCAGCAGCTGCTAACAAATTAACTATGCATTAATTAATTAAGCATTTAGGTCTAAAGATCCTTCAAATATGAAAGCATAAAGCAATTGCCAATTAAGGAGTAGCCGGCCAGTTGTTTAGTAGATCTCGTAATTAATTTATTAATTTATTAGTTTTCAATAACGGACTATATATAAAAATTGCATAATTCAGATATGAAGTCGAGTGATTGTTGCCACCGACCGAGCTTGTGATTGTTGCAATTCAGGTCTAAGCTCACATACAATATTCCGAATTTCAAGTACTTCCCTGGAGGCAGACCGTTTATTAGATGCGGCTGTACTTGAGTTTGAGGAATGCGAGTAACAGGATTTGATCAAAGAATCTAAGCCAAAAAACCATCCTCACTGGTCTCTACCACCAACCATATCATAATAAATCTGATTCGCATCAACATTATCGAAATTCTATGAACATTACTGAATTGTCTCTTGCACTTGTTTCTGTTGTAAAACAAATGCTTTATATTAATTAACGATTAATAATAACTAATATTAAATATTAGTAAAATATAATAATTTTGACATGCGTGTAAATACCTAGATCGAGAATTGACGAATGTTTAACCATCATGATTTTTGGTGTGGGTGTATAAAAAGACCTCACCTAACGTATGCAGTCTACCTATTGAGACTTCTTGCAAACAAATAAAGAATTATAGTTGAACTATAATTTATTGACTATTCATACAAATTTTTACTAAAATTTCGGCAGAATTTCTTCTAAATTTTAACCATACCTCATGTACACATAGACAAAAAAGCACTTCTCATCCAACATCCAACAACAATGCAAACTTCTCACACAATTGTCATTCCCATCCACCTCTATGGTAATGAGATAAATTTTAAATAGTAATAACATTAATTAAAGTAATAACAGAAATATTTTGTAATACTTACAAGTCTATCTGCATGTTCCCGATGGGACATTGATCCTCCAATATCCATTACTAATTTATTGAATAAAATCTAATACGAAATTATTTGAGACAAATGGTGACCAATTTAAATTTAGTAATACAATTTTAATTTGCTAAATTAAAATTAAAACAAAACTTATTTAATAATAACAATAATAATAACTAAATGTTAACATACTTATTTGATAATAATAATAACAATAATAATAAACAAAATATTTTAACATAACTATTTAAAAATAATTATAATTATAATAATTAAGACAACTATTTAATAATAATAATAATAATAATAATAATAATAATAATAATAATAATAATTAACTATTTAATGATAATAATAATAATAATAATAATAATAATAATAATAATTAACATAACTATTTACTAATAATAATAATAACTAAATGTTAACATAACTATTTGGTAATAATAATAATAACAATAATAATAAACAATTAATTTTAACATAACTATTTAATAATAATTATTATTTAATAACAATAATAATAATAACAATAAACAATTAATTTTAACATAATTATTTAAAAATAATAATAATAATAACAAAAATATTATTATTATTATTATTATTATTATTATTATTATTATTATTATTATTATTATCATTATTAACTAAATTTTATCATAACTATTTGATAATAATAATAACAATAATAATAAACAATTCATTTAACATAATAATAATAATAATAATAATAATAATAATAATAATAATAATAATAATAATAATAATAATAATAATAATTAAGATAATTATTTAATAATACTAATTAACATAACTATTAAATAATAATAATAATAATAATAATAATAATAATAATAATAATAATTAACACAACTATTTAATAAAAATAATAATAATAATAATAATTAAGATAATTATTTAATAATACTAATAATAATACTAATTAACAATAACATAACTATTTAATAATAATAATAATAATAATAATAATAATAATAATAATAATTAAGATAATTATTTAATAATACTAATAATAATACTAATTAACATCACGATTAAATAATAATAATAATAATAATAATAATAATAATTAACACAACTATTTAATAAAAATAATAATAATTAAGATAATTATTTAATAATGCTAATAATAATACTAATTAACATACCCATTAAATAATAATAATAATAATAATAATAATAATTAAATTTATAATTTAAAAAAAAAAAACAAAACACTTACCTCACGCATAACTCCACCACAGGAGGACACTGCCAGCACAGCAAGGAGGCACCATAGGCGTCGGAACGGCCAATGGCATAGCCAGAAATTGAATTAAGTGGGGTCAAAAATTTATCGCCAATAAAAAAAATTCATTTACATAAAAAAATTTATTAATATGATAATAATATATGTAACAATAGTCATAATATTACAGCTGTACTCTACGAATTTTCATATTTTGAAAGTATTGAATAATTATTTCATTGTCAATATTTTCAAATACATTCTTTTCAATATAAGTAACTAAACAATCATTCAATAACTGATTTTCCATTCGATTTCGTAGACGACTTTTCACTATATTCATAGCAGAAAATGTCCTTTCAACAGTTGTCATCGCGACTGGTAATATCAGAGCTAATTTAACAAACAAATAAACTAAAGGATACACTAAATTTTTTCCTGTCTTAACTAACAATTGAGCAAGATTATTGATTTATTGCAACATCAAAAAATCATCATTGGATAACATGTCAGTAATATAAGTTTGAAGCTGATTGTCAAGTGAAAAAAGTTGTACCGATTAAAAATCTTTTTGTATACTATATTTCAACCAATTAGAATATTCCTTGTAACATTTAGTATTAAAACGACAAAAAATAATTTCATTATTTCGTTGTTTAAAATTATGATTTTGTGGTTGACAATGCTCTTTTTGAAGATATGCTCTTCTTATTTTATTCCGATCATTAGGATGATATTCTGATATTTTAATTCTCAATCCAGGATCAGCAGGAAGATTATCTAAATTAATCTCATGACTAACTTTTCTTAAATTGCTTTCTTGATCTTTATTTTCAATTTCTTGTTCAACTGATTGCTCAAAGGGTGATTTTCTCTTAATCACAAATTTATCCATAACTGTTTCAAAAAAATAAAAATATCAATTTTAACTACAAATTTACAATCCTAGCTATTTTATATATTGAAAATTTTGAACCCAACTCCAAATAAAATTGAACCTAATCCTATTTACACAATATCACACTACAATAAAATTAAATTGCTAATCTATTTTTATAAAACAAATTCTAATTGATATAAACTAACTTATAAGACTTAATTGAATCAAAGAATTGCAAACACTTAGGATTTTTATGCATTGAGCTTCGAGAACAAAACTATAATAAAAGGAAAGAAAAATTATATTATTGTGTACCTTAAAATTAAAGTGAAATTTGTAATCAAAATTTTCTCCACTTTTAGTTTTGGCGTTTTTTCCTGCTAGCGGTTGATTGTTGTCCTTCTCTTCTCTTTTGCTTTTGTTCTTGGCCTTAAAACATTACTTTTGTTTTGCAGTTTTGCAGTTTTGCTAGCTACTGTTATGTTGCCGTTTCATATTTTTTTCTATATTGTTTCATTTATGTGCTTTACATTTTTTTTATTTATTTTATATTATTTCTTTTACATTTATGTGCTTTTACTAACGTTTTACCTTCTTTACTTCTTTTGTTTCTATTGTGGTACAAGGAATGTTGGCATTTTCTTTTATTTGTTTTTTCTTTTATATTTATATTCTTATATATATATTATTCAATTACATATTTTACTATCAATTGTTTCAAAATTTATTTTCATTATTGTTGTTGTAAAATATAAATTTTTTGTGAGTAATTTTTAATGAAAATATTTAAATATATTAGTGGAGTCAATTTTTAACGGAATCAATTGTTAATGGGTCATTTAATGGGTTAATTTTGAAAAAAAAAATATTTATCAAGGATATTTTTTTTTAAAAAAAATTGAGTGGGGTCAATTGACCCCACTCAATATAATGTCCCTACGCCCCTAGGAACGGCAAGGAGAGGAGGAGATCCACGCGGCAACCGACCGAAGCTCGCCGGCGAGGGAGATCGGGGGCAGGGGGGAAAGGAAAACGGGGGAGGGGATCGGGGGAGAAAAGGAAGGAAAGGGGGAGGGTGAAAGGGGAAATCGGTGCCGAAGGGAAGAGGGAGAGGAGATCAACACCGGGAGGGAGGGGGAGATCAGTTCGGGGCCGGGAGGGGGGCAATGGCGGCACAGCCGCGGGGACGTTGGCGAGGCAGAGAGAGGAGGGAGGAGAAGAGAGAGGGGAGAGGGGAGAGGAGAGAGAAATTTTTTATTTTTATATTGATTTTAGCGACGGAATGATTAATTCGTCGCTATTTTTAGCGACGGAATAATAAATGTCGTTAAATTTAAAAAATAAAATTTTTTAGCGACGGAATAAAAAATTCTGTCGCTATTTATTATTCCGTCGCTAAATTAGTTTTAAAATATAATTCATTTTTTTTGGCGACGAAAATTTAATTCCGTCGCTATATGTAGCGACGGCATTAAATTTCCGTCACCAATTACAGCGACCGAACTTTAATTCCGTCGCTAAATTAAATTAAATATTTTTCTCATTTTTTTAGAATCCGTCGTAAATTTCGGTCATTAATTGTGGAGGAAATTATTTGAGCCATTTTTAGCGACGGAATTTATTTTTCGTCCCTAAATAGCGGCGGTATCCATTCCGTCGTTAAAATTCCGTTGCTATTTTTGGATTTTCTTGTAGTGATTAGTGTGAAATACTTGGCAAGGCAAGGCGGAGTTTTTGTTCAACAAAATCTTAGATTAAAAGAAAAAAAATAGAAGAAAAGCATATTTGAGATTAAATTATCAATTAATTAGTCTACCAGAAATTCAGAATGGAATTAATGTTTATTTTAATTAGTTCACTAGTCTTTTAATTAGGATATACACATGATCCGATGAACTTAAGCAACAAAATTAGAAGCAAATCCAAACCTAATAGAATTGTGTCATGTAGTAGAGTAGATAATATGTTGGTGATCCAACAATTATCTTGTGTGGTAAAATCTTCATCATATGTGCATAAAAGTTTGTTTCATAATCAGTATTTAATTAAAAGTGCAATTTTTTTTTTTAGTTTTATCACTTCTTTTAATAAATGTAATTTAATTTTATATCTTTTTCTTTTAAAAAAAATCAAGTAATAATTCAATCTTTTGAGTTGTTTTGGTCACCTGAAAATACAAAATATTTGACGAATTTTCAATAACAACATTCTGACAATCAAATAAAAAAAATAATTATATAATATTAGAGTGTAAAGAAGGTACCTATTAAGTTTTGAACCATTTATATAGAATTTTCTTGATATGCCACTAAAGGCTATATAGTTATAAATTTCAAGCAATGGGTTGTAGCAGCTTTAATTATATAGTGCATACATGCATCTTAATTATATACCAAGCCTTCAAAAGGAATGTGGTAGTAGTATTAATAATAATTAGTTGATGTAATGATGAAAGGAAGGTAGATTATTAATATGGAGAAATTGAGAAAAGAAGAAAATACACTTAGGTGAGGTTGGTGTTAGATTCATGTCACCAACCCACATAACAAAACGTGCGCACCTTCTCAAATCTCCATCTTCAAAACTAATTACATGCCTACTTCATTTCCTTTTTCTATCTCAGCCGCGGGATTTTTTTATAAATAGTATTTTTTACAAAATTATTTGAACTTTTGAGGTGTTTTGAAGAATATTTGGAAAGTTGGAGTTTTTTGTGTTTTCACAACAAGGTGCTGCGAATATTGATTTCATTTCCGCAACACTTTGTTGCGGAAATGAAATGGAATGGAAAGCTTACCGGCAGCTTTTCCTTGGAAAAGCCGCCGGTTTTTATTTTTCTTTTTGTTAATGAAAAAAATATATTTTTTTTTATGAATGGAAAAATATAATTTTTTTACGTATGAAAAAATATAAATAAATTTTGTTCTTTCTTTTATTAATATGAAAAAAATAATTTTTTTTATTCAATTTGATAAATATGATAAAAAAAATTATAGGTTAACATGCGTGTGTTATATTAAAACGAAAATATTATTTAAATTTGATCATTTATATAAAAAATGTACTATTTTTTATTTTGAAAAAATTATAAGTTAATGTGCGTGTATTAGATTAAAACGAAAATTTTATGTAAATTTAATTATTTATATATTGAATGCTATATTTTTTATTTTGAAAAAATTATAGGTTAATGTGCGTGTGTTGGTTTAATAAATAAATATAACTATAGAATTCTATATGTACATCAAAACCAAAACTTGAGATATTTTGATGAAAATTGCTCTCAAACACCTTGTTGCAGAAACACAAAAAATCTCAACTTCCCAAGTGTTTTTCAAAATATCTCAAAAATTCAAATATTTTTTTAAGAAACACTATTTAAAAAAAAGTTTCCCTAGCCGCCTTATATCAATTTTCTTATATATATATATATATATATATATATTAGATTAAATTTAAAATTATAATATTATTTGCAATGTGTTTATTTTATTTATTTTTTGAAAGATGCAATATGTTCAATCATAAGCAAAGATAGAGTCATCAGGACTAATACGAAACGAATCTATTGGTTGGCCTTAGATATTAAGAATTAATTTTTAAATTGTAGCACAAAATGACATTAGTTATTTCAATTTTTTTCTTTTCTTTACCTTTAAGAACCAAATCAAAATGATTGAATAGAAAATAATTGCTCTATATTTGATTTAATTCTCTATATTGGTTGGGTTTTACAGGCTCCTACCTGTTATTATCAATCTTCGACCTGTCTGTCAAGCCAATTTCAAATTGAACTTGGTTAGAATTAAACATTATTTTTCTAATGATATTTAAATTTCAAGTCTGGGCCCAAAAGTCCATTATCAATTTAAATGGGCCGGAGTCATTCTGATTAGAATATATTTTTACCCGTTATAAATGGATCCAATCAAATTAAAATATATTTTTATTGTGCTTGTAATGAGGAAGGAATTAGTTAGGATTTGCCTCTTTACTGGGGCCATCCGTGGTGATATTTTTATTTCCTGTATTATTAAAATTAATTCAGAGATTTTATTTAAACTAGTCCAATTTTTTTTTCTTTAACCGTTATCTCTGGTACTCGCACTAACCGTTATTTTCTCTATTTTTCTCCCATTATTTGTTATATTTATGAATTTTTTTTCTTGCTTGCTGTTGCTCGGGTGCTTATAAATACTCATCATTGCTAGATCTTAAATACACGAAAAAATAAAATAAATAAATCCTTCCTCTCTTAAAATTATTTATGGAATTATTAAATTTTCTGTTGATTCTTGCCTCCTATTCTAAATATAAGAGATCTTTGGATTTTGAAATGTGCGGCTATATTTATTTATTCACATCGACAAATGATCTTTAAAAATGGTATCATGCATGCTTAGAGCTGTTGTTTTGTCTCACCAAATTCAGTACTATTTTTACCCGTTATAAATGTATCGAATCAAATTAAAGTATATTTTTAGATAGGCAAAAGGTCCAATTTTGCCCCCAACGTTTATGTGAAAGTGCAATTTTCTCCCCATAGTTTGGTATGGAGCAAATAAGCCCCCAACGTTTCCAAAATGGTACAAATTTACCCTTGCCGTCATCTAGTGTTAAATTTGACCAGAGGGACGTTAGTTGACCGATTATGTGGCAAAAATTGGACACGTGGCTAAATTCTATTGGCGCCAACGTGGCTGAAAATTCAAAGCTACTCTTTCTTCTTCTTCATCTTGTTCTTCTTCTTCTTCATCTTCCTCTTCTTCATCTTCCTCTTCAGCCTCCACATCATTCTCATTGGCACCACCTCATCTCGCCACCTGATTTAGCTTCGCCTCCAACCACCGGTAGCATCCAGAATGTGCTAGCTGTTACTAGTCCCAAAGAACCCATTTGTTATTGTTGTTGCTGTTGCTTACTTGGCTCCAATCCACTTTTGAATCCATTAATCGGATATCCTCCTCCAGCTTTGGCACCACCGCTTTCAGCTGGTTATTGTTGATGACTTTTTTCCTTGAATAAATCATCTCCGTATCATTTTCTAGCATAATTATTCTCACTAGAATTAGCGCCGCCGCCAAAACCACTCTCTCCTCCTCATCTGCCACCGGGTAGCGCTTAGTAAAGACTAATTTTGCTGTTGATGAAAACCTAACAAAGATGTATGTGCAAAACCTTCTTTGTAGTGAGGATGTTGAGTTAAATTCAAAGCACTATGAAATGAATGTGGAGCTAATTTGTAAAATGAAGCAGTAAGATTGGATCCACTACTCCTTAAAAAAACATTTAAGGTCGAAAAATTGCCCAAAAGAGTTCTAATTTCGATGGCTGTGATAATTGCCTACTCCGCTTGTCTTAACAACCACTCAATCGTTTCTCCATCTGATTTATTCCCCAATTCTCTAATCAATTAAAAAATTCTAGCTACACAAGTCCCTAGCATTCTAATTCGACCCATCAACTTTCATGTGTCGGTCCTTCATCAACCGCTTAGCTGGCGGTGGAGCTACGGCGGTGGTACTATTATTTGTGGCTGTAACTATAGAAAGATTCCGCTAGTTTTTCTTGGAAAGTCTTGAAGATGAACAAATCTGGTGGCGATGGCAAGAAAAGCATCGACGAGATGAGATGGGGCTGATGAAGATGTCGTGGAGGCTGAAGATGGAGAAGAAGAGGAAGAAGAACGAGGTGGAGAAGAAGAAGAACGAGATGAAGAAGAAGAAAGAGTGGCTTTGAATTTTCAGCCACGTTGTCCAATAGAATCTAGCCACGTGTCCCATTTTTGCCACGTAATCGGTCAACTAACGTCCCTTTGGTCAAATTTAACACCATATGACGGCAGGAATAAATTTGCACCATTTTGAAAACGTTAAGGGCTTATTTGCCCCATACCAAACTATAGGGAGAAAATTGCACTTTCGCGAAAACGTTGGGGGCAAAATTGGACCTTTTGCCTTTTAGATATTTTATAGTGAAACGCGGAGAAATATGGAGATAGGAACGTGGTGGCTTTTGAATTATGTGCTCTACCGACCTAATTAAGGCTAACGTGCGCCTAAAACATCACTTCACAATTAAGAAGCCTTCAATTTTTTTTTTCCCCCAAATTTGAAGTAATAAAGTATTTGCCTCCTTATTGGCACATTCAAGGATTTGTTTTTAATATATATATATATATATATATATATATATATATATATATATATAAGTGGCATATAGATCGAATTTAACTGATTTGAATCATATTATAAATAGATTATTACTCAAGCAGATTGGACGGATTTGGATTAACTAATAAATTTACTATATATTAGTCTGGATGGATTGCATATTGTACCCAATGAGTTACATGGTGGCTCAAATGGACGCATAATGATCCAAATGGATCTCATAGTAGGCTTAATGTGCAAAATTGTGAGTTAACCCATTTAACTCATTTTTTTTAACGAAAATTCATTTCTAAACCAAGATGGATCGAATTCGAGCTGTGTTTAAACGAAATTTGAAGATTTTTCTGTACAATTTTGCAAAATAAAATCCATATCTATTTCTAGCTGGAATTGATCGACTTCAAGTTAGACCGAAATTGATCGGGCTCAGACCGAAATGGGCCGAATTTGGGCCAAATCTAAATGAAATTTTAAGATTTTTTCCAAACTGGGATGGGTTTGATTCAAGCTGAGATTAAACAAAATTTGAAATTTTTTTTATCCACAAGTCTACATAAAAAAAAATTGAGGCTTACTTCGAGTTAGGTCGAGCTTGACCGAATTCAGGTTGGACCACGATGGGTCAAGTTCAGACCGGACCTAACCAGAGTTTAAAAAAAATTTTATGCACAAGACTACATAAATAAAATACAGGCCTATTTTGGATTAGGTTAGGTTGGATTTAGTCTGAGCCGAGCTTAGGCAGGATCGAGATGGGTTGAGTTTGGACGGGGCCGGGGTCGAATTCAAGCCGAGTTTAAACGAATTCTATACAAGCCTATATAAATAAAATTTAGGTCTACTTCGGCCAGACCAGGTTCGAGTTCGAACCTGAACGAAATGGATTGGGTTTAACCGAAATTTAAAAATTTTTTTTCTACACAAGTTTGCACAAATAAAATTCATTCCTATTTTGGACTGGGTCGGGTTCAGGTCAAGGTGGGCAAAGTTCAGGCGGGATTGGGATGGGCCAGGCCGGATTTGGATTAGGTCAATTTTGGGCCTGAATGTACTAGAATCCGGCTAGACATGCTTGGTATAAAAAAAAATGTAATTGGTATAAATTTGGTTTATTGACCCATTTGTTGCGGTTAATGCCTATTGGGCCGCATGGAACATGCCTATCCGAATTAAAATTTAACGGATTATTTTGAAAATTGAGACATGCTTCTAAATTGAATTGGATTTGGATAATTTTTTTTAGATGAATTTGGAAAATAAAAATTTCATTTGGCTAAATTTGTCACTTCTAATATATAATGAAATTTATTTTTCTCATACTTTTGAATTTAATTAAATTGGCATTAACTCTCTCTTTTAAAGTTCAACTCATGTTTCAGGTTATGGACGGACAACGACTTAATATCTTATTATTATGTTAAAAGTAATTTTTGTGATTAGTAGTATCATCTTTATGAAGTAAATTTCGTGTGGATACGAAATTTCCTTTCCAATTTGAAGTATTTCAGGTAAAGCTATTAACAAAATAATTCCTGCCCCATATGAGTAAATTAATTTCTCAACGATCTATTTTTCTTTGAATTTTGAATTTATGGATTTATATTACCCAATTTGTAAGCTTTCCCATAAAAATTATGGATGATTTTGTTTGGTACCAAAAATAGTACAACTATATAACAGTTGACTGGAGTCCAAATTTCTATTTAAATATTATTAGCATTTAAGAGTATGTCGTAATTGATAGATATTATAATTTATGACCGGTCGTTACTGGCAGCTACCTAACATTAATGGTTTAAATCATTTAATATACCTAATTAGACATCATACAAAGACCCTCATGAGTACAAAATAAGCTCTCTAAGCTAATGTGCACCTAAATTAGAGGAAATTACACCAAATAGCAGGTTTTTAATTTTTTTTTCAAAAATATATCTCTTTTTTAAAATCTTTCATAAATACCACTTTTAAAATTTTTATTTTCCAAAATACAATATTTTTTCTATTCAGTTCTCCCTCTCTTTTTCCTTCTCCTTCTCCTTCTCCTTCTCCTTCAATCTCATCGGTACCCTCTATTTTCTTCTCCAGCGTTCTTTTTTCCTTTCAATCTCACCGGTATCTTTCTCTTTCCTTCTCCAACATTCTCTTTCTCATTCCATCTCCTTCATAAACGCTGTCATATGATAAAGAGTCAGTTGAAATGAGTTGTTATTCCTGCAGAAAAGAAAATGGAGGTTGCATAGGAGAAAATGATGAAGAAAGTTGAAGAAGCAAGATAAGATTATTTGGTTATGGTAAAATAAAAGAATATCAGAATTATATTGTTCATGAAGAATAAGAGATTGGATTGGCAAGTGTTGAAGTGTTTTATAAGATATGTGATGATATAGATGAAGAAAAAAATATAAATTTGAGTTCTGGGTTTCAAATTAACTATTTTAATGTTTAATTTTCTATGTTTTTGGTATCTATAACTTTGATTTGGACTGATTGGAATCTCGCTGGAAATCCAAAGCCATTGTCGCCAGCATTCAACTTCTTCACCATCAATATTATCCACCTCAATCTAGATTCTTCTTTTCTTAGGTAATAATGCATAAGTATCTATCATTGTATAATTACTTTTTGATTTCAAGATGATTTAGATGAATGATTTCAAGTTGTTCAGCTTGATTTTGCTACTGTTGATGTTTTAATGATGATGTGCAAGAATATGATGCATGCAATGTATTTGATAAAATTCCTCTTAGAGTTGAGTTTCAATTTCAAATTTAAAAAAATGTGCAAATCTATTTATCCTTTATGCATGCAATATATTTGATAAAAATAACAAAAATCTCCAATTTAATAGTTTATTGCTCGTGATTGTATACCAAATTTATGCTTCTAAGCCATATTTATTAAGTGATATTATTCCTCTTTTTATTAGATCCTAATTTTCTATAATTTTGATTTTTTTTTTATTTCTTCTGAAAAAAATAAAGGAAAATTAAACTCGAATCGGTGATTATTCAGGTTGTTTTTAATAAAGATGGAGTTTATAGGATATATTATGAGAGTAATTCTTTTTATATTTTCAACCTATTATTCTTTTGGAATATTAATTTCAGGCATGTGGAACATTGGAATGTTCCCAAAATGGCACTTCTGAAATAGATTCTGAAACCCAGCAGCCAGCAGGGATTTTGGTTTGGTAAAAAAATAGCCTCTTGAAGAATCATTTAAAAATGGCTTGAGAATATTTGATAAACATTTCATGGGCACTCACTAATATTTGATAAACATTTCATGAGAATATTTGGTTTACAATTGTGATTTTGATGAGTTGACACTGCAACATCAATGGAAAAGAAGAAAGATATCAAAATTCGTGGCCATGAATGCAACTGAGGAGCAAAAAACTTACCTCTCTCTTATAAATAGGATTAATCTGGTATGAAGTTTGTTGGCAGGAATAAGAGAATTCATGATGGTTCTTTAATGTGTTCCCAGATTGTTGTTGCTGCTATAGATGCATTTGTGGGAAGTGGGAAATGATAATCACATTCCTTCTGATGAGAAGTTGGTGACTATATAAAAGTGAATACTGATGCAAGTTTTTTTGAGTGAAGTTTAATGGGGCTGATTGGTGCTATTTTTAGGGGACAAGAATAGACTGATTCGTCTGGCTTGCATTCGAAGAACTATCACATGTTTTTTCGGCTGAAGCCAAGGCTGAACTTTGATTGCATTTAGCAGGGGACCTATGTGTTTCCAAGCTGATTATTGCCGTGTTATGTAAAGACTTAGACGGAGAATTGCATTTAAAGCTTGAACCTTGTATTTATTTATATTCGTCCAATTACTCATAATCCTACCACTTAATGTAATTCCTTCACCTGGTTCTTGGAAAGTCACTTTTCCCACTTTCATGTGCTCTAAATGACAACAGTTCAGCTCAGAATAAATTGTGGAATCATCATATTTGTCATTGTTTAGTAAATTAGTTTACTATTTTCATGTAAATGTTCTAAATTATAGTTCATTTTTTTTATATTATAATTAATTTTTTAATTTATTTTCATTTAATATCCATTGTTATCAATAAATATTAAAGAGTATCCTATAGTTCTCACATATATATTTAATAAATATATGAATAAATTAACAAAATTATAAATAAATTATATTAATATCAATATACAGTGAGTACACATTTAGTATACACATAGTATATGTCTAATATACATTTAGTATACGTCTAGTATAAGTCTAGTGTACGTCTAATATAAGTCTAGTATACGTCTAGTATAAGTTTAATATAAGTCTAGTATACGTCAAGTATACATCTATTATACGTCTAGTATAAGTCTAATATGCATCTACTATACGTATAATATACATTTACTATACGTCTAAAAATACGTTTAGTATACGTCTAGTATAAGTTTAATATACGTTTAGTATGAGTTTAGTATAAGTCTAGTATATGTCTAGTATACATCTAGTATACGACTAGTATACGTCTAGCATACGTCTAGTATACGTCTAATATAAGTCTAATATACATATAGTATAAGCCTAATATACATCTACTATAAGTTTAGTATACGTCTAGTATAGGTCTAATATACGTCAAGTATACGTCTAATATAAGTCTATTATACGCCTAGTATATGACTAATATACATCTAATATACATCAAGTATACGTCTAATATAAGTCTAATATACGTCTACTATACGTCTAATATACATCTAGTATACGTCTAATATAAGTCTAATATACATCTAGTATACGTTTAATATAAGTCTAATATATATCTAGAATACATCTAATATAAGTCTAATATACATGTAGTATAACGTTTAATATAAGTCTAATATACATCTAATATACGTCTAATATACATCTAGTATACGCACAATATACATCTAGTACACATATACTATACGCACTATATACATCTAGTATATGCATAATATATATCTAGTACACATCTAGTATACGCACTATATATATCTACTATACGCACTATATATATGTAGTACACATCTAGTATACGCTTAATATATATCTAGTATACGCAAAATATAGATCTAATATATATTTAGTAAACGCTTGATATACATCTAGTATACATCTAGTGTACGCTTAATATACATCTGGTATACGCACAATATACATTTAATAGACATTTAGTATACACTTAATATATATCTAGTATACGCATAATATACATCTAGTATACGCATAATAAGTTAATTGTCCTTGGTAACCAAAGGTGAAAATGATATTGACTTGAAATTTGTTTGCTTACTTGATTTGTGTAAAGTACAACTTAAATGTGAATGGGCTCAATTTGGTAAGCATTCATCTTGTATTTATAATTCATTTATTATATTAATTTAGCTTCGTATCAAATAGGTCAATAAAAAATAAAATCATTTTAAATATTTAAAAATGATGCATTTTCTTTATGTTAAAACTCACAACTTCTAATCAAAAGAAAAGAGACTTCTGTTTTGCCATCCCATTCTTCGAACAATGTTTCATATAATTTTATACAATTTCATACATTGCAAAGTGTCAACTGGAAGTTTGACTCCAACTGTACAACAGAAAATGCCAATTATACAACCATTTCCTTAATAACTGAAACTCCAGCTAACTCACCCACGGAACACGCAAATACATTCGACTCATATATCATCCATAATAACTCTAATAATAATAATAATAATAATAATAATACATGCAATTTTATATAACATGTCAACAAAAAAAAACCCACTAAATTAGTATATATATTTATTTATAAATCAAACTAATAATACAATCACTTTTAAAAATATCAATTGGAATTTAAATTTGGGGGACAGATCCCAGCAAAATCTCTAACAGTAAAACCAACCTTTTCAAACTTGCCAAGCTTAATGCTTTCTCTAAACTTCAAATAATCAGAACAAACAAAAGGTCTGTAAATTCTTGAAAATTCTTCTTTCACAACTTCATCAAGAGCAAAGACAACTTTGTCATTTTCAAAGCACCGGAAAAAAGTAAGAGAAAAACGATTAGCAGATCTCTTCAACGACACGATGTTCCGATGATCTAAATTTCTCATTGCTCCAAGCTTGAAACATGTCCTCTATATTCACCACCAGAGTTTCTTCACAGAAGTTTATATCTAACCATTTCCCTTCCTTTGATTTCACCTAAAGCCCACCCATTTGATCTTGGTATACAATGGTTATGCAGCTCATGTCTGTGTGCTTTCCTAGTCCCTCTGTTTGACTATCGTCCACACATTTTGGTGGTGTGTAATTTATGATTCTTAAGTATCCATGGCAGTTCTTGAAATCAGTTTCGTGTTATTTCTAGTAAATTCCTTCCTCCAAGATCATCAGCAGTATCTCCGTTATTCTTCTAGATAATTTTGTCATCTTTTTTCCATATTCCTCGAGCACTTCACTGTAATAATAAAACATAATAAGAACGGAAACTTTTATAACCATTCCATTGTATTGATTAATTTGACAAAAAATGCTCTATTTTAAATTTTGAGTAAAAAAATAGGTCGCTTTTTAAATGGAGAGCAATAAATTAAAAATTACATTATTCGACTAAAAGCAATTGATTTTGAAATAACTTGATACTAGAAAATTTGAGAACCAGATTTCAACTTTGATCTTAACCCTATCAAAAGACGAATATAAAGCAAAAGATTGAAAAAAAAAGAAGCAACAGAAATAAGAGAAGTTACCTGAATTCGGAGCTGTGTTGGTGGAAATGGATGCTGCAAAACTGTGAGCGGAAGAGAAGAAATTGGGATCTAAAACACGGAGACTTTCAAAGAATGGGGAAGCAATGAAATGAGGGGTGTAAGTTTTGAGGGAAGAAGAAGGACCCAATTGAAGTTTTTGATAAGATGGAAGGGTAAAGAAATGCTGTGAAAGTGAATAAATTTTGTTGTAAGGTTGTTTAGAGAGTCCATGATTGGTGATATGGAAGAAACCCCATTTCTTGCAGGTTTCAACAAGCAAGCGAACAGACGATGGATTTAACGTCAAAGGAAGAAAGGCGATAATGAAAAGTAAAATTAAGAAAGTGGAAAAAAGTGCTATTTTTGTTTGATAATATACAAAATCGGTATATTTGTAAATAAAAGTTTAAAATATTGTATTTTTGAAAGAATGGGAACAAGGTGATCTTTTTTTGTTATTCTCATTTTTTTTTGTGTATAAATATGTAAAGATGCCCCCAAATTATCTCTTCTATATTTTATCCACAAACACAACTGACTTGACTGATGGAATCTCCTTTTATGAAAATCAATCCATGTTGGATACAGGCCTAAAAATACACTACCAAGTTTACCTTGCGTACTGGGCCCTGGCCTAAAAAGCAACCATTCACTAATTTGGGGGTTCTATCATAGCACATAACGGCTCTGACAAAACTGAAACAAAAGACGAGATTGCAAAAGACATATTGACACTTGTCAAGCCTCACGACGAGCCGTGTTATAGGAGAGAAGACATAGGTTGTAACCTCTTTGATCCATAAGGATTGATTCTTTCTTATACGAGGAATTCACTGAATATTCAAATATATCTTATTGATATAATATGATGTGGTAAGTCTAGAATAAAAGCCCAAGAATGAGCCAATAAACCCAATAGATGTAGAGATGAACAAAAAGAAATTGGGCTTTATTCTTCGAAAATTGATTTTGAGTATTTAGCCTTTTATTGGTAATCACTAACCAGCCATAATTAAATTATAGGTTGCATATAAATAACTGATAAATCCAAGAATGTCTTTATCTGTAGGAGAGAGGTCGCTCCGATCGGATGAGATAACCCTGCAGTAAGAAGAGCCCGGTCGGACCAGGCGTGAGCACTCCGAAGCTTAAGTTAGTAGCTTAGAGAGAGAATTTGCTTTAGAGAGATAATGATGTCGATTCAATACCTGGTGCCATCGTGTGCTGGGCTATTTATATGAGATAGTTGAGGGACACTCGAGTGCCTGGGGGATGATTACTGGCTGTCAGAGTAGGTATTCGGCGACATGACATGGAGCAGGTGATAGTCATGGGTGCTACCTTGTGTCAGGCGGCTGATGGGACTGGCGGTCACATCAGCCGAATCGGTCATGTGCGCTGCCTAGGAGCCAGTGTCTGATACCTTTAGCTGATGGGCTTTGGGCCCTGCCAGTTAAATGGACCGGCTGAATGGGCCTTAAGGCAAATGATATTTGCTGTGTTATCACTTGTCCCCCCTCAACAGGTCCGATCGGGCACAGAATTGCCTTTGTTGATCCGTTCGGATGGAATCAGTTATGGAGATTCCCGATCCGAAGACGCGTACTGGCGCGCTTTTTGAATTTGAAGGGCGCTTTTTCTGAAGCGACGCGCCTGCTGAGACAGCTGTTCTCCTTTAATGCAGTGAGCGTACCGAGGGCGACGCTTCGTTCTTCGCAGAGACATAATGTCCTTTGACACGTGGCGCTTGCTGAATGGCGCGTTGCTTGGCGTTTTTGAGAAGCTTCAGTCTATAAATAGGGAACTTTGCAGAGTATTTTCTCTTTTATTTTCGAAATCCCTAGCGAAGCTCTGTCAAAATTCCTTCTTGAATCTCAGATTTCTGCAAACATCTTCTTGTTTTCTTCGAATTCCTTGAGTTCTTTCTGTCAAGTAAGTAACTTTTTTCCCCTTCTTTGCTTTCTTCGTGATTTTCGTCCTTTGCTTTCTTTCCATACCCATCTCATTTAGAAAAAAGAGAGTTGCACTTTTCCTTTCATATTTTTTGTTGAAGATGGCCTCCAGTAGTGCTGAGGTGTTAGACACAAGTTTTTTGGAGTGGTATGAGAATAAACCAGCCGTCGCACTGCATTCTCGCCTGACCGCTGAGGAGGTGGCCGAAATTCCCTCCAAATATGGCCTTTCTGATGAGATAAAGGTGTTGGCCTGCCCTGAGTCAATGGCGGTGACAGAAGGGCCCTTTGGTCAAGATGGCGGAGAGTGGTTCGTCTGCCACCTGTGGAGCCTTGATGCGGGCCTGAGGTTCCCGTTGGGCGCCTTTGAGACGGCGGTGCTGAGGGGGTATGGTCTCGCCCCTAACCAATTACATCCGAACGGCTGGAGATCGGTGGCGTGCTTCAAAAATCCTATGCCAAATTGAAGTGGTAGCGCCGACCTTGGAGCTTTTCACTCACTTCTTCTATATTTCGGGTCGGAGTGACGGGACGGAGTATTTCTTTACAAGCCGCCCAAAGAGGAAGTTGATGTTCGTCCCCACTTCCATGAAAGGGTACAGAGAACGGTACTTCTTGGTGGGGAGGAAAGGCGGGTTTGGGGTACGCCTAACCCGATCGGCCCAGGGTTGAGACCTTGAGGACTTAGCCGCCGGTCAGGAATTCTACGAAAACGACATACAGAAACTGATGGCCGCCGTCAGCAGGAATGAAGGGCCTTACGAGTCCAAATTCCTTTTGCGGACACTGCTCGGCTCGCCCGATTTGCAGGAGGCTGAGGACGTAGAACGTGAGCGTTAGGATCAGAAAAAACCCAATCATCGTGCATCAGATCATTCATTGCACTTTATTAATGTTTTATGAAGAGAATTTGTGTACGAAAAAACTTATCTCGCTTATTTTTGTTGTGCAGCTGAGATGGCTGGTGGGAGTGATGCATCCAAGCAGCTCGGCGAAAAGATCAAGCAAAAACGTGAGGCCGAGCGGAGGGCTCAAGAGCAGAGGAAGAGGAGGAAGCTTGTGCCCGCGTCGGAGCTGCAATCTTCTCGGGCAGCTGCTGGTGCTTCTAGTGGGGCTGTTGGTGCTTCCGCAACGACTCCTGCCATTGCGGCCGTCCCGATCTCATCGGCACCCCCCGCTGCCACGACTACGTCTGCGGCGCCTACCTCTACTGCAGCCGGGCCAAAGATTGTGCTTCGAAGGGAGGCCTTTCCTCCGCCGGTGCGTCCAAAGCGCCACACTCTTCGGGATGAGTCAGATGAAGACGATCAGCCGATTGGTCCTGCGATCCGAGAGGCGGAGGAGGCCGCTAAAAGGAGAAAAGCCGATGAAGCGGCTAGAAAGAAGGTTGCTGAGATGATAGCCGAGTCCGACGCACTGATTGCCGCCAGAGGGAAGACCGTTCTACGTGGCGAATCTCCACGGCGATCTAGCGATCGGCGGCCGGCTCTCATGAAGGACATTCTGAGGGAAAACTTTGGTGATGAATGGTCAGTGGGTCAAGTGGCTAACTTCATTTGCCGTGGTCTTCTCCGGGATGAAGATCATTGGGACGCCGGGGACGCTAGCCAACTCAACAGAGAAGCTCAGGCTATCAATCAGCAGTTAATAGACGTAAGGACCCGTCGTTTTGTTTCTGGTGTTAATTTACACCTCTGTGTCTGATGAAGTTATTCTTGATTTTGTGTAGGCTGCCAGGAGGGCACAGCGGCTGCACATGATGGCCGGTCTGTGGAGAGGAAGGGCCGAGACGGGCGCCACAGCTAAGGCGGAGGCGAACACACGCTGTGAAGCAGCTAAGAAAGAGGCCTCCGACCTTCGAGCTGAGGTGGCCAAGCTGGAGGAGCGATATGCTGCTTCCCAGTCGGAGACAGTAGCCTTGAGGAAGGAGGCTCACCAGAGTGCTCAGTAGCTGAAGGCTCGGCAGGGCGAGGCCGACAGGCTGAAGGGCGAAGTTGCCCGCCTATCCGCAGAGTGTGGACAACTGAGGCGGTTCGAGGCAGATGCAAGCCGACTGGATGCCGAATGCAGAGAGTTGGTTGCTGAGAACGCCAGGTTGAAGACAGAGGTGGAGTCCTTGAAGACGTCGGCAGCAGAGAACGAGGCTTCCTACACGAAGATTCTTGAAATGGAGCTTGCCAACCAAAAGGAGCGCCTAATCGATGAGTTGGCAGACACCCAGGTGGGGCTGTTGGCTCGGCTAGTTCATGAAGCTGGGCAGCGCTTCCCCGGGGTGGATCTGTCATGGATGGATGACCCGGCCTCATTGCCTACTCCTCCAAGCAGTGACGACGACGAAGGCGCTCCCGAGGGGGAAGTCATCGAGAGAACTTCTGGAGAAGGTCCCTCATTTCTGCCGACTGTTCAAGAGGTTCCATCTGAAGTGGGGCCCGTGGCGTCTTCAATCCCTGAAGCCGAAACGGAGGTTCCCCCTGCACCTGAAGCTGAGCCAGTGGCGCCTTCTTCCACTGGGCCTGTCTCTGAAGGGGGGGCAGTATCTGTACCGCTAGCTGCCGACCCTTCTCAAGCCATGGCCGATCTGATCGTTAAACAGGTCGTTGACCCTCCTGGCGAAGTGGAGATTGTAAATATAGATAGTTAGCATAGGAGTATAGATTAGCTTTGCTCTTTCTCCTGTTTTCTTTCTTTGTAAAAATTCTTTACAAATTGTATAGTGGAAGTATTCTCAATAAAATCGCATTTTTCTGCAAGTAAATATGTACATAAATTTGTATTAAGATTTGCGATATAATCGAGCTAAGTATTACTCGTGAGATAGCATAATATTCGCATTAAATTTGCAAGTACTTCCTGAATTCGGATAATGCCTAAGCTTGATGACCGATCGGGTCAATCGGACTTTTCAGATCGCATAGACTTTGCGCAATTAGACTAAGTAATGCTCATAAAGCTGCATGAGAAATGCATAGCTGAGCTGAATGATACTCGTAGAATTGCATAGTAATTGCATAATTGAGTTGGATGGTACTCGTAAAGTTGCATAAAAGCTGCATGACCGAGCTAAACGATACTCGTAGAACTGCATAGGAATTGCATAATCGAGCAAGAGAGGTTAGATCCTCTATTACATGTATAATACTTGGGAAGGTAAGATCCTTCATCACGACATGTACACTTTGTAGCTTGGAATGGGCATCAAGCCTAGCGTAGAACACTATATTGTGTATTAATTGAATAATAATGAAAGAAGGAACCTTTTTATTAATCGGGCAATTGCCAGGTTCTGATACATTATGAGACATGGTACTTCTTGAGTACTTCAACATTCCAGCTTCTGGGGACATCCTGGCCTTCAACAGTTCGGAGCCTATAAGTGCTCGGACTTAGGACTTTAGCGACCTCGTAGGGCCCTTCCCAATTCGGCATCAGCTTCCCAACTCCGGCATTTCCCGAGCCTAGTTCTGCCTTTCTGAGTACCAGATCGCCTACATTGAAGGTTCTAGACCTTACTTTAGCATTGTGGTATCTGGCCACTCTTTGTTTATAGGCAGCGATCTTGGCGTAGGCGTCCTCCCTCTTTTCTTCGATGAGATCTAAGTCTTGGCATCTCTCTTGAGTGTTCATCCGCTCGGAGTAGAGAGCCGATCGGTAAGAAGGGAGGCCGACCTCCACAGGAATCATTGCTTCGGAGCCGTAAAGAAGAGAAAATGGCGTCTGATGAGTGCCTGTCCTGGGGGACGTTCTATATGTCCACAGGACACTCTGCAGTTCTTCAGTCCAGTTGCCTTTGGCTTGACCCAGTCGTTTCTTCAATCCCTCCAAGATGGTCCGATTGGAGACCTCAGTCATTCCGTTGCTTTGGGGATGAGCGACAGATGTGAACTTTAGTTTGATGTTCAAGCCCTGGCAAAAGTTTCTGAAGACGGAGCTGTCGAACTGCTTGCCATTATCTGCAATAAAAACATTGGGTAAACCATACCTGCAGATGATGTTCTTCCATGTAAAGCTTTTGACCCTCTCGGCTGTGATGGTGGCTACTGATTCAGCCTCAATCCACTTGGAGAAGTGGTCGACTGCTACTATGAGGAACTTCATCTGCTTTTTGCCTTGGGGAAAAGGTCCTAGGATGTCCATCCCCCACTGGTCGAACGGCCATGCAACTCCGATCGGCTGTTGGTCTGCTCCATGCTGCCTTATAATCCTGCCATGAATTTGGCATTGCGGGCATATCCTTACTTTCTCCTGGGCATCCTTGAGCATGCTAGGCCAGTAATATCCCGTCTGAAGGGCCTTTCTCGCCATGGCTCTGCTTGCCTCATGCGCACCGCATATGCCTTCGTGGAGCTCTCTGAGGATGTAGTCCCCCTCTTCCTCCGACACGCACTTTAGCCAAGGGTGACTGAAAGCTTTTTTGTACAAATCACCGTTAATGATGGAGTAATTGAGAGATTTTCGAGATACCTTTCGAGCTTCGTCCTTGTCCTCGGGCAGTCGTCCTGTCTGGAGGAACTGCACAATTGGGCTCATCCAGGTTTCATTATCTTGGTCGATCTCCATCATCTCCGGCTCGTCTAGGGAGGAGGAAGTCTGGTCTACAACGGCAATGTTTTCTTCTATAACACTTTGTGCGGAAGCGGACATCTTAGCTAGCCGATCGGCCTCTGCAGTTTGGTCCCTCGGGACTTTCTGTAGCACCCATTCCGATCCAGCCTCTTCCAGTTTTGCGAAGGCGGTTTTGACTTTGGCCAAGTACTGGATCATTGTGGGCTCACGTGCTTCGAAAGTCCCCAAGACTTGACTGGTGACCAGCTGGGAGTCGCTCCTAATGGCCACTGTCTCCGGTCGGATCGCATGGAGCAGTCTCAGCCCTTGAAGGAGCGCCTCATATTCTGCCATATTATTAGAAGCTTTGAAATTAAGCTTTATGGCGTACCTTATTGTGATGCCCAAAGGGCCTTTTATTACTATTCTGACGCCTCCTCGAGTGTCGTTAGCTGCGCCGTCCACTGTCATTTCCCAGCCTTGTGGCTTGGGTTGACTTGGCGGTTCCTCACCCGCAAATTTGGCTACGAAGTCTGCCAAAGCCTGGGCCTTTATAGCCTTTCTGGGCTCATATCTGACATCCCAGGACTGTAGCTTAATCGCCCATCCCACCATTTTGCCTTCCAGATCGGGCGTCTGGAGTATCTTTCTTAGAGGATGACCCGATCGGACGACGATTGTGTGCGCCTCGAAGTAAGGTCTCAACTTCCTTGCACACATCATGAGGGCAATAATGAGCTGCTTAACCGGTCCCTTTCTCAGATCTGCACCTCTGAGTACTTCACTTACGTAGTACACGGGTAGTTGTTGGGTATCTTCTTCTCGGACCAAAGCACCTGCAACAGCTTCCTTAGAGGTGGCTAAATACAGGTATAAATTTTCACCTGGTACCGGTCGGCTGAGCAACGGCGGGTTGGTGAGGAACGCCTTCAGCTCTTCGAAGGCTTGCTGGCAGTCTTCCCCCCAGACAAAAGTTTCGCTCTTCCTTAGCTTCTTGAAAAAAGGCGTACAGCGCTTGGCTGAAGAGGAAATGAATCGTCCCAAGGCTGTTATTCTTCCATTCAGCTTCTGGACGTCTTTTATGCTCCTGGGGGGTTGCATCTCGAGGATGGCCTTTATTTTTTCTGGATTTGCCTCGATCCCTCGTTGAGAGACTAGGAATCCTAAGAATTTTCCTGATGGTACCCCGAAGACGCACTTCTCGGGGTTGAGCTTCATCTGGAACTTATTTAGGGTGTCAAAAACTTTTGCCAGATCGGCTGGATGTTCCTCGGCGCTTCGGCTCTTGACGATCATGTCGTCAACATATACTTCGACATTCTTCCCGATCTGGTCTTTAAAAATCTTGTTCATCAGGCGCTGATATGTGGCCCCAGCATTTTTCAGTCCGAACGGCATCATCCTGTAGCAGAACGTTCCGTCGTCTGTGATGAAACTGGTTTTCTCCTGATCAAGGAGCCACATCAGAATTTGGTGGTAGCCGGCATATGCGTCCAGAAGAGAGTAAATGGCATGGCATGCTGTGGCGTCTACCAATTGGTCTATACTTGGCAAGGGATAGCTGTCTTTGGGGCACGCCTTGTTAAGGTCGGTAAAGTCGACACACATTCGCTGCTTGCCAGACTTCTTCTTGACCAACACCACATTAGCCAGCCATTTAGGGTAGTCTACCTCTCGGATAGTTCCGGTCTTGAGTAGCCTATCAATCTCTTCTGAAATGAACTTCCTCCGATCGGGCGCGTGCCTTCTCAACTTTTGACGGATCGGAGGGAAGCTCGGGTCCACATTTAACTTGTGGGTGATTATTTTGGGGTCCACGCCAGTGATATCCTCTGGCTTCCAGGCAAAAGTCGCTTGATTGATGGTCAAGACGTGCATGATAGCTTCTTCAGTTGTTCTATCCATGCTTGTCCCCACCTGAACATTTTTACCTTTATCGAGCGACCTGGCCTTTGTGGCCTCTGCTGGGTCCATCCTGGGCCTTTCCGCCTGCTCTTGCTGTTCGAGGCCTGGCTCTACGACCATCGCTTCTCGCTGCTGCTTTATCATGGTGATATAAGCCTCCCTGGATGCTTTCTGGTCACCTCTCAAGATGGCGACGCCTCCTGTGGTCGGAATCTTCATCACCATGTATCGGATGGAGGTCACAGCTCCGGTCTGGAAAAGCAGTGGTCTGCCAAAAATGGCGTTGTAGGCAAATGTCATGTCAACAACCATGAACATTATCTTACAAGCATGAGCTATTGCTTCTTGGCCGAGCTCGATAAAAAGCTCTACAGATCCCGCCACGGGGATGGTAGCATTGCCCAGGCCGATCAGAGGAGTGGCGTTCGGCTTCAGCTCTCCGATCGGAAGTCCCATGGCTCGGTAGGCCTGGAGAGTTAGGACGTTGACAGCACTGTCGTTGTCCACCAAGATCCTTTTTACATTGAAATTGTTTATCCGAGCTCTTACAACGAGAGCGTCCTCATGTGGAAACAGGACGTCTCGTGCGTCTTCGCTGGAAATGGTGACCGAGGCAGGTTGCTCGGCCTGTCGGGAGAGGTAGACGCCTTTCCCCTTCCCCTTTTTGGGGAGATCCTCTCCATAGGATGACCCTCCGGTGATCACGTTTATGACCCCGGCATAGGGTCTGGCCGGGTCGGCGTTTCTGGGATTCCTGCGCTCATCATCGTCGTCTGAGTCAGGATCGTCCCTGCGAGGCTTCGGCTGTCTACAGGGTTCATCCCCTCCGGCCGGGCCTGTGAATCTCCTGAGGGCCCCACGGCGTATCAGCCTTTCAATTTCTTTTTTTAGCGAAGTGCACTCGTCGGTTAAATGACCGACGTCTCTGTGGAATTCGCAATATTTGCTCGGGTCCCTCGCATCCCGACTTCTCCCGGAGAGGTCTCTGGGCCAGTTGACTCTGCGGTGCTTTTCTTTGATCCACATTAACACCGCAGTCGGGGTAGCATTGAGAGGAGTATACGTCCTCTCTGTCCGGTCGTCTGGACGCGGATTCCGGTCTTTTCCCGATCCCCTGGCTTGGCCTGAATTTCTGGAACTTTGAGCTCCGTCTTGGCCTTTAGATGTCCGATCGGAAGCGGAGGCTCTTTGAGTAGAGCGATTGTCCGGATATTGTAAGCGGTCCAGGACGCTGGTCCTTCCTCTGCTTTTGGACCTGAGAGCATCATCCAACTGGATGTGTTGCCTAGCCCTCTCCATTAGCTCAGCGAAGCTGGATGGGGGTCTTGTTGTAAGCGACTCGAAAAGTGGTCGGTCAGTGGTGCCCCCTTGTAAGGCGGTAGTCGCCATCTCCACACTGACGTTTCTTACTTCAGACATGGTAGCCTGAAACCTGTCGATGTAGTCTCGAAGACTTTCATCGGTTCTTTGGTAAAGATTGCACAGGTCGTTCACCGTTTTGGGCGCGCGTGTTTGCACAATGAACCTCATAGTGAACAGCTCCTTTAGCTGTCTGAACGATGTAACGGATCCCATGGGCAGCTCATGGAACCATGTCAATGCATCCCCACCCAAAGTGGTGGGAAAAACCCTACAGGCTATTCTTTCGTCATAAGTATAGACCTGTACCTTGGTCAAGTACTCTGCCAAGTGCGTGGCAGGATCTGTTCTGCCTGTGTACCTTTCCATGACCACATCTCGCCACCTGGGGGGGAGCTCAGTATCGGTGATCTCCCTGCAGAAGAGAGAGGATGTGTTCCCACAAGTATTTCCTTCGAACGTGCCTCTTTTTGGCGCGAGGACACCAAACTGCTTGAGTTTCTGCATAAACCACTGGTCCTGCTTGTTCGGCGGATTCTGTTTGCTCAGGGTCGTGGCGGTAGATTCGCCGCCCTTGTGCTTTCTCGTTTGGCCGTGACTTGGGGTGCACATGTAGGACACATCATCCCTCGTAGACAAAGTAGCAGACTTGTTGCTGTAGGGAGAGGCCCTACTTGCAGACACTATCTGCTTCCCCTTGTCGCTCTTGCCTGGGGTTCTGATTGCATTTTTCCTGGCTCCCTGAACTCGGGATTCATTAATAATGACCCCCCTGTTCCTGTTTCTTCTGAAGTCTTCGCCCCTGAGGTAATCCTCTTGGGCTCTTTCAGAGGCGATTGGCATCTTACCCTTCTTGAGGGTTTGGACAATGTTTTTTGTAAAGTCATTGAGAATAGCGCACATGTCTCTCACAGTGATAGGGGTGTCCTCTGGTTGCCTTATTGCGGCATCATCGAATTCGGGAAGGAGGTTGGCCCTTATGGGGGGCCTGGCGGGCGCTTCCCTCCTTCTCGAGGTGCCTGATATGGCACGGGTGTTGTCGTCATGGTCGAGGTCCATGGGGGTCGTATTCTCATTAGATCTTGAGTTTGCCATCTCTCAATGAAAGCACCAAATGATAAATCCAAGAATGTCTTTATCTGTAGGAGAGAGGTCACTCCGATCGGATGAGATAACCCTGCAGTAAGAAGAGCCCGGTCGGACCAGGCGTGAGCACTCCGAAGCTTAAGTTAGTAGCTTAGAGAGAGAATGTGCTTTAGAGAGATAATGATGTCGATTCAATACCTGGTGCTATCGTGTGATGGGCTATTTATATGAGATAGTTGAGGGACACTCGAGTGCCTGGGGGATGATTACTGGCTGTCAGAGTAGGTATTCGGCGACATGACATGGAGCAGGTGATAGGCATGGGTGCTACCTTGTGTCAGGCGGCTGATGGGACTGGCGGTCACATCAGCCGATCGGTCATGTGCGCTGCCTAGTAGCCAGTGTCTGATACCTTTAGCTGATGGGCTTTGGGCCCTGCCAGTTAAATGGGCCGGCTGAATGGGCCTTAAGGCAAATGATATTTGCTGTGTTATCAATAACCTTAATTTCCTTAACACTTTTCTTCTATTTGGAAAATTGACATTTCTATCTTCGAGCTTCAAATTTATATAATCAGCTGAATTTGGATATAAAAAAAATTCTGGGATTTGACATGTTCTAGAAATATTCTTGAAGCACAAATAAATTGGAAGATTTGAAAAAGCAATATTCTTACTTTCTACTTAATAAATAAAAATGGTTAGATGGTAGTTGCAGTCAAATTCAGAAATATTAATGTAAATATTTGACTATTTAGAACTTGATATCCATGTTTTTCAATTTTATCCTTTTAAAAAAACAAATGTTCAATTTTGCCCTTGAAATTAGGGTAATTACCTATATAAGTTGCTAACATAAATTTTCATTCAAATAGACTTTTAAAATTCAATGTTATCATTTCTCGTCTTATTTTTTGTAGGAATAATTTTTATTTTTTAATTGACAAGTAATTTTTGTTATTAATTCTTTTTTTTATTATTATTTTTAATTCCACTTTGCCAAACTGAGTTTAATTTTGGGTTTCCTTAGGGCGAAGAAAGGTTTGCTAAAAATAGTATAATGACATGTATATATATATATACACATTTTACCTCATAAATTAACAAACTTTTCCTTGTTCTTCTTATATTTGCATTATTGTTGAATTGTCAGATATTTACAGACCGTTATTCAACAATAAAATTAAAATTAGTTTGAAAAGGAAGATAAAATAAATAAGAGTAAATTCCATGCATAATAATTTGAGATTTTGATTTGAAGTATATAACACCAAGCATTAGCTAATACTCCAATATATGAAGTGTTCCTATACGCAATAAAAGAATAATTATAAATTCATTCATATAGCATGTTTGATTATTTTAAAATTTTAATATTTAGAAGAATTATATAAACAATAAAATTTATCAATTTTATTAAATTTAAATAATTTATATAAGCAAGATGATTAGTGCCAATTACAATTTACAAAAGTTATAGCACATAAAATATGTTTAAATTAACCCAACTAATAAATTTATATTATATATGATTTTTGGTAAGTAATTTAACATATCAACTTTATATATTTAAAAATATATGCCGGTGGCAGATAATGTTCACAGAATGTTAAAAGGTTTCAAGTTCGAGCTCACTTTTTTTTTCCTATATATAAAAAAAATTATGTCTATAATTAATAAATAAATAAAGATGAAAAAATTGAGGGGTCCTATAAATGATGAACCGATGAGGAACAAACAAATTCATCATCACGGGTAGTAGGAGGATACCATACCCTTTTATTACATTTGCATTTATTTCTTTTTTTTATTATTTTTGGTATCACATGCATTAAATTATTTTTTATCTATTTATCACATATAGTATTTTCTTTTATTCAAACTTTATTTATGCTTCACACCCTGCCTTGTGTCTCAACCGCTTAATGTTGTTCGCATTCATACTTACTTTGTGACTCTTTTTCCGCATCCATAATATTTATTTTTTCCTTTTTTTTTATTGGAAAATCTTAAAACCGGCTTCAAAATGTATTTATTTTTCAATATATGTTTCATTATAAAATTTAAAATCTATTTCAAAACTTATACATTAACAATAGGGAAACTAATAATTTATAAATGGATTTTAGTATTGTCTCCTACTGGACATTCTAATGGTAAGATCCAAAATACTAAATAGGTTCAAGTTTGAGTTTCTATTTTTCCTTCCCTCTATCAAAGAAAAAAATGGATTATATTATATTCATAACATTGTTTAACACGCTTTGATATCATATTAGAAAGTTCAAATCAATCACAAAAAATCTTCCTTAAGACTAGGATCCATGAAGCTTCTCAATTGATCAAAACAACCATTCTCTCCTCCCAAGAATCCAATCCAATCTTTCAATGATTTCCCATCAACATTCTCTTCTTTTCCTGATATAATCTCAAGCAAAACTACTCCGAATTCGAATATATCTACCTTATCACAACATGTTCTATCTGTTCTTATATTTATTAGCTTTGCTCTCCAATTTTCTGTAATGAAAATGTTCCTGCCGTTCACTCTCATATGTGCATATGAAGGAAATATGCAGATAATGGAGACCTGTTGCTATGTCGAAAGCTATCTGTACTCACCGATGCCATCGTAGCGAACTGCTCGAATATGATAGCCAATTCCTTAAGCAACCATTGCTAGGTAGTCCAAAAACAAGATATGACCAATTAGCTTCATTATCACTATAGCATACACCAAGGAAGCTCACAATGTTATTTGATTAATCTTTGTATGCACATCGATAACTTGTCGAGTTTCTTCAAGTCTCATTGGCTTGATCATCAGTTCAACGTTGTCAATACAGGCCTTATATGTAACGCCCTCAAAATCACTACTTGCAAGAATATTATTTCCCGACAGTGAATAGTGCCGCCCGTGGCGCACCGGATCCACAAATATTTTTCATCACCAAGGGGAAGTAAAATTCATGGCAAGTTTGTTGGTATAATTTGAGTTAAAATTGGGATCCATAGGCTTCCAAAAGTCAAAAATAAAAATAAGTGTGGGACTAAAAATGGTTGGCCAAAACTTTGACCGGCCCAAAAATATTCCACAGACTTCATAAACTTATTTCGATTGCACCGGGTCACTTGAAATAATGTATATGAATTTTTAAAAGTGAAAAAATAATTTTTGAATAATTTTAAAAATTCAATTTTCGGACCGGTAGAATGCACTTTTGGGTCAAGTTTTATGTCAAAACGATCTCGTTTTGATCCGAAATTTTAAACACACCCTAATTAATATTTTTAGATATTTTGGGACCAATTTTGGTGGAAAATTTACAACAAAAATTATTAACCAATCAAAAAATGACAAGTAGCATCATTTTTCTCCATGTGATGAAATAGTTTTTGGTTTTATTTGAACCATTGGTTTGTTGGACCTTATAAAATCTGGAATTTCAGATTTTTGAGAGGCCAAAAACGTGCCCTCCTTCATCTTCAAGCTGTCCACCATTGATGCCATAATTCCAAGCTTGGATCCTTGAGTTTCTCACCATATATAAATCCACACAAAAACACTAAATTAGCTTCCTCCTCAACTCATAGTGATCATGGAAGTGAAAAAAGGTAAGAAAATTCAAGGTTTTCCAAGTGGGTCATATTATGTAAGTTTTGGGATTTAAGTTATTTCTTTGTATTTTGATGTGGGATAAATTGTAGGTTAGTTTTTATGTGTTTTTGAAGTGATTAATGAAAGAAATTTGATGGGAATCCATCATGTAGAATTTGGCCACCAAGGAGAACAAGGAAGGGAAACTAAGACAAATGAGGGCAAAGGCAAAAAAAATAAGCTCCCTTAGGTAGTTTGAGCTTGAAATATGTAAGTGAACACATAAACTCCTTAATTTCATACAAAAATTTGAATATGTAACTTAGGGTTCTTGGTAAAAAATTGGGAGTTTATGAAATTGATGTTATAATTATTAAATTAGGGGCTAAATAAGATGTATGGCATGCTTAAATTAATTTTGAGAGGTATAATTTAATAATTCCTACACTTACATACATTATCTTTGAACTTGAGAATTTGATATGTATATTATAATGAATAATTGATGAGATAAAATTGCATGTTATAAGAACATAATTAAGAGATTTAATGGAAAAAATGGAAAATCAAGAATTATTCCTAAAGCGGTCGAATTATGTGTGGTAGACAATTCATGATTTAGGTGTTAATTCATGTTTAATGGGTATATTTAATGATTATATACCATGAAAATTTAATTTTAATTATGAAGAGTTAAATTTTGTTATTTGAGCTAAAAGTGGTAGAATATGAAATAATTATTATGATGCTTGAAAATGATTATAAAGGATTCTAAGTCTAGAATTGGTGAGGACTACAAAAAATTATGTGAGTTAAATTTGATTATAAAGGAAAGAATGAAAATAATTTTTGATATGTGTACTTAAAAATGTTATGGGATTATGTTTTTAAAATAAAATATAAAAATCTATTAAATATGCCCTTAGTAAAACTAGACAAGAATTGAAGAAATATGATAAGATTGGCATGACAATTAAGCAGTTCAGCAGTACTACGCCATTAATAAGTGAAACCGGACTGAATGGCTCCAATAGCTCTGTTCCGGTGTAAAATGTTAAATTGAGTGGTAGACTGAATGGCTCTGAGAGCTGTCCATATATGTATTTATTTATATATTTTTTTGTAATAATAATATAGTAATATTAATAATAAAAGCAATATAAATGGACCAAATGGTTCCGAGAACCTGGTCTCGTATTAAAATCCCACTTATCCGGTTTGACACAATTTCGTTGGATTTTACTAAGAGCAAAATAAAGAAAAAAAAATGACCTATTATGCAAAATAATAAAAGAGAATGAAAAATAGTGAAAATATAGCATAATATTGTAAAATATGACAAAGTAGTGAACATGTTTTAAATAATAGAAAATATTGAACTATGATGCAAAACAATGACAAGAGATTAGATATAATGAAAAAGAGTGAAAAAGAGTGATAAATAGTGAAAAGGGCGAAAATAAGCCAATTTAGAGCAAAAATGGCATTTTGGAAACTTTAGGTACTAAATTGCAAATTTTCCCTTTAGCGAGAAAATTTAAGTGAAAGGTAGTGAAAATTTGAAAACGAAAAAGAAACTAAATCGAAATTTTGCTCTAAATTTAGTTGATAAAGTATGTAAATTAAATTTGTGAAAATATATATATAGGAATTATATTTGATAATTAATTAAATAAAAAGATTATTTACATGAAATAACTATTTTGTGAAATTATGGGATTTCGTGTTCACCACTAAGTACAATTTGTACTTAGCGTGCCGCACGCAAGATACAGATCTGGAGCAGAAAAAGGAAAGAAGTGATCTAGCTTTCTTATTTTTAGCATGTACATATTTGAAAAACGAATATATGAGATAGTGTCATATATAAATTTTGGGATTATGTATACATCTGGATGAGTGTAATATGGTGGCTAAATTTGATTATGATGTGGAGATGTGAGTGAAACTTGTGAAATTGGAGACTGTTGGGTTTTTTTTTTTAATATTTTGGGAGTTTAATTTTTCAATTTTGCTGGAGGATAGATTTTGGAGTACAGCTGTTATATTGCCTATATTTTTGCAATTTACCCAGCAATTGGATACATATTTAAATCTATAATTTAATTGGTTATTTAAGGTTAGTAGAAGGAATGCGTTTAATAAGACATAAGCGTCGATATTATTGGTTTGGTAATATTATATAATAGTTATAGATGAATTTATAAGAGAAATTCAGTTAAACCGCAGACCAATGCGACACCTGTACTTGAAACAATATCTGGGTATAGGGTGTTACATTATATGCCTTATTTCCAATCTTGTTTACAAAATATTTGGTCGCCTATTGAACATCTTCTATGCTATCGATCTTCAAAGAGTACTTAATGCGAACAAGAAGATCAGGGGATAAGCACGAATTAGCAGAGCTTCTACCTGCTGTTCACTCCCATATGTGCATATGAAGGAAATATGCAGTTATGCAAATAATGTAGACCTGTTGCTATGTCAAAAGCTATCTACATTCGCCGATGCCATCGTAGCGAACTGCACGAATACGATAGCCAATTCCTTAAGCAACCATTGCTAGGTAGCTCAAACCCAAGATATGACCAATTAGCTTCATTATCATTATAGCATACACCAAGCAAGTTCAGAATGTTTATGTGATTAATCTTTGTATGCACATCGATAACTTGCCGATAGGCCTTATCTCCAATCTTGTTTACAAAATCTTTGATCACCTTTTGAACATCTTCTATGCTATAGTTCTTCAAAGAGTACTTAATATCACCAACAAAATCAGGGGATAAGCATGAATTAGCAGAGCTTCTACCTGTTTGAGCTGATCTTGGAGAGCTTCGTATGGAACACGAAAGAGGGGAGCTTCTAAGATTAAATGACATTAACTTGTCAAGCTTTCTCTTGCATAAGGTTCTTGCATACCATAAGCATAAAACCAATGCTGTAACTATCAGGAAAAACCCGATGACCGAAACATATATGTACAGAGTCAATAGCTTTGTGCTGGTTGATTTCTCTACTGTGATTGTAGGGATAAAACCAAGAGTTGGAGGTGGGGAATTTGGGATATCAAAATTGATTATTAACCTTTTTCTCGATGGAATTAGAATTGTTGTGTTTGGATAAATAGTAGAACGAGGCTCAAAATGATTAGCTACCCATATACCTATAGGAGATGCACCAAATTTCTTGCTTAAAACATTAAGCCCATCTCCTTCTATTAAAGAGTATGTATCTAGGTACATAACTCAATTGCTAAAATTATCAAGACAAGCACATCTTAAAGGCAAATCAATCATAGTACCAATCTTAACATTATGTTCTTGAGATGGATTTTCCTTGACAAGAGCATACGATTTCACTAATCCTTCGAAAACTGCACAAGCAATCTCTGAAAGAGTTGTGTTCTGAGAGACCATGTGCTTAAAACTTGCCTGAAAGAAGTTGCCTATACAAGAACACATGGCAGGAACAAGAACTTCTCGGCCTGATTCAAGAACGTCTGATGAAGATGAGAGACTATTTATGCGAAGAAGATCATCAGTATCTGCTCGAAACAAAGGAGAGATGTTCAAGATAGAGTTGAATCTTTGATTTGCTCTAAGACTAAGAATGTAGAACATGGTTTCTGATAAGATTTGCAAGTGCATCTTGAACCAGGATAGATTGAATCTTGTGAACAATCTGATGAGTCATAGTATTGTTAAGCTTGGATTAAATTGAAGCTTGTAAGGATTAGAAACCAAAGAAATGAATGCATTCTAAATGAGAAGTATCAAGAAAATCAAGCAGTTGAAATGATTCAATCAAGATCTAACAGATTCTATATGTAATAACTAGGTTATTTTTATTAGGCTGAAGGCTGTAGAATATGTCAGCATGTAACACCCTTAATTTATACACACTACAGTTCTAACGTTACTGCACAATTACTTAATTGTCTTAACTACTCTTAAAATTAATGGGACATGCAGGTAATTTTTTTTTCCAAACGTTCTACAACTATTAAACTTCACTACTTATTCAGCCAAATTCCAAAATATGCTACTTAAATTCTACCGAAATTTCGGTAAAATCTTCCCTATAATATTGCCTATCCCCCTGTAAACAGAAAGTCTTTACACGTCTAATAATCATATACATATTCACCCTACTCCAATTCAAACTCCAACACAAGTTTGCCCATCCTCTAATTTAGGTCCAATCACACACTCATATAATAATTCACAAATATCGTCCACTCAATGCTTACATCAATTATACAAAATTCAAAGATATAATATTAATACATCACACTATCTACTATAATAAATGTTTAGTACAACTCCTCGATACAATAATATCCTTATTACCTATGTAGTGTACATGCCAACAAGATACAATATTCAAATTATCAATTCCAAAAATTTCCTTCTTTTCACCTCCTTGTCATACTTACCATCCATCATTACTCCTTTGGGAACAGTACTGATACTCATTTAATAACTATCTTACACCTGCGCGAGGGTAAACCACGCGCTAAGCTTTACGTTTAGTGGTGACTACCAAATTTACTTATCCAAGGCATGAAAAAAAATTAAATATACAAATTAAACATGCATACATTATACTGTTTTTGCATTTAGATCACAAATTACTTCCTCCTCTCATGTATAACATAACAATTTACAATTAATATACCAATTATCATTTTAACCATAATTTATTTATTTAGCTCCCAATCCAATATGAATGCTTGTGAGGTAAAACAACATTTATGCAATACCTTCAGGGTATGTTTGGTATGATGTAATGTAATGTAATGGATAATGTAATGGATTAAGAAATGTAATGGAATGTAATGTAATTATAATTACATTACTATGTTTGGTTGTATTAGTAATATAATCTAAATATTAATATATTTATATATTTTGTTAGATAATATACGTGTATTGAAATATAATTATATTTATAATTATCAGCTAATTTTTTATATAATTATTTTATTTTTTATTATTATTTATATAATTATATATTTATTATATTGTGATCTCATATAAAAATACAATTATAATTTTTATTTTTCAATATTTAATTAAAAATTCGAGAAATTTAAAATTTAAAAATTTAATATTCAATTACTAGAGAGTGAAAGTTTAAGATTTAAAAAAAAATAAGACAACGTAATGAAAAATACATCTAAAATTTAAGTATTAGTCAATACATTGATAAATGTATTGACTAATACATTTGTAATTAGCATTACATTACATTCTATAAAATTGAAGTTAACAAACAAAGTATTGATTACATATTTCATTACATTACAATCCAATACCTTCTACCAAACATACCCTCAATACTTTTCTAAATGGCTGAAATTTCTTAAACATTGATATTCCAGTTTCCCCAAATCAATATCTGAGATTTCCTAACATTTTGGTAATGTACAAAACACACTTATCATGCATCATTGTTCTAATTTCATGGATTATTAAACAGTCAATATGCTTATAACATTGCAGTAAATGTTTCATTTCTACATTAACAATTATTCTTTCATCTAGTCCAATAATATCCACTATTATATATACATGTATGTGGTACACATTAGTGAGTATGACGTTTGTATACATACATTAAGCTACTTCATCATATCATAAATTACATAAGATCATTTACTAATACCATTTATTCAATTAAAATTTTTATCACGGCACTATCAGCTACTTAATATGTATTTGTTGACTTTTCGGCTAAATATATATATATATATATATATATATATATATATTAAACTTTTCTTTCGTCATTCAGTTACTTTATAGTTTCTCAATCCACAATTACTTCCATATTTACCATCTAATTCTTTAGGTCATACATTTAATATGGATTACAAAATTTATTATTTAAATCCACTAATTTACCCCACTTCACTCATTCATCATTTAATTCTTTACTTCACACAATCATTTTACATTCACATATTCACATTTTTTAATTTACTATTTTGCTATGGTTATTGCCCAAGGTAATCCGATAGAACACATTGAGAGAATACACGGGACTATGGATTGAAGTGGCCAATACCGGGCTCTACACTTCAATCCTAACTCGTAGGTTCTCAATAACCTACACTACCATCGACAACATCCATATACATCAATCAAATTTTCATCCTGCACGATTCAAAGTATTTCAAAATCCATCCGACACTCCACATAATTTTCATTATCCAACTGACACTCCATATTAATACTAAATATCCAGCCTACACTCCAAACGAAAATACATCCCTATGACCGGCCAATTATAACCTACCCATATATTCTATCGTTTACTAAGGGCAAAAGCTGAACTTCGAATCATATTTATATAATTAATGCATTAACAATCATAATATACCTCATATATAGAAGTACACATCCGATCAGCGCTCTTCCTTTCCATTCCAATTCACTTTTATTTTTATTTCGTCAGACTAAGTTCATTACATACCATACCAATGAAACATTCTTAATACAAGTATTCACTACATTTCACTAGTCCAATTTTGTTTATGGCAAAAGGTCCAATTTTGCCCCCAACGTTTCCGCGAAAGTGCAATTTTCTCCCTATAGTTTGGTATGGGGCAAATAAGCCCTTAACGTTTTCAAAATGGTGCAAATTTATCCCTGCCGTCATATGGTGTTAAATTTGACCAAAGGGATGTTAGTTGACCGATTATGTGGCAAAAGTGGGACACGTGGCTAGATTCTATTGGACAACGTGGCTGAAAATTCAAAGCCACTCTTTCTTCTTCTTCTTCTCCATCTCGTTCTTCTTCCTCTTCTTCTCCATCTTTAGCCTCCACGACATCTTCATCAGCCCCATCTCATCTCGTCGATGCTTTTCTTGCCATCGCCACCAGATTTGTTCCTCTTCAAGACTTTCCAAGAAAAACTAGCGGAATCTTTCTATAGTTACAGCCACAAATAATAGAACCACCGCCGTAGCTCCACCGCCAGCTAAGTGGTTGATGAAGGACCGACACATGAAAGTTGATGGGTTGAATTAGAATGCCAGGGACTTGTGTAGCTAGAATTTTTTAATTGATTAGAGAATTGGGGAATAAATCAGATGGAGAAACGATTGAGTGGTTGTTAAGACAAGCGGAGTAGGCAATTATCACAGCCATCGAAATTGGAACTCTTTTGGGCAATTTTTCGACCTTAAATGTTTTTTTAAGGAGTAGTGGATCTAATCTTACTGCTTCATTTTATAAATTAGCTCCACATTCGTTTCATAGTGCTTTGAATTTAACTCACCATCCTCACTACAAAGAAGGTTTTGCACATACATCTTTGTTAGGTTTTCATCAACAGCAAAATTAGTCTTTACTAAGCGCTACCCGGTGGCGGATGAGGAGGAGAGAGTGGTTTTGGCGGCGGCGCTAATTCTAGTGAGAATAATTATGCTAGAAAATGATACAGAGAGGATTTATTCAAGGAAAAAAGTCATCAACAATAACCAGCTGAAAGCGGTGGTGCCAAAGCTGGAGGAGGATATCCGATTAATGGATTCAAAAGTGGATTGGAGCCAAGTAAGCAACAGCAACAACAATAACAAATGGGTTCTTTGGGACTAGTAACAGCTAGCACATTCTGGATGCTACCGGTGGTTGGAGGCGAAGCTAAATCAGGTGGTCGACGAGATGAGGTGGTGCCAATGAGAATGATGTGGAGGCTGAAGAGGAAGATGAAGAAGAGGAAGATGAAGAAGAAGAAGAAGAAGAAGAACGAGATGAAGAAGAAGAAAGAATAGCTTTGAATTTTCAGCCACGTTGGCGCCAATAGAATTTAGCCACGTGTCCAATTTTTGCCACATAATCGGTCAACTAACGTCCCTCTGGTCAAATTTAACACCAGATGACGGCAAGGGTAAATTTGTACCATTTTGGAAACGTTCGGGGCTTATTTGCCCCATACCAAACTATAGGGAGAAAATTGCACTTTCGCGAAAACGTTGGGGGCAAAATTGGACCTTTTGCCAAATAAATTTCCACATTTAAACGTGTAAAACCCAATTAATCCGTTTAAGACCAAAACTCTGATTTCCTTAACAATTTAATTTAATTATTATTATTATTTTCTCAATATATATATATGTAATTTCTGATTTTTAGAGAGAAAATTATAATCACACCTTTGTAAGCTATTCTTGAGTTTCTAAAAGAAACAGTGAACCAGTTCCTGATTAGAAGTTAAGGAAGATTTTGTATAAATTAAAAGCATATTTAACCATGCACTCTTTTAGTATCATAACTCTTATATCTACACTTAAACAAAGGAATTGATTTGTCATCCAAAGCTCTATAACAAGAATTATAATCAACACTTAAAATTGAAAATTTAACTTGATCTATTATTAGAACAAGGAAACATTAACTTAATATACGATGATTCACTCAAAGAAAGGGGTTCAGTATTTAGAGTTAAAAGTAATAGTACTCAATTAATTTATAAAATTATTCACTTAATTATCCTAATCATTAATCCCGTACTAATTCATATATTGATTCACTTCTCCCAACACAATGTTAGATTTCCCATTACTGTTCTCTTGAACTTGTATATACTTAAACATAAGTTTTATCATTTACATGCCAATAATTTGTTAAATCCAATTTAATCAAACTAATTACTCAAATAACAGAGCCAATTTATCATTTTACTTAGTAAACCAGAACAACCCACACACTGTAACTATAAAATCACACCTTAACAAATTTAATTCATGTACAAATCATTCGAAAAAGTAAGTTTGGTAGTCACTTACTGATTTTTCTGAAATTTTTGGCCCCTTTCACCGCCGCCGGAGCCTCGCCGGAGCTCCACCGAAGGAACTGAGACCACCGGAAGAAAGCTCGACGCGTCGGGGTTGCTTTTCTGGTGGTCACGTGCCGTGACTCTCCTTCACTTCGCCGGAATCGATGTCGGAAATCTCGAATCTCTCCATCTCCGATCTGCTCGTCGCCGGCGATTGAGGGGGATCCACGGCCACCGTGATGTTCGTCTGCACACCAGGAATCCCACGGTGCTGCTCGTGTCGTCGTTCGCCACCGGAGCCGATCGGAAAACGCAGGAGAAGCTTCGGTTTTCCTCCCGCTCTCAAGGAACGACGACGTCGCAACGAGAGGAAAAGACGCCGTGATCGGCGATGACGAGGAACCCGGATGCTCGCCGTCGACCACCGCCTCCTACCGTGCTCCGCCGTCTCTCTCTCTCTTCTTCGGTCTCCTCTCTTCTCGGTTTCTTTCCCCCCATCTGCTCCCCGTTTCCGTTTTCTATTTTCTTCCTTTTCCCGATATACCCCTCTCTCTATTTCCACTAATTCTAGCCAATTCTCACATGTCTAGAGAATTCTAGACCTATAACAAATTTATTATATATTATAATTATTTATTTATTTTGTCTATTTACTCTTTAATTCCTTGATTAGTATTTTCTATTCCAATTATATGCAAACATATCTATATATTTATTTATATATTTGTCCAAATTTATTTGAATAATTAAATTATGAAGCTTTCAAGAAAATTTCACCTCTAATGTGTTAAAAATTTAACTTTCGATGAATATTTTGCGCGTCAAATTATTAAATAAAAGCACAAAAAATTTTGAGGCGTTACACAGCAGCTCCATTATAAATTATATTAACTTTGAAAAGAAATTGACCTCCTAAAAGCATTGTTAGCAAGCCAGCCGGCTATTGTTATTTGTTGCCAATTCTGTGACATAGACTTTATTTGGAGATTTTTCGTTTGTTTTTGTTAATCACACGCATAATCACTATACTATAACTTAATAACGAACTGGTCACAAAAAGAAGAATATTTCACGAAAATACATCAACTCAATATTACAACAAAAATTAATTTAGCCTAAAAATCATCAATTTGGTGCCAAATTAAAATAAACATTTCAAAACACGCTATGTAGCACCAAATTCATGATTTTTCAGATAAACTTATTTTAAAAAGTTGAGTTATTTTTATAAAACAATTTTTTTTATTAATTTCCAGTAAGATAAAAATATAGTGGTAATGCATGAAATTAACCCCAGATATCAAGAATCCTACTAAATGTTTGCCCCCTTTTCTTCTTTCCTTTGTTCTTTAGTTAACATATAATTACAAGCTACATTTAATATTATGTTCAATCAATAATTATTTGCAATGCTTTTATATAAAAAATTAATGACATAATTTTTTAAACATATAAGAATTCATATACTTGAACAAATAAGCATCTACAATGTAGAAAAATTTATTATTCTGAACTAACACCCCTTGCTGTACAAACTAAATATAAAAAAAATTAAGCATAAGGAATAGAAAGTGATATTAAAGTACAACACTGACAAAAGACAATCACGTATAACACTTGAGAATCTAAAAAGACAAAAAAAGTTCAACAAATTGGTAAAGGATTGCCATCCCAATCCTTAAGACATTCAAGAAGAGGATCAATTATCTTTCCTCTACATATTGCTGTAAATACCTTGTCAAATTCTTCGCCTGGTGATAGAGCTTTCTCTCCTGTCAAAAGTTCAGTCCCCAAATCTTCTCTCACAAATTTGTATAGTGGATAAGATCTACAATCCTTGATTCTATTTGGAATTACAGGATTTCCATTCTCATATGCAGTTCTTGCAGCTTCAACTTCTTTAGGCAGGACTGCCTTCAGTTCCTCCTCGAATGAGCCAATCTTTAAAAAGATTGAGTGATTTATCAATGCATGATCAACAATGACTTGCCTCAACTTCTGCAGTAAAGGGTAAGTTGAATTACAAGGATCATCAATGTATGAGAAAACATGCTCGCGATCAATAACCCTGAGCAAGTCTTTTTCGCAAAATCTGGAAGGATGAAGTTCACCATTAATTCCCATTGTTAGAACCTTCTTAACAACTTGGCTAACCATGTTCTTAACCGTGCTCTTCAGATTCTCTTCCAAGTGCCTTAAATCTATAGCCTGGCAAAGCGCTACCAAGTATGTCGAGGACAGGAGTTTCAGGATATCAATAGCTTCAGCTGTTTTTCTTGCAGAAATCAAGCCTAATGAATTCACATCTTGGTTGTGTTGCTCTGCACTTTGAACATGGTTGGTGACAGGATTTGCAAGGTATTGCAGCTCGGAGCAATACGAAGCCATGGCTATCTCAGCACCTTTGAAACCATAATCCAAGCTTGGATTCCTTCCTCCTGTGAGATTTGAAGGCAACCCGTTGTTGTAGAAGTCATTGACCAGCTCAGAGAATTGAGCGAACATGAGCTTCCCTATAGAAGCTAATGCCAATCTAGTGTTATCCATGGATACACCAATTGGAGTACCCTGAAAATTTCCACCGTGTAAGGCTTTGTTTCGCAATACATCAATTAATGGATTATCATTTACCGAGTTAATCTCCCTCTCGATGGCTTTTGTCGATGCACGAATGACTTCAATTTGAGGTCCCAACCATTGAGGAGAAGTTCTAAGAGCATACCTATCCTGTTTAGGATTTTGTAGAGGATCCATTTCATGTAATTTCTTTGCTACTTTAACATATGAACTTCCATCCAAAATATGTTCCATTACAGCAGCAGCCTCAATCTGTCCAGGATGATGCTTCAACTTATGTATTAAATGATCTGTAAACTCGGGCCTTCCCAGCATAACTTCTGCAAAAATCGCCGACAAAACTTCTGACAAAAGAGTCAAAATGTGAGCTTCAAAAAGTACTATAGAAGCAAGACCAGCACCAACTCCTGTGCCATTAACTAATGCAAGTCCTTCCTTAGGCTGCAAATCGAAGAACTCGCCATGAATACCAGCTAAGCGAAAGGCCTCCCGTGTAGTCAGGGACTCGCCATTAGGTCCTCTAGCAGTGGAATTCGGTCGGCCTGTAAGCAATCCAGCAATGTAGGAAAAGGGGACTAAATCGCCCGAGGCGGTTATGCTGCCACGTAGAGGGAGGCATGGAGTAATGTTGGTGTTGATTAGCTTAGCAATGGCTTCAAGGATCTCAAATCGGATGCCTGAGTAGCCTTGGAGAAGTGTGTTGATTCTGACTAGCATTGCTGCCCTTGTTGCTGCGTGTGATAAAGTATGGCGTGTTTCTGTTCCATTGCCAAATATTCCAGCATTCAAAAACCTGAAGCAATAGCAATTTTCAGTAAATAGATACAAGTTCATAGATCATCACTTTATTTAAGAAGTTTTGCATAATACATTTCAGATTGGAATTGTTTGTGATTTTGTATGACACAAGAACTAAAATTACTAGCTAATTAAAATAACAGAGACCATAATTATATATCATGATAAATCTCAAAGAAAATCTCATTAGTCAATTTTTTTTTTTAAACTACTACCTTAACTTTTAAAAGTTATGATTTATTATTATAAATGTAAAATAATAAGAATTGTTATGTTAGATACTTTAATTAAATATTTGCAAGCTTTAACTTCTGATAACATAGGCAAGGATTATAAGTTCTACATGTATGCCTATATTTGTTTAAAAAAATAGAAAAAAAAAATTAAGAACATTGATTTCTATGGTACTAATTTTTTTTATATTGAATTTTATGGATCAATAATTCAGTATAACCATATTCGTACAAGATTGATTTTTCTTGCATATATTTAAATTTTGAAAAAAAAATATCTAAACTGGATTCATGAACAACTTTATGGGCCAAATTAATAATATAATGCCACATTAGATAAAGAAATTAAAAAATAATAAAGTAAAGCATTACTAATCATATGAGACAATTTACTACCACCAGCTTGTTTAATGAAAAACTCATTTATTTTTATAGATCAATCCAAGTGAAATTGATAATTCGGCCTGGCTAATAAAAATGACCCATGGGCTCTTGGTTGATCCATAAAGTCCATTATTAATTATGAGCAGACAGTACGGTCCCAACATTTATGTAGGGTAGGTGAATTGGCCTATGCCATAAGATCAAGAATTTTTCATTTTTTTTAGAATTTTTATTTATTTAACATGATTTTAAAAACTATTTACATAAATAGCGTAAATTTAAAATTTTTTATCAAATTAATCTGTTTTTAATCAAGACTGAGATCTAAATGACATTTCTAAATATCAAATCACACCAGCGTTTTTATTTATTTGTGAATTGTATTATGTAAATAACCTTAAAAATATTTGCGTGAAATTGTTAATGAATTTAAAATTTCATGAAAATTTAGTGATTTACAACACATCATAAAAAAAAAATAAATGCATATAAATTGCTAATTAAATTTAAAATCTTATATGAAGTTTCATCTTTTGGTGTAAAAAGAAAAAAAAAATGCCAAATAAATTTAAAATTTTATGGCCAATTTGTCAACTTGTCACGTGACAGTTAATTGAACGAAATATAAAAGTGATAATGACATATAAGATTTCGTGATAAAAATGATAGTACTGGTAAGTAATCAATAGAGTTATTTTGTTATTAAATATATTTAATTATTTAAAATAGAGCAATTTTATATCTATCTTATGTAATAATTAATACATAATAAATAAAGATATTTATTTTTGAAATGTATGATGAAAAATTTTCTTTATTTCAAATGGTTCTAAAGTAAAAGTCAATCCACAGAAAAATTTAAGGACACTATTTCGAATAATTAAAATGTATAAATTACATTAATAAAAAAAATAATTTAAATTGAGATTTTTTTTTTAAAAAGCACTGCCATTTGAGAAAATAATTTTATAAAACGCATTAAACAAATGAAAAAATCCTGAAAATAAAACTCATAATATTAATTAAACACATTAAACAAGTAAAATTAAAAAAAATAATTATATTTAAAAAAAATAAAAATAAAAATAAAAATTGACCTAATAAGCTCCTTCTGTAGGGCACCTCCTTCTTTAGTTCTCCTATAGGAAGTTGCACCGAACCCTGTAGTTACACCATAACTATCTGTTCCTTTATTCATACTGTCCATTACCCAATCACAGCTTGCTTTTACTCCACCTCTCGCCGCCTCACTCAGCTCCACCGCCACCCCTTTTCCGACCTCCGCCACCGCCGCCACCTGCCCTATAGTTAGGTTCTCTCCACCCAACCTAACCACCAGATTCCTATATTCCTTAACCATTTTTTTGACCTCATCCACATGGCTACCCTTCATTGCCTCTGCTGCCAATCCCCAATTTAATGGGTCCTTTTTCTTATTACACAAATGCCCATTTTCTGACATTTTTTTAAATACCAATTAATAAAAAAAAAAAAAAACTAAAATCTATGTTAAAGATTAAAACTTTATGATGAGAAAGCTAATGGGTATTGAAGAAAGTTGAGAGAGAATACATTATATTTTTATTATTATGTGCACAGAAACCAAACAGGAGTGTTTGGTTTCCGAGAAAGTTTGAAGAGAAAATTTTATATATTTTCTTTTCTTTCTCTTAGTTGAGAAGGCTATGGACGTGTTTAAATAGAGAGGGTAGGTTACGGAAGATGTGAAAAAAGGGAGTTGGGTGAGATGCTGGGGGTGTTAGTTGAAAGGATTTTGTGGCCGTTGGATCTACATGTGATCTAAGGGCTATGGATTTTACACGTGTGCATAGAATGAGAGATGCATGATGGTGATTTTTATCCGTCGTTTTGGAGGAGGTTGTTGGGGTGAATGGTCTGTATAATAAGAGTTTTCTTTACATAGAATTTAGAGAATTTTGGGATTTTAATTTGTGTTTTAATTTTTTTCACATGAATTAACAGATATATCTATTCATAAGGTATTAATTAGCTATAGTATTTAATCATCAAATTTAAGCTATATTTTACCTAATAAAATTCTATTTCATGACTAGTATTCAATCAAAATAAGAATTATAGGTCAATATTACTCGATTTTAACTCAACATATGCGATAAATAAGAAAATACTAAGTATCTTACTGTGCCATTATTTATATTAGCATTAATAGTGATTTGAATAAAGGGTCAAATTTGCTCCTTAACTATGTAAAATAGCATAAATTTTGCATATAAATTTGTCTCTAAATTATATTTTGATTTAAAAATGTTCAAGTGATTATTAATCTAATTCACAATCACCTCAGCAGTTACCAAATTATTTCATATTTATTTTAATTTATTATTAAAAAATGATTTTATATTTATTTTTATCATTATAAATAAGAGCAAATATGTTTTTTTCGTTTTGGTATTTTATATTTTCAGACCTAACAAATCACCAAACCGCACAAATTTTTTTTTTGGTTGCTTTCGTGCAAATTAAAAGCCAACAGCTGCTAACAAATTAACTATGCATTAATTAATTAAGCATTTAGGTCTAAATATCCTTCAAATATGAAAGTATAAAGCAATTCCCAATTAAGGAGTAGCCGGCCAGTTGTTTAGTAGATCTCGTAATTAATTCATTAATTTATTAGTTTTCAATAACGGACTATATATAAAAATTGATATTTTCTTTCTTATAAAGGTGTCATTTATAATTCCAATATAAACAATTTTTTCTTAATAAACATAAAAAAAATTGGTAAAAATTTAATTTTTTTAAAAAGAGAAATAAATTAAGCATGACACACACACACATATATATAATAATATAGAAACCATTTAATGCCTCTTAATTTCGAGTTGAACATTTTAGATATTTAACCTTGTAAGTCTTATAATTTTAGGCACTTTAATTATATTTTGTTTAGTGTTTTTTTAACCAAATTCAATTGAATTTAATTAATTAGTTGTTATATATGTATTTAAAGTAATGAGATTTAATTAATGTGAATAAACAAAAATATGTTGAAGGATTAGTGTGAAATACTTGGCAAGGCAAGGCGGAGTTTGTTCAACAAAATCTTAGATTAAAAGAAAAAAAAATAGAAGAAAAGCATATTTGAGATTAAATTATTAATTAATTAGCCTAATGGAATTAATGTTTATTTTAATTAGTTCACTAGTCTTTTAATTAGGATATACACATGATCCAATCAACTTAAGCAACAAAATTAGAAGCAAATCCAAACCTAATAGAATTATGTCATCATGTAGTAGAGTAGATAATATGTTGGTGATCCAACAATTATCTTGTGTGGTAAAATCTTCATCATATGTGCATAAAAGTTTGTTTCATGATCAGTATTTAATTCAAAGTGTGATTTTTTTTTTTTTTGAGTTTTATCACTTCTTTTAATAATTGTAATTTGATTATATATCTTTTTTCTTTTTTAAAAAAACAATCAAGTAATAATTTGATGTTTTGAGTTTTTCTGGTCACCTGAAAATACGAAATATTCGACGAATTTTTAATAAAAACATTCCGACAATCAAATAAAAAAAATAATTATATAATATTAGAGTGTAGAGATTTGATCCATTTATATAGAATTTTCTTGACATGCCACTAAAGGCTATATAGTTATAAATTTCAAGTAATCGGTTGTACCAGCTTTAATTATATAGTGCATACATGCATCTTAGTTATATACCAAGCCTTCAAAAGGAATGTAGTAGTAATAATAATAATTAGTTGATGTAATTGTGAAAGGAAGGTAGATTATTAATATGGAGAAATTAAGAAAAGAAGAAAATACACTTAGGTGAGGTTGGTGCTAGATTCATGTCACCAACCCCCATAACAAAACGTGCACACCTTCTCAAATCTCCGTCTTCAAAACTAATTACATGCCTACTTCATTTCCTTTTTCTATCTCAGCCGCCTTATATCAATTTTCTTATTTACATATATATATATATATTTGATTAAATTTAAAATTATAATATTCTTTGCAATGTGTTATTTTATTTATTTATTTATTTATTTTTTGAAAGATGCAATATGTTCAATCATAAGCAAAGATAGAGTCATCAGGACTAATACGAAACGAATCTATTGGTTGGCCTTAGATATTAAGAATTAATTTTTAAATTGTAGCACAAAATGACATTAGTTATTTCAATTTTTTTCTTTTCTTTACCTTTAAGAACCAAATCAAAATGATTGAATAGAAAATAATTGCTCTATATTTGATTTAATTCTCTATATTGGTTGGGTTTTACAGGCTCCTACCTGTTATTATCAATCTTCGACCTGTCTGTCAAGCCAATTTCAAATTGAACTTGGTTAGAATTAAACATTATTTTTCTAATGATATTTAAATTTCAAGTCTGGGCCCAAAAGTCCATTATCAATTTAAATGGGCCGGGGTCATTCTGATTAGAATATATTTTTACCAATCAAATTAAAATATATTTTTAGATATTTTATAGTGAAACGTGGACAAATATGGAGATAGGAACGTGGTGGCTTTTGAGTTGTGTGCTCTACCGACCTAATTAAGGCTAACGTGCGCCTAAAACATCACTTCACAATTAAGAAGCCTTCAATTTTTTTTTTTTTTTGGCCAACTTTGGAGTAATGAAGTATTTGCCTCCTTGTTGGCACATTCAAGCATTTGTTTTCAATATATATAACCGATTTAAATTGGATTATTAATAGATTATTATCCAAACGGATTGAACAGATTTTGGTCAACTAATGGATTTATTACATGTTGGTCCGGATATATTACATGTTGTATCAGATGAGTTGCATGGTGGCTCAAATGAACGCAAAATAATACAAATGGGTCACATAATATGCTTAATGTGCGAAATTATGGGTTAACCCATTTAACTCATTTTTTTAATAAAAATTCATTCCTAAACCGAGATGGGTTAAATTTGGGCTGGATCTAAATGAAATTTGAAGATTTTTTCTGCCATTCCACCTTTTCAATTACTTCGATAGAAAAAATGGTTCAGCAAATATGAGTTCGATTTTCAACACAAAAAAGGAAAAGAAAATTTTATCCCTAATTTGTTGAGCAGAAGAAAACCAGATCTTGGTTGGAATGGACCGAGTTCAAGCCAGACCGAAATTAATTGGGTTCGGACAGGTTTAGATTTGGGCCGAATCTAAATGAAATTTTAAGATTTTTTTTTCGCACCGGGATGGGTTTGATTCAGGCTAAACTTTAACAAAATTTGAATTTTTTTTTACAAGCATGTATAAATAAAATTCAGGTCTACCCAGGCGAGGTCGAGCTTAACCGAATTCAGGTTGGACCATGATGGGTCAAGTTCGGACCGGATCTAACCAGAGTTTGAAAAATTTTTCCGCACAAGAATGCATAAATAAAATATAGGCCTATTTCGAATTGGGTTAAGTTGGATTTAGTATGAGCCGAGCTTAGGCAGGATTGAGATGGGTCGAGTTTGGACAGGGCCAGGATAGGTCAAATTCAAGCCGAGTCTAAACGAAATTTGAAAATTTTTTCTGCACAAACCTATATAAATAAAATTTATATCTACTTCGGTCGGACCAGGTTCGGTACATGCTCAACCAAGTTCGGACCGAAACAAAATGAATTGAGTTTAAATCGGATCTAATTGAAATTTGAAGTTTTTTTTTCTGCACAGGCCTGCACAACTAAAATTCATTCCTATTTTGGACTGGGCCGAGTTCAGGTCAGGGTGAGCAAAGTTCGAGCAGGTTCGGGATGGGCAAGGCTCCTAGACGGACTGAAATCGGGTTGTACATGCTTGATATGAAAAAAATTACAATTAGTATAAATTTAGTTTATTGACCCATTTGTTGCAGTTAATGGCTGTTGGATTACATGGAACATGTATCAAAATTTAATAGGTCATTTTGAGAATTATTCTAGATGGACATACTTTTAGATGAATTTGGCTAAATTTTTGATTTGGTTAAATTTGTCGCTTCTAATATATAATGAATTTTTTTCTCAGACTTTTGAATTAATTAAATTGGCATTAACTCTCTCTTTAAAGTCCAACTCATGTTTCAGGTTATGGACCGACATTTATTATGTTAAACGTAATTTTTATAATTAGTGGTATCGTCTTTATGAAGTAAATTTCGTGTAGATAAGAAATTTCCTTTCCAGATTGAAGTATTTTAGGTAAAGCTATTAACAAAATATCCTGTCCCATATGAGTAAATTAATTTCTCAACGACCTATTTTTCTTTGAATTTTGAATTAATGGATTTATATCACCCAATTTGCAAGCTTTCCCATAAAAATTGTGGATAATTTTGTTTTAGTACCAAAAATACTACAACTATATAATAACTGAATTACATAATTTAAACTCTTTAATTGGAGTCCGAAATTCTATCTAAATGTTATTAATATTTAAATGTAAGTCGTAATTGATTGGCATTATATTTAATGACCGGCAGTTACTGGCATCTATTTGACATTAATGATTTGAATAGTTTAATACACCTAATTAGACATCATACAAAGACCCTCATGAGTACAAAATAAGCTTTCTAAGCTAATATGCATCCAAATTATCTCTTATATATTTTCTCTACAAACACAACCCCACAACTGATTTGACTGATGGAATCTCTTTTGATGACATTCCATCCATGTTGATACAGTCCTCAAATACACTACCAAGTTTACCATGCATACTGGGCCCTAACCCAAAAAACAACCATTCACTAATTTGGAGGTTTCATCATAGCACATTACTGCTCTGGGAAACATGGACACACTTCTGACAAAACTGTAACAAAAGACGAGATTACAAAAGACATATGAAAAGACATTGGTTGTAACTTAGGTTGTACACAGTTTAAAAATTTTCGAATGTACGTGTTGTATTAAAATTTCAATTTTTAAAAATTTTATGATAATTCGATATTTATAAATTTCGGTACGATTATTTTAATTTTCGGTACAATTTATTTCGATTTTTTATTTCTTTCCGTACAAAACAAAACAATACAATATTTTTGATAATTCAATATTTTTAAAAATTTGTAAAATAAATATACACAATAATAAATACAAATATAATTAAAATATTTTAATAAAAACATACAAAATTTAAAAATTAACATTCAACAATATTTCTCTGCATTATGCTCGCATTGATTTGAAAATCTTGAGTAATATTTAAAAACAACAAAAAAATTAAATATTAGACCAAAACATTCAATAAATAATTTTAGAATTTATGCGAATATAATAATTACCTGATTCAATCAATTTTGACAACAAATAAGAATATCTGCTGTATTCGGAGTTAAAGAACTTCTAAATTTGTTTAAAATTTTCTCTCTAGTGCTAAAAGCTGATTCATAAGCTACAATAGAGCACTGAACAGCCAAGACATCTCTCGCAACTTTGGCCAAAATTAAATAATTTTGCTTTTTAATCTTCCACCAACTTAAAATATCAAAATCAAGAGAATTTTTTACTAATTTATAAGTCAAATTAGTATCTAAATCTCCTTGAGATACAACTTACTCTTTATCCTCATTTTCTAAAAACCACGCATCAACATCATCATCAATATCATTAGAATTAGGTGTTGGAGCTACAATTTGATTAACATTTTCTTTTATTTTTTTTATGTTCATTTATCAGTTCATTCAAAGCCGTTGTCACTTTAGAAACTAATATCTCTGACTCACACTCACCATAAAAAGCTGTGTACTTTTAAACTAAAAATTTCATTTTAAATCTAGAATTCAAGACCACAGCTATGAAAATAATGATATTCATCTTGTTAATCACACCAATACTTGTCAAATTTCAACTGCATTTGTTTCCCCATTTCCATTAAAGAATCATCACCACTAGTTTGAGAAGATTGCAACAAATTCAAAATACGCACAATCTCTAGAAAATACAAATTTGAAGTTGAATATAATGACTCAGATAATTTGCAAGTTACATCATAAAATCTTTTCAGAAATTTCGTGAGAGTTGTGACTTGTTTCCAATTAGTCTCAGTCAAATAAACAGGTCCAAATTCAATGAAATATTTGCTATCTATATCCTTTAACTTATCAAAAACCTTTTGATATCCTAATGTTTAACATCAAGTATGTTGAATTCCACCTGGTTGGGCAATTTGTTATCAAACTCTTTGTATAATTGATATTTACTGTATTACAAGATTTTTTGAAAGAATCTAACTTTTGAGGACAGCTTCTAACAAACTTAATAATATCTCTAACTTTTTTAATAGACTTTTCAACACATTTAAATCTATCTTTCAAGATAAGGTTTAAAATGTGAGTACAACATCTCATGTGAAAAATTTCACCACCCAAAACAAATGCATCTCTTTTATTTAATTATTTTTTCAATTGTTAAATTGCAATATCATTAGATGATGCATTATCAACAGTTATACACATCACTTTGGTCAAACCCCAATCATCCATACAATTATCAACAACCACTACAAATTGTGATGAAAATAGATAAGTATTAGTTGAGTGACATTAAAAATAAATAAAATTAATTGCATATTTATATAGATATAATAATTAAATTTATCTTATTAATAAGTAAAATATCCATTTTAATTTATTAACTATTTATTATATTAATTTAATGCATTAAAATATTTAATACAAATAATTATGAAGTTAAATTTATATAATAAATATATAATATAAATTGTAAATAATATTTATATATAAATTACTAGTATTATATATAATAATTAATAAATATCGGTTCTTTCGGTCCAATTCGGTTCCATAACAGTTCGGTACTGTACAATACGATTCTTGATCTGGTTTCAGTACAATTCGGTTTGGTTCTAATAAAAAAACTAACGGTACAATTCGGTTTAATTCTAGTAAAAAAAGTTAACGGCACAATTCGGTTCTAAATTTTTTTTTCGGTACAATAAAATACAGATCCGTGTACCGCCCTAGTTGTAACCACTTTGATCTCGCCACCCTTGTCCATAAGGATTGATTCTTTCTTATATGAGGGATTCACTGAATACTCAAATATCTCTTATTGATATAATATGATGTGGTAAGTCTAGAATAAAAGCCCAAGAATGAGCCAATAAACCCAATAGATGTAGAAATGAACAAAACGAAATTGGGCTTTATTCTCTGAAAATTGATTTTGAGTATTCAGCCTTTATTGGGTAATCACTAAATCAGCCATAATTAAATTATAGATTATATATAAACACTTTTCTTCTATTTGGAAAATTGACATTTCTATCTTCGAGCTGAATTTGGATATACAAAAAAAATAATTGCTGATCGATTCGATTCAAATTAAATTAATCAAAATTAGTGAATTCCATAGAAAAATGAAGGTGAATTTTTAGTTTTTGATATAAAATAGAGCCGATATATTGGAATGAATTGCGGGATTCTGCTGGGATTTGACATGTTCTAGAAATATTCTTGAAGCATAAATAAATTGGAAGATTTGAAAAAGCAATATTCTTACTTTCTACTTAATAAATAAAAATGGTTAGATGGCTGTTGTAGTCAAATTCCAATGGATAAACAAGATAAGATATTTATTTTATTTTTTTTTTCAAATTCAATAAATTAAAACCTTATTGGCCAATAATGCCCATTTAGAATCCTGATAAAGATGGCAATTTCTGTTGGCTTCTGAAACTTTTGAAACTTCACAATCAAACAGTTTTAAACATGATTTACAAATTACTTTTGTGCTGGCAATTATTGTTTCAAATAATTTAAAATATCATTCCAAGCAATCTATGTCGAAATTCAGAAATATTAATGTAAATATTTGACTATTTAGAACTTGATATCCATGTTTTCCAATTTTATCCTTTTAAAAAAACAAATGTTCAATTTTGCCCTTGAAATTAGGGTAATTACCTATATAAGTTCCTAACATAAATTTTCATTCAAATAGACTTTTAAAATTCAATGTTATCATTTCTCGTCTTATTTTTTGTAGGAATAATTTTTATTTTTTAATTGACAAGTAATTTTTGTTATTAATTCTTTATTATTATTATTATTATTATTATTAATTCCACTTTGCCAAATTGAGTTTAATTTTGGGTTTCCTTAGGGCGAAGAAAGGTTTGCTAAAAATAGTGTAATGGCATATATATATATATATATATATATATATATATATATATATATATATATATATATATATATATATATATATATATATATACACATTTTACCTCATAAATTAACAAACATTTTACCTCATATAAAATATACTTAAATTAACCCAACTACTAAATTTATATTTATATATGATTTTCGGTAAGTAATTTATTTATACATTATGATGGTCACTGTATACTAGGAGATTTTAAGTTCGAGCTCACGCTTTTTTTCCGTATATAAAAAAAATTATATCTATAGTAAATAAATAAAGATGAAAAATTTGAGGGGTCCTATAAATGATGAACCGATGAGGAACAAACAAATTCATCATCACGGGTAGTAGGAGGATACCATACCCTTTTATTACATTTGCATTTATTTCTTTTTTTATTATTTTTGGTATCACATTGTGCATTAAATTATTTTTTTTTATCTATTTATCACATATAGTATTTTCTTTTATTCAAACTTTATTTATGCTTCACACCCTGCCTTGTGTCTCAACCGTTGAATGTTTGTTGTTCGCATTCATACTTACTTTGTGACTTGATAAATATTTCCTCCGTTCCTTATTATATGTTACTTTTAAGAAAAATTCAAATTACATTTATGTTTCACTTTTAAATTTTCAATACAATTTATTTTTTTTTTTAATTTAATTTTCTTTTTCAATATAAGTTGACCAATTAAATTTAAATTTGTATATTGAAATATTCAATTTTATCTTAAATTTAAAACTAATTAATATTTCTTAATTTCTGTGAAAATAACAAAAGTGACTATTATTTAGGAACGGAGGGAGTACAATTTAATTAAATCGAATTTGGAAAAAAAAATTCCTAAATAATAATCTAGCTTTAGCCAATTTAACATGGATGAAGCATTATAGAGTATGTGTGATATTTCTAGAAATATAGTGATATAATTATTTTAAAAAAGGGAAAGGCAGTAAGTAATTAATGCATGAAATGCCCTAAGTTTTGGTTTACTCCTTCCTTGTCCTTGACATATTGGCCAATAAATGAAAGAGAAGGGTCCTTTTAAGTTTTGTCTCCTTTTGAGGCAAGGAAATGAAAATAAAAAATCAAATTGCTTGAGATGGTGCAAATGATTCCATTAGTGGGGCATTATACCCATATTTTTTAGCTGAAATTAGGCAGACTTCATAGGTATAAGTCAAACATGAAGGCACAAACACAGGCTTTTTCTCCCTTTTGTGTCTCAAGATTGATTGTAATTTGCAATTACTAATTGGTGCATGCCATTCAATACTCCATCAAAACTTTTTCAACTGCTTTCTCATCATTTCTATTTTTTTTTTCATTTTTAATTTTTTCACAACCCCATTCAAATGCTACTTTAAGTGTAGGAATATTTAAGTTAATTACGCATACATGGGGATCGGATTTATATAGTAATAATAATAATAATTCCGTTAAAGGAATTAGGTTGTAAAGATATTTCAATTTTTAAAATATTACACTTCAAGTCATTCTAATATAAAAATTATGAATTCAACATTGTTGATATGATAAGTCATGTAATATTTTTTGAAAAATTTAATTATGAAATATTTCAAACCGATGTAAATTACTATCTTAGCGCTCCGGCGCTGCATTCATAATTTTATAACTAAAATGACTTCAGTAATAATATTTTAAAAATTATAGAATATATTTTTTGTGATCAAATCATTATTAGAGTATAAATGGGTAAGTACAAAAGGTATCAACTTAATTTAGACTCAATATCAGTGCCAAAATTTACTAATTAGCATAATTTCAACTAATAAAGGATATGGGAAGACAAATTAGTGTTCCCCGTATCTGTAGTCACTTTTAAAGAAATTTTGTCTCGCTGAAAAATGAAATTTGTCATTTTATAAAATTAAGAGAGAATTAATTATTTTCTAAAATTTATTTTTATCATTCTTATTGTTATTGTATGAATATCTTCCATAAAAATAACAGTGGTATTGAAAAATATAAAAAATGTAACCATAAATAATTATTTACAAGATGGAGATAATTCAATCATTAAATACAATGCATATGCAAAAAGACATATAAAATCATCTCAAAGATGAGGCAGAATTTTTAGTTCTCACATTGACTTTGCTCAGTGACTTTGATTTATCTTGAAATCTATTTAACTTAATAGGGTTGTATTAAAGGAAGAAAATCTTTGATTTTAGGACCCCATGTGTCTGCGTGGGCCCACTCGCGTACTAAGATTTCCTTTTCAAAAAGAAAAAAATAAAAATAAATTATTAGTGTTAATTTAATATGCTTTCGTTATCCGATCCAAGTCGAACAAGTGTATATTGATAGTGCCGATGCATGCGTACATTGTGGACCGATACCAAATTAATTTTATAGTAATCATTAATAATTAATTGAATAAAAAATATGTTTATAATTAATTACAAAATCTTTTTTTTTTTTTACGAAAGGAATTTAACTAAAAACTCATTGGTTAGCACTTATACGGTGAGCAAATTTTGGTTCAAACCGAAAAATTGAAACAAATTGATCGATTTTTTTAATTTGATTGACTTTTTTATTTCAAAAAAAAGTCAATTTTTATTTCGGTTCAATTTTAAAATGTAAAAATCGAAAAACCGAACCCACCGAATGATTATTAATATATGTTATTTTTTACAAAAAAAAAATATTTTTGTATTTTTTAATTCAATCTAAGGGATTTCAACTCAAATTAAATATATGTACATTTTTTAATTTGAATTTTTTTATTTTAGCTTTATGATTTGTAATTTTATATAATTTTTAGACAATTTTTTTAATTATAATTTTGAAATTTCGATTTTATCGGTTAACTGAACCAAATCGACCGAAAATATTGATTCAGTTTGAATTCAATTATTATATGATACCGGTTCGGTTCGATTTGTCCAAATCTTAATAAATCGTTTTCGGTTATTGAACCGAACCGAACCGACCGTCGCTAAACAAATTCATTATTTACGACTTGGGATTTTTTTTTTTAATTCTGATTTCAAGTTGTTGTGTCTATTATTGTTCGAAAATATTTCTTTTGTGGAATTAAAAAAAAAAACTTGATAAACAAATTTCCAAGTAATTTTTTCTCAGCAAATATATATAAAAAATATCATTTTTTGGTAAGGATATCCTATTTGCTAGTCACACATCGATCGTTTCCTTATACAAAATTCCAATCCCAACATATATATTGGGCATTTTTCAGATGTCTCTTCAATTTTGTGATGAGCTGAACAAGATGTTAAACCGATTTTGGTGGAAGTCTAATGGATCTAATTCCACTGGCATTTGTTGGCAGAGATGGGAAAGATTATGTGTTCCTAAAGGAAGTGGAGGCATGGGTTTCAGAAGTTTGCATGAGTTCAATCTTGCCCTGTTAGCAAAACAGGGGTGGAGAGTTCTTCAGAAACCGGATTCACTTACTGCTAAAGTTCTCAAGGCCAGGTATTTTCGTTCAGCTGACTTTGTTCATGCAACTTTGGGGCATAACCCATCTCTGGTATGGAGGAGTATTCTGGCTGGGCGTAATGTTCTTAACTACGGCTTATCCAGGAAAGTGGGGAATGGTAAATCCACGAAAATTTGGGGCAGCCCTTGGCTACCGAATATGGACAATCCCCACATCTCTAGCACTGAGAATAGTTCTCCAGAAATCATTTATGTAAGTGATCTACTAGATTCTTGTGGTAATTGGAATTCTGGTTTGGTGGATAGAATATTTAATGACAGGGACAAAGAGCTGATTTATGCTATTCCACGAGGGAGGAATAATCAAGCAGACTGCTGGATGTGGAACTTAGACAAGAGGGGTGTGTTCTCTGTCCGTCAAGCCTATCACGCTGCCATGGCAGCACAACGGAGGGATCAACAAGATATGACTTCAATTTGCTGGTCTAAGATGTGGCGTCTGAAGATCCCAGCGAAAATGAAGAATTTATTGTGGAGATCTTTGTCCTCTTGCCTTCCAACTGTGAACAGCCTTGTATCGCAGAGAGCCATGATCAATCCGGTTTGCCCGATCTGTCAACAGCACGGAGAAGATGAAACCCATGTGTTTATAACCTGCGATTTTGCTCAACAGGTTTGGAGTATTTTCTTTGAGAATAACAGAATGACAGAGGTAAATAATTTTTATAGATGGTTTTCATTTCTATTAAAGACTGCTCAGGGGGATATTGTTGGTGGTATTGTTAGTATTCCGTGGGGTTTGTGGAAGAATCGGAATAAGGTGTTGTGGGAGAAGCAAAGGGATGCACCGAAGATGGTCTGTAGGCTAGCAAATCAGGTTCTCGCGCAATGGCTTGAAGCTCAGAAGATGATAACGGGGGATGGTGATTTTGTTCATGATTTACAAATAGACAGATGGCAACATCCAAAGGAAGGCTACGTTAATTGTAATGTGGATGCTGGTTGTTTTAAGCAGGAGTGGTTCAGCTCTTTCGGGTTTATTCTTCGAGATCATTCAGGGGATTGTGTCGCGGCACGTCATGGGGCTTTGAATGGTTTTTTTGAAGCGCATATTGCTGAAGCGTTAGCAGTAAAAGAGGCTTTAAGTTGGCTAAAGGACAAGGGGTTAGGCAACGTCTGTATTCAGACAGACTGCTTAATGGTCTCTCAAGCTCTGAATGAGGTGTGTCCTAGCGGTTCTTATTTTTCTGATGTTATTGAAGATTGTCGTAGTCTTGTAAAAGCTCTAGATAATTGCTCTATTGCTTTCGTCAGACGAACAGCGAATTTAGCTGCCCATGCTCTAGCAAAGGCTGTTAAATCAAAGTCTGTTTGTGGAGAGTGGGGATGTCCACCTCCGTTTCTTATCGATATTCTATTTGCTGATTTACGTTCTTAATGAAAGGGTTATTCAAAAAAAAATTTAAAAATCAGAAACTTTAAAAAAAGAAAAAAAAAACAGATTTCAATATCAGAGAGAAATGAGAATAAATAAATCGGCTGACGAAACATGTGACCCATTTTCTTTAATAGGAAATAACATAACTTTGAATTTCTAGGTTTGCTAAATAATATAAGACAAAATTTATTATTATTTTTTTATAAAAATATTATTTATTAATAAGAATTTAGACGTTTGCTTAATTAGTTTATTATTATTTTGACATGATTCTACAATTATTTATGTTTATCTTTATGCGTCTGTACCTAATCACAAGAACAGCCGCTGGCTGAACCCAATCCAACTTTTTTTTTTTACCCATAGTTCAATCTAAATGGGAAATTATCGTATCATATGGATATGTTCAATAAATATGAAATTGGGAAGGTGAGAAAGACATATAAGAAGAAACATGACAGCTTACGATACCTAAAATCATAAATAAAATCCATACAAAGTAATTTGACAAATCCAACCAACTCCATTTTAACATTAATTCTTTCAAGAAATATCTCATGTTAGTTGAGCCGTTGAGACAAACAATATAATATGGGCAGTTATTGAATTGGGATTAAAATCAAAAGGGCAAAAAAAATCAAAAGAATTTTTTTTAAAATATGCCATAATTTATCTTTTTCTCTTTTTTTGTATTTTTTTCTCTCTAAATTGAGCTTTCAACGATGCATCGGTTGGCAACACGACTGGTACCACCGGACTTGTGACATTGAGGTGCACAAGGATAAGTCGTACGCCGACCAATCAGGTGCCATGTAATGACTTATTAACGATGAGGAGATCCAACATTTCAAATGTAGATTTTGGCCAAACTGACAGATTATAGGAGAGTGGGAGGTAATTTTGGGGACAGTTTCCCTTTGATGGTCTTAGGTCCATGTCCAGTGAAGTTCTAGTGGCTATGATGATTGCTTCAGCGATAATACCGATTAGGATTAGAAGTTGAAAGAGAATTTTTAAGTAGAATTCACGTGTTATTTATTTTTTTTATTGGATAGCTTGACGTGATGATAGAGTCTGTTGACTAGATATATTTTTTAACGACAATTGTTTACTAAAGACTCAATATTATTATTTCATAAAAAAAAAAGACTCAATATTATTTGAATAAAAATAAAAATAAAAATAAATTATGAAGGAATCTAACGTAAAACAAAATAAAAAAATTGAAGTATCTATAATCGATTTTGGCTTTTTTCTACTATAGGGATTTTCAAGGATATGATAAAATATATCTCGCTTTCTTGATGAAGGAAAAAGAAACCCGGTAAGTGCCAGACAAAATAATACATTTAATGCAAAACGATTGCTATTATGGAAAAAAATAGTGCATGTGGTGAGCCAATAAATTGCTTTGATTGTCATTGTTTATTTGTTGAATTAAGGTAGGAATTTATTTCCTCTTTTTAATGATTTCATGTAATGCTACTACTCTTTCATGAAAAAAAAAATGCTATTATTCTTTTTTTTATTTGTCACTTATAAAAAAAAAATAAATTTCATTTATTTATTATTTTTAAATTTTTAATGCAATTTATTTTTTTTCAATTTATTTTTTTTTCAATACAAGTTAACCAATTAAATTTAAATTTATAAATTAAAACACTTAATTTTATCTCAAATTTAAGTTTAATTAAGATTTCTTGATTCTAGGGAAAACAAAAAAAAATGACAGATAATAAGTAACGGAGGGAGCTTTTTTTTTTTTATATCTTTCTCTTGCAACTGATCGGAATTAATTAATTTAGAATTAAGTATTATAGGATTTATAATTGAAATTGTTTTTTAATGTTATGTGCTGCACACGCAAAATAATAATTAAATTTAATATTTCTTCCGTTACTTTTTATCTGTTATTTTTGAATAAAATTTAAATTTCATTTATCTATTACTTTTAGACTTGCAATACAATTTAATTTCCTTTTTTTCAATTTAATTTTCTTTTTCAATGCAAAGTGATCAATTAAATTTAAATTTATGCATTAAAATATTTAATTTTATTTTAAATTTAAGTCTAATTAATACTTTTTAATTTTAATGAAAATAACAAAAGTGACCGATATTGTTTAAGAAAATGTGAGCTCATTACCACTCTTTTATATTAATTTAATATATTATAGTTTTGCATATATATATATATATATATATATATATATATATATATATATATATATATATATAAAGTGGTTTCGCATATACTCTGTTCAAATAAATTACAATTTTTTTTAATACATGATAACATTCTCGAAAAAAAAATTTGAAACTTGATATATGCCAAAAAAGAGTAAAGGACTGTGAACATTTACGAATATTTCGACGGTAAAGTCAGTAAATTGACGAAAATGTTTTAAATGAATTAAGAGAGAGAATTGAATTGAATTGAGAGAGCCCCTCATACCTGAATTTCTGTATATTTATAGAGTTAGATAGTAGAGTCTGAATAAAAGTGTATGTTCCTGTTTAGATAGTATTTCAAATTAAATAATATTCCTAATTTAGATAGTATTTGAACTTATCAATTTATGATTTGTAGGATCAGATAAGATAAATCCAGATAATTTATGTTATAATAGAATTTGAACATTTTTAGGACTCTTCAATTATCAATACATTAAGCTATTTTGCTAATTCTTTTAACAAAAAAAAGCAAAATTCCTGAAATAATTGTTTTTTTTTTTATTTTACTTCCTATTTGAAATTGCACGATTTATTTGTATATAATTGTTGATATATTGTGTTAATTTCAAGTTCTTTTTAGGGGTGAGCAAAATTCGGTTAAAACCGAAAAACCGAACCAAACCGACCGATTTTTTAAATTCGGTTCGGTTTTAAATTTATAGGTACATCGGTGATTTCGGTTCGGTTCGGTTTTGAAAGGCAAAAACCGAAGAAAAACCGTACCGACCGAACTTTTAAATTTATATATTATTTTATTAAATTTTTACATTAAAAAAATTATTTTTGTATTTTTTTGTCAATTTAAGGGGTTTGAAATTAAATTATATATGTACATTTTTTTAATTTGATTTTTTTTAAAATTTTAATTTTATGATTTATAATTTTGTATAATTTTTTAGATAGCTTTTTTAATTATAATTTTGGATTTTTGGTTTTTCGGTTAACCGAACCAAACCGACCGACAAATTCGGTTCGGTTTGAATTCGGTTATTATACAAATTCGGTTCGGTTTCGTAAAATATTGTAATTTCGGTTTTCGGTTATTTCGGTTCGGTTATTGAACCGAACCGACCGTTGAACACCCCTAGTTCTTTTGTGTCTCCATTCAAATGTAAATTTATGACATGGGCCATCATCATATCAAAGAAACATAGAATGCAAGTTTGCAGATATTTTCAGGGCACATTTGATTCTGCATTTCGAAATATTCTTGTATACAATAATTATTGATAGTAAAGTTGATTAAAAAAATTATCACGATGATAATTGTTTTTTTTTAAAAAGAAAGCTATAATTAGTGGATAGAAAACAATATAAATGAGATGACAACTAATAAATGTGGCTAATAAAATTTGGAGTTAATTGGAATTAAAATCAGATATAATTAGGGGTGAGCAAAAAAACCGATGGACTTGGTTAACCGAAAAAAATTCGAAACCGAACCGATTGACTGGTTAACCGATTATAATGGACTGGTTAATGGTTAGTGTTTTGAAAAAACCGATATTAATGGACTGGTTAATGGTTTTTGACTCATGTGACTGGTTAACCGAACCGAAACCGAACTTTTAGTTAATTTATTAATTTTTTACTAATTTATAACAATTTATCTTAATTAAAAGTGATCATGTACTTTTTTTTTCATTATACTAATTATTTTAAAGTTTTTAAGTTTTTTTAATTGGTTATTAGTAAGTATAATAATTTATCTAATTAAAAGTTATTATGTACCGGTTAATATATTTACTTATTAAATATTAATTTTTAAAAATAAATTTGCTTATATCCACAAAATATTTTTATTTTAATAACAATAATGTTATATTATAGTGAAAAAATTTTAATTTTTAAGTATCTTGAACATTTTAATTTTATTTATGAATATATTTATAATTATAGTGGTTAACCGAAAAATATTGGGTAACCAATCCGAAAATTTGAAACCGATGGACTGGTTAACCGATGGTAATGAACTGGAATTTCAAAAAACCGATATTAATGGACTGATTAATGGACTGGGGCTCATGGACTGGTTAACCGACCATACTCACCCCTAGATATAATGACCAATTGACTTGTAAACATTATTTATTTGATTTGATTAAACAAAATTAAATTAAATTAAATTATAAATGAATTGGTTAGGTCATACTTAAAACGTGTCATTTTTAATTGGATTTGATCGTAAATAAATCGAATCAAATGAATTGAAAAAAAATCTTTTACTAAATTAAGAATTCACCCAATTTGGCATTCATCGCTTCTTTTTCTTATATATATATTTTTATTTTTTTGATAATTATTTACTAATGATTTTATATATATTTTTGAATCATAAATTGAAATTGAGATAACCATTTACTAAATATAACTCAAAACCTTACTCAAACCATATCTGAAATCATACGCACGCATCTAATTTTGACTGTTGACAATTAATTTAAAATTAATTAATTAATTTAAATCAAGCAAGAAAGCCATAACTAAAAATCAATATCCAGAAAAAACAAAAACTAAAAATAATAAAAATTAGGGCTGTTCATGGACCGGTCCATGAAAAAAAAAAAATCAGTCCATTAAATTCGGTTTTTTAAAAACACTAACCATTAATCAGTCCATTATTATCGGTTAACCAATTAATCGGTTTCGAATTTTCGGATCGGTTAACCAATATTTTTCGATTAACCACTATAATTATAAAATACATTCATAAAAAAATTAAAATATTCAAGTTATTTAAAAATTAAAATTAAAAAACAAATATAATTTAATATAATAATTAAATATAATGTTCAAACTACCGTTATAAACTAAAAATGTTCAAAATATTTGAAAATTAAAATTACAAACCCAAAATATAATGATTTAGCTAGTTAAACGAAAAAATTCCACACACACGCGCATATATATATATATATATATATAGTGTTTCGTTTTTTTTTTTTTTAACTTTATGTATATATAAAAATAATTATATAAAATCGATCGGTTAGCCGAAATCGAAAATCGAAACATATATAATTAGCAAAAATCGGTCGGTTAACCGAAACAGACGATTTTTTGAAATCAAAAACTAAAATTTAATTAAACTATTAAACATTAAAAATAAAAATCAATTTGATTAACATATTTTTCAGATCCGTTTGTTGATTAACCAATTCAATCAATTTTTTTGAACACCCCCAATAAAAACAACCTTGTTACTTGTTACTGTAAAAAGTCAAAATGCAGTGAACAAATGGGAAGGGTAAAGATTTTTTTTTTATCTTATTCATTGATCTGTCATTTTTATTTGTTACATTTGGGTAAAATTAAATTTTATTTATATGTAACTTTTACACTTTTAATATAATTTATTTTTTATTTCAATAAAAATTAATCAATTAAATTTAAATTTATTTATTAAATTATTAAATTTTATACTAAATTTATACATAATTAATACTTTTTAATCTTAAAAAAAATGAAAATGACTATTAAAAATAAACAAAAAAAATTTTAAATTATTATTATTATTATTTTTTTATGGAAACTGCGATATTTAGTATTATCGCCAATGTATTTAATCATTATCAAAACTGCCATTTTTACTATTAACGGCAATATAATTTTGATAAAATAAAAAAAAAATTAAAAGATTATATTATGTTTTATAGAAAAAGAAATTCATACAAAATAAAATATATTTTATTTTTGACTTGGGAAAAAAAAAGTAGTTGAAAACATAATTTTCGCTCCATGCACATCTCATATCCTAAAAAAAGGCTGCTCTATCTTCTGGCCACCACCACCCATCTTCACCACCCATCTTCCTCCTCCTCCTTCTCCATCTAACTCAAAAAAAGCTCTTCAAAAACCTTCTTCTTATTCTCTCTCTAATCCTCATAACCCATAATCTCACTTTTTTTTAACTCACTCCTCTTTGTGCTACCTACCAAAACCCATCTTTTCTTCCTTCTCAAACCCAAAAAGTATTTTATAATACCATGCTTTATCCCTATTTCTATGCCCATTCCTATGTGGATATTCTTAATTTTAGCTGATAGATAGAGAGGTAAACAGAAATCTTTCGTTTTGGGTTGATTTTGCTTAAAATGGTAGATCTGAAAGAAATGGGTAACAAATGGAAGAAAGTAAAATTGGCTCTTGGCCTTAATATGTGCCTATATGTTCCCAAAAATGATCTTGAAGAAAATTCTTCTCCTTCCAGACTCTCTGACGCCGTTTCTCACTCTCCGGCTACCGCTGTTTCCACTCGTGGCTCCTCTACTCCCATCCCTTCCTCTTCTGGGCTCCGCCTCTCCAAATCGGGTCCTAAATCATCTAAGGTATATTTGTGTTTGTGAAAAATGCCAGTTATGGGTTAATATCTTTCAGTTCATTGGAAAATTATGCTACCTTGAATTCATGGTTAACGACAGTTTTAATTCTGACCTTGTTCTTTTGCCTGAGTTGAAGAAATCGGGGATTTGGGGGTCTTTTTTTTGTTTAATGATGTGTGTTTTTTTTTCCTAAGAATATTTCCATGCTTTTTCAAGGAAAAAAAAAAACTTGTGGAGTTTGTGTGAAGTTCTTTCATTCGCTGAGCAATAATGTAATTTGATAGTGATCTCATTTAATTAAGATGAATAAAGAGATTTAATGGCTATGAGCTACCTCGTAGTATATAGCCAAAAAATTGTCCTTTCAATTTATTGATAATAATAGTCCCAGTTTGCATGATATTTTCTCTTAAAAAATTGGGCAAGGAGATTTTTATATTAGTGAGTCTTAAATCAGTTTACATCACTGCATAATCACGGGTTTGAACGCTAATCTAAATTATTACATTAATTTGTGATTTTCATGCTAAAGGGTAATTTATTTATATGAAATAATAATAATTTCATGTTACTGTTAAGGTCAGTTCTTATCACTGCATAACTTTTTGTTTTTAGCATACATATCTGAATTCTCACTCTAGTTTCAATGTACTTATCAGAGTGGGGTATGGTGGGTGTGGGGGGTGATTCCTGAATGTATGTGAAGAAAATGTGGCATTTGTTGTCATATTGTTTTCATTGCAACTCTCTCTCTCTCTATCTCTCTCCATTGAAGGGTTGAGGAGGTCCCTTTTGTGGGGGAAGTTAAAGTAGACTAGTCCCTTTAAGGGCCATTTTTCACTTTGGCTTATTACAAAAGTATTACACCACCAACTGGGAAAAGTGCTTGTCTGGTCAGCACTACTTTACTATTTCACATACATTCACACCCACAAAAACATACATCCATCCATTTCTCTCTGCTTTTGATGGTTGTTTTGAGAAAAGCCTGTAGACCATTGATTGGGATCTTTCTTGCAATAAGATTCATGAAAGAAAAAGTTGGGAAATGAAAAATAAAAAACTGTCACAAATTTCTGGATCAAACCCATTATTTTCCCTTCTTTTGATGAGCTTTATATGTACATATGTATTTGTATATGTACATGTTTTTGCATCAGTAAAGCTTCATGATTAGTTTGTTTAGTGCTATGCTTAATTATTATCTCCTTTTCTAAAAGTCTACTTCTTGATTGTTGATTATTTGCTATTATGTCCTTGGCAATGCTTTGACTATTAAAAAATTAGAAAGCAAAATTCTGAAGCAAGTCTGTGGTTCCTTCTTTTGAGGATATATATTTTTTTTAATATCATTATTTTCTTTTGTTGCATATAAATTTTCATTATTAGTGTCTCCTTTAATATTGTGTAATATGTACAGTTGAGAAGTCTTTTCCTTTGAATTTTAAAGATTTGGCATTAACTACTTTGCAAAGCTTTGACTGCGAAATTTTTTTTGACTTCTCTTTTGGTTCATTAGCTGGATTGCTGTTAGTGTTATGTCCTATATAGTCTTGGAATAGTATGATCTCGGTACTTTTATTTTTTTTTGAAAAATCTTTTGAAATAGAGAATGGTTCTGTTTCTTTCTCGTATGGTCTAAACAGCGAAAATAGACATCACATGACATTTGAAAGTTACACTTATTACAAAGATCTGATTTGATTCAAAAATTATTTGTTGCAAAACTGTACTGGCTGAATCTTCAAAGTACTTGTATGTTCAACTCAAATTTTAATATTTATTGTACATTGGTAAAAGTCCAAATTCATATCTAAGATTGAGAGAATATGGGATGAAAAGTTTTACAGTTCTGGCTATGGACACTTTTAACTTTGAAATATCATTCAGCCTAATTTTAATGCATTAGGTTAAGTGGTTTCAAAGATTGGAAAATTTCATTTCTATTTGAGCATTAAAACTTGAGAAATATCATGTATTTATTGTAATAAAATAGGTTATTCGATTAAGGGTGCCTTCTGAGTTAGCTTAAAGTTAAGCTAACACTTATATTTAGTCATATTGTTTAATTGTTTAGAAGTGCATGAGCACCTCTTACGAGTTGTGTTAACTTACATGAAAACTGTTTGAATACATAATATATCATTAATAGTAGTTAGTGGATCATGAGACTGCTTTACATTCTCGAATATAAGGTCTACCTAGATTTTGATACTGTAGACTCTGCAGTTTACTTGTGATTTATTGCCAATTGGATCTGTAATTCTCACCAGCTTGACCCTTTTGAACTGCAGAGTACCTGCGCAATATGCCTGACCACCATGAAACCAGGAAAGGGACATGCAATTTTTACTGCAGAATGCTCACACTCTTTTCATTTCCATTGCATTACATCAAATGTAAAACATGGGAACCAGGTTTGCCCAGTCTGCCGAGCAAAGTGGAAAGAAATACCCTTCCAAAACCCCGCATCTGATATTTCCCAAGTAAGGCCAAGAATCAATGCAGCTGGTTGGCCTCGAGATGATACCTGGACAACTGTTCTAAGGCGGCTACCTCCTGCCCGGCTAGACACAAATAGGCATATCTCATCACTTTATCATGCCCAAGAGCCACCTGTCTTTAATGATGATGAAGCCATAGATCAGCAAAATGGTATTTCTGAGAGAAAATTTTCTACCAGAGATTTTGGTGGGGATATGAATTCCAGGGAAACAATTGAGGTCAAAACATATCCAGAAGTTTCAGCTGTTTCAAAATCAGCCTCTCATGATAATTTCACTATATTAATACATGTGAAAGCTCCTGTTGCAAGTAGATGGCATGGTAGCGGCAATAGTCATCCTGAATTGACAGATCCCTCTCAAAATGGTCGTGCTTCAGTTGACCTGGTCACTGTTCTTGATGTTAGTGGCAGCATGGCTGGTACAAAACTTGCTTTGCTAAAACGGGCTATGGGGTTTGTTATACAGAATCTTGGACCCTCTGATCGCCTTGCTGTCATAGCTTTTTCATCCACAGCCCGCCGCCTTTTTCCTTTTCGTCGCATGACCGAGGCTGGAAAGCAAGAAGCATTACAGGCTGTCAATTCTCTGATATCTAATGGTGGGACAAATATTGCAGAAGGCCTAAGGAAAGGTGCCAAGGTGATTGTAGACCGGAAGTGGAAGAATCCTGTTTCTAGCATTATTCTATTATCTGATGGACAGGATACATATACTGTCACTAGTCCGCGTGGGATGCATGGTAGAACAGATTACAAGTCACTTCTCCCTGCGTCAATTCAGCAGAATGGCGGGATGGGTGTCCGAATTCCTGTGCATTCATTTGGATTTGGTGTGGACCATGATTCTGCCTCCATGCATTCAATTTCTGAGATATCAGGGGGCACATTTTCATTCATAGAAGCTGAAGGTGTGATTCAGGATGCATTTGCACAGTGCATTGGAGGGCTATTGAGTGTGGTAGTGCAGGACCTACAGGTCAAAGTTGAGTGCATTCACCCAAGTTTGCAGATTAGCTCAATAAAAGCAGGTAGTTATCGAACCAATGTTGCAGGAAATTTGAGAGTCGGTTCTGTTGATATTGGAGACCTTTATGCTGAAGAAGAAAGGGATTTTTTGTTGACAATCAATGTACCAGTTGATCGGTCCAATGATTGGATGTCACTTATGAAGGTTGGATGTGTCTACAGGGATGCCATCGCAAAAGATTTAGTAACTCTGGAGGGAGCAAGTGAAGTGAAGATTGAGAGACCTGAAATAATCACAGCACAAGTAGTGTCAATGGAAGTGGATAGGCAACGAAATAGGCTTCATGCGGCAGAATCAATGGCTGAGGCTAGAGTCGCAGCTGAAAATCACGATCTAGCTCGTGCAGTCTCTATCCTAGATAGCTGTTACAAGGCATTGTCAGAAACTGAATCTGCACAAGCTGGTGATAGGTTGTGTGTTGCACTATGTGCTGAGTTGAAGGAAATGCAAGAAAGAATGGCAAACCGTCAAGTATACGAGGCATCCGGAAGGGCTTATGTTCTATCGGGCTTGAGCTCACACTCATGGCAGAGAGCAACCGCACGAGGCGATTCAACTGATACTACAAGCCTTGTGCAGGCTTATCAAACACCATCCATGGTCGATATGGTAACCCGGTCTCAGAATTTGTTGCTAGGTAATCCATCATCACAGCGAAAACTCCGGCAAGCTCTATCATTTCCTGCTGCCAGACCACAACCAAGGTAATTGGTAGCAGAATCTATGAAAGTTCTCCTCACTTTACATTCTTCTATATCCAAAGACCTTTTTGTTTACTTAAATTTTGTTTTTTATTTTTTTTCCCTTTCTGTTGAGTTGGGCTAAGATTTTTCAAAATTGTGGGTATATTTCCTTTGTTTTTGGTAATGTAAATGAATAAAAACTTGGGGGATAATGAGTTTAAGAGAAAAAAGAAATGGTGAAAGGAAAAAGGTGGGGTTTAGGGGCATTACATGGTCTCATTATGGGGGGTGATGTACAGAAGGAAATTTGGTGTATTTTTTTCTTTGGTTCTTTTCCTAAGTGGAAAGGAGAGGGTATAGCTATGCAACTGTGGGGATACTTTGGGGTGAATTGAATTCTTATCTTAATTCTAAATCTAATATGATATGATAATATCTGCTCTTGATTCTTTTCAATTGTGAAATGCTTACAGCTTCTTTTTAAGTCCATGCCCCTTTGATTGAGTCTTTTCCCATGTTGCACAGATCCTATCTTTTTTGGTAATAATATCTTGTGTAATGAAGGAAAGTTAGTTTATCATTAGTTCGGTTCGGTTCATGAATGAATGGTGCATTAGCTTTTTTGTGCCAATCACCTGCATTGAAAGTGTTTCTTGTCCGAGCAACTGCTTTTTCAAATGCTCCATTTTGTAACGTTTTCTCATTCATTTTTATTTTTTATTTAGATTATAATAACTTTACATTAATTGAAATTATTTACATCAATATTTTTTTTAATAAACAACAATAATAATAATTAAAGATAATATATAAAATCCCCCCTAAACTATCACTCATTATCAGCTTTCCAGCCTGAAGTAATCGCGAGTCATTTAACCCTCCCGAACTTGATAAAACTGTATCAAATACCTTTCAAATTATCACTTATTATTAGGTTTCCACTCTTAAATAATTGCGAGCCGTTTTACCCCTTCGAACTTGATTAGTAGCAGAATTATTTGCCTCGTGTTGGTTCTGATTTTGATTCCAATGAGAATAAGTAGGTGTTGCCCTAAATAAGCAAAAGCCTCAAGAAATTTTATGGAAGAGAAAGCAATGATCATGAGCAATGCTCTGCAAATTTTAGGGAAGAAGACAATCGTTGTAATGGAGAAGAAACAAATAACTGTTGTGGGTTTTAATTTTTCTCTGCTTTTATTTTTCTTCAACTCAAATATTAACTTTTTTTTTTTTTTTTTTGTGATAAAAATGCAACTTGTCATATTATGAATCTATGTGCTGAAAAATCTATGTGCTTTCAGCACGTATAATGCACCCTTTATGTCATTTTGGCGTTTAGGGGGTTATGTGGTATAGTTTTATTAAGTTCGATGGCGTAAAATGACTCGTAATCATTTTTAAAGCGGAAAACTGATAATGAATGGTAGGGTTGTGCATAACCCGATCCGACTCGTTTAACCCGATCCGAATTAGCTATTTGGATAGCGTTGTTCGGATAATTAGGATCGGATCGGGTGTACAAAATTCATACACTTCGAGTTCGGGTCGGGTCGATTTAAAACCCCCGAACCCGACTGAAACTATATATATAAACCATTTTTTTTTAATTTTTTCCCATTTACCCACCCACCCACCCTTCTCTCTCACGTTCTGGCTTTCCTTCCCTCCTCTCCCTCGCTCTCTCTCTTCTCCTCCTCCTCTGATTTATAACCACCGATCTCTCTCTCTCTTCTCCTTCTCCTCCGATTTATCACCGCCGATCTCTCTCTCGCTCTATCTTTCTTCCTCCTCCTCCCCTCAAATCTGCCACCGAAAACTTGCGAGATCTGTTCCAGCGAGAAGCATACAGGGAGAAAAGAAGAGGAAAAACAAAAAAATAAAAAAAGAAAAAACCCAGATCCAGTGAGATCTGAGTTTTTTCCTTTTTTTTTTTGCTTTTACTATGAGGATTGAGGAAGCAGGTTTTGATTTTATTTTTCTTGATTATGTTGTTTAATTTTCGGTTTTTGTTCTAGATTTTTTTATTTTCATTTGTTGGATTTTTGATTTTTTATATGAGTATTGTTTGTTAGATTTTTTATTTTTTCTTTATTTGTAGTTTGATTTTTGAGGTGGATCTTGATTTGTAGTTGGATTTGATTTTTAATCTGTTATTTGATTTATTGTATTTTTTATTTCTTAGATTTGTAGTTGGATTTCTTAGATTTGTAGTTGGATTTAATCTGATCTTTGATCTTGATTTCTTAGATTTGTAGTTGGATTTTTATATGAGATTAATTTTTGGTCTGTTCTTAGATTTGTAGTATGGTTTTGAAGAGTTCGATTTTTCGTTGTTTGAATCTGATGTAGATTTCGGGTTGATCGGGTCGAGACCCGAATAATTTTGGGTTTGTCGGTTCGGGCCCCTATTATATTTAGGATTGGTTCGGATTAGAATATTAGGTATATTTCGGGTGTCGGGTTGACCCGAATACGACCGGTGCACACCCCTAAATTGAGTGATAGTTTGGAGGATATTTGGTATAGTTTTATCAAATTCAGGGGTAAAATGACTCGCGATTATTTCAGGGTGAAAAGCTGATAATGAGTGATAGTTTGGGGGGGATTTTATGTATTATCTGTAGTAATAATGATAGTAACAACTTCATTCATATCAAATACATAAAAACATAGTAATGGATAATAAGCCACTCCAATGAGATATGTATAAAACAATCTCTTCAAACATATGACTCAACCTAAACAAACCTAAACAGTAATTATCAAATGCGTTTGAACTTCAGCTGTAAAAAAAAAAAAAAAAAAAAAGTATGCACCAGAACACGAGGAAAAAGAAAATAACCTAACCCCAATAGGGATAGGCATAAGTTGAAGGAGGATAGGGATAACTGTGGTTGTGGATGGGATAATACTGATAGGGATTGGTAATGTTTTGGGTTCCAATTTGAATCCAGCATAGCTCTGCATGTTTTCCTGCTTTTGCAATCTTCTTTAGAAGCTTATTTGTATTCACTCTTCCTGATACATATGCCATTCCTTCTAGTGCATCCATGCTGTAACCTACCCCTATATCCAAATACTTTTACTATTAATTCAATCACCAAATTTATAATCTAAATTAATTCAATACTAATCTAATTATCTAAATCTAGTTCATAATTCTATTTGTAAAAGTAAATAATAAGATATAAAATGTTATATAGAAACATCGACGGTACAATGTTTACCGTTAAATAAAAATAAAATAAAATAAAATAATTATTTATGATCAATAGTGGGCATCTAAAGGGTGCAATTCTAGTAATACTCATTTTATTTGGATTTTGATTTGAAAATAAAATAGTTAAACGGATTATTACTCAATACTAGGGGTGTTCAAAAATGGGTTGGTGGGTGGGTTATGATAAAATTTGAATCAAATTTATATAATATATTTTGTGAGATTATATATAATTCAACTCTATTTTTCTTCTAAAAAAAATTTATTTGTAACCCATTTAAACCACGTAACCCATTTTTGAATACCCCTACTCAATATTTTGTCAATTGGCCTATACCATCGAGGGGGCTGGATGTCCACTTTCAAATTACAAGTCCTGTAGAAAGAATATAGACAATTATTTAAAAATAATACCTAAAAGAACAGACTTTAAAAGTGCTGATTAATTTATTTTCTTTTTTATAAAAATGATCAAAAGAATAGACAAAAAATTATAATTAAAACCAAGAAAGAATCTAAAGGAAATTTCATGTCTAACCATGTCTGTATGGATTTTTGACGAAGAAAACATTTTACATTGTAAAATGATAACTTTATGTGATTTGAATTGAATTTTGTTTTTAAAAGGGAAAAAAGGAAGATTTGTAATTCTTGGTAGAAGAAAAAGTTTATCAAAATTTGGGTCAATTAGGGATTAGGGTAGGGCTTTTGTAGAGTTATTACCATTATTTAAAAATGAAAATAAAATATTGTCAGAATATTGCCTCTTTAAATTTTTTTTTTCAATTAGAACGAAAATTAATCTAAATATAGTATAAATTTAAATGTACGTTTTATATAGTTTGAGACTCATTCAGAATATCATGCAGTGAAAAAAAAAATCACATTTTTCATGTTATATATATATATATATATGGGCATAGCTGTCCCTAATTGAATGGGGTCAATTGACCCCACTCAATTAAAAAAAATATAAAAAAATCTTTAATTTTTTTTATTAAATTGATCCTCCTATAAAATTAAAAAATATTTTTATAATATTAATTTTTTTGAAATTGACCCTACTAAAATATTTAAATAATTTATTTTTATTTTTTGACCCCACTGTATTAACTTTCTGGCTACGCCCTATTTATATATATATATATATATATATATATATATATATTTCTTGTCCCCAACTCCTCTCTATTTTGGGTCGGTGTTAATTACCCAAAAATTACATGCAGTAAGTTAATTAAAATCTAAAGAAGCATAAAAGATCAAAGCAGGAAACATGTCATTTAGACTTAGGTATTAAGCTTGAATAGAGCAAAAATAGGTGGAGATTGCACAGAGTTTCAGAATGGCTTTTTAGGTCAATTCGGCAGTAAAATAATCCATAAATAATTGTCAATATCATACTAATATTTATTTATTAATTAATTTATCTATTTATTATATCATATGAATGGATTTATAGGTCAATAATGATAATGTGAATTATAAAATGAAATAATCAGCTTTTTTTGTTTTATCTTTTATGATTAAATCATCCATTTATCTCTAAATAATTTATATATATTGATCTACCTAACGCAAATCCTTTATTTATTTATTCGAATTATAAATCTTAGACGTAGCACGAGCATATGAAATTTAAGCATGATTAAGGAAATATGATCAATAAATGAATAACATGAAAGATTATAAAAATCATGAGACTTCTTGATCTCAATCTATCAAAATCGGTTGTAATTTGATAATTAATTCCATTATATATGTTATAAGTTCGATCGACATGATTATTAATAATGATTACAGTTAATAATTACAAAGATTACCTTTTTATTTATTTTAATCCTGAAATTATGGCACAAAAGCTGAAAAAGTGCAACCTTGAAAATATTTGTGGTATCCAAAAACACGATTATTATGAGGCCGTCAAACGGTGCCTCCTTCATATAATCCTTGTTGTTTATTACTATTTGTGGCTTTTATTATTTTTATTCAAATTAAAAAATATTAATTACATTTAAATTTAAAATAAAATTACATTATTAAATATATAAATTTAAATTTAATTAATTAATTTTTATTGAAAAAATTAAATTATATTATAAATATATAAGTAACGTGTAAATGAAATTTGAATTTTAGTTAAAAGTGACATATAATAAGAAATGAAAAAAAAAATAAATTACATTATAAATTTATAAGTAACGTTTAAATGAAATTTGAATTTTAATTAAAAGTGACATATAATAAGAAATGGAAAGAGTAACTTTTATAATTAAATGATGTTCTTTCGTGCGTTTAATATTTAAAATCTGAGACCAGAGTTTTGAATTGAGATCTATTTAAAATACCGCGTGGTAAAAATAAAAAAACAATTTCATTTAAGATAACAGTACATTTATTTTTTTTTCATGAAAAAAAAATTGAGATGGAATATTACTGAAAATATATAAGTGAGAAATTAAGTCGTTATAAATTAAAATAAAATGAACAGAAATATCTAATAACTAATTCATTTTTTTATATCAATCTTTTTATTGATGCATGGACCCTTTTTCCGCCTGAGAAAAAGAGGTGGTGAATAAAGAAGAGATTAGTGTTGCAGCTTGGAAATTAAATGTCGCTAACGTACCACTAATTTAATATTTTATTTTTTTACCTTGCTAATCAATAATATTAATATTATCTCACATTCCATTTGTAATCCAAAGAACTTAATTCAAATTTAAGAGACCAGAAACTTATTGAATAAGGCCACAAGTTAAACTCCATAAACAATCGGCTCCATGCCTATCATGGTCACCTACGGTTAAGAACATTTGACGCCTGTAATTAGAAGGTTTCCACGACCTTAATGGTTATGCTTTTCTGTACTTTCTGTATATTATACTCTAATAGAGTGTTATGTTTGATCTTCAAACAAAAATTCAGTATAGTTTGTTTTTAGGACGCACTGTAGCTCTCATCTTATTTCTTTTTGTTTGGATTATCGTATAATCTTTCAAAATAATATGATCTTCCAAAAGGATTTGATCTCCCAAAATGGTCCTATCTTCTAAAAGCTCTCTCTACTAGGATTAGAGTCCCATATTCCAAAAGCTCTCTCCACTTATACTAGGATCCGATCTCCAAACACCGTCTCCAGTTTTATTATTTCGGGCTCTCTAATTTTTATTTAATAAAATTACACTAAATGTATATAAAAATTTCAAATTTAAGATAATAATTCAAAATATCAATAAGAAAAAAAGTTCACATAATTGAATATAGATGGCATATGAGATGAATTTAAATCAACTTATAAATGGACATATCATTATTTATGAAATATAAATGGATTAACATTCAAATAGATTGAACAGATTTAAATCGATTCAAATTAATTCAACCTCTTTTAAAATATAATCTTGGATTTCCCTTGCACCCTCTCGTTAATATTCTTTTCAAATAAATTAAGCTACTCAACATTTTGAGGTACATATCATTTTTTTGGAAAAAATGCTCTACTTGTAACATACCAAGTCTATTAGCAATTTAGCACTCTTCAATCAATTAGAAGCGGACACTAAAATTTAAAATTAAAAAATAGTATTCTCAATTTATTGCCAAAGAATTATGATTTTATTGATGAGCTGAGGAGGAGTAATGCATAGTAAGATTATAATTGAAGTTGTTGACAGACTTAATTTTCGAGAAGCAAAAAAAGAAAAGAAAAGAAAAGAAAAGTAATTTAAGATGACATGTGATAAATTTGTAAAATTATAATTGAAGTTCTTTTTTTTTTTTAATAGAATAATTGAAGTTGTTGATAGAGTCTATTTTCGAAAAATAATAATAATAAAAAAATCTAAGCTAAGATGATATGATAATAAAAAAAAAAATTAAAATTTGAAAATTAAAACTGAAAGATTAATTGAGATGTTGATTGAAAATTTGAAAAAAATTAAAAAATAAATAATTTAACTATTTGCGCTAACGTTACTGTAGTTTATTCTTTGGCCTTTTTGTACTATGATCCCAGCCCTTGAACAGCGTAACTGCACACTTATCGAAAATTTCACTACTTAATCCAATGGCTCTTAGCTTACTATATTCAGAAACCAACGGTCATAAACTTTACCTCCATGCTCCCTCTGCTCCCATCAAAGAGAAAGCCCGCCACCTTGTTTTGAGTGCTCTATAGATGCGCATTTCCTCCTCTCTCTCTCTATTCACTTTCTGGCCCAGCGTTTCTTCTATTCTCTTTCTCTCTGAAGTGAATCTTGTCGACGAAACTTAAGTTTGTTCAATTCTGTTCTTTTTATCGCCATTGAAGCTCGAATCTGAACGCGAGAGAGCAATTCGTGCAGTTCCTAGGCGAAGAGCGAGGGAGAAACACTGCTCTAAGCGATATTGAGGTACGTAAACTTATGCTACTTCTGTTTTCAATTTTCACTTCCTGGTTTTCCATTCTTCAGCTCAGCCACCGCGATTTTGGTATTACTGCGCTAAAATTCAGATGAATTACGGTGGTTTCGGCTGCCGGAAAAGAAAAACGATATTAAGTGTCGGACGTGGCCCGGCGACAATGAGATGCATCATTTGATTTGATATTCAGGTCAAAATTGTTAAAAAAAATAGTAAATTGCTACAATTTTTAATTTTTCCTCTAACTAATTAGTGACACGTCATCATGTTTTTAAAAAATCGGATGTTTCTCACCGTTGATTTCCTGATTAGAGTTTAATTAATTACTAGTGAATTATCATGGTCCACGTGGGCCCCTTGCTGCTTGCAGCAATGGAGTTCTGGGCAGCCGACACCCACCAATGGGTCCCATTTTCTTAGCAGAAACGTTGAAATTCTACTTTACAGACTTATGTCTTTGAAGCCAAGTCTTTTTAACCGTTGTACTGTATCTATATAGCTATATATAATTCAGCTTTGACAAGAGAAAGGGGAAAATATTGAAAATTTGAGAATTGTTGGCGCTTCTTTGAACAGAATCCACTTAACCAAATTGTGGGTTTTTGTTAGATTCTAATTGGTGATTAGCTCAGCTACACTAAAATGGTTGAACAGTCCTTTTCCAGTTTGCGATTGTGTTGCTTTCAAGAGGTGTGGTGGATGTGTTAATGCTTTTTGTTTTATAATATTTTCCATTCCTGGATGGTCTTATAAAATTAACAAATGGGTCTCTTTCCACTCTTACTAAACGTTGTTAAAGTGTCTGTTTCTGAATTTCTTTCTTGGACTTTTTATTATCTTGTATTTGATATCTTCATTTTGTGATTGGCTTCTATTCCTTTTTAAATTATCCATTTATTGAACTCTCTTGGTTGTGTTTGCTTGGTTTAGCTTTACTCCGATTAATGTTAAGAGTGTCATTTGGATTGGCTTGGACTATATCAGTGCTTTTCAGGTAATTAAATTATTGTCAATGAACTGTTTTTCTGCTCTACAACTTAGACAGTAATCATGCGCACCTCTAGTTTTGAGATCTCGCTAATCAATAGTGAAACATTTTTCTGTAGCATAATGTGGATGGGAAGTTTGCAGCAACTAGTTACTTGTCTGGGTGGGCCTTTTTTTTGCCTCCTCCTTTAATGTAGTTTCGCTTCTTTAGAGAGTTACTTCTAGTCCTTTCCTGGGTCAGTGCTTATGTAATCCCACCTTTTAATGCAGTGTCGACATCTACGTGTTCTTTCTGGGACCTAATGCATTTAAGGGCTATAGTTATGTGTGATTATGTTTAGTAGATGGTACTACTGGACAACTGTGCATGACCAATAATTAGCTAAGAAAATTTATTAAGAATTTGTTTACAAGAACCAATAATTGGCCGAGCAAATGCATCGAGATTTTCTATATTTCTTGTATCTTGCTTGGATAATTTGTATTGCTTTGTATGTGGAAAGAAAGAAGCTTATGTTAGTTGGCCAACCATAGAGTCATCCATTCCTAATTAATTTGCTAAGTTTGATGGTCTGATGGTCTTCCTCTATGCTAATTTTGAGGTTAGCTGGGCTTGATAATAATTGCTACTTCTTCATTTTGTAAAAGGTAAATCAAAGCTCTTCTTTTTTTTTTTTTTTCCTTTTTTTTCCTGGACTTTATTTTCACCCTAAGTTTAGTTACAATCATCTTTGATTAAGCTTTTGCTGTCATTTCTGAATTGCAGTTTCAAGCGCTTAAGGTCCCAGTCTTAATGAAGGTTTATTTTTTCTTCTGCTCAATATATTAAATTTATCATCTTTAGCAATACTTTTTGTCTGTGTTGCTGTTTCACTGCATTTTAATTTTAATCTTTATTGTTCCTTGAATATAATCTCAAGAAGATGGTGAATGTTTCTCAGGGTTTCCAGCATTTGTTTCATGTGAAGTTGATTGTTTCATATGTGGATGTTTTCTATAAATTCCCAGAGACGAAAATTTTATCTGCAATTCCCTGTTCAGATGGTTTTGTCTTTCTCTTTCTTTCCAGCAAATACTGAACTATTGCTCGTTCCAGATAAAATTAATATATCTCTGAGACCTGTAGATGTTTGTATGACTTATCTTCCTATTTTCAACTGTTAAAAAATTACGCAGTTGAAGATAGTTAGGACCTGGAGTTAACTGGTAATTTTGTTTTATGACTAGTGTCGGAATAAATGAAGCTTCAAGTGGAAGTTGCCCTTGCATGTCTCATTGGTTTGATCCGGATTCAGCAAGGTATTTCTGGTATGTATGCTATTTACGTCTTCATTGTTATCTTTCTACCTTTGATCTAAATAATATATTATACACCCATTTACAACTTCTGAAAGCCCAGGCTTCTCCAAGCACATGCATTCTTGTTAAATTTGCATTGCAATAAATGTGCATCAACCATAGCAATATTTATTGAATTGATGATGGGACCAAAAACTGGAAGGTGGAAGGTTATTTTGACATCCCAAAATAAACAATATTAAACATATTCTCATAAGGTCCCTTTTTAGTGGCATTTTATTAACATTTCTCATTGTCAACGGAGTCTAGTACAGGGAACTGAAAAATAAATCTTGGGATCTCTGCAATAGTGTTGAAGTTCGATTACTTGTTATGTTGATGGTGCAGATGAACCTTCCACTACATCTGGCTTAAGCAATTGGTCATGTGCCTGTTCGTTATCAAATCAAGGGAATCAGAGTTATGTTAAATCTAACTGTTCTACATCATGTGATTGCAATCCAGGTATTTTCTGATTTTGTTGTAATAATCGGGGACTATTTGAATTATTGTTCATTTATGTTTCTACTTGATGTTTAGCAGGAACATATACTTGCTGCAAAAAATAATTAAATGTCATCAAAATATCTTCTGTATGGAAATCCTGATAAAATTTTTTTAACCTAGGAAATTGGGGTAACGGAGATAGTTGAGCCTGGCTTTACAGATCTACAACCAAGTAGAGGGTAGAGGTGCTACAATTTTTTTCTCAGTTTAGCAAACTATAAGGAAGTAGGAGTGTATCTCAGTAACTAGTTTTGTTGATATATATATATATATGCACATACAACTTCTGGAGTGCTTTTAGCAGGATAATCAATCTTCATAATACAAGATTTATTTTCATACCTGTTTTGTGCTCTCACACTAAACTTTGTAAGAAATACATATTTTGAAGACAGTTCTGAGTTGGTTTATTGCATTTGAAAAACATAAAACTACCTAGCGATGTGTTTTCTCTCTATATTTTGATTGTGAGGAACTGTCTATGCTTTATATGAAAATAACTTATTCGTAATTTGCTGTAATTTTCTTCTGAATTATTGCTGGTGTTCCTTAACTGGTTTGCCTCTTATATTGCAGCTGAAGGAAGTGGAATTTCATGGAAATGTATGTGTGCTGCTAATGGGTTTCCTAAAATAGCTTCCGGTAATCAAGATGCTGCTTGTTTTACAGCGTGCAACTGCAGTTCTGGTACCCTTATTCTTTTCTCTTCTATCTGTAAAACCCCCACCCCAATTTTCTAGGTGTTAGTATTGCGCCTCGACTTAGGTGGCAAAAGGAGCTTGAATTGATGTGTTGGTTGAGGCGTTTGCTTTTGCAAGTGTAATGGTCTAATTCTAATGCAATCATGGAAAATCAAAGGCTCTTCAACTTCTAGGACATAATAAAGTTTTTCCTTCGTTTCAGCTGTCAATTAATACATTGCTTTATGTGCAAGAGTCCTATTTCTTTTTACATCTCGGCAAGGTTCACCTAATGCAAGCCCCTGAGTTCGGTGTTTGTTGTGTAAGATTCAGGACCACATGGCCTGTTTGACTTTATAAGGAAATGAGGATGATGAGGCTGTATTTGTTATTTATGAGCTGACATTGATCTGTGGGAATTTGGAGGATGCTTCTGTTTCAACCATGGGTTATATCTGGGTCAATTGTGCAATGTCTATCATTGATCACCCTGTTTGTTTTATCTCTCTTAGTTGAATGGTTTTTGCATCAGTCTAGAATATAACACTAGAATATAAGGGTAAAATACATGATATTGCAAATTAGTTGGCATACTTTACTTTTGTTGCTAAACAGGGGATTTATCTTTAATGCAGAGTTCATTCCATCATTCTTGATCTATACATTTGTCTGCATCAGAATAGGAAATGCAATAAGCTATGCACAATTGCATTAGATGGTTCAAACTGCTTGTTAAGTTGTTATCTCAAGTTTTTTTTTCTGGTTTTCATAAACTGCAACATAACTTCATAATTGTAGCTAGTTTTTTATATAGCAGATTTCCCAGATTATAATATTTGATGTGCAAATTATAATATGTGATGTGTCTATTATCTTGTGTTTGTTTTCATGGTGGTAGATTCCATACATTGCCATTCACTTGTTTTAATTGTTACTCTGTGGTCTCACTTGATGGCACATGCTTCTAAACAGGATCTCTCGCTGAAGATCAAGCTAGAAGGAATCACATTTCTGCCAAAGTTGTTGTGATCATTCTGCTATCATGTGTCATACTCACAACATTTGCTTTTCTTGCTTCGGTAGCATGCTATATCTATCGAAGAGATAAGTGTCATATCCAGTTGCCAATGTTCTCGTCTGACAGAGAAACAAGTTTCAGTAGTGCTGCTGTTAACTTAATAAGTCATAAGCCATCATCATCATCAGTAACCAAAGCTAGTTTAGATTCACCCACTAATTCGTTCTCAGGTAGGTGGAACTTATTAGAATTATGGTGTGTTTGGCAATATGCTTGACGTGGTTGTTATCAAACTTTGACTTATGACTTCTTATTCCCCAGATTAATCTAATTGATTCTTTCCAATATCTCAGGCTGTTTCTGGGGGGCTTCTTTATTGTGTAGAAGCAATTCAGAGATTATACATGGCAGTATTATCCGATTTTCATACTCTGAGCTGGAATATGCAACAGATAAATTCTCCAATTCCAACATTGTAGGACTTGGTGGTAGCAGCTATGTGTATCGTGGTCAGCTTAAAGAAGGTAAAACAGTTGCTATTAAGCGACTTAAAGCTCAGGGAGGGCCTGATTCTGATTCTCTCTTTTCAAAAGAGGTAATTCTTCATCTTTCTGCTTTTTCAGTTGTTGGTTGAGAGCAGCTTCTCTCTCCAGTTGTGTCTTAAATTGAAAATGGAATTAGTTTTTTTCTTTTAATGGTCCATTTTAATCTTCTGTCTATCATGTTGCTCAGGTCGAGGTATTATCAAGGCTCCATCATTGTCATGTGGTGCCTTTGCTAGGCTTCTGTGCAGAATTCCAAGGGAAACATTCTGAGAGGTTATTGGTATTTGAGTATATGCCTAATGGTAACTTGAGGGATTGTTTGGACGGAGATTTGGGGGAAAGCTTGAAATGGGAAACTCGTGTTTCAATTGCAATAGGAGCCGGAAGGGGCTTAGAATATCTCCATGAAGCAGCTGCTCCAAGAATTTTGCATAGAGATGTCAAATCCACAAATATCCTCCTGGATGAAAACTGGAGAGCGAAGGTAAGGGTCTAATATTTTCAGTATGAACATATATTTCAAAATATAATGGTGAAGTTGTGTTGATTATGAATTTAATTGAATTGAAATAAATCTCCACTATTGATGCTATATATGTGCGAGTTTTGATATTTTTGTTGAATAATGTTAGTCAGCTGTTAACATTAGCTGTTATGTTGAAAATGATAGATGATATTAGTTGTAGAAGCAGATTTAGAAGATAATTTAGGAGCTGCTATTTTTTGACTTTACTGGCCTAATTCTTGTATAAATACCTATTATGTGTTAATGCAAAGATAAGAAATTGCATTCTTCTAAATTTCTTCATGGTATCAGAGGTTTACTGCCATTGAAGGTTGAGTTATCTCCCTGCAGTAAGTGTTTTTTTCAGAATTCCAGTATGCTGGACCTTTGGACAAAATTCAAGAGGTGAGTTATCTCCCTCCCTAAACGATACTGTCCCACCGGAAGGAAACTCAGGCAATTTCCGGCCAGTGTCTAGAGGCGCCTTCCTATAGAGCGCGTAGGTACACGTGCCGCTGAAGCACTTCGTTTTTGGCATTTCTTGGCAGCTGTAAAAACGGACACTGTTCCGTCCCTCTGCCGACAACACCGCACCTACTGGAGGAAGCACCAGGCCAAGTTCGGCCGGTACTTTGATTTTTGGCACCGTCAGACTCCGGGCGTGAGTGCACGCGTCGATTATTCAAATCTGTGCACTGTTCACTCGCTGGCGTGTGAAGCGAGTGAACCGTCCTCCGGCCACCTGCGGTCACCGATTTTTGCTCCGATCAAGTTGCCGGCTCTTTCCGACTCTGACCATACCTTCTCCGGTCAGTTCTGAAGTTGTCTTTCTTTTGAAGCTCTTTGACCAGGTTCTGTCCTCTACTGCTCCACTGTTCATTGTGTTTTTTAATCTCCCATTATGTTAGAAATTGAACTTAAGCAAGTTGAGAAATTTTATACGACTAATGATGGTCAAATTATCCCAATTAAATTAGATGGAAGTAATACCTATTTAGACTGGTCTAGATCATGCTTATTATCTATTAAGGCCTGAAAATTACAAGGGTATATTACTGGAGATAAAAAACCACTACCTGTAACTGACCCTACTTTTAGCTAATGGGACTTTGATAACTCTTTGGTTATGTCTTGGCTTCTAAATTCTATGCACCTTAAAATTTTCAGACAATATTTACTAGTTGACACTGCAGAGAAGATATGGAAAGCTGCAAAAACTACTTATTCTCGTATGAGAAATGATGCTCGGATTTTTGAGGTTAGGAACAAAATTCATGACACAAAACAAGGTGAGTTTACTGTTTCGGATTATTTTTCTGAATTGAGTAGTTTATGGTAGGAATTGGATTATTATCAGAATTTTCGAGATAAGTGTGCTGATGATGCTATATTAATCCAAAATATGATTGAAAAAGAGCAAGTGTATGATTTTTTGGCTGGTTTGAATTATGAATTTGATCAATTAAGAGTTCAAGTCATTGGTAGATCTCCATTTCCATCTCTTGAAGAGGCACACTCTTATATCCAGCAGGAAGAGACCAGAAGAGGTGCCATGCTATACACTGCACCAGCTGAAAAGTCGGGTTTAACGGTCCATTTCACTCAAGAGCAGTCGAAGGGTGTTTCTTCTAATCAAGATCGTGTGCACTGTGAATACTGTGGGAAACCAAGGCATACAAAAGAAACTTGCTGGAAGTTACACGGGAGACTTACTAGAGGTCGTGGGGGAAAAAGAGCCAATCCAATTAGGGCTCAAGCAAATATGTTAGAAGCAGCTGAATCATCTAAGGAGACAGCCCCAGTCGAAAGTCTCTCCTCTGAAGAAGTTCAACATTTCAGACGCCTTATGCCACAGCTCAATCTTTCATCCAGTACTATCTCGAACTCCGCCCAAACAGGTAACACACTTGCTCATCTTAACTTTTGGATTACTGATTCTGGTGCGAATAGACATATGACAGGCACTTCTAAAGGCTTTCTTAACTACTCTACTTGTCTAAAACGGGATAGTGTCAGGGTAGCTGATGGGTCATTTACTCCTATTTTTGGGACAGGTTCTATTGTCTGTATTCCAAATATTAAGTTATCTTCTATTCCTCATGTTCTTCAATTTCCTGTCAATCTTTTATCTGTCAGTGCTATCACTAAATATCTGAACTGTAAAGTTGAATTCTTTCCTAATTATTGTATCTTTCAGAACCTTCAAACAGGAAAAAGGATTGGTAGTGGCAGAGAGCATGAAGGCTTATACATGATGGACCACTGTCAGGGCTTAGCTTTGTTTGGAGAACATAAGGTTATCAATCAGAAAATAATACAATGGCATAGGAGACTAGGACATCCATCTTTTTTTGTTTTAGAAAAATTATATCCCAGTTTATTTTTTAAAACTCGGTTTGAGTCTTTATCCTGTAACACTTGTGAGTATGCTAAACATACAAAAAAATTTTATCCTTTAAGAGATAATAAAACCACTGTTCCTTTTATGTTTGTTCATTCTGATGTTTGGGGACCCACACAGACACCCTCTTTGACTGGAAATCGATGGTTTGTTACCTTTATTGATTGTTGCACCAGAATGATTTGGGTGTATTTGATTAAAACAAAAAATGAGCTTTTCTCCTGTTTTCAATCTTTTCATAAAATGGTCCACACCCAGTTTGATGCTAAAATAAAGCTTTTAAGAACTGATAATAAGACAGAATACATGGATAGTAGATTTGGAACTTATTTAGAGTCTCAAGAGATCATTTACCAAACTAGTTATCCTTATACTAGTGCTCAAAATGGAGTAACTGAAAGGAAAAATAGACATTTGCTGGAAGTTGCTAGATCTCTTATGTTTACTATGAAAGTTCCAAAGCTATATTGGGGGGATGCAATACTGGTAGCTGCCTATCTTATTAATAGAATGCCTCTCAAATCTCTTAACTTTAGGACTCCTTTAGAGGTTTTAACTGAAAAGACTCGCTATACTGTTCCACCAAAATTTTTTGGGTGTGTTTGCGTTGTCCATACTAGGAATGTTGGGAAATTAGATCCAAAAGCACTAAAATGTGTGTTTATTGGGTATTTTTCAACTCAAAAGGGATATAAGTGTTTTTACCCCCCATCTAGGAAGTTTTATGTCAGTATGGATGTTAACTTTAGGGAGTCTGAACCTTATTTTGGCATTACTCAATCACCTCTTTAGGGGGAGAGTAGTGAAGAAGTGGTGATAAATGAACCTGTGGTAACTCATGATTTTGTTCAGGAGGATAATATTGTTGATGTTCAGGGGGAGCAGAATGTTGTTGGTCGTTTAGATAGACCTGATTTGTTAAGATATTCGAGGAAAAATAGGCCTGGAGAAGCTATCATGCATTCTACACAGCCAGAATCGTCGGGTGAGTCATCTTTTGATCTTGATTTAAATTTGCTCATTGCTAAAAAAAAAAAGGCGTCAGGTCTTGTACAAAACATTCAATTTCTAACTTTGTTTCTTATGATTATCTGTCTCCTTCCTATAGAGCCTTTGCTTTGTCTTTTTTCTCTATGTCTATTCCACAGGATTGGAAGGAAGCTATCACGGATCCAAAGTGGTGAGAAGCTATGGTAGAAAAAATGAAGGCTCTCAAAAAATGAAACTTGGGAACTTGTTGACTTTCCAGACAAGAAGTTAGTTGGTTGTAAGTGGGTGTTCACAATAAAACACAAAGCTGACGGTTCGGTTGAAAGATTTAAAGCCAGACTAGTGGCAAAGTAATCCACTCAAACTTACGGAGTTGACTATCAGGAGACATTTGCACCTGTTGCCAAAATTAATACAATCAGAATCTTGTTATCTTGTGTAGCTAATTTGGATTGGGATCTGCAGCAATGCATTCCTCCATGGAGACCTAGAAGAAGAGATTTATATGGAGATACCTCCTGATTTTGATGATGAAAGAACTAGAGGGAAGGTGTGTAGACTGAAGAAAGCCTTGTATGGAGTGAAACAATTTTCAAGAGCTTGGTTTGACAGATTCAGCAAAGCCATGATTTCTTTTGGTTATCAACAGAGTAATGCTGATCATACCCTCTTTATGAGACACTTCAAGGGTAAAATCACTCTTCTCATAGTTTATGTTGATGATATAGTGATGACAGGGGATGATAAATAAGAAATGGTTCGCCTGAAGAAGCTTTTAGCTCAGGAATTTGAGATAAAGGATCTTTGAGAGTTACGATATTTCTTGGGAATTGAAGTTACCAGATCAACTAAAGGAATCTTCATTTCTCAGAGAAAATATATCTTGGATCTCTTAGATGAGACTGGTATGCTAGGATGCAAACCGGCAGACACTCCTATTGAGAGCAATCACAAGCTACAAGCAGAAGTTGGAAAGCCAGTGGATAAAGAGAGATATCAAAGGTTAGTTGGGAGACTCATTTATCTCTCACACACTAGGTCAGATATAGCCTACTCAGTGAGCTTGGTGAGTCAATTCATGCATGATCCACGAGACTCTCACATGCAAGCTGTCTTTTGAATTTTGCGGTATTTGAAGTCTGCCCCAGGAAAGGGTCTTCTTTTCTCCAAATATGGTCACCTCCACATAGAAGCTTTTACAGATGCAGATTGGGCTGAATCTTTAAATGACAGACGATCTACATCAGGATATTGTATTCTTGTAGGAGAAAATTTAGTTACTTGGAGAAGTAAGAAGCAAGGTGTGGTTGCAAGATCGAGTACTGAAGCAGAATATAGGGTTATGGCTCAAGGTGTTTGTGAACTTTTTTGGCTGAAAAAGCTACTAGAAGAATTGAGACTATCTGAGGGAAGAAGGCTATCCTTATATTGTGACAATAAAGCCGCCATCAGTATAGCTCATAATTCTGTTCAACATGACCGGACGAAACATATTGAAATTGATCGACATTTTATCAAAAAAAAGCTAACTGAAGGCATCTTGAGTTTATTCCATGTGAAGTCAAATAAACAGTTAACTGATATTTTCACAAAATGATTTAATAGTTGGACTTTTCACACTATAGTCTGCAAGTTGGGCATGTGTAATATTTTTGCACCAACGTGAGGGGGAGAGTTGAATATTGTTAGTCAGCTGTTAACATTAGCTGTTATGTTAAAAATGGTAAATGATATTAGTTGTAGGAGCAGATTTAGGAGATAATTTAGGAGCTGCTATTTTTTTACTTTACTGACCTAATTTTTGTATAAATACCCGTTATGTGTTGATGTAAAGGTAAGAAATTACACTTTTTTAAATTTGTTCAATTTTTTTAGTAAGTAGGATAAGATTGGAGTTTAAGATGCTGAGTTTAGTTTCTAAATTGGTATATGACTGAATATTTGTGAACTTAAAATCATGCAGATTACTGACCTTGGTATGGCTAAGCGTTTAGAAGCTGATGGTGTTCCAAGCAGTTCTAGTTCTCCGGCAAGAATGCAGGGCACTTTTGGCTATTTTGCGCCCGAGTATGCTATGGTTGGAAGAGCCTCTCTGATGTCAGATGTCTTCAGTTTTGGGGTGGTTCTCCTTGAGTTAATCACTGGTCGGCCACCCATCCATAAATCAACCAACAAAGGCGAAGAAAGCCTTGTCTTATGGGTAAAGTATATCATTTTCATTATACTGCATGCATTTAGATCTGTACATTAAGTTTAATAGTAGAACCAGTTGGGAAAGCCTTGTCTTATGGGTAAAGTATATCATTTTCATTATACTGCACGCATTTAGATCCTTAAATTAAGTTTAATAGTAGAACCAGTTGGGAACTAACATTACTAATGATGTTTCTATGACTCTTTTTAGGCTACCCCTCGACTGCAGGACAGTAGGCGAGTAATATCAGAATTGCCTGATCCACGTTTAAAAGGCGCTTTCCCAGAAGAAGAGATGCAGATAATGGCGTATCTAGCTAAAGAATGCCTACTATTGGATCCTGATGCTCGACCAACCATGAGTGAGGTTGTACAAATACTCTCAACTATTGCACTAGATAAATCTCGAAGAAACATTCCTGTAAATCTTTTTCAGGTATATAATCAATATATCGTTTTCTATTTGATTTTTTTTTTAATTTCTGTATTTTTGAACTAAATTCCACTTTTTTTTTTTTTTTTTTTTCTGTATTTGATAATTAAAGTGCCTAATTTCCATGCATTCTTTGAATATCAATAAAGATATATGCATTTACCCAATTGGTAGGTATAATAAAATTTTACATGCATTGGCAGATGTCTTTCACACGTAGCATGAGAGCTCAACCGCACATCCAAAAGCCTGAGAGTCAAGTTCGAGTTCCTTTTGATGCTGCAAAGCTCAGCAGAAACACATCAGTTAATCAGACGGCTCAGCGTTCAGTGTTGTTAGATGTTGAGCACTCTATCTCCGTTGAAGAAAACACTAGGGAAGTGGATACTGTTTCATCCGAGTATATAGAAAGGCTGATTCTCTTGACTTCAAAAGCACGGAGTTGGCGTGCCACAGATGATGAAGCTGTGGACCTCACTGAACCTAGGTTTGAATCATTTCGCATGGCAAAATATTAAATTCACTCGACAAACTAGCCCCACAGAAAAGCAAGTATTAATTAAGGTATATACGGTTTGCTTTGGTTTTTACATAGAGGAAGCAAGCAAGTTTTTGAGTTGTATAATTGATTTTTGCCTTCCGTATGGAATTTTTTCCACCTCTTAGATTGGACACATAGAAAAAAGATCTCAGTTTGACTGTCATGTAACTTTTCTTCATTTTAATTAAATTCTTTTTATGTACAGCAAAAAATCTATAAAAAATTCATTCTGTTTTTTGCTTGCTGATCACATCGTGAAGTAAAGGTGCAGTATAAGGATATGGATTTACTTCATTGAATATGATGTTTCATTTTTGAACAAATTCATTGCATCCGGTAATCTGATTGGATGTTAGCTTGCTGATATTGATAAAGAGGTTCAAATTTGTGGGCGTTTGAGTAAATTGAATATCAATATGATCATCTAATAGCTGATTTCAAGTTAAATGGTAAGAAAGTAAATTTCTACTGGATAAATTGCAATAAGTTTGGAGAATATACACTTAAAGTACTTCAACCGAAATAAGCTGTAAGAAACTGTCACCACCAGGGACACTGAAATAACAGAATAAATAAATTACTTTGACTGGTTGGTGCTTAGCCAGAGGACCTGCAACAAGTTTGTCATTGGGTGAAAAGATCAGTGATTGAATTTTTGTGTTGTATATAAGGAATCAAATTCATCGATACAAACTTGAATTTTTTATGAGGTAGTTGGGACTGCTGTATGCAAATCTTGAATTTCTCTCTTTGAATGGTAGTTGGGGTTATGACTTGAAGAAAGGTTGTGGTTGCATAGTTCTTTTATGCATATGAAATTAATATTTTCTGTATATGTATCTAGCTTCCTAGAAGAGAGAAGTATTTGACAATCATCTCAGGTCACCAATGGATCCTCCTCCACCGCCAAGTTCACCGCTGCTAGGCTCCTCCTCTCCACCGTCTGGCGGAGGATTCTTGGATTCGTGGTAAGGTGTTTCTTGCCCTTTTTTTCAGTTAGTTGATGAGGATGAAGGAGTTGGAAGTTGAATTTGAAATTATAATGTCTAATAGCTATTTCTTTAATGTAAATTTCTTGGAATTACTACTTTGCAGTGTATGGTTCTTGTGCTGTTGTGGTCTGTTTACAAGCTGCTGCCCTCCACTTTTTGAGCCTGGCCGTCCCATCTCATAAATCAGCCTTGTTCTTGTTCTTGAAATTGATGTGGCTGTGAAATGAAAGTAGAGTAGAAAGTTGATTTTAACAGAAATTCTAGCTATTCTTGAATTTACTTTACATTTCTGAGTTTGAATTGGTTTCTTATTGTTGTTATTATTGTTTAGCAGCTGAAATAACAGTTGCAATTTCACAAATAAAGCGTGGCAAAAGAATTTTTATAATTTTATTTTCATTTTCAAAATAATTTTTTATTTTTCATAAATCTATTTTTTCTTTTACTGTTGGCTTATCACGTTTAAGCTGGCTTTATTGCAGTACTGCTTGTTGACTTCAGTCTAGCGTTAAGAGGAAAAGGAAAACGGTTGAATCTAGCAAGATTTATTGGTCAATTATGAATCACGGAACCGAGTTTTGGCCGGATTTACGTGATTTTTATTCAAGTCCGGTCCATGATTAAGTTGAGAATTAATCCGGGAGGGTGCAAAATCGAACCGAAATCGAAAATCGAACCAAATGTATTTTGGTCTAGGGGTGTGCAACGGTCGGTTCGGTTCAATAACCGAACCGAAATAACCGAAAACCGAAATTATAATATTTTACGAAACCGAACCGAATTTGTATAATAACCGAATTCAAACCGAACCGAATTTGTCGGTCGGTTTGGTTCGGTTAACCGAAAAATCGAAAATCGAAAATTATAATTAAAAAAATTATCTAAAAAATTATATAAAATTATAAATCATAAAATTAAAAAAAATCAAATTAAAAAAATGTACATATATAATTTAATTTCAAACCCTTTAAATTGATAAAAAAATACAAAAATAATTTTTTTAATGTAAAAATTGAATAAAATAATATATAAATTTAAAAGTTCGGTCGGTTCGGTTTTTCTTCGGTTTTTGCCTTTCAAAACCGAACCAAACCGAAATAACCGATGTACCTATAAATTTAAAACCGAACCGAATAACCGAACCGAATTTAAAAAATTGGTCGGTTTGGTTCGATTTTTCGGTTTTAACCGAATTTTGCTCACCCCTATTTTGGTCTATTTGATTTGATTTTTTCGATTTTTAGTTTTTAACCGAAATTTAATTTCGGTTTATTCGGTTCGGTTCTTAAAATTAAAAAATCGAAAGAACCGAACCATTTGAAATTATCAAAACTCACCGTTTTATATATATATATATATATATATATATATATATATATATATATATATATATATATGAATGAAAATTCATACCCAAAATTTATATGCCAAATTTCATTAATACCCAAATAAATATATATATTCTGGAATGAAAATTCATATCCAAAATTCATATGCCAAGTGAAAATTCATGTATATATAATGACAATCCATACCCAAATATATAAATTCATACAAAATTCATACCCAAATATATATATATATATATATATATATATATATATATATATATATATATATATATATATATATAGGTGAGCAAACTATGGTTTAAACCGAAAAATCGAATCAAACTGACCGATTTTTATTTTAGTTCGGTTTCAATTTCTAAATCTCATTATTTTCGGTTATATCGGTTCGGTTCTGAAAGGCAATAACCGAGTAATAACCGAACCGACCGAATTAAATGCAAAATGACGTCGTTTTGCATATACCTCGCTTTAATCACTCTTCCTCACTTTCTTCTGCCCTCGCCAAATTTCCCTCACTTTCCCTTTCTCAGCTCTTGCGTATACCTAAATCCTATCGCCGCCATCGCCTTCTGCCAGGACCGCCACTCTTCCTCACTCCCAACGCCTCCCTCCACTCCTCCTCTGTTCCTCACTCAGCTGATTTTTGGTTGAATCTTTTACTCTTTTTTTCTGGAGACTCCATATTATTTCTCTCTGTGTGCTTCCGAAGAAGAAATGCAGTCTCCCATTTTGGATTGTGTTAGTAAGTTTTCTTATTTCTTTATCAAAGTAGCTTTAATTTGATGTTCTTGCTCCCAAATTAACGAGATAGCTTTAATTTGTGTTAGTTTTTTTTTGCCCCTTCTTTCATCTTTCTTGCTCGAAGATTGAAGAAATCAGGAAAGCCGTGCTTCTAGTTATGTATTTAGTCGAAAATTTGTGCCCATTAGAAGATTTGAGCCGAAAATGCATTCTTGAATGAATCTTGGATACCCATTTGCAGTTACCCGATATACATTTTATTCCTATATTATATTATATTAAGAAGAAGAAAATAAATATCTGAAAATATCCATTCTTGTTATATGGATATGGTGGCCTTTTGAGCTGTTGAAAAGGCTTCTGATAAAAATTTGAACTTTGAAGCTAAGGTTTCGGCAGATTTTGTATATGAGGTCCAGTTTTTTTTTTAAGTTTCAAAATTTTATTATCTTATTAATATGTAAATAACTCAGTCATATTAACATAATATTATGTTTATTCTCAAATGATTCATTCACATGGTTGAGGACTCATGAACTACTGTAGGTTGTGCTATCCAGCTCCTGGCTTTGTAATGTTTTTGCCCATCAACTTTGTATTTATGATATATAAATATCAACGAAAAACTTAATGTAAACGTATTAATCAAATTCAATGTACAGTTGTAGAGTAATAAAAGGATGCAGAGTCTACATAATTGTAAGATATTCGTTTTAATAGTGAAAAAATAATAAAGTCTGATCCTTTGGGAGCTTATAGGCCTGAATGGGATTCATCATTTGGGCATATACTCAAAATTTAAAATTTAAACATAATATAGGAGTATAAATATTATTTTTTAATTAAGCAATAAATTTATTAATGGGTTTGAATAATAGGTACCCAGAAATATAAATCCAAATTGGACACAGCTAAAAAATAATATCCAATCCATTCCAAACTCTTAACACCTACTAAATCCATCCTATTAGGGTCAGATCCATCTGAGTATCCAAAAATATTCAATCCACTACCATCTCTAGATCACCAGACTTTGAATGTGTCTCATTTCTTATTAATATTTATATTTAATTAATTTTTTTTTTGGTAAACGAAGGTGAGTAGAAACTCACAGAAAAACAAAATTAAAGCACATACGATGTGTCAATTACATCATGCTACAACCACATGTTAATACCAACTGGTGGAGCTTCTAAGATATAGAATGCCGGAGAAAATTGGTAAGCCAACTTAGAAAGATAGTCTGCTGAGAAATTCGCATCACGATGGATGTGAGAAATAGCAAATGATTCAAAAGATTTAACCTTATCTATAACAGTACGAAAAATATTAAAACAGTCCGCATTAGGATGACATCTTCCAAAAATCATATCAACCACAATTTGATTGTCACATTCTGCCAAAAACTGCTTATATTTCAAGTGATGAGCAAGATTAATACCTTGAAAAATATCCCACATTTTTGCTTTCACAATAGAGCAAGCTCCAATATTAGACACAAAACCAGTACGCCAGCGTCCAAGGCAGTCTTAATTAAGCCGCCACAAACAGATAGGTTGACATAGTTGGGGTAAGAAGTATCAGTATTAATTTTGACAACACCCATCGGTGGAGGGTGCCAAGCAACAACAGGCTCCACAGAAAAACAAACAGAATCATTTAAAATATTACCAAACGCTCCCTCCACCGAAATACTCATAGAAACAGGTTCATCGCAAAGCAATTGGAAAGGTTTTTGCTTCCTACTAAAAATGAAGTCATTTTTTTTTTTCATAACAATCAAACAGTAATACCAAATAAAGTTGTTCAGCTAAATTTTTAACATTTATTAAGTTTTTTTTTTTGAAATACACTTATTAAGTTTTTAAGATATAATCTTGTGAGTTGTTTTCATAATAGATTAGATTACTGCAAAATTTAGATTATTTAGATTACATTATTTATAAAGTATCCACTTGTTGGGTCAGGATCCGTTTGAGTACGACCCAAGTCCGAGATTGGACAATGGACAGGCTTGAAAGGTTGAGCCAGTGGCCCAGGTCTACTGTCGGAGGAAAATCAGACTGTTCAGTTACAGGGAGGCCATCAAAATGCGACACCGTTTCTTCGTTTAAAATAGAGGGAAACACAGAGAACCTATGAAACTGATGCTCCAAAAGCGAAAAGAAGAGAGAGAGAGAGAGAGAATGGCCTCGAAATCCGGCTCAGCTCCGACCACCTACTCTCCGAACCCGACCCGGAAATCCAGAGCTCCCATTTTCAAAGACTCGGATGTTGATTGGGTCCGTCCAGACGGCCGCAGCTTTCCCGAGTGCCGACCTGCCTGTCCGCTCTTTATCTCTGTCTCTCGAATGTTTTCTAGTTTATCTTCTATTTTTTTGTTGGTTTTTGAATATGGAGTTTCTTATTTTTGATTCATTGCTTTCATTTCTTGATCGTTGTATCGTTACCTACTTCTCTGATTGTCCTTGTTTTGGTTTAATTCCATAGTAGAATGAATGTGCTTCCTTTTTTTTTTTGAAATATCTACATGTAATTGGAAGTAGACAAGTGCTTGCATTAGTATATGTTTTCTAATCAATTTTAATTACCTGTAAAAGATTTGCGTGTCAATTTATAATTTCATTCGCATGTTTGGAATTGTTTTATTCTTCTTTTGAATATTTATCATTTTGCTTTTTAATGTAAATTCAATTTCTTGCTTTCAGAATTTTATGTGAGATTTGGGTATCTCTTTGGCTGACTCTTGACTTTACAATACATTGCCCTTGTTGGACTAATCTTAGACAGTTAATAGAAAGGTGGATACTTTAGTATAATTGCCCAGTTGTAAGGAGGATTAATGGCAAAAATTTGACTTACTAGGTCTGAAAGGATATGTTTTTGATAGTTGCATCCAAGCTTGGGTAACATAATGTTATTGATTGATTGTCTAGCTGACCTTTTATGCATTGTTTTAGCTCACTTTAGGTGCATTTTGTTGATGTAGTTTTGTAGATTTACCCGCATTGTGCCATATGGCTTCATGTCTTGTCTTTATCTCTGGGTTTGAACCGCAAATATTCTTTTCTAGCCATTTCTGTTGTTTTTATTTCCCTTATTTTCTTTTATTTTCTTTTTTTAAATAAAGCTATGTTTGGGTCGTTGGATTGACTCTTTGTTAATTTTACAATGTGTTCAGAGCAATTTAGATTCTCTTACTACTTTCTATAAGATATCCTTTTTGGGAAGTTGAGTTTTATTTCTCTTACTACTTGATAAAATGATGACTGTTTCATGTTGGAGTCAGTATACTGGATGCTGTGTTATAATACTGAATCCTCTCTGTTGCTTTCTTAAAAGAATGTTTACAGGCAAGCAAAGTTGCTATTAGCATCTTGCTGGATGCTATACACATAAACATATTTGGTGTTGTGAGATTTTGGTTTGCTTGGATGATGATCAAATCATTTTGTTTTACCTGCAGTTTTGAGAACTGGTGCTGTTAATTCTGCTGCAGGATCAGCTTATGCAGAATTTGGAAATACTAAGGTCATTGTGTCTGTGTGAGTTATATTTTCCCTTGTGCATATATGTTTTTTGATCTCTGACGTATTCTGTTTATAATTCTTTTAACTATTGAAATTTCATATTCTTGGTTCAGATTTGGGCCTAGAGAAAGTAAGAAAGCTATGTACAGTGATGTAGGCAGGCTCAATTGCAATGTGAGCTATACAACATTTGCTACCCCTGTTCGGGGACAGGTAGATGAGCTGAAGGCATTTATGCTTATCTTTTGGTTTTACAGATATTTATATCTGATACGTGAAACTCTCTTTCTAGGGATCAGATGACAAAGAATTATCCTCAATGCTTCATAAAGCTTTGGAAGGTGCAATAATGTTGGAAACTTTCCCCAAGACAACAGTGGATGTTTTTGCACTGATCCTGGAATCTGGTGGCAGTAAGTTGCACTAAATTTTAAATGGGCTCATTTAAATTCACAAAAATCTAAGTATTAATCTGGAACATTTGAACTTGTCTCCATATTTGGATGCTTTTCTACAAAGTAATGATGGGTTTAGTCTGCCAGCTATCAGAAAAGTGCTAATTGGCTAAATACATAAAATTTTGCACTTATTTTTCAATGAATTGGCGTGGCTTCTTGAACATTTTTCTTAAATCCATTGTACACCTAAACTTTTTTTAATTTGATTAGATCCATAGTTTTCTAAAATTTACTTTGATACACTTGATAGTTTTTTTCCCATCCAATTGTATGCCAATTTACTTAATATGCATGAATAATAGAAGACAAATATCTGAACTCACTGAAAATGAGTGAGTTTTAGTGTCAAATGAGTCACCCAGAAAAGTTCGGGGTGCCATAGGTTCTGCATGGGACTGGGAAGTGGGCCAAAGTTTATATATGAAGGGTATCAGATATTTAAGGGGGACCAACTTGAAAAATATAAAAACTTAAGATGATGGCTGTAGATCTGCTGCTGGTCACGAGACTGATTCATTAAAGTTCATATCCACATTTAAATATCAAAACCTGGTCGTTGCACCAACTGATATATCCACTTTTGCTTTTTCCTGTTAAATTTAATGAAGTATATTTTATGCTCATGCCCTTAAATTTTTGTTTAGTAACTATTCATTTGAAGTTTGTGTCTGTCTTTGTGGCATAAGTTTACTATTGTAAGAGAGTTAAGTTGTAAGTCTGAACCTATTCACGAGCTTAATCTTTTCTATTTGCAGGTGATCTTCCTGTTGTAATATCTTGTGCAAGCCTTGCCTTAGCTGATGCAGGGATAATGATGTATGACCTCGTTGCTGGAGTTTCAGTGGTATGTGTCCTGCACGAACTTGACATAACAGTCATTTTTTTTCCCAGTTAAGATTGTGTGATTAATTTGCTTGATTATTGACTTGTGCGAACAATTTTAAAGAACCCTGATGCTCTGACAGCAAGCTAAAACTTCCATAACTCTCTAGCATCAGTTTTTTGCTGCAACTATTTTGTCTGTCCAACCTGTGTTCCTCATCAATGAAATAAGGGAGCCTGCTAGAGTTCAAACCCCAATGCCATTCCAATGCTTCTTCCATTATTTTATTTTATTTTATTACATTCTATTAGTAATTGTTGTTTGTTAAAAAAACGTTTTTGACAATTCTTAGGGCTCATGTTTGAGGGTAGATTGGTTATGGTGCAACCAAATTGGAACTATCTGATTGTATCTTCTCTGTTATTGCACTCTTAGCTTCCCAACCACTTGACCATAAAATTGATTGCATTTAGTAAATTTGTCATAGCATTTTAATCTTCTCTATTTGTTATTTCTTTGTTTGGAAGCAGACTTGGAGGTGAGCCATATGGTCATCTTCCCTACAAAAGAAGCTTTTAGTTTATTTTGACCTGCTGCTTTTTCTTTCTTTCTTTCTTTCTTCTTCTAATTAAAATTGTAACTGCAGAAGCTGAGGTTGTATAGACAAACGAGTGGCTGCTTTAACATTTGTTGGCTTATTGGTGAATTTTTCCTTTGTCTGCTATTGTGAAATTCTTCCATTCTGCAAAAATATTTCTTTTGAAGCAAAGCTGTTTGCAGTAAAGGATCTTCAGGCTATAAATTTTTCAGCAAGGGTGCTTCAATAAGCTCGAATTACTCTATAATTGCCTTCAGTCCTTTCTTTTTCCCACTTTTTCAATGTTAATCCAGCTGCTTTAATCTTTTTCCTCTAAGTTGTTATGCTGTTCCTCCCATCAAATTTTCAGATGTGCAAGCAATTTTTTAAAGTAATATGGTTTGGTACGCAGTCTTGTCTTGGTTCAAACCTCGTCATTGATCCGATTTTGGAAGAGGAGAGCTGTCAGGATGGAAGCCTGGTGCTTACTTGTATGCCTTCTCGTTATGAGGTTACTCAGCTCACTGTTACTGGGGAATGGTCTGCCGCAAAGATGAGTGAGGTATATCACATAATTTCTCGTATCTTTCTCATAAACATCACATGTATTTTAAGTTAGCTTTGGATTTATTGCGTCTGTGCTAATACTTTTTTAACAAACAGGCAATGCAGCTTTGCCTTGATGCTTGTTCGAAGCTTGCGGAGATTATGAGATTATGCCTGAAACAGGCCGCTTCAGCTTCACAAGGGTAGAAAGAAACTAGAGAGAGTAATTCTGCCAATATATACATTTTTTGCCACTTTTGTTTACTCATAGAATTTTGTGAGATTTTTCAGATTGGTTTCACAATTTTGCTCAGCCGTGGCTTAATTTTCTTGCGTCTTTTCACGTTCTATGTATCTATCTGGATGATTTGTCAAATTTTCATTTTGCATTTCCTTGTTTAATGTTTATGTATAGATTATCTTTTTGCCAATTATCAACAACTTCAAATTTATGCAAACGCTGTAAATAAATGCACAGTTCAAGAAGGTTTCAGCATAGTTTTTTTGGGATGTATTGGGTATTCGTTTTGTTAAGTATTATTTTATATCGGTTGGTTATAAAAATCTGTTTCATATAATAATTTCTTACAAACTAACTATTGTGGTCGAATTATGTATATATTTATTATTATTATTATTATTATTATTATTTTGTAATATGGTATTAGGGCAACTAAATGAGTGATGGTTAACTCTACTGTTGAGATGTGCGTTCGTCTAATCCGATGGTAGGGATGCACAATAAAATTCATTTCATATTCACAAATTTTATAGATGGTCTTTGACCTCCCAAACTTTATTAAAATGAATCCAATATGATACAATAAAATAAAAATAAAATAAAAAATTAATTCAGAATTCAATTCAAAAATTAAAGATAATTTAATTTTGCGAGAAAGAGTAAGGAATTTACTTTGATAAAATTGTATGGGAATTGTTCAGAAAATTGTTATGTTATATTTTAAACAAATTAAGAATATGAATTTAAATTGAAAATTTTAACTTTATATTTAAGCAATCAATTTCTTATTACGACTAGGCAGTCGAAGCACGCAACGACCAATCTTGGAAATGGAATCGCAACAATATACATTAAAAGAAAAAAAGTCAAGTCCTCCGCTTAATCATTATTTTCAAAGAAAAAAGATTTCAAAAAAAGAAATTCAAAATTCCTAGCAATGACATTTTGCGATGTCGGTTTGAAATCCATTACTAAATACAAAGTGCAGATACATGTATACAGAGCGAAGGGTTAGCGATACATTTCATAATCTATCACTAAAAATATCCAATAAAATAAAAAATAAAAAATAATATATTTCAGATGATTTTGCCATGAATAACGAATGGTTAATTAAAAAAAAAAAGAAAGACAAAATTTTCTTAAAAAGAAAAACAAAACAAACCCATCAAGGTTATTGTTAAAAATTACAAGATGTTAATTTAAGGTTGATCTGGTTTATACAGTTGCACTGTACGTCCATTTGCATTTTGTGTCGGCCTCGCATTTGAATCGGATTCCTAAAAAATAATATTTATATATAAGAATTAATTATAAAATATTTACTTAAATCTGATTTATGAATATATAAAATACAAATACTCACATCGTGAACAGCTACACGGAGCATTCTTATTTGTTCTCTTGTTACAGTTCGCACCTGAAATTAGTTAAATAAAGTAAAGTAGTAATTTTAGTAATAATAAAATAAAATTATAACAAAAATAATTGAATATTTATTAGAGCAAAACCTTTTTAACAATGCTCCATATGACATTCTCAGTGCAAGGAGGAACAGTAAGAGAACCCAAATATCTATAATATTGTCTGCTTCCTATCTCAATATCCTTTGGATTAACTACACCAGCCTCTCTCTCTTTTTTTTCGATGCCAGATAGAGTTCTTAATCTATCTATCAGCTGATGAAAAAATGTTTTTTAAAAATATATTCATATTACATAAACATAAGATTATTAATTAAGTAAATGCTTACAGATAACAAGAATTTGTTTGGTCTTCCTATTGTGTACAAAATTCCAACCACAGCAATTTTTCCATCTTTGCTCATATGAACCATATGCATCTCTAGGGCAAACCTGCATGTGAATAACTATTAGTATTTTTTATAAAATATTTTTGAATAAAATTTGATTTATTTGTATTTTATTTGCTAAACCGATTCATGATTTTATCCATGAAACAAACTAGTAAAAATTGTTTTTTTATATGACGTTCTATATTATACGTGAATAAATTCATAAATCGAGCTAAGTATTATCTAATTTTTTTCTTTATATATATATATATATATAAGATTCGGACTAAATTTTAGCTTAACATACTTCTTCCCATTAATTGTATGCTCAGAAGGGGAATGCCAATGACACTGTTTGAGAGTATATTCAGTTCCATTTATTTCGAGTGTTCCTGCTCCACCTTCCCATTCCAACTGAATCCACAGAATAATAATTAAAACAAAAAGTAAAAGTTAATTGGATCATAAAATAAATTTCAGGCTATAATAATTGATTTTGTATAATATACTTAACACATCCTCTCGGTTTTAACCGAATGCATACAAAAAATTTGAAACGTAAAATTTATATGATTGAATATATGCTGATAGCTTGAATTTAAACCTAATTCGACTTTAAAATCTAACTTATATGATGCCATAAAAAGTATTATATACTTTCATCAATCTCACAAAACACCAATTTGAACAATGAAACAAATAATTATATCCTGGGCCAACTAGATGAGTGTGAATGTTTTATTTATTTTTTAGAAAAAAATTATCACATTTGAATTTTTTTCTATTATTTTCAAATAGTTATAAATAGTTTTTTTTTTAAGAAAAAAAAAATTAGTTTCCATTTTCTAATTTTTGCCTACCATCATATCATGGCCTCTATTCTTTAGAGTAGCATTTGAAGGCTTGTAGCTTCTTTTAAGCCTCCCTAAGTTCACAACTACTTCAGCTTTCTCGTTATTCAAATCAATAGGAGACTGCATTTTTCCATTGCTACATGTGCTCCATTCTTCATGAAGTTGCCCCCATCGGTTCGGTCCATGGTACGACTCGTGATAATTAAATTCTTTCTCATTATCTAAAAAAACATTACATACATATTATATCACATAATCACAAACCCTAATATGGAAAAACGATATTTTTATTATTCTTTGAAAAAAATAAATGTATCTTACCTATTTTCTGAGATAATACTTGAATGATATGCAAAAGAAGTGAAATCATGAAAATCAAATGTAAAAATTGGCTTAGCTTTGTCATATTGTTGATGGCAATCAAGAAAAAGAGAAATGTAGATATATAGCATCAATCTCCAAAAAAGAATAGGATCTGAAAATTTTATACTATATATAAATGTTGCAAGCTGATAAAATTTATTTTTGGATAAAAATAATTTCATGTTTTTATGTTATGGTTAAAACTTAAAAATAACATTATTCATAAGTGTATGTAAAATAAAAGATACTATTAATAGATTCATTTCTTTTAATAGGAACGTATGCTATTAATAAGGTATTTATTTATAACAAAAAAAGGAATATCAAATTGTACTAAATAAGAGTTTGTTATAAAATAAAATACTGCCTCCGTTTTTTATTATCTGTTACTTTTGAGTAAAATCTAAATTCTATTTATCTGTCACTTTTAGATTTCCAATGCAATTTAATTTTCTTTTTATAAGTTAATTTTCATTTTCAATAAAAATTTACCAATTAGATTCATTTTTTTTACATTAAATCACTTAATATGCATTGAATCACTTAATTTTTTTCTAAATTCAAGACTAATTAATATTTCTTAATTCTAGTGAAAATAACAAAAATGACAATTATAAAAGAATGGAGGGAGTACTATTAAAGATTGACGCTACATCTTTTTTTTTTTAAAAAAAAAAACAGATTAAGATTACATCTTAAGCATTATTTAAGATGAGTTTCTGTCACAAAAATTATTCAAAATTTAGTATTAATAAGTTGACTATAAATTTTGTGAATAATAAATAAATTAAGTGTCTATTTTGGCATACAAAGTTTGAAAATAGGAAGAAATGGATTAGTAGTCAATTCTTGATGATGACAATTTGAAGAAAACTCAGGTGGTCTTTTGATTTTCTTTTAGTAGACGAGACGTTTCATTTTTATTAAAAAATCCACAACCCAATAGATTTAACCTCTATTCAGTCAATACGCATATAATTTTCTTAGATTTATTGTCTATAACTTAAATTATTTGCTTGGTTGATAATAAAATGCTTAATAAAAAATAATTTTATTATATAATATCTTTAATAAGACGTCTCGGCGATAAGCCGACTTATATTTAAGGGATAGACCTTAGAATTTGAGCCCAGAGCTGTCAGGCCTCAACCCTCTTGAAATTTTTAAAATTAAAATTTAACATATATTTTTCTATAAAAGAAAAACAGAATTAGCCCCCTCAAATTTTTATATTATTTTCTTATCTATAAAGTTCTATATGTTTGTCAAGAGAATTAGTATTTGTCTTCAAAATTATATAAATTTCGTTATGATTATTATATATTTACTTTAAATAAAATTTATATTCACTTCATGTTGGACTTTTTATATAAAAAATACTTAACATTTATATTTTGCCCTCTAAATACATTACATATTCTTGTTCTGTCCCTAAATATAATGGTGGGTGGGAGGTGGTAGGTGCGGTATGACGGTGATTGTTGCTTTGGAAACCTTCTTAATTAAGAGCTTAATGCCAATATACCAAATTAAGGACAATTGTATTAAACGTTTATTTTTCCATCTTAGACAGATTAATTGAACAATATTATTGCCAAAGCATGACATAATTTTTAGAAAAGAATAGTACAAAACAATTAAAAAAAAAATAAAGATCCACAAGCAAAAAAAAGCCATATATACATATAACGACATTATTATTAAAAGTGAAAAAATCATCACTGATACACAGTACACTCATCTTATAATTATAAGTAACTAATACTTTATTTAATATCTAAAATGAACGGATAATGAAGGGTAAAAATTGCAAATTTTAGATTAATTTTATTTATGATCATTGAACTCATAAATGTAGTAATAATTCGGTCACAGAAAAAATTTTATTTTACAAAAATATCTTAATTTTTGAAATATTAGTACTAAAATTTTAACCTTAAAATTATGAATTTGATACCAAGCGCTAACGTGCAAAGTTATGTCACCTTAAAATATCTATATGGCATATTTTAAAAAATTTCACGTGGCATCAGCAATGGATTCATAATTTTTTGGTTAAAGTAATTTCAGTAGTAATATTTCAAAAGTTGATATATTTTTATAAAAGAATATTATTTTTATGATTAAGTTGTTATTATAATATAAGTTCAATGACCATCGATAAAATTATCACCAAACTTTACCAATTTTTACCTTAATTATTAATAATAATATATAACAACTGATTTTCGAAAATAAAAATCAGGTGTTCTTAATTTAATTGTTGTCCGTTTTATCTGGTGTATAGAGTTGCACTGTACGTCCATTTGTTCTTTGAACAGGCCTTGCATTTGAATTGGATTCCTGAAAAAATGTATATATATTTATATATATAACCATTAAGTATTTAATCAAAACTATTTATAATTCATAATATAAATTATAAAAGATTTTAATAGATATATAAATGATTATTTGCCTAAATAAGTAAATATTCATATATATGATTTTATTTTTTAAAATGGTACAGTGTTAGAATGACGTGCAAAATCAAAATTATTTTTCTGCACACTTATTCTATTTTATCATTAGCTCGGTTCATAAATTAGATAAAATTTCATCTAATATATATGTATACACTCACATCATGAGCAGCTACCCGAAGCAATTTCACTTGTTCTCTTGTTACAGTTTGCACCTGAAATTCATTAATTAAAGCTAAAATATTAAGAATAAAAAAAAATTAGATTAAAAAATAATAATGTTTTATTATAATAGAAGAATTGAATAATTTTGGGATTTATTAGGGCAAGACCTTTTCAAAAATGGTCCACGCGACGCCCTCGGTGCAAGGAGGAGTAGTAAGAGAACCCAAATATCTATAATATTTTATGCTTTCTATTTTAATATCCTTCGGATTAATTATACCAGCCGCTGTCTCTTTTTCTTGGCTGCCACCCACTGATCTTAATTTTTCTGTCAGCTGATGAAAAAATTAATATATATATATATAAGATAAAAAATAAAAAAAAAAGAGATTAATTATCTATGATTATTACAATCAAATATGCTTACAGATGATAGGAAAGTGTCTGGTCTTCCTATTTTATACATAATCCCAACCACAGCAGTTTTTCCATCTACAGTCTGATGAACCATATGCAGCTCTAAGGCATACCTAATTAAAATATATATATATATATATATATTAGTATTCTAGTTTGAGTTTTTTAGATAAATATGATAATATATATGATTCATAATTTTATTTATGCATCCATTTAGTAATCGAGCATTGTGTAAGAAAAGTGAGCAATTTTTTCTTTTACATGTCAGTTTATTATGGGCTGAATTCTCGAGTAAAATCATAAATTAGATTTTAATTAAATTTCGTTCATGATTAATTAAGTAGTTATGTGGATTAAAAATTAAGTAATAATTAAGCATACCTTTGGCCATTGACAGCATGCTCAGAAGGAGAATGCCAATGACACTGTTTCAGAACATATTCAGTTCCGTTTATTTCAAGAAATCCTGCTCCATTTTCCCATTCCAACTGAATCCACAAAATAAAATAAAAAAAATTGTAAATATTAAATTTAAAATGTATCAAGAATAAAAAGATTTAATTTAAAATGCATCAAGAATAAAAAATTAAGTAATTTTCATTCCATGTCACCAAAAACCACTTTTATATTATTATTTTTTTTATTATCACATTGAATATTTTTCGACTGTTTTGTAGCATCGATAGATGCTTTAATTTTTTTTTAAAAAATTTCTAATTCTAATTATTATTGTCTTACCATAATATCATGGCCTCTATTCTTTAGAGTGGCATTTGAAGGTTTATAGCTTCTTTTAAGTCTCCCTAAATGGGAAACTATTTCTACTCTTTCACTTAATAAATCAATAGGAGACTGCATTTTTCCATTGCTGCATGCTCTCCATTCTTTACGAAGTTTTCCCCATCGGTCCGGTCCGTTTTTCGCCTCGAGATCATAACTAAATTCTTGTTCATTTTCTAAAAAGAAATTACATACACACACATCATATCATATAATCACAAATTTTAACACAATTAGGATTTGAAGTATTACTAACCGACTTCTTGGGATGATATCGGGACGATATGTAGAAAGAGAGAAATCAAGAAGGTGAAGCATAAGAATTGGATTGCTAGCTTTGCCATATTGTTGATGAAGAGGTTTTTTGAGCTTTAGATAGAAAGAAACTTGTCTGAATATATAGCAACAATTTTCATGGCCAAAAAATAAAAACAGTAAAAAATTATAATAAATTGACTTTGTGGAATAAATTTTTATTTGTATTATTACTAGAACTAGAAAATTATTTATTTATTTAATTTGATTACAAAGTTTGAATTAAGATAGGAAGTTGGAGAACGTTTATATCAGTAGTCAAAAATTGCTTATATATATATATGATGTGAATTTGAAGAAAACTCAGGTGGTCTTTTGATTTCTATTTTCACAATTCAATGTTTTAAATTTAACGTATACGGTGACGATCAATTTTGATTGGAATTTTCCCTTTTTAACAAAAGGAAAATAAATATTTCCATTAGGGGAAATGCTTCCTACCCATAATTTTCTTGAGTTCGATCCACAATTTTATATTTTATACTTGATAATAACAGGAGTATTATAGCCCCACAATTATTTTTTTAAATTAGTATATTAATAAAAAAATGTTGTACAAAAAATAACTTGTATATATATTTTTAATATAACATTTTGTTGTTATTAGTTCATTCATAAATAATAATATGCAATTTGCCCATTTAACTTGTATATATTTGTCATGCCGCCTCTTAAATTTATAAGTTTACTATTTAAACAACTATAGTTGCTTATTAAAATAAAAATAAACTCTTTTTATTGACTGGATATCAGATATGGCATAAAAATACCGACGTGGCAGTTAAGAGTTTATTACACTTTTTTGTGGGCGCGTGATACTTGATGAAATCTAACAAGATTAAAAAAAACCCTCTCATTTTTCGGCTATTGCTTCATCGTCTCTAGCTCTCTTCTTCTGTTTCTATCGAGTATCAAGAACTTGATACTCACAAGAACAAAAGAATAAATCTTTTTTGAATAACCTTTTTTTGAATGAATAATTTGACAATGAGAACTCAAAATCCAAACACTAGATAATTTGACAATAAGGGGTAGATGGAAAAAACCAAACACACATCCAATACATTGTAAATCCATCAAACTCTCAAGAACCCAAAATTAACAAATCAATCAATTAATGTTTCAAGAATTCGAAAAATCAACAAGTCAATCAATTAATTAAAGGTTTCAAGAACTAAAAAAATCAACAAATCAATTTAGCCACCTCTTTTCTGGTCACTAAGACTCCCAAAAAATTCAAGAAGAAGCGCAAAAAATCCGAATCCCCACGCACCAAACCTATCCAGCATTCCTACCAAATCGAATCCCTCGTGCAACGCGATTCTTACTTCAAATTCCTTATCAAATCGAAGCAATTCCTCTCCCAACAACCTAACCATGTTCTCCATCTTGACAATGCCGATAAGCTCTATCGAGAGCTTGGCTGCTGGCACTGGATCTGCCGGAGAGGTGCGACGTTGGCTGGGCTGGATCTACCGGAGCGGTGCAGCATCGGCTGGGCTGGCTGATGGTGCTGGATCTGCCTGAGCTGCCACCGGAGAGAGAGAGGGAAGAGATAAACGAGAAGGGAGAGAGAAGGCAGAGAGAGGGGAGGACAGAGAAAAGTGGGTAAGTAAATTTAGGTTAAATTTTTTAATCCACGTGTCAGTTTATTATTGATTAAAAATGATAAGTCACGCGTGTGTCGTTCATGCGCTCCCTTCTCTTCAAATTTGTGTTTATAGTTATCTTTAAAATCAATTTCAGGTATTCAACTGAGAAACTTATAAGTCAAAGTGGCGGCATGGCAAACCATAACAACTTGAAGGGGCAAACTGCCTATTCTGCCTATATTAAAAAGTAAGTTATTAAAATGGTAGAGGTGGGAATCGGTAATTGGTAGTGGTGATACAGGAAAGCACTGCCTAGCCTAAAATAATTTTGTATTTTATGTATTTAAGCATCTTAAATTGAACCAATAAATGAGATTAGGGAATAAATAAGATATGCAGGTGAGAGATTGTGACCAAGGCAGCAAGGCTAGATGTGGCAATTTTTATTTTTTATTATGGAAGGCTTTTTTTTTTAAAGGAATGGAGAGTAAAAGTTCGAATATATTATTTAGTTTTATCACTAGCATGCTTATTAGAAACAGTTGTGACATTTTAACTTCCGTTCATTTAGTGCTTTTAATTTGTCAAATGGATAAAACTGTAACAGAATAATGTATTAATTGTATTTAAGTATCTTAAATGAACCATTAATTAAATCCTTTCAAAAAAAAATGAACCATTAATTAAGATTTGGTAATAAATAAGATATGCCATAGGTAAGAGATTGTGACCAAGGCAGCAAGGCTAGTTGTGACAATTTATATATATATATATATATATATATATATTTTTTTTTTTTTATGGAAGGCTTTTTTTATAAAAGAATGGGAAGTAAAAGTTCAAATATAATATTCAGTTTTATAGCTATCATGTGTCATTGAAAACAGTTGTGTAGCAACTAGAATCCAAAAGCAGAAAAGAAAGAATAGTTGAGGGAGAAAGAAAGAAAAAGAGAGAGTAATTTATGACTAAATTTGTTATTAATCTAACTGTAGTTATAAAAAAGCATTCATATGCTTTATATACAATAGGGCTATGCAAAAGCCGATCCGACCCGACGAACCCGAATAACCTGACCCGAACTACATATTCGGGTAGGATTGTTCGGGGTAATAGGGTCGGGTTGGTTCTTTAAAATTGAGGAAGTTCGGGTTCGGGTCGGGTTAAAACCTTCAAAACCCGAACCCGACCGATCAGATATATATAAACTCCTCTTTTATTTTTTCCCCCAATTGCCCCTTCCCCTCAGTCCCTCACGATCTGTCCAGTACCACCCCTCTCTCTCTCCCTCATGATATGCCCCTCTCCCTCTCTTCCCCTCCCAGGCTCCCACCCACCCACGGTCTCTCCCTCTCCTTTTGCCCTCTCTCTTCCGCCGCTGGCTCCTCCTCCTTCGCCACCGTCGATTCCCTCTCTCTTCCATCGCCGGCGATTCGGTTCCCCCTCTCTCTCTCCTTCTTCTCCTTCTTCTTCTTCTTCTTGGCCTTTGATCGATCTTTTTACCATCCTCTTTGTCTTCTTTTTCAGTAGATCTTTTTCCTTTTCTACTTCTGGGTTGTGGGATCTTCATTTTCTTGTCAGATCTGATTGCTTTTGATTTGTATTTATGTGTGTTTGATTTTGATAAATTTGTGTTTATTTGGGTTAGATTTTGATGGATTTGTTTTTAACTTGGTTTGATTTGTGTGTTGATTTGTTGAAAAATTGTGAAAAATCACAGAAAAGAGAGAGAGGGCTGCGAAAATAGGAGAGGAGATGAGAAATCAGTTGAATCGGTTTCGTCGGTTCGGGTCCCGAAAATTATCGGGTTAATCGATTCGGGGCCCTAGGATATATAGGATCGGTTCGGTATATAATATAGGTTATATTTCGATTTTCGGGTTGATCGGGTTCAGGTCGGATTGACCGGAACCCGACCGATGCACACCCCTAAATTATACAAGATGATAAGTGAACTAACTATAGATAACTAGCTAACTATGGTTATGTTAGTGTAACAGAAGATTGTAACTAACTAACCAGCAAGCTAAACACCATTTAAGCTAGTTAACTAACTTCTGAACTATCATGAACTAAGCTAAGCTGCTCCATACTCAACAAGCCAATATTCATTTAGTGCTTTCTAACCATTTTTCCTTTTTTGATAAAGTCGCACATGTCTTTAATTATGTTGACGATCAAAATTTAAAACAAATTAAGAGATATTATCCCTTTAATAATAAAACAAGTTAGAGCATGGGTAATAAATAAAAAAGTCAACATTAGGGTGATGCATATCTAACTAGTAACTACACCTACTAGAGACAAAAAAAAAAAAAAAAACCATTGGACTTAGTTAACATCGAAATAGATTCGAAAGATAGGTTAACCGAACCGATATTTATGATTAACGGTTAGTATTTTACAAAAATCGATATTAATGGACTAATTTTTATTTTTTAGCTTATAAATTGATTAATCGAACCGAAACCGATAAATGAACACCTCTATATTTTATTAATTATATTTCACTCTTTTTTTATTATAATTTTTTATTTCATTATTTTCATATTTAATTATTTATATCCTTTTAATTTTCATTTACTTTAAAATATTTCAATTTCATTTTAGTTTTTTTAAAGTTATTTTAGTTAATTTATTAATTGTTCAATATGTACATATTTAGTATTTCTTATTATTTTCTGATATATCAATTTTTCAATAATTAAAATCAAAATATATTCGAAAAGTTATATAAAATTAATATATTAACTAAAAATTTCAAATAAAATAAAATTTTTAATATATGTGAATAATATTTTTTAATATTTTTAGTTTATATTTGTTGTTTGAATATCATATTTAATTATTATGTTGAATTATGTTTGTTTTCTAATTTTAAATTTTAAGTATTTTCGACAATTTAATTTTTTTATAAATGCATTTTATAATTATAGCGGTTAACCGAAAAATATTGGTTAACCGGTCCGAAAATCCGAAACCGATGGACTGGTTAACCGATGGTAATGGACTAGTTAATAGACTGAAATTTCAAAAAATTGATATTAATAGACTGGTTTTTTTTTTTGCTCATGGACCGGTTAACCGGTTCATACTCACCCCTGACACCTACAAGCCGAAACTTGCGCTTCACACGCAATATATAGCAAAATATTTACTTTATGGTTTATAATTTAAGAAATAAGGTTTTTTAAAAAAAAGTTCAAAATTGATAGATTTATTCTCTATTTTTTTTTTGTCAATTTTTACTGTCAAGTACATGAAATTGAAAAATTTTGGCCGTATACTTTTGAAATAGAACAAATTATGTTCTTAAACCTATTGAAATAGAGCAAATTTTCCACTCAAGGGCATTATCTGATTATTCATCGTTCAAGTGGCATATTAAAATGATAAAAAATAGAAATTAAAAGTTAGAAGTAAAATTTGTCCATTTTAAAAAAATTAAGGATATAAAATGACCTTATTCTATAATTTTATTTGCAAGTTTACATTAAATAAAACCTGAATTTTAAAAAAAATAAAATATGAAAAACTACCCCTTTTAGCCAATAATTTTTATATAAAAAATATTTCGGTACAGTTTAATATAGTTCTTGATTCATTTCTAGACAAAATATTCAGATCCGTTCCAAATAAGATCAACGGTATAGCTTGATTCTAGTAGGGGTGTGCAAAATCTGACTCGATGAATCCGAACAATCCGACCCGAACTAGCTATTCGAGTAGGGTTGTTCGGGATATACGAGTCGGGTCGAGTTGAGTGTTAAGATTTGTGATATTTTGTGTCGGGGTTAAAACACCCCTGATCCCGACCCGACCGAACAACCCGAAATATACAGTCATATAAAAACTGAAATTTGGCTTTTCCTCTCCTCATCAGTTTCTCTCTCGTTCCAAATCCCTAAAATTTCTGTTCCACACCACTGATCTCGCGTTGGTTGAGCAACCGACCACCGCCGCCGGTTTCCTCATTTACTTCTCCCTATTTCACCAAATCCAAATCCCTAAATGGTTTCTGCCCACCACGCCACAGATCTGATATCGATCTGAAGCCACCTCTGTCGCCGCCGCTGAGCAACCGACCTCCACTTGTCGCCATTGATGTCGCCCTCACTGTATCCACCGTTGTCGCTGCCGCCAGTCTCCTCATTTGCTTTTCCCTCTTTCACCAAATCCAAATCACTAAATGGTTTCTGCCCCCACGCTACAGATCTGATATCAATCTGAAGCCACCTCTGTCGCCCCCGCTGTCGCCTGAGCAACTGACCTCCGCCACATATCTGATGTGATTTCCTTTTTTTTTAATTATATAATTGTGGATCCTTGTGTGCTTATAAGATGTGTTGTTGGCTTGATGGCTTTTGTTGATTTTTGTTGATGGTTTCCATTTTTTTTAATGATATAATTGTGGTTCCTTGTGTGATTGTTGGCTTGATGGCTTTTGTTGATTGCTATATAAATTCGAGTGATGCGGGTTCATCGGTTTGGGGCCCAGAATTTTTGGGTTCCACAGATAAGGGCTCTACTAACACTTAGGGTCGGTTTGGGCGGGGATTTTAGCCATATTTCAGGGCTCGGATTAATCGGGTTTGGGTTGATCCGAATCCACCCGATACATACCCCTAGGTTTTAGACATTTTTTCTCATTATTTTGATTCAATACAAAAAGATTCGGACTCATATACACTCTTAGTACCTATAATACTATAATCACTGAGGTAAGGCAAGGCACCGAAAAGGCATCATTTTTTTTTAAGGAAGGTTACGTAATTAATAATCACAAATAATTCAATAAAAGATAACTCTATGAATAAATTTCAGCGAAAATAATTCGTAATACAAGGTTTTCTACTAATTATAGATGCAAAAATAACTCAGTAATTCTATGTAATAGACTTGTTATAGCTATTTAACAAATGTCTTTAAAAATCTTTCTTTATTAATAGATTAAATAAGATAAAATGCTATATAAAATCTCTAATTAGCAAATAATCTTGAAAAAGCCTCAAGATTCAATTAACTGACAGCATTAAAATTTAAGAAACCCGATTTTAGCCAACAAACCAAATAGCGAGATTCATTCAGACTATTTCATTGATTTCCATAATATAATAATTATGTAATTACGAATTTAATCTCATTAACTAGTTGTATATTATCATATTAAATGTCTTATTGAATAACTATTAACAATCGAGTTGTAATTTCTCAATAATTACAAAAATCATAGGAATATAACAAGAATTAAAGAGATAAGAATAAACAATCAGATCTTACAATCCATGAAGAAACTTTAATTTTAATTAACCTTGATTGAAAAATAGAGTTTAATCACACATGGCGAAGATATAAAACATAGTGGCCTAAATATCTTTCTAAATTTTCTGAAGCATAGCTGGCGGTGAAATCAAAACAGAATATGAATCTGCAATTAAAAATCTGGATCTGCACAGTCGGATTGGGCTTAACTGGGCGAGGCTAAAGTGTCATCAGACTTGTAAATCATCGGCAGGAAATTGTCTATTTTGGCATCCAAAGTTTGAAAATAGGAAGAAATGGATTAGTAGTCAATTCTTGATGATGACAATTTGAAGAAAACCCAGGTGGTCTTTTGATTTTCTTTTAGTAGACGAGACGTTTCATTTTTACTAAAAAATCCACACCCCAATAGATTTAACCTCTATTCAGTCAATACGCATATAATTTTCTTAGATTTATTGTCTGTAACTTTATTTATTTGCTTCGTTGATAATAAAATGGCATATAAAAAATAATTTTATTGTGTAATACTTTTAATAAGAAGTCTCAGCGGTAGACTAACTTAAATTTAAGGGATAGACCTTAAAGTTCTAGCCTCCCCTTCAATTTATTTTATCAAAAATAATTTTGTTCCAATAAATAAAAAATTGACATAATTTAAACAAGTAAAATTATTTATTTGAATTAATCATTTAAAAGTTAGTTTAATATGGTGGGTGGGAGTGGGTAGGTGTGGGGTGATTGGGTTGATTCTGCTAGATTATTGCTTTGGAAACCTCCCTAATTAAGATCTTAATACCAATTTACCTATTAAATACAACTGTATTTGCATTAAATGTTTATTTTTCCATCTTAGACTGATCATTAATTGAATAATATTTCCAAAGCATAACAAAAAATTTTAAAAAGAATAGTACAAAACCAATAAAAAAACAAAGATTCAAGAGCAACAAAGAGCCATATATATAACGACATTATTATTACTATTAAAAATAATAAAAAAAATCATCACTGATGTGTCATGAGTACAATCAACTTATTGTAAGTAATTATTTTAAAAAAATAAAAACAATTTATTTAATAGCCAACAATGAATGGATAATGAAGGGTAAAAGAAAAATAATGCCTCTCTCTCTAATGATCTTAATATCTAATATAATACTATATAAATGCAAATATGTCCAATAAATACCTAATAATCGGATGAATATGTAGACAATAAATTCTAAAAAATAAAATCAGAAGACAGAAGGTGTTCTTTAATTTTAATTCTGATCCGTTTCATCTGGTCTATATAGTTGCACTGTACGTCCATTTGATCTTTGAATCGGCCTTGCATTTGAATCGGATTCCTGAAAAAATTATTTATATGTATATATAAGCATTAAGTATTCAATCAAAACTATTTATAATTTATAATGTAAATATGAAAGAATTTCATTGATATATAAATGATTATTTGCCTAAATAAGTAAATATTTATATGATTTTATTTTTAAACCGATATAATGATAAAATGACAGTCAAATTTGATTTTTTTTAGATGCGTGATCAGAACAGATAAGATTTCGCCTAATAGATACTCACATCATGAACGGCTACACGAAGCAGTTCCACTTGTTCTCTTGTTACAGTTCGCACCTGAAATTATTTAATTAAAGTTGGAATGTTAATAAAACAAAATTCAGATAAAAAAAAAATATTCATTTATAATATAGGAATTGAATAATTTTGGGATTTATTAGGGCAAGACCTTATTAACCATGGTCCACAGGACGTTCTCAGTGCAAGGAGGAACTGTAAGAGAACCCAAATATCTATAATATTTTCTGCTTCCTATTTTAATTTCCTTTGGATTAATTATACCAGCCACTGTTTCTTCTTCTTGGCTCCCAGCCACTGATCTTAATTTCTCTGTCAGCTGATGAAAAGAAAAAAAAAAACATATTAGATAAGAAAATAAAAACGAGATTAATTAAATATTATTATTATTATAATTAAATGTGCTTACAGATAACAAGAAAGTGTCTGGTCTTCCTATTGTGTACATAATCCCAACCACAGCAGTTTTTCCATCTACACTCTCATGAACCATATGCATCTCCAGAGCATACCTGGTTACAAAAAATAAAAATTATTAGTATTCTATTTTGATTTTTTTCAAATAAAATATGATAATATATATATATATATACATGATTCTTAATTTTATTTATGTACTGATCTAGTAACCGAACAACTGACTCGATTCTCGAATAAATTATAAATTAGATCTTAATTAAAATTCGTTCATGATTAATTAAGTAATTAATTGCAAGCATATACCTTTGGCCATTGACAGTATGCTCTGAAGGAGAATGCCAATGACTTTGTTTCAGAACATATTCAGTTCCATTTATTTCGAGAGTTCCTGCTCCACTTTCCCATTCCAACTAAATCAGCAAAATTTAAAAAAAAAATGTAAATATTAAAATTAAAATTTAACAAGAAAATAAAATTAAGTAATTTTCATTCCATGTCACCAAAAACCACATTTATATTAGTATTAATTATTAATTTTTCTTACCATCATATCATGGCCTCTATTCTTTAGAGTGGCATTTGAAGGCTTATAGCTTCTTTTAAGTCTCCCTAAATGGGAAACTATTTCTACTCTTTCATTCAGCAAATCAATAGGAGACTGCATAGATCCATTGCTACATGCTCTCCATTCTTCATGAAGTTCTCCCCATCGATCCGGTCCGTTTTCTGACTTGTGATAATCAAATTCCCTTTCGTTTTCTAAAAAAAAATTACATATATTATATCGCATAAACATAAATTTTAACACGAAAGGAAAAAATAATCATTTTTTTCTTTAAATATAAGGATTTTAAGTATTACTAACCGACTTCTTGGGACGATATGTGGCCGATATGTAGAAAGAGAGAAATCAAGAAAGTGAAGCGTAAGAATTGGATTGCTAGCTTTGCCATATTGTTGATGAATAGGTTTTTTGAGCTTTAGAAAGAAAGAAACTTGTCTGTATATATAGCAACAATTTTCCAATATGAATACCCAAAAATAAAAAAATAAAAAATTATAATAAGTTGACTGCGTGGAATAAATTTCTATTTGTATTATTACTAGAACTACAAAATTATTTATTTATTTAATTTGGTTACAAAGTTTGAATTAAAATAGGAAGTTGGAGAAAGTTTATATTAGAAGTCAAAAATTGCTTATACATGTGATGTTGATTTGAAGAAAACTCAGGTGGTCTTTTGATTTCTATTTTTATGGTCCACAATTCAATATTTTTAATTTAACGTATATGGCGACCATCAATTTTGATTGGAATTTTCCTTTTTTAACAAAAAGGAAAATAAATATTTCCACATAATTTTCTTGGATTCGATATGATTGATAATAATTTAGGCATAATTTACGCGTGAAGTGATGCAGAATGATGTTTTTCTAATTTTTTGATCTTATTATTACAAAATTGCATTTTATCTTATTATTACAAAATTGCATTTTACTTATTTTATTGTTATGAATGGAAAAATAGTGACTACATCATTATTTGGATAAAAATTAAGTGATCAAGAATTAAATTAACCCTAACAACATTATTATTATAGCCCCCCATTCTTTATTGACCTTTTTTGTTCATTTTCTAGACCAAATTATTTTTTTCCTGCTCATCTATATTAATTTTTTGACCTTTCTCATTTTGTGTCGGCTTCTAATTAACATAAAATGTCGTATAAAAAATAATTTACATAATTTTTAATTTTCTGTTAGCGTGAGGAAAATTTATTTGAATATAACTTAACATCAAAACTAATATGTGAGAGAGAATTGTCTAATAGTTTATAAAGTGCATTCAATTTTTATAACAGGCATATATAAGATAATTAACATTATTTGATTCATAAATAATATAAAAAAAGTTTTAAAAATAATTAATTATTAAAATGGTGGGGTTGGGAGTCGGTAATTGGTGGTGGTGGTACAGGAAAGCACTACGTAGCCTAAAATAATTTTGTATTATATGTGGAACTATATGACAATCTTTTGCAATATATATATATATATATTATGTAGCTTTTTTTTCCCACATTTCCTGAAACTAATACCTAATTCTCTAGCAAGGTGAGCTATAATCTAGGAAAGTCAAGTTTAGGACTGCAATGGTAGGTAAAATCTCTGGTTCATCTTGCAAATTTCTTTAACAAATAAATAAATTAATAAAATGTATGATTTTTTTTCAAAGTGTATAAGTGCATGAATCCAATGCAATAGGCAAATTTTTTTTTCTTAATTTTATACAATGCGTAAGCATAATGATTAGTGTTTATAACAACTTGCTAGTCGCTTAACCGATATGATTATATTTATGATATAGTTTAGGTTATGAAATAGTTTACTAAATATTACTATTATTAATTAGTTATCATCAGCAGCCAAACATATATATATATATATATATATATATATGTTATTATTAGCTGCCTGAATCGCTAATTAAATATGCCTTTAATATGTTCTATTAATTTGATAAATATAGCAAATAACCCATTAATTTAATCTGAGATATAATCTTTGCTAATTTACATTATTACTGATGCATTTCCTTATGAAACCTCAAAGAAACTTCAGGACAAGTTCCAAAGTTGGTCAATTAAAAATGTTTATAATAAGCTTTCATGTTTGCAATAATCAATTAAAAAATTTATCATGTGCTGAATTAATGATGTAATTACTTAGAATAATCCATGTCTCTATTCACATATGACCAAACTTCATTTTCATTACTAACTTTTTGAATAAAGAGATAGAAAATACAAGTACAGAGCAGCCAAAGTCAAATGGAAGAAATTCTTTCTATGGTTTCTTTCCCACCAAGCATGAGTTTCTTTAGGGAAGTATCTAGAATAGCTATAAATTATGTAAAAAATTATACAAAAAATTTATTAATTACAAAATAATTCAAATTTTCGCTCATTTTTCAATTTAATTTTCAAACTAAAAAATATATATAATTTAACACATAATTTTTAATTATATATTTCGAATAAGATACCGTGTTAAAAATTCCATCCAGAATTAACAAAATATTATATTAGTTTTTGATGAATTTTGTAACAGAATTCCTAATTTAAATTATAACTAAAATAAAGTTTAGGTATTTTATAATTAATCTTAAAAAATATGCATGTGGTAAAATTACTATATTTATTTGTAGAATACTGTATGGTATCTAAAGAAAAATAATTTGTATTAGTAAATATAATAAACTTAGGAAAAAAAATGGTGCATTTGTTCACATGACTTTATGCAGATCACGTGGTGTAGCTGACCTACAAACCAAATGGAAGAAAAATAAATTCTCAATAGACAGTTTATTTTTGACTTTTGGTAAAATTAATTGTGAGTCGTATATATATACATCATCATCTTTTCGTCAAATGTACATACTGCGAGAGAGATCAAATTAAATTCTTATGACTCTTTTGTATCGACCAATATCATAAATATAGTAATGAGAAGTTTAAATTCTATCGACCAATATCATAAGTTCAATTTTTATTTTATACATAGTATATGAAGCATATACTGTTAAAAGAATTATTTTCTAACGTAGATCTAATAATATCTTATTCTCTGTTAAATACCTATATATATATAGGCACATAAACCAAACAAAATACTAATTCCTTTGAGAAAGAGTAAGGGCATATTGGCTGTGCATGATGAGTTCGCACAAGATTTTAGAAAGAAATTATATATTTCTAATTTTCTAGAAGTTCAATAGAACAAAATTGAAAAGTGGGAGCTGAACAAAACAAACTTAAACGTGATGCTAAAATTTCTTAATCTTCAATAATTTTCTATTTCACATTATTTTGTTTGTAAATTGTAATATGTTGATTTATGTGTTTTTCTTCAAATAAGGGCTCATCCCAATAAAAATTAGAGTTTTAAACTCTCATTTAAATAAATAAATAAAAATCACTTAAATAATACAATTGAATAATTTTGATAAATTTAAGGACTAAAATTTCATTTTTATTTTCTTGAAGAATTAAAATAAATTTTTTTTCGCTTTGATTTGAAAAAATTCAAGTGCGTGGAACAAATTAACAAAGAGTTACATAATCAATAACAACAATGATAATAATTAAATTCATAATTTCCTCATTTTCTTATGTCATTTTGAAGGAAATGACCAAATCCAAATTCATGATTTTTCAGAGAATGTGAAAATATAATTAGTCAAAGATATAAGAGTATATCATAGGCAATTAATGACAGTCCAAAAGTGAAGATCTTGAAAATTGTAATTCAAATCCAAATTAAGTACTAAATCATCATTTTCCATTTGACAAATAAAACTTTTCAACATATTTCTTTCTTGCCCATCACACTTATTTGGTGAATTTTCGTCCTAATAATCCCATTATTTCTAATTAGTATTGGTATTTTATTTTATAAACAGGTTAATTTTACACGAATATTTTTTTTAATAAGAGAAGCACAATGACTAAATACAGTTATAAATGTCGATAAAATATATAGAACTTGAGACTTTTCAAATATCTGAATGGGCAATTAGGTAGCCATTCATAGCACGCATTGAAAAATTCCGGGAATGCGATAGAAAATTGAGCAAGTTTTTAAAAATTTTCAACAAACTAATTGTCATTAAGAAACTGATTAATCTAATTATAGACATTCGTAGACCTTTCTTAAGCATAATTGATAGTTGATTTGATTTCTGGTTAAAAATGACAAACACGTTGTGGGTTTAACATGGAAATTAATCATTACATCATAGATTTGAAAATATCCCAAGTCTGCTACCAATTCCAGATATTCAGAAAATTATTTATTTATTTATTCTTGGTTGGAGTTTTTCACCCATTTTTGCAATAAAACTTATGGTAGTGGAGATTATGATCACGAATTACACATGGATTATGTAATAATTATTTATTTATCAACTAATTATCATTGCATTAAGGATATATTATGCAGACTGCAAAATGGGCCACCATGGACCCTTTTCGATTGGTTCTTGGGCCTAAGAATGGGGTTTTAATTCCAACTGCATAGGCCCTTAAAACTGATAGTGTGTTGGGCCTATCGTTGATAGCCCATAATTGGGTTTCCCATTTCCATCTTGTTTGTTAGGGTTAATTTCATCTGTGGTCATCGAATTTTAGAGCTTATAACCAAATGGTCATAATAATATAATTTGTAACACAAAAGTCATCAAACTTTTATTTTATTTCAATTAAGGTAAAAATAACTGAAAATTTAATTTTTCGTCACTGAAAGATCATGCAAATATGCCACTTTATCAGTTATTTTTTATAATACACCCAATTAGTATGTCATGTAATCCGTTTACATAGAGATATTTACATATCAGTAAGTACACATATTATACCAACCTGTACAATAAGGAAAAAAAAAATTTGCTGACACATATATTTATTGATGCGTCAATTTTTACATGTACACAAATTACATGGCATGCTGATTGAGTACGTTTTAGAATATTACTGATGATGTGACATATTTATTTGGCTTTCCGGTGACAAAAAATTAATTTTTTAGTTATTTTTACCTTAATTGAAATAAAATAAAAGTTTGATTACTTTTGTGTTACAAATTATTTTATTATGACCATTTGGTTATAACGCCCAAAATTCGATGACCACCGACGAAATTACCCCTGTTTGTTATGATGCATATCTTTACTTTAATTATGTTCAAAATTATAATGCATAATTACTTAACAATTGCAAAACAAGAAAAGCAACAATTAAACAACCATGACAGCTAGCAACCTTTTGATGACCATATAAGAGAATAATTTGATGGGTTTTTAGCAAAATGGACTATGACGTAGAATCAGTGAAATAAAATGTTCGGACCAAATTGTATTAAATGAATTGGCTTATTAATACTATATAACATATAGTAAAACTCGATCATTAATAGCGTAACGTTTATCAGTCATAATTTAATTCTTAAATAATAGTAACGTCCGGACAATTAGAGTCAAATAAAAATTTTAAAAGTACTAACAATAAAGTTTGGAATTTTCTTTGAAGGAATATATTTCGAACAATATTCTTTTAAAATGTTTTCAGGTTTTTATAATTAGATTATGCTTTTCTTATTTATGGCAATAATTTTCTCATCAACAATAAAAGTAACATTACTTAGTTCAAATGGTTAGGCACTTGTTCTCCTCGAGCAACATTTTGAGTTCGAATCTTGTAAACATTAAAAATTAATGGGGGAGAATTTTACTCTCATAGTAGATATATCTAACTCGAATTGAATAATATTAGTAATTATACAAAAAATAAAATGACCTAAATTTGACTTAATAATTTATTTTAATTCTTAAATTTCAACAATTGCTCTATCTTGCAAATAATAAGCACAAATTCACATTATTTTTGAGAAATTGAAGCATGCGACACTCAACTATGTATGTGTAATATTTGAATTGTTTTGATAAAAACACGTATCCTAAATGCATGGTGAAACTGGTGAAAATTGAAAACGAAATAGATTGATTTTTTTTATGTATTTTTCTTTATTAATTTTGATATTGTATGATGTCACATCAACGTGATTAAATTTCACACGCTCTAATATTTTAAAAGTAATGTAAACTTATTTTTATTATTTACAAAATTAACAACTACATGTATTTAATAAATCATTGTTAAAATTTAGCTATTCAAATCAATCATGAAGTTAGTTAATACATGTATTAAGTAAAATGAAAAAAAAAAAAAAAAAAGAAAACAACAACATCACATGGAAATATATAATAATAATGATAATAAATTAATTCAACTGGAATATATATTATATATAGTTGGAGTATTAGACTAAGCATTTACTTGGTATTTATACAAAATCAGAATAAATTAATAATAGGTGGAAGTCTACCAATAACAACAAATTCGGCTCTTATAAAATCCAATTAATTATATTGCGTAAATCATTAAGTTATTATTTTTAGCTTATAATGTGGCCCGAAGATGGGTTTTGGTAGTGATAGATTTTGCTATAAAATGATAAAAGTTGTGAAAGTAAATGATGCCAACAAACAAATTGATTAATTATAATTATTAAAGAAATCATTAAGCATAATACTAATTAATAATCACTACTTGGTAATTGATGGCGCAGAGAGAATCACTTCAGATAAGAACATATAGCTCTGATCTATTACCAACAATAATTAATATATAATAAATATCTCCATTTGTGATTAATCATTGCTATGATTTCATCCACTAATCAATTTCAACCATTTTCTTTTTAAAAAATTTTATAATTTCCATAATTAACATGCGTTTTGTTAATCTGATATTGAGATTAATTATAAGGTAAGTGTGACGTTAATAGCAGTAATAAAATTTCACGCCCCACTCACAATTTTAAAGAATTTACTGATAATTGATCATGGAAGAATAATAATGATTACTACTATGAACACTTTAAAAGTAATAGAGGATCCATGAATGAACACTTACTCTTTCGGGGTAAGGTTGCAATAATTGACAAGATTAGAGATAAAATAAAAATAGTAGGAGGGGCAAGGTGTCACTCTTATAATGATTTGACTTTTGATTAAAATATGAAGAAAAATATCATCTAATCCAAATTAGGCTAGGGTTTCCAAACATCTCACCTAAATTGATCACTTTATGACTGCAATTAAATAGTGATGAAATCCAAAATTATCCTCAAAACTAATTGGGTTTCAGTGCAGGTAAAGGAAAAAAAATTTTGCATGATCCCTTCAATATTCTGGTTCGATTAATCCGGATTTTGCATCAAATTTACTTATAAAAATGCCAAAACATCCATTGTAAATATTTAAAGGTGCTGCATAGTCGAGATTCGAATATGCTAATCTTAAAATTTAAACACTGCAACTAAAAGGACCAATGGATTATAAAGGAAATTCTCAACTTCATAAGTCCACTTAAATGAATTAATGGAAAGGATAATTTAAGAATAATATGTAATTAATTAAGTTTTGACACCAAATATTTTCCATTGTGCTTGGTTGACTTGTTATTTTTGTTGCACCTAAATAAAATCCATCACTAAGGTGGAGTTTTCCTACTTAGTGGTGATTTAGACAAAAATCAATAATTTCCCCATCCTATAATCTCAATTGGTTTAAAAACAATTGGGATGAGATAGTATGGCCATCCCACTTAATTTTGCCTCATTTGGTGGATACCCCATCACTCTATTTTTATTAAAACTATCAATAATATTTCACATAAAACCCTAGCCAGTCTCTCTGTATAAATAAGTTAATCTTCTCCTCCTCCCCGTCTGTAAGACAATCACACAATTTCTTTGTTCAATCGTCAGGTAAATTAGCATGTGCATACATATATATAAATAATTTTTTTTAAAATAAATAATTTTAATTGACTTCTTATTTGAAAATTAGTTTCTTTAACTCAATTTTTGAGTAACAGTGAAAAATCCAATCTAGCTGATCGATGAGTGGAAGAATGAAGCATCTAGGGTTTGCTCTAGTATTTAGCTTGGTGGTGATGAGCTTTTGCATGGCTAGAGAGTTTGCTGTGGAAATGCATAATGAAGAGCAGCAAAACCTAGCTGAGGGGAAGGATGTTAATGTTGCTTATCCCGGCACCGGTTTGAACAACCACCATTACATCCCTAGACAGGACTTTGGCGGCGAAGCCGGAAATGGTGGCAGTGGCTAAGATCAAGCTAGCTAGCTGCTTAATTAATTAATTATGTGTTGATGATGAATATTTATTATGTTTTTTCATTTTTATTTTTACTAATTGTGATGTTTATATTCTCAATTATTTGTCTTTCTCAGTCAAATATTATGTAATGTAGTCTTAATTGAGTCTGGTGAAATTTTATATGGTGCAATCTATATATAGTAATAAGAAAGCAAAAATTTTAAAAAATATATTGTATATATATTTTATGCTTTATAATTAAATGAAACATGCATGAAGATCGACTCACTAATTATTTACTATTGGGGGATAGGATAGGCCTTCATGGGATGGGCCTCCAGCTTGACTTTCCAGGACAGTGGGCCATGAGGCTTCCCAAGGCTTCCCAAGGATAACTTTGCTTCCAACAAATATCTCAAAAAAAGAAGGATAAAAAACTTTCATTCTATGAGTTGATATTCAATAAATGATATCCAAATTCCTCATTTGAAATGAGTTTCATTACGCATATATATATATATATATATATATATATATATATATATATATATATATAGGGCTAAAAAAAACAAAATGTCATCAAACCGGTTTAGAAGACCGAGTCTAAATCGATTTTAATGGTTAATCAATCCAATTGGACTTAAGTGTGAATTTTAATTTTTAAAATTATAGCTAATGAACTTGAACTTAGATTTAAGTGTTTAGTTTACTGGTTGGTTAACAATTAACCGGGTTTATAAGTAATTTTACACACATATATGTATGGATCTAAAGATAATTGTTATACGTATCAGTTCATTTCATTTTTTGCAAGTAATTAATTTAAATTCGTATTGAGTAAGTTTACAAGAGCTGTTTTTAAATATTTCAAAATGTTCTCTAACCAAATTTGAAACATAAGACATATGATTAATTGAAAAGGAACTACTTTCACCTCATTTCATTCCTTGCAAGCAATGTTGCTTTATCTAAGGTCATTATTATTTTACACATATCAATTTATAATTGAATTAGTTCAAAAATAGCTATTTTACGCCAAAGAAAATCTCAATGCATTAGAACCCGAGAAATCTCTTTGCTTTTAACAATAATCGTGGATGTATGATAGTGGAGTTTACCTAATTGTAGTGCCAACGTTAAACATATAATGGACAATATGATAGAATTTCACTCAACTTAATCATTTTAATCCTTCTAATAATTTGAAGATAATATCCTTACCTTTCCAATTTAATATCAATTTGTATCATAAATTCTATGTATGTGTGTACATATATATATATATATATATATATATTTCATAAACTGGTAACGATAAATTTTAATTAATTACGTGGTCAACCCACTAAAAGATTTGGGCCATTAATTTAGTGGAGACCCCATCACGAAACATGTAATATTTTTGTAAAATACTTCATAATTAAAACCCTAGATGGGCACTCTATATAAAGAAGCAAAGATCTCATCACAATTTCACGTCTTACTTGCTCTTAATTCTACATGGGTAAGCATATCCTTTATTTATGAACATATTTTTCTTTAACTTAAAAAACATGGAAACTCTTAATAATTCTTTTTCTTTATTTTTGCAGGCAAAAGCCAAAGATCAGTGGAAGAAATGAAGATTATTTTAGTGATCTGTATAGGGATGGTTATGGTAGGATGCTGCCTGGCAATGAACAACAAGGATTTAGTAAGTGAAAAGATTGAATCTGATGATATAATTAGGAGCAGCCGCCGCCTTCTTGTTAACAACGAGCATGGAGTTGTTGATAAACCTGCTGAAAACCAAATAGACATTAATGGTCATCATTACATTCCTAGAAATCAATATCCACCACCTTAAATATACTACATATTCGCTACATCATATGGATATATATATATATATATATATAAAGTACTCTTCTTCTTCTAGTGGTTTGGGTAGTGATGTTACTATAAGCAGAAACTATCTTGTGTAATTTTCAGTATGTGAATAAATAAAAGATTGCTATTGTTTATGTAAGATTTAATTTCCTACACATCTGTTTTAGATTATGTTCATCAGCTAGAAAAAAGAAATAATTTCCACTTTATAAATATGAACTTAATTGTAAAGTTAATTTTTATGACAATAAATTATTAATTAGATTCTGAATAAAAATATCATACTGGTCTAGATTGCCTATCAAATATCAACTATCATAGTATCAAATTCAAAAGACTTTTGATAAGATTGACACAAGCATAATCGGGCGCTATATTTAATAAAAAAAAAATTTTAAAAGATTTTTAGTTGATCGCTATTTTTTTATTTAGCGATGAAATATTATATGTCACTAAAATTCTTCTTTTTGGAGTGTAAGTAACCGAATTAAATACCAATTAAGATTTGTCATTATTATCATTATTATTTGATAACAATCCGGAACCTTTAGTTGTAGTTCGAAACAATAGGCACTGTGCTTTAATTATCCAAGGTATCACCCCTCTTTTATAAGTTACTTAAAAAAAAAAAAAACGAACGATAATCTGACAAAAGACACTTTGACGGTCAAGTTAGTAGGTTTATAAGAAAGAGTTCTCACGTATTAGGAATTTTAAGATATTTATCTGATGATCTAATAACTGAATAAACATTTATCTGACTATCATAAATAGTTATTTTAAGTACTATAATGTATGTAACATCTCTTATAATGGTCCAAATCTTTTAATGCAATTGTCCGTTATAAAGAGTTCGGCATCCCAAACACCTTGTCATGACTAGTTTGGTTATCATTTTTAAGGGGCAAAAAAAAGAGAGACGTGAAAAGACGCATTTTGAATATGTGACTATTCAGTATTTTTCACATTCGTTAATCATATAAAATCGTTTGTTTTATTTTTTTCTAATATAGTTTCCCTTGCGTAAAGAATTAAGAAAGCTGCAAACCTGTATTTTTCCTTAAACAGATAAATTTATGGTTGAATATTGATATAAATATTATAATTAAGATAAGATTTCCCTACTTGTAGTGTCAATTAAAATGGAAGATAGATATTTCTCTTAGAGTATTATTTTTATTTTTGACATTCCAAATTGCTTTAAAGTTCTAATTCCCCATGATTTTATTAAACTATATGTTCCAATTTAATTTGACTAATTAATTTGGTGGAGGACCCATAACCAAATTTTATATTATAAATTATGATATAAATCATGTAAAATCCTAGATGACTCCCTCTATATAAACAGCTAGAAATTGCTCTTTCTCTTCACCATTGAACTTCATATCTTAATTCCCTCTCATCTTGTGTAAGTATATATATACACAAACTTTTCTTTTTCTTTTTTTAACTTAAAAAACAATATATAAAGGAAATTAATCGTTATTTTTATTTGGTTTTGGTGACAGTGAAAAACCAAAAGAAGTGCAAGAATGAAGGTTCTGGTGGTTGTTCTAGCCCTAATGATGTTGGGTTCTTGCTTGGCCGGAAACAAGAAAGCCGTACCTTTCGAAACCGATAAATATGGAGGATTCACCGGAGGTCGCCGCCTATTCAATGAGCATCCTGGGCTTAATAACCACCATGACATCCCCAGTAATGAATATGATAAAAAACATCCTGGTTATGATCAAAATGACCATGGCCAATAAGAGCTTCTTCATATGAAATTCTTACTTATATTGAGTTTATAAATTTATTTATGAATTGAATTAATAATAAGCCGTCATGTAAGTAAAATAATTTTTATTTTACAAATATATTACATGACTGTTATTATTAGTTAGTTTGTAAATGAATTTATGGTCATAGGCTCATAGCCAATTTATAGTTATGTACTGTGTAATAAAAATATCTGACTAAAATTGTCAATAGGATGAACCGAAACCAAAACCTATAGTACTGTTAATTAGGTGTTGGCCATCAAATTAAGTTCTAGTGCTTTCTAATTATGTGGCGTGTAATGAGGATTTTGATGCAGAGTGGATTTTCTTTCTTACTGTTGACGGAGTATTGTGATCTAAATAAAATCTTCTACTATTTCTAGATTTCTTATATGTTAGTAAGAAATTTTAATAAATATTTTGGGTTGTTAATATTATGTATGTTAATAATTATTAGAAATTGGTTTGGTGGCTGGTATTCGATAAAAAAATCCAATAAATTTCGGATCTGATTCCTTCAATTTGAATAATATTTTTATAATTAGACATTATATCTCTTTTATAACAAAAAAAAAATAGATATGTTAACGTCCATGCATATTAATATTATGTAAGAAATTTTAATAAATATTTTCAGTTGTTAATTAAATATTTTTGCTAAAAATAGTTTAGTAAAACGTCTGAAACAGAGAATATGGGCTAAAATGGTGTGTAGAGTCATACATAAAAAAAATTTAATTGGGCCAGACTCATATCCTTTTATGAATTAAATCAATAATTAGATAATATATATTAAAAAAAAAAAGTAATTTTTATAATGATTCTTATATTTACCAATTAAGAATTAATTTTTTACAAGAGAATGTATTATTTTATCGGTAATAAACTTGTTCTTGTTAAAAAAAAAAAATCATATACAGAGAATGCCAGTCGCGATCTACGACTATGACCGTATGAATTTTATGCTTAAGTTTATAGGTGGCAAGCATGGCCAGGTCCACTAGATTTGAATAGGATCAACTAGATTGAGTTATAAATAAATTAAAATTTTATCGATTATAAATGAGTTGAGTTATAAATATATCAAATTTTATGATATTTTTTTTAATTTTTTAATTTTTTTTCAATTAAAAATAATACAAATATAATCTATAAAAATAATTAATTATATAATTTTATATTTATATTTTTTTTTTTTGATAAGCTGATATTATTATTAAAGAGTCAAAATTACAAGTGACTTAAAAAAGCCATCTCAGGAACTAAAAGGAAAGAAAACAATGATGGCCTGGGCCCAACCACCACATTAAACCGACCAAATAGATTACAACCTATCCAAAGGAAATTAGATTCAGATCAATCCCAAAGCTGCAAATTCTGTAGCAGCTTAGTGCATCAAACCTGCTGATTCTCTTATAATCGGCACATCCACAAATCCAAAACCAAAGAAGTGGGGCACTAGATATATCAGGGGCAGAACATAACAATCACTACCCAGCTTCCCAGACTTCAAATCACAAATAATAAAACGAATTGCATCATATAACTGATTGAATCACCTTACAAATAAAACAGGTTACTATCAGATTGAATTAGAATCATTATGTCAATCAAAATTTGCCACATTTATTTGAGTTAGTGATTGTTTGTTTGGTTACTTTATTTTAAATTAAGGTTCAAAAATTCTAATCACAATCTACTAAGTGCAATCAATTAATTTTTATTGTCATCGTATATATATGCTTGTTATTGAAAAAATTTATTAGAATATTAAGAAATATTCGAGCGGTGAAAATGAGGGGTAAAGAATTATATTTCAGACAACTAGAAATAATATTAGGGCTCATTTTATCCACAGTTGCTAGATTTATACATTTATAATAATTAAAAAAAATCACAAAAAAATTATTGTACAAAAATATGTTAATTTATTAATTTTGGCATAGAAAGTTATTTAGTCCGGAATCTTACCAAAACCCACCGGAATGTACAATTGGCAAATCAATTTATAGATTAACTCCCATTTTCTACATATATTTGGACTACATTGATACTCCTAATATGTTTTTTTTTCATCTTTTTGAACTTCATTGGTATATGCCAATTGTATATTCCGGTAAAATCTTGATCGTTTTTCGGACAAAATGACTTTTTAGGCTAAAACGAATAAATTAGAGTATTCTTATTGTATAAAATTTTCTTTTGCCACTTTTCAGTTATAAATGAATAAGTATAGTAACCATAAATAAAATGGACACTTAATATTATAAACTGTGTTTTGACATCATAAAACAATAAAAGAGACATTATGAAAGTGGAATTTCTCTATTAATTGTGAAATTTCTCTTCATCACATGCTTTAAATGTGTTCATAAATGGAATAAACGGATTACAATTAAATTTTATTTAAAAAAAAATAAAATATAACTAAAAATTATCTCACAATATATACTATATAAATTAGATTTAAGTCTTATCATAATCTAAGCAACCCATTTTTAAATACCAGTAATCAATTCTATAAATTGATAAAATTTTAACTCTAATTGCTCTATCTTTGCTCCTTTTTACTGTTTGTGCATCATTAAATCCTTGTAAAACATTCTTAATATGGTCATTCCACTTTATCTTGCCTCATATGGTGGAAATCCCATCTCAATCCCATCTCAATAATAATTATTATTATTAATAATTATCTTATAGCTAGCTGCTAACCTTATAAACCCTAATTAGCTAGTTAGCATAGCATATGATTATTTGTAATGACGACGACGACGATTATTTGTAATGATGATGAGGATGATGATGATGATAACAACACTAATACAAGGCTTCTAGTTCTAGCTAGTAATTGAAGTTAGAGGTCATTTCATTCATTAATAATTCAAGTTTAAACATATATTTTTCAAGGATAAATTTGGTCCAGTCAAAATTAATTAGAGAGTTAAAACTTTTAAATGTTATATTATGTCTTAGTCTGATCCATCCTCTATATATATAGAGAGAGAGGAGGAGGATAATACATAAAAAAAAATCCCAATTTATCCATAGAGATCTATTTGCATATATATTTAACGGGTCAAATTGTTTGTCCGACTTTTTCAAATTGTCATATAGGTACATGATAATATCATTATTAATTATTATTAATTAGACCTGAATTAATCTTAGCCTAATGCTCAAGACAAGTCAAAAACTAGATGCTCAAGTTTAGGCGTGTGACAAATGGACATTCAAGGAGCTAGAGGCTCAGGCTGTCCAATCAGACAGACAAATTACGCTTTCTATCAAAATTCATTGACACACTTTAGCATCCATGCCTCGTACCTGCTCCTTGTCATATTGCCACTTGCCTGCTCTGATACCAAATCAGATCCACTTCTAGTAATCAAGTGACTTTTTACGTCCACTAAAAATAACACAAAACACTGTAGGATCAGATATTAAAATAACCCAAAACACTGTAGAATTAGATATTGAATACTTGAAACTCTCTTTACATTCTTTTTAACATTCACTAACTTGAGTTTCAGAATATTTATGTCTGGTCACACCGGACTTATCTTATTGCATATACAATTCTCTTATTGATTCGATCAGCTTATAAAAAACTATCATCCGATTTTATTTAACTTTTAATTTTTCAGAATTTATCAGTGTACGTGACAAAATAAAAATAAAAAGGGTGAAAAAAATGCACATTTACCACATAAACAGCTGAATTTGATTTTTTTTTCCTTCCTGAAAAATATTACATATAGTTTTTACCATTACATAAAGGTGTTTCATAAATTTTTTATTAATATAAGAGTAATAAAACATTTCATTAATTTGAGGTGTGGAAACTGTTTTCTATTCATATGTGGAGGGTGTTTTATATTTTAATATAGGAAAATTCTTGTAAGAAGCCCTTTAAACTAATTGGGATTTAGATATCGAAAAAAAAAAAGTACAAATTGGACTTTATCCTAACTTTGAAAGTATCTACATGCATTTACATTTTAAAAATATTATTAATCCAAACACTCATGAGTGTATAATACACAAGGACTCAAGAGTTGGGCCTAAACTTGATTAAATATGTACGTTTTCATATATTAAAAACTCCATAAGTATTTTGCTTCTTTTTAGATATATTTAGTGTAAATTGGAATTAATTTATTTAGTGTATATTTAGTGTAAATTCTTTTTTAGATATATATATATATACACACACACAATAAAAAGAATACTATTCTTCGAAGTGACTATATACTATTACATATTCATTTTGTCCGCAGAGAGAGATGGATGCTTGATGTTTAAATAGGCCTGTAAAGTATGGATATTATAGGCTATGTGGTATTTATAAGTATTGTCGAGGTTTTTTAGGTTAGTACCGTAAAAAGCTACCTAAAACTCATTTTGTTTCAGGCTTTTTTGATCTTTTCTTCTTTTTATATGATTGCAAGTTTCTGAAAGTTTTCAGCTAACGTTTTTTCTGCCTTCCAAGGAATTAATTTCAAATAAAAGCATTAATTTTGTTCCCAAATAAAAAAGTGCTAATATTTTATAATGAAAAAAATATTTTCTTAAAATTCTAATACGCATATTGTTCAGCTTCAAAACAGCTTTTCTTTTACGATAACATATCAGCTTAGCATGCATTAGTAGGAACTATATATACACAAATAAATCGAAGACTGAATACAATTTTAGTGTGAAAAGATCAATCTTTTTCCCAACCAATGCATGACACACATTGATTAAAGGGAAGCATTCTTTTTTTCTTTCTCCTCCTTTATTTGCAATCAAAGATAAAAGATATCAAATATCATAAATCAACCGAATCATATATCAAATATCATATATCAACCAACAAAATCATGAATCATTTGGCCACCATATTGCCTTCTAAGTTGATCCTCATGAGGCTGCAACTGCGTATGCTGCACACTTTCCACACCGTGCCTAAGGCCTAATGTAAGCGAAACAGCTCCTAATCCTCCCATATCAATCCCACTTCTTTGATATGGTAGATAATTCATTACTGATCCTTCCATGCTACTTGGAACTTGAAACTCTAATCTTGATCTTTTGTCTTGACTCCACTGCTCAGTTTCCATTTGCTCTCCACTTCCTGTGGAAGAGCCTGAGTACTCCAACTGCTTGTTAACCATTGAGCTTGAACAAAGATTGTTCAAGGCTTGTTCACGATTTGGATGCTGGCTAGTACCTTCTGCAGATTTCCCATCATTGTTCCCAGAACTCCTATTGGTTTCTGCTACACTTTTGGTTTCAAGATTATGTATTTCTTCAACCAGTGGCTTCCAAACCCGAACTCGGGCATTTATAAACCAGTTTGAGACCTACAAACAGATTCAAGAATGAGACCTTAAAGAGCCAGATAGAGAATCTTGAAATGAGGACAATGCTAATAACTTGATTTGATCACATCATCTCCCAAAGTGAGACAATATTGGCTTACTTGGTTCCGAGAAAGTCCTGTTTGAGTGGCCAGCATGTGTTTATCCGTGTCTGAAGGATACCTACAAGAGGAAATGTTGATGCATTTTGAGTTAAGAACACAAAATTACAGAAATGAAAGCAAGTATAAAAGACCGAGGAACTAACGGATGAAGAAAATGCTCGAATAGCCAAGCTCTAAGAATAGCAACTGCACGTTCAGGTAGACCTCTTTGGGGCCTCCAGACGTGTTGTTGGGGCTCAAAGAAGCTCACACTAGCCCCAGCAGATTTGAGCCTCTGTAAGCTTTGATCCATGTATCTCATCTTTGTTGTACTTGTATCACCTTTACTACAGCTACCGGCCACATTTGGCAACAACAAATCCTCCCCTAAGGCCCTTGTTACATGCTTGAGCTGATCCGATATAGCATGCTTTAGGCCTCGGAAGTTTCTTGATATGGTCTTAAGAGCCAAAGACACATACGGCGTAGCAGCACTAAGGCCTGCAACTGATTCGAACGACGAAGCCACCATTTGCATCTGCTGCTGATATTGCTTATACTTTCTGCGTACCTTTCAACAACACAATAAAGCCAATCTCAACAAATAAGATTTCTTGAAACAAGAATTCAAAATTGACAGAAAATTAATCATATAGAACTTGATGGCATAGATTTTAGATGATCCCCACGCGCTTTAACCATTACAGGCATGATTTAATATCAAGAATAACATATATAATTGAAATGTTTCAGGCAAAGTTGAATTTGTGCTGATATATCAAGATAGCTATTCTTTTCACAGCAATAATGCCGTTATCATTACATGACAGCAATTCTTTTATTTACTGAACTTGCATAAAGCGATTTTTTTTTTAAATGATTGTTTCACATGAACGTGTCCAATTTTAGTGATAAAGTGGACCATCAAGATCCTGTTGTTGTTACTTGAATTAACCTCTTGACCAATTCATCATTGCAACTATTCATAAAGCAGAAATCATAAAGTCTTTTATATAACAGTATAGATTCTTTTGTGAACTATAATAGCTTCTGCTGGTCAAAATTATTGGACCTTTGAACCGTAAAGTAAAATTCATAGGCATTTACATATTTAAAGTTTTACTCGAAATTCAAAACATTTCAAGATATACAATAACGTTACCAGAATAATCACAGGGACTGCAGATATAACATCATATTTGTACAGACTCAGATTGAAATAAAATTTTAAGCATTTAGGCAGTCCTATCCAATCTTTAGAAAAGCTAATGAAAATTCTATACTATGAGCTAAATGACTCGAAGACGGCCTTCCATCAGTTAGCTCAAAGATAAAACGTTAAGCTGAAATCCATCGTAAGCATTGAAGGAGTTCTGCTGAAGCATTGGCTATGCAAATAATCTTACAGCTAACAATTAAAATGACTCAACATGCGAAAGAAGATGTTTTGAGAGCGGAAATGAAACCTAATTCAAAGGACGAAGAACATATGATCCATATTTCAATTTTTTGATTCTATGAAAGAACTATATTTTACTAGGCTTCAAGTCTAACATGAAATCTGATGCTTTACATACCACAAATTGGCACAAAAATTTCTATCAACTTAACAAGTTGAAGTCTTATAAAACGAAGCCTAATAGAAATTTTAGCGTCAATTAGTGGATGCAAATTGGCATAAAAACAGCTAATTTCATTTCACATATTTCACATCATATGGGAAAATTGTGACAACACACGGTTGACCTAATCAAATTAGCAACTAATCATCTAAAGCACAAGTGCTCAACAAAAGCATGCCAGAGAGATATCAACTGCTAACAAGCATCAATTTCTTGTCATAATAATGATTATCTTCCTTTTACCATAAAAGCTTAAGGGTAAAACATAATCACCGCACCATTGCTATTTCAAATAATAAGCAGCAATATTCATCACAAAATTAAACATGACCAACCTCCTCTTGCATATAAAGCAGCTTTGCCTTCTTCTGTTGATACTCCGGCCTGTAAGATTCCCCAAAAGTGCTCGGGACACCAACGTCCACATCGTTAGTAGCGTAAAATGCAGCTGATGAGAAGCCAGAATTGTGGCTGATCTTAGCTCCAACCTCTGCATCACCTGCATTAACACCATCAACAGAAGCTAAACAGCTACCTTCACTGCACATTCTTGCAGCAGACCCCTCCATCGTTCGAATAATTTTCGAGCCAGTTGCATTGCAAAACTCATCTAATAGCTCCTGAGCTGGTTTCAAAAACCTAGATCCTTGTAGAATTGTTGCATATCCAGTAAAAGGGCCGAGAGGACCGGCATTTCGAAGAGCAAAATTACAAGTACTCCCCATCATTTCATTCAGAGATTTTCCAGTACTACTTCTACTGATAATTGATGGCCTAGTAGGCATTATTGGGGGCGAATTCGAATAATTCGGCTTTACGAGTTTCGGTTCTTTGAGAAAACTAGACCTTGATTGCAAATACTCAGATTCATATCCTTCTCCAAACTGGGTTATACTCCCTCTAGAAGGCGGATTTGATGATAGAGATAAAGATAAACCTTGAGTATTAGAATCACTAGCAATGGCAATATTAGTCCTCAGTTCTTGATCATTTTTCCTCGTAAGTAGACCAAGTTCACTGCTCCAAGTATTGACACCATCAACATATAAAGCAGATGATTCATGGGTATAAGGTGGAGTAACAACAACATCATGGATTGAGTTGTGATAAAGTGAATCTTGACCAGGAATTTCTTGAAATCCATTATAATTAGGCTTCAAATAATGAACACTTGCCCTTGAATTATTTGACATGACATCCCCAACAAACACAGCTTTCTGATTCACCATCAAGTCATAACTTTGATGTGAACCAATGCCTCTCCATTGTGGGTCACTAATACTGACCTTAGATGAAGAATTAAAATTAGAAGAAATTGGATTAGACATAATGTTAGCGAATGAAGAAGAAGAAGAAGATTCTACAAGCCTATTTTGAACACCACCTAGTTCTTGACCAACCATTAAAACATTAGAAGTAGTACCGAAATTGAGCATTTCAGAAGAAAACACAGAATGGACAGACAAGTTCTCCCAATTGTTAGGGAAGTCATCTATTTGGTTTGAACTAGGATGTTGAATTCTGAGCTTGTCTCTTCTGCTTTGTTGCGCTACATGTGATTCATGTCTCAAACACCCACTGTCCATCTAATACTACACAAATTCTTTCATCAGCTACCTCTAGTCCTCTTGGAGCTCATAAAAATCGAATCTTTTAAGTGAAAATAATCCATGTCAGCAAGACCCATCAACCTCCTCATCCCATTTTCCAATACTCATCAGTTCCTACAAAGTTCAAACAAATAATCAGAGGCTGCTCTTCCTTGTACCTATAGAATAACACTAGAGAAAGAGAGAGAGAGAGAGACAGCAACCATCAAAAACAAGCAAACAGTTCAAAAAATCTTTCATTATCTGTTACTGATAAGCATGAACCAGCTTAAACAAAAACGAAGCTTAAAAGATAACACAAACACAATAACTCGTATAGAACTCTTCATTTATTTTTTTACTTTACGTCGACCACTATTAACCCTAGTTTGTCAAAAAACCAAAAACCATGAAAACCTCGTATTATCGCCATGAAATATCGAAACTGAAAACTCCAAGATATAGATCTAACCACATATAAATCTTCAAAAATAGCTCCTTTTTTATAACTATGACCTTGGTAGGCATAGTTATTTAAGAAAAAAATAACAAAAAGACCAAAATGGAAAAATAAGCAGAATAAAACAATATATATATATATATATATATATATATATATATATATATATATATATATATAACTATGAAAAGTTTTTTAAAATATATGAAAAACCCGAGAAAGAAGAAATGAAAGATAACATGAACACTTAAATAACAAAAATTCAATTTTTAAAGGAAATTTGTAGTTTGTATTAAAAAAAAAAAAAAACAATTTGAAGCTTGCAGTTAATGATTTACCTTTGAAAAAATATTTGTTTATTCAGAACCAAATCGTGAAACTGATTCAATAGGTCGGAGAACGGTGGAAATTCGCCGGGTAGATTCCCGCGAAGGACTTGAAAAATAAACAAAAAAGAAGATGGCTTAACTTGGAGTGGACACGAAAGAGGTGGAGGACAATTATTGCAAAGATTTTTGATAATTCCGTTAGTGTTAACGGCTAAAGCGCGCTTAACTTTTTTGAAGCAGACACTGAGGTGTGAGGCGTTAGAATTAACGGCGAGAAATATTGTCACGCTCGTGAGTTTAATCTTGTCTCCCTATTGGGACCCTTGGGTCGAAAATTTCACACTTTCTTTGAAATTTATATCAAAAGTCGGGGCGTCCTTCTTTTGTGAAACACCCCTAATTTTTTAGCTTTATTACGGAACCGCCATTTCTTTGGTTCCTAAAATAATTCATCATTTCTTTTAGTATATATCATTCTATTTTGCAAAATTGCACTTAAATAGCCGTGATGCAATGCAAGTCACGCCTCTTTATAATATTAAATATATTTAAAAAAAATATGATTAAATATACAAAGAATAAACAAATTAAATTACTTTAAATTTTATAATATAGTCAAAATATCATAAAATGTAATTTATTTGATATAACAATTAAAAACGATAATGAAACGCTTCCATATAGGTAAAATATTCCTAATGTTATTTAATTTTCGCACTAACACATATATCTTAATAATTTTATTTTTATTTATTTCTTAATATTACTTTTAAAAATTAGATAAAAATTTAAGAATGTTTTAGTAAAAATAAAAAAAGTTTTTCTCCACTTGATACAATCACATTCTGGTAGATAACATATGGCACCTAAAGTTTTAAGTAGCACCATCTTTATTGATAACACAGTAAATACCATCTGCTTTCAGGTTCATGGAATCGGGCCAAATATTGGCAAGGCCCAAGGTCCACAAGTCGAAGCAAACAGGCACGAGCCCCAAGAAAAACCGATCGGACGACGTGACATCCCGTCCCATCAGCCGCCTGACACAAGGCAGTACTCATCTTAACCTCCTGCTCGCTGTCACTTCGCCGAATACCTACTCTGACAGCCAGAGATCGCTCCCTTAGGCACTCAAATGCCCCTCAACATCTCTTATAAATAGCCTAGCCAACGATAGCCTCAGGTATTGAACCTTGAGCACTCTCTCTCTAAGTTTTCTCTCTATAAAATTACTGATTTAAGTTTCGGAGTGCTTACGCCCGGTCCAACCGGACATTCTTCCTTGCAGGTCGCTTTCATCCGATTGGCCGTTCCCTCCCTCTCCAGATAAAGACAATTCAGGCTTTATCATTTATATACCAAATTATTGATCAAGTATAATATAGAAATTTATTTTTTTTTTATATACTATACATTATTATTAACTGCGTTTATAAGCAATGCAAACTGGATTTGAACAAAAACTATCTAAATTTATATACTTAGGCCAGCAAGCAATTAGAGATGGAATATCAGGATGATTTTTGTTTGTGGATTTGGTCAAATTTATTGCATTCTTAACTCGATCTCATTTTAATTCATAACTGGAGTTAATTTCTATTTCATATAAAAACTAAAAAGCATATATTTATATGTAATATTCTAAGATTAGCTCTATTATTAAAATAACTATGAAATATATTTAAAAATTTAATCATCTAAATTAATTTAGTTTTTTTAGAAGCAAGAATCGATATAGGTATACTACTTCATCCATTCCATATTAAGTGTCCATTTTAAGTATTTTACTATAATTAAGAAAAATCATTAATTGTTCTTAAACTTTATTAATTTTTCTTTTGAAAAAAATGATTTTCATTAATTACTTTATTTTTATCCTCACTAAAGTAGGGATTATATTATTTGGAACAAAGTATATAAAATTAAAATTATCTTATTTTTCTAAAATGACACTTATTTTTGAATAAAATTTTCTTTTAAAATTGAATTGAGAAGGTAATAAAATTCAATATTAGGATAATTTCATTCAAGGATTTCTTGTATTTCTAAATTAATAAGAAAATGTATTCGGATTTAAATTTTCTTACACATAATAAGTAGGTAGAAAGGCCAACTGAACCTCTCTAATTTATTTTAATAGTCAAATAACTTTTTTATAATTTGAGTTGGCCAATTATCATCTAATTTAAATGACAAATTACTGAACGATATATTTATAGCAAATTGAATTACAGTACATATATAACTTCATTTTAAGAGTTAATTATAAATTTAGTCCTAAACTCTTCTTTAAGACGAACATAAAGAGCTATTTTCAACCTTTTAGCCTATTGGATAATGATTTCATTTTTGTTTTTCAAATTGCTGAGTGGTGAATTTCATTTCACTTATTTCTTCTTTTTTTTCCTTTTTTTCTCTTTCAAACAGTTTTAGTGGCGAATTCTATTTGTCGTTTGTACTTTTTCTTATTGCTAATTATTGTTCATTTAACTTTTAGAGTTCCAGTTCATTATAATCATTTTAATGCACACTTTTTAGGATTAGGCTGCTATTTTAATTTAAATTGGATGTATTTTTCTGTCAATTTAATAATAAATAACATAGTTTAAGAACAATTGTATTAAGTACTTAATTTTGTATTTTTTTTTCTATTTTTATGCATTGATTATTAACCTATTTTAGTATTTTTCACTTGTTTTGTAACTTTTATCATTGTATGATCAAAATGGTAAAAATTGAGCAAATTATAACTAATTTGAGCTGATTTTGAGTAGCCATGAAAATTCAAATAAATTTAAAAGTAAAAGCTGAATTTGAAATTTGTTTTGCCCAAGGCTGAAGGGCAAAGGGAAGTATTTGCCTTGCCTAAGGGAGTCGCGACACAAAGTACCAACTTTATAATTTTTAAGTGCGAAATTAACCTAACCGCCAAGTGTACTGAATCTGATTTTTAGGATTAATTAGGTTTTAATTTATGAGATAAGGCAGTATTTTTAGAAAAATTAAATTACATTTAATATTTTTATTTTATTTTTCAAGTTTGCATAGGAATCAATGACTGACCTAAATTTTTTAGATTTTTTTTTAAAAAAGACAAATGGATAACGTGAACAGTAATTTTGGTAGCCACCGCCATTGTTCTTCCATCTCTGTAACAAGAATTTACTTCTAGTTTCAATTTTATTTTATTTTTATTCATGGCCATGAGTGGCTAACTCTTTTTTTTCTAGTTAAAAGTTTAATTCAAAATTAAAACTCTTCATTACTGTGATATTGATCTTACTTATTTTTCTTTTTTAATTTATGTGATGTTCATGTTATTTATTGTAATTTAGGAAAATTTTATCTCGATTGTTATTTATTATTTGCACAATAAGAACTCATTATTCATTTAATTAAATAACATAGCAATATTGAGAAGGATTGTTGTATTAAGTAAATAAATGATTTGTTTTAAATCAATATCTCTGAGAAATTGGTTAACTTATGTCAGATTTTTCTAATTTATAAAACTATTAATAAATTAAATTTTGTCGCTGAGAGATGATTATGGGTTAATTATAATCTTATTTGATTTGCCTATTAATACGGAAATATTGGTCGGGAGCGCGAAACCGACGACTATAACTGATCCATTGCATGTTTTTAGAGTATTTTCTCATCTATGATCAGTAAATTAAATCACGAGCCGCGAATACCTTTAACTGGAGTTCATTTATTTTTTATTTTTTTATTTTTTTGTATTGTATTTGTTATTATTTTGATTATGTATTTTTATTCTTGATTTACAAAATCCCATATTTTATTTTTATTGTTTATTTCTAGTAATTTAAAAAATTAAAACTCGACCAATCTATATAAATTCGACTCTACTCATCACTATTTACAAAATTTTAGTTAGAGTACGAATTTTATTTTTATTGGTTTCGACACTCATCAAATTTTATCATAATAAAAATAATATTACTATTTATATTGTATAATTTGATTTTTTTAATGAGAAAATTAAAAAAGAAGAAGAAGATGATGATCATCTTGAATGAGAGATATATCTAAATTCTCTTCAAAAGCCTCAACTTATGCATACATACCTATACACAATCGCATCTCTTAACTGATTTTTTATTCAATTAAACATTTTACATCTAATTTTTATTTAATTTACTGCTATTTAACTGAAGACTTAATATTTTCTAACCAAATGACACAATAAAAGTAAAAACAATTATTGATTCAATTTATGAACCTGCTTAATCCCTCAGCCATTGTACTATTTAGTATTTTCCAATTAAGCCCTTAAAATATACCTTTCTTTTACTCCATCAATAATAGTAATTTAAATATTTTTTTTTTTCATATTAGATTGTCAATTGGCTATTGTACTTAGCGATTTAAAAAGGACCATTTCAACCTAATAGCAAAATTACCGACATCTATAATATTAAGGGTTAATTATGCAAGTGATGATCAAATTTTATAACTTATAACTAAATGATTATAATAAAATAATTTGTAATATAAAAATTATCAAATTTTATTTTATTTTAGTTAAGGTAAAAATGATCGAAAATTTAATTTTTCATCACCGAAACGTCAAGCAAGTATGCCACATTATCAATGAATTTCTAGAATGCGTCCAGTCAGCATGCCATGTGACTCGGCTACATGAAGAAATTAACGCGTGAGTAAGTACACGCGTCTTTTTGTACTGATAACGTGGTACGTTTGCGTTGCGCTCCGGTGACGAAAAATTAATTTTTCGATCATTTTTATTTTAATTGAAATAAAATAAAATTTTAATAATTTTTGGGTTACAAAATATTTTATTATTATTATTTAATTATAAGTTCCAAAATTTAATGACCACATACGTAATTAATCTATAATATTCAATTCATATTTCATAGTTTTTTACAGTGGTATAATCATTTTTGAGGATTATGTCAACAAATGCTATACTTCTTGATGCAATTATCACCCCCATAAATTTCTCCATTTCAATGATTTTTTTACAATTACATTTTTTTTTCACAGAATTAGTAAAAATATAACTATAATCAATTTAAAAATTTAATGACCACATACGTAATTAATCTATAATATTCAATTCATATTTCATAGTTTTTTACAGTGGTATAATCATTTTTGAGGATTATGTCAACAAATGCTATACTTCTTGATGCAATTATCACCCCCATAAATTTCTCCATTTCAATGATTTTTTTACAATTACATTTTTTTTTCACAGAATTAGTAAAAATATAACTATAATCAATTTAAAAATTTGTTAAATTTTTAATCGTTTAAACTATAAATAATTTTTTTATATTTTAAAAATTAGTTGCATAACAAAAAAAATGATACATAAATTGATTACAAAATCTATTGGATTGGATGGACTAATATGAATTTATTTTTTTATATAAATTTTTGGAGTGAATCAATATAAGATTTAAATTCCGATGAAATAGAAAAGTAATCAAATTTTGAAGCGTTTCAATTGCAAAAGATCATTGGCTAATGTGAATTCATACCGAGCACAACAGTGAGAAAAAATGGGATTAAGATGAGTTTTTTATTTTATAAATTATTTGAAATACTCTGATTTTGCTTTAAGTTATTTTTATTAATTTTTGTTTTAAAATAATTTAAATAGAATATTTTATCATTACAACGATAATTAATTATATAATTATATAATATCACATGTTATTTCAAAAAATCACGTATAACTGAATTTAAAAATAAAATATATTTATTTTAATAAATTTGACACACAAAAAAAATCATTATTTGAAAATTACACAGACAAATCACGTTGTTATTAAGAAAATTGGCGAGGTGGGCAAAGTGGACAAGTAGTGGACAAATAAAAATGATAATTTTTCTTAAAATATTCAAAAAAGAAAAAAGAAATTTGGAATAAAAGGGAGGGTGGGTGAAGCAGCCAATCAGAATACATGCATTAATAACCTACATGTCTTTGCATGGCTACGGGCGGTTGTTGTAGGGCGGAACACGGCGAAGGCAGAGGAGGCGGAGGACAGCCCTTCCCTACTCCCCCTCTCGCCTGCACCACAAGACTACTGAGTAGACAACACTATAAAATGTACGGCCAAACTGGAGATTACGTCACCTGCCGGTTGCCCACCTGGGGTCTGACACCTCTTTGAATGTCCTCCACCGCCAGATCTTTTGCTTGGAGACAATGTTTTATTACCGATTACCGATAAAAAAGCCGGTCATCACTGTACGGACACTCTCTTTACTCCTACTTGTTCTTATTATTAAATTAAATAAAGACACCAACAGCAGTGCAGATTTTTTTTCGTGAGGTAATCACGACCGTTGGATGCATCTGTGTCTTTTTGTTCTCTAGAATGTTATTAAGACCAAAGATATTGTTCCATCATTTGGTGGTATTAAAGAGGTAATAATAGCCGTTGGATTAATATATAGTATTAAAATAAATTATATATTAAGTGATAACAGTCCAATCAAAAGGATGGGGATGATAAATATAGGGCACTGCCCTTCTGCTGATTACTTCTGATGGGGCTGTCACTCACTCTTTTGCAGGTTGCTCTGTGACCCACGTGGCCCCACCCATTATTTTTGTGAATATCAGAATATTATCATCAGATTTCTTGCTTTTTTTTTTATATTATAATAATATGTTTTCGTAAATTATGAATAAAATGTATATCATTAATATTTCATTTTTGGGATTAATACATAACTGTTTCCAAAATTATTACCCACTTAACCAATTTAATGTCAAATTATTTATTTTAATTTATTAAAAATGGCATATTACCCCTATAAATATATACATAACACATCATACGATATTTTTAACAGGATAAAAAATTTTATTTAAATTTATAACAAGTTCATAAAAATAATATAATATTTTTTAATTGAAATAGATATGATATGATTAGTAAACTATAAAAGAATCTACAGAAGTAATTTGAGAAGGTAAAGGTAGAATTTTAACCCTGAAATTATTAAATACGATTCTTGTTTTAACAAAAAGATCATCATCATCATCATTTTCATTTTAAGGTATTGGATTTTTTCACTTTAAATCATGGTTAATTTAGGTAGATGGAGATCACGAAATACAGAATTTTATTGCAATTATTTCTTTTTACTAAAATTCCATCAGAATCTATTCCAAATAAAGGATGCTGAGGTTGCAGCATTTTTCTTGTTTTATCGGAGTAGTTTTCATCTGGCTAGAGGATGAAAATCCCAACTTCCTAACTCTTAACTCTCAATTTAATTTTATATACTTTAAGTTTTACGTGCATTTCTTAAAATTAATTCACAATTTTGTAGCTTCTTTATGTACTCTTATAAAAACCAAAAAAAAAAAAAGTCTAATTTATGCATTAAATTATTCGCTGTAAATAGGAATGAGATGAGGTGATGAGTATTAATTTTCATTTAATTATATATTTTGAATTTGAGTTCTGAAAATGAATTTTATTTTTATAGATATATCAGTTTAATTTCAAATACTCAATGAATAATTAAAAAAATTGTTGCGTTTCTTGAACTAAAAATTTTAATTAATATACTAATCCTAATTAAAAGCCAAATATTAAAGAAAGAATGAAAAAGCATTTATTTCCCTCACTTGTTGCAATAAACACTTACATCAAATCTACTGAACTTGGGTGAAATTTGGATGGAGTTGGTTGGTTGGTTGGTTGGCAACTACAAAATCCAACATCCCAAACAAGGACATAGTAAATGAATGGCTAAAATGCCCCATTTCTAAAAATTTGCCAACACATGCCTATTGTACGTATAACACCTTAAACTTCACATGATTTTTTTTTTCTTTTCCTTTTGATAAAGATACGAAAACTGATTTTGATATTATTTCTTGACACTAATTACTTGTGATGATAAACACATTTATAAAAAAAATATTTCAAACGCTTTCATGATAGGCAGAAGCACACCTAACAATTTAGGGTGCGTGGGTAGAGATTTTTATTTTTTATTTTTTTTTAAATAAAATTAAAATATGTTCGACAAATTTCTTTTCATTTTAATTTTTGTAAACATTTTAAAAAATAATTTTTACATTTAAAACAAAAAATAAAAATTTTCAAAATATAATTATTAAAATTTTACTATTTTATCCTTATTATTACTACGGCCGCTACCACCACCACACTGTCGTCATCGCCACATTCACATCGCCTCCATCACCACAACCACACTACTGCTGTCGTTGCCACCCCCATGCTGCCGCCGCCGCCGCCGTCGCCGTCCCCACAACTACGCCGCCGCCGAACCATAACCACATTGCTACCGCCGTCACCACTATATCACTGCTGCTGCCACTGCCACCATCAAAATCATTATTATAATGTATATGAACAATTAAAAAATATACATGAATAATTAAAAAATATGATAAAATTTTTAAATATATAAAACAGTTTTATAAAAAATAAATAATAAAAACTAAAAATAGTCTTTAAATTTTAAAAATAAAAAATTAAAAATCTATAATTTTACCAAATACACCCTTAATTTAGTGGAATAAAAGGTACAGCGATAAATAAAAAATAGAAAAATTATTTAAATATTATAGTTAGATCAATTTAAAAAAAAAAAATTTACAGTCTTTTTTTTCTAATTTTTCTCGGTTCTGAACAAGTAACCAGAGCTAGCTACTCCCTTGATGATAGAATTTTGACATAATTATTGATAATCAAACTATACTACTTGGATTCTTTAAGCTCGGCCTGATTTGAACTATTGTCCAAATGTTATCTGTGTTACAAAGTCAATTGTAATATATAAGCATTATTTCATCAGTGACATATTATTATTAGCCGTTATCTAGTATTAATGATTTGACTCGTTCAATACAATACATTTAATTATTTTCCGAATCTTAAAATAATTATCGTTCTAAAAAGGTTTTTTTTTTTGTCTAAAAATACTTGTTATATTGAGAAGTTGAATGAAACATTAATTATCTTTTTTCATATTTAGCCCTATCTTTTTCCATGTTTACCCCATTAATTATTTTTTTAATTTTATAAATTATTTTCCTCTCCATTTATTATCTTTTTTCCTAATCAAATGGTCAACATTATATTAAATAAGGCTATTCTGGTGAACTCATTATAAATTCATCTGAAGATAAGACTATTAATTAGATTTCTTAATATGGGTAGATAAATTTTAAATGACAATTATTTCAAACAGAGAAAGTATTATATAAAAAATCTTAGCTACACATGATAAGCTCTTTGAACTCATATATACTTGTGTTCTCTTTGCCACATCTCTTTTTCTACACTAACTTGATTGTCATGCAGTCTTTCTTCCTTGAAATTCACCTGCGTTTTTCCTTTTTAAGTCATCCAAATTTTTTTAGGGAGTGATGAATTATAACTCTGTACTTAATTCGTTTTAACTTATCCGCAGAACATCAACGCCAATAAAAATAAATAAAAAATAAAAAATTGTCCATTTTTGAGAAAAGAGTAAACGAATATTCAAGTCCTAATGATTTGAAAAGTATTTCAATCCATCGCATACATACAATTCCTGTAAAGAAAAGGTTTTTAAAGGTTATTAAATGTCTAAATATTTAAAGTCACGTGAAATAGTAAATGTGTATATAATATTTGAAGCTTTAAATATATTATACTATGATATTTATGCATGTTTACATATACAGTATGATAATAATTTATTTTTCTGTGAGAAAATCAAAACAACTGCAAAAGGAACAATCGCAGCCTGACGTGAGCGCTTCCAATATGGCGTCACTCTCTGGGCGTCACTACAGAAACCCTAAGTAGCTTGTCTTTGGCTTTTTAGGGTTCCTATAATACTATTTTCTCTTAACCTTTTCCCAACCATTTTATTACAGTATATTGATAGAGGTCATGTCTTTAAGCTTTTGCACCTTGTTTTCCTACAAATTACATGTCTGCCATAACCCATCTTGTTTTGTTCACTAAAAAAACCAAAGAAACTTGATTTTTATGGAAATATTTAGCAGAATTGACACTATTTGCAGTCTGAGTTATCTCTTAGTTTTCTACAGTTTAAATAGTATGCATTAAGATAAAAAAAAAAAACTTTTTTTTTTTAATTTGTTTTTGGATAAGATGAATAAATAATTTAAACTTATTGTGATTTAATTTTAACTTACATTTAGGATTTTTGTGCCCAAAATAATATAAAAAATTTAGCCTAAATTTATTTTTAACAATTCTAAATAATACCTTCCTCAAAAAAATATTTATTAATTCTTACGTACTAAGTGTTTTTGTTTTTTCAATAATGGTCAATTATCTCAAAATGACATTTTAACGATCAAATTAGTCCCAAAATAATAAATAATTGAGTTTCACTTCTCATTTTCCTTTATGAAAAACAATAGATTATTAATATTAAAAATTTTTGTTATAAAAAAAAATATTAAAAATTTTGTTTCTTTTAATCTTTCATATTTATGCAATTTTTATCTAATCGCTAATTGAAAATATTTACTCAGATCAAAAATTATAATTATTTTCATTAATTAAACCCTAAATTATCATGTATATGTGGAGTAATTTTTATTATATATTTATCACTAATTTGATGTAGTTAAAAGAAAAATTCTAAATTTACAACGGTGGCTATATTTTCGAAAAGCAAAAATACAGAATTATTATTATTTTTTAAGCAAAAATGCAAATTTCGCTTTCGCCTGTTTCCGTTATTCTCCCAATAAATCAATAATTTTAATATTTTATCATAGTGATTGATTAAAATCATTTTTTAAAAATCTAAATACAAGTAAATTAAGGGCTAATTCCATGAGCAGGCACTGATATGCGTTTAATAGAATATATAAAAATACAATTTTCTTAATTCCAAACGCGCTATATTAATTTATGCATGTACCGAATGAATTCTTTTAAATTAATGGAGTTAAATTAACTTTTCAAAATTACCTTAGGTTCATTAAAATTTCAAAGTAAATTGATTACTTTCCATCTGCTGGGAAATTAAAAAGAATATAATTTATGGGAATCTCATAACAATTACATATATTATTTAAAAATTAAAAAAAAAACCAGTAACAGTTTCTTTTCAATTTCCCATTCCTCTCACAAAGTTGAGCAGTGATAGAAAAAGCAGATAAAACAAAGGGGATAAAGTAAGAAAACAGTAAAAAATAAAAAATAAAAATTTTCACCCTTGCATTTTCTAGGTTTTGCGTAGGGTTAGGGTTACACTTGTACTTGAAATTGGAGGAGAAAGAAAGATAGGAAAATTGACAGGCTGATTTCCATTGACCATTCATGTGCTATATGAAAAGAAAGAAAGCATCGATTACAAATAAAGATATACAAGAACAGGGCCCCCCCCCGCCATTGTCTCACAGAATATATATTTCTATATTATATTATTATATTATACATAAATAAATAAATATTCTTCGGTCATGTGTATATATTCTCATGTCATGTGATCTCTTAAATTGGGTGATGGACAACCTAACACAATATCAATGAAAAAATAGAGATATCACTTATTCTTGCTGTTATCCCATCAAGAAAAAAAAAAAAAAAAAAAAGAGAGAGAAAAGAAGAAGAACCTAAGCATATATTGCAAACAAGCTGTGAGTCAGCGAGTGAGTGACACTTGAAATTTCAGAACATAGCCGGATCTAAAAATATAAAAATATTAATAATTGTTTTAATAATCCTCCCTAACAAGTAGAATTGAGTTGCATCAATAATAATTTTTTAAGGGACTCAAATGAATAAAAATTGATTTTCAAAAGACTGAATGAAAGAAAACTTTACAATCTATTTTTTTTTTTCCATGTATTCCGCTTTAAATGTAAAGAAATGTATTAAGTATTTTCATATATATTATTTATAAAAATATAATATTATTTACAATAATTTATCATTTAAAAAATTAACTTTTAAAATTAAATTAGACGTAAATATATTAATGTTTCTAAGGGACTCATTGAATAAAATTTGATAATTAAAAGACTGAATGAAAGAAACTCGTAATTTTAACCTTTTTCTCAATTATTTTTTTTTAAATGCTTTAAGTATTTTTAATTTTTGCTCCCAGAATTTAGTGGTGGGATTCAATTGAATAATGGCAAAGCATTTTTTTTTTCAAAAAAGTGAATAAATAAAATTAGATGACAAGACAGAAGAAGAAAAATCAAAATCCATCGTGTCATTGCAAGTGAATGTTGAAACATGGCCACCTTTGGAAATTGTTTTGGCTTGGCTTAGTTCTGCTTTTGTTGAAGAAAAATTTATGCATATTATATACTTTCTCTATCAAGGCATAGTATGCTTTATTTAGATATTTGTTTTTGTTATTTTAACTTTTATTTTTTTATGGGAATTAATAAAATGGTATTATAATGATGAAGGGGGAATTTGGGTGGTCCTTTATTTATCTTTTTACTGTTTAATTTACACAAAAATAATACATGTTTATTCATGGGAGAGAGGATATTGTTACATTTTTTTAGTGAAAAAATTACCTCAATTTGTCCACTTCCACATCAAAATTTTGTTGCTAATAATTTCATTTTTCACTATTAAACTGGAGCAGAGAATCTCAAATTTACATCCATATGTAGCAAAACATCCTCTTGAAAATCATTTTCCATTTTTTAATGTAAAACCATTTGTGATTTTTATTATTGAAATAATTAATTGAGATGTAAAAATTAAATTTTACTTTAAAAAAATGAAATTTATAGTAAAACTTCTATAAGAAAATATAAACTCAGCCGACATAAGAAATTTTACAGTAATACGTACATTTTCTTATCTATTATACAATGATAATCGAGTACACAACTCTAAGAAATGATGATGTAAAACTGTATTTGAACAAGATTCTATTTTCATTTTCTTTAGAATTTTGATTTTTTTTTTTAATCTCTCATCTTTTATTTATGTGTATGGATGAGTATTGATAGTACTCTAAACCTTGAGTACTCAAATATAAGTTTTAATTATAATCAATATCGCTATATTTGAAATTAAAATGCCATTTTTTAAAACATTAAACTATCAGAAAATGTCAAATGATTGTCATTTGAGAAGCAAATTTGCTCTATTTTAATAGGTTCAAGGACAAATTTGCTCCATTTAAAAAAGTTTATGGGCAAAATCATTCTATTTCATGTACGTAATGGCAAAAACCGGTAAATAAAATAGATTTAAAGATAAATTTATCAATTTAAAAAAAAAACCTTATCTCTAAAATTATAAAACATAAAATAAATATTTTGTTACATACTCTGCCAGAGGCACAGATTTTGACTAGTTAGGAGTTAATGGAGGAGAACCCAAGGAATGAGGTAGAGGAGTACCTTATGCATAGGAAGGCCGAATCAAATAAAGTCAATTCAGAATTCAATTTAAATACATTTTATCGTGTGGCATTTAAAAATTATGGCTTAATACATACTCAACTCATTTCACTAATTGCGATAATTTTTATTTATTTTTTATTTCATTTAAAATGAAGATGCGTGAAGCATGCATGGAGTAGTCACATGCTTCTTCTATTCTTTTCTTTAGCACAATGAGACTATTATGGACTTGAACCATAAATCTCTTCCATTAAGTAAATCATCACATCTATGGTCCAACCAATTGAAAGACAATCAATAAATTCCTTTTGGGAGAGATTCATCATTTTGATACGCAGTATACAATTATTCATTATATTGCGCATCAAATTTCAAGAAGTATTAATTATGTATTACACTATTTTACCTTTATGTATGAAAAAAAGAGATAATTAATAAAATAAGAGTTTATAATTATAGAGAAGTAATAAAAGGATATTTTAGTAAATTATAATGAATATTTTATAAAATTAATGTTAATCATAATTTTTTTTATCTGTATGAAAAGCTGAAAGTTATCGCGTTAAATAAAACGAAGAGAGCATTTTCTTTTTCAAATTTGCTAGAAAAAAATCTTTAACGCACCTAAATGAGCGCCTTGTTATACAGCTAAACTTGACAAAAGCTGTACCTATTTCCTCTTAATTAACCAAAAATTACTAGATATGAGTCTTAAAATACACATGTTACTTCAAACCAGTTATTAAATTTATTGTTGTTAAAAGAAAGAGAATGAAACGAAAAATGAAAAGAGAAAATTAATGAAGGAAAAATGGGAAAAAGTATAGAGGAGGAGAGATAAATAGAAAAATGATTTTTGGTATTTTTTTATTTTTATTAATCTGCACAATAAAAAAAATGTTTTGTAATTTATCATTTAATTAGAGGGTAATGGATGCATTTATATTAAATTTAGGTGTGTAATTAATAAAATATTTATAAAATTTAAGTGTGAAACATTTTTTGTTCCAAATTTAATAATTAAAATATGTATTAAGCCATAAATTATTCATTCTTACAGTTTTTTAAGATAAAATTCATGTAGATTTAATACACAAGTAGCCCCACTTATACGCTTATTTGTTTGAGTTAGGCTTCTACATTCAAATTTCATGGCAGCTCCTCGGTAGATACATGAAACTAAGCGGAATAGAATTTCACTTCTTAAGTACTTGTATTATAAAATACACATATAAATAAATGTTGCAAAATTAAACAGTTTCCATTTCATTGCTCTAAATCTGGTTGTTTTATTCGGGCCAGACATCTTGGACCCATTTTTTTTGGGCCAAACTTATAGAAGCCCATTTCTTTTTCCAAGAATCTCTAATGGATTGAAGTAATAAATCTATATGAGCTATTTCTTTAGTAAGTAAAGTGATTCAAAGTGTATTGTATGTGGGAGGAACATAACCACTCAAGTTGCCATTGCCTAATATTTGACTATATTTTATAAAATGAGAATAAATGAGGATTTCTTGCAAAATTGAATGGTATTCCTCCATTGTCAAACATCCTAGCTACTTATTTGTCAATCTCATCTATTTCTATAACATTAAAAGCCTTTTCCAATGGGTCATTTCTTTTTTTGTATTGTAACAAATTTGAACCAAGTGAAAGTGAAGCATATCTTATTTTTCTCCTACTATCAAACACTTTGTCTTTCTTTTTTCAATTCAACCCGTTCACTCTCTTTTTTTATAGTTTGTAAAATATCATCGGAAATTACCATGCAAACTTCAACACTTTGATTTGAAATTTTCAGCAAACGAGCCTTCACTTTTGTGAACGAACCTATAACCTTCTTCTTGCAATAGTTGCATGTCCGCCATTGTTTCCTCCGTCACCTAATGAAATTGATAAAATAGTCACATGATTCCATAATGGCTTATCATCAAAACTAGCATTTTGGCTTCTTGGGCTAAAGATTACTTTTCCTCTATTACTGGATTGGGACGAATTCATTGCACCACTTCTTTCTTTCTTTCTTTCTTTCTTTCTTTTTTTTTTTTTTTTTTTTTTTTTTTGTGTTTGTGTATTGGTAAAATGAAAAATCACTATATATTCTCAATTTCAAAGTTGCCTATTCATTTCCATTTGACCTATTCAACTTTTCATATTTCAATTCAAATTACATTAAGTTGGACCCATAACAATTTAATTGACTTTATTTAAACTCCGAACACACATCCATTTTTTGGATAATGACATTTATTGCTCTTCTTTCTTTTCAAAGTTGACTATTCATTTAATTTTGCGTTTCCATTCGCCGTTCTCCTGCCGCTGTTTGCTTGCATTGCCGGTTGTTCTTTCTAGATAGTATTTTTTTTTCTTGGATTTCTCTATTCTTAACACTCTCTACTTCTCTCTAATTTAGCTTTAGGTGGTGTTGATGCTATGGAAGCTGCTATGTCCAACTACATGGATTTGTATTGGACACATATGCCGTGTCATGTCGACACATATACAACATGCCAAAATGACGAATCAGAGTATCAAAGATATGTGTCCAATGAGATATAGTAGGAAAAAATAGTTTATATATTCTTACGTGATGTTAGAAATTTCCATCATTAATTTAGTTGACTAATAACACTAAGATCAAATCCATTAATGACTCAACTCGTGAAAAAAAATAAAAAAATAACACTAAGATCCAAATTTAGGTAAATACTATTTTCTAAACCGCAACTTGGCCATGGACCATCTCCACCTTTACTAGAATCCTTCAAGTTAGCTCTGTTTTCCATTATGGCTGAGACCATTTTGATGGGAGTTTAGCAAAAGTCATCTTTATACTTCAACTTTCCTTTCACATTTCTTTTATACATTGTCATCGAATTAAAAAATTATTTTTTTAGAAGTTCTTGTTATAAATATTGAATAACTTGAAAATAATGTTTTTAGATTGATACTTAGGGATGAATAGATTTTTTAATAATATTTTTATTTTTTTTATAGGGGTAATTATACAATATTTACAAAATTTTTATAAATAACACTTTTTTTTTAAAAAGAGTGGTCGAACCTGGTTGGACTTTTCAAACTACGCCCCGTTTCTCCCATTTTAATAACATTGCTTATTCATAAAGTCTTCTTGATAATTAAAGTTGTGTACTTCTTGCTGACTTACTTTTGCACTGTTTGTCAAAATGACAGACCAAAATTGCGCATTGATTGGCGTATCAATCTATAATCTATATCATTCATTTTAGGTTTAAGGGCAATTTTTGCCCATATTTTTCTTCCTAGTCATAAAATATTCTCAATATTTTTTTTATAGGTTTTTATCTAAACCATATCCCGTATAGTCATGGGATATATCGGTTTATTGCTCAATTCATGAACCTAAATTACCTAATCTAGATAAAAACTTATTTTGTTATATTCATATAATATATCGATAATTTATTGTCACATTATATGTTTTTCAATACTTAATTCATAAATCTGATCTATATATAAAAACTATTAGGCTATGCAAGTGACCAAGTAATATCAACAACACCTCTAGTTTTATCCAAACCTAAAGCTTCCCAAACAGCATCAGATCCATCAACAATGTTATTCTTGCAAGGTGGCTGCCCTGCATGCTCACTATCACACCCATTTCTGGAGTCACACTCATCGACAACCTTAGAAAGTACACTTCTTCCATTAGCATTGATCCTTATCATCCTCCCACACCTCGACCCTCCGGCATACCATCCGGTGGAAAGCGCCACCACACTCTCCGTTTTTGGGTGCCATTGCTCGTCGCATTCGGATGGAGCTCCCCCGTCGCCGCCTTCGCTAAAGTCATTGAGTGTTAGTGTAGCTTTAGTTGAGGAAGTTATTGGTGGAGAGCATGAATACTGAGGGTAGGATTTTCCACCGCAATTTAGGGTTCTGTAGGGCTCGCAACCTCCGGATGATGGCGGCGGGTTGGGGTTGGAACCCGAGCAGATATGGGTTCCGACATCTGGATCGTCGTTGCACTTGCCGTTGACGCAAATTAGTTGGCCGGAGCAGTCGTTTTCATCGTTGCATGGGCCGTTGCAGGAGGAGATGGCATTTGTAGGAACTGGAGTGGAGATGAAGATCATTAAAGTAAATGCAACAGAAAGACAAATTATTGAAATGGTGTTCGCCATTTTTTAGGTAGAGGAGAGGTCTTTGGTTTTCTGATCTTGTATCTATGGAGAAGTAGAGGGGAATCGTTTATTTATAGGGACAAAATGTTGGTGTAAGTGTCTATTTTTTATTGGTTTGTTTCGTAAATAAATTTATATATTAAATTTTCTATAAAAAAAATTATCTATTATCCAAGATATAATCTCATGGCTACCATTCAATCATCAATCATATGTATGCTTTCCATATTTATAGTTGAATTATATGCTGATTTTTTATTGGAAGTTTTAATACAGTGATATTTTTCTTATATCAAAGTTATAAGATCTTAATTTGAAATCCTAGTCTAATTACTTTAAAGTAAAATTAATTTAAATATACAATCTAGATGATTATTCTATTAAATATAACAACAATTAAAAGTTTAATTGGATAAAAACATGATTTAAAAAGGAGGCTGCAGATTGGATTGTGTTGAGCATTAATGGGTCATTCATTTGAATTTGATTTGAATTGCTTTTTTTTATCGACGGATTGGATGAAGTTAGTGAATGAAGTGAAATTTTACCACCACTATCTAAAATTATTATTTTTCTTTTAATAGGTAGACCCCGAATTGTGTCTATATATCTCCTTAATTTCTCTATCATTTACCTACTTGTCCCCTTGTGCATGTAAGACCCGCCATAATAAAACAACATCGTACTCATAAAGACAATTAGACAAAGTTTACCAACAGTCAAGCCCACCAGATTTGGCCATTTCATTTCCACATCATCTTACGTGGCAGAAGTTGCATTTACATATACCTTTTTTTTTTTTTTTGGAAGAGATTTACATATACTTATAATTGATGAATTGACAAGAAAATTATTTTGGTGAGTCATTATCCACAAATAAAATTAATGATCTGCACAGTTGAAAAGTTTTCTGTTACTTTTATAAACATCTCAGCACCAATCAATGCGTTGTAAACTTGGAATTTCTTGATAAATTTAATACAAAGTTGAACGCATCCAATTGGTATTGGATTGTGACTTTTTAGCATGGTTATTAAAACCGGACCGGCCGGTTCAACCGCGAACCGGTTACCTAACCGATTGGTTCAACTGTAAAAAACCAGTTTGGGAAAAAATCGGCCAGAACCGGGTTGAACCGGCCAAAACCGGCCTAATTTAAAATAATTAATAAAATAAATATTTTTTTCATAAAAATAAAAAAAAATAATCTAATAAATTTTATTTAACAAATAATTGATATTTTTACTATTTAATCACATTTTAACTTAATGAAAACAATATAATGGTTTAATAATTTAATAAAATACAATAGAATAAAAATTGAATAAATTATTAAAATTGGTGAACCTAAATATAATTTTGTATCTTTTTTTAATTTCATCTACAATTATTGAATTATTTAATTTTTAAATTAAAACTCATAAAATAAAATGTTTCAATTGAAAAATATCTAATCAAGTAATAATTTTAAAAATGATAAAAGGTGAAAAAATATTATTAGTAGTATATTTGAGATATATATTAAATGTTTTGATTGATTTTTTTTTCTTTGAGTAGTAATATTTATAAAAATTATACTAATTAATAATATTTAAAAAAATAGAAAAAAACCGGGTTGAACCGGTCGAACCAAGAACCCTAAGCTTTGCCGGTTCTTTATCCGGTCCGGTTTTAATAACATTGCTTTTTAGCCTTTTTTAGTGAATTCATTTAATATCATTATTTTATAAATATATTTCAAATAGGCAATCATGTATTAGATGATTTAAGTAAATTCATATAAAAATTTAATCAATGGATACTTCTCTTGGATACATCGGATAAATTAAAATAAATTAGCAGAGTAAAAATATTGACACCAGCAATTTAACGTGGTTCACCATTTTCTTTGGGTTATGTTTACGGGACAAACTCCGAAAATATTTCTTCCACTAATAAAATTAATGGGTATAAAAGAGAAAAGTAATACAATAATTTTGAGATAAACCCTAAATAATAGCACACAAATGTTTCCCAAACTCACTATTTTATCACTTCATTTTTAGAAAAATATCCCAAATATTTTTCTAAAATACTTGTCTTTCTTAATTTACAAAACTGAAGAATTATTTAAATTGATCTGGGAAGGCCTATTTATAGGCCTCCCAGTTATCCTATTACGCGCAAATAGCTGTCCATACAGAAGCAAAATTAAATTAAAATTGCTGCCACCTAATTTGATCTTTGACTTTTCAACTCTGGCCAACTCCCTTTTTTTTCAATGATGTGGGCCCCACATGTTGGAGGAACCCACATACCTAACAATTCTCCCCCTTTCGACTACATGGTGTGGGGCTCCGCTAATCCTGCAGCTAGCCGACAATACTCAAAATTCTGTTTTGATAGAATTTTTGTCAACATGTCCGATCCATTTTCCTCCGTGTAGATCTTTTTAAGCTGTAGTAACTTCTTTTCCATCACATCCCTTATCCAGTGATATCTCACATCAATATGTTTTGATCTCGAATGGAATGAGGCATTCTTTCCAAGATGAATAGCACTCTGACTATCACAGAATAGCTGATATTTGTCTTGCTACAAACCAAGTTCTTTGAAGAACTTCTTCATCCATAGCAACTCTTTACAAGCTTCCGTTGCTGCTATAAATTCTGCTTCAGTAGTAGAAAGTGCAACACACTTCTGTAACTTTGACTACCATGACACAGCTCACCCTGCAAAAGTAATCAGGTAACCAGAAGTGGATTTTCTGAAATTCACATCGCCAGCCTTATCTGCATTTGTGTATCCAGCTAACACAGGTTTGTCATTTCCAAAACATAGACATATTTTGGAAGTTCCTCAAAGATACCTGAAATTCCATTTTACTGCTGCCCAATGTTCCTTTCCAGGATTTGAAAAGAATCTACTCACAATTCCAACTGCATGAGCGATATCTAGCCGTGTGCACACCATAGCATACATCAAATTTCCAACTGCTGAAACATATGGAACTTTATTCATCTCTTCCTTCTCTTTGTCTATAGAAGGGTTTTGTTTAGAACTCATCTTAAAGTGATTAGCAAGAGGACAACTAATCGCTTTAGCCTTGCCCATATTAAATCTCTGAAATACTTTCTCAATGTACCTCTTATGTGATAGCCATAATTTTTTGGGACCTCTGTTTCTGATAATATTCATGCCAAGAATCTGCTTTGCTAGCCCCAAGTCTTTCATAGCAAAAAATTTACTCAACTGCTTTTTTAAATTGTTAATTCTGAAAATATTCTGGCCAACAATCAACATATCATCCACATAGAGCAAAAGGATAATGAAATCATCATCAGAGAATTTTTGCACAAAAATACAATGGTCTGAAGTAGTCTTTTTGTAGTCTTGCTCCCTCATAACAGACTCAAACTTCTTATACTATTGTCTCGGTGCCTGTTTTAAGCCGTAGAGGCTTTTCTTCAACTTGCAGACATAATTTTATTTTTCTCTTTCTTTGAACCCCTCTGGCTACTCCATGTATATCTCTTCTTCCAAATCACCATGCAGGAAGGCAGTTTTGACATCCATTTGTTCAACCTTCAGGTCAAGACTTGCTGCTAATCCTAACATAGTTCGAATGGATGTCATTTTTACAACCGGTGAGAAAATCTCATCAAAGTCAACTCCTTTTCTTTGACTGAATCCATTGACAACCAGTCTGGTTTTGTAACGTGGACTGGAACTGTGTTTTTCATACTTTATCCTGAACACCCGTTTATTTTTCAAGGCCCTTCTGCCTTTGGGCAACTTTACCAGTTCAAAAGTTTTGTTCTTATGCAGGGACTTCATCTCATCTTGCATGGCCTTAATCCATTTCTGCTTGAATTCATCAGCTATGGCTTCTTGATAACTCTCAGGTTCTCCCCCTTCAGTAATAGTCACATACTGGTCACGAAAATATCTAGAAGATGGCCATTTTGTTCTCTCACTTTTTCTTTGTGGAGCTGGTGTTCCTCTTTTCAGTGGAACTGGAGAAGCTATAGGTGTTGGTGCTGCAAAATCATCGCGATCATTATCATCATCGTTGTCTTCAGAACCAACTTCTATAGGAGCATCATCATCATCAGGTGGATAAACCTGGTCTTCATCTCCAACCTCTCTTGGCACCGGTATTGGAGAAATTAATTTCATATCTGATAAGTCGCCATTGGAATCAAGAACATCCTTTTTTATTTTGTCAATGGTCTCATCTTCAACAAATACAGCATCACGACTCCTGACAATTTTCTTCTCAATAGGATCATAAAATCTATAGTCAAATTGATCTTGATCATAGCCAATAAAAATATACTGTCTTGTCTTGGCATCAAGTTTGGACCTCTCATCCTTGGGGATATAAACAAATGCTTTACAGCCAAACACCCGCAGATAATCATAGGAAATATCTTTTCCTGACCATACTCTTTCTGGAACATCCATCTTGAGAGGAGTATAAGGTGAAAGATTCAACACATGTGCAACTGTGAGTATAGCTTCACCCCAAAAAATCTTAGGCAACTTTGCATGTGAGAGTATACATCTGACTCTCTCCATCAATGTTCTGTTCATCCTCTTAGCTAAGCCATTCAACTGTGGTGTCTTTGGAGGTGTCATCTGATGTCGGATACCATGCTTTTTGCAGTAAACATGAAATGGTTTAGTGTATTCTCCACCATTGTTCGTCTGGATGCTTTTCAACTTCTTTCCAGTCTGTCTCTCAACTGAGGCCTAAAATTCTTTGAAAACATCTAGCACCTGACCTTTTGTCTTCAGAAGATATACCCATGTCTTCCTCGAATGATCATCAATGAAAGTCATAAAATACTGAGCACCACCAAGTGACTTTGGTATTGGTTCACACAAATCTGAGTGAATCAGATCTAACACATTCTTCATTCTGGAAGGAGGGAAACTTTTAAAAGCAACTTTGTTTAGCTTTCCAAAAATACAATCAATACATTTGTCTAAGTGTACTTCATCCATACCAGGCAACATTTTCTTCTTGGCTAGGCTTTTCATTACTTTTTCACCCATGTGGCCAAGTCTTCGATGCCATCGTTCAGTTGCACTATCTTACTCCATGGCAGCTACTGTGTTAGCGAAGAGCTTTATTTTCATCACATATAAACACTACAAGAAAAATGAAAAATAGAGACGAAAATTTTTCCGTCTCTAAATAGAGACGGAAAAATTTCCGTCTCTATTTTTCGTCTCTATTTATGGCGGGATCGATTCCCTCCAAAATTTGAGACCGAAAATAGAGACGAAAATTCTTTCCGTCTCTAAATAGAGACGAAAAAATTATTCCGTCTCTAAATAGAGACAGAAAATATATTTTCGTCTCTAAATAGAGACCGAAATAATTCCGTCTCTATTTAAAGACGGAAAAATATTTCGGTCTCTAAATTTAGAGACGGAAAGCAATTTTCGTTTCTAAATTTAGAGACGGAAATTGCTTTCCGTCTCTAAATTTAGAGACCGAAATATTTTTCCGTCTCTAAATAGAGACGGAATTATTTCGATCTCTATTTAGAGACGAAAATATATTTTTCGTCTCTATTTAGAGACGGTATAATCGTGCGGTCTCTAAATAGAGACGGAAAATCAATTTTCGTCTCTATTTTAGAAATATGAGTTTAGAATTTGTGGGAATTAAATGAAATAGAAAAAGAATGAGGGGGAAAGACAGAACATGGGAGATCGGGGAAGGAGACTGAAAGAGAGGAAGAGAGGGAGAAGGAGCGGCGGAAGGCACCGCCAGCGACCATCGACGGCGATCGGAGGTGGGGATCGGACCGTCGCAACCCGCAGCGCTGCCCCCGCTGTGGATTCTCCAGGTTCGCAGCGACGTCTTTCCAGGGAAGCGAGAGAAGAACCGTGAGCTTCTTCAGCGTTTTCCGGCCAACTCCGGCGACGATCGGTGACACGAGCAGCACAGCTGGACTCCTGGTGAGCAGAAGAATCTTCCGGTGGCCATGGATCCTCCTCACTCGCCAGTGATGAGCAGATCGGCGTGGAGAAGAACCGAAGCTGCCGACGTCGATTCCGGCAAAAAGAAGGGCAATTACGGCGCGTGATCACCGGAAAAGAAACCCCGGCGCTTCAAGCTCCCTCCTGGTGGTTTCGGTGTCTCCGGTGGAGCTCCGGCGAGGCTCCGGTGACGGTGAAGGGACCAAAAATGGGCAGAAAATTGGTATGTGGCCACCAAAATTACTTTCCTAAGTGATTCTTCCATAAATTAAAATTTATTAAGTGTGATTTTACTAAATGCAATTAAGTGGACAGTGTGTATGTTGGATACCATTGGACTATTTGTTGTATTTTCATGAGTTTTATCATAGATAATTAGAAATGAAATTAAGACTTACAGAATTGCGGGTTGAATGGAAGAATTGGGAAATTGTCTATAGCTGGGAACTAGAACAGTACTTGTAAATGGAAGAAATATAGGTTAATATGTAAGTTAGAATTTACATTGTACATTATTTTTGTAAAAGTTAAATTTGACACATAAATCAGATTAGTAATTAAATTTATAGATAACGGAAATTAAATCTTCATATATAAATGGATATAAAAAAAAAATGCATAGATAGGTAATGGAAGTGTAATTAGTAATACTTGAAAAATTACTGAATTGGATTTAGTTTAGTTAGTTATTTTGGACTGTGAGTTAAAGTTTTAATAAATTGAGCAAATTAAGTTGAATTGATAAATTGAGATTAAATATTAGAACAATCTTAAGGCAGAATTAAAAATGTATCTTAATTTTGTGAAATTTGCACTAAGCTTAAGAATATATGTGTAAGTTAGGATGTAATAACTGAGGACAATGGAGGGTTAGCTGTTCGTCGGGAATTTCGACCAGCTAATTAATTATAAATTGGTAAATTATCTTATGAATCGGTAAATTTCTTATTACAGTGAGTTTGTTATGGAGCTGCGATTGGTTGATATTTTACCGAAATGTTAAAATTGCTAATGTTTGACAGGGGGATAGGGACCCGTATAGGGGGAACTCTGTCCGTTTTTTTACAAAATATTTATGATTTTAATTTAGGGAAATGAATCATTATGTAAAACTAATTAGGGATTAAAGCGAAATAGTAGGTTAGAGAATTGAGTTCAAATTAAATACTAACTTCGACCTTATGATTTTTTCTAAACAGTTTAATATTAATGAGGAATATGGACAGAAGTTGGAGACGGTCGGCGTACTAATGAGGTCATTGAGCTACGCGGTACGGTCGGCGTACTAATGGACCGTATCAATATGCTGGAGGACTTCATTAGCCGTAGATTACCTGTTGACCCGCAAGTACCGTCTGCTGGTCGTCCGCATTCTCCTCCATCTTAGTTATTATTTTTAGAATTTTTATCTTTTTTTTATTTGTAATCTCACTACACTTTTTATATATTAATACATTAAATAATACAATATTTTCATATTTATTTATTGTTTATTTAATTTTTTTCATTACATAAAATTACGAATAATTTAAATTTAATATTATTTATTTTTAATATATAAAAAAATCAATAAATTAGAGACGAAAATTCATTATATAAAATTAAGGAATATTTAAATTTAATATTATTTATTTTAATATATTAAAAAAAATTCCAAAAAAAATAGAGACGGAATTTATTTTCCGTCTCTAAAAATAGAGACGGAAAAACTTATTCCGTCTCTATTTTTAGAGACGGAATTGAGTTTCCGTCTCTAAAAATAGAGACGGAATCGTTCTTTCCGTCTCTATTTTTAGAGACCGAAAGCACTATTCCGTCTCTAAAAATAGAGACGGAAAGCACTATTCCATCTCTATTTTTAGAGACGGAAACGTCCCTTCTGTCTCTAAAAATAGAGACAGAACATTTTGGTCTCTAATTTTTAGAGACCGACGAAATAGAGACGGGTTCAGTCTCTATTTTCCGTCTCTATTTCTCAGATTTGTTGTAGTGAAAGTTGTATGATTTTTACCTCTAGCCACTACTAAGTAGCCTTTTGTAAGTTTCCATTTGTCATAAATGAAGGAGCTGCAATATCCCTCATTTTCAAGTTTGCGTACAGAGATCAAATTTGGGCGCATGTCTAGAATATGCCTGACACCTTTCAGAATTAGTCTAGTACAATTCTCTGTTTCCAAGCAAACATCTCCTCTGCCAACAACATTTGACGGGCCTTCATTTCCCATTTTAACAACACCAAAATCTCCAGGTGTGTATGATTAGAAGAATTCTCTACGGGATGTAGCATGAATGGTAGCACCACTATCAAGCACCCAACTGGATTACTGAGATGCAAGATTAATAACATCTTCATCATAAATGATATTGATTCGTCTATGATATTAGTCTGCTCATCATCACTGCTGTCATCTTTCTTCATAGCTTTGCTTCGGTTCTCTTGTTTCTTTTTGAACTTTCTAGAGAACTTTTTAGTGTGGCACTTCTTTTTACAGTGATGGCATTCAACATTGTCATATTTGTTTGACTTTTCTCTACTCTTGCCTCTAGGGTTCTGTTTCCTAGGCTGTCTCCTTCCTCTAGATTCTGTAACTAAAATATCTGATTGTGATGAAGAAGATGAGGCATGTGATCTCCTTCTCATTTCCTTATTCAGGATACTACTTTTTACAATCTCCATGTTGACTACACCATTAGGCGCAGTGTTGGTGATGGAGATCTTCAAAGTTTCCCAAAACTGTGGCAGAGAGGCTAACACTAATAAACCAAACACTTTATTATCCAGTTTTACGCTCATTCTGTTTAGCTGACCCTGGATCCTTTCCATCTTATTCAAGTGGTCTGGCAAGAAAGTTTCTTCTCTATATCTTACTTGCACCAATTTGGTCAAGTAAAATAATTTATTATTTTCTGTTTTTGAAGAATACAACGTCTCCAGCTTATTCCATAGTATTTTGGCATCTATCTCATTACAGATGTGATTGAACACATTGTTTTCGATAAATTATCGGATAAAACTGCACACCTGCTCATGGTCAAACTTTCACTCCTCATCGATTTTACTTTCGGGTTTAGCTGCGGCAAACACCGGCAAATGCATCTTCATCACAACTAGAAGATCTTTCATCTTTTTACTCCAGATGTGGTAGTTTGTGTAACACCCCCTAACCACCTGTAGAGATTTACTAAGGTGACTATGGAGTGTTACAACACAAACACATGCGCATCAACTAGTTTTTCAAACAAGGTTCAGGATTAATAAAATTTCTTTAACATACAATACTAGATTACGTTTCGAAAATCCAAACATTAAATTTCATATCATTCATAGTCTTATATCAGTTGTGACTTTACAAAATACAACATCTTTATTACAAACACTTCAGTTCTTATGCACATATCAATTATATTTACACATCTTATAATATTACAAAATAGCCTACTATTGCAGCGGTTCCTAACGTGTTGGCCGTTGGCAATGCTGGACTGTCTTCCAAACACTATCTTCAAATACCTACATGGACAAAACATCCATGCTAAGCCACTACAAGAAAATCATAAATTAGCGACGGAAATTTAGCGACGGAGTCATTTCCGTCGCTAAATAGCGACGGATCCGTCGCTAAAAATGGCGCCAAGATTTCCCACCAAAATTGCCGACCGATATTTGCGACGGTTTTTAGGAACTGTCGCTAAAAATAGCGACGGAAATTCTTTTCCGTCGCTGAAAAAAATAAAAAAAAAAACTTAATTGTATTTTTAGCGACGGAATCAAAGTCCGTCGCTAAAATTAGCGACAGTTTGAATATTCCGTCGCTATTTTTAGCGACGGAATATGCTTTCCGTCGTTAAAGATAAAAAAATTTAATTTCCCTCTCTTTTTAGCGACGGAAGATGCGTTCCGTCGCTAAAGTTAAATTAAATTTAACTTTCCCTCTCTTTTTTTAGCGACGGAAGATGCTTTTCGTCGCTAAAGTTAAATTAAATTTAACTTTTCCTCTTTTTTTTTTCTCTCTCTCTCTCTCTCTTCTCTCTCTTTCTCTCTTCTCCCTCTCCTCACCCCGTCTCTCCTCCCTCTGCCCAGCCGCCGCCGACCACCGCCCCTCCCCCTCCCTCCGGCGCCGATCGGCCTCCCCTCCCTCTCCTCCCTCCCTCCCTCTTTTCCCGCTCCTCCTTCCCTTCTCTCTCTCTCTCTCTCTCTCTCTTTCTCTCTCCTCCCTCTCCTCTCCCCGTTTCTGCCCTCTGCCCAGTCGCCGCCGACCACCTCTCCTCCTCCTCCGGCGCCAGGTACAGATCTGCCTCTCTCTTTTATTTATTATTATTATTATTATTATTATTATTATTATTATTGTTAATTGGGTATAATAAGAATTATTATTATTATTAATATTATTATTATTTTATTTATGTTAGATGAATATTGGTAAATTTTAATTATTGTTTAAATTTATATTTCTTAAAACTTTATTGTTATTAAATTTATTAATAGAATTTTTCATATTTATAAATATTATTGTTAATTAGTGTTAATTTTAGTTAAAGTTGTGTTGTGTTTTTGTATAGTATTATTATTATTATTTTTAATGTGGAATGTTATTGTTGTTTATTAGTATTATTATTATTTTTAATGTGGAATGTTATTGTTGTTTATTAGTATTATTATTTTTAATGTGAAATATTATTGTTGTTAGAATGTTATTTATTTATGTTAATTAAATATTTTTTCAATTAGATAGATTGTTAAGATTTTTTAGAATTTATTTTTTTTGAGATTTTTGATAATTTTTTTATTTAATTTTTTTTATTTTTTTTAAAAAATTACCGACGGAATTTTTAAATTCCGTCGGGAAATTCTGAATTTTTTTTTATTTTTTTTTAAAATTACCGACGGAATTTTAAATTCCGTCGGTAAATTCCCGACGGAATTTTACTTCCGTCGGGAAATTCTGAATTTTTTATTTTTTTTTAAAAAATACCGACGGAATTTTAAATTCCGTCGGGAAAATTGCCGACGGAACAACATTTCCGTCGGCAATTTTAGCTACGCTCACGGTGCCGACGGAATTACTTTCCGTCGGCAAATTAATTTTCCGACGGAAAATTGGGGATTTCCGTCGGGAATTTCCGTCGGGAAAGCTTCAATTTCTTGTAGTGAGCGATAATCGCTTAGTGGGGAACGACAAAAGATGGATAAACACTCATAGTGATTACTAATATTAATCACATACCCTAGCAATATACACATATACATATACATATACATATACATATACATATACATATACATTAATTAATGTAAAGCTTACCGTTATTTACTTGTGATTCGACATAGCATTCAAGATATCACATATTATACTCATAATGCCTTAACTTACATTATACAATATCAATTATCAACACCAACCCCCATTTAATACAAATCCGCATCAATTACAATCACAAACTATATAGTACATGACATTTATAGCAGGTTAAGGTACATAACAACTTGCATGCAGATTATTCATGTACTCTTATGTCAATAAGCATATTGCATTGCTTAAATCAATGGGTATGCACTTAATCATATTTTGGCATTCTCTTAACGTTATTTCAGCAATTTATAGCTTGATTTATACAAATATTCATGCTCATACACATATATTCTTCCTAATGAGTCATACCCATATAACTGTATCGCATGACAATTATAACATATCACATTCACATTCTCACTAACATAATACTCAGCCCATGGTCACAATATCATTATTATTGTTATTATTATAAGCTTCGCCTGCAACTCAAGACGCGGATAACGGGTATCGCATCGGTACCTCCTAGGTACCCAGAATCTCATCGAGATCACTTTTACACATTAGTACCTTCTGGTACTTTTCATCATTCCACATATAACAGAATCCAGTAAGGATATTCGCATTCTGATTCATTCCACATATAACAGAATCCAGTAAGGATATTCGCATTCTGATTCATTCCACATATAACAGAATCCAGTAAGGATATTCGCATTCTGATTCCCATGGAATCAGACACATTTAACGCATGGGGCTGCAGCACTTGACCCTATAGGCATGCCTAACTATCCCCTACTTGACTCGCAGGCTTAAGTTGTTAAACAAATTATTCATTTCACTTTGATCACTTTTCACATCACATACGTAGATAGGCCATATCACATATGTTGTTGGCCAACATCACATTCGCTTTAGCACATAGTTATTCACTTCACTTGCATACTCATTGTGTTTCCAAACTCATTCTTTCATAGTTGATAATCACATGTTTAATCACATTCGAGAATGATCATGTTTGTATGCGAATATACATCACTTAATACACACATAAGACACAGGGTAGGTCACTTCATAATTCACTATCATGGTTAATATATTCGCATGGTATAACTCATTCATATAGTCATATGAAATAGCTCATAACGCATAATAGCTCACACATGTTTGTAAGCATACAATCATGTTCACCTTCCTCTCCAACGTACACATTCATATAATTCATAATCACCTCACAAGCTGAAAGCATTTAATCACATTCATCATTATCATAATATACAATCACTCATTTATCCGCATGAACCAATATAACATCCTTAAATATCTTGCATAATAATTCATTCTAATGGCAGTGTACATTCTCATAACAAGACTCCTTCTCACGTTAAAATCCAAGCACATAGGTTATTTATCGCATATGTAATTATTTTACTTTATGATGCAATCAAGCATAGTTAAGCTAATCATGCATATCTAATTCACATAGTCGCATGTTTGCATGATGATGCATTCAAGTTTAGTTAGGCTATCATGCATCTCTATTTCGCATAGTAACATATTCGCATGATCATCTCAATTATATGCTTATATACTTCATTTATCATATTCGAACCCATGGTTTTTCATCCTTAATTATCCCCTTTCACATACTTAGTTCATCACGCTTAAGATACTCATTTTATAATGATAAACATGGATTGGACAAGCTATGGGAACTCATAGTGAAGTTCGGGTGCATTTCGGAAAGAAAAACACCCTAAATAGACAAAACAGAGAGGGGTCACGGTGGCAATGAATTGGTTGTGACCGTGAGGTCCATAAATAGGCATTCTGCCCTCTAAAAACATATGTCACGGTGGCAATGAATTTCATTGTGACCGTGACATACCAAAATAAGCAAAACAGAAGCTAAACTTCAGGACTGCTTCGCACCACAGTTTTGTACAGCCCAAACGGATGTCTTAAACTCAGTTTTAGGCAAGATTCTCTTCTTAACATTTATTCATATATGTCTTATCTTTCAAATGGGACAAGTTTCAGGTAAATTGGATTTGTAAAACATCAGTTATGAATTAAACAATACAGACTGTTCCAGTGAGCCTACCAAGGTAGAGACACGTCTGTTTTTACAATTTTTAGGTTTCTTAGAGACAGAATTGGCTCATAGTCATTTGTGTCACTTTTGTAGTTTTGGGAGTCATGGTTCAAATGGCGCAACAATAACTTAATTTAGAGTTCTAAAACTCTAGTTATGACCAAAACATTACACGGATGTCTGGTGACATATAAACAGAATTTTTCCCTAACTAGGGTTTATACTTTAATTAAGCACACAACAATTCAATCATCAGTTCCAACACAAATCAACCATATATTCCAACTATATCATCTTTCAATTGTCACATGATAAACTAATTTACACATATATAACAAAGGTTAGTTCCCAAACCTCTCTATCCTTAGCTCCTCTTAAGCTCACATGGCACTTTTATCATCAATCCTCTTCTTTTCGTTTTTCCTTTCTCGTGACCACCAATACCCATATTTCCAGAAATAGAGAACAAGGATCAGAATCTCATTCTCAAGCAAAAAGCAAGAAAGATGAGGATAGGTGATTTTCAGGTAGAATATAACTCACCTTCTAAGATGCAGAAACACACACACACGCATGCACTCCTCTAGACCTTTTTAATACAGCAGAACTTCCACCCAATACACCAAGAGGACAATGGAGAAAGGAGTAGTAGAAGAACATAGAAATCTTTGAGAGAAAACTGAAAGGAAACGTATGAGAGAGATAGCAAGCAGAAAATGAAAGAGAGAGGAATATGGAAATAAAAGCTGCCGCCCCTTGCAACCAATGCATGCCAATCCACCTCTTTTCCCTCCAATGCATGCCATTCCCACTTGTCACATTCTCTCTTCCTCATGCATAATCCTAGGTGGAATTTACAACAATGGATCATGGGCTCTACTACAAATCTGTCCCACTAATGGACTTTAAGCCTTAAGCCCAAAAACCCATCTAATTTAGATTAAGCCCGCAGCCTCCTTAGTCCAAATTGAGCCCATTCATAAATCTGATTTCTCAAGTCCATTACTTTAGTCACTTAAATAATTTTATTTATGCAATTGGGTCCTCAATTCTTAATTACTCTTAAATCCAAATTAGCAAACTCACTATTAAATTCACGTGATTACCCTCATCAGCCAACATTTTACTAGGGTAGTTTTCGGGGCGTTACAGTTTGAGCCATTTAAGTAGATCATTCTGCTAATTTTTGCCTGCATCTAGATCGAAATTCGATGGACTTCTTTGATCTAATTTTTTTTACAGTGAATAGTATCCGTATACGTGAACAGTACCGTATATGTGAACAGTACCAGTCTACAGTATCATGTGAATAGTACCTAGTTACAGTACCGTTGGCCCACCTACAGTACTCTGAATAGTACTTTCAAACAAAAAAGCTACAGTGCGATGCAAATTTTAAATGAAAAATTTGCACTTTAAACAGTACCAATATTCACCAAATTTCTCGTTTTACACCCGTTTTCGAAACGTATCGTACAGAAATTTTTTTTATATTTTTCTCTTCCTGGCAATATAATTATTTTTTCAAAATTCGCTACTTTTTCGGATAACAATTTTGATGCAGTGTCGAAAAATAGTCGATCCAAGACTCTGATACCAGTTGTTGGGCACAGCGGATAAATTAAAATAAATTAGCAGAGTAAAAATATTGACACCAGTAATTTAACGTGATTCATCCTTTTCTTTGGGTTATGTCCGCGGGATAAACTCCGAAAATATTTCTTCTACTAATAAAATTAATGGGTATAAGAGAGAAAAATAATATAATAATTTTGAGATAAATCCAAAATAGTAGCACATAAATGTTTCCTAAACTCACTATTTTGTCACTTTTTTTTTAAAAAAATATCCTAAATATTTTTCTAAAATAATTCTCTCTTAATTTACAAAACTGAATGATTATTTAAATTGATCTGGGAAGGCCTATTTATAGGCCTTCCAGTTATCCTATTACGCGTATAGACAATTATGAAATACCTGTCCATGCAGAATCAAAATTGAATTAAAATTACTGCCACCTAATTTGATATTTCACTACAAGAATTTAAGAATTTCCCGACAGAAAGCCAGGATTTTTCGTCGGAAAATTGAATTGCCGACGGAATGCAATTCCATCGGCAATGTGAACGTAGGCAAAAATTTCCGACAGAATTTAATATTCCGTCGGCAATTTTTCCAACGGAATAATAAATTTCGTCGGGAATTTTTTTAAAAAATAAAAAAATTTCAGAATTTCTCGATGGAAGTTAAATTCCATCGGTAAATTCTAAAATTTTTTATTTTTTAAAAAAATTACCGACGGAATTTTTTGTCGATAATTTAAAAAGCACATAAAAAAATTAAATAAAATAATTTCAGTGCAGCTCAATTAATCATATTATTTACGTTAATTATTTATATTATTATTTAACAAAAACAATAATAACAAAAACACAAATTAATAATAATAATAATAATTAAGGTACAAATTTTACTTATTTTATTTTAATAATAACAAAATGTTGAATACTAATAATATGAAGACTACTAATAATAAATTTAATAATAACATTTAAATTAATAAACTCATAAATAAAGAAATATATCTATAAAATACAAAAAAAAAAAATCCACAAATAAAGTGTTAAGTTTATTATTTTCTAATAATACTAAGAACAATAAATTTGTCATTTTATTATTTAACAATATTCCTGCTAAAACTAATAACACTAATAATAAACTACTTGAAAAAATTAATTAAAATAAAATCATAACAAATTATTCTAACAATAACAACATTCCATATTAAAAACAATAATATTAATAAACAACATAATTTTTCAAATATTTGTACTTTATTATTCACCGACAATATTAATACTACTAAAATCCTCAAATAAATTATGAAGTTAATTATTTTCTAATAATACTAATAATAATAAATTGTTCATATCATTATTTAATAATAATCTAATCTAACTAATAACACTAATAATAACATATTAATTTGACACAAATTATTCATAGTATTATTTAACAACAATAAAATATTTAATTAACATAAACAAATAAAATTAATTCTAACAACAACAATTAACTCTAATATAAATATTTAACATAAATATTTATATTTTAATTAAACAGTATTTAACAATTTTAACTAACATAAATAATAACAATATTTATTATTTAAGTAAAAAAAATAAAAACAAAAGAGGAATTCCGCTTACCTCACGCCGCTGGAGGAGGAGAGGAGGGAGGAGGAAGAGGGGAGGGGACCAACGCCGGAGCAACCGCACCCAGCGCCGGAGCAGCGGCAACCAACGCCGGACGAAGTGGGGCGCCGCGCGGAGGAGGGAGGCGAGAGCAGCTAGCGGGAAAGAGGGAGGGGAGGGGAGGAGGAGGAGGGGAGGCGGGGCCAGATCGGCGCCGGAGAGAAGGGGGAGGCGCGGATCCGGCCGGTGGAGCGTCACCGGAGGTGGGCGGCGGGCAGAAATGGAAAACGGGAGGGAGGGGAGAGGGGGGAGAGAGAAAAAGAGAGAGTGAGAGAGGAGAGAGGAGAGAGGGGTAGGAAGATATTTATTTACTTTTAGCGACGGATTTTTATTCCGTCGCTAATTTTGAAAATTAAAATTTATTAGTGACGGACTAAAATAAACCGTCGGTATTTTTAGCGACGGAAGTTCTATCCGTCGCTAAAGTTAAAAAAATTTACTTTTTAGCTACGGTGTATGTATTCCGTCGCAATTTTTAGCGACGTATTTTTATGCCGTCGCTAAATGAATAATGCATTTTTATTAATTCTTATTTAGCGACGAAAATTTAACTCCGTCGCTAATTTTAGCGACGGTTATTAAATTTCGTTGCGAAATTAAATTAAATTATTTTTTAATTTTTTTAGCGACGGAAGATCTATTTTTCGTCGCTATTTTCAACGACGGTTTGTAAAAACCGTTCCTAATTTCGGTCAGCAATTTTGGAGGGAATTCTTGGCACCATTTTTAGCTACGCAATTTATTTTTCGCCGCAATTTAGCAACGAAATTTATTTTCCATTGCTATTTCCCGACGGAATTTATTTTCCGTCGCTAAAATTACGTCGCTATTTTATGATTTTCTTGTAGTGTTTGACTTTTCAACTCTTGTCAACTCCTTTTTTTTCCAATGATGTGAGCCCCACATGTTGGAGGAACCCACGTACCTAACAACTTCCTCATAAAGTATAATTATAAAAATATGAACGTAATAAATAATTTTTGCATACTTCCACTCATGGTTTAATTTGTTATTATGATATCTATAGGGGCAATGCCCATAACCCTTCATTTTATTTTATTTTCATATTTCTCTCCACTACATTGAGAGTGGAAATTTAAGGACATGCACTCTAATTCTAAAAGAGCTAAGTAGTGCAGATGCAGAATATTAAATTAGTAGAATCAGTAACAATCGAGAAAAACTATTTATTTATTTATTTTCTAATTAATGTATTTTAAACTAATGCGAGATGTAAAATAAGTAACGGTCAAAATAATACTATTTTTTTAAAAAAAAAATCTCATCATATAAATGAGAAAAAATTATGAATGAGTCGCACATTTTCCTTTTTCGAATTTCCACTCGCACAAAGTATTGATCTATTTGCCGTATTTCAAGAACACAAAAACCATGTAAAAAGTGTTAATTGTGTACCGAGTAATTGTCTGTTTGGCAACTCTTATTCAATTTCTTAGGTATAACAATGAGGAAAAAAAAAAACTAAATTAAATTATTCATTTGACTTGACTTATGCAACTACCCAGCGTCATCCAATAAATTCTTTAGTTTACTTTGACCGATTGTCAAAAAACATGTGGACATTACCGTTAAAGTATATGATAATATTTTCTTATAAGAAGAAAAAAAAAATCAAGATGTACCCTAATCGAAAATTAAATTATTCATTGTATAAAATAATTTAATTTGAAGGCAAAATTAATCACAAGGGAATTTCTTTTAGTTAAATCCCTTTTTTTTTCCGGTACATTTTTATTCCTAATGATAGACTTAAAATGAAAATCACTTATTCAGCATATAAGTAAGGTAGAAATATGATATGTTAGTGAACACATTCTAATGATGTCGTTTCTAAATTAAAACTTTTTATTCGATAAATATAATGTTCATATAATATATTATAAATTATAATTATCGATGAACTCCACATATCTGCTGATTTTATTTCTAATTTTTATTCAAATCATATCTCATATATAGTCATGCAATATATCAATTTATTGTTCAATTTATGAACCTAATCTAGATAAAAATTTATTTCGCTATATTCATATAATATATCGATAATTTATTATTATATAATATATTTTTCAATACTAGGTTCAATCAACCTGATCTATATAAAAACTATTTGATTATGCAAGTGACCAAGTAATATCAACAATACCTCTATTTTTATCCAAACCTAAAGCTTCCCAAACAGCATCAGATCCATTAACAATATTATTCTTGCAAGGTGGCTGCCCTGCATGTTCACTATCACACCCATTTCTGGAGTCACACTCATCGACAACCTTAGCAATTACACTTCTTCCATTGGCATTGATCCTTATCATCCTCCCACACCTCGACCCTCCAGCATACCATCCGGTGGAAAGCGCCACCACACGCTCCGTTTTTGGGTGCCATTGCTCGTCGCATTCCGACGGAGCTCCCCCATCGCCGCCTTCACTAAAGTCATTGAGGTTTAGTGTAGCTCTAGTTGTGGAAGTTATTGGTGGAGAGCATGAATATTTAGGGTAGGATTTTCCACGGCAATTTACGGTTCCGTGGGGCTTGCACCCTCCGGATGATGGCGGCGGTTTGTGGTTGGAACCCGAGCAGATACGGTTTCCGACATCTGGATCATCGTTGCACTTGCCGTTGATGCAAATTAGTTGGCCGGAGCAGTCGTTTTCATTGTTGCATGGGCCTTTGCAAGAGGAGATGGCATTTGTAGGAACTGGAGTGGAGATGAAGATCATTAAAGTAAATGCAACAGAAAGAGAAATTATTGAAATGGTGTTCGCCATTTTTTAGGTAGAGGAGAGGTTTTTGGTTTTCTGATCTTGTATCTATGTAGAAGTAGAGGGGATATCGTTTATTTATAGGGACAAAATGTTGGTGTGGCACATATTTTGTATACATGTCTATTTTTTATTGGTTTGTTTCGTAAATAAATTTATATATTTAATTTTTTTTAAAAAAAATTTATCTATTATCCATCAAGATTTTATAGCTAACATTCAATTAGATGTATGATTTTGCGTGGGGTTAGGGTTACACTTGTACTTGAAATTGGAGGAGAAAGAAAGATAGGAAAATTGACAGGCTGATTTCGATTCGCCATTGACTATTCATGAAATTGGATTAGGGTTACACTTGAACTTGAAATTTGATACTGATCGGATAGTATGTACGCGCACACACCGCACGAGAATGGCATCACAGAAGCATTTGATTATTTCTTAATTTTTACGTTTAAAGATGAGAAAATAAATATATAATTTTTAAATGTATTAATTGATAATGATTATTTCTTAATTTAGAAATACTATAAATTAATTAGAAAAATACACAATACATGTATTAAAAAATAATTTTACACTTGGCACATGCACATCAAGTGATTGTGCTTGTGTTAAGGGTGAGCATAGTTCAATTATAATTGAAAAATTATCAAATCCGTTTCCATATCCAACTATACTAATTTAATGGATCCATTACTTTATAACTTACACACATATATATCTGTCATGATTAGGGGCAAGCAAAAAAACCGATGGACTCGGTTAAGCGAAAAAAAAATTCAAAACCGAACCGATGGACCGGTTAACCGATTATAATGGATTGATTAATGGTTAGTGTTTTGAAAAAACCGATATTAATGAACTGGTTAATGATTTTTGACTCATATGACCGGTTAACCGAACCGAAACCGAATTTGTAGTTAATTTATTAATTGTTTAATATGTCCATATTTATTATTTTTTAATATTTCTTGATTTATCAAATTTTCAATAATGAAAATCAGAATTTATTCGAAAAGTTATATAACAATTTATTATAATTAAAGGTAATCATGTACTTTTTTTTCATTATACTAATTATTTTAAAATTTTTAAGTTTTTTTAATTGGCTATTAGTAAGTATAACAATTTATCTAATTAAAAGTGATTATGGACCGGTTAATTTATTTACTTATTAAATATTAATTTTTAAAAACAAATTTGCTTATATCCACAAAATATATTTATTTTAACAACAATAATGTTATATTATAGTAAAAAAATTTTAATTTTTAAGTACGTTGAAAATTTTAATTTTATTTATGAATACATTTTATAATTATAATGGTTAACCGAAAAATATTGGGTAACCGGTCCGAAAATCCGAAACCGATGGATTGAATAACCGATAGTAACGGACTGATTAATGGTTAGAATTTTGAAAAAGTCGATATTAATGAACTGATTTTTTTTTAAACTCATAAACCGGTTAACCGGTATATACTCATCCCTAGTCATGATAATCTCCAATGAATTCTAAAAACACTTTTTCACAATCCACCTTTTCCATGTAAGAATTTTCCTGAGGTGACATGCTCAATTGGAGATTCGTGTCTGTCCTTTTTATTTATTTATTTACCTATAATCATTTCATGTTCAAATTATATTGGTTTAACTAATTTGTCTCAAATATTTCGACTAATTGGAGATTTTTTTTATATCGATTTTAAATAAATGTATGTTGCAATTCGATAATTATATTATTCATTTTCTAATGTTAAATATTAGGAAATTTAAATATATTTAATTATTATGTCCAGAAAAAAGGTAAGATGCATATATTTTAAGACAGAAAATAAAAACAAAGGCATTCAATAGTACATATTAAGAGTCTCAATAGAAACAAATTTGAAGTTTATAGACATAAAGACATGTTTAGAGATATAAAGAGATAGGCCCATAATAATTAATCAATCAATAGTGATGGGCCTTGAAACTGGCCCATCAAACATTTTCCACGCCCGATCTCCGGCCTATTACTCAATATTGGCGGAAAATTTAAATTGCTCTCTATATCTCTCCGTATAAAAAAAAAAAAAGCTAAATTTTTATATAAAATATTAAAAATGATATATATTTATTTTTAAATATGACTGTAAATCAAAATTTTAGCTCAAATTTATTATTAAAAATAATAAATTTTTTGATAAATAAACAGGAAAATTTATAATGGGCCGATTATAAACTTGTTATATATATTATACAAATTGATGCTATTATTTAATTTTTTTTTTAAAAAAATAAAATTTATTAGTTCAAAAAAAAAAATAAAATTTATAATATTAAATTTATCGAATAACAGGTATTATTCTAATTCTTTTAGTGGCAAATTTTTTGCAATTGCAAAAACAATTTTAATTAAAAAAACAAATGTTTATCATTTTTTTCCACTCCATTGATAATTTTAGCGCCATTTTCAATATTTATCCACATTAAAAAAATAATAATAAAATAAAATAAAATAACTTCTTCTCCTTCTGTGTTAGGGTATATATACACTTGACGTGGAATCTAAGTGAAATGTGACAAATTGCAAAATCAATAGAAGTAATGGATTCTTTACACAACAGCTCCAAAAAAATTCCGAAACTTAAGTCTATAAGCGGAAGCATTTCTCCAATCAATACACGTCTCTCCGCCGATTCCTCGCTCGTCCGATACCTTCGTGGCGGATCTCCGATCACATCCTCCGGGGGCATTGGCAACAACTGTAGTGATGCATTTTCCTCATTGGAAATCAGCTCCAAATCCTCCGGCGGAAGTAATCGCAGTTTCGGAAGGTCCTTATCGCCGCTGTCGTCTATCGAGAACGTGATTTCGCCGCCGGTGTACGGAACGCCTGTGAAAGTGGTGGATGAAGATGTACTGGTTATGGATGGGGTTTTGGTTGAGTCCTCTTCCGGATGTAGGGTTTCCAGGTCAATATCGTCAGATTCTGGTGGTTCGTCGTCTAATTCTGCTTCTTCTCCTGGAATTCGAGGATATAAGACGGAGCTTTGCCGCTCTTGGGAGGATTTTGGACAATGCCGCTTTGGATCCAAATGCCAGGTCTGTCTTTGTCTCTGATCGGTTTGGGACTGTTAGATTTTGTTGTTTGGTTCAAAAAAGTATGCTAATCGCGTGAATAAAGCACCAAAGTGAAAATTAGTGTGTTTTTGTCTTTTGCAATTAGAAAATTAACCTATCCTTCAAGAATCCTAATTAAAGTTAACTTTCCTTAATTGTAATTAGGAAAGTCAATTGCAATCAGGATTCTTGGGGTCAAATTATTATTATTATTATTATTATTATTATTATTATTATTATTATTATTATTATTATTATTATATCTTAGGCCATGTAAAATAAAAGTACATCAATGCGTATATATAATTAATGGACTCTGTTCTTTGTTTGTGTGCTCAAATCGGAAGAAATCGGTGAATTTTGCAAATTGGAAGACTATAGAAAGAGTTTGTTGCTTTTAATCTGTAATATTTCTTTTCTCGCCATGGATTTGTTAGGTTATTTCCAGAAAATTCAAGAAACAGAGTTTCATAATATCTACTTCATGGTGAATGAAAGATTTATGTCCTTTCTTTTGCAGTTTGCGCACGGAAAAGAAGAGCTTCGTCTTTCTTTTTTCCCAATGAAGAGCAAATCTGAAGTAAAGCTTAATTGTCCTGATTTTAATCTCAAGATATTCTTTATAAACGGCAAAGAGTGAAGATTAAGATGGAGACATCTGCTTATCTGTTTCATGTTTTGTGTAGATGCATGCTTTGAAGTCATATACCAATGGATCATCATCATCTTCCGGTGGCTCCAAGTCCCGTTTCTTGACAGAAGCAGCGGCTGTACCAAACTCTATCGCTATGTCTTCCAGGTCTGCACACAAGAGCCAGAGCCCTATCGTGGCTGCAAAGTCCGATTTCCCCAGCAAGAACATCAGCCCAATGCACTCGAGCAATATTCCCAGCCCAATGCACTCGAGCAATATTCCCAGTTTGATCAACCCGCAAGCCTATAAGAGAAGCCTCATGGGCAACATAACATCTCAAGCTTGGTCACCCTTAGATGATGGAATTGAGGTTGGCTTATTATCCAAGAAAGATGTTGATACTTGTATTCATAGTGTTCTTCATGGTCCAAGTACACGGAGAAGGTTGCCTGTGTTCACGGAATTTTGCCCTCAGTAATTATTTGCTTGTAAGAGCCTCTCGATTGCTGAGAAACATACTCCTTTAGGTTTAGCTTTAAGAGTAACTGATTGATTAATGTTAGGTTTAGATAAACTTAGAATACTATATAGCTGCACGATGCTTTACATTCAATTTTAGTGATACTACGTACAGACATTTGTAGCAAAGACAATAAATATAACAGACGATCAAGATATATAGAGCCACGAAAATTGATCCTTAATCCTTAGCAATAAAACACTTTCATAATTACTTAATTCTTCTCTTGCAGGCTTGCTTTCGCTTTTTTGCCTATTTATTCATTTGTATATGCCTAATTTTGCTAATGATAGCCTGGTGTGGAAAAAGCCAAAAATATATAAACTGGGATTCAACATAGAATCACTTTTACAGACAGAATCTATTGAATGCATTATCCAAATACATCTGTTCCATTCTTCTGGTAGAACTCAATACAGGTCAATGAAGTTGATAAGAAATATTGACTATTTTTTGGTGATGTAAAAGAAGCTGAAGTTGCCAATTTGGAAGTTCAGCGTTACATCAGTGGTATGAGGAGTGTGACAAGATAACTTGCAGACACTATAGTGAAGGAAGAGCTAGGCTAAGGTAAGTCTGCTGCTGTTTTAACTTTCAAGTGAATTGATAGTAAATACAAGTGATAGTGTCTGAAGTCCTATTCCCGTGTCCTAACATGGTTGCCTATAGATATCTACAACTATTTCAGTATGACATAGTAGAATTATTGGCTGAACTTACATGCATCAAAGTGGTACCCCACTAATTGCATATATATCTCAAATTTGTGGCCAAGTTCCTGAGGACAGACTAAGAGTTTGGGATTTATGGTCCAAGATCTAAATGTCCTGTGCAATTAGATTCAATGGTTGAGTGGAAAATGGTCACTTCATGGTTCTTATTTTCCTTATTAAAGTTGGATTTGCAAGTTATTTTTACTGATGCAAATCTAGTTTATCTCTAAAAGTTCATACTTGCCTTGCCGTGGGTTTTAATTTAACAAGTTTGATGGTGCATTAGTCACTTCCTTTCCATGGTTTTAGCTAGAGAAGTCTTCTGTTAAAAAAATAACAGTTTTAAGAGTGGGACCACATCCTTGTATCCATAATCTAGTCCAATTAATTGATTTCTGAGTCGAGTGTTGGCTTGCTGAAACTTTCGTATGGAGGCCCACTTCTCCTTTTAGAATAATCAAAAGTTGGAAGTTTGTAGTATTCTAAGAAGTCATTCAACTTACAAGCGATTGGCATCCTTAGCAGGTCATGGGTCTATGTTTAGTGAAAAATTTTGTTCGCATTAAATGTCTACCTAAAAAAATAAGGTATGTTTGAATATCTTATTTTAAATATGTCCCTATAACGGAGTCATAACGTAGAAGGGCAAATTAGTATACTAGAGTAATGAATGAGTTCTTTTGTGAACCAGGCATCTTTCTTTAAATTTATAGCAAAATCCAAGCTTTGGAATTTTACTAGTTTATCATCAGATATATGAAAAAAATAATAATAAATAAATAAATAAATATTTGGGTAATCAGAAAAAGTACGATAGAGTTATCTTCACGTAGCCACTTTCTCTGAAATATGATGCAGTAACAGTGAAATATCATTTGCCAAAAAATATCTGTACATGATTCCGATCGTATCTAATGTTAGTTATATCAAGATCTGCAGTATCTGCAATTTTTTAAGGAATATATAATAGTTTTATAATAAATTTTGTATTTTCAACCATATATATATATATAGAGTTGCAAGGCATGATCATACGGCCCCTAATAAAAATGTCACTTATAAAAAATACAATTTTTACATGAATAAATTAAATCAAGATCATCAAATTATTTCGAAGCATTCCCTAGTAGTCAAAATTGGTAGCTAAGAAATTAAAAGGAAGTTATTTTTAATCATAGATAATTAAGTAAAATGTAATACTGATTACGGATATTACAGGCTTGATTGCTATCATTACGACTGATGATAATGTCAAAACTAACGTTGTTAATTTGAAAAGGAAAACCTAGATGAACAAGGAATCCTTTTCATATATGGTTTTTAGGCTTTTACTTTCTTCTCAAGTTTTTGATTTTTGCTAAGATCGAGGTTTATTTATAATTGAAAGTAAAGCTGTTTTTCGCAGTTGAAAGGAAATTGCTTCTTGCCTGCTTGCTTACTTTAATGCAAAAATTCGGAAAACCTAAGGTGGGTAAATATTTTTAGATTCAAGTCTAATTATGTTTATTATTTATGACATGTCTCAATTTGGGAATTTTTATTTTTTATTTTTGGGTTAAACTAGGAACTAAAATTTATTATTAGTTGTAAGTTGTAACCAATATATATATATATATATATATGAGCTCCTTAATTTCTACAACTTTTAAATTCCCCCCAAAAGAATATTATTACTCGAAACTCTATGAGTAGATACATATTAGCATACAATACAACTTCTTCATCCACATTATAAAGCAAACTTTGATTATGGTTTCATCTAAATTCTAACATCTAATTTAGACATGTCGTTTCTACTTTTAATTCTTTATTACTTCTGTTCTCTTTTTTATTCATAATTTTTCACCTTTGTAATTTTCTCATTTTGAAGGGCTGAGAACAACCTCCTCCTTTTGGGAGTAATGAAGAGAAGATCAACAAATAAGAATCAGGTTCAATTCAAGGACAGGCTAGCAACAATCTTTGTAGATGAAAACCCTAATCTTGAATTTATTCCCGATGATCAAACTAAAGTTCAAGAGATTGTGCTCGCATTGCCAGTCTATTCCACCAAACTAACGAAATCAACTTCACTACAAGAGAAGATATCTCCTGCTCAGAAATCATTCAAAGTTACAGGTGAGACATTGATTAATATTGCCAAGCTTGAAGAAGCAACATCAGTGGCGGATGATGATGGTGAAGGAGGCGACTGGATAGATGATTTTGCCATGGAATTATTACAAGATGAAGCAGCTCTGTCAGTGAGAGAGTGTGAGATTGAAATGTTGCCTAATGCGTATTACACTGATAAATGGCTGGATTCAGAATTGCTTCTCTATTGAATTTGGTTTATTAATTGTGCAGGCTAAGAACGTCTCACAATTTTGTACAAGATTTTTTTTTCCATAATTCTGATGAATATTTTGTTTAGTTGGACTGAGTTTATGTAAGAATATTTTATTATTATAACTAGAAGATTCTCTTGTACAAAACGAAACAGAACAATCAGTTGATTTATTTTGTTTCTTAATTTCTGCATTTCCCACTTTCATCTCAAACTCTATTCCTCAACTCCAATTGCCTTCACTATTTTTTTTGTTCTCACCGGACGCTCTCCCGAATAGGCTCCAACTTTAGGAGAGATACCTTTAAATTCATATTACATCCAGATTAATTCTCGTTTGAGTCGAGAAGATCGCTCATAACAAGTAAAGATCTGATCCCAAAATTTAAATGGCTGTGTACATGCTGATCAAGCTCACGATCTCATTTAAGCCAGAATAACCCTTACTAATTACTCTGTATTATCTTTATGTTTTTTTATAAGAGTCACATAATTTCTAATTACAATTATTAAACTAGTTGGATTTCTTTCACTTTTGAATCATCAGTGTATAATTCAGAATACAAGAAATTTCTTGATTACATGATTAGTTCCACATTGTCAACTTAAATTGACTTATTTAGAATTTAGAATTTATAATGATGGAAAAATATGAAAGACGGAAAGAGGCATCCTATCTACTAATGATTTTGTCGTGTTTAAGAGAAACTGGTCAAACATTTAGACCACAGGCCTTGAAGAAGACGAAATATTGACTCAATGAAGGGGACATAACTTGGATTGCAAGTAGGAAAACATGCTAAGGCTTCCCCCAATTTTTTTTATCTAGTTCCTGAAGTCGATTCAATTATTATTATTATTATTTTGTGATTTTTATATAATATGAATATGAAAATAATAAAATCGATCCCTTTATGATTCATTTAGGCCAAAGGTACATTTTCACCCTACCGGTAATTGACGGTAGGAGCAAAAATCTCATATTTTACAAACGTTAGGAGCAAAAATACACATTTATCATCCAAACGTTTGATTCACGTGTCTAATGGATGTATGACACATATCTCACTAACAGTCAACTAATGTATTAACGGTTAAAGTTAGCGGCAATGGACGGTAGGAGTAAAAATATTCCATTTTACAAACGTTAAAAGCAAATTTGCCCCAAAATAAATGTTAGAAGTAAATTTATCTTTTTTTGTCAAACAATAAGAGTAAAAATGCACCTTTAGCCATTCATTTATAACTAGTTCCATTTATAATTTTTATAGCTTGTATCTATATATTTCTTTTTATTTAAGTTCAAAAAACAATCACATTTCCCATCCTATTTTAAGCCGTCTAATTATTACTTAATTAATGCATTTATTATGCATAAATTAACAATGATATATACTATTTGAATTTTGATCAATTCAATCTATTTATAATTTATTTAAGAATCAACCAAACTCAAACCAATAAGGACATAAAATTTGCTACTATTTTTTTGACCATTATTTTTTTGGAAGAAGAAAAACGAAACAAAGCACTAACCAACTACTCTTCTATGAAACACAGGAATGCTTTTATCTTTAGGGATGAACATTGCCCTATTTGCAACCTGGTTTCAGAGACCTTTTCCCAAGCCGAGTAGGCGGTTCGCACTATGGAGAAGTTACATGAAGTTATTAATGCGAAGAAATACCTGATTTCGGTTTGCTGGACGTGCCCTCGAAGTAGTTTTGTCAAACTGAACTGTGATGCTTCTGTTGTTGCTAATTCAGGAACGCAGTTTGGTGGTGGAGTCATCAGGAATCCTATGCGTTCCATCGAAAATTTGTTGATTTTTATTTAAGATATTAATTACCATTTAATATATATATATTTGTGCGTTACCATTTGACATATATATATATATATATATATATATATAAGATATTAATTACCATTTGATATAATACTCCCTCCGTTCTTTATTATCTGTCATTTTTTAGTAAAATCCAAATTCTATTTATATGTCACTTTTAGATTTTCAATGCAATTTAATTTTTTCTTTTCAATTTAATTTCTATTTTCAATAAGAATTGACCAATTACATTCATTTTTTTACATTAAATTACTCAATATGTATTGAATCACTCAATTTTTTTCTAAATTCAAGACTAATTAATATTTCTTAATTCTAGTGAAAATAGCAAAAATGACAGTTAAAAAAGAATGGAGGGAGTATATATTTAAGAAACTGAGATAGAGATTCTAAAAGTCAAAGATCAACATATATTGTGGTGAATAAAAAGTCTTCGACTCATACCAAAAAGTAAAGAAATGAAGGCTGCCACACAGAACTTCCTACCCTAGATGATCAGTTTTTATTCAAAGCCATTCACACCAATTAAATTAATATCAATTATATTATATTAATATTGTTGAGACTACGTACAAGTAACCATTCGTGCATGTAATTCTGTCTCTGTTTTTTCTTTTTCTTTTTTCTTTTTTCTTCCACGATTAGAGTTAAAAAAAATACATAACATATATTTTCTCCGTATTCATAATAAAGATTGTTTTTAACATTTACACATATATTAAGTTAATGATTATAACAATTGAAAGTGTGACAATTTTTTTAATTGCTAAAAATTAAATTTTCACACATTCTATTCCCAAAAATGTAATTAAATCTATATATAAAAAAATAATGATTATGTTACCTTAATCTTATTAAAAATTTACTAACTGGACTATACTACTCAATTTTATACTCTTTCTCCAATGTTATAGTTAGTTTTTCATCAATTTTCTTCTATCTCATTTTATTAACGAAAAAAGAATTTTATTATTTGGTAAATCAAGATTAATTTGTGGCACCTATGATAAGATCATGTATACCACGAAGTACGCACCAATAGTATATATTGGGTTGAAAGGATAATTTATACTATTCTTTCTTTTTTGGTAAGGATTTGTACTATTTTAAGGGTTCAATAAATTGGGATTTGACTTGAAAATTTTGAATTTGATTTTCTCTGAACATATATATAATATTGTGTATGGAAAAAGCATGAACAAGGCAGGCAGATAATATGGTAGAAAATGAAGTAAGGGGCTAAGCTTTTTCTTTGTAGCCATTATTAAAATATTTTGTTGAATACTGAAAAAGTTTAGTTTTTATCTCGTCGGTTGCTACCCAACGACATGATATAAGCAACCATAGAGTGTACCAGAATTTAAGTTTGTTCTCACATACATAATTTAAAGAAAATAAAAGAATTTATTAAACCTTAATTAATTTATAGGAATAATATTGATGCATGATGATGCTTTAGTAGCTACAATTTTTTAAATTTAAATTATAATTTATTATGATTAATAGTTTTTGTAATAAAGAAAAATACGAGTGAATGTTGGAATATGAGAACTTTCAATATATTTGACCTTTCAATGTATTTAGGACTAGTTTTACGAAATTTCCAATGGAGACATGAAAAAAGATTTAGGATCATTAAAATCTTAAATAATTACAAACTTTTTTCTATGTTTTTTTAACAACTTGACTAGCCATGTGATGTGAACAGTGGAAAGTGAGACACTTGAGAATGGCAACCCCATCAAATGTGAAAGATTAGTTTAATTCCTTATTACAAGTTCTTTTTTTTTTGCCCAACTTTTCAATACTCTCTACAAGAAAAGAAAGAAAAAGAAACTATTCTACAAGAAACTATGTATGATGTCTCCTACACCCATTTATTGAGTTTGTCGTCTAATTAATATATATATATATATATTTAATAATTCTATCTAATTTAATAACTAAAATTCTAAAATGCTTAATTTGATAGGCCTAACTTAGCAATAAATTATTCTCTGTCATCTAGTAAAGGGTGTGACGGATCTCCCATACCTTTATACAAATCTCCCATAATTAATATATATATATATATTTAATGTTTAATTCTTGACTATGTTCCCTTGAGTTTCTTTCAGATTTCGATTCTAGCACGCCAAACGGGTTATAAAAATTTAGTAAATTAGGGAATCAAATCAAAGTTAGAATTTCATAATTTTAGTTTTTAAATATATAATTATTACACAAAAAATATCAGTAAATTAAAAAAATCAAGATTTTAATAAGATAAAATGAGAATATATAGTGGTTAAAAGAAATATAATTATTTATCATGATAATTCAATATAAATAGCAGATTAGTAGTAGTTGAGATAATTAGTACTCACCGATTTAGTAGAATTAAGGTCAGGTCTTTGTCATAAATATGAAAGCATGCTATCCTGTACTATCCTTAACAAGGGCGCACTTTAGCACGACATCTGCTGCAGCTCCCTCCTCCGGTCATCACCAGTAACGACTCGTTCTCTCTCATCTTAAATACTTTCACTTTCTTCTTCTCTCTCTTAGTTTCACCAATTTTTTATAAACCAACTCGCACATGTGCAAAACCAAAATGGCTGTGAACGTGTCAGACAATAACTCAGCGAATCGACCTCGATCTCGTCCCGGTGAGTCACGCCGGACTCGCTCGACTCAATCTCCACGTGCTCCATCCACCCCGAGACCACCAAGTTTCGCCAGCATCGCCTCCTCCTCTTCCTCCTCCGCCGCCGCTTTAGGACCCTCAAGTTTTAACACCGACAGTGGATATTACACAACCACTTCATCATCCACGTTATCAAGTCGAACCTCCCTCTCTAGCCTTAAAGAATCCATCTCTCAAAACCCTAACATCTACGATATTTCCGAGATTCGCGCCGCTACCAACAACTTCCTTGCTAAACGCTACTCATCCTCCTCCTCCACCGCCTGTTGGCGCTGCACTTTGCGGAACAGGGAGACGATCGTCTTCCAGCGAAAATTCCGACGGAAACTGGAAATGTCGCAGCTCAAAGAACGTCTGGCGGTTATCTGCAGGAGTAACCACACGAGCGTAGTAAAATTACTAGGAGTTTCGATCTCAGGAGATCATATCTACCTCGTTTACGAATTCATTACCGGCGCCAATCTCGTGGATTGTCTACGGAACAAGAGGGACCCGAACTTCACGGTTCTATCCTCGTGGAACTCGCGAATGCAGGTCGCCGCCGATCTAGCTCACGGACTTGATTATATCCATAACAAAACAGGTTTAAACTTAACCTTCGTACATAACCACATCAAAAGCAATAGTATTATCATCACAGAGCCGGAATTGAATGCCAAAGTATGTCATTTCGGCACAGCACAATTGTGTGGAGAAGCCTACGAGAGCGAAAACAGGGAGAAGAAGAGTTCAATTTCGAAAGGAAAGAGCAAACTCACAGAAATAACTGAGGAAGAAAAAGAAGAAGATAGATCGAAGGAGCTAAAGAGATCTAACAGTGGAACCATGCAATTCGAAGGCGTGAGAGGTTATATGTCGCCGGAATTCCAGGCCACCGGAATCGCAACGCAGGAGTCAGACGTGTACGCTTTCGGTGTGGTGATATTAGAGCTATTGTCCGGCGAGGAGGTGTTGAAATTTAAATTCAATAAAAGCAGAGGAGATTTTGTACGAACGTCATTGATAGACACCGCAAGAGCGGTGGTCTTGGGCGGCGATGAAGGAAGAGAGGGAAGAGAAGGAAGATTAAGGAAGTGGATGGATAGGAGGCTGAAGGACTCTTTCCCGGTGGAGGTGGCGGAGAAGCTAACACTTTTGGCAATGGAGTGCGTACACGTGGAAGCAGATAAACGGCCAGATATGAGCCGCGTGGCAGGGAAGATTTCCAAATTGTATTTGGCCTCAAAAACATGGTCCGAAAAGCTGAGTCGGATAACAGACCAATTTTCGGTCTCCTTGGCACCCAGATGAGTCGGATAATTTTACTTGGCGGCTTTTTTTTAATTTTTATTTATTTAATTTCATTGTTAATAAAAAAATTAAATTTGATTTGACACGAGTTGTGGAATTTGTATATTTTATTCTTTGAAGGTTTTTGTTGTTAATTTGAAATTATTAAAGAGTAGGTTTTGTTAGACAATTTGATGGTGACAGAAGTGCTGTTCTTTGTTTTAATTAAATAATTTATTCTTTCACGTGACAAGATAATGTGCGGTTTGGATGTTAGGCAACGAATTGTATTTAATTTCGCATACCATTTTGGTCATATAACAGATAGGTATTGAATCGTTTTCTTTTTAAAAAATAATCTTGTAACTGCAGAAAGATTAAACTCCCAATCAAATTAATTCCTCCATCTTTTAGACCAGGTCATAATGTCATATAAAATTGATATGTTATTTATTCACTTAGTTCTAAAAAAAATATATTTAATAATTTCACGCCAACTTCAACATTTTAAACTAAATTCATAATGCATAATCAAATATAATTAATATAAATTCAACAAATTTTCAATTTATCCTGCTTTTCCACAACCCAAATATTATAAATATACATAGGTATGTTACGATATACCATATCAAACTAATTTAAAAAAAATATTCATTTTAATATGTACATAATCGGGACAAAGATTTGATTAGGATTTTTTTAAAAATTTTTTACGAAAATAGGGTTATTTGAAAAATAATTCCGGGTGTGGGGTTGAGTCAGAAACGGCAGGTGTCAGCTGCGGCTTCTGACGGTGGGTCCCTTTTTGTTGAAGGATGCCGCAGCTCTTAGCTGCGGCATCCATAGGGGCAGCAGTTAATTTAAGTAAAGGGGCGGCAGGTCTGCTGCCCCTTTATTTTATATATATATATATATATAAAGGGTTTTTTTTTTTAAAATAATAATTTAATAATAAATAATATTAATATCATAATAAAATAGAATTATAATAGAGATAAAATAAATATAATTATAATATAATAATATTTAAATAATATACAAAATGATAGGGGTGAGCATGGTCGGTTAACCGGTCCATTAGTCTCAATCCATTAATATCGGTTTTTTGAAATTTCAGTCCATTACTATCGGTTAACCAGTCCATCGGTTTCGGATCAGTTACCCAATATTTTTCGGTTAACCACTATAATTATAAATATATTTATAAATAAAATTAAAATGTTGAAGGTACTTAAAAATTAAAATTTTTCGCTATAATATAATATTATTGTTAAAATAAAAAAATTTGTTGGATATAAGCAAATTTGTTTTTAAAAATTAATATTTAATAAGTAAATATATTAATCGGTTCATAATTACTTTTAATTAGATAAATTGTTATACCTACTAATATCCAATTAAAAAAACTTTAAAACTTTAAAATAATTAGTATAATGAAAAAAAGTATATGATCACGTTTAATTAGAATAAATTGTTATAAATTATTAATAAATTAACTAAAAATTCGGTTTCGGTTCGGTTAACCAGTTACATGAGTCAAAAACCATTAACCAGTTCATTAATATCGGTTTTTTCAAAACACTAACCATTAATCAGTCAATTACAATCGGTTAACCAGTCCATCGGTTCGGTTTTTGAATTTTTTTCCGGTTAACTAAGTCCATCGTTTTTTTTGCTCACCCCTACAAAATGAAACGTTATTTTTTAATTGTCTAATTATAAATTTTACAAAAATATTAAAATTTCATAAAGTTTTAACATTTTTCTTGTATTTTTATTTTTTGTGTAAGGTAGAAAATTTATAAATAGTATAATATAAAGATTTTATAAGTAACTAAAACAAACAATTTAGTGCAAAAAAATAATTAAGAAATATAAATTTTTATAAATGCATGAAACAATTACCATATGCTATGTATAAGTATTAATTAAAAAAAATAAAAATAAAAAATAATAACATATATTTTTAAAAAAGATACTAATAGTGATAAAAAAAATTATGTAATATATATTACATATTATTTAAATATTATTCTATTATAATTATATTTATTTTATCTCTATTATAATTCTATTTTATTATAATATTAATATTATTTATTATTAAATTATTATTTTAAAAAAAGCAACCCTTTATATATATATATATATATATATATATACACAAAATAAAGGAGCATCAAACCTACCGCCCCTTTACTTAAATTAAGGGGCAGCAGAAAGCTGCCCCTGTGGATGCTGCAGTTAATAGCTGCGGCATCCTTCAACAAAAAAGGATCCACGTAGTCAGAAGCCACAGCTGGCACTTGCGATTTCTGACTCAACCCTACTTTCGAAATTATTTTCCAAACAATCCTATTTTCGTAAAAAAATTTTCAAAAAATCCTAATCAAATCTTTGTCCCTACATAATCATCAAAATAAATCATTAAACATATAAAACAAAATTTAATTAAATAATCAAAACAAAGATTTTACAGTAAAAGTAGCCAGTAATTAAAAAACAAAAAGCAATCAACCCCATTCTTAACCGTTTTGCTGGTTCATAATTTGTTGCGTATAACGACTGGTTCACAGTTAAAACCATAGATTATGCTAGGGGCTACATTCATTAAGTATGCTGAGAAATAAGCCCTACAATTTGCTTGGCCAATGGTGGGGACCATATAAAGAAATTCAAAAAAGTCAGAAGTCATACAAAATAAAGCTGCTTAAGCATGCCCAATCTACAAATTGAATGTCCAAGTGGTTAATAGTCGTAACAGGAACAGCTACAAAGTCAAATTCGATAGAACACCACTTTCTTTGACAAAAATGGATATCCCTCAAAAGGTGACAAACATTCAGGGTTCTAGAAAAGGCTGGGAATAAGTATACTACTAATCTCAAACAGCACATAGATAACAAAGATCAACCAGCTCATCTATAAAATCCTGCTTTTCAAAAAACTGCACATCAGATTTAGAACAATAATTATGCTAAACAAGTGAATAGAAATAACTGTGCAACTGCATTACTACAAGAACTGCTAATTATCTATACATAATCTTTCTAACCTAATGATATATTTCCTTTGCATTTGATTGAATTAAAGAGGCTAATTCTTTGACTCTATCATTTTCTAATTCTAGGAAATTTCTATCTATATTCTTCAGTCACTGTACTACCTACCAGTTGGGGCTGGGAATTAGAGACCTCTAAGCCTTACAAGGGACTTTGGTCTTGCTTTCTCTTGGATATGAATTGATAATGGCCAGCTCCCTGACCCGACGCCAAACAGATTCAGGCAACTGCTGTGATGCTTGTGTTTGCCTTTTCTCAACCTGCAGAGGTGATTTCAGTTTCATGATAACAACAGCAAAACAAAAAGTGCAGACGCAGCATTTGACTTTCTTTAGTCAACTATAGGGCTATAGCAAATACGTTTCTACTTTTTACTCTTTTTATATCAAGGAGTAAGTCAACCACAATTACTGCTATATGATGGCATCTATCATAATTTGACATCAAAACGAGATTACATGCATGTGAACTATTTGATTGCAAAAAGTCGGGCAATGAGGCAAATAGGAACAAGGAACCGGCAACTGGTAACTACATGGCATCTTATGCATCTAAAAACAATATGTCCAAAAACTCCCAAAAAAAGGTCATCGGGTTAGCAGCCAGTGGATTAATACTTTTCTTCCTCTCCTCTCTTGAGAGAAAGAGAGAGAGAGAGAGAGAGTGTGTGTGTGACTCTTTGGCCAAAGAGTTAAGACCCATTGATCTGGATTAGAGCTTGACAACCCGTAAACCAAAACCAACAAGACACTGACCTTTCTCTTATTTAGCATCTCATTGCCACTGGCTTTCAAAAGATTTCGCCATTTGTCCTGAAACCCAAGCATTATAAGTTAATCAGATATAAAGAAATCATATAAAAGAAATACATAATAATACCATGAAACTACCTTGAGATTTACTGATGTACGGTAAGACGATGAGGAGAAGTGTGACTTTTTTATGTGAGTCCATTTTCCAACTCCATGCACAGAAACACCCTCAATTAACTTAATCACCTCTGAAGCAGTCCACCTCCTGTGACGTCTCCCTTTTCTAGCCTTTTTTCTCCTTGTGCCATAATCACCTTCTGATGCGTCATCTTGTGTGTCAGCTGAAGCTTCCATGTCAGAATCTACATTTGATTCTGAAGCCCCACTGTCCTTGTAATCATCAAAGTCATTGACCTAAACAGAACAATGACGGCCATAAATGAGATACAGCGCCAACAGTGTGATTCAAATTAGTATATCAACAATTGAAAACCGTAACACAATAGCAAAATGCACAGAACAAAAATATGCATATTTTATTTGGAACCTGCAAACTTGCACAAGAGCAGTAAAGATCACAAAGAAAATAGCCATTAGGCAGATTAGAAAGGTGCAGAATGTAACCCAATAACGTGCAAAAGCATTTTTCACAAATAAAACCTGAAAATCATGCTCATCAGAACATGAAAAATCTCAACCGACCTCATATATCTGTTTGTTCTGAAAAATCTCAACCAAGCTCATATATCTGTTTACTTACCAAAGAAGTAACTTTTGTTGATTGGCCTTTCTGTACTGGAAGGCTAAATGGAACCTTAACACATGATCCTTCTAAGGATTGTTCTTGAAAACCCAATTGCACAGCTCCTGAACCCTTACACTTCTTGAGGGATCTAACAACCAGGGATCTATCCCTTGCATCCTTAAAGGATGCCCCATCTTTTTTGCGATGATAATTTGAATTTTGCTCTTGCCGTTCATCAGTAGCAGATCTTTCTATTATCGTCTGTGTAACAAGTACATCTGAAGTATTGCTTGCACTGGCAGAATCAAATATGATAGTTTTAAGCGGAGAAGACACGCTCTTCAAAAAGTTGCAATCAACAAGCTTCTCCCTTCTCTCGTGCTTTTCTGCTGGCACAAGTTGGTCATTTGATACATCTACCGACTCAAGAGAACTTCCAGATGAAGATGTACTGGTTAAACAGACAGTTTTTATAGCATCAACCTTAGAAGTTTTACCACATTCCAACGAATTCAAGCCATTGACTATTTCACTGCAATTCTGCAAACGAAAAATGACATTTAAACCATTGCTTATCTATTAGTGATGTTGCAAACCCAAACATTCTGTTAAATATCTGACTAAGAAGATGTTATTGTGTCCAGCAAAAGATAAATTTTGTTACATGAAAATTCAAGCACCATTACCCTTGATGAAGAATCAGATGTTTCAGCACGGCAATCTCTTTCTTGGATATGTGGGGAGTGGCTTTCTAAAGTCAAATTTCCTAGAAACGCTTTTTCCCATGAAACATAACTCCAATTGGAAACCTTATTGGCTGCTTCAGCATCTAAATGAAACAAAGTTTCAGCCAGCAGTAAGGAACAATTCTATTGATGAATGGCATTTGAGAAGGTTGGATAAGTCTTTTTAGGAGTTACCTAATATAAGATCCTTACATCTGAGTTGAAGATTAAAATCTCCAAGAACACTCTTGCCAGTGCCATGCAGACCATTGTTTTCACCCTACAAATACAACCACATTCAGGTTTGGGTAATGATTAGTTTTAATTGACAATTCTTTCACGACGCATTTGAAGACTGAACCAGAACATGCAAATATAACCAACAGGTATACTAACACATTGCCAAACAAGAATCTGGAATTTCAAAATCATCGACAAGAAAGTAGAGAAAAAAGGAACTCTTTTAATCCCTGTCACCCAGTTGAGAGGAAGCATGGTTGTAAGCTTTCTCATTATCTTCCTGGAATCAATTTCACACTTACATGTGAGACTGCAGATAAGGGTTCATAGCGTGACTATTTGACATAATCATATGACTTGGTACAATGGCCAAATGCCAACCATCCACAGTATAGAATTATTTGATCAAAAGTACAAACAGTCCACTGCCTAACGTCACCACCCCACACCCAGCAACCCATGAAAGTCAAATCAAGAGTTCTTGTTCAGAAATGGTTTTTGCAACAGGTACAGCCATATAGTAAGATTATTGTAAAGGAAAATGTGCAGCAAATTTGCAAAATTGCCCTTAATCAGCACAGCAAGCGCAGTGCATAAAGAAAGGTAACTAGTATCTTGAAAAGTTATGTTTTCTCATTCCACAGAGTTGCTCTACATTATTTCCCTTTAAATCTTTACTATGTATGTCCACTAACCAATATATTACACATAACAAGTGCAATTTTTCTATTTCAAAAACTTGCACCCTAACAGTTAAGGTGCACAAGCTTATAGCCCTAAGACAACAAGGGCCAGTTATTAAAGAAGATGCATCTTAAGTGTCAAAAGAATAACCATAAGTAACTTAGACCTTATTATAATGATGCGTTATAACAATTTGCAATAAAAGTGCATTGAAAGCCAAGAACTTGGAGGACAAAGAAATTTGTCCGTCGATGTAAACTAGCAGAATTGATGTCAGGCTACACATTTTTGTGGTCTAAATCAGCATGCAAAAATTCTTAAACAAAGCCACAATATTTGCATGGTCAACTACCAAAAAAAAATACAAAAAAAGAAAAGAAAAAGAGCAAAAACGTTTGTGCATCATACTTCCAACGCTTGATTCATATATTCAGAAAATATTTAACTTGTTCTCCTGATGGAGGAGAAACCACATTGGATGAAGAGCTATTTAACTTGTTCTCCATAAAGCATAACTTATGATATGAAACCAATTAGATATTAAACACGCAACACATACTTCTGCCTTTGTCCCCTCTCCTTCTTGTGCAAGATACAAATCCAAGGCATCTGAGTAAGGAAAAAAATAGGAGTCATCTAGTAATTTGAAAAAACGCACATATTGAAAAGAAGAAATGAAGCCAACCTCAAAGAGAGCAATGGCACAAAGAAATGATTTGTCTACTTAACAATTTTAATCAAGTTAGAGTACCTCAATTATTATATAAAATTAGAATACAAATTAAGAGAATTAGACACAATAATTTGCACAACAAACCTGAACCCAGGAAAATCATGCAAAGAAACATTATCAGATTATAAAAACACAAATTTGCAATTTAGATCAGCCAGCAATTTTGGACAATAATTATATATGGGAATTGGGACAGATCATATGTGCACGATCAGATCTGTTTCCCTAGATATATTTACTTTTTTAATGTACAAGGAATACCTTCAAAGTTCAATGAACAAAATATTGAAAAATACATTTGCTAAAAGGGTATTAATATTGCCATTTGTATGTTTGAACACTCCACATGGAACAGCTAGTCAAACATGGAAATAGATGTTTCCTCCAAATATGGAAAAATTTATAGCAAGAAAACCATATGCAACATAGAAGCAAAGCATTATTGTCAATTCAAGAATACGAACAAGTACATAAAAACATAAGGAAAAAGCATATATGCCAAGCTTCAAGATGAAACTTTTTTACTATTATTGTTGCTAGCATTATTATCTTCAAGGCACACAATGATGAGATAGAATATACTAACTAATTAGATTTATTATTTTTAAAAAATATATATTCAAATCAGAGTATGACAGAAGGCTCAGAAGCTGATTGCTACAAAGTTTAACAAGGATTGCAGGTCTCGCAGGTGAATAAACTTCTACAAGCTGAATCACTAAGCTCTTCATTTTAAACAGTGACATTTAAAAGCATAGCATATTAGATATACTGTGTTTTGAAAGGATAACTTAAACCCCGCTTTTCTCCTCCCTAAAGGCATAAGAATGGCCCAGCCACAATTCTATTGACTTTTGATATCTGGCAATTGCAAAGGAGTATGCTGATTTGCATGAAGCAGCGGTTTCCTTAATACCACTCAACATAATAATTTCAATATCCAGACATGTATGCGCACCAAAAGATGCACACACATACAATCAGTAGAGGGAAATTTACAAGAGATTTATAATGAAATAATCATTCACTCGTCCATATAGGAATAAGATCAATACCACCATCAAATTTAATCTGATCATACTTGAAAGCCCATGACAAACTTTCAATGTCAATTCCCTCCAGCGAATTGAATGTTTCAAAACCAATACAATGATTGAAACAGTTTATGTCACATTCAGGTAAGTAATGCTGCAATCCTGTAACTTCATCTTCAAAGGTAGTTAAATAGGACAAATCTTGGTCAACCTACAAAAAGACGTAATATCATATAAAAAAAATGTCATTGACTGAGAAAAATTACGATATATAATTATATATTACAAATCCTCACATAATTACTTATACAAGTTAACTGAAGGAAAAAGAAAGAAAATTAATAGGACAATGCATGAAAAGATAATATTGACTTATCCCTGATGGTTGATTATATATAATTCCAGTAATGTCAAAAGTAACAATAAATCCACAATGTCTATTGCAGATTAAGCAAAACAAACTCTGGGCTGGATTAAATTCTTCTTTTTCTGTGATATTTATGAACTATTATGCAAATGTGTTATTTCATAATAGTAGATTTACCTCCTCATGGCTATATATGAACATGCCATCATTCTCATCCATTGAAGTGTCCTTCTGTTCTATCTCTATCATCAATTAGAAACTGGAATGCACCACCTGTTTCCAGAAATAACAAATGTTAATTATATAAGAAATGACGTGACGTATTTAAAACCATACCAAACAACTGAGAATAAAAATTATTTTGGGGTGCCCGCGTCGTGACTGAGCCCCACTCCAATTTAAGAGAACATAAATCTAGTGGGTATACTTCAGCCAAGTTTATTCCTTACTAAGATAAATTCTGACATCCACCAACCAAATGATCATAAATGCTGCAAATTTTTTAATGCACAGTGTACAAAATCCTCATTTATTACGAAACGACACCGTATCAAATTGCACAGTTGCTCCAAAATGACCCGCCATTTTCATTCTTTCTACACTCAATTTTCTCCATTAAAAAACTAAAAAATACCTTAGCTCCATTTTGTTTCTACAAGATACTCAAAGAAATTCTTCAATAGAATCGCTAATTTTTCTAGCAAACCGATAATGAGCATCATGCAAAAGCAAAACTGTACGTAAAGCAAAAACGCCATAGCAAAATACATTTTTTCTGCAATTTATCACTAAAAAAAGAAGTAAAAACAAACACTCAAGAACTATGAAAATAAAAACAGGGAAAGGTGAGAAGAGGTACCTTAGGGAGAGATTCGGAGAGACTGAAACGAAGAGCAAACCATGGAAATGAAATGCAAGGGAAAGAAAATGGAGTGTAAAAGAGAGGGAAAGTGAAGTGAGACAATGGATTTATTTAATTTTGTGGGCGGACGTGAAATGGGTTTTATAAAGGTTGATTTGACAGTTGGATTTGAAGTCCGGCGCGTGCATTTCATGTGATGCGTGTGGGTCTGTGTCTCTGTCAGCACCTGATGATGGATGACTCAGCAATGCCACACTGGATATCTATGATTTTGTCTTGTTCTCCGCCGTCCAAATAAATGACGGCGTTAGTGACTGTGTCTTAACTGGACTGCACTGTAATTGGATTTTCTTTTTCTAAAATTTTCTTCTTCAAAATTTCACAAGTACCACAAAAGATCAAATAGTTGTATATGATGTAATTTTGATGTTTAATTAATTAAGATTAAAAGTTTAAAATTGTCATAAAACAATTTAAATCTGAAATACTTGAAACTATACTATTTAAATCTGAAATAGATTCGTCGGTCCAATTTTTCAAAAAAAAATTAATAAAACCTATAGTATTTGATAAAATAAAATTTACATGTACGAGCTTTTTGAATAATTATTTACCAACCAGCGTTTTAAGAGTGAGGCTACTATCATGGCAGCTAGATGGATACTCCTATGTGAATTCAAGAGCCGACATAGTATGTTGTCAATTCTCTTACAATCAATCAATCTGAAATGAAAATTAGTACTATGGAATATTTTTCATAGTCAAATCAATCAATGTAGCAAAAGCAGTTTGCTCATGTCATTTGAGCAGTAGTAGCTTTCATTAATGCGTTTATGCTACTATGAGATATGAACCACCCACGAGTGTGTGGCTCCAACCAATGCAACATTAAGCCAAGGATTAATCATGTTCACGTGCCACTGTCTTGCCTCTTTAATGGAGTATCTCCTATGATACTTGAACTAACCATGCACGGAATGCATTACTTTATGGTTAGCGCTAGATCTTATTATTGCATGGGCATCCATCCATGCTTTTAAAATTTTCAAACTTAAATAATTATTTTTGCATGTAAATCCAGCACAATTTAAGTCCAGAAAGAAGAAACTCGCTTTTTTTTGGGATTGGACTTGACTTTATAATATAAATTTCATATTTAATCCAATCCAATCATATTATTTTTATATTTGTATATTTTTTAATAATTACAATTTAAAATATGTAAAAATGTACATGCAAAGATAAAATTTCATAATAAATATCAAAATTTATAGATTTATTAACATATTAAATCTTTTTATAGTATGTTTTTATAATTCGATATAATATATAATATGGCAATTTATACATTAAAATTATATTTTTATTTAAATATTTTTAGCGGGCTAGTTCAATCCGACCCAAGTTTATGTGGGTTTGGATCAAGTTTGGACAGGTGTAAAAAACTATCATGCCCAAAGATGAATAGATCTAGTTATGGCTAAGGATTTCAAAGCGACTACGGTTTTCGTTAAATTTAACGGTGTAATATATATTATATTACATAGATAGTGACTAATATTAACTTTTAGATCCATGCAGTACATCCTCCCTGTAAGAACAATAGCATCACTCATCTTATAGAAATTTTACACAAAATATGAAATAATTTGCAGTAACCGGATATCTATATACAATGTAATTGATACAAGAATGGAAACCCTGAATTGAAATATTGGACAAGACGAAGAAACAAAAAAGATTAAAATGTATGAGAAAATATATAAAAAAAAAACTAGATAGCCAAAAGATACTGAAACTCAAAGTCATAAGGAATGTTGTCGACAGAAATGGTGGTAATTTTGCCACTATTATGGCTTCTGAAGCAATCCACAATTGATTTCCTCAAAGACATGGAAGCAGGCAATTGATGGCAAACCCATTCCACCAATGAATTTGTGTCCAAGGCAAAATCATGCATGTTCCTTAGCAGAAGTTCTGGAAATGCTATTCTCTTTGTGTTAGTCACTATTATTGATGCTTGCAAGTATTCTAGCTTTGATTTCTCCAGCTCTGCTACTACACCTTCTCCTGTGTATATTTTCACCTGCATTTGTTTCATTTATTTTTTATTATTCGAATTATTGTATCAAAGCGAGTCAAATCGGGTGAATTTGAATCGGATAATAATGAATTGAACCATAAAATGATCAAAATTTTGTAGTACGTGTTGGAACGGATCGATTGAGTTGAGTAAAATTATGATCCGAATAGTTTATTATTAAACTGGTTGTGTCATAACTGAGTCCGATCATAAATAATCCAAGTTTTAATAAAAATTTATACATGTATGACTTATAAAAATATTCTACATTCACAATATATAAATAAATTATAAGATCACAAATACTAAATTATTATAAAATTGGTCACAAGCATATCCAATACATATAGATCGCATAATCGAATTTGAGTCACATTTATATAAAAGAATCGGATCCAATTAAACTGCTTATTTTTTAAACAAATAAAAAGAAATAAATAAGTGTTTGATTGAGAACTTACAGCTGGAGAAGAACGCGTTCCGCAACAAAGAGCAAATGTGACATTAGGATCCATTGATTCAAGTCCATACAGTTTACGAACTATGGATTCTTTATCATCCATATCCTTCTTTTGATAAACCTTCAAAAGTTAAAATTAATTAATTTATTTCAGGATATAAATTATATTTCAAGAAATAAGCCAGCAAAACTATTTATAATTGTTCATCTATGAGCTAAACTTATATATATATATATCATGTATTTAATTATGTATGAGTTCGTGGGTTAATTCATGAATAAACAAATAGACTTGATAGATTAAAAAAAACTCTGCGTATTGTGAGAAATTACCTTGTTAGAAGATGTTGAATTCCTCAAAATATAATGCTCTATTGCCTCAGCATTAATCATGTTGCCTCCAATATTGAGGGTTGCCTGTATAATTTTTTAATTAAGTACTTACCAATTTTTGGTGGTTAGACCTCATTACCTAATTAAAAAAAAAATTAAATAAATACAGTAACCAAATTTGAGGTGTATACCTTGTTGATTAATGTGTACAATTTTTCTGGAGAAGAAGGTACTCCGTATTGGATAAAACCCTGAAAATGATTAACCACAAATAATTAAAAGAAATATATACTGAATATCAATGAAATAAAAGAAAAAGTACAAAAAAAAAACCAAATTGCAAAAATATACATGCATGATACAAGCATTGTACATGTTGATCCAGAAGGCTAGTTTCTGTTGGTAAGTCAAGAATCTCAAGTCCACAGTCTGGAGATTGTTCATTAACACCCTGCACTTCACAAACATTTTTCATCGATTACTGTTCCTCTGTCTCAAAATCATAAGATTTCAAAATTGAAACGGGGTAAAATTGCATAATAAAAGAATTTTAAGGGATCAAATTTTTTATCATAAATAAATTCAGTAGTTAGATTCGCAAAACTTAACAAATTGATGTGTTTTTATATATATATATTAAAAATTAGAGAGGAAAAAAGCAAAAAAAAAAAAAAAAAACATACCTTAATCTTCTTAGCAAAGGAATAGAACTAGAACTTGAAATACATTTAGGGTCCATAGAGGTAGAAGTGAAAATAACCAAGTTCTTGTAAGGACCAATATCTCTAGGAATAGAATCTTCCAAATAGAAAATTCCATAAGGATCTTGTTGTCTTGATTCTTTTTGCAACAAAACATTTGAAGTGCCATCATTTCTAAAGCTTCTTGAAATTAAAGAAGCTTGCAAAGACCTTGAAATCGGACCAGACTTTTCCAATTCCATTGCTCTTGATGTTCTTAGTAACCTTACATATATGAAGTTTAAACACTTCATTATGTTTTCTGATAACTTGTTGGGTGCAATTTGTTGGATATTGCTCTCTTCTGATAAAATTGCATTTGATAGTGATTTTGGTAAGTGGTCTACTGAGAATTCCACATTTCTTTCCCTCATCTAAAAAAAAACATTAATCATAATATAATTCAAAATAAAATGTTAATAGCAGTTAATTGTACGTAAATGTTACTAAAAAGAAATTGTATCTAGATATCGATTTCGTCACGTAAAATTAATTATTTAAATTGAATCCGTGAATTTTTTATAAATCAATCAAATCATAAAGTGTTACATGAAATTAATTAATTAAAAAAAATGAGATGGTGGTTAACATAAATAAATAAATAAATAACATTTCGTCATTGAATTAGTGAATGAAAAATTTATGGGCAGGATATAAAGAAAAATCCATATAATGTTGATGACATAATTAATATGCCATTTTTTTTAAAAAAAAAAGGTTATCCTTTTCTTTCTTTTTTTTTTTCTTTATGTAGTGTTTGAATGTAAATTGATATTAAAAGAATTTTACAATCACAAATATTAAAGTTTATTTATTTATTTTTTCCCTCTGTAATTGAATTTTATTACCAAATATATAAAATTATTTTTGCACACGTGGAAAACAAAAACGAGAAATGTGAATATTAATATTTTCCTGTTTAGGGATTCAATATATAGATAAGATTAATTGTTGACATATTCAATGGAACAAAAATAAAAATTAAAAAAAAAACAACAAAATTATGCAAAATTTCTCAAGAATCTATTACATTATATTTGAAATGAACAAGAATTAAATTCATAATTTAAATAAAATAATTGAAAGAAAAAACAAAAATAAGGCAAATTAATACCTTGGGCGATGGATGCCTGGGGTCTCGCAAAGGAGAAGGAGACTTGAGAATTCCACTTTTTCTTGGAATATTATTTCTATCTTGAAATTTAGGCTCCTCATGGAAAATTTGATTTTCTTTATGATCAAGAAATGGTGTTGATCTACCCATAATTTTGTCATTAGCAAAAGTAAAGTCATTATTAACATTATAATCACCTTTAATTGCTTTGCTAATGAAATGCAATGCCTTGGTCTCAAACGACATTCTTTCTTGACCAATATTAATATTATTATTTCTGTTTAATGGGCTTGGCATACTCCAAAAATTGCTTTGAAAATTGTTTTCATTTTGCCAAAATTGTTTTGATTTTTTCTCTTTAATAATTTGCTGTTCACGTTTTAATCCCATCTGAAGTTGCTTAATTTGTGATTCCAGTCGAATTATCTCACTTTCGACCATCGCTAATTCTGCTAGTAGCTCCTTTGCCTGTAACAAAAATAATAAAAAAAAGGATTCGAATCGATATTTGCCACTTAATATATAGAAAAAGAAACGATAGTCTAATTAATGATTATCGTCTATAGATAATTAAATAATTATATGCTATTTCTTATATATCACATAAAATATTGAAGCTTCTAGGATTATTGAATGATTGAAGTTAATGATAAACTTAATTATTTACTTCATTTCTTTTAAGTCTTTTAAGGCTCATGTTATAGTTCTTGCTTGTAAGCTAAAAAACTGTTAGCACCAACTGTTTGGTAGGCAAAAAAAATAATCTTTACTTATCATGAACTTCTATTTCTATGTTAAAAAATGGATAAAAAATAAAAAAGAATTTCAAATAAAAGATAAAATTATATCTCATTAACTTGATTTATGGATAAATAAATTTAATTAGACAAACAAAAAATCCATTTTTCACAAATTTTGCTCTTTCATTATATTTACATAAATTAAATGAGGAATTAATTACCTTAGGAGGAAGGAAGTTAGGGATGGAAATACCACACCCATCCTTCTTATTTTGCAAAAGCTCCAAAATTTCATGTACTTTCTCTTCCTGTTTCAGCATTTTCTGAAGAGCTGAAACCTGTTATATATAACAACAATTTCAAATTTTATTTATTTATTTATTCATGTGTATGTATATATATTTATATAAAAGGATGATTTAACATGCCATATGTATATCGTGCATCAAACATAAACTGCTAAATGAAAAATATTTAAATATAATTTATTAATCTGATGGTTCATATTTATTAATATACGATCATTTAATGTACCGAATATATATGCGTTCATGTACGAACCTCTCTTTCAAGTTCTTCTCTCTTTTGTTGTCCCATGATCTTCTTTTTTCTCTGTAAATCACAAAAATATCCAAACATATGATCTATAAAAGGAAGGTAATTAAGGAAACACCAATAAATTGAAAGGATATTAAATAATTAAAAGATAAAAATGCCAAATTAACTTACAATATCCACATTAAAATTCGCAGAGGAATCGTCCTTATTAGCCATAAAAAAAAAAAAAAAAAAGGTGCGAGTCTGTGTACTTTAGTTTCAACAAGCTCTAACACTTGAAAGAATGCATTAAAACAAGAAAAAGAAATGGGCAAGATTTGGAATGGTTGGTTAGGAGATCAAGAAAAGATACATGATCAAATTGGCTTAGAACTAAAGGAATATTATATATGCCAACTAAAGGTTGTTGACATTTGATTTGATTGAGTTTCTTTAGGGTTAATTTGAAATGAGATGAAAAGGAGCTTTCATAGTTGGTTAAGGTAAGTTTCATGAATCCAATCGATCGTATATTATGATTTTAAATGTTATACTGTTATGATCGATTAAATTAATATAAATTTTGATCTACATATGAAAAATCGAATTTAATCTAATTTGATTAAAATCAAGTCGACATGATACGATGGAATGGACCATCAACACAAAATTTTTGATGACAATTTTGAAATATATTATCATTTTAAAATCATTTAATATATGATTACCATAATTGAATTTCAGATACATGATCCTCAGTTATTCGTACTTGTTTTTAAGTCGATCAAGTGTAAAAACTTATAATGAAATCAACACGTAGGAAAATAATTATTATAATTATTTAAATAATTTTTAAAGTAAGTAACAAACCTTTGGTTGCATACTAATTTATAATTAATTTGGTTTATATAAATGAAAAGAAAAATAAGAGTTACGGGCGATATTTACCATTTATGAAGAGTCTTTATGTTGTGGGTAAGCATGCAAGGATAAGAGTATTAATTTTTGTGGGCTTTTGGTTTGACGTAGCTTGCAATTCTGGGCTAGTTGTTATACCTTCTTCAACAAGCACTTTTCAAGGCTTTATGTATATTTAGAAAGTTGATTAAATGATGTATCAATTATTATTAGTCATCCTTTTGATAAGAAGAATCATATTTTTTGAACTAAAAACCAATTACCTCTCCACGTATTTGCTATATATATATATATATAATTATGATTCGGTATTCAAAATTTAAAAATATAATTAATTTGGGTTTATATTAAATATATGCTTAAGATTCAACCGAAGATCTCTAATTATAAAAGAATTGACCATTAATTGTTTTTTAATCATTTCTTAAAAATAAAAATTGATTTTAATTGTTTCGGATAAGGAGATTTCTTTGTTGTAATTGGGCTAGTTGTTCTAGAGTACATGCCTCATAAAGGATCTATTTTTTTTTCTTATATCTTAATCTATTTGTTATCTTACAAAAAAAGGAAAAAGAAAAACTCAAATTCGAAATTATGGTCAAATAAAAGAAATACGCAAACTTATATCAAAGGTTGAAAATAAAGCTGTGGCTGTGGGTTCATTTATTTATTTATTATATAATCTGACAAAATTTCACATATAATTTTATCTAGAGATGGTAAAATTTAATTTTATCCAAAAATTCGATCTAATCAATCAATAATTCTATTTGTTTAATTTTCAAAGTAATTCGATTCAATCCGATATATTATGTAACACTATGTAAGTGTTCTATTTATATTATTTATAATGTTATTTTTTTATATAAGGTGAACATAAAAATAATTTTTTGTATAGATTATACATATTTATTTTTAAAGATAAAAAATAATATCATAAAGTTTAATAAGTTTATGATTCGATTTTTTAACCCAACTTATTTATGAAACATTTAACAATAATTTATTTTTGAATCATGGTTCAATTCAATCTATTTATGATTCTAAAAATTTTGATCAATTTATAATCCGACACAAATTCAATCGATCTAATTAATTAATGACATATAATTTCATGCATTAAATAAGCTAATTTATTGCATAAAAATTTACCCATGATTCAATATATAAATGATGTAACAAAATCTCACATTCATTCTGTGTACAAATAAAACTTTTTAAATAAAATAATAAATTGGGTAATAGCGAGTTAGCGTGCTTTTTTAATTGATCAAAATTTGAATTCCGGAGGTCCAAAATTGTAATTAAAAAAGAAATGCAATTTTTTTGGAGAACATATATATATATATTTTTCTTATAATACATTTAAAAAAAAAAAGTGAAATATTGAAACCACTTTCTTATTTATCAGAAGAATAAAAAGTATAAAAAGGCAATTTTTCTTAAACCCTGACTAAACCCTTCAAAGTTCTTCTTCCCTTCTCTCTTCTATCACCGAAAGCATCAGCTTTAGCAAATCTCATAGGATTCAGAAACAATCCACTCACCAGCAAAAAACAACAATAGCCCATTTCAAATTTACCCAGAAGTCAAACAAATTTTGAACAGATATTCGCTATCTCTTAAAATTTCAAACTTTCTGTCTGTTTCAACTGATAGACTTTCAGCGAAAATAGTTCCATGGCCGTTGCTACTCTGATCCATCGTATGTCCAGAACCCAGAACTATAGTTTTCTTTGCAAAATTAATAGAAGATTTACATCAATATCAGCACCAATCCAGAGAAAATCCCTTGAAGCTCCCTTCCCAGGTAACGCCTTTTCTCTTTGTTTACAATAAAAATATAGTTTTTCAGTCCAATCACCTTTGTGGCTTTTCGTTTTATTGCACCATTTTATTAAAAACCTGCACTTGAAAGACAATTGAATTGTTGTGTTAAGAAATGGCCAAAAAGGAAGATAGGTGGTAGAAATGGGTCATTGAACTGTATCTTTCTATAGCTGAGAAAACTGTTGGAAGAGATTCAGAATTGGTGTTTAGATGTGGTTGTTAATATCTAATAACTGCCTGTTTTGTTGTGGATGTTATAATACATACATATTAATGGCCGTGTGTTGAAATTCTTGAGACAACAGGAAAAGGAAATTAAGACAAAAAGAAGTATGCACATGTTGTTTTAGCTTGTAATCAGCATATAAGTAGATTTGGTTTAATCACCTGTAGAGTTGTTTCAATTATAATAAAATATACGTTTCTTTCTATAGTGAGATCGGTAGTGACTCCTGCTGATGCTGTTGCTTTTACTGGATTTGATGAGATGGTTTCTGGGACCCAGCGGAAGTTCTACATGTTAGGTGGGAAAGGAGGTGCGGGAAAAACAAGCTGTGCTGCTTCCCTTGCTGTGAAATTTGCTAACAATGGTCACCATACAATAGTGGTCTCAACTGACCCTGCTCACTCCTTAAGTGATTCGTTTGACAAGGTTTCAGGACATAAGGCTTCTTCTTGTATCCTAAATTTAATCGTGCTTATTTTCTTAATTTCTAATTAATGCCAACCCACTTAGTCACTTTCTAATTCCTAAACATGTAGCATTTGATTTATTGTTTTCAGGATTTGACTGGAGGGACACCAGTTCCCGTTGAAGGAGTGGATTCTCCACTATTTGCTCTCGAGGTACTTGGTCAGATTATCTTTTTGTCAATGTGTGATTCTGAGAATGCAGCTCTTGCTTCAGCTCCACTTTGCTTGGTTTGCACTTTTTGAAGTTTAGTGTTGTAACAGATAAGCACTGAGAGAGCTGTAGAAGAATTTGGCAATTCACATCAAAAGACTGATGGCAGAGGTGTCAAAGACTTTATGGATGGCATGGGCCTTAGCATGCTTGCTGACCAGGTTTGCTTGTCTTCAGCTCATTTTTCGTGTCATTCACATAACTAATTGCCCTGCAGTTTTGGTACTGTCAATTCTTCTACTTACTCCCTCTATTTATTTGAGAGCATATAGCACGACCTAAATTAGATATAGTGTTTGTATGAATGCATAAATAATTCGATCTCAGTATTGTTATTCAAAAGGTTTAGAAGTTTAACTTTGTCATGTCTGTGTTTGAGGCAAAGTTCTTAGTCTTACATCTATTTGCAGTAGGCTCTGAAACACTTTCTGCGTTTCCTTTATGAAACATTTAGTTTTTACTCACTCTATTGTCATGACTTGATTGTGGCTCATCTCTAGAATCTGTTTTAGGTAGGGGAATTAAAATTGGCAGAGTTGTTGGATAATCCCCCACCTGGTATGGATGAGGCTATTGCAATTTCCAAGGCATGTTGCTTTTCCTTTTCCTTCTTAATTTATTTGCTAAATTGTTCTTTTGAGACTCTGGAATTCTTTCTGAAAACTCAGCACTTTGCAGGTTATGCAAATTGTTGACTCCTATGAATATAATAAGTTTACTCGGATCGTATTTGATACTGCACCAACTGTTAGTAATCATTTTGGCTGGCACTTCTTTAATTGCTTCAGGGTTCAGTCCGAAGTTAGTACTGATTTGTTTATCTATGAGTTCGATGTAGGGCCATACACTTCGCCTTCTATCCCTGCCCGACTTCATGGATACATCTATAGGCAAAATGATGAAGGTAAGATTCTGAACATACAATTGGAGGCTGGCATTGTTTTTGGTAGTGTTTAGCAGGTCTTATGATCATGCTGTGAATGTTTAAAATGTGGCTTTTTTGTTCTGCGTCTCCACAGTTGCAGGGTGCTTTGTTTTATTTAAAATGATGTTATGACAGAAAAGCTAGTTGAACTAGTTAGCTTCATTTTGTGGTTGTATGTTGTTGTCCTTTCGTTGCTATTCTACGCTTATCAAAGTTGTTTGCCATTCATTTACTAAATCCAGTTCAGAAAGAAGTTAGCTTCTGCAACTTCAGCTCTCAAGTCTATGTTTGGGAAACGAGAGGCCCTACAAGATACTGTAAGTGTAAATACTGTTTTTGGTAGGTTTTGCCTTATTTAAAACTCAAAGCAGTTTGTTGTTTAACTTGTAGTCTGAAAAATGGGAGGAGGAACTGGGGCAGTTGAGAGAGAGGACGTGTAGAGTGCGAGACCTTTTCCGCGACTCTGACACCACTGAGTTTGTTATAGTGACAATTCCAACGGTATGCTCTTTGATAACCTTTTGCATATTGAAAGTAACTTGGGTAATACAGCTCTTTTGCATTTTTCCAATTTGTGCTATTAAAGTGAACCGTACTTTCCTCCAGTGCTTGCTGTTTTGTACTGTGCTTTTTTCTAAGACTCTAATTCAGTTTGACAGTAAAATTATGTTTTCTATAATCTTTTCACTGTTGGATTAGTTTCGAAAAGCAATAAAACATCCCAACCATTATAAGAGTAGAAACTAATTTCTCGGTAATATCTTTGTTTCAGTGCTAAAGAGAGGGAATAATCAATGTATATAAATATGTGTAAGCAAATTGATCATGCTTGAGTATTCCTGGAGGACTAGTTATTTTAATTAATGACTTGCTTCTATTCTCATTTTTGACAATTTCAGGTTATGGCCACAAATGAATCATCAAGGCTATGTTCATCCTTGAGGAAGGAAGGAGTTCCTGTTAGGAGGCTTATAGTCAATCAAGTTTTACCTCCACCAGCATCCGATTGCAAGTTCTGTGCAATGAAAAGGAAGGTACAGATGTTTTTTTTTTTTTTTGCATAATGGGTGTTTTGGTCTTTAGTCTTTAATTGATGAACATTATTCCTATATATATTCAGTAGTTTACTGAGTTGTCTATGCCACTAAAATGAAATCTCTGTGCTTGTCCATGAAATTGTTAAACATTCCTGGTTGAAGATATGTTTGGTACTTAACATGAACAATGTAAAGTATACATTGAGCATGAACCACCTCTAGCCATATTGCTATACAGTATACATTTTCCATATCCTTGTAAAATGTTACATTGAACCCAAACACGAGTTCATCACTTTCTGTTAAAGCTTTACAGCAGCTTTTGCCGTGTTCTGAATATTACAGGATCAAATGCGGGCACTGGATATCATCCAAAAGGACCCAGAGCTTGCTGCTTTGAGATCAGTCCAGGTTCCTGTATTCGACGCAGAGATTAGAGGCATGCCAGCTCTTAAATTTATGGGCGACGCAGTTTGGAGGTAGTCTGTTCAGGAATTATATCATTATTCATTAGGTAATCTACCTAAACTCCATAAATATTAAAACCTCTCGCGCTCCCTCTCATCCCTCGAAAGTTTATTTATTTGCTAGTTGATCATTGGTCATTTCGATTTTCAGGAACACAGTCTCCAATTTTGAGGGCAATGCTCCCTGCATATAGGGTTTCATTTTCACAAAATTTTATTGCCATGCCCAAGTTGTCGACAAAAATTGACATTTTTGCTTGGAACTGGAAGATAACAAGAGAACCTAAGAAACTATAGTTCTTTTGTTTCTGTAATTTTTCTCTTTTGTTCGAACATCTTCAAATATTTCAGTGTTTCTGGTAATAAATGGTATCACATGATTTGATCTTATTTTGTTTTCGTTATGTATCTTCTTAAAAACGAAATAACTTCTTAAAAACGAACAACTCTAAGTTACGAGAAATCATATTTTCTACCAAAACATTCATTGAAGAAGGAGAAATCCTTTAGAAAGAAGCTATTTAAGAAATGAATTTAAGTTGTATATTATCTTTTATTTTTCCTTAGTTAAGTTTCGGCTTGTGCAAGGCAAGAGTATGTGTTGCATAATGGCATTGATCTTTTCTACTCTGTAGACTGTAGTGGAAAGTCAAATGATAATTCACAAATAATTTTTATGGTGTTACGATGAGATTCTGAACTTTTATTTTAACATACGTTGAGTTCAATTATCCCACTCTTTAAAATAAATTATGGACAATTTTTTATACATCATGATCAAAATATAAGACAAATTTCAGTTATCTTGTGAAAAGAAAATATTGGTTATATAAATTTTGACTCATTTATATTTATTTCTTTGAATTAAAAATTCTAAATGCGATTTGTTTCCAATAATATATAGTTTGAATTCAAAATTTTTTGTATTTTTGATCGAGTGACGACGATAATACAAAATTCTAATGATTAAGGAAATATGGTTTTATGATCATTAAATTCCTACTACATGTTTAATGTTTCTCTTTACACAATTTCATTATACAAAGTGAAGTCTTACCTATGAATCTAGTTCATACTCCTTGTATTTTCAACAAACATTAGATTACAAAACCCTCCCAACTCCTAGGAATTATATCAACATACATTTTCTCTCTATATATTTCTGTTCATGCGGATTGATCTTTTGCACTTTGTACATTAAGATAAAAAAATGAAAGTCCGAGACTTTTACCGAATTTTATTCACGGTGATCATAATAACGAAGGCCAAAATACGGCTAAAAAAGCCGAAAACAACTAGTAAGACTAAACATCGGTACCAATGGCCGAGATTATATCCATTCTGCATCAGCGAACCACATCGTGTTATCAGCCATACGCCGTAATATCTGAAACCAAGAGAGAATTTATGAAGGTTAGAACATGAAAACTCGAATTTGGTCAAGTACAATCTCATTCCCATATACCTCTTAGCATTTGATATAACAAATGCTTCCAATGCCCATTTAGTGTAGCACAAATCGGATAGTCTCGTAACAAACTTGCTGTCTTCGCCGCGTGTTGCTATTAGGGTCAAAACCACAGGGAGAAGAACCGACCACTAAACGAAACAAGAACAAACTTGTTATATTAATGACTCAGTATCGGGTGTAAATAAGAATTTTCTGTTACTCACCAGTTGAGCGGGACCGGGATCCAAGAAAATGGCCAGAGCGTAAGCTATCCCGGTTACACAATAAACTAGGCAGATCAAAACAATGTAATTATCAACAACTGTTGATCTTGGATTGTTGAAGAAATAGAACATGGAGAGATACACAAGTGGCTTGACAATGGTGTTGAAATGATCAACTGTATCCTTGGCTAGAAAGTAAGCCAAGCTGCTCATACCAGAAGAACGTTCTCTCCAGTAATGTAACTTATCCAAAGAAAATGATCTCAAAGCCGCAATCTTGCACAGGAGAGCTGAAATGAATGAAAATTTCAGAGTGGAGAGAATTGAAAATTTCAGAGCTGAAATGATGCAAGAAATGTTTTGTTGCGTTGAACTTACAGACGGCAATAACAGTGTATGTATAACCAAGCACACCGAAAGTTTCATCGCTCACTTTAGCCAATGTTCCTAAGCAGATTCCAGCCAGTAATAAAATCAAAAAGTCCACAGCTTGTGTTTGTGCTTCTCGTAGACGTTGTTTGCTAAGCCTGCAAACAGAGATAATATTCAGCAATTACAAGTTCACATCCATTTTACTAGCTTAGACCAGTCCATCTACGAGCTTGGGTTGGGCTTTGGTATAGATCATGCCCATATTGACCCATAAAAAATATATAGTATTTATCTTCCAAATTCAGCCCGAAAAATATATTGAAATTCTCAGCTCAGCCCCCCTATGCAGGTTGAGCCGGGCAAAGCCTACAGTTGACAATCAAAGTCCAAGCCCTCCGAGCTTTTAAACGGCTTTATACCGGGCCGAATTTACGTGTAAAAATAGTTATTGATATTCATTAAATCACAGACGGATTGAAAAGATTAAATGGGTACCCTAATCCATGGTGAAATAATTTTTATTTATCTATCAAAGTAATAACATGCTGCTGTAAAAGAAAAACAATATGCAATAAAAAGATTAGGGTTAATTAATTACCTTCCAAGAAAGTATTTGTATTGGCGAAAGACACCAGGAGTTCTACGATTAGACAAATCATCAGAAGTAGAGGAATTGATCTTTAATTTATCTTTCTTGATATCAACATTAGTCTTAACATCTTGCCATAACTCTCCAGCAAAAGACACAGATTGTTCAGAATCAGCTTCACTTGATCCATAGCCATGATTTGAATCACTAGAGGATGTTTCTCCTAAGCCTTCAGCACTTTGAAGCATATCCATAGGCACAGGGTAGCCATTGTGAAGCATCCATCTGATTGGAAGCTGCTTATAATTAACACCTGAGCTTGGTTTCACTATCCCTTCTAATATGTCTATGAAATAATCTGGTGGATTTGCTCTCTCTGGTACTACTATTCCTAGGCTTGAAAAGTACTCTTCTACTTTCTTTACTGATCCGTGGTACACTGTTAACCCTCCTTTTGCTAGAAGTATCAAATCATCAAACATCCTGAACAATGTGTAGCTGCAAAAAAAACAAAAAAAAAAGAAAAAAACGTTTAATTGATAAACCTGTAAAGAATAATTACGTTTTTAATTATTAGATTATTAAATTCGTTCATATGTAATGTATTTATAATTTTTTTTTTTTGTCCTGAACAGGTTTTTATAGATTAAACTAATAAGAAATAATTTTTGCATAAATGGCCGTTCTTAATATTGGAAGTAATTATTTTCCGAGTCGAGTATTGGAAATGGAAAGAATATAATTACCTGGGTTGGTGGACAACCATGCAAATGTTGACTCCTTCAAGGGCTTCACGTCGAAGAGCCCTAAGCAGTAAAAGGGAAGAAGAGCTGTCCAAACCAGAAGTGGGTTCATCTAGAATAAGAAGAGAAGGTTCCATTACCATTTCAAGCCCTACATTTACTCTTTTCCTTTGCCCTCCTGAAATTCCTCTTTTTTCCACTGTCCCAACCAAACTATCCCTTATGGCTTGTAACCCTAGCGATTCTATCACTCTTTCCACTACTAGAACCTTTTCTGCTTTTGGCAGTCCAGCAGGCAGCCTACAATCATCAATACATTTTGCATCATCCATTGACTGTGCATATATATATAGTAAATTTATAACCCTCCAAAATTTTTAATGGCAAAATTGTAATATAACTTGTCAGAACTAATTCATATAAAGCCAATAAAAAGCTATCTTGTATTGAAAATAAATTATTTTTATATACATAGCTAATGAAATTAAAAGAAAGCTTAATTTTGATAAAATAGAAGTTGGAAGACTTACTCAATTAATATAAGATAAAGGGCTTAATTGACAAAAAATCATAATTATGGTCAAAATATGTGTTCTGCTCATAAGAACTATTTCAATTAGTAACCAATTTGTCCAAAATTAACTTTTTAAGATAAAATAGAGGAAAATAATGGCATATATAAAGTAAAAATTTGGTCCAAAAAAAGGTATGGTTATTGTTGCCTACCTGCATCTTGCACTGAACCAGAGGTTCTCTTCCACAGACAAGTTTCCATGCACAATATCATCTTGAGGCACAAAGCCAATAATTTTCTTATAAGCCTGGATTGGCTCTTGTTTCCCATTAACAAGAACCATACCAGACACATTGCAGCCTGGTGCTTTCCCTGTTAAAGCAGATAAAAATGTTGTTTTTCCAGCCCCAGAAGGACCCATCACAGCTGAAACCCTACCAGGTGATAGTTTCCCAGTCACACACCTTAGTAAATGTTTATTTTTATTCTTTAAAGTTAGGGTTAAGTCTTTAAATAAAATCTCAATTGTAAATCTTTTCCTTATTTCAATATCACTAGCCATTGATATTACCCCAGAGAATGTCAAGTTCTTATTCTGCTCTTGCATGGCTTTTTCTTTCTCTATTTGCCCATATGCATACCTAAACATTTGGCTCTGTGTGTGTAATTCTTTACCTCTAGGTGCATTTCTTTTAATATTTTTGTCCCCAATTTCAAGATTGAAGCCTTCATGGCTTTCTGGGTTGGCTTCAATTTCATGTAACATTTGGGTTAGGTTAGCTTTTTCCTTTTTCTTCCCTTTTGATGAAGTGGGTACAGGTAAAGATGGATCTGTGGTGGATCTAATTTGACCAGATGATCTTAGATATTGATCTCTTTTGGATCTTGTTCTTGAGAATGTTCTTGAGAGTTGTGTTTGGAGGCCAATTGCATGTTTCTTGGCTATGTCTTTTGCAGATTTCCATTTCTCTCTAGCTTGTGCTGTTTCTCTCACACTTTGCACTGCTTTCTCTCTTGTTTTTGCTTGTCTTTTCTCTCGAGTTGCAAGAACTTGATCAGAACAATTGTAGATTATTATAAGTAGAAAACTCAAACCTACCTGCATTGTCACACAAATTTATTTGTTAATTAATAACACTTCTAATTTAATTGACAAAAAATTATTATAAGTAGCAAATGGATCAGGTCATTAATTAATCATTAATTAATTGAGTGATATTTAAATCACATATCTAGGGACGTATTGAATAAAATTCATGAAATGGATAAAATTTGCCAGACAAAATCAATTAAAAAAAGGAAATTAACTTCTCACTCACAAAAATTAAGATGCCATATGCTGAGATATTTTGATTTGATGATTGTGGCTCACAAGATGCTAACTTGAAACACCCTGAAATTTCATCAATAAAAGTGATCACTTGGCATCCAGAACTGTCATTTTTGTTAATTAAATAAAATTACTATTTAAGTATTTGATCACGATTTTATTAAAAAACCTACCTGCTTGTTTTGTAGAACCAGTCCTGCAGTAATATCTGAACAAAAAAAAAAAGAAAGAATACTTGCATCAGTAATGAAGAATTAAGGATGGCTTGCTCATGCGGCCAGGAGAAACACTGAATTTCTAACATCCAAACTATTTGTCTAAACCCGGTAGATTAATTTCATTGATAGGTAACCATGCATTGTGAGAAAATTAAAAACTATTTTAAATCCCTATATTTAAATTTCAAGTTAATTACAAATTTACATTTAAACTTTCACCCACTTTTCAATTTAATTCTCATAATTTTAACATCCAATCTTTTGTTATATTCAAATTATAAATTTAGTTAAAAAATCCATCTAAAACTAACATAACATTCCTTGGAATTCATGGAATTTTGGATTAGTTTTGAAGGGAATTTTTATTTAGAAAATACCTAAAGATTAGATGTCAAATTGTTATTTTTTTTTTTGGTACAAAAACTAAATAAAAAAAATGAGTAAAAAGTTAGAGATTATTAGCTCCTCTGATTAGTTGGATACATGAATGAAAATATGAATTAAGTCTAGACGAGTAAAATAGAAGGAAATTATATAAGAAAAGCTACAAAATGGAATGAAAATGTGGTTCAAGTTCTGGGATAGTTATCAATACCCACTACTGCATTGCAGTTTCTGGACAGTGGAAGGACAATAGGATCCAGGTGGACAGAAAAGTTCTCTACTACTTAAAATATCAGCCCAAATATCAGCTCCTCCACAAGTATGCTTTGGCTTTCCAGGAGGTAATTGGTAATTGTATCTGCAAGAAATTAATTTCTGCTATTAAGTATTAATGTTAATTTGCTGAAAAATTAGGAAATTTCTAACTTAAATTAGGTTCATGAGATTGCTCATAAAACAAATTAATGGCAAACTGTCACATAGTATAAATGAAGTTATACTATGCAAATCTGGATGTTTGTAACTTTATATATATATATATATATATATATATAAAGTTATGTATATAATGTTGATATTGGCTTGGTTTATAAACAATTTCATGAACCTTGGTATAGGCAATCAAAGGACAACAACTAACTTACGGGTCACATATACCGGTGCTACTATTCAGTTTTGCAAGTGGGCAATATGCACCTAGTGGACAAGCTTTAGTAACATCACAAGCAAAAAAATAATAGTTAGTCTCACCATGAAAGAAATAATTATTGGAAAACAAATTTTTATATTTTATTAGGAAAAAGATAAAGGTTTATAATAGTTAATTAAGTCATTCATGATTCGATTGTATCAATTACAACCGTAAAAAAAAATAAAATATTGAAATGTTGATAAAAAGAAATAGATTTTGACATAAATATGCTAATGTGACAAAATATTTTATTTTAATTAGACTTATTATTGAGCTCAATTTTGATTATTCAATGGCCTTTTGATTCTTGAATAATGGAATTGACAGATTTGAATCATGATGAACTTAATTAACCATTTTAGAAAATGTAAAAGGCCTATTTATCCTTATAATCAATTTTTTTTTTTTTTCGGAGAAATAGAGTTAAAAGAAAATGAGAAATAGAGTACTTACGTATCATGCAAGTAAGACCATGAGGGCAAAAGAAACCCTCACAACAAGGAGCACAATTAGAAATTCTAGAAGGCATAGTTTGAGAATCTTTGAGGTTAACCTTAACACCAGAAGGAACACTACAAGCCCATCCTGGCTCACATCCAGAAACCCATGAACTCAAATTACAGTTATTGTTTGGTTTTAAATAATTGGTGCTTGTGCTCTTTGTTTCTTTTGTTCCAAAGAAACTGTTGAAATAGAACTTTATTTCTGCTGCTGTGCATATCCTTTGCGTCATATCCCCTAAACGACCAAAATATCATAAAAAAAAATATTAAATAATTTTCAAGAAATTATTATTATTATTATTATTGATAGCCGAACTGTATTGAAATTTATTAGCTCAGATTCGGTTTGAACTTGTTATTATCATTAAAAATACATTTGTAATAGTAAAACATTACATACATTAATAAATGATGGCATAACATTCATCAATTTGATAGGCCGTTATAAGCTGTTAGTCAATATTAATAGCTCGGCTCATCATTTAATATAGTACGGTCAAATATTATTCAAAATTTTTCAACTCAATTAGGTAAACGCTTTAATTAAGCACTTAATTACCCATATTTCTTTCATATTTTTCGCTCAAAGTACTAATTTGACCGTTAGAATATTTTTTATTAGAAATCCTCGGACACTCTTTCTTTTCGGGTGATCAAAATTGTGATACAATCATTAATTATTATTATTATTACTAATTAAACAATTGGTTAAAACTAAAATCCAATTCTTAATGCAACAAAATATGTCTTTTAATCTTTGCTCAATTTCCAATTCACAAACCAGCTTAAAAAAAATGAACAGAAAACAAAAGGTATTCAATTCAAACTGGTAAATTATTTTTCTTAAAAGAAATAAAAATGGGAGCAAACAAAAATAATGAATATGTTATAACTTATAACTCAATTATACATCTTTATTTTTCTAAGCAAACACATTGATATTTCTTTTTTCAATAAATATTTCTTCATCATATTGTACAGTAAATCATTAATGTCAATATGCTACTATATATATAAAATAACATGAATACTAATTACCTTTGGTTTTCTTGGCACAATTGGATATGAATGATGCATCCTTGGAGAAATTAAATGCCATATTCCAATCTGAATCTCTGCAAATCCAATAAAAAATTAAAACCCTATAATTAACTTCAATTAACAAAATCTTTTATTTTTTAAGGAAAAAGAAAAGAATTATGTATGATAAGAAATAAAGGATATATATACACACACGTCCGGTATGCAGAAACCAAAGTGCTGCTTTATATCTTGCTTGAAAACATTTGTAAAATTCGCAAAAGTTTTAAAAAACAACTGAGCGAATAGCTCATTCGAAGCAGGATTCGAACCCGAAATATCTTGACAAGAAATTGGTTTTGAAAGAGAAAAAAACACAAGAAAAAATATGAACACAGAGAGAAAATAACAACAATTACTGCTTTGTACAGTATACTTCTCTCTGCTCATATTTTTTTTTTTTGGACTTTCCAAGACTCAAAGAAACTGATATTAATTATTGTGTTTGACCCAATAATTATAATTTAATAATAAATTATTATTGTTATTGAACAAAAGAAATTAGTGAAAAGAAAAAACATTGAAAATTTTGGTGTTGATGAGGAAGAAGAAGCCATGCATAGAGAGAAAGAGGTACGTAGATTGAAAATGGAGGAATAGGAACCAAGAAATTGGAGGGTTGGTAGGGTTTGTGATTTCTCGGAGGAAGAAATGGCAGAGAGAAAGACTTGGCGTAGTAGTAGGGGGCCAATTTTATATTGAAAAAAAATATATAAAACAGATATTGAGTTTTTTAATAATATAAATGGATATTTTCATAAAATTTTTGGAATATAAATATACATTTCTTTTAAGGAAGTGAAAATTAAAAAAGAAAAAAACTGACATGAATGTGTGTTATTTGAATAGAGCTTGTTGGATTTAGCCATTGGACAAATCATAGTATAATTGAAACTGTTTCGATAATTGGACAAATTATAATTTTTTTAATTACATGTTTTATACCGTGTTGGGTTTGCAAAGGAGGGATGGCCCGGTAACCAAGCCCATGAACAGGTTTAGAATTTTATTTTATTTTATTTTTTTATTAAAAAAAAACTATGTTAACAGATCGATATAGTTATGTATATAATCAAAGGTTTGCATTAAACTTGCCAATTAACCCGTAATATTTTAAATCTAAACCTCGTACCAGAAGCTTAATTGGTGGACCAAAGAAGCAAGAATCACGCGTTAATACCTGTCTCCTGTCTTAATTAATTCCACCTTAATCTCGTTTTTGCCTTAAATTAATAAACAAACATATATGTAAAGCTCCCTTCAAATCTTCATCCGGTTATCCACATTTATTAATTATTACTACTGGTTATTAAATAATTTCACTTGTTTACTTCTGAAACTCCAAATCTATTAAGATTCTTTATATTTCACTTCTTCACGCTTTTTACTATATAAACATACGATGATATAAATCCATTTTTTTTAATTATATGTTAATATTACTTACCTTTAGTGAAAATTTAATATGCATCATAAGTACATAAAATGTGTGTATATTAAAAATGTCTTAAAAGTGAAATTTTCGAATACCGTTAAATTAATGGTTTTGATGAATGTGATTTTCAGCATTCAAAATAAATTTTTCAAAAATTAAATGGATTCATTGTTGTATTTTTAAAATAGTGAGATCTAATATAAAAGTTTGTAATAGTTTAGGTATTCCAAAATGTATTTCTTTAAAATAAAATTCAATACGCGGATTTATTTTAATTGTATGCATATTTAATAATGCATGTTTACCACGTTAGTTAAAATGATCAAATTTAGACTAATATTCATAATTCAAAAATTTAAAAAGAATTGATATTAACTTTTTGAATTAAGAAAATTTGATGCATAGAAAATCATAATAGTTGAGTAAGGAAGATGCTATTTTATATAATTTACCATGCAGCTAGTTTATAGATTATATGTGTAGACATGTATTTTTCAATAAACCCAAAATTGGACAAAAAATGGATCTCACCGGACGGGGAGTCACTGTAGAGGAGGACGAAACAGAGAGGTTTAAGGAGCCAAAATATATGCTCAGATCCTTTGCCGTTAATTGACGTCCCTTCTCTCCCTCTCTCTCTGCTCTCACATTCACTGAGCGTTAAAACCTCTGTATCTGCAACTCTGAAACAAAACACCACAGAGCAGCTGCATTCACCTCCGCGTGACGTCACTCTGCGTCACGCATCGCCGCCATTCTAAGCCAAGTGAGTTCTCTTCACATTTTCTTCTTATTTTCTGTGGCGCCTCGAAATCGCTTTTCACTAATTTAGTTTTGTTATTATATAATGCCTAACATTTGTTTAATATAAATACTAATTGTGGCTTTCTTTTGGAAATCAGAGGAAAAAAAATCGAGGCCGCAAGTGAAGTGTCTTTTTTTTTTTTTTTTCTCCTTTCGTTTTTAATTTTGGTTGATTTATGCTTATGAGTGAAATCTGATGATCTCAACTGCCGGTGATTAATTTAGCAGGTTTAGAATTCTTTATTTGTTAATCTTTAATGTTCGAAGAGTTTGCTTGTTGAAATGTAAATGTCCGTTTGGTTCGTGAGAAAATGCAGGAAAATACAGAGCATGTAGGACTGTGTAAGAGGAGCATTCTAGTTTATTAGCCTCTACAGTCCGTTTGATCGATTCTTTTGGATAGTTTCTCGAGATTATAATCAGTATTAAGTGTATGTCTGAATGCTGATACATGTTGTTTTCTCCCCGTCTCTTCATTAAATATCTTTGGATTTTTAGTTTTAGGTATTATTTATCTGTGGGAGATTTTGAATTGATTAAGTACTAGGGTGACAATTGCAGATTTTGACTTAATTAAGCCCGCATTAACATTTGAGACCCATCGTTGTAAATTTTAACTATTTATGCGTGTCTCAGAGAAGCATTTTAGTTCATTACAGTCTCATGCAGCATAATGATGAATCTTTTTTGTTGTTTTGGATAAGTATAAGATGAAAATTTTAAAAAATTTAACATGTATGAGAGTTTTCAGTTCCTTATTATTTTACACGAGTTTATCATCATTTGAAAAGAATAGCTTGCACTTTTGAATTTTGTTTCTAGAGAAGTGCTAAATATTTTCCCTTTAGTAACATTTCTTTTGCCTTTCACATTTCTTCCATGACAAGTGTACAAATGAACTAAAACGTGTGATCCCATAACACATGAAATTTCTCAATCACTTGCAAATAAAATTGTTGTGTGATATTTGTTTCAGGTGGAAGCTGTGAAATCCATTTTGCTAGATTCAACCTCAACATTGTCTTAGGACTGGTTACAATTCATTCTGCGATCAAATACCTGTTAATTTAGAAGTTTTATGTAGTGCAAATGATTACTCATGAACAAGATTCTGATGTGGTTCAGTGGGGTCTTCAGTTGTTTGAAAGCAACCCCTATTCTAATTATGTGTATTGTGACACTAGTACACAAGATAACATTAATTATTATACCGGGCAGCTTTTCAAGGAAGACTATTATAACACAGAATGTTGCAATGTAGAACATGACGAGCTTCTTGCTCATGCTCTTCAAGAAGAATTATCACAGCTTTCAGTTGCAGAAGCGCCCGAGCCTCCACATGATGGGGATGATCATTTACAAGTTTCTTCTTTCCAATCAGATTGGAATGGTCAATCTATGGAGAATTATGGTGCTGGTAAGTGGTGATATTTTGAAATCTGAATATTTGTATGGTTGGGAATGTGGAGGTTATGTGGCTTTATTCCGTTATGCTTATTGTGTCAATGAAATGTAGGGCAAGAGGGTGGTCAGGATGAAGTAGATGATATGGGACCTTCTAGTTCATGCTCTAGCCCCGAGGAAATTTCCTACCCTTTGGAAGACTGGTCATATTCCCTAGAATTACCAGAGGATTATGCTTTTGATGGTGAAGTGGGAAAATGGTTAAATGAAATGGTCCCTATTCCTGTAAGCGCAGCATCAAAATAAAGCCACTTTTGTTGCCTCTAGTGCAAACGATTCTCTTAAATTTTAATGGGTTTGCACTCCATTTTTATGCCCTTCATTGCTTTATTGGCTGATGTAGAAATATCAAGGCGTTTTACATGCATTGATTGCATTGGATTTTCAGTATACTTGTTTGACATTATAGGATTCTGTTTTTGATATTTCATGTCATTCAAAGTTCTTTTAATTAGAACCCTTGCTTTTGATATAAATTTAGCTGGACTTATATATTTTGTTCTTGGCACTTCATATGTAGTTTTTCTAGGCATGAGATACTCTTTTCTGACCTGCAAATTATACAGACAAACACACACACACATATAGCACTCATGATGGCATTTTCTTTTGGCTGTCTGTGAACGTTTGACCAAAACTTTGTTGAGAATTGATGCTTGACCCATGATTTTCTTTTCAAAGGTCTGATTCCTTTAGCACATTTTGTGTTATATCTAAAACTTTAGCAGTTGGTTCAATGAATGGCACAACTTCCTTTAAGACTAATGAGTAAAATTCAAAAATAAAAAGGATATGTGCTTCCTTATTGAATGTTATTATTATGACTTCTTAATTACTATATCTTAAAGCTTCCTTGATTTTTGATGCTGGATTTCTGCAGCATGTTCCTAGAATCAATGGAGAAATACCTTCAATTGATGAAGCAACATTAGACCATCAAAGGCTATTAGACAGGTGTCTGTCTCTATTTTTGGATAGTGCCTATTTTTTCTTCTTGGTCTTATTTTCCATTTTTAAGATCTCGAGTCTTGCAATTACCATGACGCTTTGATAAGTTATGTGGCTTCTTCCTGTTTGATTGATATTATTATTGATTTTAAATTCATTGATGAGCTGTGCAACGGGGATATATTCCCTTTTTCAGTAGGAATTACACGACTCTTGAAATGGAGTTTTCTTCAGATTGCAGGTGTATGATTTAATTGAGCATAAAGTTCAAGGAGACGGTAATTGTCAGGTCAGCCATTTTTACCTTGGAGCACTGATCAGAAATATTGCTAGAAGATATGCTAAAAGTCTATTATGTATATCAATCTGTTACATGCTGTGTTTTTCAAAAATGTTTTCATTATCGGTACTTGATGTGAGCTATGTACACTGCACGGTGACAGACTCGGATTATGATTCTGTATATACCCTACTTCTCTCCGTGTCATAGATTTGCTTGCCGTTTGAAGACTAACAGTATGTTTTTCTTTCTTCCTATCCATTACAGATCGATGCGTTGTTCTCTAATTAATCAGTTTACTATTAGTGATATTATCTGAAGTTTCCTTTTTTCGTCCTATCATTGCCTAGTGTATTTGCATTCTAGGAAAAGGGGGTGGTTGATGATTTTTTTTATGGAAGGCTGATTCAAGCCTGCACAGCCTTGAAAGTCTAATCTAGATTTAGTTTGCTCCCTAGCAGTTTTTGCTTGTGAACCTGTTCCTGTTTCATAAATTTGGCTATTCCACCCACAATATCGCATTCTAGATGGCTGTATTATAAAGACTATCATTATATGTTATGAGGTATGCGCATATTTGTGTATTTCTGCATTTGGTTTTGAGAAACTTTTTTATTAAAGAAAAATTTTATTTCTTTTCCTCTTTCTAAGCATGATTCTTGTGTGCATCATGTCACATCTGTTGCTAACATGCACTTTGAAACTCTTATATAATTGTGTTGTGGGCTATTATTCATGGCTGTTTGCTTTAGACAGAAGAATTTTAAAAGAAGATCTTAAGCTTTGGCACTTGATCATGTTTTTGCACATGGTAAATTCCTGAACGCCAGGGAAAAAAAGAATTAACAGAAACATTACAAGGTCACCTGAAGTGAATACATTGAAGAAATTAATCCCAATTCATGAATGTGATTATCTAGAGAATGTATAGTCATATAGAATCTCGTTCAAAGAATCAGAAACAATTTACAACCAAATCTATTCATTTGAAATCTTTCCATCAAACACTACAAAGCTTTTAATTGAGTTGAAATTGAATTCTTTTTTCATTTAGTCTGTCATTGATATATTTTAATCCATTAAATGCTTACACTAATTTATACCTTCTTAGGTTGCTTTTTGTTATAGCCTCTGTCTGTTGATCTTTTATCTGGTCATGAATTACATTAGTTTAAATGAAGCTCAATGCTTTACTCTTGACAATTTTACCGATTCTATGGTTTCCTTGTTTTAATTTGTGTGGATATCCTCTTGATATATTTGTGTTTTTCCTTAATTTGGAGCTTGAACCTTGTCTGTACAATCTAAGTGCGATCAATACCTGCTGAATACTATTATATGTCTGTATTCTTTGCACATGGCTAATACTTGATATTTCCAGTTTCGTGCTCTCTCAGACCAATTTTATCTGACTCCTGAGCACCATGAATTTGTGAGACAGCAAGTTGTATATCAGGTTAGCCATTCTTTTTACCCAAAATTCAGTTGCTTGATTGAGTAGAATTTCGCCAATGATATTGTTGTGGACTTGTGTTCCCATGAATTATCAGCTTAAGTCTTATCCTGAGACATATGAAGGTTATGTTCCTATGGCTTATGGCGACTATTTGGAGAAGATGTCCAAGTATCTTTCTGCTCCTTTTTAATGACTAATAATTTTCTTTCGAGTAAAAATTGATGTTGCTCTTGCCATCATGTGTATGAAAATAGGAGTGGTGAATGGGGTGATCATGTCACTTTGCAGGCTGCTGCAGACTCGGTATGTTTTGAAAACCTATGCATTAGACTTTTTGCCCTTCATGATTTTTTTATTGTTGGGCGATCTTTCTAAATGTCAGAATTCCAGCAGCTGAAAATTGTTGTCATTTCTCTTTCTGCCAGGCGCTAGAACTGCAGAGAACATGTGCCTTCTTGACTAGTTGAGGGATTACCTGATTCAGCAATATTTTTTTTTTTAAAAAAATGGCTGTGAAGAGTATATTGCTCATAAAAAGGGGAAAAAAGTAATGAGTTACTGACTTAAATGACTTATAAGTCTGCTTAACTTATAAGTGACATGGCTTGGCATGCTGCCATAGTTTGATGCATCAGTTCCTTGCTTTAGGGAATGATTATTCAACAGACTTTCTTAAGTTTATTACATATCTTGCAAACCTTGGTTGACTGCTGATCTACTATAATAAGAATTATAAATATTGGACATTTTGGATGGTATCCTGAATTTTCATATTTAAATATATTTGCCCTCTTCTTTTCCCTATTTTAAGTGAAGATGTGCATTGACATTAGTGGTCGAGAATGCAGTAGTGATAAATCAAGGATATTACAGCTACCTTATCTCAAGTTTATCAAGTGTGCTGAATTATAAATTTTCGTAATAATGGTTAGAGTATGATGCAATTCTCTATGGTTGAACATTCCCTGAGGGTACAGATGCTTTCTTTTGGACATTTCTCCTGTCTAATTTTTTGCTAATAATTTGATGCAGTATGGTGTCAAGATAATTGTTATTACATCTTTCAAGGACACTTGCTACATTGAGATCCTTCCAAATGTTCAACGATCAAAGAGAGGTAAATTAATTCACCATATTAGGAGCAAATATTTGCATTCTGTGCAAGTAATATATTTGGAAGTAACTATAACTCTTGATGGATAATGATAAGGAAACAACATGCATTATGATAAGCATGTCTTTTAAACTTAAACCATTGTTACTTTATAGGATTATTTTTCCTTGTTAGGATTTATCAAGTAGGAACTTATGCAGCTTATGGACTCTTTGTGATGGTTTCTTTATGTATAATGCTAAGCAAAGGAAATGGAAATGCATTTTTTTTATTTGATGTCTTAGATATAAATCACATCTTCATCTATATCTTAAAAGGAGGAGGTCTAGTTTTACCTCAAAAATTTTTAGAATAGATCATTTATATTCCTAATTAGATATTTTCTAAAAAATTGGCCCGCAAACTGATAAAGATCGGCGTGATTTTGCCATTTCTGTGACGCCCATCCAAATCTGTCAATGAATTTTCGTTTCATTATTTAACGGCTGATTTGGCTGATTTGGATGGACCTTACTTTTTGCCGTTTGGGTGTAAATTTGAACCATTTTAAAATTGTTTAGGAGTATAATATAGCTATTTTGAGAAGTTTAAGGGTAAAATTGGCCCTTCGCCCATCTTAAAAAACTGCGTTACTTATCTGTCCTGTATTGTTTGTGAACAAGCCAGCTTGGCTCATGCAGTTTTCATTTATGGTAAAGTTATTAACTCTTCCTGTAACTTTCACACAATTTTGAGTTGTTTGTTGTCGCCCTCAATTCTATTCCAATATCTGTCCCTTTTGTCACATTCCTGGGTTTCACTCAATGGTACAGAGGTATTGCTCCAAAGATTTATGGAAAACTCACCACCAAGACCTGGGTGAAATGGTCCTTTTGCATTGTTTGTTGTCACTCTCAATTCTATCCCTATACCTTTTCGCATTACGTTGGTTTCATTGGGTAGCATGAACAGCTTGCTCAAACTGATTTTTGCGAGTCAAGTATTATATTTTCTTTGTTCTTTTTCCTTCTATTTAAATTATTGTTCTAGTTTACTGGCCAGGCAAAAAATATCCAAATTAATGATTCCTACTTTTTTTTTCTTTCTTCAGAAATATGAGATGAAATTATTTATTATTATGTTACTGTGCAGTAATTCTTCTAAGCTTCTGGGCAGAGGTGCATTACAACTCCATATTTTCACAAGGAGGTAAAATTTTTTCAACATATCTTTGGTCTACTAATCTAAGATATTGCGTTATATAATTAAACAAATGTGTCAGTGAAATTGAAGAGAGGGAAATAAGTGACTAAATAGCCAATAAAATGAAATGAAATGAGAAAGACTGTGAAGTGTCTGAAGAGCTAAAAATATGCATACAATGTTGTGTAGTGACAAATTAATTCCCCTGGAACAATAAAGAATAAAGCTTTTAGGATATCAAAATACCGAGAATTTCATTAGAAGGGAAAAAGTTATTTGAGAATAGAGAATAGAAAGCAACAGATAGGAACAAAAAGAGGTAAATATGCATACGTGGTAGCGTAATGGAGTACAAGTGCAAGAAAGTGTTCATCCTTTTATTTTGGGCTTACTTCTGAAGTAAAATTTGAAATACTTCAAAACCCAGAATTGTGGAATGCTAAGCCACCGGGGTCCGGGATTCAAAGAGCATCATTTCTATTAATATGCATACCGCATTAACAACCCATATGCAACTTAATATTTCCTTGTGGCATCTGAACTAATTTTTAAATGATCTACTGCATGTACTAGTTTTGTTCTTTTGGAAGAATACCAATAGCAAATATACTAGTCTATGCTAAGACTTAGTATATCTTGACAAATCTACATAATCAATAAACTAAGTATATAGTGTATGCGTGCACATACTTTTATGTACACTGAAAGAAAGAAATACCTCCAAATTTGAAATCCATATAGACATTGCTGGGTGAAAGAAGAAAGAAAAAACCAGTAGCCCTAATGATTCAGTGATGATTGCAGGTGCCACTTTTCTGAACTGGTCAATAATTTTCGTCTTTCTTGTGTGTGGTGTGGCCCGTTATGATTAACTTGATGTCCTTCAAGAGTGATTTTCTTGATTAACTAGAAAACTTGTGATCTGTTTCTCTTGCAGTAATGAATAACAACTCATACTTTTCTGTCATTTTGCTATAGATTGGCCAACGTATACAACCAAGAAGAAGAAAAAGTGGCGAATGTTTCGAAACAAGCATTTGGAGTCACAAGAAGCATACCAATGACTGTTGTAATACAGTATATCTCATTGAATTCTGCCTGTTTGCCACCAGCAGCAGCAGCCTTCTTATGCCTATGTTTTCCCAGATTGAACAGCAATTTCAAGATCACCCTTGCTACTTGATCTTTTTGCTCTGCTTCGCGGCTTTTATCCTCTCATTAATTCAACCCTAGTCCGCATTATTTTCTTGATTAAGATATATATATACATATGTATTGCCAAATGTGAAACATTCCTTGGAAACTCCTACTCGTCGTACCATTATTTTCTAGGTTCTACGTTCAAAATGTTCTAGCCTTCGCATATATTTTACTGAAGAAAAGCCATTATAAAGGGAGATTTTCTTCAGAATTTTGGAATGCACCAATTGGTTGTGGTACATGTTAATAGTAGGTTGTATTTTCTTAATTTTATTAGAAAAGCAATAATTAAAAATTTTTACAAGTCGCCTGTCCAGTAAGTTGGATGTTAAAGCACCTCCGAAATGATAGAATGGTCACACTCTCTGATGGACCATTGGAATAGTGATACACAAATATCGTTACAGTTTGTATTGGATTTTCCTTGTCTTGATTGGGTTTTTATGGACGAATTCAATCAATGAAATTGCTTTTATTGTTTATTTATACAAATTAAAACTTAATATGCATAAGGCGTGATAGCTGATAACAGGATTTCAATCATATGAGAAGAGAATACTTCAACAGATTTTTTAACAAGGGAAAATTTCTGAGTCTTGAGAATTAAAAGAGTGTACCTAGGGGTGATTAATGATGACTGTCTTTATATAATATTTGATTAATTATTACAATAACTTTGGACTTTGGAGGATCTATTTAATCCTTAAGCCAGAAAGAAATAATAATTTGATTGCAGTTGGCAATTTTAATATTATTAATTGTTTTTTTTTTAATAAATAAGAGGCTTATAATCCAACTACAAATATTTAAAAAATAAAATAAAATTGTAAATTTTTCACACGATGCTGTTATTTATAATGATTATTTTTGCCTTATTTAATTTGACTGCATGTTTCAATTATTGATCTATAATTTTTGGCTTCCTCTTCTACAAAGACAAAAGGAAAAATGTTGTTGTAGATACATTTGGATATTTTTCAATCTTTTCGGATAATTTGTGGTGTCAGTGTCTTTTTCAATTTGCACCCTACACAATTATATTATATTAAATGGATCACAAATTTACAATACCCGTCCGAACATTGGCCTGCTGACAAATAGTTGCTTTGTTTAAAATTGCAATTATCATTAGTGATAACCTTCGGTTTTTCTGCATAGTTTGATCGGGTAATTATTTATTTGTAGGTATATAAAATTCATTCACACAGATAAAATAAAATTATTTTCGATATACCCAATCCTTAATTTGATTGATTAATACAGTCATAAACACAATATAATTAAGTGACAATATATTAGGTGAATTATTATATATATATATATATATATTTGTGTGTGCAAAAGTAATGTGTTTTCACAGAGATTTTTTTATTTTATTGTATCAGTTTTATGTTTTGATTGTATTCTACAAAAGCTGGTTTTTTTTTTCTCAATTAACAAAAAGATATATAATATAGATGAGAATTGTCTATACAACCAGACTCATATTTTATTTGCTTCAAAATAAATTATATAAGTTAAAATATTTTTGAATAATTTCCATGTGATCGAGCCCAAATCAATATAATCCAAAATAACAATAACTCAAATTAAATTGTGATTTAAATAGATCATAATTCATAAATAGATAAAAGTCATTAGACACTATTTTTATTTTTTAAATTAAAAAAATAAATATATATTTTTTTATATACATTATATAAAAATTATAAAATTACAAATAATTCAAATAGAATAGTAGATAAACGGAATGTTGAAGGCGTTGCATACATGGCAGATAGAATCTCCGCCACCGCACAATTATAAGCTGCAAAACTACACTAACGATTGGTGGAGAGTCTCGGTAATTAGCGAATCATTCCTTTGAATAAGTTTACAGAATTAGTTGGAATTTTTCTGACAATTCAAAGAAAGACTCTGAATTCTATTTTGTTCTTATTAATGTTCCTGTGAAAATCGAGGTACTTATTTACATTTTCCAGAAGAAGAAAAAAAGAAGAAGAAGAAGAAGAATGGAGTTGTAGGACAACACAGAAACTGAAAAATTTATGACCTAAATTACAAAATTTGTAATCATAATTGGGATAAGACCCAACTGTCTTTGCTTCTTCATCGCCTGAACATAATATTTTTGGTTTATATATACCTTATTTGGTAACATTTTTTAAAAATCATACCAATTTTTAAATTTTTACTTTATTCACCCTTTATCGACGTGTCGTTGATATTTATACGTCGTTATATTTAGTAATTAGAGTTGTTTATATTGTAATTTTTCGAAAAAAATAATCATATAAATGGTATTTTGTTATACTTAAATATATCCACCTAACATAACACTCGTATAAGTATAGTAATTAGAGTTGTCTACATATTTTAATTTTCTGAAAAAAAAAATCGTATAAATGGTATCCTGCTATACTTAAATATATTTACCTAACGCATACTCATATAAGTATAATTTATGTTACTCATGATATTTATATAATTTATACATCGTCATATTTAGTAATTAGAGTTGTCTACATATTTTAATTTTTCGAAAAATATAATCATATAAATGATATTTTCTTCTTCTTAATTATATTTACCTAATGCGGGCTCTCAATCATATCAACATAATTTTTGTAACTCTATGATTGTATATAATTTATACATCGTTATATCTTAGTAATTAGAGTTGTCTACATATTTCATTTTTTCAAAAACAAATCTTATAAATGATATTTTCTATTTTGTCATACTTAAATATATTTATCTAACACACACTCGCATATTTATAATTTTTGTAACTCATGATGTTATAGAATTTTTCAAAATTTTAAAGTGACTAGATAAAATTTTTCCAAGCATAATTAAGAACATATAATGCATAATGCATTATATATACTATATATATAAAAAAAGCGGTGCTCACATAATTATAATTTTTGCAACTCGTGATCTTAATATAATTATTCAAAATTTTAAAATGACTAAATATTTTATTTTCCAAGTATAACTGAGAACATACAATGCATGCATTATACTTGATAGTTAATATATTTATCTAAAGTCGATGCTCACATAATTATTTTTTGTAACTCGGGATGTTTATACAATGCATTAAGCGTATTAATTACGAATATTTTATTTCCTTCTGATTTTTGAAGTGGATGGAGTGCTTAATCATAAAAAAAATAAAAATAATGGATAATTTTGTAATTAATAAATGAGATATCAGAAAATTAAATAGCAGAAACAATTGAGTTCATAAATAGGAAATTATCATAAATTATGTTAATTAAGTCTTACAAGGGTGGTAGCTTCTTTTTCCATTTCAAAGAAACAACAGAAGGAAGAAATCAAGAAGAAGAATTGATGCTAATTCATCACAATGTAAGAACTTCATGTATTAAAAACACTACTAGGGAAAATGAAAAACATAAAACTATCAATCTTTATTTTCTTTTTCTTTCTTCCATTCACTTTCACTTACAAACTCCTCCTTCATCATCTTTCCCATTCAACATATCATTCATCGGGAATTCAGCGTCAAAATTAGCAACAAGATCAAAGTCGAAATTAGGGAAAATCTGTTCAGCCTTAGGAAACTCACAGTTCTTCAGCAAAAATCCATTGTTAGCCATTTCTGCTAAACCCGAACAAGAAGAAGACGAAGAACCTGAAAAATCAAAAGGAAGACCGCTAACAATTGGACAAATAAACCCACTGTTGTTAGTGACCGGAGCATCCGGAGGATAACCCGAAATTCCGGTGCCGGTGGCTTCAATAATAGCAGGCTCAGCCATACGAAGAAGCCACTCAATGGTTTCACCATCAGTCCTGTTACCAAGCTCACGAGTGAGCTGAAATATCCTGGCAGCACAAACCGCCGGCAGCCTTATACGGCGGTCTCTTCCATTGACCTTGGAGTGACGATCTTTTCTTGGTTTGCCATTGCTAGGGTTTGGAGAAGTTGAAGTTTGTTTTGATCTTCTTGTGGATATTTGGTTAGGAGATGCCATTAGCTCTAACCTAGCCATTCTTTTTCTTTTTCTTTTTTGGAAAAAAAAAAAGAAAGTTTTCAGAAGATGCTTTTTGTAAAAGTTTTATGCATTATTTATAGTAGAATAAAATGAAAGATTAGGGTTTTTTTAGGGTTTATTTTTCTGAATGTGAGAGAGAGAAAAGAGCCGACAAAAAAATCGTTTGTCCAATCTGTGAGTGTAATTTTCTGATAATTTTATTACAAATGTCGAATGAAATCTTGAAGTTGTTCTTGTAACGCCAGAAAAATGATGTAAGACTAGATTTTTTATTAAATTGGGAGCGTTGGATTTAGAGTTGGTGATAATCCAATGGTTGATAAACAAGGTAACTGACTTTTAGATTTTTTTTTTAAAGAAGGTTTTTGATGTTTTTACTTAATTTGTTGCTGTAAATTGAATGGGAAGAAATGGCAATGTCTGAGTTGTATTGATGAGTCTGCAAATTGGCACATTTATGAACTTGCTTTCCTAAGTGCTCAAATGAACGTGTGCCTAGTTGTCATTTAAAAAAATATAATAATTTATGATTTTGAAATCTACATATAATTAGAATGATGTATATGGTTAATTTGATCATTTTATAAACTATTATTTGTATTCCAAAAATTTTGGAGGTACATTTTTATTTATGAATCAAACTAATAATATAGAGAATTATCATATAATAATATATTATTTTTTCTTTGATTCTCACCATGCGATATCCTGAATGAATTTCAACTCATACACCTATTTACCAACTATGAAAAATATTTTTAAACTCGTACCACATCTATACTAATTCTCTTTCGAACCGAGAAGGTCTCATGCAGGTTATAACGATATATTATCGATTTGATAATGTTAATAAAAAACATAAATCAAATCGGTATAATTGAATTATATTTTTAAAATCATAATAAACTTAATTATTCATTATTTTGAATTAACGCACAGGTCTCTTGAAATATAACACATTGACAAAATTAAATTTGAATGTCACAATTTATGCCTAGAATTTAAAAAATTAAAAAGTAAAGATAAATAAAATTAAATTTTCAAAGTTAGCAGCGCCTTTGAAAAATGAGAATTGCAAAAGAGCGGTTTATGATATGAATGAGTATGAACTGATTAACCAATTTATAATCTATTTTTTAAGTTTAGTTTATTAATATTAAATTTTTAAAATTAAAGTTTAAATTCAGTCAATTAACAGCTGATTAACTGCTAATTAAATTATATGTAATTATGTATAATTAAAGAGCATGGAATTTATATAGTAACGTTTTGTTTAGAGCTTCTTAATGTGAAGCAAATGGATTCTTTAAAATTTTCTAAAACTTAATCAAATTTTATTTAAGATGTTCGAAACATTACAAAATTTACTTGAAAATTGTCAATTGTGTTAATCTTTATTAATATTAGTTTTGCATATGCATTCTAATTCTAAATTAAATATAATAATATGCCCATAAAATAAACGTTAGGATGTTTTTCATTGGCTAAAAGTGCATTTTTGCGCTTATCGTTTGCCTAAATATGCAAATTTGCCCCTAACATTTACTTTGCGATAAATTTGCCCTTAACATTTGAATTATAGGGGAAATATGCCCCCACCGTCAGTTGGTATTAAAGTTGACTGTTAAGGAGCCAATTGACTGGTGACCTGGAGAGAGATGAACACGTGTCACTTTCTCGATAGACATGTCACCTCCACCTTTAAAGCGCGTGAGTTACACGATACATGATAAAAAAAAAAATTTACTTTTTTCCCTCATTCTTTCAATTCGCTCGTCTCTCCCCTACTGCCGTCCTCTCCCTTCCATCACTTTGGTTTTCTCTTGCAGAGATTGATCTCATCAGTTGCGCCTTCTGATCAAGATCCAACCCCACACATTTCCTCTCCGAAACTTATCACACCAAATCACCTCTACCAGAGTTCCACTGGAAAGAAGAAGAGAAATGGCACATCGTAGCAAAAATATTTGATGATAATACTCCTCGCAGTGAAGTTTTCGAAGGCGAAGCGAAAGAGGATAAAAGAGAAAATGAAGACAAAATAGAAACATAAACGTTAGTTTCATCAATCAGAAGTTTCTTTAGTGATTACTCATCGCTTGAGTTCGGTATCAGTAACAAGAAAATTCATGGTTGTTATAATAAGAAGGCGAAAAAGGCAAAACGACATCGTATAAGGAAATTGAGAAAGAGTAGTGAGAGATTATCATCACCCGCGAGGTTGTCGAGGTTCTAGTGGCTGCTGCTGTGCGCGGTGGAGGGGAAAGTGAGAAAAAGCTTTGCGGTGGTGAAGAAATCGGAGGATCCAAAGATTTCAAAATGTCGATAATGGAAATGATAATGGAGAAGGAGATGTTTGAGGTTTAAGATTTAAGATTTAGCCCAATTGTTACAATGTTTCTTATCATTAAATTCTAGGGATTACCATGATCTTATTGTTCATGCTTTCTCTGAGATTTGGGAGAATTTGTTCTCTAACACTACAATTGACCCTTTCTATTTTTCAATTAATTAAATTATTTTCATTTTAGGATTTCTATGGATTGTAAGCTGATATTTGAAACTTTTATTCTCTCCTGCTCCCATTTCTCTCACCGGAATATGCCGCAATAACGGCAACTCGTCACTTCAATTCTCATGCTCGATCTTCCATTGGTCAATGATGAGGTGAATGAGGTTTTTTTTTTTCGTAGCTCCGTTCTTAACTACAGTGAAATTTTTGGAGGATTCAATGGTCATGATTTTGCAGAATTTCTTACGATGAGTCGATGATGATGGAGCAATTCAATGCTTGTGACAATTCTTCTGACAAAGCTTGGTATGATGGAAGGGAATAGGGACGAAGGCATAAGATGGGAGATGAGAGAACTGAAATCTCGAAGGGAAAAGTAAATTTTTTTAACCTGTTCGTGTAACTCACGCTCTTGATGACATGTCCAATAAGAGCGCGGCATGTGTCTAAATAATTCCAGGTCACCAGTCAACTGATTTCTTGACGGTTAACTTTAACACCAACTGACGATGGGAGTATATTTCTCCCATAATTCAAACGTTAAGGGCATATTTGCTTTAAAATAAACGTTATGAATAAATTTATACATTTAAACAAACGATAGGGGTAAAAATACACTTTTGGCCTTTTTTCATTTCTCTAACCTCGTATAGAGTGTCAAACATAAAAAAATCTTAGTAATATTTATGTACGTTTTATTCAAATATCATGAGAAATGCTAGCTATCTATTTTTTTAAAGAAAAAGATGTAATATCTAATTATAAAAATATCAGAAATCAATCTCAGAACATTTTATTTTTTATTCTTTTTATTGAGTAATGACTATCAGAACAATTTTTAATTTTTGTTGTTATTGTTTTTAATTTATTGACGTATGTGTTAGTTGTGATTAGTTTAGTTGTGGGTTATTGGCATTAGGTATTTACATTTCTCATGGGCCCATTCTATCTGAAAGCCTAATGTCGTATGTTGGAAATTGGCATTAGCATTTAGGCTGGCTAGCCCACACTGGTCGGCCACAGTAATATATATATATATATATATATATATATGTATGTATGTATTTAACAAATGCAAAAATTGCAACTAAAAAGTGTCCAATAGATTATTGAAAAAGTTTAAATGTCAAAATAAAATAAAAAATTGCTGACTTGGGATGCCAATATATGTATTAGGCAACCTAACTATTAACCAATTAAGAGTTAAATATTTTTAATTAAAAATAATTTGAGCATCTATGGATGGCAGTGCATTGGATATTTTTGAATATTAGATATGATTCATCCTAATCTTTGGACAGTATTTAAACGAATTTTGATCGGATTCAAATATTAATTTTACTGGTCATACTAAGTTGGAATTACCGTCTTTAAATATTCAGTCCCCAAATCAATTTATATAATTAATTATTATTTAATTAAAAAATAATATTTATAATCCTATATCATGCATAAAATTTAATTTTTAACTTATTTTATTGAATTAAAGTATAATTTATATTTATAAATTATATAATGCATATTATTAATTAAAGTCTATCACAAATATTATATATATTCAATTAAACATATCAATAATTTAATTAAATTTTATATATTAATTAGATTTTAGGTCATTATTTATATATTTATTTACATTTAGGTAAAGTATTTTTTTCGCTAATCTTTCATCCGTTGTCATTCCTATAATCACCAACAGAGTGCACCCACAAACCCAAACCTCTGTCTGTGGTTCAACAGCGGTTGAGCCAAAGAACCAAAAGAAACAAGGTCTAGAACTCTCAACGGCTCATTTCGAAGTCCACAGAATCTTCTGGAACCTCATTTCTTCCAATAAAACCTAAACCCTAATTATCCTTCTTCTTGCCTCCTTTTCTTATCCATAACTCACCACTGAGACCTTTAACTCAAAAAAATCCCCCCTTTCCTCTTAATGGCAACCTCTAATGCTATCTCTACTGCTTCTATTCTTTGCTCCCCCAAACAGGTACTTCTTCCTTTCAGTTTCTGTTTGTTTTCCGAGACCGATGGGGAAATGAAAAGGGTTTAATTGTTTCTTTCTATTTTTGTTAATTACTTGCAGGGGAGCTTGAGGAGGAGAGTAAATCAGCAGCACAATCAAAGACTGAATTATGGGCAATCAGGAAGAAGATTTACAGTGCGAGCTAATGCTAAAGAAATTGCCTTTGATCAGAATTCGAGGGCTGCTCTTCAGTCTGGCATTGATAAACTTGCTGACGCTGTTGGGCTTACTCTCGGCCCTAGAGGTAACTTCTTGTTCCAGTATCACCACTTCTAGTCATTTGATGGATAATTTTTCTCCCTTAGCTTTGAGGTCAAAACTTTTGAATGGGTAAATTGAATTTGAATACATTTTAACCAATTGATGCTTTCAATTGTGGAAATTTTAGAGCCGATCGCAATTTTGGTCAATTGCATTTAATCCTGTTTGATTGTCATTTGTCAATCTTTAGGAGACTTGCATAACCTTTTTTTTTTCGTTGTATATTTATGTGTAGATACATACTTTTGGTGTAAGTTAGCTCTAGCTGTTCTTATATTTGCGATGACTTAGAAGAATACGGGAAATGGTTTACAATGTACCCTTTTCGCTCTGCTGCTTTATAATGTCATTTTGCAAGTAAAGTCTTTCTTGCAGTTGTTCTTATCAGCAATTTGATGAGGAACTATGTTTCTTTTCCACCTTGTAGGAAGAAATGTTGTTTTGGATGAGTATGGAAGCCCCAAGGTAGTGAATGATGGGGTAACAATTGCACGAGCTATTGATCTTCCTAATCCCATGGAGAATGCCGGTGCAGCTCTAATAAGGGAGGTCAGGCCTTCTTTATAAAATCTCTCTGCTAAATCACTGTTTAATTTACTTGGCCTTTTATTCTCTATCTGTAATTTTTTACTCAACATGCTATTAAAAACACGACATCCATCTGTTTTGAACTTGTGGCATGAAGGTTGCAAGTAAAACCAATGACTCTGCTGGTGATGGAACAACCACTGCATCAGTACTTGCACGTGAAATAATCAAACTAGGGCTTTTGAGTGTTACCTCTGGTGCCAACCCTGTCTCGATAAAAAGGGGGATTGATAAAACTGTGCAGGGTTTGGTTCAAGAGCTGGAAAAGAAGGCTAGGCCTGTAAAGGGCCGTGATGACATCAAAGGTATTGTACTGCCTGCTTTGTTTCCCTCACAGAAACATATAGTTTGATTGATTGGCAATATCAATTTATGTTCATCTTATTCATTTTAACTTGATTGGATATGTCTCCAGCTGTTGCCACCATTTCTGCTGGAAATGATGAGCTTATTGGGACTATGATTGCTGATGCAATTGACAAGGTTGGACCTGATGGTGTTTTGTCTATCGAGTCATCATCCTCATTTGAGACAACAGTTGAAGTTGAAGAAGGAATGGAGGTGGGTTTATTCTTCCCTTTCTCCTCTTTGGTTCAATGCTTATCTTTAATCCTTGTTCTTGGGTGATAAAAAGTTACCTTTGTTCCCCTTTGGATTGCAGGTTGACAGGGGTTATATCTCCCCACAATTTGTTACAAATCCTGAGAAGCTAATCTGTGAATTTGAGAATGCAAGGGTGTTAGTTACTGATCAAAAAATTTCAGCAATCAAGGACATAATTCCTCTTCTAGAGAAGACCACTCAATTGAGAGCACCTTTACTTATAATTGCCGAGGATGTCACTGGGGAGGCTTTGGCTACCCTTGTTGTGAACAAGTTGCGGGGTATCCTTAATGTTGCTGCGATCAAAGCTCCTGGATTTGGTGAGAGAAGAAAAGCTATGCTTCAAGACATCGCCATCTTGACAGGTATGGAAGAGTTCTGATACACCATTTGTAATATTTGTGTGGTGCTGTTCTGTTGAGTGCATACGTTGCATCTATATTATCTATTGGCAGTATGAGAACCTGGACGTTTAAGATTACTGACATTGAGACAGGATTGAAAAGGCTAATTATCTGTTATATAATTCTTCACATTATGTAATTTGCATTGGTTGTTGCTAATATTATCTGTTATTTATATTATTTATATTGCTAATCCTATTGGCAGTCCTTGCTGATGTATGTTATGTAATTCTTTGTGTGTATGTTTTTTATATAATTTTCATGTACATGTTACTTATATTGGTTGTTGGTAATTATCTGTTTTTACAATATCTTAGGAGCTGAGTTCCAAGCCAGTGATCTGGGTTTGCTTGTCGAAAACACATCGGTTGAGCAGCTTGGTTTGGCCAGGAAAGTGATCATCAGCAAGGACTCCACCACCATTATTGCAGATGCTGCATCCAAGGATGAGTTACAGGCTAGGATTGCTCAGTTGAAAAAGGAGTTGTCCGAGACGGATTCTGTTTACGACTCAGAAAAACTCGCTGAGAGAATTGCCAAATTATCTGGTGGGGTTGCTGTTATTAAAGTGGGGGCGGCAACAGAGACAGAACTTGAAGATCGCAAACTCCGAATCGAGGATGCCAAAAATGCAACCTTTGCTGCAATAGAAGAAGGCATTGTCCCTGGTGGTGGTGCCGCATTTGTTCATCTCACAACTGTTGTCCCTGCAATTAAGGACAGGATTGAAGATGCTGATGAGCGATTAGGTGCTGATATTGTACAGAAGGTAATGATCGCATTATTGCATCCTCTCCGTGATCTTCAAGCCATACTAGATTGCCAGGTTGTACTAACAAAACATATATATTTCTGCTGCAGGCGTTAGTAGCACCAGCATCATTGATAGCTCAAAATGCTGGAATTGAAGGTGAGGTGGTCGTTGATAAGCTAAAAGCTAGTGAATGGGAGATGGGTTACAATGCCATGACCGACACATATGAGAACTTGGTGGAGGCTGGAGTTATTGACCCAGCAAAGGTGGCCAGATGTGCTTTGCAGAATTCAGCATCAGTTGCAGGTATGGTCCTGACCACTCAAGCCATTGTGGTGGAGAAGGCTAAGCCTAAGGCCCTCGCAGCGCCCACTCCTGAAGGTAGTCTAATGGTGTAATAAGTAGGAAATTCTAGCACTAGTTAGGTTTTTGAAAGATTGATGAGTGTTTTTCTGGCGGTGATTAAGGATTAACAATGGTGAATCCCTCCATATATATGCTTTTGTTGAACATAGGGATAATAATATTATAAATTGCATCAAAGCTTAGTGGGTAGTTCTCATTATGGGTTCAAAACGTTGTTGTCCATTGTTTGTTGATGAAAGTTCGCACGTGGTATTATCTCTCTACGTTTCTGAGTAATATAAAACTGAACATTATTTTTGGAGTGTTTCAACTCTCAGAATGTGGAGCCTGAAGCTTGAAAGTGTAGAGGTAATAAATTCCCATTCCTTGTGATTCAGCTTGTTGTTAGAAACTTTTTGACACGAAAACATTCTAAATTCTACAGTTGATAATATCAAATGTTTTGGGCTAGCCTTAGGTCCATGAAAATATTCCTGTAATTAAGAGTTCGTTTCATTATCATATTGGCCAGGAAATTGTAGAATCTTCCCTTTTTTTCCCCCCTTCTTGGGCAAACATTGCTGTCACTAAACATTGCTATCATAGAATTAAATTCATAATTTTTGGGAATAAGATGTAATTTAAAAGGTTGCAAAGTTATATTTACTGAAGTTTAGCATTGATGGCAAGTCTTTAATCATTGAAAAGCCAATTTAGCAGGGGATAGTGAAAAATGAAAGGCTTTTGAAGAGATTCTTTTGTAAGAAATAAAAATCAATCAATCACGAAAAATAGAATTTCGTGTTAAGTATAATAAAAATTAATTTAATTATAAAAAAAATATAGGCAATATTGGCAATTAAAAAAAATAAACTGGGCAAAAACTGGTGAATGTTTTGCCATGTGGTCCTAGTGTGAAAGGGCTCAAGCAAGACATGACCGAGGTAAGGTTCCTCATTGAAAATGTGAAACATATGGGTGGTCGTTCCAAAAATAAATAAATAAAGTTTGTTATTATCATTATTATTTACATAAAGTTTGATATGATAGCAAAATTGATTACACAAAAGAATCTTCTTTTGGAAATTTTGGCACTCACGCGGATTTCTGCTTTTTTTTATGTCCGTGTTTAATTTTCCTTTTCAAATCGCAAGCACTGAAAAATTATCAATAATTAGGCCATTATCTTGTAACAATCATTGTCTAATCACAATTATAAATATCAATCAGAATAATCCAAATCAAAATTTTCTGTATTAATATTTATTACCATATTAAATTTTACTTCACAACAAGGAAAAGAGAAATTTCAAGGAGGAAGAAATACTGCTTAGAGCACTTTTGTGTATTAAATTCATTTTCAATTCAACTTCCCTTCAATAAAATAAATTCAAACAAACAGAAGGTCTGCGTTGGCAAAAAAAAAAAAAAAGTTTAGGATTAAAATTACTTAAAAAAATTATTTAGGGTTTAACAAAAAAAAGTTAATTAATAATATCTAGTCTTAAAATATATAAAAAGAAACTATGGTTTCCTATGATATGATATAATATAAACATACCTAAAGCATTATATGTGTATCTATATTTTTTAATTTAACTACTAATATGACATGTCCATTTTTATATATCATATTAAATTAAGTGATTATTTGATTTAGCTGATAACATTTACTTTTTCAACAACTTACTTCATATGTTTGGTTATAATTTTTAATTAGCAGTTAGCAATTATTTATAATTGAAACAACTACCTTTTCAAAAAGTACCAAAATTGATATTTATGTATAGCGCGGAAAATATATATAGTCGCATAAAGTTTGGGTACGTTCATAATTCTAATGTAGATAGAGTTTCATATCCAGATAGAATTGAGTATTTTAATCTAATTAGAGTTGTCTAATTCTATTTCAAAAATAATCTGAATTATACTAAAAATAGGTCTCTAGTTTTTAAAATCTCTATAAATAGATATAAGAGATCAAATTTTGGGTCACGAAAAGATTGACACCAGAAGTGACGCCGCAAGACTATTAAAATATATTCACATACGTTTTCTCATAAGTGAAAGAAATGCTTACCCGGAAATTAGTCACTCCACCCAATAATCTCCAAAGGACTTTTAAATTATGGAAAAACTGTTGTTATCTCGCACGTGGGTAAGAGTCAGACCAATGACCAAAAACTAAGGAGATCCTTGCGACAATTCCGCAATGTTTCTGCACTACAAGAAGTAGGTACCATTATTTAATGTTACCTCTATTATCTATTTTAATTTCCCTTCATTGGTATCGTAGCACTCGTTTTTGCGTCCTGACATGTGATTATATTGATCTAAAATCCTATGTGTAAAATTGTTAGATCCAGGATGCATGAAACACAATAAATTTATTTTTTGTGCTAAAAATATATGTGTATATATTGCGGCTTGAAAATTGTGTATGTGTACACTGCGATTAAAATGGACAAAAATGAGTTCGAGAACGTTAAAACTAAAAGTTGGGACTTGAAATTTTTGACCTCACCATTAAAATCACAGACTCCAAAAATCACCCGCCGGCCGAAATCCAGATGCCTGAATCAGCCGGGCGTGCCACCACACGAAAGACGCGTTTGCGTGTGCAGTGGCCCACACACTCGCAGCCACGTGTCATTAATGATATGTCATTATTGACACGTGGCCTAATGGTATCACACCACATGGATGACAGTGGTCATGCCACGTGGCAGTTATGTGTCACCTAGATGAGAGGTGGCCCAATTGGTGGACGACTGTGGTTGTGTCATGTGTCAGGCCACATATGCAAGATGACGTGTCGTTGATGACATGTGGCACAATGAGGTAGGGCCACATGGCTACGACGAGTCATCTGGCTACCACATGGGAGCCATGTGGACCAACCAGAAATTACCACGTGTCATGACAAAGGTCTAACCTGGAGACACGTGTGTGGACACATGGGCCAATGGGTCAACGCTACATGGCAGAACAGAGTGATGCGCACGTGGTGGCATGTGATGGCGCGTCTGACTTACCCCTACCGGTGCGTGTGGCCGCGTAGGCCCACTTTTAACCACCAAATCAACTCTGATTTTTAGCAAATCAATTTTTCATATTTTTTCTGATTTTTTGGATTTTTTTTTTCAAAATTTTTTAATGACCAAAATATAAATTATTAATTTTAATTATTAAAAAATACTATATAAAAAGTGTAGAAATTGTGTTTTCTGCCTTCGAATATTTTAAAATTTTTTTGAGATTTTGTCCTTATTTATTAATTAAAATGTGTTTCAATCATATGTATTTATAAATAAATGTATAAAATTTTTTGTAATATGCTGTAAAAATATTGATTAGGACACCTATTATTACTAAAACTATACATGGATTGCTTTGAAAAATGCAAGGGTGCAATCAATAAGCAATATGAAAATGCATAGTAAGATTCGAGCTGATAATATTGATGCAATGGTGCATCATATAGTGCATGTGCAGAATAAATGCAAAATGCATTTGGATTGATGGTCTGAGTATGCAAAGGATGATAAAGTCTTGATCAAAGTGTTAATTGACTATTTTGAATATCATCCAGAAGTAAGAGACTTATTAGAAATAACCTGGTTCATATAAGATAGATTTTATAGAAAATATATTATCTACTTTTTGGTTAGAGTTGCTAAAAGGGGAGTGTTGAAAAGCAACACTACATCTGTGATGTAATTGAAAAATGGATGTAGAGTGCATCGTCCATGGATTAAGCGAACTAATATTTTACCAGATGAGTTAGTTAAATGGTCAAAGAAATAATCCCAGAAAGATTTTATGGAAATCTAAACTTGTAGAATAGTTAATATAAGTGTCAATTTTTAGTAATCGTCTATTTGTTAAATGGGATTCGTGTTTCCTATTGTTATTTTAGGCATTAGTGTCTAAATAATGAATTATTGGATTTATTTTGGAATTTATTAAAGATTTGGTGGCTTTTAACTTTTTAATAAATGTGTTTATTTAATTGTTAACTGCCTTACAATATTTTATGAGTGAAATAATTACATATTTATTAAGCAGAGATTTAATGAACCAAAACCAATAAAATTCTCCTCATGAGTTTGAAAACTTAATATCTAATAATTCAGATTTATTATGTATGAAATTTTAACCTGTAAAGTTGGATATTAGAACTTAGAAGGTAGTTGGATACTATAAGTATCCTTTTCGAATTTGAGTCTAATAGAAAATTTTACTAGATTATTATTTCAAATGCATAGTAAATAGCATGTATTGCCTTACCTCATTTAAAAATGTGCAACATTATTCCATTTGAGATCAAAAGATCCTAATGGATACTGCTTTCAAATCAATTATCACCGAACTTAATAAAGATATTAAGCTGAATGGTGACAATTATGAAATTTGGAATATGAAAATCCAGTATATGCTTGAACAGCAAAAGGCTCAAAAACTCTTAAGTTCAGTTATGGCTGAATCTGAGGATGGAACTATAGCCTAGTATAGGCGAGACCGAGATGCCTATGTGGCATGGAAAAAAGAAGAATTCAATTGCTCGTATCATCTTGCTAGGTGTAATGGATGATGATATCACTAAGCGGTTCCGTAAGTATCAAAATGCAATGGATCTGTGGATCGCTTTGTGGAAAAAGTTCAGAACTGTGTCTTTAACTAACTCCGATCATTAATGATCAAATTTGATACTTATTAGAAAAAGTCTGATTAAACCATGCGAAAACATCTAAGAGAGATAGAAAAGTATGATAAGTAAGCTTAGTGAATATGGTTATAAATTGACTGATGAGCAACAGGTTCAAGTTGTTATCCGTTCCTTATCCAAGAGTTGGAAGCATATGAAAATGCAACTAACTCATATGGACAGCATAAAGACATTTGAAAATGTCGCTCGTCACTTAGAGCTTGAAAAGGACTGTCTGACAGCGACTAAGGTGAATACCGTAATGCATATGGTATAGTCCTGTTCTAATATAATGAGTTTTAACCAGAACAAGAAAAAAAACTTCAAAAGGGATAAGAAAAATGCTCGAGAGTTTAAAAAGTAAAAGGTAAAACAAAATAACTATAGGTCTACAGGCAAAAAGAAAGTAAACGTTTCAAGAGTGAAATATTTAATTGCCAATAGAAAAGACACTATATAAGAGACTGCACTGTGCCCAAATAGATAAACTATTATGACTCAAGAGTGAGTGAAATATATGTATCCAGTTTTGAATTTCATCTTTTGTGAGTGATAAATTTAGGAGCAAAACTCCATGTAATAAGGGATCGAGATACTTTTGTTATAAATTTAGTTTCTATTTTTGCTTTATTAATGGAACTTTGTTTTCAATTTACATTTTAAGGATGACAGTATATGCTTATACTTGAATGATATTTATTATGGTTCAGGTTATGTGCTGAACGATTTTTTTATTATGGACGTCAATCCTAACTTTATGAGAAAAATTAGTTTTTCCTTTAATTCCTTTTCTTCACATAGTTATGAGAACAATGTGAATTTATGGCATTGCTAGATTAAACCATATCTAGTAAGATCGAATGAGTCAATTAGCCAAAATAGGTTTATAAGGTGATTCAAATAAGGTTGAATTACCTACATGCTAGCATTACCTAAAAGAAAAACTAGTTAAAAAATTGTCCGAAAAAATAAACTAGAACCGAATTTTCATTGCAGTTAGTTCATTCTGACGTGTATGGTTCCATGAATGTGAGGGCAAGGCATGGAGCCTACTACTTCATCACATTTATATATGACTATTCTAAGTATCGCCATGTCTATTTGATTTCTCACAAGTTTGAAGTATTGAGTTGCTTCAAAATTTATATGAACTTAATTAAGAATCAATTAGACAATATGATTAAAGCTTTAAGAACTAATTGAGGTCGAAAATGTCTTTCGAATGAATTTAAAGGTTTATGTGATGAAAAATGGATTGAATATCAGTTGTCCATTCCCGAAACTTCATAACAATACGGTGTTGCGAAAAGAAGAAATAGGACTCTCCTTTATATAGTTAGATCTACAATAACAAAAGCAAATTTGTCAATCTCCTATTGGGGAGATGTTTTATTAACTGCCACATATGTTCTAAACCGTGTGCCCTCTAAATCTATCATATCCACACCTTATGAGTTATGGACTGGTCAACAACCTGACCTAAGTCATTTAAGACCTTGGGTTTGTACTGCTTATATCTATGATACCTTAAGTAAATTTGATACATTGGGACCAAGAGATTAAAAGAATACCTATGTGAGATATTCCGAAAAATCAAAATGATACATATTTAAACAAGAGAATGGCACTATGAAAGAATTTAAATCACGGGACGTCATATTCTTAAGAGAATGAATTTCTAAAGTTGGGCAAATTGAATCAATATTTCCCTTTCTATGAAACTTAGGAAGAGGAATCATCTGTCTAATCCTATCTTAGAAAGAGTCTGAGTTATACTAAAAATAAGTTTCTAACTTTTAGAATCTCTATAAATAGATACAAGAGATTAGATTTTGGGTGACGAAAAGAGTGACACCAGAATTGATGCCGCAAGGCTACTGAAATATACTTATGTGCGTTTTCTCATAAGTGAAAGAACGCTTATCCGAGAATTAGTCACTCCATCCAATAATCTCCAAGAGGTTTTTAGATTGTAAAAAAACTGTTGTTATTCAACACGTGGTTAAGAGTCAGACCAGTAACTAAAAACTAAGGGAATCCTCGTGACGTTTCCGCAATATCTATGAAACTTAGGAAGAGGAATCATCTGTCTAATCCTATCTTAGAAAGAGTCTGAGTTATACTAAAAATAAGTTTCTAACTTTTAGAATCTCTATAAATAGATACAAGAGATTAGATTTTGGGTGACGAAAAGAGTGACACCAAAATTGATGCCGCAAGGCTACTGAAATATACTTATGTGCGTTTTCTCATAAGTGAAAGAACGCTTATCCGAGAATTAGTCACTCCATCCAATAATCTCCAAGAGGTTTTTAGATTGTAAAAAATCTGTTGTTATTCAGCACGTGGTTAAGAGTCAGACCAATAACTAAAAACTAAGGGAATCCTTGTGACGTTTCCGCAATATTTTTGCGTTATAAGATATAAGTATCATTATTTAATATTATTTTCATTATTTATTTTAATTTCCCCTTTAGAGTCTAATAAAATTACTATTTATAATTGAATTCCAAGTTTTTCTTTTAATGGATCCACTTTAATATCACATCACATAAAGTTAGATTGTATTTTTCAATTGTGAGTTTTACTTGTAACCTCACATTGATTTTCTCAATAAAAAATTAACATATTTATTAAATAATTTTTATAATTATTTTTAAATAGACAATTTAATTTATGGATTGGATAAAAACTTTTTAATATTCAAAATTTTCAAATTTCTTTCTGTGAAAATAATTTTCAACAAATAAAATTGTTGAAAATTTGGGTTGGATTTATAATTTTTTTTAATTGCCATGTCACACCATTGACGTGATAGCATAAAGAGAGCCTGATCCCTCTTCAGAGGGCCCGGGCCCTCTTTCATTTTCTCACAAGTCACGAGAATGAGGTGTCCTCGTTTTCTCACCGCACGTTAATTTTATATGTAAGTTACTGTTCTTCTTTGTTTATTTCAAAACTTCCTATCAATTCCATAAAAATAGCTAATTTATACCTTTAAATAATAATTTATATAATCAAATTCATCTAGTTTTTTTTTTAATTTTTTTATTAAAGTGAATTCTTTTTATTTCAAATTAACTGAACTATGTGTATACAAGTATAGTTCTAAAATGGCAATTATATTCCAATTTTAATTAAATATTATTTCATTTGAAAATGAATTGAATCATATTTAAATTTTTATTATTAACTATCTATATATTTTTATTTGGTGAATAAATAATTATACATATTACATACATCAATATATACTAATTTGATTTTGAAACGATAATTTTAAGACTGTGTATATAGATGATTATTTAATAAGAAAATAAATTTAATTTAGGTCTAGGAAAGCTCCACCGCATGGATGGTGTCCTTGTCTTCAAAATTCCAATTCCAATGTTTCCTTTTCCTTATCATTTTAATTATTTAAAGGGAAAAGCATGTCTGTGGATGTTGACTCTGACATCGATCAGCCTATGTTGAAAGTGACTCTACCAATTACTTTCTAAAATATTTTTTTTATTGGGATATGAAATTTAGTGGCTCAAATATGTTAAAAATAAAATTCATTTTTTAGTTGCGAATTTCATATAAATATTTAACAGTATTTATTAATCAATTGTTCAATATTGATATGAGTTAAATAAAAATCATATTTTATGTATTCCTAATTTTATACTTATAAGGAGTTAACTTGTTTACAGTAAGAAATTAATAATTATTTCTCGATAAAATTAAAATATATATCTTAATTACATCTTCAAGTTGTCTCTCGAAGTTTATTTCAATTTTTTGAGGGTTGCTTTTCTTTTTCTAACTTATATATTCATAGTATTATTATTCCAATTAAGTCAAGCCAATTTTTCAGAAGTTCTAAATGATTTCGGATCTAATTCTAAAATTAAACTTTCATTATTCTCAAGATAAATTTTAGTCAAAATTGATATCTCCACAACGTATGCTTTTCTAATTGTCAAATTATTCTCTTATAAGATAAAATAATGTTTTTTTAGAAATAAAAGTCAATATTTTTAAAATCAAAAGATTTCGACGGTTGGACCATTTTATCGAACACAGCCTTATAAGATGGCTATTCCCTTAATTGAAATTTAAAGAGAATAATCTTTTTTTTTTTTTTCCTTTAGTCATTACGAAAAAAAGAATATAAAAATGCATGCGATAGTTCATTAATGTATAATTGTGAACGGTCATGCATGGTTTACAACAAAACCACTTATTATTACGGATGTGTATACACAATCTATTTTTAAGTTCATTATTTTAATATCAATTTTTAAAATTAAAATTCAAGTATTGTCCATTAAGAGTCAATTGACCGCAAAATATATTCGATTGACGATTAAAAAATTAACCATATATAGTTAATACGCTTCATGAAAAAATACATCTATAAAATTAAAATATAAATTGAAAAAAATTTGAATATAAAAATACAAGTTATTAAAATAATAAAAACAAATTACATAAATGCTTTGCCATAAAAAAAATAATTCGATATTAATTTATCACTCATCAATATTAACAAGTATATGATTTTTGGTGATTAAAGTATAAAATATACTTATATTTATATAGAGTAATTAAAATGTTAATACTTAAAATTTAAAAGTTAATCCTTCTATATATATAAATGAAAAACTATATATAAGAACTGATTAAACATGAACCAACCGGTTAACCAGATATTAACTACAATTTTTAAAAATTATATATATATATATGAAAAACTATATATAAGAACGGGTTAAACGTGAAACCGGTTAACCAAATATTAACTATATTTTTTAAAAATTAAAGTTCAAATATATTTCGTCTTATTAGTTATACATAAAATTTAAATTTTATTAAAAAATGATAAATAAAAAATAACGAATAGAGTAATAAGTTAACGTTTAAAGCACGCATTTGTAATCACATGCCTATGAGATGAGTATGGTAAGAATTCGGACATGTTTTTGTAGATGGTTTTTGATGTATAATAGTACGAGTATATGTTCAGCAAACGGGACATAATAAAAAGCAAGTAGGAATGGGCATATTATAGGAATTTTTATTCTTTAAGCATCCAAATTGAAACCGCCAAATTTTGCGGTCCGCCTCATAGATTTGCGTGCCCAAACCGTGTCTGTCTTTTTTATTTATTTATTTATTTATTTATGTTTTCGAGTACGATGATTTTAAAATCCAAAGATTCACATCTATGCGGACGTGTGATTTGATTGTCGTTGATATATTTTATTTTTCATTTTTTTAAGAAAAAAGAATAACCATGTTTTCAGTCAAAATTACATGCACGCCATCGTTGCCCTCTCTTTACGAATTTGTAGTCAAACTTGATATTCCCTTAAAAAGAAAATCAAAGTCAGGCGACACGTGTACACTCAGCTGGAGAGCAATTTTCACACATAAGATTTAATGTAGCTACTCTCTGCTGAATGCGTCTAAGTCCATTTTTCATATCAAATTTTTGTTCTTAAAAATAGTACTCCATTAAACCACAAATAATATATAAACATGACATGATCGTATCGGATCATATAAATCATATAACGGATTAAATTATTTTATGAATTAAATAGATTTGATTATAAATAAATTGAATTGGATTTAAATCACAATTTTATAGACAAATTAGATTAGATTCATGGATCAAATCAAATTTTTTCACCTTTAAATACAATATAAATTTTTGCTCAGATAATTTTTAAAAGGAATAATGGTGTTTTTTTTCCAAACTTTTTAAAATTAACTAATTTTACCTTCAACTTTTTTTCATCATTTTTTATACATAAATTATTTGAAATATGGTGATTTTGCGCTTATATTGTACATTAATCAATTATATAATGATACATATCATTCACTTTAAAGGTAAAATATATTTATTTTTATAGGTTCATGAACAAAAATTACTTATTTTACAAATATAAGAATAAAATCTCTCAATTTCAAATAATTTAATAATAAAAATAAAAAAATTAAAGATAAAATCGTCCTATTTTAAATAATTGAAAGGTAAAAAATGCCCTTATTCCTTTTAAGAAAAAAAAAACTCAAAAATTAGTTTAATATTTTTCAGTCTCGTTATATTTATATATGCATATAATAAATTTATAGATATGATTATCAAAACCGGTATATAAGAAAATTGAATATAAATTAATATTAATAAGCACATATATATTGTAAGAAATTAAAAAAATTGAAATAGGACATCAAGTAATAACCACAATTCAATATGAATCGCGAAATGCAATTTTTAATTTTGAAAAAAAAAAAAATTCCAATCCGTTTTTGTTCCGAGATAACCATCAATAAAGCACAAAGACAAATAATACAACTTGTCCGTCTCTTTAAGTAGTTCATACATCTAAGGCGGTCACGGCCACGGCCACATCACATGCATTGTGGATCCATATTTATAATCGAACCTCCGAGCTTACATCATTTGAACTTATCAACACCAACTATTCGCCTACCAATTTAAACTTTTGTTTATATGTTAAAACTAAATTATATTATTAATTAATAGAAAATCATTTAAATTTTTATATTACATTCTATTATATCCTAACTTAAAACTATTCTTATTATAACATGAGGTTCCGGATTCAAGCCTCTGCTCCTCCATTTTCCTATAAAAAAATAAATTTATAAACCGATAACTTTTAAAAGAATAATAAATTAAAGGTTAAAAGTCCAAAAGTGGATCCAAAGCTTGAAAGTTTACTTAATTTGAATTGTTCAATTCCAATTATTGAATCCAAAACCATGGACTAAATTTGACATTTTTTTTTTTTATGGTGATTAAGTCGTAGTCAAAGCATACAAAGATACCGAATTGAAGGCGACATGGCACAAATTATAGTAAACTTTGCTATTGATATATTTTGAGAAAGTATATGTCATCGACTTTTTCATCAAAGATTCAAACTTAATATCAATTTTTAAAACAATTATATCAATTGTGCTAATAAAAATTTGTGAATATTGGTTTATATAAAAATAGGAGTAACAATTTGGTAAAAAAAAACTGTGTAAAAATTTTAAAAAATGTAATCATGGTTATTTTATATTTTAATTTCGTATATACTCGTTTTAATGGACACATTTTATTTAAAAAAGACAAAAACTCCCATTTGCAAAATATAAATTTACAAAACAAAAATTTAATTTTAGATAATACAACTGAATCAAATTTACAAAAACTCAAATAAAATCTGATGAATACAAAAATTAAATCTGAAATAAAAAAATTTAAACTTCAGTTTATTAAAATAAAAAAAAAATTAAAGAAACACAAAGTTAAGAACAACAAATAAATACAAGAAATTTATATTCATAACAATCTGAAAATTATTATAGAAATACTTAAAAAAATAAAAAATGCAAAAATTAAAATTAAAAAAAAAAAAGAGAAATAAAAATGGAATTACTGCACATAGATGAACTTACGGCAGTCCCAAAAAATGAAAGCCTTTAGATTCAAAGAAGGCTAGCTAGGGTTTTCTCCCCTTCTTTTTTTATGAGTAATTATATTTACAGTAGTTTTACTTTTTACTTTCTTTACATTTTTTAATCAACAGTAAAGTAAATTAATTTCAAGATAGTTAAATGTGACTTCCAATTTTTTATTTTATTTTTTTATAAAAAAAAAGTGGTGTGGCCAAATAAAGCACACATATATGTGTATGTGTGTTCTAAACAAAAATAGTAAAACACTTCTGGGTACACATGAATTATCATTAGTTCATAAATAATTTTTGGTCCTTAATTTCTTGTGTGTTCTATACAAATTCCAAATAATTATTTTAATACATGTTTAATCAAATTTATTTAATAAATATAAATGATGGTTTAAAGATCCAATATATGTTAAAATAAAATTATAATATTTTTATTTGGCGCTGAATAAAATTATAATATTATTTAAACAGTTAAATGTAGATATAATTTGTGTCAAAATAATTATTCAGAAATTTAAAAGAAAAACAATTGAAATTTAAGATTTAATTAAAAAAAAAAATCAACATTTGATTTGAGTTTTTAATATTTTTTTAATATACAAGCATTTAACATTCATTTTATGCACTAATTTAGAAATGTAATGACAGACAACGTAATTTTCTTAAATCGTGAATAAAAAATATGATGATTTTATTCCAACAATGTAATGATTTAGCAAAATTTATGTAAAATTTTGATTAATATTTATACAGAATAAATTGGTAGGGATTGTTATGTAAATACGTTCAAAAATAACAGAGACAAAAGATTTATATACAGAGAGTTTTGGCTGTCCTAAGGACATTCTTCACTACAAAACTTCGCCCCTGATTACATCACATAATTACAATCATGCCATTCATTGGACTCCGCGCCTGGTCCCACCTTTCCGTCTTCTATAAATAATACAATGGCCCAAAAGTCCCTCCACCGCAATTTCCCTCCCAATTGAGGCCCAAATCCGTCTTTCCTCCGAATTTTGCATAGAGGGAGAAGATACATTTTAGAGAGAGAAAGTGCGTACTAAAAAGACTCGTGGAGTCTGTTTTGGTGCGATGCGTGGAGGACAGGTGACAGAGGAGAAGAAATGGCGAGATCCTGCAATTCACCATTCTTAGAATGGCGGATCGTGACGCCTCTACGCTTTTATAAACCCTAACTTGTTTGATTCTATTAGTATTTAACCAGAGAGATCTCTGTACATAACTCTGGTTCGTAATTCTAATTATTACTGGCATTGCTGCACCTGCATTGTTGTTCGATTCTCTCTTTCAAATTTTCGTTACTTTCCGTTCAGTTTGTTTGAAACGCGTTTTTAAATGTCCGTTATGTGAATGTAATGAGTTTTTTTTTTTTTTTTTTTTTTTTTTCCCTTGATGGAGAATTAATGTGAAATCGGATATCGGTGGTTGCAGAGATGGCGGAGGTGGCGAAATTGTTGTACATAGTGGTGGTGGATGTGGAGGAGAAGAGTGAGAAAGGTAAAGAGTCGTTCCGCTATACGCGTCCGGTTTTGCAGAGCACTCTGCAACTCATGGGATGTAAAGCACGTCACGCTTTTAAGGTAAATTTTATTATTCCTTTTCCCAATTCTTTGAAATTTGAGATATTACCTTTGGAATTTTGGAATGTTACGCCATTTTTCACTTAGCTGATAGGCTAGATTTCTACGACGAACTGTGGCTTGGTTTTTTTAGTTTGATGTGATTATGATTTGTCATAGTGGCAATTTTTTTAGATCCAGAAGGTAGATCTGTACTAGAATTTGTTTGCTAAAGTTCCTGAATTGCAGCTCCTCCTGCTTTTCTATTGGAACTTATACGTGTATAATTGGACATTGAGACATATCCACGAAGCCTTGTGCTCAACTAATACATATCCAAGCGCTGTCACATTCAATAATATCTCTGTTCCACGATTTTGTACTGTATTTTTTTTCCATAACTTTCTTGATTTTGTTTGCTTTGATAATCTGAATTAGTTTGACCTTCATCTCATCAATCTCCACTTTGTGCTGCCTTTCATTACATGTTGCAGGCTCATCTTGGTACCTTAAAGAAATGGTTAAGTCTCTTGAATTAGATTTTGTTGAGTAACTTGTGGCTTTGCTTTGTTTTTAAGACTTCAGGTTGTGTTTATAAGCATGTTAGAAACCTTCTTGTCAACTTTCGTTATTGTACAAGCAAGTGGCAAGGAAGAGTGATGTTATGATTTCTTTCATTTGTCTATACTTCTTTGTTTGTTTTATAGATAACATTGCTTGCTTATGTTTGAAATGTAGGCAGCGTTAATTATATTGTCATATTGGTGCGTTCATATCATTCTTTTTGTGACTGTTGGTTTCATGAATACTAAAGAAAGTGGACGCTTCTGCTGAGTATCCTCTTTCTTTTCTTTTCAGATTAGCCAGACGGTTTTTGAACGGATGAGAAGTGAATCTTCAACTGATGCTCCACTTCTAAAAGAGTTGTTGGTTAGTGGTGTTGATGTCTCAAAGGGAGATGAATGGCAGAATTTTAGAAACAAGAGTCTACCATTTGAATTGTACAAAAGGCGTACAACGGTAATTGTTAGAAGAGAAACTTTTGTAAATGTTGTTTGTGATTCTCTGACTGAATACAAGTATGTGGGTCCTAACCAGAGGGAAGACTTAGTTTTGGCATGCAGGTAAGATATAAATATCTTGCACCTTCGTTGAAAAGATATTTGTTTGTTCTCATGTTCAATTACTCTGCTTGTTCTAACAATCGTTAGCTGTAACTGAGTTAGGTATGCCACAGGTTAATTGTGTCCTGTTCTTACAGAGATGATAATAAGAGTGCACATGAAGAAGACACACACACACATATATAAAAGAATTGTTTGGTTAACTTTCCAAGAAAGTAATACAAGAACTCTTTTTCCGTCCAGAGTTCCTTGGAATCTTCCTTCTGTAACTGTTTGTGTGGTATCTATTTCCATGCCTGGTATACGTTTTCAATTCAATTATTGACTTTGATAGATTTTAAATGTAATTGTTATCTGTAAAACCTTTCTATCAGTTAGAAATTCGTGGTATAGTCTTTCCAAGGGTCTTTCGAGCCAAGTCATGAAATTTGTATTTCTCAAATTTGTTTTCTCTTATTTTTATGTCTGGATAAGTTTTTATTTAATCATTGACTGTGTTCTCTCTCCCTCTATCTCTTTTGGGAGATTTTTGGGAAGTTCATTAATTATTTTATGTTTATAAGATGGCTGTCTGATTACTTTATTAACATGGTCTGCCAATATTTCTTTGGTGCATGATGAAATTCTCATTTGGGAGGTAACTGAAGCTTTTATGAATTCACCATAAACCTTTTAGAAGGATTTTCAAGAACATAAACAACAAGTCTTTCACTCTTATCCTTCAAATACACAATACTGGTGCTGATAGTATCATGTGCAGCCAGGTTTCTTGTTCTATGAGACTGTTTCATCTGAATCATTTTCATGCTGAAAAATTCTGTAGCATGTTGCAGTTTCATATGATTGTTTGCTTACCCCTTCAAAGCACATTTGAAGTAATGCAACTTGTTTTAACTATGTGTTCTATGGGATTCTATCTTTGTGTTGCAGAATCCGAGAAAGGAAGGAATCTGTAACTGTGCTGTTGTGTGGCACTAGTGGCTGTGGAAAATCTACTTTGTCTGCATTGCTGGTATGCCTTTACCATTTAGAGGAGTTGTCTCATTTGAATATCTGATTTAGAAAGCACAATACTTTGGTCTCTTTATTATAATCTGAATTTCCTTTTTTCTCCTTTCCTTGGTCTGCTGAGCATCTCTTTGTTTGCATAATCAGAGTGGTCCCAATTGTTCATGCAGGGTAGCAGATTAGGCATTACAACAGTAATATCTACTGATTCTATTCGGCACATGATGAGGAGTTTTGTTGATGAGAAGCAAAATCCTTTGCTCTGGTCTTCAACTTACCATGCAGGAGAGTATTTGGATCCTGAGGCTGTAGCTGAAGCAAAGGCTAAACGAAAAGCAAAAAAGCTGGCCGGGATTGCAAAATCACATTCTAAAGATGATGTATCTGATGGTTCTGCTGCACTGAAATCTGAAAGTCAAGCACCAGATGTGAGTTCTAGCAGTACTGAATTAATTAGTCCAAAACAAATGGCAATAGAAGGATTCAAGGCACAAAGTGAGATGGTAATTGACAGTCTTGATCGTCTAATAACTGCATGGGAAGAGAGGAAAGAGTCAGTGGTTGTAGAGGGAGTTCACTTGAGCCTCAATTTTGTGGTTAGTGAAGTCCTCCAGTATTCTATTCATTATATGTCTTCCTTCTGTGAATTTTAAGCCCTTTTTTTTAAAAAAAAAATTTAATCTTTATTTGTAGATGGGGCTTATGAAGAAACATCCTTCAATCATACCATTCATGATATATATTACGAATGAAGACAAACATTTGGAACGTTTTGCTGTCCGTGCAAAGTATATGACATTGGATCCAGCTAAAAACAAATATGTCAAGTATATTCGGAACATCAGAACCATCCAAGATTATCTTTGCAAACGGGCTGATAAACATCTTGTCCCCAAAATCAACAACACCAATGTTGACAAGAGTGTAGCTGCTATCCATGCAACTGTTTTCAGCTGCCTTCGCAGGCGGGAGGGAGGAGAGCCACTTTATGATGCTACCACAAACACTGTTGCTGTTGTTGATGAGGAGTACAGAAACCAATGTGCTGCCAATTCATTGAGCTCCAAAGGGATGTTTCAGCTAATCCAGAGAAAAGGTTCTTCTAGGCGTCTTATGGCTCTTGTTAATACTGATGGATCTGTGGCTAAGGCTTGGCCTGTTGATTCTGTGGATGGTAGTGGGAAGCCTCTATCAGGCAATGGAACTGACATCCCTATGTATGGACCACTGAAGATTGGTAAAGCTGAACCCGTTAATCTTCAGTTTGGGCACTTTGGGATCAGTGCTTGGCCCAGTGATGGTGGTACAAGCCATGCTGGAAGTTTAGATGAATCAAGGGCTGATTGGACTGATACTGGAAGTAAATATCACTCTTCTTGTTGCAGTTCGCCTAGGATGTCTGATGGACCTTCAAAGGAGGTATTTTGAATCTCACCATCTTTGTTGGCTAAAGTCCTTTTGAAGATCCAAGGAACAACTAGTTGGTTATAATCAAGTTAATAGATAACTGAACTTTAATTTGAACTAGAATAACTGAACTTTAATTTGAACTAGCACTCTAGGTTGCCTGTGTTGGCACTAAATGAACCTATAGAATCTATGCTTTCAATGCTGTTTTCTGATTGAATTTTGTCTCTTCAGCTCAAGGAAGAACATTCAGTGGATGGCAGTGATGAAGAAGTTGATGATCCACCAGAGGTGGACAGTGACGAGGATTTTAGTGATGGTGATAAACATGTCCATGAAGAGGTTGGAGTTTGGATTTATATCTGCGTATTTCTTGCATCATTAAGCCGCTGGATTAATGAGACCCCCCTTGATCTGAGTAATTAACCCGTAAATTTATTGTCTTGATGTTATTCTTTATTTGAACTTGGATTCTGTTGAACAGATTGGCTCAGTTGATGAGGAGTCCACAAAATCTGATGAAGAATACGATGATCTGGCAATGTTGGATGGGCAGGAGAATGGGTATTGGACAGACGATGATGATGAATCCAAAGACAGGGTGCTGCCTATTTCGAGGGGGAGGTCAAGCTCCATGAAAGGAGACAAGTACATGCAGAATCTAGACCGCTTTCTTAGAACAAGAAGTGAGCCAATGGGTGATCAACTATGTGCATATCCGACTCTGCTAGTTGAATATGGTGAGAGGAAAATTTCAGTGTCTGGCAATGTCAAGATGAGAAAACGTTCCCTCAGCATCCCAGCCATTGGAAAACATGGTTCTGTAGTTGGTGACCCCATTCTCTCTGGAGCTCCACAGAGGTAGAAAGACAATTTTGCCCTAACTTCTGCTTTTTCCTTTGTAACTTGTTTCTTTTTTCTTTGTAACTTTTAGTTGAGGGTAAATCTGGCTATCCACCCAACCTGTTCCTTTCCCATGGCCATGGTCGTGACTTATGCAGGACTTGAAAGGGGCTTTGATAGTGTAAGTTTTTGTTTTCAGGTTTCAGCAATCAGGCAAAATGGAAATGATTCTAATTATGAAAGTATCTGTCTCATTTACTTGTATTTAATTGCTAATTTGTTTGTGCGAGCAGTGGCTTACTTATTCTTCCTTCCTTTTTTTTTGTCTTCCTATAAATCGCTGGATTAAGTTCCCCATCAAGTTTTGCTGGTTGATTTCAAAACAACAATGGTCTTGTCGTGCTTTACAGGCTAATAGCTTAAATAATGAATTGCTTTGCGGCCAAGGGATAATACTATCAATTATGAAATAGATAACATATTTGTTGCTTGTGTGATCCATCGAACAAATTTTGAAGAATTGCCGTGTTCTGACTCCAAAGTATGTGTGTAAAGAGGTATATGAGTTTTGATATATGCATCAGTTCATACCAGTCAAGCTGAATATCAGTCACCAATCATATACCCCATAAAGAACCAGGTTTACCAAGATGGAATCTTTAAGCTAAAATAATTATTGCAACATGATTCCTCATAAAATCATTGCAACCTTAAAATTTGTTTGTTCATTTTCTTTTTCAAGCCAACGTGATAATAAATGAGCAAATTCATACGTCGATAAGGATGTCAGCGTTTGAAAGATGTATTTGAATGAACAAAAATTATAGTTTACATGATTTTCGAGGGCCAAACCATAATAATCACAACCGTGTTTTTAAATTTTGATTATATACTCTTGCCAATCAAAACTTCGAAATGAAGGTTTATTCTCTGCTAAATTTCGATCCAAAAATGGCTTCAGTTTAGTGGCTATGACCTGTTGGCTCTGGTTCCTTGAGGCCATGAATTGGTACCAGCCGACGGTTTCTAGGTCTTATCTCTACCAATCCCCTTTCTTTGAATCGGCAGCGAATAAAAAATGTAAGATGCTCACCAATAAGCTCTAGTTCAAGCTCAATGGAACCAGTCTTCTCCTGCACTGAGGTCTTAGTTTCAACCTTGCTCGGACTATTCGCAACCAGAAAAAACTGAGATCATCTATTCATACTTCTAAGCTGCCTTTTACTAGGTTTCCACCAGCCTTTATCAAAGTTGTTAACTTTTCAGGGGTTCCACATCTTCTGACCATCTTGTTTACCAACTCTTCAGCCTCTTCAACTCGCTTTAACTTCAATAATCCACTAAGTATTTTGCTCCATATAGATATATCACCATCAAATCCTCTCCTCTCCATCTCAACTTGCAATTCGGAAGCTTCATCCACCATTCCCTTACTGCAATATCCTTCAACCAATGAATTAAGCGTAGCGTGATCCAAATCGATTCCTTGGCTATGCATCTTGCTAACATATACCATTGCTTCCTCTATCCTCCCAGCCTTGCAGAGACCATTTATTAGTGCCCAAAACGTATCAACATTTGGGTTAATACCTCTGTTGGACATTTTATCGAACACCGAAACTGCTCTATCTACTAAATTTTGCTTACAATACCCACTTATAATCAGATTATACATGTGGGCGTTTGCCACCATATTTCTACCATGCATCTCCAACGCCAACTTCTCAGCTTCTTCAGTTTTGCCATAGCTCGAATATCCATCGATCAAGTGTTTATATGTCTTGAAATCAAAAGCCTCTCCTTCCTTCCCCATCAAAGAAAATATGGAATCCAACTCCTTAAAGTTCCATCTTTTAGCACAATTAGCTATAATTATGTTGAATGTTATAATGTTAGGCTTAATTCCTTTGCTCACCATTTGTTCCACTAATTCTCTACATCTCTTAATCTCCCCAATCTTACACAACCCATTAACTAGAGCTGTTAACGAAAAGGTCGAAACTTTAACACCAGATTCAATCATTAGATCGAAAAATTCAAGGGCTAAGCTCATCTGATTGTTTCTATTAAGGGCAAGCAAATGCACTGTACAAGTTCTTTCATCAATCTCAATCCCATTTCTCTTCATATGATAAAAAGTCTCCAAAACTCGGTCAAATTTGAGATTATCAGAATAAACCTTAAGCATCAAATTAAACAACTTTGCTACAACTTTTGGCTCCAGGACACAGCATTTCTCAATAGTCGAAGCTAAAAAGGGAAATGGGTACCTGGAATTCTCCTCGATCGACACGGATTTCAAGAGATTTTCTGCATCTAAGAACCTTCTTCCATCTAAAAGTCTGCAAGTCAGAGTCAAATGGGCCTGAAGATCCGGTTCGAACCGGGTCAAGGATGGATTTTGAATAATGAAATTGAAGAAACGCAAGCATTTTGAAGGTTGGATAACGGGATTGGAAAGAATCTGGTGGAGTAGTGTTGGAGTAAGATTGAAGCGAAATGTAGAAGAAGAAGAAGGGGAAATTAGGGTTCCAGAGATTTCTTGAAAGATGTTTGAGGAAGAGAATGGAAAGGCAGTTCGTTTGACAGTTTTTAGGGAACTGATAATCTTGTGAATTGACATTTTCTAAAACAAATTCGTAAATGGAAGAATTTGAAAAGAAATCTTTGCTTTAAAATAGTTGTATGTATTTATTTATGCATATCAAATTACTGATAAATTGTGATTTTAATTATTATTTTTTTTTTAATGAATTACATATTGGCGATAATGATAATGCCTTAATTTATCACATACAAAGTTTATGGATTTTGACCTAAGAAAGCCCATAACAAAAGTCCAGGAGTTTAGTAAGAAGTTTGTTGTAGCTGTACCATGGCTTGTCAATGGTTTTTCAGCTTCCCAAATTCTATAACTAGGCCTTGCACACTTCGTTTCTCTCTATTTTCTCTCTCATCACTTATTATCCGGACATTCTCACTTAACCATTAGTGTTAGTGGTGTGCAAATGGTCGGTTCGGTTCGGTTCGGTTTTGGACCGAACCGAACAGACCGAAAACCGAACTATCAAAAATTTTAGAACCGAACCGCGGACCGAAAATTTTAGGACCGAAACCGAATAAACCGAATTAATTTCGGTCGGTTCGGTCCAATCAGTTCCTTGACCAAACCACTTTAAAACACATCTGCACAATACTTTATCTCTCATTCTTTCTCTCTCTCTCTCTCTCTCTCTCTCTCTTTCTCTTTCTGGTTCTTCGAAGATCGCCTACCGATCGAAGATAGCCTCCCCTGCCGATCGAAGATCGCCTCGTCACCCCCCTCCCCCGCCGGCGGCGCCTTTCTCCCTCTCCCTCCCTCTCCCTTTCCCTCTCTCTCTCTCTCTCTCTCTCTCTTTCTTTTTCCTCTGCTTCTTCGTCTCCTCTGGTTCTTCGTCTCCTCTGCCGATCGGAGCTCGCCGTGCTGCCCCAGGCCCTGCCGCCGTCCCGTTCTCCCTCTCTCTCTCCCCTCTCGGCAGATCTGCTACCCGCCGGTCCCTTTGATTTCGTAGTCATATTTAGATTTCAATCTGGATATTGCTCTCTGGTGGCTTTTTCTTTATCCTGGTGCTTTACCTGTACCTTAGTAATTCCAAAACTTGAAAACGAAATCAAGACGAAATCTTTTTGGTTGATTTTGGTTAATTTTGTTTTAGATGTATTGTTTTTTTGTTTAGATCTATATATTGGTTGATTTTGTATTTCTATATTTGGTTGCTTGATTTTGTTTCAGAGATATCGTGTTACTGTATTGTGTGTGTACATAGAGTTCGGTCGGTTCGGTTTCCTCGGTTTTGTAATTTTGAGAACCGAACCGAATTAACCGAAATTTTATTTCGGTTTAGAACCGAAAACCGAACAAACCTAACCAAACAGACCAAAATCTATTCGGTTCGGTTCGATTTTCGGTTCCGGTTCGGTTTTGCACACCCCTAATTAGTGTGTTTATCTAAGTGAATTTCAAAATTGTTTCTTTTTTTAATTTTTAAGCATTTAGAATTCAATTATTTGAACCAAAATACCAATAGGATCAAGAGACCCAATCCAGCGTACCCTATGTTTTTGCAATCACGAGACTCTTTAGTTAATATACATCTATCTTATTTCATGAATTCATAACGTATTATGGAGTGTAATACAATGTGCGTGTACATCTAAACCATCCGATCGGATGCAAGCATCAAATAGCTTAGATGTGCAAGTCTCATGCACACGCACATCGGACTACTACTCTGTTTTATTATTCTTTTCGATGTAAATAATTTTTGTATAAAATAAACTAAAACATATATTTAAAGGGTGACAATTCAGTGCATCAATGTACCCAATTCTTATTTTCGATCTTCCAAAAACCTAAATGGCCTAACCAAAACATTATGAAATCCAGCACGAAACTGCCTCAAACAAAATTGTTTTGAGTTCAATGCTTAACCCGACAAATCCATGGAAGTTTAATATCATAAGTCTGAAAATACATCTTGCGGCTAAAAGGGAAAAAAAATAAAAGGATATATATCTATTTATATATATGATAACCGGACTCTCTGTACAAAAAATCGGTAGCGCCCCTCCGAATAGATGTTGCGAACCGGACTCTCATGTGTAGAGTTGAGTAACAGGGCTCGGTCAGATATTTGTCGTATTAGTAGCTCGGCTACCATAATACCTCGGTATCAGAATATAAAAAGTTATTATTCATGGATATTTTTCAGTTATGGCGCAGATTCTAATCCCTTAAAAATGGAAAGTACCAAAAATCACTCAACAAATTTTCACAAATTGGGAATCAAGCACCAATCAAAAGATTAAGGTGATTTTCTCCTATTTGGAATATTACTTCCTATTTGGCATAGTTTTATATAAGGGAAACCATCAGGTATATTCATCTCTCTCTGAATTCTTTACACAAAACCTTTACTTTGTCAATTTACTGACTTGATCGTCGGACTCTCTCTTGTCGAAATACCCGATGGTTTTGTTATATTTTCAGGTGACTTAAGAAAAGGAATATTTTGAGAAATCCAACTGTTATCATTTGGTGCGGTGAGCGTGGAACACTCTACAGATTTCAGTTAACAATAGATCTCTTTCTCGATTTGCCTGTCTCTACTGCCCCAGGATCTAACCAGTCCAACGCTGCAACAACCTCCAGCCAACCTTCTTGGCCAACTCCTCCAAAGCTTACAACCAGCTCAATCAGAGCAAATCTCCCCACTTTCAGCATGACAACTATTTCCCCCCACGCAAATTCATACGCCAGCTACACCACAAGCACCCGCAACTATCCTAGCAATTCCGGGGTTGACCCCCCAAATAGCTCAAACTCTTCTGACCGCCCTGTCGGCTATGGCGGCTCAGGCACCACCAACAGTCCCCACGATAACACCCCCTACCATAACACATGCGACAGCGCAACACCCTACACAAACAACACAATTCTCTGCCCAAACACCACCACCACCACTGCCAAACACACTAGCCCCCGGTACAACAATTACTATGACAGCCGAGCAGTTTGAAAGATTATTTGAAGAAAGAATGCAGAAGTATCAGAACCGCAGCACCTTACAGTACCAGGGCAGTTTTCGATCTCCTTTGTCTCGAGACATCCTGGCTGCCCCGTTCCCCCAGATACGCTTGCCAAATCTTCCGAAATATAGTAGCAGCACGGATCCCCGAGCTCATTTAGATGAGTTCCACCACACTATGTTGGTTCACACCACGGAAGATGCAGCTTTGTGGAAGATTTTCCCCCAAACACTCACTGACTCGGCTCAGATATGGTTATTCCGTTTACAGCTTCGAGCAGTTCAGTGACATGTTCATTGCTAAATTCGTAGCAGCCATCCGACCAGCTAAAGTGTCGGCCGACCTTACCATGGTACACCAAGAGAAGGGGGAAGCACTCCGAGCTTACGTGGAGAAATTTAATGCTGTGGCAATGGACATCCAAAACTCAAACTTGGAGGTGACCATTAATGCTCTCATCCGCAATACGAGGTGTCAAGACTTCAATGATTCGCTAAGCAAGAAACCCCCGGGTGACTTCACCGAGCTCATGTCCCGGGCTCACAAGTACATCCGAATGGATGAAACTCGTAGACTCAGGTATAGTTCGCAACTTAGAGACTCGGATAGAGGGTTTCGCATAAGTCGGGATAGAAGCAATAATGACAGAGATGAGGTCAGAGGAAGATGGTCTAGCAATTCCAACCGAGCTTATCTAGTTTCGAAGCCGAACACTAGAAGCAAACAAGAAAAGCGGTTCACACCGTTAACTTTTAAACTTTTAAATTTAGACTCGATGTTACTAATTTAAAAAATAAAGAGATTCAATGATAATTTTTAAACTACAAAAATTCAATGCAAAAATTTATAATAGTTGAAAGATTACTTCTAAGACATTTTGACCATACACACATTTTATATTAGGTGTTTGATTTAAAATTAGTAGATGTTAAGCTTTGAAGGTGTAAAGGCTGGATGAAAAGAAGTAATAGGTGATATAAAATGTGATGTGTTTTTCCTAAGATTAAACAGCGAATGACATGTCGATCCCATTACCTCATAAGATTATAAAGTTTATTATGAGTAGAAGAAAAGTCTCATCTCATGCATGGGATCCAAGATGGGTCCTTGAGTTGCATGTTTGCCACGTGAATGCCCAATGGCACCCATCATATTCTTATTCATAATAGGACCAGTTGAAGGACATTTTGGACCACCTTTTACTTTTCCTTTTTATTTTTTATTTTTATTTTTGAAATTTATTTATTTGTTACTAAAGATTGTGAATTTTAATGCCAAAGGATCTTTTGGAGCCTGTGATTTGGATTCTATTCTATTATCTGTTCCTTTCAATCACCCATATCTGTTTTTCTACTTAGTAACTTTTTTGTAAGGAAAAGAAACTTCCACGTATATATATTTATTCATGAATTGAATTTGTTTCTTTGTTTTTTTTTTTAATGAAAAATTGAATTGAAATTGTTAATTACTTAATTACCAACCTAAATATTAGAGTGGTAATCCCTAAATTTTATGATCCTAAATACAATTTAATTCTTATTCTACAATAATTTATATTTATTGTTTATATTACTTATCAAAATTAATATCTTAAATTTAAGATGTGAGATAGAATGACATGAGCTTACATTCTCTCTCAATCATATATATCAAGTTGGAATCATGAATATGGAGTATTTTTCTTTTTTTATACATAAAGGTGGAAAAAACTACAAACCAAAATAAGTAATACCGATTAAATCATATATGATAAATCTCTTAACACCTTCTGGTGGATCATCAAGAACTTGCACTCCAAGGAAAGAGTCTGAAGCCAAATGAGATGATGAGAAATCGATTACAAAATTACCCTCTTTCTACACGTTTAACCTAAACCTAAAATCTTTTTATATATTTGAAATAAATCGATTCACATTAATTAATAAGTAAATTTTAAATATCAGATAATTTTAAAAATTAGCAAACGAAATATACAAACAACCGAAATAAAAATTTAAATATGATAACAGTACTCTTCCAATTACCTTTTTATGCATATTTAAAAAAGAATATATCTCTAATAATTCAAAAAGAAAAATCGATATGATTTAATTGGGCTTAGTATATTCTGAGTTTCTGAAATCAAAGAAAGAGAAGGAGAAGAATTTCCCTTCTGTTGATAATATTTGTTTTAAGCCAAATTAAACAATAATCGATTTCCTTAGCATAAAAATTATTTTACATGATCGAAGGCATTTTTTTTTTTTTTGTCTGAAGCAAAGCTAGTTTACGGATTTTGAGTTATTTGATTGAAATTAATTTATTCTGACGATGTTATCTATGTATATAGCAACATGGTCCATAAAAACTCTAGCAATATGGAGCATGAAAAATATCACAAAATTATTATTTTCATATTAAAAAAATAAAATAAAATCTGCATTATTCTGAAAACAATCTGCATTTCATGAAGAAGAAAAAACCCTGTACAATATCCTGAAAATATCATACAAATTGATTTTAGTCTTTGATTTTACCACACTTTCTTCTGCTTTTAACCAAAAAATAAAAAGCTGCCTAAAAGCAAAGATGTGCAATTTATTTTTTTCTTAAACTATATGAAAATAAATTAAACTATATAGCAATACGATGAAAAGATTATGATTGATTACACTATCTTTAAAGTGGTTCTTTGTTGTTGCTTTCCACTTGTCCATAAATCTCTATTTTATGTTTTTTTTTTTATATAAGTCTCTAAAATTTATATATATATTTTTATAAGGCTATAAAAAGTACTAAAAAACGCAATATATTTTTCATATAATCATTCGATATTCAAATTCGTCTGACTAATTTAGATCGCACCGGATCACATATCTACAAAAACAATAAAGTGCTATCTCAGGTAGTTAAAAATACTTTATATTAAGAATTCGAACTCAAAATCTTTTATACATTAGGGGTAATTATGCAGGTAATGTTAATACCAGTAAGCTAAAACTCATTGATTTTTCAGGAAACTTTTGTTTTTCATTCTTCCTGCAAATATATGCACAAAGCTTTTATCAGATCATAAAAATATAAAATCACAACATTAATACAATTACATAGTCATTAGAACCAAAAACATACAAAAAAACAATTTTAGCAGCTTGCTGATGAATAATGATTTTCCTAAGTACGTAGCTAATTAATTTTTTTCTGGTGCGCATCAAAACAATTTTTATTCAAAATAAACTTAAAAAACTTTGCTAATAAGGGTGGGTTCAAAAATAGCAGATTTTCAATCCCAACAAACTAATTAATTAGAGGCCAGTGAGCATTTAGGAACTAGCTATTTATTCTATGTAAACTCGCAGAAAAAAGGCCAAAAACACAGAAACAATTATAGGGTAAATGTAAATTTAATCACAATACAAGAAGACAGACTGTAGAAATTAGAAAAAGGCAAAAAACAAAAAAAGTCTAGTAATGGCCAGCAATGTCTTCATCATATAAGCATTTTAAACTGAAACTGTAAAAATAAGAAAAGTAAAAGCATGTAATTTTTGGCAGAAATTATAACAGGAGAGCAAACTAATAAATATTAATTGGCAAGAGCACAATGATAATGTCTTCACTTTTCAGTTACACAATTCAAACTAATTCTACTTGTAAATATCTTACCTATTTGCATAAAAGAGAGAAAACAGTTTAATTATAGTTATATATTTTCTGTGTAACTGTTAGAATGCATAATTATATAAGAATAGATATTTATCAAGACAATTATAAAGATTGCTTCATTTTTATTATAACTAGCTTATGTTGAATATTTGAGAAAACTTAATGAATCATAACAAGAAAAGTCTAACAAAATCAGTAGAAAAAAATATATATACTTACATATTAAAGCATAACAACTTCACTCGCTATGTTCTTTGCATAGAGCAATACTAGGATAACATAGAGAAAGAATTTACATGTAATATAATATATTCTTTGTGTGTGTGTGTGTGTATATATATATATTAAGTGAAAGAATTTAAATTGATAAACAGAATAATTGTATTTTACCAATCCAAAACACATGATCAGTGGAATATACAAAAATTGACTGGTTTTATTTTGGAAAATGTATTGATTAAAATCCACATATTACTCCTTTATGATCCTTGAAAAGTCTCATAAAAGTCTCATTACGGTAAAAAATAAAAATTAATTATACAGTTCAAGTCATCAAACAACAAGAGAAACCTTAACTTCCAATTTCCATTTGATTATACAATTTGACAAAATCATCAAATTGGAGAAACCTTGACTTCCAGGTGACATCATTAGAGAAGGAGAGCAAATTAAGAATAATAAAACCAGAATTAATGGGTTGATCTAATTAATTAATTTTCACTATCAAAATTAGAAATTAATGGATAGGACCCTTATTAGAGTGGACTACAGAATATATGAACCAAGATCTGGACAGTGATAGAGGCACACAAATTTCCAAAATATATAATAGAATTGACTGAATTATCACTGTCATAAGTATGAAAATTTCTCCTTTTTTTTTTCTGAAAAAATAAAAAGAAACATCTAATATTAATATTATAGTACTATTATTGGAATAGGTGGATATTATTTTGGTACAGAGAGAAGAGAAAGAGAGATTACAAGTTGCAATTGCAAAATATATAGTTGGTCCACAAACAAGATTGATAGGTGATTGAATGCTAAAGCCAACAACGCAAAAATGGCAGAGACACAGTGTGTCATGCTCCCACCATGAGTTTCAAAAAATTAAATTATTTTTATTTATTTCATTTTTCAATGATCCATAAATTTCACAAACACATAAAGGAATTAAAGAATGTCTAATAAAATAATTGAATATATTTTTCAGTCCGGACAAAGATTTTAAGATATGAAGAATCCAAATCCAAAATCCAATACCTGATATGATCATCTACATCAAAATCTCATCTTTATATACCTTAAAAATATAATAAACATTTTATAGTTTTTTATTCTTACCTTATTCTTAACTTCTGCCAAACATAGTATCTCAACTCCACACATAAGTGGCTTTTCTCCAAGAATGTTTCTTCAGCCTAATCAGGAAAAAATAAAAAAATAAAAGATCCTTAATAGATTAAAGATTCTTGTTAATTGCTTGGCATTTTCTGGTCATGAAAAACCCAGAAATTAACAAATTACCAGGAAACAAGATCTATTTATGGAGTCCTTGAATGGATCTAAAGCAAAATACCATAAAATAAGGAAAAAAAAAATCATTTTACTTCGTACCTTTTTCTTCTGTTAGGTGAGTTATTAGTTATATATGAACTTAGTGCCATCAAATCTGCAGGAAGAATATTGATAAAAGAACTAGAAAATTTTTCATGGATCTGAAGGGGAAAAAAAAAGGACCTCCTTAAATAACCAAAAACAAGATCCTTAAAACCTGTCTGAATAAAACCATAAAGTATATGAAAAAACCTATAAATACCCACCACCTGGCAGATACAGCAAGAGAGAAATTATAGTGGTTTTTTGCTGATGCAGCATCATCAAGATTCTCACTTCCAAAGAACTATGGGTTATTTAGAGAGAGAAAGTAGAGAGAGAGAGAGAGAGAGGAGGAGGAGAAGAAGAAGATGAAGAAATTCTGAATCACCACCGTAGATTTGCATGTGAATCTTGATGATGCTACACCCGCAATCAACGACTGTGTTAATCTATCCATGCACATAAAAAATAAATAAATAAATAAAGCTTTTTGCTTTTCTTTCTATTTTCTATGTATGTGAATATATCTCTTTCTATCTATCTATCTATATATATAGGGATTTAGAAACAAATTAACATGAGGAAATTTTGAACATTTAATATATATAAATATCTAAAAAAAAAAAAACAGAACCCAGATAGCAACAAGGCCACGAGCACAATCTGACGTGGCCAGTTACAACTGGTTAAAATCAAAATTGATTACGTGAAAGAGGGTAAGCCAGAAGAACCCACCATCCTCAGTTCAAAACTAAATCTTCATAGCTCAACAAAAAAACAAAATAAAATTCCTGTTCTTGAATCTTGGGTTTTAAAATAATCCATAATAAAAGACACAATATATATATATATATAATCCATATGTATTATATAATAAAAATCAGACAAACTCACTTTTATATGTAGGATTTCGGGCGAAAATCCAAAACTATATATAAAAAAGATTCAAGAAAATCGGAAATAAAAAGTTTTATTTCTTGAAACAAATTAAAAATCAAGATTCTTGAACAAGAAGATAGGGAACTTAAAAAGAGAAGAAAGGGAGTGTTGTGGGGTGCGGAGAAATTAATTGATGGGGGAACCCAAATATGGATAGTAACAGTAGAGCAATTGGTGGACGGGTATATATACACACAAATTATTAATATATTTATGGTTTTTTTTTTCTATACTTAATTTGTTATTTTATACCCCCCTGTTCCTTATTATTTGTCACTTTTATTGTTTTTACTAGAATTAAAAAGTATTGATTAGGTTTAAATTTAAAATAAAATTGAGTGATTTAATATATAAACTTAAATCTAATTGGTTAATTTGCATTCAAAAAAAATTAAATTATATTTAAAATTTAAAAGTGACATATAAATAAAATTTGAATTTTATTTAAAAGTAACAGATAAAAAAAAGGAGTGAGTAATTTTTTTATGTGTGTGTTTTATTAGTATAATTATGTGTTTTTATTTGATTGGTAGATGCTTAGCTGTATAGTACTGCGTAAAGTTCTGCCGCAGTTACACATCGCCATCCTCCTCAAAACCCTAGTTTTTATTTTGAGTAAATATACAATAGGCTCTCCCATTTTGTATCTAATCTGCACTCTCATGTTATTAATATTATTATTATTTTATAAATTATACTCCTTCCGTCCCGAATGTACACCTTTGATTTCACACATGTTAAGAAAATGCAATTAATTTGCTCGAAATTATATAATTTATTTTTTTAGTAATTTATCCTTAATAAATATAAGTGGAACATAAAAAAGTATAAAATAATATTTATAGATAACAATGAATATTAAATAATTGTAATTTAGAAGATTAAGCAGTTAATTGTAATATAAAAAAAAAGAAAATAAATTATAATTTGAAATAAATAAAAAAAGAAGTGTGCGAATGGATGGAATAATTTTTATTAATTATCGTTATTCAATAAAATAGTGTGGCACCAGAGGCGGAACTACATGCAATGGGGAGGAGCCTTGGACCTGGCTCCTATATATATATATATATATTCAAAATTTTCCTTATAAAACTACAATTTGATCCTTGAATTTTTTTTTTCTTATAATTTGGTCCCTTAAAATTTTTAAATCTTTCATATATAATATTTGGCCCCATTTCTTCATCTTGGGTCCATCTCTATGTGGCACATAACTGGCAAAGTTTATTGGTAAGAAACAAAAGAAATGGTGTTAGAAATTTTAAAAACCTAATTCTACCAAAAAAAAATTGAGATGAAATGATAAAAAAAAAAAAAATTCTCTTAACCAGAAATTTCGATTTTGAATTTCGGATGTAAAGTATATATTTAAATACTTGAAAGTGAACTATAGATCTGTTCGGTGCAAATAAAAACTAATCAGATCGGTAAATTTTGAATATCATATTTTTATAAAAAAAATATTAAAACGCTTAATAACGGTTTAAAAAATTAAATATTGGTATTAAGGACCAAATGAATTGCATTAAAAAAAAAAGTCTAAATGACATGTGACACATAATCCAAATGGTTTTCTGTTTCAACTTTCAATTATCACATGACAACACCTAACCAAGAGACAAATTCTGTTCAACCACTACTTTAATGTTAATCCTAAATCAAGTTTCTATATCTTACTATTATATATGCACATCGATTTTTAAATTATTAATATGAGTATATTAAAATCAGAATACATCTTAAGAGAATATATATGTATAGTGTTCTTGTTTAACTTGTAAATTTGAGACAAGAATGCCATCTGATGATTACTTGAGGTGTCTATGAAGTTTAATTCAAGTTCAAAGCAAGCTTTTTCATATTAAGATATCTTTCTTGTTTATACTTCTATTACCTTTAATAATTATAATAAGATTGATAAATAAATACAAATGCTGAAATTCAAGACCTCCGACTTATTAATTAAGTTATTCACTTATATATGTTCTGAAAATATAAACATATATAATTATGATAATTATATATATATATATATATATATTTTCCATGACAATTTATCGCAAATTCGGTTTATTAATGAATAATGAAAGCATAAAATGAATTAATTAGACTATTGCGATTGATATGTATGATTGAAGTCCTGAGTTTATAAATAAATACCTTCTTAAAAGAAAATTGGGATTGGCTTAAAAATTAAAGTAAGAGAATGAACTTTCTACGAAAATAAAGATTGAATTCTTGTTCACGTAAATCTAATTAAGATGCACAGTTGCACACGCTGCCCATTTCCTTCCTCCCTTGAGCACTTGAAGCTGTCCTTTGAATATATTTTATCTGTTATTATATTTATGGATTCTTAAAAAATAATTTAATGATTATTGAGAAAAGAAATATAGGAACTTTGGGCTGACCACAGAGCTGGAAATGCATAGCAGCCCTCGAGGTTGGTGTGTTCAGAGCTGTGCCAACGCGCTTTTTTGCTAGGTCTGTTCTGCTTTAATTAGTTTTTTTTTTTTAATTTTATTTTAAATATTTTTTAAAAAATTACATATCTAATTTTATTTATTATGTACCGTTATATTTAATAAAATGATAAATTTAATTTTGATAATATAAAAATTAAATATTATAATTGAAATTAAAAAATAACAAATTAGTGAATTGCTATTTTTTTTTATAAATTCAAATTTTTTTTAATCATATCCTTTATTTTTGTATTAAAGTAAAAGTAATCATTTAAAATGTTACATATGAGATACTTTGTAATTTAATCATGTTTCTATTATATTTTATTTCTTACTCGGATGGCCTGCCCATTCAATATATATCATTAAATAAAAAATACATTTTTTATTTATTTTTTGATTTAAAGATAAACGTTATAAAGCGTATCAATGTATTGCCCGCTCTAACATTGTATGCCCATTTAAAAAAAAATATTATTCCATTTTCCACACCACTTTAGATTTCTTATTTTTCCCCTCCATAATCACTGCCTTTTAGGTGCAAAAATCTTTTATTTTTGTTGACTCAACTTAATTTTCAACAAACTTTTTCTTGTTAATTATTCCATTGTGGAGTGGTTCATATATGCAGTCTTATGAATTTTGTGGTCCAGAATTTTCACGTGTATTTGACTATAAGATAATGGAAATATGTGTCCCACTTTAATTAATTGATTGTAATTTGTAAATGTAAAATATTCCTTATTATTACTTAAACAATCATTGCTTCGAAAACTATAAATGTATATTACTCAATTAGCTCTTTTCTGATATTGGAAAATAGTATATGAACCTAATAAATTAAACTTATTATTAATCAGATAGTCAACATTTAATTTAAAGTGTAAAAAGTTTTAAATTTGATTTTTTCAAATAATATTTAGAGTTATAATTAAATATTATGTATCTTTTTTTTTTTTTAATTAAACTTCTCAGTCTATTGTATGGCTGCATAGAATAATTCTTTTGGAAAAAAAAAAAAAAACTTTAATAACAGATGTGACTATTAATTAAACCAAGTGAGAAATTATTAGAGTTGAGTTGGTAAACCTGATCTAAAGACGAATTTTTAGGTGGAAAGGAGAGGTGATGGCCCTCCATCCCCCGAGATATTTTTAATTCCTGTTTCTTCCTTCTTTCTTTTCTCCTTATTAGGTATTGCCATTAAATAATAAAATTAGTAGGTGTGCATTAATATTTATATATTAATTACCTTACAACATATGGCACTACCTTTTTACATATGTTAACATCAAAATAATCATCGATCTTTATCCCATTTGAATGAATCATCAAATTAAGTAGTCATTCTGTTATAGGCTTACGTTGATCATCAATCGCAGATTCTCTTTTCAATACGACTTCTACTAGAAGTGGATTTTGAAACTTTCGGCAACCATCTCACATTGGATTCTGAAACTTAATTATATATCAAACTCCATTTTGTTCGATGCCGTATCAAAACTATCAATCTTGTAATATCGGCCTACTCTCAAAGTTACCAGTATCGCTATACATACCAATAAAATTCAGACATCACATTTAGTTTCTTATAATGTTTTCCTAAGATTTTTTTTTTCTCTATATCAAATCCATGAGATTGGTCATGTAATAAGCCAATGGCATGTTAACATAAGAAAAAAGAAGCTATTTAGGGTTTTATGCATGTGCTTTTTTATAACTTCTTTTCCTACATGTTAACATATTATTATTTAATTTATGAGTAATTTTATTGATTCAATTTAAGAAAATTTTTTCTGTGTTAGCATTTCTTCCTTTAGTATGATGAAATTTCTTAATTGAAAATGTAGTTTCATTTAATAAAGGAACTCTCTTGTTTAAGCAAAATGAAATTTTATATTTAAATTCAATTAGAAAATTAGAAAAATTATTTTTACTTTTTAATGACACAATTACATGTAGTAGAAACTGATCTAGGTGCGATTTAACTTCAAAAGTTAATTCATATAGAAATAAACCAATATTACTATATTAAATACTTAGAGTAATATATATAATGCATCATTCACATAGTTTATAAGAAAATAAAAATTTCCAACACAGCCAAAAAAATTTCTTAAAGAATATCTCTAGCGCCACACTAAACCAGAAGTAGCTCATGGAATATAAATTTAAAGAAAAAAATAAAGTAAAAATATTTATTTATTTTTTTTTTAAAAAAAAAGGAGAGAACTTTTTGCTAGATGGATAATACTAAATTATTAATATGCTCTGTCCATCAAGTCTCCACCTGATAGCTCCATTCCGTACAATATGACGTGGCAGCTTTGCTGTTATTTCGTAGGTCATTTTGTCCTCAAGAGATGTTTTGTCCTGCTTGCTTGCTATTGGCCTTAGAGTTCAAGGTTTAGTAGGAAGAAATCGACAAATCGTGTACTAATTAATCAATTTACAGTGCATATATATATATATATATATATATATATATATATATATATATATATATATATATATATATATATATATGTTGGGGTACAATCCAATCCCACATAGGAAAATTAAGGGAAGAGCACCTTAAATATAAAAAGTTCACCTAACTCAATTAGTATGAGGCATTTTGGGAGGAGCCCAAAAACAAATCCGTGCGGGCTTGGCTCAAAACGGACAATATCATACTAATGCGGAGTTAAGGTGAAGCATGGCAGTGCTATCAAGTGGTATCAGAGCCGTGGTTTGGAGACGATCCGAAATAGTGGACTGCGTTGTGTGGGAGGTCCCCAGTATGACCTCGCGATTGGAGATTCGTGTTTGGTGCCTTGTGTCGAAAGTCTTTCTGATATTGTGGTGGTCAGGCGGCGTGTCCCGTTAGTTGATAACGGCGGTACGAGATGATTTGACGAATCAAATGAATTATCGCTCGAGGGGAGTACATAAGCTGTGTGGTCCTCGGTTTGAGAGGAGGATTGTTGTGGTACAACCCAATCTCACATCGGAAAATTAAGGGAGAAGCACCTTGAATATAAAGAGTTCACCTAACTCAATTAGTATGATGCCTTTTGGGAGGAGCCCAAAAACAAATCTGTGCAGGCTTGGCTCAAAGCGGACAATATCATACTAATGCAGAGTTAAGGTGATGTTTGGCTGTCCTATCAATATATATATTCAATATATTAATATAAATTTTTTAAAATTAATATTCAAATTTGATTTATTAACAATCCATTAATCACTAAATTTGATCAATTAATTATTAAAAAATTCAACACATATACCCTAAGAAGTATATTATAAAACAAATATTTGTCCATAAAATTGAAACATAAATTCTAAAAATTTTAAATATTAAAATACAAATCATATATAAATAAACATATAAGTAATAAACATTTTATATTGCCTAAATTTGAAAGGCTTATTTAACACTTTAGCCCCTTCTCAATACATATATACACATTATACTCAATCCGTCTCAAATTAACATTTACTATTTTTCTCTTTCATGCGTATTAAAATAACATTGATTTTCCTCAAAAAATACATTAAAAAACTAAAATGCCTGCTGTAATTTTAGGCAATCATATAAATAAAGATAGTAATGAATAATGATGATATTGATAACTATAAAAAGGACAAGTTGAAACAATTATAATAAATATTGAATTGATTTTATAAGATAATATTTTAAATAGGATATTTTCTTTCACTACAAGAAAACAGCAAAATAGAGACGGAAATTTAGAGACCGAAAAATTTCCGTCTCTAAATAGAGACGGAATTCAGTTTCCGTCTCTAAATAGAGACGGAATTCGATTTCCGTCTCTAAATAGAGACGGAAAATGAATTCCGTCTCTATTTAGAGACGAAAAATTTTCCGTCTCTAAATTTGGTCTCTAAATATGGCGGGATTATTTCCCTCCATAATTTGAGACCATATTTAGAGACGGAATTGTTTTTCCGTCTCTAAATAGAGACCGAAAAAGTATTCCGTCTCAATTTTTAGAGACCGAATTGGAATTCGGTCTCTATTTAGAGACCGAATTTTTTCGGTCTCTAATTAGAGACCGAATTAAATTCGGTCGCTAATTTTCGGGAATTAATTCCTACTTCTGACCCTTCTTACTTTCTCTATTTAGAGACCGAATTGCATTTCGGTCTCTAAATAGAGACCGAATTGCCTTTCGGTCTCTAATTAGAGACCGAATTAAATTCGGTCTCTAATTTTCGGGAATTAATTCCCACTTCTCTCCCTTTTTACTTCTTTATTTAGAGACCGAATTGTATTTCGGTCTCTAAATAGAGACCGAATTGCCTTTCGGTCTCTAATTAGAGACCGAATTAAATTCGGTCTCTAGTTTTTGAGAATTAATTCCCACTTTCCTCCCTTTTTACTTTCTCTATTTAGAGACCGAATTGCATTTCGGTCTCTAAATAGAGACCGAATTGCCTTTCGGTCTCTATTTTCGGTCTCTAAATAGGCGGGAAATATTCCCGCCTATTTAGAGACGGAATTTAATATCCGTCTCTAAATAGAGACGGAAAGTAATTCCGTCTCTAAATAGAGACGGAATTTTTTTATTCCGTCCCTAAATAGAGACGGAAAAAGTTTACGGTCTCTAAATAGGCGGGAATTAATCCCGCCTATTTAGAGACGGAATTTTTATTTTCGTCTCTAAATAGAGACGGAAATTAGATTCCGTCTCTATTTAGAGACGGAATTTTTATTTCCGTCTCTATTTAGAGACGGAAATCGATTTCCGTCTCTAAATAGAGACGGAAAGCAATTTCCGTCTCTATTTTTCAGGATATTTAATTCCCTTTTCTTTTCTTTTTCCTTCTCTCCTTCTCTCCTTCTCTCCCTTTCTTCTTTTTCCCCTTCTCTCTACCCTCTCTGCAGCAAATCTGCACCACCGCTCTCTCCCGCGCCCACCGAAGCCGTCACTCTCCCCCTTCACCACCGCCGGTGGATCTTCTTCTCCGGCCAGATTTGCTGCACATGTACCTTATTTAGATCATTTTTTTATTTTTTATTATTTTAATGTAGTATTTTATTTATGTTTTATATTTATGTATTTTGTTTATTTTAATTTGTTGGTTAATATTTTATATTTATTTTGTATTTTGTTATTTTTTATTATTTTAATGTAGTTTTTTTATTTATGTTTTATATTTATGTATTTTATTTATTTTAATTTGTTGGCTAATGTTTTATATTTATTTTGTATTTTCTGTATTTGTTTATTATTTTAATGTAGTATTTTATTTATGTTTTATATTTATGTATTTTGTTTATTTTAATATTTTGGTTAATGTTATATATTTATTTTGTATTTTATGCATTTTTTATTATTTTAATGTTGTATTTTATTTATGTTTTAAATTTATGTATTTTGTTTATTTTAATTTGTTGGTTAATTTTTTTATATTTATTTTGTATTTTTATTCTAATTAATCTATATTAATTAATTGAATAAAAAGTTGGAGAATATTAATACATTATAAAATACATTTTTTAAAATTTATTTTTAGTTCATTTAATATTTGTTTCATTATATAAATTAATTAAAGTAATTTTAAAATTAATATTATTTATTATTTTATATATTTTTTTAAAAAAAATATTTTAAAAAATAGAGACGGAAATTCATTTTCCGTCTCTAAAAATAGAGACGATATTCTTTTCCGTCTCTAATTAGAGACGGAAAACACGATTCCGTCTCTAAATAGAGACGGAAATCTATTTTTCGTCTCTAAAAATAGAGACGGAAATTCTTTTCCGTCTCTAATTAGAGACGGAAAATACGATTCCGTCTCTATTTTTAGAGACGGAAATCTATTTTCCGTCTCTAAAAATAGAAACGGAAAGACTATTCCGTCTCTAATTAGAGACGGAAAAATGACTCCGTCTCTATTTTTAGAGACGGAAAAATGACTCCGTCTCTATTTCCGTCTCTATTTTTAGAGACGGAGTATTTCGGTCTCTAAATTTTAGAGACCGCCGAAATAGAGACCGAAAATTTCGGTCTCTATTTCCGTCTCTATTTTGCATTAGAGACGGAATTCCGTCTCTATTTTCCGTCTCTATTTTGCCTTTTTCTTGTAGTGTTTAAAAAAAAAAGACAACCAGAAATAGAGAGTAGTTAACATATGAATTCCCATTATACCGTTCATTAAATGTGCCTTGTAATCAACAATTTTCTTAATTCTTGTATTGCAAAGTGAGGAGTACTACTCTTATATACCCTCTTGATCGCATGGTATAACAGACACCTTCAAGGAAAAATATGTCCCAACTAAAATGTTACTGCATAATATCTATCGTTTTTTTAAAAATTTTATATTTTATTTTATATGTCATTTTTAAACTTTTAATACAATATTAATTTTTTTTAAATTTTTAATAAATATAAATTTTATATTTAATTTTTAATATTATTTAACCAATTAAATTTAAGTTACAATTTTAAAAATAATAAAATAAGAATAATTTAGTAATTCTCTAATATATTTAATTCTAAATTTATGCTTAATTAATGTTATTTAATCCTAACGAAAACAACAGAAAGTGACCAATATTAAGGATGAAGGGAGTATTTTATAAAATCAATGAATGGTTGATTTTTTTTTATTTTGTCTTTATTATTAATGAAGAAAGATACTAGTAAAAAAAAGTTAATAAGATATTAGTTATAGTATTGGAAAAGAGAATATAAAAAAGGGTATTGCAAATCACAACGATAATTTTTTTGTAAGATTAAAATAATCCAATTATTTATTGTAATATATGGGTAAGAGCTAAAATTAAATTACTTTTACCATAGGATGGAGAGTATTTTTGAAGGAAATTTTTATATCTTTCAAATTGCCACTTTATAAAATTATAAAATGATTAATTGTTTTTCAAACTTATTTTTGTGATTAAAAAAGTGAGATGGTAAAAGTTAATTAATAAATTAAAATGGATAGTGGAATGAATAAGTTAAATACTGACGTGGCTCTTTCAAGGGAGCATGAAATGCACAATCGCATTGATTATGATTTTTGACTAGATTGGCTTTCTCATTTTCATGATAAAATGATTCATTTTCATGATAAAATGATTGAAATTTTGAGGGTTATAAATATGCCACATCTTCCCCATCATTTTGGCCACTAAAGCTTCTCTCTTCCCACACTCCTGCTTGTTGTACTGTAGAAAAAGCAAATACGGCTGCTTATTATCACACAAAGTAGAGGTGTGCATCATTCGGATTCGAATCAATTCGAATCGAATCCGACTAACCCGAAATTGAAATATACTATATGTTTCAAACCGAACGATCTTATATATTAGTAGAACTTCGAACCGATTAATCCAATAATTTTTGGGGCTCGAATCGGTTAACCCGATTGAACCGATCTCTCTCTCTCCCTCTCCTCTTTTCGCAGCTTTCTCTCCCTCTTTTTGTGACTTTTCACCATTTTTCAACAAAATAAACACACAAATCGAACACAAATTCATTAAAATCAAACACAAATCAAACACACAAAATCAGATTTGAGGAGAAAAATAAAGAACCCGCAACCCAGGAGGAGAAAAGGAAACAGATTTACTGAAAAAGAAAATGAAGAGGAGAGAGAAAAGATCGATCGAAGTCGAAGAAGAAAAAGAAGATCGATCAATCGAAGACGAAAAAGAAGAAGAAGGAGAGAGAGAGAGAGAGAGAGGGAATCGAAAATCGGCGGTGGCAACGGAGGAGGAGCCGGATAGTCAGCAACGGAAGAGAGAGGGGCAGAGGGAGAGGGAGAGATCGTGGGTGTGGGGGGCAAAGGGAGAGTGAGAGATCGTGGGTGGGGAGGCGAGAGAGAGGGGCAGAGGGAGAGGGAGTCAGGGAGGGGTAATCGGGGAAAAAAAGGAGTTTATATGCCCTATTCGGTCGGGTTTTGAAAGTTTTAACCTGACCCGACCCGACCCAAACTCGAACCCACTCAGTTTTGAAGGACCGACCCGACCCTAATACCCCAAACACTCCTACCCGAATAGCTTGTTCGGATTTGTCGGGTCGGTTCGGTTTTTGCACAGTCCTAACACAAACCAATATTTATTATTTTTATGTTGATTTTCTAAACAAATGATATAATAATTAATAATAACAACAATAAACATATATTACATTCGTTTCTTTTTAGCTGTTACTTTTATAATTTTCATTAGAATTAAGTAGTATTACTTAAATTTAAATTAATAATAAAATTGAGTGATTAAATATATAAATTTAAATCTAATTGATAAATTTTTATAAAAAAAAAATTAAATAAAAAAATTTAAATTGTATTGAAAATTTAAAAGTGGTAGAAAAATAACATTTTACTTGTACAAGCATAAGATTTATTGTAACTAAAAATATTGATTAATGTGGCTAAATACACGAGCAATAATAAAACATATTGCAGCAAGAAATGTCGTAGTTAGAAGTTATAGTTATATAATTTATAATTTCCACAACTAGGTGTTGATATACCTTGCTACAAATTAATTAATTTTATTGTTGCTAATTAAAAAGTTAAAGTATTTTACCATAAAATAATTTATTGGTAGCAAATAATTGATAGTTTTAGCCACATTATATTAGTATATGTAGCAATATTTGGTTGTAGTTATACACATGATAAATTTGTTACTAAAAATTTAATTTATTTGTAATGATTATAATACTATGCTAAATATTTTTGTGCTTTGATTACAAATTTAGAGTGTATATAGCGAAATAAATTTATTCATTTTTTGGTGAAAGATATATGGTATTTTTTTTAGCTATTTAGTAGACCTTCTTCCTACATATTAAAACTTTTTGCCACAAATAAAATATATTCATTTATATACTCATACTCTTAAGCATGCATTGGCTTGCATGAAAGTTCGTCTATATGTTTTATGCACTGACTTTGCATCTTACCAAATTCTTTTGATGTGAAATATCAGACTTTGAGAATTTTTATTTGCTATACATGTATATTATTACTGTGACTACGTATTAATATTAGCTACTATTTTATTATTGTAGCTAGTGTTGAGATAAAATAAGCTTAATATTGTTGTGGACAATAAATATTTATAGCTAAATAACCCAATTTGCTATAATTTTCTGTGGCTATAAGATATAGGCTAAAGATTGTTCACTGCCACAGTATCAATATATCAAAACAAAATTCGTGTAATTAAATTTTGGAGATAATTATAAAGAAATTCCTTACATGTGTGGATCAACATGTATTAAAATGTCACATGAAGTAAGATAGTTTAAAAAATAATGAATTGATATTTCATCATTAATTAGTACATGATAAAATTTCAGCAGGACAAGAATTTTCCAAAATTTGTTAAGTAACTTTCTACTAGTGGCCAAGCTGGGCTGTGTTACAATGCGTGGTATAAATTAATAAAAAATAAAAATAAAATTGTGCCAATTAAACGGTTTGTATGCATGCGTGCCGTGTCGTTATATACACATACTATAAGAATACTCTACTCCAAACAAGGTTTATATTTTGAAGGAATAATAACATGACACATGCACATATGAAGGTAACAAAATCGAGTTATTTGTTACCTACCTCTTGTAAAACAGACAAATAGCGGAAGCGTCAACAAGGATCCCTTTTGCCGTCACTGGTTTGACTGATATCCACAAGCGGGATGACAACAGTTTGATCACAATCTAAAAGCCACTTGGAGTATAAACGGCAAGAGTAAAAACCGACAGAGTTTTGGTATGTGGAAGTTTTTCTTCTCTTCTTCCTGAAAGGAAGAACTCCTATCTTTGGGAGATGAAAGCACCATAAATGGGAATCATAACTCCCATTAGGGGAGTTACCCCTTTTAATCCCATTTAAAAGGGGAAGTTGTAACTTTTCTTTTGTATTAAGAGGGAAGTTACAACATTAAGGGAATATTAAGGGACATAATCCCTTAATTAAGTCCAAATATGAAACTCTCTCCATATTTGTAGGATTCCTGGACCGATATATATTTTTCGGGTCCATTCGAGAAGTTATGGGCGCATCCCGACTCCAACATCTCCCACTCGCACATGATTTAACGATTTTCAGTTGAGTTCTCCACTTATACAGGCAGATAGACCGTGTGACCAGCATACATCGAGAGCACTAGTGCTATACACCTGTTAGGGATATATAGCGTCTCGAAAAGACGAGATCCTCTTATACACGTATGCCAAACCCTAGATCGCTTTCTCACATTCATTGTTTTAACTCATGATCTCATAAAATAATTTTCGTGTTTACTATTATGTCTCTACTCATAGAAACTACAATAGGCATGCCGGTGAACCACGAAACAATTGAATGTGTTCAAAAGGTTATCTTTCCCTCTTACTATATGCCATCCATTAAGATTCAGCTCGCTTTTCCAGTTAGGTCCGCCAAGCCGAAATTATTCCATGGCCTCTTGGAGACTAACTAAGCTAGCCACACTGAATCATACTTCAGGGATAAGTTAAGGGTTCTAAGAGTCGAGAAAAAAAATGGTCTCACAATAGGAAAAATTGAGATCAATAATAATGACTTTTCATCCCTTGGTTACATAAGCACACATGGTATAAAACATGTGTTATGGTGTCCATTCCTTCCCTTAAAGGAGCGCATGTATTACATTTGAAAAATGTATATATTAAACACCGTACAGAAGTATAAGGTTTCGATATACCGAAGCATCCAACTTTAGTCCGCTTATTTAAGGACTATTTCTGGCTTTTAGACAGAATATGGTAGTTACATTTAACTTACCATGGGATTCCATACAATCCTTATTTTGGATCTCAATTCAAAGCATATAACTTTATGTATGTCTTTATCTCGCACTTTAATAAGACTCATCTTATAATTTTTGTAAGATGGCACTTTTATTTTGAACAGGCTCTCGAGCATCCTCATATGTTCAAAATTCGCCTTATCTTAGTTTTTTGCCAACTCATTGACAAAACTAAGGTAATCACCCTTGTGAGTGAGCTACTTCTCTGTCCGACATACTTAATCTCATATTAATAACAGTAAATATTTTCACATAAACATTCACACTCATGTATTGCCAATAATAAACTTTAGTTATTATTCGCAAATAATAACATTGAGGGATTGTATAAAATATAATAGTATCAATCAAATTCTACGCAAATCTCGAGATCTAATGTATTTCTCAAAACACATCTCTCATTACAGGTTTACTCAACGGATCTGCATGCGTAGAAACGTATTGTAAGTTCACTTCTCCTCATGCAATAATACTTCTCATGTATTAATACTTAATGTCGATATGCTTAGCTTTACTATAAGCTATCAACGACTGACTATCACTTATACCTTTGAGACAGTTACTCTTAAATGGCTCACAAACTATTTCAGCCAAACTGTCTCCTGTACTGTAATTGAGAAAGTGACAAATTCAACTTTCACTATTGATAGGGCTACACAAGTTTACTTTTTGCTACTCCTATGAGATGACATTCTTGTCAAACAAAAATATGAAACCTGAAGTGAATTTTCTCTCATCCACATCTCCTGCCCAATCAACGTTTCTGTATTCTCTCAATGCAGATCATTTTCTTGAAAATAAAGAGAATATTCTGCAGTACCTTTAAGGTATATAAGCATCCTTTCAATTGCTTCCAATGTGCTTTGCCCGGGTTTTATTGATATCTATTTACCATGCCCACTGCATAGCATATATCATGTCTTGTATACAACATTGCATACATAAAACTACCCACAGCACTGGCATATGGAACGTTCCTCATACGTTCCATCTCTTTCGACATCTTAAGACACATATGTTTACTGAGAAACTGATTCTTAGCAACAGGGGTATCAATGGGCTTACAGTTTTGTATATTAAATCATTCGATGTCTTTGTTGATATATTTCTCTTAAGAAAAGAACAACAACCTTCTCGAATGATCTCTTGAAATCTTAACTTCAAGAATGTAATATGCTAGACCCATATCAAAGTTGGACAATAACCATTCTTTGATTTCATTTACGTACCTTTTGTCATTTCCTGCTATTAGTATGTCGTCTACATACAATGTTAAAATGGCAAAATTACTTTTAGAGCTTTTGTTATAAACACAATGGTCATGATCAATCATGTTGAACCCATTCGACTTGATTGTCTCATAAAATCTTAAATACCATTGTCTTGAAAACTGCTTGAGGTCATAGATTGATCTCTTTAATCTGCAAACCATATATTCGCTGACTATTTCAATGAAACCTACTGGTTAATTCATGTAGATTTCTTCATACAATTCTCCATTGAGAAAAATAGTCTTTGCATCCATTTGATATAACTCTAGATACAAACTTGCCACTATGGCCAGAATTAACCTTATGGACGTAAATCTTACAATAGGTGAGAAAGACTCCTCATAGTCAATCTCTTTCTATTGTATGAACCCCTTGGCGACTAGTCGAGTCTTGTATCTTTCGATATTTTTTCCAGCCTATCGGTCTACTTTGAGAATCCATTTATTCCCAATTGGTGTCCTTTTAGTAAATCAATAAGTTCTCAAACATGATTTGATATCATGGATGCCATTTATTCTTCCATTACTTTAATCCACTTTCCTTAGATGGGCATGGAAGAGCCTCTTGAATATTTTTAGGCTTTTCCTCATCTTGTGGGGCAACTAAAAGGACTTTGTTCGAGCCTTAGATCTCAAATCGTCGGCGCATAACTCTTTTCCTTTTAGATTTTTGCAGTTCTATATCTTAATAAACATGTCTCATACATTCATCGTAATTCAAAATACTCCCACTGGAATCATGTTCCCTTACTCCCATTGGAATTAGAAATACCATATTCTTTACTCCCACTGGAGTCAAGAATACTCCCATTTAAATCAGGATATCGAACATCCGGATCATTTGGAGGACGAAAGCCTTGGCCTTTTTCCTCTAATTTCCTCCCACTCGGATGGAGTGATCCTGATAGTTCATTTTTCTGAGATTAATAGAAAATGAAATCTTAATTCACCCTGCCCAACTTTGAAAATTTATTCTCTAAGAATATGATGACTCGTGATCTGAATTATGTTACAGTGCCATTTTCTTGCTCACCCATGAAAATGTATCCTTTTGATACTTCAGAATATCTCACATAAATACTTTTTTTTATCTCTTGGTCCCAATTAACCAATTTTACATGAAGTATCATGGACGTAAATAGCACAAGCCTAAGGTCGTAAATGGCTTAGGTCAGCTTGCCGACCAGTTCACAACTCATAAGTTATAGATGTGACAGAGATAGAAGGCACTTGGTTTAAAAACATATGTGGCAGTCAATAAATTATCTCCCCGATAGGAGATTGGCAAATCTGCCTTTGCCATCATAGATCTAACCATATCTAGGAGAGTCCTATTTCTCATTTTCGCAACACTGTTTTGTTGTGAATTTCTAGAATGAACAACTGATGTTCAATCCCTTTTTCATCACAACATGTTTTAGATTCATATGAAAGATTTTTCTGATGTCGGTCAGTTCTCAAAACTTTAATCCTTATGTCTAATTGATTCTCAACTAAGTTCATAAAAGTCTTGAAGCAACATAATACTTCTGGCTAGTGATCAATCAAATTGAAATGACCATACCTAGTATAGTCATCTATAAAAGGTGATGAAATAGTAGGCCCCATACCTTGCCCTCACATTCATTTGACCACATTAATCAGAATGAACTAACTGCAATAGAAATTTGGCTCTAGTTTCTTTATCGAATGATTTTCTAATTATTTTTCTTTTTAGGCAATTCTTTCATATAAGCAATTCAACCTCATTTGAATTGTCTGTTAAACCTACATGGCTAATTGACTCCTTAGGTCTAACCCGATTTAGTTTAATTCTAGAATGCCATATTTTCACATTATTCTCATAACTATGTAAAGAGGAAGTAATTAAAGAAAAATACTTATTTTTTTCAAATAGTCATGGTGCACATCCATAACTAGGGGTGAGCAAAATTCGGGTAAAACCGAAAAATCGAACCAAACCGGCTGTGACGCGCGCCGAACCCAGCAAGGGCCCTCGATTGAATCCGCTTTAGGATTCGAGGTATGAAGGTTTGCGTCTTTTTGGATCATGGGCGCCATGAGACATCATCGGTGTATCCCTCCCAATAGAACATTGGGGAGAATAACCTAGCCTATTGACGCCTAAAGGCACCTTTTGAGGTATTTGGAGTCGCCACCCAATTTGCAAGAAATTGGGAAAAGGTTTCTCACCTCTATTGGTCTAAACCAGAGATATGGTGTCCGGAACTTCCCTCTTATTTATGCTTTGGTTAATTATAAATGGGTTTTTAATTTCTTAAAATTATACCCCTCATCTCACACGATTAATGCATTTAAATTAAATGGCGCACTGCAAGCACTCAAAAAACGATAAAGGAAAGCGATAAATAAAGCAGTAAAAGAAAGCGATAAATGAAAGCGGTAAACACGCAAGCACGCAATTACAATAGAAATAGGGGCAGAATACAACCCCAATAAAAGGAGGTTGAAGATGTAAGTGGGACGGAATACAATCCCCAAAAGATAAATAATATTGCCCCAAAATTATTTACAAGGGCCCAAATAAAAATTAACTTGAATTTAAAACACTCACTCAAGATTAAAATAAAAGAACATACATAAATCGGGGCATTATTTAAGAAACATTGGTTCCTTCGCGCTTGTTCGAAATTTAGGAACATTGGTTCCTTCGTATTAATTTGAAGAGAGCTCGAAGGGTCATTTTTGTTTGCTTGAATTGAAAAATCGGGATGAGTGATCCCATTTTTGTAGAAAAGTTGACTCTTCGTTTTAATTGTGATATTTTCATTGTCGGACTAAAATAAGGGACATTGGTCCCAATTTTATTAGTGAAGAATTCAATTTAATTGTAAAAATATTTTCGTGATTTTTTATCGCACGCGTGCGCGAACAAAAATATCTATTTACAAATAAACACATAACACATCAAAGGGGAATTGGAGGGATCTCACCAAAATGGAGTGTCCGTCCACGCGTCGCGACCCATCCGGGGAGTCGCACGGCGCTCACAAGGCCCGACCCAAATTAAAACTCATATAAAAATAATACCAAAAACATTAGTAATAATTCTAAATAAATTAATTAAACGAATGCAAAGCATAATAATAACAATGATAAATGTGGTAATAATAATGTCGATAGTCAAGAGTCATGGCATAAAAAATAATAACGACATAATATAATGACAACAATAAAAATTACAACAAATGATCATGGCATGATAGCAAAATAATAATAGCGATAATAATAATAATAATAATAATAATAATAATAATAATAATAATGCTAACTAGTTAATTAGTTAATAATAATAGCACTAACAATACTAAAAACAGAATAATACTAGTAAATAAATAAATGGCAATAATAGTAAAATAGAGAGTTAAACAATAATAATAATGATAATAATAGTATTAATAGGAAAACAAATTAACTTTAAATAGTAATAATGGTTAAACTAAATAAAAACAATGAATTAAAAAAAGAAAATAAAAGAATAAAACAAAAGAGAACAAAATATCTACAAATGAAGAAAACTAAAACAAAAGTAAAAGAAATGAAGTGAAGAAAAGGTGAGTGAACCCGTGGAAGGCAAAGCAAAAAGACAAATAAAGTACTATAGATTGGCCCAAAATATATGAAATGCCATGCAAAAATGAAGGAATATAGTGACAGTGGGACATGCATTAACATATAATAGGATTTAACAAATAATGATAATGATGGAATAATAATAAATCTAACAAACTAATACGACATATAAAACATGTTTATTAAATAGAATAAAAATGATAATAGAATAGAAATGATATAAAATAAAGAAAAATGTGAACAAATAAAAATCAAATAAATAAATGAGAACAAGTCCAAGAATGTTTACCCTCAGAATTTTTGAGATTGGAAGATAGGATGTCTCGATCCGTTCCTTTGTCGATTTTTTTTGACGATAATAATATCCGAAATAAATGTAAAATTTGTGTTCTAAACAAATTAAATTGAGAAAGTATTTTTTTGTGGGATGAATGAACAAAGAAAATTAATTTTTCTTGCTCGAATCAACCCAAGATTAAATATTTCGTAGTAGCAAAAACTAGAATTTGAAAAGAAGGCTTAAAGATCTTTGAAGAATTTTTTTTTTTGGGAATAAAGAGCTTCCTGGAGAGTCCAAGAAAACTAGAGAGAAAAAGCTAAAAGAAAAATCCCTGGATTCAATGTGTCGTCCTTCAAAATGAGGGGAAAATCCCCATTTAATTTTTGCCTTGGTCCAAAATGGTAAGGGACAAGAAATCTTTCATTTTTAGTTAATCAAAATTAACACAAAATGGTGAAACAAAAAAAACAAAAAAAATCAGACTGAAGAAAATCAGACTGAAAACAGCGGAAAAAACGGACAGGCGAAGACCAGGTCGCGCGGAGAGGGCAAGGGCGCGCGCGGCAGCAAGCTGCTGCGCGCGTGATGCCCCCTGCCTCGCGCGCAGGGGGGTGCGCGCGAGGCCCCTGCCTCGCGCGCAGGGGGGGGGCGCGCGGCGCCCCCTGCCTGCGCGCAGGGGGGTGCGCGCGAGGCCCCTGCCTCGCGCGCAGGGGGGGGGGCGCGCGGCGCCCCCTGCCTCGCGCGCAGGGGGGTGCGCGCGAGGCCCCCGCCTCGCGCGCAGGGGGGGCGCGCGGCGCCCCCTGCCTGCGCGCAGGGGGGTGCGCGCGAGGCCCCTGCCTCGCGCGCAGGGGGGGGCGCGCGGCGCCCCCTGCCTCGCGCGCAGGGGGGTGCGCGCGAGGCCCCCGCCTCGCGCGCAGGGGGGGCGCGCGGCGCCCCCCGCCTCGCGCGCAGGGGCTGCGCGCGAGGCGCCTGCCTGGCGCGCAGGCGCCCCTGCGCGCTGGGCGGCCTGCTGCGCAGGCGCCCCTGCGCGCTGGGGCAGCCTGCCGCGCAGGCAGCCCTGCGCTGCCGCAGGCGGCCTTCGCGACTTCCCCCTCTTTTTTTATTTTAAATTTTAAATTTTAAATTTTGAAACAAAATTAATATATTTGTTATTATTATTTATATTTTTTTTTTTGCTCCACCTTAATTTTAATTTTCCCCAAAAATATATATTTTTTAATTATTTTCCGAAAAACACACCTTTGACAAGGGAACGATCGATTCGCACATTTCTTGCCGAAAATTGGTCTTCTATTTCATCATCGGGTAATTCTGATCTTGGACCGCCTCGGGGCCCGGTGTCTACACCGGCTGATTTTTTAATTCGGTTCGGTTATTCGGTTTTGGAATTATATGAAAATCGGTTAATTCGGTTCGGTTTGATTTTGAAAAGCAAAAACTGAAGAAAAACCGAACCGACCGAAATTTTAATATTATATATTATTTTATCCAATTTTTACATTAAAAAAATAATTTTTGTATTTTTTTTATCAATTTAAGGGGCTTGAACTCAAATTATATATGTACATTTTTCAATTTGGATGTTTTTATTTTAGTTTTATAATTTGTAATTTTGTATAATTTTTTAGATAATTTTTTTTAATTATAATTTTGGATCTTCGGTTATTTCGGTTAACTGAACCGAACCGACCAAAAATATTGGTTCGATTTGAGTTCAATTACTACATGTTAATCGGTTCTGTTCGATTTGCTTAAATACCAATATTTCGGTTACCGTTGCACACCCCTATCCATAATAATGAAATCATTCAGCATTTAACCAGAACCATCATTTAAGTATAAGCATATATTGTTATCCTCAAAACATAAATTGAAAACAAATTTCAATAAAGTAAGAACAAAAACAGAACTCTTAATAAAGGTATCTTGATCCATTATTACATGATTCTTTGCTCTTGAATCTATCACTCACAATGAATGAAATTCTGAGCTGGATACACAAATTTCACTCATTCTTGAGTCAAAATATTGTATCTATTTGGGCACAGTGCAACCTCTTGCATAGTGATCTTTCCGTTGACAATTAAAACATTTCACTTTTTAAACGTTTACCATTTTTTTGCCTTTGGACCTCTTAAAATTCTATTCTTTCTTTGCTTTTTAGGGCTATTGAGCCTTTTTCCTTATCATACTTTTAAAACTTCTTATCTTATTCTAGTTAGAACTCATTTCACCAGAATAATACTATGCCATATGCACAATGACATTGACCTTAATCAGTGCCAAATAGTCCTATTCAAACTTCAAATGACAAGCGACATCCTCAAATGTCTTAATGCTTGTCCGTTTGAGTTAGTTGCATCTTTATATGCTCCAAACTTCTGGGTAAGGAAATGATAACAGCTAGGACCCATTGCTCATCAGTCAACTTATGACCAACCTCACTAAGCTTACTAATCATTTTCATCTCTCATAGATGTTTTCACATCGAACAATCAGACTTCTTCTGATAAGTATCAAATTTGATCATTAATGATCAAAAAACTTAGTTAGAGATACACCTCTAAACTTTTCTCACAAAGCGATTTACGGATCCATTGCATTTTGATACTTGCTGAACTACTTAATTATATCATCTATTGCACTTAGTAAGATGACACGAGCAGTAAAATTCTTCTTTTTCTATGCCACATAGGCATTACGGTCTCGCCTATACTGTGATGTAGTGCCATTCTTAGGTTCAGCCATAACCGAACTTAAGGATCCAAGAGCCCCTTTCTCTTCAAGCACATACTGGATTTTCATACTCCAGATTTCACAATCGTCACCATTCATCTTAATATTTTTATCAAGTTTTTGCCACAATTGAATTGGAATCAGTATTTATTAAGATCCTCTGACCTCAAATGGAACAAAAATGCATAATTTTAAAGGAGATAAGGCAATACATGCTATTTACTATGCATCTGAAATAATAACCCAATAAAGTTTTCTATCAGGCTTCAATTTAAAAAGGCTATTTATAGTATCCAATTACCCTCTTAGTCCTAATGTCCATCCTTACAAGTTAAAATTTTATACATAGTAAATCTGAATTATTGAATTATTAAGTTCTCAAACTTAAGAGGAGAATATTATTGGTTTAAATTTATTAAGCCTCTACTTAATAAACATGCAATTATTTTACTCATAAAATAATGCAAGTCAATTAACAGTTAAATAAACACATTTATTATCAATTTAAATGCTATCATGATAAATAAACACATTCATTCAACCAAGAGATAAAATTCAATAATCCAAAATATGACATTCATGTCAAAATAACAATAGGAAACATAAATTCTCTTTTAATAAAATCAAATGCTAACCAAGATTGACACTCATGTCAACTAATCTATATGTCTAGATTTTCGTAAAATCTTTCTTGACACTGAAACTATTTTTTGACCATCTTTATCAATTCATCAGATAACTCATAAGTTCGTTGATGAAGCTATAGACGATGCACATTACGTCCACTTCTCAATTTCATCACAGATGTGGTGTTACTCCTCAACACTCCTCTTTTGGCAACTCTAGCCAAAAAGTGGATGATAGATTTTCTATAAATTCTATCTCCAATGTACCATGTAGTTTCCAATAACTCCCTGAGTTCTGGATGATATACAAATGAGTCAGTCAACGCTTTGATCAGGACTCTATCATCCTTTCCCATACATAAACCACCTAACCAAATGCGCTCCTGCATTTCTTCATGCATAAACATTATGTGATGCATTATTGCATTAATGTGATCAGCTCGGATTTTTTTTTTCGCATTCTTATGTTACTTACTAAATGCACTTTTGCATTTTTTAAAGCAATCCCAAATGGAGTGCGAGGAACCACAGGAGTCCTTATCACCGCCATTTTTGTAATACATCACAGAAACAAAAAAGTAGTTAATACACTCATGTATAAACATATGTGATTGAAACACATTTCAATCAACAATAAGGACAGATCCAGAAAATTTTCAAAAGAAATATTTTTCAAAAAAAAAATATTTAAAGGGCAGAAAACGCATTTTCCATAATTTTATAATATTTTTTAATAATTTAAAAATAAGAATTTATTTTCTGATCATAAAAAAAATCTAAAAAAATGACCAAAAAATCAGAAAAATTTTCAAAAATGGTTCTGCAAAAAATCGGAACAGATTTGGTGGTCGGAGCAGGCCGCACGCGCAGCCAGAGGGAGGAGTGACGCGCCCATGCGCTATCACGCACACCACGTGCGCCGCTCACTGTCTTGCCACGTGTCACAACCACACTGTGCCACGTGTCGGAGTTTGATTGGTCCACCTGTCTGCCACCTGGTAGAAGGTGGACACGTCATCGCAACGTGGCATGACACCTATCTGCCACGTGGCAACACCCTATTGGGCCATGTGGCAATAGTGACACGTCACTGTGCTGACGTGGCTTGACACATGGCACGATATCATTCGTCCACGTGCCACCCCCTGACTGGTCCACGTGACGCCTCTGGACGCGTCATTGCCACGTGGCATGATCTAGGTCAGCCACGTGGCCAAATCTGATTGGGCCACGTGTCCACAGTGACGCAACACTGTGGACGCGCATTTGTGTGGGTGTGGGCCACCGCCCACGCGTACGCGCCCTTCGTCTGGCGGCGCGTGCAAGCCACGTGCCGCCTTCCCGATGGATTTTGGTCTCCGAATTTTTTCCGGTGGGGGGTGTTCGGGTTCTATGATTTCAATGGTATAGTCAAAAATTACAAATCTCAATTTTTAGTCTAGCGTTTTGAATACTCATATTCGTCCGCTCAATTTACGGTATACATACACGATTTTAGACCCGAAAAATATATACAAATATATATTTTAACACAAAATAAATATATATAGGGTTCATGCATCATAAATCTACCAATTTTACACATAAAATTTTAGATTCAATTTTAGCCACATGCCGGGACGCCAAAAATATTGGCTCTGATACCAATGAAGGAATAATAACATGCCACATGCACATATGGAGGTAACAAAACCGGATTATTTGTTACCTACCTCTTGTAGAGAAGACAAATAGCGGAAGCGTCAGCAATGATCCCTTCTGGCTTCACTGGTCTGACTGATATCCACAAGCGGGATGACGGCAGTTTGATCACAGTCTAAAAATCACTTGGAGTATAAACGGCGATGAGTAAAACCGACAGAGTTTCGGTATGTGAAAGTTTTTCTTCTCTTCTTCCTCAAAGAAAGAACTCCTATTTATAGGGCATTCATCTCCCAAAGGAGATGAATGCACTATAAATGGGAATCATAACTCCCATTAGGGGAGTTACCCCTTTTAATCCAATTTAAAAGGGGAAGTTGTAACTTCCCTTTTATATTAAGAGGGAAGTTACAGCATTAAGGGACATAATCCCTTAATTAAGTTTAAATATGAAACTCTTTCGATATTTGTAAGATTTTCGGACTGATATATATTTTTCGGGTCCATTCGATAAGTCATGGGCGCATCCGACTCTAACATATTTATGTAATGAAAACATGAGAAAAAACAAAGATGTATGTTTACATCATGCTAAGGTGGGATATAAGTGAATACATAAATACATGCGAAAAGAGTACAGAAAATACATGCAAATGACAGTAAGAGAGAGAGAGTGGGAGAGAGAAATAGAATTGGGGATTCACGTGGGAAGCACGAGGTTGCTAATGAGATAAATTGGAATGAAATTGTACGGATAGGCCACTATTTCACGTGACGGGAGCATGACGCTGCTTAACATCGATAGTGTTTGTGGGTCTGTGCCTTTATTTCTATCCCTCATTCATCCTACGTTTCTTTTCTGAATAAAATATAATGAATTTGGGTCGATGTAGTAAATTATAAATATATCAATTTTGTGAATTATAAGTGCATCCGATCATCATATCATATACTAAACTAAGCATGTTATAAATCAATTAAATTTTGTATATTATGTTTTTAATTAGCTTTTTCTTTTTTTAAAAAAGTTCATTACAATTAAAAAATAACAAAATATGCCTCGGGAAATTATAACTCTTTAAATAAATAGAATTATCTATTTATAATTAATCGTTACTTACGTATTATAAGCTTCGGTAGAGACATATTTTCCAATTTACATAGCTGCTAGATTAACTTCAAAACATTTATAACGCAGTATTTAACCATGACTTTCTAAGACTCTTGTTTTTCTTAAAAAAATGTTGTCAAATTCACCAGATTTATGGCAGAGATTACATGTTAGCTTTTGCTTGACATACTTGATATTCCATTCGTCACATGTTACACATATTAAAATAATATTAAATTATTTTAATTTTAAAATAAATTACTATGATGGATTAATATATGATATCCTCCTTATCTTTTCTAATGTCATTATTAAAATTTCAATAATTTGACCATCCCACTTCCTTAACTATAAGAATAAAACTGAAAAAAAGTAATTATCTTATTGATTTTATAAAGTGTTAATTCTTCAAAAGTAGTTATGTTGCATAGGTATATATGTGTTTGAATATATATCACATAAAAGTAATATATGATAATAGATGTTTTAATTTGTTCACAATTTGCTATCAATATTTTTGTATGTTTGATTTGTGTTCAAAATATTTATTTACATATACTGATAATATTTTTTATTGTTAGTTTTAAAATAAATAAGAATATAATTTTAATATCTCATTATTATTGCAAATTATTTATAATTTTACATAATCCAAAAAAATGTTAGATTATCAGTGATATACATATATATATATATATAGATATACACGCGCAAAAATATAAACTCCTATTCAAATTGCATCTATTGGTATGTACCCGATATGAGTGTCCAAAATTAAAAAAGTAAAAAATAAAAATACATATAAGGTAAATATTTATACATATCCAATGAGTGCAGATGCTGAGTACACTGCCTGCTAAATATAAGTACTCTTGATACCTGGTTCAGAAGTGACTCTTACCATGAAACAGAGAAAGAGTACTTCTCTCATTCAAACCTTAATTAATTTCCAAATGGTTTTGTTTGATTAGGAGGATTAAAGTTTAACTTTTGTTTGATCAATCAAATATCAATTATTTTAATGAATCTTTCAACTTTTGGATTTTGTTTTATGCAAAGTTGAAGTTAAAGTTATAGAGCTCAAATGTATGTCACAATCAACTTCCACCTGATTCCACATCTATTCTTTTGATAATTAATCTTAATGTCAAATTCAAATTGTGATGTATACTAATATTATTTTCTTAATTCTTAACTAACACGTCAGCCCATTAGGATCCAATTTTACTTTTTATTTTTTATTCATCAAAATATTAAGCGACAGATCTAAAAAATTTCAATCAGCAAAATAAATAAATAAATATATATATATATATATATATATATATATAAAGAGAAAGTGTAAAGTACCTTTATTTATTGATTTTTCTTTTATTATCTTATTCTTGCATGTCCTGTATAAATATATATTTTTTAAATTTTACATGCTATATAGATCTCAGTCGGGTTGGATTAGGCAGGTTTGGGTCATTTCGAGTCAAATCTTTTTGGTGTTGACTTTTTGGGTCATTATCGGATTGAATCACTTTTTCCAGTGAATTTAGTCGGGTCTCAAATTACAATTAGGAAAAAAAAAAACGGACTGAAAATTGAACCGTATTAAACGCATATCAATTTGATATATTTAATTCGGATTAATCGATTTGATAAAAATTTGATTATATCGATTTAGTATGTAGTGTTCAAGAACAACTAAAATTGAATTGGGCGAATATTAATAAAATTATGTCATTTTGTAGCATTTTATATATTTATTTATATACAAATCCTTAACATTTCTTTTTGTTTCTTTTTATATGCCATGTCAGCTGTTAGATTAGTCTCATATATATATTTGATTGGGTTTGAAAATGTCGAAAAAATTTGCTTAACAATAAGAGTTATTTCTCTTATGGCATACCTTAAATCGGAGCTAGAAGGGAATTTTCAGATGAGAAGATAACCAGGATGAGCTTGGAGTTAGGAGATCGATGGGAACATAGATAAAGTGAAATAGAAATTTAATGGCCGGAGATGAGCAACAAAAAGAGTACGATGTGGTATTGAACTTTGACTTTTTACTTCTTTTCTATACATATACATACACATAGGGGTGAGCAAAAAAACCGATGGACTTGGTTAACCGAAAAAAAAATCCGAAACCGAACCGATGGACTGGTTAACCGATTGTAATGGACTGGTTAATGGTTAGTGTTTTGAAAAAACCGATATTAATGGACTGGTTAATGGTTTTAGACACATGTGACTGGTTAACCGAACCGAAACCGAATTTTTAGTTAATTTATTAATTTTTTAATAATTTATAATAATTTATCCTAATTAAAAATGATCATGTACTTTTTTTTCATTATACTAATTATTTTTAAGTTTTTAAGTTTTTTTAATTGGCTATTAGTAAGTATAACAATTTATCTAATTAAAAGTGATTATGGACCGGTTAATATATTTACTTATTAAATACTAATTTTTAAAAACAAATTTGCTTATATCCACCAAATATTTTTATTTTAACAACAATAATGTTATATTATAGTGAAAAAAATTTAATTTTTAAGTATTTTGAACATTTTAATTTTATTTATGAATATATTTATAATTATAGTGGTTAACCGAAAAATATTGGGTAACCGATCCGAAAATCCGAAACCGATGGACTGGTTAACCGATGGTAATGGACTGGTTAATGGACTGTAATTTCAAAAAACCGATATTAATAGACTGGTTAATGGACTGAGGCTAATGGACTGGTTAACCGACCATGCTCACCCCTACATACACACATATACGTACATAAATATATGTATGTATGTATACATGTATATATAATATAAAATTATAAATTATAAATAAATACGGGTAAAATAAAATTTAATTGAAAAAATAGGTTACAGGTTTGGATCGGATTTCAAATATTTTTAAATTTTGGATTCGGATTAGATTTAATCTTAAATTTTCTGAATCATTCGGATTCAATTTCAGATTTGGATCACTATTTTTTGCATAGATTCGAATCGAATTTACGGGATAAAAAATTTCCAAGTCTAATGCTATAGAACCCTCACATATTTTATTTATTTACACATTTGTCATGAAAATGATGGGAAATGTAATAATAATAATAATAAAAAAAAGATACCGGTTTAATATTTTCTACATATTAATGAGTGAGTCTTAATTTGCTGATATTAATTTATTTTAAAATTATAGTGCTACAAATTAATACTCCAATTGAATTATTTTCTAAAAAGTGCTTCTATATAATATATATTGAGAGAGAGCAGCCGTAAGAGAAAAAAATCCGCAAGAACAAATTATCGTTTTATTCATGCACATATAACAGTATTAGTAGTAGATAATAATGAATAATAGTACATACGTAAATACTTACCAAAACACAAGTATTTTTTTAAAGAAATATCACATATTTTAATGCCGTCCGTTTTTTATTCGCAATATATATATATATATATTTTTAATTTGACCGATATTAATATAGTTAAATTATCATGGTACGTTTCGTTTTCACATGGATTTCGTATATTTTCTTTTTTTTTTTTTTATATATATATTAATTTTTTTTTAGTGATCTAAAATTGAGAGAGTATGACTCGTTGCATTGGTGTTCACATTGTGCATCAATAGTCAATATGCATTGTTAAACTAAATAAAATATTTTTATTTTTATTTAATGCACACCAATGCATTAGATGAATACTCAAAATTGATAATTAAAAAAAAAAAAAAAACTTTTTCTAGAAGAAAATCAGAAAGATGTTTATTTCAATATTTGTGGGCTCGTCCAAGTGTTCTTCTTTAATTATTTTCTAGTCAACATTACCACAAGCTTTTTGAATCTATTGATCATTGGACAATTTCTTAGAGAAAGTGAATACTTCGATATGAACAATTCTTTTCTAATTGACCTTGCAATGTTGCAATGAGTGGACGATCCACGTCTTCATTTTCTTTAAATAACATATTAATAACTTAAAAGATAAGAGGAAGAATTGCAAATATAACGTCTAATAATACTTTTATATATGTTTCTTTGCTTAGTTAAAGCATTGGTTATTTTCTTTTAAAAAGAAATTATGGTTTCACATATGTACATCCATCCAAATTTAATTTTATTATTTTTTTAAATATATAAATTTTAATAATATGACTATTGAATACTTGTACTTATCAATTTTACAAATAATAAATATAAATTAATAGTCTTTAAAAAGTTGTAGTATCATACAACTAACATCAAATTCAACAAGAAGTCCATAAAAAATAATAAAAAATTCAATCCGTTTTGTTTCTGGTTCTAGTCATTTTTACTATCCAAATTGGAACACTTATCATGATAGCATGATTCAAATACAATATTAATGTAGTTGAATGCTATATACTTCGATATTCAAAAAATATTATAAATTTATATTTATTATTTACAAAATTATAAATATAACACTAAAAAAATTGACAAATAAATCCATTGCTCAAACCAAAAAGTCTATCTTTAAATAGCTTAACTATAGATCTAGTGCCGATTAAAATAGGTAGGTATAACTCTATTAGGTAACTTGTAGTGGCCGTACCTGTCTGTCCTAAATTTTACAGATAGAAGAAATCCATCTAATTTTTCCTCAAATTTCATCTGTTTTTTAGTCGTTTGAGTGTATATTGGTGGATCAATCCGTCGTTAATTCCGATGCAACCATTTTTAAGGGAATTTATGAACAATTAGTTAATTTTAATGTCCATCGCTATTATTTAGTTACAATGAATTATATTTATTTTAATATATATATATATATATTAATGCGTCGCTAATTTTTCTTTCAATCTGAAATTTCCAGATTTATTTTTGCACCAATATTTCCATCGGTAATTGTTGAAACTTCATCGTTAAAACAAATTGAAAATTATACAAAGTTTCCGCAATTTTCCAAATTTCCCCCATATATATACATATTAATGCATATTCCTACAAATATACATATACCAAAATTATTGAAATAATGAAATCCATATGTATAATCTACAATATAATCAAATCCATTCCAATAAATAAACAGTCAATATATTTTACAATACAATCCAAGTCCCAACAACATTGAAGATCAAAACCCTCAAATATTCTACAACACCCATCAAAATCCAAATAATAATACAAAAAAAATCATAATTCAGTATCAAACATCAAGTATCCATTAAAAAAATGTACCTACTAAAATTTTTCGAGAGACACATGACAAGCATTATGGGTTTGAGGGGCTGGGTATGGTCTGTTGGTGGGCGCAATGGGTCCACGTGGGCAGCGCACGAATCAGCATTGACACTAGTGGAAGCATTGGCTCCATCGGCATCAAATATATGAACTTGCCCTCCCACTGTCCGGCATATCTCTTGCTGAAAGAATATTTTCAAATATTGCTCCATTATATATGGTGATTTTTGTATCCATTTGAGTCATCATGTCCTTTATACTTTGCAAATCATTGAGCACGGCATAAGAAGGAGCAGCTGACTTAGCACCGGATCCGGTAGCGTCACCAAGACTTGGTCTATAGAAGTGTATTCCATCCGTCTCGAGACAATGTACTCTTCTCTTATTCTCTCCCCCCAACAATTTCATAATACAATTGAGTTTCATTGATGTCCGATTCCGTTTGTGCATATCTCTTGTCAAGTTCTTCAATCCATTCTTGAAAAAGAAGTTTACTTTTTGCCATCATTTTTGTGCATGTGCAAACGTACATGAAGTTTGGTAGGTGTTGGCTCCTCACCTATCTTTTTTGTCTGCACACAAAATAAGTTACAGACACAAAAATTTACTTGGTTAATAGTTAAATGCAAAGCCACATGTATGTTTCAAAGGAGAGATGAGATTACAATCAGTCCTTGAACCAAGTTCACTACTTAGGAGCAAAAAATCATCAACTTTTGAAAATAATGAAGTTGAACTAGAAAAACTGAGTTGTGAACAAAGCACCTGCACTATGGATAACTTAACTCTTTAATACCTTTCTATGCTAAAAAAGTTATCCACAGCTGTAAATCATATACTAATACTTTGGAGAGCATTAAGCATAGAGCTTGAACTTATCTGCTGAACTACTGTAAAGCTTACTATTTCTTATAAACCACTATAAAGCTTACTATTTAGAAATTTATTGCTATTTGTTGTTTTTAGCTATGGCTTTTTCTATTTGTCGCTAAATCTTTCTGTTTTTGTTTTGTTTTTTTTTTGTTAGTGAGGTATCTCTGTATGCATATATTGATTTATAGAAAGGAATTAACACTTTAATATTTTTAAATTTATGAAACAATTTTTTTTTTATTGATATTATTCAATTGATTTTTACCATTTATAAGACTCGAATTTCAAATTTTACTTAAAGGAAATAAACGCTGAATTACTTCAACCAACCAATTTGGATAGAAAATGGGATATGAATGCATCCACCAATCACCACTTGGCCAAATGTGTTGACAAGTTGCAAGAAATTATTTCTCAACTTTTTTATTTTGATAAACGCACGGATACAAAACTGGTAGTTGAAAAGAAAGAATTGGTGATATTTCAAATTAAATGCTCGGAAGAAGAATTTTCTTTTCGACTTGTGCAGAGAATGTGGAACTCTAGATTAATGAAAAAGATATCAGGGATCAATTACAAGTTGATTGATTAATGAGGTTGATGGTTATGGGATGGGATATGAAATAATTAATTTGCCATCTATCCATATATTTAATTTTTTTAAATTTAAATAATTGATTAAAATTTATTCAACTCGAGATCTTATAGTTTGGGCACAAAATCAATATTATTAAACTAAAATTTATTGATTCAATGGATGAGATGGAATTATACGATTTCTTTATACTTTAATCAAATGTTTTGGATTCTAGTTACGGATATAAAAATATTTTTAAATATTTGAAAGTGAACACTTAATTTCAGTTTTTGAACTCAAATTGTAGCCTTAAGTTCCGAATAGAGAATGAATTAAAAAAAATGAAAAAAATTGTTATGTTCTACATGGAAAATGCAATTTTTCTTTGCATATTACAAGTCGTAAAATACTCAAAGCAACCGAGGTTGACCATATATATGTGTGTAATCTCATCTAGAAATGCTAAATCCTCGTCATATAAAAACAAAAAAAAAACCTCGTATTTTATGTATGCCAACCTCGGTAGATTAATTAAACTTTGTATGCTTCCCCCAATAAATTGTGTTCATCTTTTAAGGTTTAGTTTATATATATATATATATATATATATATATATATATATATATATATTATTTTGGTAGAAACGTTTAGTTTCGAATTTAGTTCCAGTGTGTTGGGCTCTTTTTCATTGTCCCAACAATGAGGGTCTTTTTCTATATTAAAAATTTAGAATTACACAACGGTAGTTCTGAAAATTTGTCTGAATCAATATATCCTATAATATTATTCAAAGATAAATTAATGATAAAACATTTTGTACAAGAATAAAAATTATTTTTTTGCTTATTTTTTTAAAAAAATAAATTCATTCATAAATAAAATTAATAATCTAGATTAAGTCCCAATTGAATCCTTAAAATGAGAATAAATTGGGCTTTAAGCCTATAACTTAAAGGCTTGGCCCAAGTTTTCTCTACTCTAGATCATACAAATCGAACACACACTGGGCCACACCAGTAGTTCCGCGTTTTCTTTGAATCTGTATGTAATGATGCCTATAAAACATACTCAGCAAGACTTTTGTTGGGCCATGATTCCCATATGAAATTCCGCCGCTAGCCAAGGACTTGGATTTTCGAGTGTATGATTATGGTTTGCTTTTCTCTTGATGAGATTCATGAATTTTTGTAGTAGTAAAAGTGTGCACTGATTTAATTGAAATTGTTGAATTGAAATCCAAATTAATTTGAAAGTTTATATTAAAATTGAATTTCAAATAAAATTCATCTTGATTTAGTAATTGGAATTCAAATTTTTTTAATTGAATTTCAACATGAAATTCAATTTGATTTTATTTGACTGAAATTTAAACGAATTTATTTTGATTTGGCCAAATTCAATTAGATTCAATTCGACTGACATTAATTTTTAATTGAAAGTCTTTCTCTAAATAAATGTAATCTCATGCAGTCATGCTTATTGATAAAATTAGAGGTTAATTGAGTTTAAATTTATTTCATTAATTTAAAATTTAATTAAATTAAATTGAAATTGAAATTGAATTGGACATTTTTTTTAAAAAAAATTATTCAATATTTTTTTTTGACTAATAAAATTGATTCAATCTGGGTTGGCAATGTTCATCCTTTGTCACATATACAAATTCAATTTCAATTTATAAAATTCGCTTTGAATTGAAATTGAATCAATTGAGTTAAAAAATAATTCTATAAATTTAAAATTTGATTAAATTCAATTAAAATTAAAATTGAATGGGAAATACATTAAAAAAGTTATTTTTATTATCAATTTTAACATTATATTTTAAAATAATATTAAAAGCTTTAGAAGAAAGAAACTATTAAGTGAGAAAAAGAAAAAAATACATCCTCTTTTTGTATATATTTTTCTTTTTATTTTTTTTTCCTCTTAGAAAATTCAAAGTTGAGATCTTTATAAATAATAACAATAATTACCAGCTCAAATTGCTCGGAATAGCGGGACACTTGAATTTACTTCTCACTTGCAAGTTTCATGTCAGATTCTATTGACGGATTCCCCTAGAAAAGCAGTCTCTTCTTCATATTCTAGTTTTTGGTCTTCTTTCTTCTTTCCATATTTAATCGAATCAATTCTCTTGTCTTATCAGGTATGTTGTTTTAATTGAACTGGGTTTTTATTTATTCCTCTTTTATTCTCAAAATCCTATCACGGGTTTTCTCACTTCTTTTTCTACTAAATTCCAGTTAATTACCTTTTGCATAAAAGGGTTATTGTGGGTTTTCTTTTCTTTGCTATTCTGAGGATTTGAGCTGCAATTGGTAGAGATTATAGTGTTGGGCATTTATTTTGTGATATTATCAAGTTGTTGAGTTGCATTTGATTTCATCTGGGTTTGTTTTGCTTTCCGCAGCGGTGTTTTTTTCAGATTCAAGGATTTTTTATTCATTGCTGAGTGCCACTAAGGAACCTTATTAATTGGTAGTCAGGGCTAGAGTCTTAGCCCTATCAGGTGAGTCTCTTCTTTAGAATGTCGATTTTGTTTGAGGATGCATTGTGGTTTCTGAGGATTTAGTTCACTTGGCTCTGCTCCCAATTCAGAGTTTGATTATTATTTCATGAGCCTCTTGAGAATATTTACACTTGATTTTTTGGCTTTTTCCCCTTACATTTCTGAATTCCTCTGAATTTTGCTTTGATGGTTTCCTTGTACTTTTGAGTTTGTATATGCATTCACCAAAAGCTTTGACATTTTAAGTGAATATCCAGAAGCTTGCTCGGCCTAGTGTTTCTGTCTGAATCTGTCACAGTGGTTTGTATTAATACAATTATTCTTCCTTAGACAGATACTTTAGTGGAATAGATGAAGGTGACATTCATTTGGGAATCTTTGTGTATATATGCAGAAGATATTGTGCGATCACTTGATCATCTTCTCAACAATATTGTGCCAAGTCATTTTACTTGATAGATTTTATGATATGATATGCTTACTCAGTGGAATTTAATCTTGTCAATTGTTCAGTTAAAAAAGAGAAGTTCTTTATGGAGTCAGTATTGGGTTTCTATATCTGTCGCTTTAGTTGGAATTTCTTGAAAAAAGCTCATAGAGAATGGAGCCTTTTTTCTTTCCTTCATCTTGGTACTCTAAAATAACGTTAAAAGCTACAATTCAAGGTCAAAGACAACACAAAAATCAGAATGTGGAGTGTTTGATAAGTAAAATTTTGGTTATGGAATTTATTTGTCTTGTAGACGAGGATAAAATTTTATGGATTTTGAAATTTTTCATTTAGTGAATCATCAGAAGCTCAGGAATTGGATATGTTACCTCTATTGTGGGGAAATCTCTGATTTTAATGACACAAGGGATCTCACAAACTCTTTTCTTTTTTTCTTCCAAAAGAATTTCTTTTTGATCTGTATGCCAAAAGATGGGGGTTTTCTGAATCCATTGAATTAGAAACTTCTTGATTGCATAGATTTCACAAAATACTCTTTCCATATGTGATAAGTGAAACTACCATTTTCCCAATTTATTTCCTGTCATCTACAATCTCCAATTATGTACACTAATCTTCCATGAACTTGCAAAAATGGTGAGTCTCCTATCTTTCTTTACCTTTATGAGGGTGCCTTTTTATCTTTGTCATTTATGCAGGATTTTGATAGATCAATATACATTACAAATTTCTGTAGATAATATTGATTCAATCTCAAAACATTGGAGGCTTAATCGAGGTGTGATATTTCATCTAGGTAAATGCTTGAGATAAACCATGATCCTAAAATCTATAAATGTCAATTAATATGTAGGAAACTGAACACTAGTTAATTTTTAGTTGACTAGTATTGCAATGCTAGCATCCTTTTACCCTGATATCATTAGTTGAACTGCTGGGCTACTAATGTTATAAAATAGATTCTTGTGTGATTCAAAGATTTTACAGTGGACTGTTCATGTTGAGAAGCCTATTTGTGCTGTTGGCTTTGAGTTTCAGATTCGTAGTTAATGCATTTGTTTGTAGGTTTCTTATTTCAAGGTGAGTAAAAAGTAGTAGAGAAAGCTTGTGTTTTTTGAAGGTAAGAATCAGGGCTCCAAAGAATTTGGTCTAAAATTGGTTTATTTTAGAAATTTGCAAATGATTTGCTTAAGTTGTGTGGAGCAATTTGCCACTAGTAAGACTTGAGGTGGAGCCTCACTTTTTTGAGGATTAGGATTGCATATATTTGGACTTGGAAATCTGGAAAGGATAAAACATCCACAAATTGAAGATTTATGGAGTGTTTTAACTTAGAATAGAAAACTTAGATGCTTTTGTTTTGTTTTGTTCCTCAGGAAATTCTGAAATTACAGAAATAAATCATTTTAAATATACTCTTTTGTGTCAGTGTTACCAGGATAGGCCAAAGCTATGTAGGTGACTGGGGAACCCATCCTCATTGCCAGCATTCATTCTTCCTCAGGGTCGGCCATTAAGCCATATATTTTATATGAGTTTTTGTTCTGCAGTGCTCCCCACAATTTACTAATTTACCTTTTTTAGTTTGTAAATCTCTTTTACAATGGACAGATTTGAAATCCCTCCAAATGGATGTTAAAGGCTCTAAAAGAAAACAATGGATTTGAAAATGTAGGCATATCCACTAAGAAGCTGAATTTTGTTCGGATGATTTACTTCGAGAAAATGAAAACTTTCCTTGGATATTCTTGGCCGTAACTTTCTTTAGTGGTCTTGTGCCTGAAGTACCACAAGGGGAATGGTGATATTCTTCCATAAATCAACAGCCTCAAGTTGGTTGTGGAAACTTACTAATGCATTGTCATCAAGAAAGCAAGTGGATGGTACTTACATATGAAGATTTTGTTTTTCTTTTTTGTGTTTCTGCTTGCCATAGTTTGCGGTTGATGTCCAATAAATGAATATGTAGTAATCTGGTATAGCCTTGGTGATGAAAAAGTTTGCGGTTGATGTCCAATAAATGAATATGCAGTAATCTGGTATAGCCTTGGTGCTGAAATTTTCATCTCATCACTGGCTTTTGTGCTGTAGGTTTATTATCTTTTTATGATAGGCTGTCAAATTAGCTTAGAATTTAAAACTACAGCACTAATATAGTCAGTTGGAATTCTTTTTTTCAGCTCTTGATAAGAGTGGAGAAGCTAGTCCATCCTATACCCTCTTGTGCATGTGTAAAGGTTCTATGAACAGGGATCCTCAAGTAGATAAATTACAAAGAACTATACGGATAATAGAGTAATGCATCATCAAGAAGTCGGTATTGTTTGTCATAGTCAGATTCAGTCATCAGGTTAAGCATTGACTTATAGGCATTAGCGTAAATAAATAGTGGTTTATTAAAATCCCTGCACTACTTGATGATTTGATTTTCTCTTACCAAGCATTTGAAATTCAATTAATCTTGCATGTGGATTTCGAACATAAAAAATCACTATTACTTATGGGAGTTACTTAGAGCAATTTCTCTTTGAATTTATTCATGTTTGAAGTGAATTACATTTTGTTTTCCATGTATAGTGAAACCAGGAGATTTCCATTGACTGTCCCTGCCATAGATTCCTTAGGTTGTCTTACTCTACTTGAGTCGAGACTCTTTCCCTTTAAAGAATTAATTGAATTAAGTGTGAATTCCCCCAGAAACTTATTGACGAAGTTCAATTTACCCCAAAATTAATTTTATGGCTGAATTAGCTAATGATGCCAACTTATGGCCAATTTATCTCAATTTATGACAAACTGGTGGGAAGAACAAGGAATATGCTTACAATGAATTTTTTAAAAAAGAAATCTCAAAATTTTCACATTAGTTAAGCTTGTACGAAATTAGTGATTTTTAATGAGGTGTTTTCAAATATTGGGACAAATTGGCATAAATTGAAATTTGTGATTTCTGGTGTAAATTCAACTTCCTTGACTTGTTCAAGGTGTAAATTGATCTGTAATCCCATAATAAACAGAACACAGTATGTTATTGAGACTTGAAATTTGTGATATTGAGGCCTTGATTAATGATACTGGTGTGGAGGTTAGTTTCAAGGAAGTTGCATGTTTTTGCATTTGCTTTTACATGCCTTTTTTTTAAAAAAAATCTTTTTTCTGGGATATGTGCTAACATTTTCTGCCATCATGTTGGTTCAGCTACCATCTCTTAGGGACTTGGAAATATGATGTAATATTATTGCCTTGTGATTTGAATACAATAGCTTGTCAGGAAATTTTTTTGTTTAACTCAAGATTTTGAACTTGCCAACCTCCCTCTCACTAGGCTACTTCCTTTACAGTTACGTTTGTTTGAGAAATCACAAAAATACAAGAAAGAAAGAAATGTTTGACTTTTACCCTTCGTGCAAGCCAAGTAGGGACATCAGACCTACCTCCTAGGAAGTAACTTTTTGAGGTTGCTACAAAAAGGAGCAGAGCCTAATTATTAGAATGGAATTGTAAAAAGTGCTATTGGGCTTTGTGTTGTATACCTTTTGCTTTTGTGTGTATGTTAGCAGTATGAAGAGAAGAGGACATGGATATGTAGAGTAGAAGACTCTCCTTTTAAATTGGCCGGTGCTCCTTTTCCTTTAGTGAAATTTGCTTGTTGAAAGCAAAAGTGGCAAAAGCAGAAAAAGGAAATACAATGTTCATTATGTTATAGCTCAAGTTAAGGTAATAGCTAATGAAATCTCATAAATGATGATTCATGAGGTTAAGCCAAATGGCTTGAATTGGAACCTCTTGTCAATTGAATCTTAAGTGACAGAAATGTAATTTCACAAAATGGTCTTTAGGTTTTATGTATGGGTATCCACGCTAAAGGGTTCCATGCAACTCCATTCTCATCATGTCTGCAAAGCCTCTCCTTCAGCAGGAAGGAAAAATGTCTTTGTTGGTAGGCCATCATAATTATCTTAATGAATGAAACTGTTAGTCAATCAGATGATGCATTTGTGCATGCTTTTGAATTATTTTTAATTTTTTCATGGGAGGAAAACATCGTTTTTTTTTCAGGTGACCTGGAGTTTCAAACTTGATGAATTTGCTCCGCTGACCAGTAGTTGCCTTCTCTTTCAACATGAGCAACCGACAAAACAATGATCATGTAGGTGGAACCATGGTATTTTTGGGCTGTTGAATTGAATAATGGCATGATAATTTAATTCTTGTGCAGGAAGACACAACTGTTGTGGGATTTGAAGTTCCAAGGTCTCCTGATTCGAGTTACAACAATGTCTATCCAGGGAATGAAGATGAGGCACGGGATCCACCTGCAGTCCCTTCGCACCTTCAGCACACCTTGCTTAGCTACCCAGCAAGTGCAGACACATCTGAAACGATTCCTGTGCCGCAGAGTGTAATTCTCAACCATCTTTACATTGAAAACCGAGAGGCCCCACGTTCTGTGGTGGCACTCGGTTTCACTCATCGCTTCCGCTCAAAATTTGTCACTGTTGTGCTATACAAACCTGTTCCGAGGAGGGGGAGTACTAGCAATTAAATATGCATATAGTATTAACCTTGATTAGAGTGCTTTTCATTGCCTTGATTGCGATGGAATCGTGGAATTAGTTTGTGATTGACTGGCATACATAATTAGCCATTAGGTATTTATTGTCTCACAGCAGCTCATTGAATTAAGCTTGTTCTATTGAAGTTCTCTTTGCTTGAATTCTGTCTTGAGGCTGATTTGTTATACATACAAAATTCTCCATTTACATTTTTCTGATTGCTTGCTTGTTCTGAAAGTGAAATTTTGTTCTTAAACAGCGTAGACATACTTGCATTTTGTGGGTATTGAAATTGGAGTAAGACTGTAATAAGAATGACTATTATGTAAGAGACATATGTTCATGTTGATTCAGCTTTGCTGTTCCATGAATACAACAAGGATTTTACTTTGAAAACCAGCAAATATTGACTGAATTTTTTTTTCCTTGAATTATACGTATTTATTTATTTTGAGCTCCTTAATTTTTAATAGTCCGGAAGAAGTTTTTTATTTTTATTTTTCTTCTTTATTATATATATATATATATATATATATATATATATAAATTTAATCCTTCAATTTTGCTTTGCTCTAAAAAGAAAGAAGCTGTATCTTCAATTTTGACTTCGTTCAGGATTTTTTTTTTCGATGTTTTTTGGAATTTGAAAAAAAAAAGAATGAATAGTTTGTGTAGAGGTGACAAATTTCGATCTAATATGCAAATATGATCCGATTCATATAAATATGTTATCAAAGTTCAATTTAAATTGTCAATAACTTGCTATATTTGACACGTAAAGTGATAAATTTAATTTATTATGTGACTCGCATGACTTGATTAATTTATATTATTTGTATTTTCATATTTTTTTATATAATCTGAATATAAAAATAATCATTTTTATAGGTTATACATTCATATTATTTTTTTTTAAGTTTAAATAATTTTCTAAAAATAAAAAAAATAATATTAATTTTAAATCTATTTGGGTTGTGAGTCAAATTCTTACTGATAAGTTGGTTTAATTGATTGATTAGTGATAAATAATTGCACATTTTGGTTTTGAGAAGTAGATGATATGGCCATTCGATAATAGGGGTGTGCAACGGTCGGTTCGGTTCAATAACCGAACCGAAATAACCGAAAACCGAAATTACAATATTTTACGAAACCGAACCGAATTTGTGTATTAACCGAATTCAAACCGAACCGAATTTGTCGGTCGGTTTGGTTCGGTTAACCGAAAAACCGAAAATCCAAAATTATAATTAAAAAAATTATCTAAAAAATTATACAAAATTATAAATTATAAAATTAAAATCAAAAAAAATCAAATTAAAAAAATGTACATATATAATTTAATTTCAAACCCCTTAAATTGATAAAAAAAATACAAAAATAATTTTTTTAATGTAAAAATTGAATAAAATAATATATAAATTTAAAAGTTCGGTCGGTTCGGTTTTTCTTCGATTTTTGCCTTTCAAAACCGAACCGAACCGAAATAACCGATGTACCTATAAATTTAAAACCGAAACCGAACCGAATAACCGAATTTAAAAAATCGGTCGATTTGGTTCGGTTTTTCGGTTTTAACCGAATTTTGCTCACCCCTATTCGATAAGCTATTTTTGCGATAATCCCAATTCGTCTGACCTACCCACTCTTACATATATACACTTATCCACAACTTTGGCTATGACATAGAAAGGATTAGATATGGAAATTAGTTAAGTATATTCATTATGCCCTTGATTCTATAATTCTATTCCCTTATGATAATGCCAACTTGTTTTATTTTTATTTTTATTTTTTTTAGAAAAGGTATAACTTACATAATTTTATTCCTCTTATGAAGGAATATCTTATTAATTATAGTGTTCAGGGTGCCACAATTAGACGTACATATTATTATATATAAACATGAAAATAATTTCAAGAATTCTATTTTTTCCCAAATAATTGGTTCTAATCATTAATATATATATATAGATAGATAGATAGATAGATAGATAGAAATTCAAGTACAAGTAGAAGTTATGCATAAATTTTTTATTATTATTATCTAGTGGTTATGCATATCTACAACAATAATGAACTCTTAGCTAAGCTATCCACTTAGAGTTTGAAATAACAACTGAAAATTCCATTTCTTATAATGTTCACTCATTTTGCTTAATGAAACCGTAATTTTAGGATGCGTTCGGATAGGTTTTTGTTTTTGGTTTTTTGTTTTTTTTTTCAAAAAAAAAAATAAAAACTCGTTCGGCAATTTTTTTTTGTTTCAGTTTTTGTAAAAATTTTAAAAAATGATTTTCACATGTAAAACAGAAACTAAAAATCTTCAAAATATAGTTTTTAGAATTTTGCTAATTTATTCTTATTATCGTCGCTGCCGCCGCCGCCACCACACCGCTACCATCATTGCTGCCTTTACTGCCAACACCATGCCTCCGCCACTGCCACCACCACGTCTTCGCCATTACCGTTGCCACCACCACGCTGCCGCCACCGCTGCTGCCTCCGCCATTGCCGCTGCCACCGCCACGCCATTGCCACCCCCACGCCTCCGCCAACACCGCTGCCACCACCACACCACTACCGCCACCGCCGCGACCATACCGCCTCCTCCACCACAACCACACCGCCTCCACCATAATCACACTGCTACCGCCGCCGCCACCACTATAACCACACCACTATACCGCCGCCGCCACCACACCGCTGCCGTCTCCAGCACCACCACCAGCCACCGCCGGCGCCGCCACCGCCACTATCACCACACTGCTGCCATCTCCACCACCACCACCGCACCGCCGCTGCTACCACCACAACCACACCGCCGTCACCTCGACCGCTACCACTCCACCGTCACCTCAACCACCACCGCTACCACCACACTACCTCCGCTGCCACTGCCACTATCAAAATTATTATTATAATATAAATAAATAATTAAAAATATATGATACAATTTTTAAATATATAAAACAGTTTCTAAAAAATAAATAACAAAAACTAAAAATAATTTTTAGTTTTTAAAAATAAAAAACTAAATACCTGCAATTTTACCGAACACACCCTTAGCTTTGTCTTTTAATTAAACTTGTTGCCTATTAAAATTACATGGAATACATGGACATTAACCAATCATATTTTTCCACTAAACTTTTTCTTTTTTATGTCTTCATATTTCACTCGCAAATTGAGCTTAAATCACTATATAGAACTGAAAAATAATAAAAAATCTTTTTACCACGAAGATGTCGACTGAGAATCAAGATTCAAGACTATTCTAGACTTCATAGTGCTATACAAGATCGATATATGTAAATCAAGATTCAAGACTATTCAAGCCTTCATAGTGTTATATATGATCAAGACATCTAAATTAAAGTTTAGGCAAATAACACACTACCGCATAGTATATCTATTGCGATACATTTTTAGCAGCAAGTGTAAAATTGTTGCCTTTTATCTGTAAAGTAATATTTTTTTATAATATTTTTAAATTGTAACATAAAAAAATATATTGTATTAAAATATTTAAATTGTTGCAAAAATTTAAAACAACGAAAGTAAATGTAGTGCTTATGAAACTAGTGCTTGATTTCGGACTGCTGTTAGGCTGCACTAAGGATGGCATGTTCCAGTGTTGGAATTCAGGTTGATTGGGGTGGCCAAATATTTATTTTGTTGTTGGTGGTCTGTCTTTGATTTTGAGAAAATGGTAGCTCATCTTTTCCTAAGTGCAGTTAATAGGAGGATTTATTTTGTGCTGCATCGTTTTCTAAGTGCAGTTAATAGAAGGATTTATACCTTTCTGCAGACTTCTTTGCGGAATTGGATATCTAGACTTAGTGGAGGGTTTAATTTGTAGTATTATTTGGATTTTGGATTTTGGGTCTTTTGTTGCTGTTGCTGGCCTGTTTGGTTTGTGGGCCGGGGTATCCTTGGCTGTAACTATTTCATTTCAATGATTTTCAGATTCATCAAAAAAAAAAATAATATTTACAACATTTTTACTATATTTTGCAACAGTTTAATTAATTTCCATCCCTGCCATTGCTTATATTTGTCAAAGGGACATTGTAACTTAATTTATTAGTAATTGATAACAAAACTAACTAAATTCACCGAGCTAATAATTAAACAGATAAAAAAAATTTATAAATTATTACAAACAATTACGAGAGCTCAAATTAGTATCCAAGTGAAAATTATAGTCACTTAACAAAAGCATTGAAAACTCACCACTCCAATTAAAATCTTATATAAAGGATAACAGAGAGATTCATTGGTAGACTCTCTCTGTTCTTTCTACAGTTTCTATATTTCTTCGCATATATTTTATTTATATCATCTAATTTGATTATCGGAAATGTTCTCAATAGAACTCTATCATACTTTTTATTTCTTGCAAGTACCTAAATTTTAAGTAAAGGTTTTTTCAAGTCCATTATCAGTAATCACATCTAAACCTAGAAAATTACATACTTCTCTTTTTCTGTCCTATATCTACAGGATGGGTACATGGCCCGTCCTTCAATTTCAAGCAATTTGGCCTTAAATTATAGGGGTGAGAAAAAAACCGATGGACTCGGTTAACGGAAAAAAAATCCGAAACCGAACTGATGGACTGGTTAACCGATTGTAATGGACTGGTTAATGGTTAGTATTTTGAAAAAACCGATATTAATGGACTGGTTAATGGCTTTTGACTCACGTGACTGGTTAACCGAACCAAAACCGAATTTTTAGTTAATTTATTAATTTTTTAATAATTTATAACAATTTATATAACAATTTATCCTAATTAAAAATGATCATGTACTTTTTTTTTCATTATACTAATTATTTTAAAGTTTTTAAGTTTTTTTAATTGGCTATTAGTAAGTATAACAATTTATATAATTAAAAGTGATTATGAACCGGTTAATATATTTACTTATTAAATATTAATTTTTAAAAATAAATTTGCTTATATCCACCAAATATTTTTATTTTAACAACAATAATGTTATATTATAGTGAAAAAATTTTAATTTTTAAGTATCTTGAACATTTTAATTTTATTTATGAATATATTTATAATTATAGTGGTTAACCGAAAAATATTGGGTAATCGATCAGAAAATCCGAAACCGATGGACTGGTTAATCGATGGTAATGGACTGATTTGTGGACTGTAATTTCAAAAAATCGATATTAATGGACTGGAGCTCATGGATCGGTTAACCGACCATTCTCACCCCTATTAAATTATAATAAGTAAAGCTCTAATTAAAGTAGAAAAAGGGGGAAATTAGAGAATGTCTAAATCATAAGATGTGAACAAAAGCTCATCAATTCGTCATATATCATTTACGAAATATATTGCGTTTTTTTATCAAAAAAAAAAAAGGACTTAGAAACATTATTATTTTTTTTTCTTGCCACTTATATTCCAGCACTTGTCGACCCCAATCAAAGTCAAGATGCCCCATATTTTGAAAATAATGCACCAAAAAATCCCTAAGAGTTAATGAAAGGTTAATGTGGGTTCATATCATATCATTTCTTTCTCTATCAAACCAACAACTTAAGGACGAGGAGAGGGAAAAAGAATCCTTCAAATGTTTCTTCTTCTTCTTCTCTGTTTTTTTTTTTTAAAAAAAAATTGATTATATTGACAAGATATTAATTTAGGCATGTAAAATCAAAGTAATTGAATAAGAAAATGGTATTTTATTGATAATGATATAATTAATAAGGATGGCATCAGGAAGATATGAAATTTACTTGAAGAGGATGATAGCAAGGCGTTTGGTTTTATTAGGCACCGGTTGACTCGGAATTAAATTGCAATTTGCAAGCACTGAATTTTGACAAAAAAATACACTATGTATCGATATTGTAGTTAGAAGTCAGTTATTGCATGTATTATATATTAATTAATCCATTGAGATGTGATAAAGTACATTAATTAATTAGTTTAGTTAAAGTGCCAAAAATATTTATATATATATATATATTAAGGTTAACTAGCTAACAACTAACAAGGCAGATGATGTAATTTGTTAATTAAAAACATTAATTTTAATTAAGTTGATTGCATGTAAGGCTTTTGTTTCAAAAAGAAATTAATCTGTTTTTACTGATCGGTTGAAATAAATAAATAATATAACATCAAACAAGTTGGATATTTAAGATATACAAAAGTAAGCCACTAAGCCCTCTTGAGCAAGCACCTTGATGATTTCGTTTTCCCATTTTATGCAATATTATAATAGTAATTAACATGATTTTAAATTAGTATTAATTGGCAAGGTATTTATTTTTAATTAGCTGCAAACCTGTTTCATTTAAAAAAAATAGTCAATTTCTATGACTGTGAGCTTATATTAAATCTTGCAATTTTAGTTTACAGTTATTAAAACAATCATAGAACTATTTGTCATTATAACTCACTGATTATATTATTCTATCACGATTCACATATATCTTAATTAAGGAATTAAATTAATTTCTTGTTCAGACTCCATGCATCCTTTTATTTATATATTTTCTATTTTCCTCTTTCAATGTACTAATTTAACGGTAAAAGTTAGTTTTTGTTACAAAATATTCATCGGTATTTCTTTTTTCATGTAACAAACTGGTAGCATGTAGTAAAAAATAATAATAAAAAAATCAACGGGATCTATAGAAATATTGCCAATTTAATCAAATTATATTTGATTTGCTATTAGAGCTCTACTTCTCTCCCTCTCTCTCTCTTTTCTTTGATTCCTTGATCACTTCTAATTAAGCAACTTAAATTAACATATTTATGTGCAGATACATAAAATTCATGGTAATTTTTATGACATCTTGATCTTTAAGTTGCAATTGCAAGTTGGAAGGCTTGTATAGTGAAGCGTTAACTAATTCAATACCTAAATTAAAATTAATTAACAAGGATTCAAGTATCCTTTGGGATATACCACGAGACTTTTCCTTCTAAATGTTCCAATAGATGCGTCGCGGCGCCATGGATTCACTGAGGATATTCTTTAAATAAATTCTCTCAGCCAATGGAATCTCACTTGGCCTTTCAACATTAAACTACAAATTTTGTTCAATTATTCATTCATTAATGTCAACTCTACACACAATATAAATACCCTTCAAATATCTCCGTTTCTTCATAGTTCAGTTCATTAAATTAAAGAGAGGAAAAAAAATAGAAAAAAAATGGGACACATAGAGGGATCTCCAGGGAGCTCAATGCATGGAGTAACAGGAAGAGAGCAAACATTTGCACTCTCAGTTGCTTCACCAATTGTGCCAACTGATACAACAGCTAAATTTGATTTGCCTGTTGATTCTGAGCATAAAGCTAAAGTCTTTAAGCTTTTCTCTTTCGCTAATCCTCACATGAGAACTTTCCATCTCTCTTGGATCTCTTTCTTCACTTGTTTTGTCTCTACTTTTGCTGCGGCTCCTCTTGTTCCCATAATCCGGGACAACCTTAATCTCGACAAAGCTGCTATTGGAAACGCAGGTGTTGCTTCTGTTTCCGGTAGCATCTTCTCCAGGCTTGTAATGGGTGCAATTTGTGATCTTTTAGGGCCAAGATACGGCTGTGCTTTTCTTATAATGTTGTCTGCTCCAACTGTGTTTTCTATGTCTTTTGTTTCCTCCGCTGGAGGCTACATAGCCGTCCGGTTTATGATTGGTTTTTCTCTTGCAACCTTTGTGTCTTGCCAATATTGGATGAGTACTATGTTTAACAGCAAGATCATCGGACTTGTCAACGGAACCGCTGCGGGATGGGGGAACATGGGCGGTGGTGCAACTCAGCTCATAATGCCTTTGGTGTATGACTTGATTCAGAAAGCTGGTGCCACTCCATTTACTGCTTGGAGGATTGCATTCTTTGTGCCTGGTTTCCTTCACGTGATCATGGGTATTTTAGTCTTGACTTTAGGCCAAGACTTGCCTGATGGAAACCTTGGTGCCCTACAGAAGAAGGGTAATGTTGCTAAGGATAAATTCTCCAAGGTATTGCTTTCTTGTTAATTTCTTACTCTCTATTGACATTAATTAACTAAGAATAAGTTTTATTTGAGTGATATTATTTTGATACGCAAGAGTGAGAGTTCTCGAGTTGGAGTTCCAATCAGATCTCAATTAACTTACCTATTAATCAGTCAACAAATTAACAATTTACTGGATTGTTTTCTTGTTTAGATTTTGTGGTATGCCATCACAAATTACAGGACTTGGATCTTTGTGCTTCTATATGGATATTCTATGGGAGTTGAGTTATCAACAGACAATGTCATTGCAGAATATTTCTTCGACAGGTTTATTTCATTCCTTTTCCTCCTAGAGATGAAATTTTTGGACCATGTTAGCGATAAAACAAAGTCATAGATATCAGGTCTAGAAAAAAAAAAAAATTAATTTTCTGAAAATTGAACTAAGTAATAACAAGTACATTAACCTCAAACACAGGTTCAATTTGAAGCTACACACAGCAGGAATCATAGCAGCATCATTTGGAATGGCGAACTTCATGGCTCGCCCTTTCGGCGGATATGCATCAGATGCAGCAGGAAAATACTTTGGAATGAGAGGCAGATTATGGGTTCTGTGGATACTCCAAACCCTAGGAGGAGCTTTCTGCATATGGCTAGGCCGTGCAAATTCACTTCCTATAGCTGTATTAGCCATGATTCTCTTCTCCATCGGAGCTCAAGCAGCATGCGGAGCAACTTTCGGTATCATCCCTTTCATTTCGAGGCGATCCTTGGGCATTATTTCAGGGCTCACAGGTGCTGGAGGAAACTTCGGCTCAGGATTGACACAGTTAATATTTTTCTCAAGCACGAGATTTTCTACAGCTGCTGGTTTGTCTTGGATGGGAGTTATGATTGTTGCTTGTACACTTCCTGTTAGTTTAGTGTATTTTCCTCAATGGGGTGGCATGTTTTTGCCTGCATCAACAAATGTTGAGAAGGGCAGCGAGGAGCATTATTATGCTTCTGAGTGGAATGAGGAGGAGAAGCAGAAGGGTATGCATGAAAGTAGTCTCAAGTTTGCTGAAAATAGCCGGTCGGAGCGTGGCAGGAGAGTTGCTTCCGCTCCTACGCCGCCGAATTCCACACCTAACTATGTCTAACCCTTATATCAAGATTCATCCAAATGAATCTGGAAGCAAATTAACTAGATTTTACTTTACGTTTAAATTAAGTTAAGATTATACCGCTGCACAAGAAAATCACTCAGGCTATCAGTTTTATGTTTTTTTTTTCTTAAGTGTATTATTAACTTATAGTTCATAAAAATGTTTCTTTCTTTTTTTAATGAAATTGATGGTTGAATTATTAACTTTGTCTTTTTAATGATAAGTTTTTTTTTAAAAAAAAAAAATTTATAAACATTGAGTATTCAAAATCCATTGATATGAGTAATTCAAATTTATGTTAGATAGATGACAAATGTTAATAAAAAAAATTAAAATATTTAAAAATATTCTCTACTCCGAATTCATATTCGATTGCTCGGCTAAAAATTATATCCAGAAAAAATTCCTAATATATCGACATCTCATATCTTTACTATAATGATAATTATATATATATTTTTAATGCATTGAATTTTCAAAGGAATAAAAAAAATATGAAAATCGTATCTGGAATATTCTAATTAAGTGTGTTAGAAGGTGGTGTTTGTTGTAAATTGGTATCCACATAGAGAATCATAAACAGATGCAGATCTGAATGAATATTTGAAGATATATTCGAGGTGGCCAGTGATTATCCAGCTAACTTGGCGTTCTGGGATTGGTTGGAATTAGAAATATAGATTAATTAATGGATAGAATCTCAATTATTAGCGGACTTACTGGAAAAGTTGACGTCTCTTTTATTATTAAACATAGATTATCATTAATATTTTAATAATATTTTCTTTTTAGGAATGCCATATTTATCAATATTAAAAGCAAATAAATATTGGTTGTGTCCAAAATTAGAAAAAGAAGATGATAGTGACAAAAAAAAAATAGTGGTGATAGTCTCCTCCACGTGCAGGGCGCATGGAGTATAGCATGAGTAGGGTTAATTAACTCCACTCAATTTAAAAAAAAATTAAAATATTTTTGATAATTTTTTTTAAATCAATTCCAATAACTCATTAACAAGTAATTCATTAAAAATTTCACATTAAATTTTATAAATTTTGATTCTACTGAATTTAATTTTCGATTACGCCATTGTCTACCTACAGCTCGGCGGCTTTAAAACACATTAATTAATTATGGATGGGAAAAACATTAATTCCTTCATTTTATTTTATGGATTAACTTTAAATAAAATTTAAATTTTATTTATTTGTTACTTTTAAAATTTAAAAAATATTTAATTTTTTTTTCAATTTAATTTTTTTAAATAGAAGTTGATTAATTAAATTTAAATTTGTATATTAAATCACTGAATTTTATTTTAAATTTAAATATAATTAATATTTATTAATTTTAGTGAAAATAATTAAAGTGACACATAAAATACAATTAAAAAGTATTAAAAAAATTTAGAATAGTTTTTTTTTTTTTTCGGTCAAATTTAATTACGGCTGAACTGATGTGATTTGGAAATCGGGAGTCATCTTCAATCGGGGGTTGAAAGATTGGAGTTCTTGAAATCACAAAGAAAACGGTGACGATGCCAAGGCAAGGGGTTCCCGCAATAGAACTTCCATGGTAAAGGTAGTTTAGAGTTTTCCAAACATTAAGTATTTATATGACATGGGTTGATGTGTAATCCCTGAATATCCTATGGGTCCCACATATTAGAAGAGTTTGTCCTGTGCAGATGGACGGAGAATCGGGATGGATTGCAGTCTTCTGTAGCTCTCTCTGAAGCACAGCGCACTATGTGTCAATACCGCCTCTATTTTCTTATTCTTCTTCGTTGCCGTTCGATTGAGGAGTATGCGCGTGCTCTTTTAGGTATCAGCACTGTTTCGAAAACAAACCTCTCAAACTATTTTCATTGTAAACCCCTAAAGGAGATTTTTGGTTTTCCACTAAAAAAAAAAGTCATTATCTCTTAATAAATCTTGGCCCATTATCAGCAATTACGTGGCGGGGATTAGCGTATTTCAAACTAATATCAATAACCATCGAATAAATAAATATATCATGAGATGATGAACAAATATATGGAAGTGTCAATGCTCTAATGTCATATAATTAAAGATTAAAAAAGAAAAATTCCTATTCTTAATAGCTGTACTTAAAATTACATGCAAGTATGTCCTGGCAATAATAGTGACTCAGCTCCCTAATAATGTGCTTTATTTTATACTCCCATGGACGGCTATATATATACTTGTCCAAAAACAAATTAATAGAGAAGGAGAAACTTTCCTTTTAATTAGTCATTATATATTTATTTAACTGGCAAAGATGAGAATGTGCAAAAGGTATATATATGTTTCCAGCTTATCAAGCTGATTCTGCAGGGCTTATCCTCAATACTCAATCCTCACTTTGCTATCTCTCATTAAATTATAATCATATGAACCAAAAAAAAATTTCACAATAATATGCTATTAAATTCTTTTGTAAAAGACTTCCAAGAGATAAATGTGATGAAAGCAATATCTTTTAATTAAAGATTTTGAATTTAAATTTTATAAATATACCATATTTAAATATTTTAAAATGAGCGTTTTAATCTATTTTTTGTGAGCATGTCTTAAGTGAATTTAAATTTCAATTATCAAATGATTAAAAAAAAGAAAAGGGGAAACTTCTTTTGTAAAAGAATGCGTATACACCCACAAAGAAACTTATAAGGGACCGAAAAATGATCCACCTAACAGAATCAATTAGCATCTATTACAACTTTAATTAGTCCCAGGATTTTATTTTATTTCTTCAAAAAAAAAAGAGAACTTCTTTTATAAATCATAAAATTTACAAAATCATAAAAGTTCGATTAAAATCATAAAATTTTAATATCTCGTAATTTGGTCACTAAATTTAGTTTTAAAATAATCCAAGTATTCTAGGCTTCTAGCTTATCCAGTTGCATATCTGTGAAGTAAAATTTATTGATTTGTTATACATATTATATTGCATATCGACTGCCTTATAATACATCTTATTGAGAATGGATTCATTAGATAATATATAAACCCATTCTTATGATAATCAGTTTCTATATGTAACCACAAATAAGACTTAATTTCTTTTCTTTTATAGTTGCTAAATTTATACCTCTAATAATGATCTAGATATAAAAAAAATATCATTTTATAAAAATATTTTAAATATTACAATTAAAATTACTTTAATCGAAAAATCATGTGTTGAGTACTGGTATGACAAGTCAAACAACTTGCAATATTCTACTTTACATATTTTGAAACGCTACATGTGGCATATTATGGTATATTACGAGCTGACATGATTTGACACATCAATATTTCAATATTGAATATATAATTTTTTGACAAAAATTATTTAATTATGAAATTTAAAAAGTTAATTTTATGACAATTTTTATTAGGATAAAAGTTGAATGGCATAAATGGAATTAACTCCAAAATAATTGAAAGAAGATTATAACATTACTGGTATATTTAAATTCAAAATTCATTAATTAGACTCACTTTCACATATATAGTTTCATATTGTTAACTATCAATAAAATAAAGTAATAGCTGGCCATCTTTTAACTTTTAATCACGTAAGTTACCATGAAGGAACTTTCATGGCCCTGTGGAGCTTGGAACGCTAGTCAACATGATCACACCAGCAATTCAAACTTGAGCCTAAAAATAACAAAAACCCTAAGCTTTAATTTTGCATAAAAATCATAAAAATCACAAAGAAATTTGCTTAAATGAATTCAAAAATAACATGAAAGGGCAAATCTATCCTTTGGGATATACGATAAGTCTCCACGTCAATTTGAGATGCGATGACAAGTAATTTTTATAATTTTAATAAAAATGGCCCAACTGGGGTTACAATAGACAAGGAATCTAAAACTAAACTAAACTAAATCACAAATGTCAACTGTTAATTACAGTATATATACCTCAAAACCTCTCCTTCCTTTTAATAACCTTAATTAATTAAACTTTTCTACTCTACAGAGTAGGAACTAATAGCAAAAAATGGCAGAAATTGAGGGATCTCCAGGGAGCTCAATGCATGGGGTAACAGGAAGAGAGCAAACATTTGCACTCTCAGTTGCTTCACCAATTGTGCCAACTGATACGACAGCTAAATTTGATTTGCCAGTTGATTCAGAGCATAAAGCTAAAGTCTTTAAGCTTTTCTCTTTCGCTAATCCTCACATGAGAACTTTCCATCTCTCTTGGATCTCTTTCTTCAGTTGTTTTGTCTCTACTTTTGCTGCGGCTCCTCTTGTTCCCATAATCCGGGACAACCTTAATCTCGACAAAGCTGCTATTGGAAACGCAGGTGTTGCTTCTGTTTCCGGTAGCATCTTCTCCAGGCTTGTAATGGGTGCAATTTGTGATCTTTTAGGGCCAAGATACGGCTGTGCTTTTCTTATAATGTTGTCTGCTCCAACTGTGTTTTCTATGTCTTTTGTTTCCTCTGCTGGAGGCTACATAGCCGTCCGGTTTATGATTGGCTTTTCTCTTGCAACCTTTGTGTCTTGCCAATATTGGATGAGTACTATGTTTAACAGCAAGATCATCGGACTTGTCAACGGAACCGCTGCGGGATGGGGGAACATGGGCGGTGGTGCAACTCAGCTCATAATGCCTTTGGTGTATGACTTGATTCAGAAAGCTGGTGCCACTCCATTTACTGCTTGGAGGATTGCATTCTTTGTGCCTGGTTTCCTTCACGTGATCATGGGTATTTTAGTCTTGACTTTAGGCCAAGACTTGCCTGATGGAAACCTTGGTGCCCTACAGAAGAAGGGTAATGTTGCTAAGGATAAGTTCTCCAAGGTATTGCTTTCTTATTAATTTCTTACTCTTTATTGACATTAATTAAGTAAGAATAAGTTTTATTTGAGTGATATTATTTTGATACGCAAGACTGAGAGTTCTCGAGTTGGAGTTCCAATCAGATCTCAATTAATTTACCTATTAATCAGTCAACAAATTAACAATTTACTGGATTGTTTTTTTGTTCAGATTTTGTGGTATGCCATCACAAATTACAGGACTTGGATCTTTGTGCTTCTATATGGATATTCTATGGGAGTTGAGTTATCCACGGACAATGTTATTGCAGAATATTTCTTCGACAGGTTTATTTCATTCCTTTTCCTCCTAGAGATGAAATTTTTAGACCATGTTAGCGATAAAACAAAGTCATAGATATCAGGTCTAGGCAAAAAAAAAAAAAAAAATTAATTTTCTGAAAATTGAACTAAGTAATAACAAGTACATTAACCTCAAACGCAGGTTCAATTTGAAGCTACACACAGCAGGAATCATAGCAGCATCATTTGGAATGGCGAACTTCGTGGCTCGCCCTTTTGGCGGATATGCATCAGATGCAGCAGGAAAATACTTTGGAATGAGAGGCAGATTATGGGTTCTGTGGATACTCCAAACCCTAGGAGGAGCTTTCTGCATATGGCTAGGCCGTGCAAATTCACTTCCTATAGCTGTATTAGCCATGATTCTCTTCTCCATCGGAGCTCAAGCAGCATGCGGAGCAACTTTCGGTATCATCCCTTTCATTTCGCGGCGATCCTTGGGAATTATTTCAGGGTTCACAGGTGCTGGAGGAAACTTCGGCTCAGGATTGACACAGTTAATATTTTTCTCAAGCACGAGATTTTCTACAGCTGCTGGTTTGTCTTGGATGGGAGTTATGATTGTTGCTTGTACACTTCCTGTTAGTTTAGTGTATTTTCCTCAATGGGGTGGCATGTTTTTGCCTGCATCAACAAATGTTGAGAAGGGCAGTGAGGAGCATTATTATGCTTCTGAGTGGAATGAAGAGGAGAAGCAGAAGGGTATGCATGAAAGTAGTCTCAAGTTTGCTGAAAATAGCCGGTCGGAGCGTGGCAGGAGAGTTGCTTCCGCTCCTACTCCGCCTAATACTACACCAATCCATTATGTTTGAGATCATGCTTAAGAAAATGTAGAGGGTTCTTTAATGAAACAATTTCTGGCTAAGATCATGTTTCATGTATCCATGAACCGAATCGATAATTAGTATAGTTTTTTTAAAAAAAATTCTCTAATACATTAATAAAAATTTAAATGTATCCATGTAAAGGATTCTGGTCTATAAAAATTTTCTAATGCTAAATGTATTATGAGGATTGCCAATTTATAATTTCTTGTGTTCAAGGAGAAAGTTGACTCTATTGAACGAAAATATATTATAATTATAATCATTTACTTATATAATGAAACAAATAAAACTTTCAATCAATGTATAATATGTATTGATTTTACAAATAATGAAAACCGATAATATCACCTGATTATGTTTCATATCTCAAATAATGAAAACAAATAATTTTTTTTTTTGGTTCAAAGCTAGTCTATTGTACATTATCAATATGCATAGTATGATTTGTTATCAAACTATATATGCATAGTATGATAATATATCATAAATAATGTAATTAAACGAAGAATTAATTATATGGGATTGGGATAAGAATTCAGTATTTTATTGAGTAAATAGGAGAATAGTTTCAATTTTTACTTTATGGATTAGACAATAATAAGCCCAGTAAAATGTGGGTTCTTATTGGGTTTCAAAAATACCATTTTTTAAATTTTCTTTTCATAATTATACAACCTTTTTAAATATATTTCATAAATATCTTTTTTTTTTCTTTTTTGTTTTCTGTTATCTCTTTCAATATTTCCCTCTTGTTTTCCTTTTGCCTTTCGTTTTTCTATTTTTTTCCTTTACTCTTACTCTCTTGTTTTCAGTCTTTTATTTTCTTTTCTCACGCTCTCTGGTTCAATTGATTCAGTATATCTACTCAGATTTTCTCTCTTGGATCTCTGGTTTGCTGTCTTTGATTTTCTTTTTTTCACACTCTTTGATTCGATCGATTCAGTCGTTCATCTCAGCTTCTATCTCTTGAATCTTTCGTTTTCAATCTTTGATTGTATCTCAAAATCATGTTTTAAGTGAGTATCTTAATGGGCTCTTTTTCTAATTTAATTATTTTTCTTCTTGTCATGAAATTGAGTTTGCAAATTGTCAATTTTTCTTCAATTTATTCTTTTATACGTGAGATTTATTTTTTTTATGCTGTTACTCAGTTATTCTCTATTTCCTTTTGTATTGAATATAACGCAGTTATTTAGCTGCAAACTAGGGAAAAATTGCATGTTTCTTCTGTGCAATGAGATTCTAGTTTTGATTGTAAAAGAATTCTAGTCTAATGGGCAATATTCATATGATAAAGAATGAGCATAAATGAGTTGTTTTTTATACAGAAAAGAAAATGGAGGCTGCAGAGGAGAAAATGATGAAGAAAGTAGAAGAAGCAGAGCAAGTTTCTTTGGTTATGGTAAAAGAAAAGAATATCAGAATGATATTGTTCATGAAGAAAAAGAGATTGGATTGGCAAGTGTTGAAGAGTTTAATAAGATATGTGACGATTTTCTTAATCTATATAAAGTGAAAATAGAGTGATGAGTTAATTTATCTTTGTTGGAGGGAACAATTTAGAGTATAATAAAAAGATTATTATGTTTTTCTCTGTCAAATAAAATGATCATATATACATATATATAAAGAGTAAAGTTTTTGAACAACCAGTTTGCATGAATAATTGTTTTCAATTGAAGCTAAAACTCTTCTTTTGGATTTTATATTAGTTGATCCAAGAACCTGACAAGCTTCCCAAAATATCAGACCAAAAAAATGGAACTTCATTGAAATGCCTGTGTACGTACAATAGGAAAATGTATTATTCTATAATTGCAGTATAGAAACTACCAAGTTTCTCTTTTATCAGTTTTTCTTCCACTAATTATTCTAGGATATATAATACATGGCTAAACAACATGGTAATTCCCCACCATGTCATCAGAAACTACAGCTTCCCAGAAAGAGCAATAGCAGAGGCTGTTAACTAAGATTAATTTTAGATGATATATCAGAATAAGCCAAAGATGCAACACATGCATGTTTGGTTTTAGAAGTTGGATGATAATCTGTAATCCAGAAAAATAAAAATCACAAGCTTGAGAGAAGAAGAAAAAAAAAACCACCATTCTAATTTGATCATAATACAAATGATCAGTTTGACTGATCCAATAAGATTATCCTGGCTTTGTTCTAAAACTATATGCAACACCATTGCTAGCATGTCTACAAGTGCACGCACTGGAACACACTCACAAACACAAAGAAAACATAGCAAAAATAATCGTAACAGTTTCATTGATACCTTGATTGGCCCTGTACTTTTTGTTACATGATAATTCATTATTAGTTGCATAAATCAAATTAAAGTAAAAACGAAATTCGAAACCTTTTTATATGGATTAACCTATAGAATGTTTTGCGATCAAGGAATGAGTTGAAGCACAACTCTAATGGAGAAAAATTAAAAATTGAAAAAACAAACTTTTAATGGAGCATCACAAAATGAAGCAGCACATGCATGGTTTGGTTAGTTTCATCATAAATAATTGAAGCTGATATATCAGGTGCTTATACTAATTTAAAAACATAATTTTGCTGGAAAAGTAATATATATTTAAAACAAAAATCATGACTTTTGCTAGTAGACATATGATATAATCCATGGATTAAGAGAACCATATAATCATATGCTCTACCTATCCTATCATTGGTATTGCTTCCTTTTCCCAACCTGTTATTATTTTCAAATATAGATATTCTCCACCGCCATTGACAACCATTTTTAGCTAAGAATTCGATTTCTTTTCCTATCCTAACAAAAAGAGAAAAAGAAGGATGTGGTCCCTTAGCATTAAATTTTGAATTTAAAATAATAATTATTATTATTATACAGCTGAAAAACTGCACTATATGCGTGCAGCATAATTAAACATAATTGAGGTTTTTAATCCTCAAAAACAGTTGATTTTTATAATACAGTTCTTATTATTATTAGGGAAAGTGATAGCAATATATAAGTCCGCGAATATAATGCTACAAGTTGGATTTTAATTTTGGTGATTCTTGTCATTTATTCAACTAACTTTAGAGTCAAAACCAGGAACACAAGAGAGTATTGTCAATCTGCCCTGTCAATATACATATATATTGGAATTTTCATATACTCTACTACACTAACTGTGTGTATATATATGTGTGTGTGTGTGTGTTTAATTTAATAAAGTTGAAACTTTTGATAAAGGAAATTACTCTAAATATCTTACGTCTAGTATGCGCACAATATATATCTAATACACATCTAGTATACGCACAATTTACATCTAGTATACACACTATATACATCTAGTACTCATCTAATATAAACACTATATACATCTAGTATATGCACTATATACATCTAATATACGCATAATATATATCTATTACACATCTAGTATACACACAATATACATCTAGTACACATCTAGTATACGCATAATTTACTTCTAGTATACGCATAATATACATCTAGTATACACACTATATACATCTAGTACATATCTAGTATATACACTATATATCAATCTAGTATACGCACAATATACATTTAGTACACATCTAATATACGCACAATATACATCTAGTACACATCTAGTATACGCACTATATATATCTAGTATACGCACAATATACATCTAGTATGCACAATATACATTTAGTACACATCTAGTATACGCACTATATACATCTAGTGTACGCACTGTATACATCTAGTATACACATAATATACATCTAGTATACGCACTATATACATCTTGTACACATCTAGTATACGCACTATATACATCTAGTATACACATAATATACATCTAGTACTCATCTAGTATACGCACTATATACATCTTGTACACATCTAGTATACGCACTATATATATCTAGTATACATATAATATACATCTAGTATGCGCACTATATACTTCTAGTACATATCTAGTATATGCACTATACATATCCATCTAATATACGCACAATATACATTTAATACACATCTAATATATGCACAATATGCATCTAGTACACATCTAGTATACGCATTATATACATCTAGTATACATATAATATACATTTATTACACATCTAGTATACGCAGTATATACATCTAGTATACGCAAGAAGGTGACGACTCGTACTCTTTAATCTCTCTCACGAGTCGGCACAGAGGTGACGAGTCGTGACACTAATTATATTCCCGTTACGAGTGGGCATCATGGTGACTCATTTCATCTCAAGTCAAGTGTCATTTTTTCCTTTTTCACACGGATTAAAATAATCATTATTTTTTCTCAATTTTATCAAAGAGTATTTTAAAAATACTATAATACACTTATATATTTAATGAAAATAAATATAGTAGAAAAATACATAAAAAAATTAATAAAAAATATTAATGCACTAATGCAGTGTTGATATTAATAGAAGGCAAAATTGAAGTAACTATGATAAATGTTGTATCAATTTTATAAAATGATATTTTAAATGGGAATTTTTTTAAAAAAGTACATTTAATATGAGACAGATAAAATAGAATTTTGGTATTAATTTTATCTTAAATTCTCAAGTTCAAACTCTTAGCACCTACTACCTATAAGAAAAAAGAATAAAAAATAAAATTGAGAATTTAATTGTTTTGTTCCCATTACCAGCTAGAAAAGTTCATGAATAACAAAATATCATAATCGAGTGCTAACACTTAACCTGCCAAACAATATAATCGAAAAGTACACATACAGAGGTCTTTAATCGGCTTCAACCCTGTAACAAATCCAGTATAGCAGCATATGAACAAAAATAAGATTGGTGCAAATTTTGCATTGGAATGATCCAACCTTTATTCACTCATATGCCCAAATACCAAACAAATCCTCTAAGCAATTAACATCCAAGAAGTTCATTCTGAACAGCTTTTGATAACATTTAATGAAGGTATAAGAGAATGAGAAAGTGTGAACAAGCAATAAAACATACTATAATAAAATAAATCCCATTTAACTCGGAAAACAACAAGATAACAAGATTATCCAAGAGGCAAAACCATCATTCCATACTTCAAAATTTCAATAACAATAAAATCCATAATCAAACTTCCTAAATCTTGACATCATAAGAAAGAGTAAGTGAAAGACTCTCGTACTATTACAAATAAATTGATTCCTTCCGACTTAATCAAACAAGTCTGATTGATTTTATTTTGGACCTTTCTCACGTTTTAGCTAAAGCCAGCGAACTCCGATTTAATGTTCTGGGTTACAAAGGTTCTGAAGCAGAAATCAATTGTCCTGATTGCAAAGATAAGGTTGCATTACCAGAGAATAAAGTTCTTCAAAGGGAGTCATTAGGAGAAAGTTATCAAAATGGTTGTGCCCACGTTTCTAGTCCTACCTCTAGTCCGGAGGTGCATGATGGAAATTTGGTATCAAGCTATGGATCAAATACTGTATTGTGCAAGTTCTCACTGGAAGAATTTGAAGAACTAAAATCAGAAAAAGACAATATGGCCATGGATCTTGCTAGGTGCACTGAAAACCTGGAAATGACAAAGTCTCAACTACATGAAACCAAGCAACTTCTAGCTGAAGCTAAATCGCAATTGGCTTATGCTCAGAAGTTAAACAGCTTGGCCGAGACACAGCTAAAATGTATAGCAGAGTCATATAGATCACTTGAAGCTCGAGCAAAGGAGCTAGAAACTGAGTTGAACCTACTGCAAACAAAGGCAGAAATGCTGGAAAATGAGCTTCAAAATGAAAAGAAATGTCATTGGGATTCTTTGAGCAGATGTAAGGAAATAGAAGAATAACTACAAACGTAAGATTTCATTCTTTTATTTTCCTCCACTTCTCTCTCAACAAATTTTAATTGCAGTTCCAGGCACAATCGATGCCATTTTTTCTGTGCTCTGCCCTTCAGAAAATAAAGTCCAGTTGTTTGTAAGATTTTAGTAATGGGAGGCTCTATTAGAACATTCTTATATTTAGCTCCAACGGGGAGCAAAAACATAATCCTTTGAGTTGTGAGAGGCAACGGCGTGGCGAGGCAAAAGCTAGGAAGAGGTGAGAGGCGGCGGTGTGGCGAGGCAGAAGCGAGGAAGAGGAGAGGGGCGGCGGCGGCGAGGCGAGCCAGGCGAGGAAGAAACGGGAAAGTGAGAGAGAGAAACAGGTAAGTGAGATAAAGATGATATTTTTGTAAAAAAAATTGGTATAAATGAAATTAAGATTTTAAACTGTTTTATATTTGAAATATTGTGAAAAATGATTGTTTTTTTTGTTATTTTAATATTTTTTGTGTATAATTATGTAAAGAGCCCAAGTATATTTGTAGCTTTGGGCTACAGCCCAGAATTGGACTCATCTTATCATATGGGAATTGGACATGTAATATATATTTTGGGTGCAAGGTGAAGTTTAATTCTGCAATTCTTTTGTAGTGGTGATCAATTTTCCGTAAAATTAAATTTGGGAAAAATTAGTACTTCATTTATTTTATTATAATAAACTTTATTTTCTAAATCAAAGTTGAGGGACACATTTTTTATTGTATCTATTTAATTAGTTATCAATTATATATGTCTTGCTACATTATACTATATTTTATTCTCATTTTTATCCAATAATATATCAACTTGCTAGAATATCTACTATGATATGAGAGAAGTGATAAGATCAACACAAATGGTATTAATTTGGCAAAGTAAAAACGAGGATTAATTTGGAGTTATTAATTATTACTACTTCAGTTTCACTCAAGTGTTATTTTTAGGAAAGTTTTTTTTTTTTCAATTCAAGTATCACTTTTCAAAATTCAAAAAAAAAAATTATGCACCTTTCAGAATTTAACGGATAATTTAATACATTTTTTATTTTACTCTTATCTTAATATTTTAAATACATTTATATATTTGTTGTCATTTTTTTATTTTAATTAATGAAATAATAATAAAATCAACTACTACTAATTTATATAATATTGAGATATATTAATAATAATGTTCTCAATATATATGTTAAAAGTAAAAAATGACGCTTAAAAAAAATGGAGAAATTAATTTTTTTTTTACAATTTGCCGTGTGAAACAATTAATTGATTAATTACAAGTCAAGTGTGCAATATTTTTTTATTTATTGTCTTAAATGTTTAATATAAGGACTGAAGGAATATAGTTGATAGGCTATCAAATAGAGATGCATTAATTTCTTTACTTTTCAAATCTTAAAAATCACACAACTAAGAATCTTATTTCCTACAAAAGAAAAATAAAGAAAGAAAGAAATAAAATAATTTTTTATTAATTGTGGAGATAAAGATTGGCATGAACCTGAACTGACAATTAGTAATTAATTAATAGTCGTATCTGCATTCACTTAAATGTTATATCCATGTGCAAATATTCAAAACTCATGTGCTGGCACATAATTTGATAGGTTCTCCCACAAAGTATGGGTTTTTCCAAAAGGATATGTTGTTAAACCTGGTTCTTTCTTTTTCAGTTTCCAGTAAAAGAGAAGGGACTTGCCTTTATTAACTCTTAATGCTGGACATCCATCATCAATTTTATATTTATGTTGAGGATGGTGTCTTACTCATTAATCTTCAGTGATTCTGAAGTTTTTTTTGAAGAACAGTGATTCTGTAGTTATTTCCAGTAGTTCTTGAAATTTGCAAGTTGATGGAATTAAAACTCCATTTACCTAAAAATTCTCAAAAAAAAAAATCCTCATTCCAATTGGCTTGATGTTTGATTAATATTGTTATGTTGTCCATTGGCTATTTTCAAATAAAGAACAAAACAAAAAATATATATAATTAAAAAAACTTATTTAAGTGAGAAATTGATACGGCATATGTTTGTATACCCTCAGTAAATGATATACCATAAATCCAAGTGTGTTTCACAAGGTGCATATACCCATGTATATACTATAAGTATCTAACTACAATAAATGACATATCATAAATTCAAGTACATATCACAAGGTATACATATGTATACCCATATGTTTATACTCTCTGTAAATTACAGACCATAAATTCAAGTGGATTTCAAAGGTATACATATGTGCACCCATATGTATACCACGTGTATGCTCTCAATAGATGACTTCAAATGAATTTCACAAAGTATACATATGTATACACATGTATATGTCACATGTGTACACTCTCAATAAATGACAAACTATAAATTCAAGTGCATTTAGCAATATATATATATATGTATGCCCACGTATATGTCAGTATGTGTATACCATCAATAAATGACAGACCATAAATTCAAGTGTATATCACAAAGTGTGTGTATGTGTGTATATATATATATATATATATGCTCATGTGTATACCATCAATAAATGATGGATCATAAATTCAAATAGATTTCACAAGGTAATACATATATATACTCATGTGTACACCCTCTATAAATAATATACCATAATTTCAAGTGAAATTCACAAGGTATACATATATATACTTATTTGTACACCATATGTATATAACATTAAGTTTTATACTTCTAAAAAAAGTGTAGAATGCAATTACATCAAATAAATTAATATTATTTTATTCACTCAAACATTTCGTCAAACAAGAAGAATACAATTACATCCAACTTTCCATTATTGAACTTTGTAATATACATCTAATGTTTTATTTTCAAAGCAAAATTATCCACAAATAAAAGTTTTGCAATCTTTTTAAAAAAAAAAAAATTGCGTGTAATGTTTTAGAAATCCGGAATTCAATGTTTATTTATAGTTTTGTTGATGATTAATTATGCAAGAAAGACTAAGATGTATATTAAGGAAATAATATAACATAGTAGATACCTGTTTATGATATGAATTTAATAGATAATGCTATATTTGAGGTAGAATGGAGAAAAAACAATCAGTGATCTAATCTTGATTTGATAGTGGCGATGGAAAATCATCAGATTTATGATAAATAATCTATTAGGTACTAAAAATGTACATCTAAAAAGAGAAGCAGAATTTGTGGGAAAATGATTTTTTTAAGATGAGTTTCTATTGAATCAGAAAACTATAAATTTGGCAAATGGCATTTGTGAAAGATAGAAACATAAATGCCGCAATAATGAAATTTTCTTTTATTTTAAGGGCAATTATGTAGTAAACCCATATTTTTGAGGACATACGAAGATATCATTTGCCATCCAGCTGCCTAACAAATCGTCAATCCTAAGTCCACACCAGACTCGAATCCATGATCTTGACCAGTAAGCCAGATTAGCTGTCCAAACTAGATAATCTATAAAAACCAGCATGCCAGCCATTCTCACTCCTACAAAGACTAAACTTGGCAACTGTTTCTCGCCTTGGCTTGATATGGTACTGTGCATTGCATACACGGTTCCTCACACAAACACAGGCCATTCACTCGATATCAATAATATTATCAAATCCTCCTGCAAAAATTAACAATCTTCAAAAACAAGATCCATTTGAATAAACATTTAATGTAAACCAGCCAAAACTCTATCACATCAAAGCGTATTACAAGTTTCACTTGGCCTTCCCCTTCCGTTTCTTTGAAGAGGACCCTCTTGAAGATTTCTTGTTAGGTTTAATCTTTGCTTTCATAGGTTTAGTATTCGACTTTAACTTGCTTGGGGTGGTACCAGAGTTCCCCTGCTGACTCTTTCGATTAGTTTCTTTCTTCACGTTGTACTTTGAAACAGCCTATTTTTCAGAAAATACAGTTGAAACTCTGTTAATCTCAAGAAATCTATAGCAGCAACACTAAAAGTTCAACACCAATTGCTCTGACCATACCTTCTCAATATTAAGTATCTCATGTGAATTCTGTGAAATTATTTTGCTTAGAATTTTGTCAGTTTGTTCCTTCTCCTGTCTGCCCATCCCTGATCCTTCTGCAACTGGCAGGAACTGGATAAAAGCAATGAAGTAATTAGAAATTCAATCTGAGGTTTAGGACAAATAATTTAACAAAGTTTGCATAGCCTCAGGTCAGTTTTGGAACCTTGCGATGTTTCCCTTGCATTTTAACAGGCTTTTCTCCAGGCAACTTCTTGTCAAATTTCCCACCACTAGCTGTTGCAGTTGCAGCAAGCCCTGCTACATTTCCTAATTCATCTTTGGTCACCTTCTTTGGAGCAGCCTGGCTTCCTGTTATAGGCAAAGCTGTGGCCGCTAGCTGAATGTGGCTGCAGATAAGTGTTTAGTTTGCAAATGCTACATAATGAAATATAAAAGATGGTTGCTATTCTGTTTTTAGTTGTCAATATTGGACAATAATACATAGTTCCACCACTCAGCTGAAAAGAAATGACCTAAAATCGTCAATAAAGTTTTAAACTTGTTATTCCCTGATCTAAAAGAAGAATTGTTAGAGAAAACAAGACAACCAAACCTGCTTCAGAGAATTTAACTGAAGTCAATTTGATTTTCAGTACAAAATAATGCTATCAAACTCTGTAAGAATAAAAAGCTAAAATCATAATTTAATTACTGTATCCATTCTAAATCAGTTGCCAGTCAAAGCTACAGAAGATTGGATATCACAACCTACAAAATTTTATGCTTATGGGATCACTAAGTTGGAAGCAGTAGAAAAACAGTCAAATTCCAAGTGAGAAAGAGAAGTGACAAAAGGGGAAAACCTTGGCAATGCACCAGCTTTTGCGGCTTGTTTCAAGTTTAGTAACCGATTTTTCTCTTGTTTTTCAACTCTTTTCTTCTTCTCTGATTTTCTCTTTGCAAAAGGATCCTCTCCTGGCTCTGACAAAAGCAAAACATGCAAGATTATTTTTCTAAAACTATTCATCAGTTACAAAAGAAGATTACTAGTAAAGTTTTATACTTTTCCAATAAATTGGCTCTGAAAGTAATATTCGCAATTTGAGTTTCTCTTGTACAAAAGTTTAGTTTGAGTTTCTCTGATATGAAAGTTTGATGTAGTATTACCATCTGTCATCTTGGCTTCAATAATGGGAATATCTTCATCGTCATTAACACGATCATACCCATAACGTCGTTTCCAAGTGCCAGTTTGTTCATCCCACACCACCTTGTCTTTCTTACGTTTCTTTATACCTGTGAGACACATCAACAAAACATAACCAAGCAACTGAGTTTTCAGTAATAGAAATCCAAATTCAGTCAAATCTTTGATATGACTACACTGATAACCCTTGTGTGTCCTTATCTAAACCCATATCTCAATTATATATAAAAGCCACTTGTAAGAATAAACTCTTCCAGAATCTACCTTTTTTAACACATCTAGGAATCAGATAATGATTCAAATAAACTACCTTTGGATTTCGCAAACAATTCCCATTTTGTTGGAGGTTTGGGCTTTGGCAACTGAAAGAATAGCATATTAAGCCAATAATTAACAACGATGAACACAAAGCAAAAAGTTTTTCCAGCAATCCACATATCTAATTAAGGAAAATGGTGAGGTAATAAAAACAAACAGAAAACTGCATTATTTAATATCTAACAGCTACATACACACCAGAAACAAAAGAAAAGATCACCGGAAAGAGAAACATTCAGCACGGCACTAGATTTTTTCACTATTTCGTTTGCTTCGACGAGATATAAGTTTAGCTATCAACTTGACAGAATTTTACAAGTAAAGGAAACATTCAGCACCGCCATTAGATTTTTTTCACTATTTCATTTACTTCGTCCTAGGGTGAGATATAACTTTAACTATCAACTTGACAGAATTTCACAAGAAAAAGAAACATTCAGCACGTCACAAGAGTTTTTCACTATTTTGTTTCCTTTGTCCTAGGATGAGATATAACTCTGGCTATCAACTTGACAGAAAATCACAGTCTAGTACCTGAACTTCTAATTATGTTAAGCACTTAAATCGAGAAAATAATGCAACTAAAGTCAAATTTGTTAATGACGACAAATCATTTACGACTTGGCAGCCCTAGTATAAAAATGTTTGTCTTCTATAATAGCTTTAGTGGGCTGCAATTAATGAAACAGTTATAAAAATATTGATCCTTAATTGTTATTACAGGTGCAAAATTATTACTACCAAAATTACAACTATCCCATTCACAAACAAATTTAACAGGGCTCAGAAAGTTCTTATTGTCTCCTTCTCCTATAATAGTTTAGTGGGCCACATTTATTAAAAAAGTAACAAAAAGTCCTCATTAATATTACAGCATGATCAAAAATTATAACTATCACATCCACAAACCAATACTTTCACCTAAGTTGGGGTAATTCACACAACAAGTTCTTCAACTTTAGGGTTTATAACACTAAAGCTACCGAACTTGAATTTGCAACACTAAAGCCACTGAACTTGAATAACTGTAAGTAAAAAGTCCACTTAATTAGCTTATATTGGCTCCTTCCGATAACTAACAACAAAAATATTCCTTTTAATTTCTCTGTCATAATCTAAGCTTAGTCAGCATTTAACTTTTCTAATCTCTATTTAAATGGTCAAAAAATTTTGACAAAGCGGCCTGACAACCTCGTCATTATGGGAGAAGCAAAGTACCAAGTAGATTTTAATTATGTCAAAAAATTAAAGAAAATCAAAATTGTTATCGGTTAACTGAAAGAAACTAATAAAAACTAGTTAATTAGACTTTTTAATTATAATAATTGAAATTAGGTGATTTTAGTATTACAAATTGAAATTTAGTAACTTTAATGTTACAAGGCATAAAGTTGAAGGACCTATTGTGCAAATTACCCCTTAAATTGTGATAATTTATAGTTATTAAAGTTGGGTGCAAGTACCAGTTTTTAAAAAAGTAAAGTTTACAGATTGAATTGATACATATACCATCAAGTAAATTTAGCAGGCTTAGAAAGTTTTTATTTCACATAACTTGAGATAATTAACAATTATTAGAGTTAAGTGTGTATGCCAATTTATAAAGAAGTTGGTATATGTTAAGGGATAAAATTGACACATTTTCCCCTTTATATACCATCAATGGGCTTAGACCAAAAGGGAAAACACTCCATAAGCTACAGGTTTAGGAAACAATTACGGCCAGCTCTGCTAAAGTTCATAAAAGCAATCAAGGTGCTATATTAAACAAATTACACATTACATATCACAACACCATTTTTTTACAAATTTTGTAAAGATTTGACTTGCATGAAGCTTGAAGCATCTCTTTCTTTTCCGTCATTTCTTCAATAACTTGTAGCTGACAAGGTAGTATACAAATAGTAAGGAAAAACTTACATGCTTCTCTCTAGGCAATTTCATTGTTGGGTGAGGCAACTTTACGAGAGGGCCATCTACACCTTCATTTGAAGGTAAGTTGAAAAGACTGGCTGCAACAGCTTGAACCAGCTCAGTACCCTTTCTAACACATTGTTCCACCAACTCCTCCCTGTGAAATAAAAAGATAGCCAAAGAAAAAGAATGACAACATGCTGCCCTCAAACTGAATCCACAACCTGCTATGATCACCAAAGTATTTTTCAAAATAATCCACTCACACACAAACATGGTACTGATAACCAATTTTGTCATCTGCCAATAGAGTTTTACTCAATCTTAATTACTAACACACTGATAGTCCCTATATATTATGATTTTAGAAGGAACGAATAGATCTTGTAAGACTTGCAAATAGCTATCAAAATGTCACTCCCACCACTCAAAAAGAAGATTTTAAAACCCAATTCTGCAGAATGAGTTACAATTCTGCCACAAGATGATGAATGCTTACTTTAACCTAAGCAAGTAGAAAGGGATTTGTTTTTTCTTTTTTCTATATGACTCAACACCCAAAAAAAAGAGGAAAAAAAATACAGGAACGAAAATTCATCTAATACCAAGAATGCCCAAATACAAACAAAATCAAACATCAAACACAAATAATTATTAGAACAAGAATAAAATGTGGAAGCCCCTGAAACACCAAAACATAATCAATGAAACAGAGGTATAGAAGACAAAAAAAAAACCTAGACATACAAGCAGAGAATTGCATAAAGAAAGAAAATAGAAGGAAGAAGAAGAACCTAGAAGAAGGGAGAGAAGAAAAACTGTGAAGAGGGTCAAAAGCCATGAGATGTCCAAGGTCCACCTGGTAATGATTTTCGGATGCCATTTGAAATCACTACTATGCTTCTATCTTCCACACCTTGTGCAGCGCAGTACCTAAAATATGCAACAACAACAAGATAATTTACGGGTTTGTTTCAGTAGAATTGTGCAAGCGGACGCTTCAGTTCAAAACCCAATGCTAAAAATTAAAACAAGTTAACCATGTGCAGTTAAGAGCATAACAAAATACAATAGCTTAAATATTTTAGACTTGAGCAATTTAAATTAGGAGCGTACACAGTTCCATCCAATTCGAGATTTACAAATCTCCGTACTGTATTAAAATTTCGGTACAATTTGATTCTTAAAAATTTCGGTACAATTCGGTACGGTTTCTATAATTTTCGGTACGGTTCAATTCGGTTCTTTTGGTACAAAACAATATAATACAGTATTTCGGATAATTTAATGTTTTTAAAAATTTGCAATATAAAAATGTATTTTTTTTCCTTTTAATAAAAGAAGCTAAATGAAAAAAAAAATGGTCTATTAAATTTATTTTTGTATACATCAAACATATAAAAAAAAGTATTGTGTTTAATAGTTTTTGAATCTCAATCTTCTACATTTTAAAATGGACATCTAACCATTGACCTAACCTCATTGAGCCTCAGTTAAATTAACTCATACAGTTATTTATTGGTTTGTACCTTAAGGGGAAAAAGCAAATTGCAAAGGATTTTATTAATATTTGAATTTTGTTTAGATGTAATATTTGAATTGTCCTTAGATGTACAACTTGATTTCCATGAATGGCTACTTCAAAAGTAGAAATGGCTATTGGCTAATCGAGGTCAATATCCAAAAGATACACATGAAATTATATTTTTTTTTTTTTCTAAATCCTGAATACTCCACGAGATTAGCAAAAGAACAAAAACTCAAAAATGACAGCTTCTCTTCCCATTCTCCTACACTGTCAAGGAAAACGCACTCAACCATTTCGTGTTACTACGAAAAATAAGAAATGAATTAAAACTCAGTGGCATTTCCCATTTAGCGACACAATACTCATATAAAACAAGTATCTGAAGGCAACAATAATAACACCACCCTCTAACTTGACTCGAGTTAGAAAATTTTCCTACTGCAACAGATAAAAAAGCCTGCTTGTTTTAATGGCTACAACAAATTACATTAACTCCTTTCTGAAATTAACTAATATAGACCAAAACATAAAATGCTAAAGGCAATAAACTGCTGAAGTCCAGCAGATTAAAGGTTAGCTCAGATAATTAATGGAAATGCCAGATATTGCTCCTCTACCAGCCAGAAAAGTAGAAGACCTTGAGTGTCAATCGAAAATTGCATCCCCCAAAACTTTGTTTCTATTATATGCGACTCATTTACTGTACATTACATTTGTCTAGCCATGATATAAGATCTGCTGATCTCATGCCAATTAATATTTGAGCCAACAAAGGTTTACACAGCAACAGAGTTAGATGAGACTATTCGAGTACTATATATTTTCTTAACATGGGTTAGATCATCAAAATGGGAAGAGCTTATATTATCATCAAAGACAGACATGGCAGACCCAATTTGCCCAAAACACTGAAACAGCACAGATTGAACCCAAATTCAATTCTTGACTCTTCTTCATTTTTCCACAGATACAGTGGGTACAGAATGATAAAGAAGACTTAAGTTTAAATTTCCAGGACTGTCCAAGTAACAGAACCCTATACCATCAAGATGACGCACAAGACGTGGCAAATGAAAACTCTCTTTGCTCTTTTTATCTTAATTTTAACCATCTCCGTCTTTGCTTTTCAGAAAAAGGCTAAACCAAACTCAGCAACCATTTTAAAGCAAATCTACAAAGTAAATTCTCAATGAATTACCTGGAGGGAATCGCCGGAGTTTGGTCGTTGAACAAGATGCAAGGGATTGTTTTGTGGGTTTTACTGTCACAGTGGGGGGGACCCGGCAAATGAAACAGAGCACCGGAGTTATTTCTTGGTCGGCGATGAGGTTGCTCTGATCGGTGGGCAATCCAAGGATGCGCCGACGTTGGGTGACGGAAAAATGAAGAAGAAAATTAGGTTTTGGAAGAGGAGAATGGCAGCGGCGGTACCTAGAAAAGTGAAATAAGACGCAAAATATGGGCAAAACCTAATTTACATGCCCTCTTTTCTTTATTTCTTTTTGGATAAACCCATTACCAGCCCAGTACTCTTTGCCAAAAATTATTTAAGCACCTAAACTATATAAATAACCAAATAAGCACTAATACTTAAAGTTTATGCAATAAATAAATATAAATTTTGATATGAACTAACAAATGTTATGCACGAAATAAAAAAGAAAGTGTGCCCATTTATAAGTGTTCACAACAGTAAAAAAAATCAAATATAATCTAATTCTTCAATCCCAATTCTCCCTCCTGTCTAAACGTCTTCTTCTTCGTTATTCTACCCCCATAAACAACTTCTTCTCTATTATTCTATCCCATATTAGATGTATTAACAAAATATAGTAATTTCAGATTCTATAGAAAGTGGGTGCTGAGAATTGAAGATAAATCACGGCATCGAAAATGTCTGTAAAATGAAATGATTAGTGTTGGAATAATTAGTTTGCAGAAGCATGGTGGCAAGTGAGCAAAAAAACCGATAGACTCGGTTAACCGAAAAAAAATTCGAAACCGAACCGATAGACTGGTTAACCGATTGTAATGGACTGGTTAATGGTTAGTGTTTTGAAAAAACCGATATTAATGGACTGGTTAATGATTTTTGACTCATATGACTGGTTAACCGAACCGAAATCGAATTTTTAGTTAATTTATTAATTTTTTAATAATTTATAACAATTTATCGTAATTAAATGTGATCATGTACTTTTTTTTCATTATACTAATTATTTTAAAGTTTTTAAGTTTTTTTCAATGTTATTAAAACCGGACCGGATATAAAACCGGCAAAGTTGAGAGTTCGTGGTTCGACCGGGTTCAACCGGGTTTTTTTTTATTTTTTAAAATATTATTAATTAGTATAATTGTTATAAATACTACTGTATAAACATTCAAACAAAAATAAAATCCATCAAAATATTTGACATATGCCACAAATATAGTAATAATAAGTTACAAAACACATTAAATATTCAAGTAATGTTAATCCTCCAAAAAAGGGGAAAAAACTATTAATTAAGATTATAATTTAATTGCATATCTGAATTATATTCTTGCACATACACACATTTGAGTTATTATTATTGCTACTTGTAAAAAAATATTATATAAATAATTCAAAATTTTATAATTAATAAAAAAATAAAAATGAAGCAGCCATCAACAAAAAAAAAATGCTCCAAAATCCATGAAACATTTAAAGCAGCAACCAATAGAAGAATCAGCAACCAATAGACAATAGTGGATTGAAAAATATAACTAAATACTTTTAAAGCATTTAATTGGTGCAAAAAGTGAATCCCAGCAAAGAGTACACACATGAAATTAATTAAGATGATATTATATTGAACGTTGAAACCCATTATGAGAAGAATTCTAAATTTTATTAGTTGGTTTTACATTCTTGGTTATTAAGTGAATATTTTCATATTTTTATTTCTATATTATGCAAATTGTCTACCAATTTTTTTGAATTTTTCTTCATCCAAGATAAGTGTTAATAACTAGTTTTGTTTGTCAATATTAGATTTATCTGAATAAAAAAAAAATTTGCTGATCAAATTAATAAAATAAAAGTTGGATTACTTCAAACAAAATCAAAGTTGGAGAATTTAATTTTGGGAAAATAAAAATCAAAAGCAAATGATTGAAAATTTAGTAGATTGAGATGCAGACATGGAATGCCTAAGGGGTGAATTTTTTCTTCTATCAATTTACATAATCTAGTCCTCCGGTTTTCAGTAATCACAATAATAGTGGGTATGTTGCTTTTGAATTTATCATAAATAAAATAACAAATATGAGAAAAACTCACCGATTGAAATGAAGAGAGCAGGCAGTGAGATGGTGAGACGAGTTGCAGTGGGCGGCGGCAAATAAAGAGAGGAAAATGAAGATAGCAGGTAGGTAAAGTGAAAAATTGAAAAGGCTGACCAACACCCTAATTTCCCCCTTTCTTTGTTTTTTTTTCTTTAAAAAACGGCAACGTTTATGAAATTTAGATTAAAACCCGGTTTTTTCTGGTTTTCCGGTTCTCCGGTTCAATCCGGTTTTTTCCATTCCGGTTTTTTGTAGTCAAACCAACCGATCGGACAGCCGGTTCGCGGTTAAACCGGTCGAACCGGCCGGTCCGGTCCGGTTTTAATAACATTGGTTTTTTTAATTGACTATTAGTAAGTATAATAATTTATTTAATTAAAAGTGATTATGGACCGGTTAATATATTTACTTATTAAATATTAATTTTTAAAAACAAATTTGCTTATATCCACCAAATATTTTTATTTTAACAACAATAATGTTATATTATAGTGAAAAAAATTTAATTTTTAAGTATCTTAAATATTTTAATTTTATTTATGAATACACTTATAATTATAGTGGTTAACCGAAAAAAATTGGGTAACCGATCTAAAAATTCGAAACCGATGGACTGGTTAACCGATGGTAATGGACTGATTAATGGACTGAAATTTCAAAAAATCGATATTAATGGACTGAGACTCATGGACCAGTTAACCGACCATGCTCACCCCTAGTGGTGGGTGTAATTTTTTCACTTGAATCGATGAAAAGATGTCTGAACAAGCGAATGAGTAATTTTGGTGCTGTTGAATAGAGTTAAAGATTTTGAGAAAAAAAAAAGACAAAATGAGGAAAAGAAGACGAAAAAAATATGTATTTTGGTTGGTTATTGTTATAATTTCGTTAGGAGTTTCTAACAGTGTGTTGATGGCTAAATTGGGTATATTATAAATTGTGGTTAAGCTTGAGCTTTGTAAGTGATAGTTTAATTAGTTAGAATTTAGTTATTCTTTGAAATCTTGTAATTGTAATCTTCGTATGCTAAGTTAATGGACTTTAATGTGTTCTGTAAAATGAAGTACTATGGCAGCTTTGTGAATTTGGTTTTTTCTCTTCAATCTGTTTTATGTAAAATGAAGCAATATGGCAGCATTATATTACATTAACCCGCTAGCAGATTAATGTAAAAGAAGCATTCTGAAAATTGAAAAAAAGTAATTCATTGATTGAAGTCTGCAAATACAAAAAGCCACAAAATTGGTAGATCATGTTCATAAAAAAACATCCACAAAATGTAGTCAAAATAGTACCAATAACACATATAACAAGTTAATAAGTATCAGTTTAACATCAAATCCTAATTCTCCACAGCAGGTGGATTAACAGATGAACTAATTGAAGCTTGATTAAGTGTTCTTTTTGCAGCTGCTGCATGACTTTGCTACTGAAATTGAGTTATTGTTACTGTATTTCTTGCATTTTTTGACCTCTATTTGCTGTATAACTAAAATCAATGTTCGTGTCATTTGCATTTTTCACAGATCTTCCAACATCCATAACTCTCTGTGTTGTTCTCCTTGGCTGCAAATAATTAAATATATAAATTTAGTGTTAATACGAAATGAAAAGTAAGAATAAACTGAGTAAACATGGACATTTTACATTTAGGATAGTAGTCCCTGTGTTCTCATCAATAAAGCAACCATGACCACATTCTCTTGGCTTTTTGTAGCCAATGAGTCCCCTCCCTCTAGTAGTTCTGCCCTTGAAGTTCCTCTCCCCCTAACTATGCTTGTATCTGATTTAGGATTATTCCTGAGTGAACTCCTGCCCGTTGATGAACCTCTATTACTTAATGAACATCTGTTGCTTGACGAACCTCTGTTGCTTGATTTACTCCTCCCTAATGCAGATGTATCATCACATAGTGAAGTCTGGTTACATTTCTGTGATCATGGGGCAGAATAAGGACCAGCATTCATTTCTTGAGCTGCTGTAGCAGAACTCTCTCCCCTGTCCATGTTGACATTCTACACAAAATAGATTTAAATTTATGAAAGATTGAATTTTCCAGATCTTAGGTTATGAATTAAGATTATTAAACTTATATGTTGTTGGCAACTTGATTTGTTATGACTAGCTCTTTTGCATTTAGAGCAATGTATTGTAGTTCCCCTTGTAGATAGCTTTCCATGTGTTTTAGAGCCAACCTCATCCTAGGAGTGAGCAAATTTCGGTTCAAACCGAAAAATCGAACCAAAGTGATCGAATTTTTTAATTTTATTCAGTTTTACGGTTTGGTTTCGGTTTTAAAAATAAGTTAATTTCGGTTCAGTTTGATTTTAAAATGCAAAAACCGAAAAAACCGAATTGACCGAATTTGTATTAATACATGCTAATTTTTTTCATTTTTTACAAAAATAAACTTTATTTTTGTATTTTTTAATTCAATATAAATGGGTTTAACTCAAATTAAATATATGCACATTTTTAATTTGAATTTTTTTATTTGAATTTTATGATTTGTAATTTTATATAATTTTTTGATAATTTTTTTAATTATAATTTTAAAATTTCGGTTTTATTGGTTAACCGAACCAAACCGACCGAAACATATCGGTTCGGTTATCACATAATTTCGGTTTGATTTCTTAAAATCTTGTAATTTCGTTTCAGTTATTGAACCGACCGTTGCACACCCCTACCTCATCCTTATCTTTCCTCCTACTCTTTTTTGGCCTACCTGGCATTGACTTAACTTGAGGTGGCTCAATTTGAGGGTTATTGGTTGGTTCCCACATCTTCATGTTCGAAATTGGTTGGATAACATATTAGTATGCCTTTAAGAAAGTATCCTTGTGATACCACTTGTCTACATGTTGTTCTGGATCCATTTCTAAGCGGTACATTGCACAAACAGCATGTGAACAGGGGATGCCTTTCAATTTTTAACTGTTACATGTACAACTTTGGGCTTTTAAATTCATTATATGGCAGTAGGGGCCATCAACTACTTCAAAACCTTGATCCCCATTCCAGGTCACTACACATTTCCTTGCTAAGTTTGCATTATCATCTAAAATTTTCCTAGACATTGGTGAGATGTCAGATATCCAAGTATTGACAAAGCTCCTCATTTGTATATGCCTATTCATTATCTTGTGCCTAATCTCTTCAAGCATAGAAATGATTGACTTATGTCTATGTACTAATATTCAATTGTTAAATGAATCACACATGTTATTGTCTACACTGTCACACTTAACATCCTTTCTAAAAAAAAACTCTACACCAATTTTTTTTTTGGGTAACCTAACAAATCCTCACATATCCCTACACCTAACTTATTTAAAACATCTAACTCATCTTTAAATCTCACTAGAAAAGTTGATTTAGCACACTTTTAAAATTGTCTCCTCCTCTTTTCACCTTTCCATTTTTGTTTCCAGTTAGCCCATACATATCTAGCACACATCCTGTGCTCAGATTCAGGTAACAATTCTTGTATACATGGCACTAGTCCCTGCCCAATTAAAAAAAAAATATCACATTATTATGATTGTTTATAATTATACGGTTGAAATTTAAAATAATTAAATGTATTTACCTTTTGCATGTCAGACATAATAGTAAGTCCATGTCCATTCCCCAACTGCAGATCATCAATGAGATACTGAAAAAACCAACTCTATGAATGTTTAGTCTTTGTGTCAATCACTACCCAAGTTATAGGGAACATTTGTTGATTTCCATTCTTCCCACAGGAAACTAATAACTGACCTTTACAAATCCCTTTTAAAAAGCATCCATCAAGACCTATGACTCTTCTACATCCCTTAAGCCAACCCCTTTCCAATGCATTAAAACACACATAAAAATATACAAATAAGTTCTTTCCTGGGTGTGTCTCCTCATCTGTTCTAATCCAACAAGAGGACCAAGGATTTGTATCCTTATCAGATCAGCATAGTCACCAAGTTTTGCAAATTCTTCTTTCCAATCACCCATGAACCTATTGATAATCATTGCATTTGCCCTTGAACACAGGGACCGACCCACATACAACCCCCACTTTTCCCTCATCAGATCTTGTATCTTCCAGATCTTAATATCTGGCTGTGAAAGTATCCCATCCTCAAATTTTATAGCTATGAAAGCAGCATTACACAATTTATTTGTATTCTTCTTAATGCACTTGTGTTCTGGATTATATGTCTTGACCTTGAAATCACCAAAATCTCCTTCCAGACTAGCAAATATCTCCCAATTACAGTTAATTGATTTACATCTAACCCTCACTCTATACCTTTCATTAGGCCTAACCTTTACAAAAACTCCATTATCTACTGCATAATCAGCAACTGCTTCTCTGAATTGAATAGCATTTTCAAATATCATTCCAAGTTGAAATACCGTGGAGCTGCATTTTGGATCAAAAAATAACTTGCTGCTCTTCTTTTTGCTATGCACATTGAATCTTGCTCTAGACCTGCACTCTAACTCATCTTGGCTATCATCACTCACGCATCAAAACTGTCAACATATTTCTCATCACCACCCAGTCTTTCTTCATATTTTTATGCTCTGTTGACACCTTTGCCTTCAAAACCCTTGTCAAATCCAGCTTCCCCTAATGGAATCTCTTGAGTGAAATTACACTCCCTTCTCTTTTTCTTATCTCTTTTCTCCTCCCTTGCAGTTTTCCTAAATCTTCTTAGTTCTTCATCCCCATCACTTGCAACTTCATCAGTATTATACTCTCCACTACTGCTACTCTCTGAAATTAATTATTCTTTATCACTAAAAGATGCTTCATCACTACACTCCCCTGCTTCATCCTCTCTCTCTTCCCTAATTATATCCACACCTTCTGCATTGGTTTCCCTATAAGCACTAGAAGCATTTACAATACCACCTTCGTTTGTGGTTGCCTTAGAAGGACCACTTGCATTTATATTTTCCCCCTCTACCTCTTTTGTCCCACTTACTTCCACATTGGATAACATATTTTCCACCACTTCGGGTTGACTCACACTATGCATTATGTATATATCCAAAATATCCCCATTATTAAAGTCCTTTACTAACTCCAATAATACTCTATCATTACCGAACATTTTAAATTTCCCTATTTTCATCTCTAAAAAATAGAAACCAACAACTTCTGTGCAACCTAATAACTTCGCATGTGCACCTAACTCCACAAGCGAAAACTTATCCTTTTCTATGTACCATTCTTCAACTGTGCCTTCACCCATGTGTTTCTCGTTTCCTACCCAGTTTCTAATAAAGGTACCCCCATGGTGAAATCTCACTTTCACCCAAACTATCGACATTGGAAATCAAATCCCTACATTTCAAAACTCATAACAGTTAAAACAATAAAATCCTTACATTCCAATACTCATAATAAAAGTCCTTATTTTAAGAACTAAATATCAAAAAAACCATTTGCACAGTATTTCAAAACTTACCTCTACTTTCTTGATTCCACTTCTCTAGTGCGATCCCAATATTTTCTTCCCGCTTCCTCTCTCAATGTGCTTCATATATATTCGACCGACCTCTCTCATCACTTGGCATTGAGGATTAACACTCAGATTTCAATAGATCTTAAACGATTTGCCCTTCATCCCTTCGAAAAGAACGATTTCAGTAAAAACAACAATTCTCCCTTTTCGTTTCCCTTAAATATCCTTTTAATTTATAATGACACGTGTTTAATTGTAACTGGTTGGTGATACACGTCAACGCATGTGTGCTTCACGCAATTTTCAGATTTCGATTAACTCCTAATCTATGTTTATTTGTTGCGTAAACTTTAAGTACGAGTGGTTATTTGGTCATTTATATAGTTTAGGTGCTCAAATGATTTTTGCTAACAAGTATAGGGGGCTGGTTATGGGTTTACCCTTTCTTTTTACTTTGACAATTTATTTTTAAAATTTATAAATTCTTTAAATTTAAATTTTAATTCCCTCTCAAAACTCAAAATAAAAAATATTTCTCCCTAAAAATTTTCAAATGTTAAACTTAATCCACTCTAAAAAATTTAAATTTTTTATTTTATTATATTTAAATGTAAGATTGAAATTTCATTATGTATAATAATTATATAATTATATTTTTAAATTATATATTCATACAAGTATTGTGATAAAAATAGATTGATATTATTTAAGTGACACTAAAAATAAATGAAATTAATTGGTTAAATGATTAATTATGTAATAAATTAATCAGTTGTATATAATTATATTATTAAAATACATTATAAATTACTCATATAGATATTGTGCCAAATATAAATAAGTAACATTAAAAGTAAATGAAATTAATTGGTAAAGTGATTATGTACTAAATTGCTTAATTGTATATAATTTAAACACAATATGAAAATTTGTAAATTCTCAAATTGTACCGTAACGTGTGCACCCCAAATTAAGTGACACTAAATGTAAATCAGATTAATTGGTAAGGTAATTATATACTTGTATAATTAGTTATATATATATATAGCTTTACCTAATTATATATAAAAAAATAGAGGATGGCTCTATGAATATGGTTAGGATTCATTCACATATATCATCATAGCTCAGTTATTAACTTATTACACTCAATTTCATTCCACATATATCATCTTAGCTCAATTATTAACTTTTTACACTCAATTTCATTGAATTTGACTCAACAGTTAAGAAATTGTTAATTACTACTATAGTCAATAGTTATAAGAGTGAATGTGAAATGCAAACATCTTTTATAGTACTAACTAGTAACTACTAAACTAATATTTAATTATGAAAAGGAGAGTGGGGAATGTTATGGTTGCAATTAATTACGTGGTAAATTAATATAATAATTGTATACAATTACATTATTACAATACATCTTCAATTACTTATATATAGATATTGTATGACTAATTTGGGTAGTGAGTCTTTATAATTGACCCATTTCGTACTAAATAACTCAACTACCTTAGCACCTCATTTTGGGTAGATCTTATTTTGGTTTTGTAATCTTAAAAATATCTTGGCCAAATATATAAATTGACACTTCAATTTGGTTTTGTTTTTCATTTTGACACACCAGTTAAGTAAATAATTCAATGAACACATGAACTCAAAAAAAAATCGTATATTTAAACCATTATGGAATCAAACGTACAGAAATGGAGGAGCGTTCATTTCAAACACTGCGACGTGTTAATATAATAAATAAAATATTGACACATGTAACACATTTACAGAGTTTTACTCTTTCCTCATTTTCTCTCTTTTCCCTTCCTCTCCTTGCCTGCCCTTTCGTTCTTGATCTCCGTATTTTGCAGTTCTTTATTTCTAGATTCAAATTGACGACGAAGAGCAAAATGGAGATCCGTGATGGAGTTGCGAGTCTAGATATAGCTGTTGCTACTCTAAAAGTTGAGGAGGTGTATAAGAAGAACCGAAGAAGAGGATATGATTATCAAGGTCCGATTAGAGTAAGCCCTAAACGGAGGTCACCGAATCCTGTAGTGCTCGATGGTGGCTCCTCCCCTAAACGGATTAAATGATTATCAGAGTAAAATGAGTTATTAGATCAGTTGGATTCAAAAAAAAAAAAATCTTATAAATTCTATCATTATTTGTTCTTTCAATTATTTAGTATTTTTTTGTTTTCTTTTTTTAGGAAAATTAGAACCAAGCCTGGCATAGGTTATTCTTGCTTATTTTCCTATCTCTCCTTATTTTCCTCTGTTTTTGTTCCGATTCTTGCTTCTCCTTATTTTCCTCTTGCTTTGTTGTTGATTATTACTTTGCTTCGCTTCTGGTGCTGAGAAAACTTTAGTCCTGATTTGGAATCAGTATTTAAATGTTATGTTGAGAAAGCTAATTGATTTTGAAGAGTATATCATGATTATGAGGATGTTAAGGTCGAGTACCAATGCATGTTTTGTACATAGAATTTTGATTTGGTTGAATTGTGCAATCATATTGATGATGAGCATTTTTTCGAAGCTAAGTCAAGGGCCAAGTCGTACATATTGATAACGATTGTAAAAATGTATGTAGTGTTCTTTTTATTTCTGTTTGAGAAGGAAACAGCTAAGCTGTGGAGAAGAAGAAAAACAAAAAGAAGAAGGAGAATGCACTGTGCCATGTTAAAATCTGGAGAAGTTATTGGAAAGAGAGCAACGAGTTTGTGACTGTGTTTTTCTTTACAGTTTCATGTCTGGTTTTGGGATTGTTCTTCTTCTTCTTGGTGGGTTTACTGTTGATCTGCAGTTGCTTTTGGGTTTGCTTTGATATGTTGTTGCTTTGATAAGTTGGTCACGCACTCTATTTTAAGTTAGAATCACGCATTGTGCCATGTCAGCAGATGCAATTTTGTGACAGAGAAAAAGAGGCAGCAGATCTAGATAGCTTGTAGATGCGATTTTTAAACAGAGAAAGAAGTAGATCCAATTTTTAAACAGAGAAAGAGAGGCAGCAGGTGCGATTTCTAGATAAGCAACAGAGAAGGAGAGGTAGCAGGTTCGATTTCTAGAGAGGGAACAGAGAGGGAGAGGCAGAAGATACGACTTAGAGATAGAGAGGGAGAGACAGCATATGCGATTTAGAGACGGTGAGCGAGTTACAAAGCACGATTTAGGGTTTTATATATATATATATATATATATATATATTAAAAAAAATTATATAAAATCGATCGGTTAATCGAAACCGACGATTTTTTGAAACTGAAATTCTTATAAACTACTAACCATTAATTATAAAAATCGGTTCGATTAACATATTTTACGAATTGATTTTGATTCGGTTTATCGATTAACCAAATTCATCGGGTTTTTTTCTCACTCATACCTTTTATTTTGATAATTTATTTTTTAAATATTTTTAAATTTATCAATTCTTTAAATTTAAATTTTAATTCCCTCTCAAAACTCAAAATAAAAAATATTTCCCCCTAAAAATTTTCAAATTTTAATCTTAATCTACTCTAAACAATTGAAATTTTTTATTTTATTATTTTTAAATGTACAACTAAAATTTTATTATGTGTAATAATTATATACAATTATATTTTTAAATTACATATTCATATAAATATTGTGATAAAAATAGATGGATATTAGTTAAGTGACACTAAATAAACGAAATTAATTGGTAAAGTGATTAATTATATAATAAATTACTCAATTGTATATATTTACATTATTAAAATACATTATCAATTACTCATATAAATATTGTACCAAATATAAATGAATGACACTAAAAATAAATGAAATTAATTGGCAAAGCGATTATGTACTAAATTGCTCAATTGTATATAATTTTAACACAATATGGAGATATGTAAATTCTCGAATTATACCGTATTGTGTGCAACTCTAATTGATTGACACTAAATGTAAATCAAATTAATTTATAAGGTAATTATATACTTATATAATTAGTTATATATATATATATATATATATATATATATATAGTCTTAGGTAATTATATATAGTCTTAGGTAATTTATTTTATTAATAATTAAAATATTCATTTTAATTTATTAACTAATTATTATTTTAATTTCGTGCATTAAAATATTTTATTATTGAAATCACTACTGTGCTTCTATCTTCCACACCTTGTGCAGCCCAGTACCTAAAACTTGCAGCAACAACAAGATAATTTACGGGTTTGTTTCAGTAGAATTGTGCAAGAGAACGCTTCAGTTCAAAACCTAATGCTAAAAATTAGGCCAAAGGTGCATTTTTCCCCCTTATCGTTTGCCAAAATAGGCAATTTTACCCTCAACGTTTATTTTGTTACAAATTTGTCCTTAACGTTTGTAAAATTAGAGATTTTTGCCTATACCGTTAGCGGTCAACTAACTTATTAACAGTCAAAATTACCGGTAATTGACGGCAAGAGTAAAAATCTCCTATTTTACAAACGTTAGGGCTAAATTTGCACGTTTGAAAAAACGTTACGGACAAAAATACACTTTTGGCACCCAAACGTTTGATCCACATGTTCAATAGATGTATGACACGTATCTCACTAACAGTTAACTAACGTATTAACGGTCAAAGTTAGCGGCAATTGACAGTAGGGGCAAAAATCTCCTATTTTACAAACGTTAAGGGTAAATTTGCCTCAAAATAAATGTTAGGGATAAATTTATCCATTTTGATAAACGACAGGGATAAAAATGTATCTTTAGCCTTAAAAATTAAAACAAGTTAACCATGTGCAGTTAAGGGCATAACAAAACATAATAGACTTGAGCAATTTGAAGTCCCACCCCTGAGCCGCTCCACAATATTTATTTTTTTAATTCCTGATTTTCAAAATTTCTCGACACTAAATTTTTTAGCTTCACACTTTAACCTATTTAGAGTTTCACCCCCCCTTGCACTCCCACTGGAACTAGTGTTGAGCTTGGGGCTCAAGTCTATTGTATTTCGCACTCTTTGCTATCAGTATAAATTTTCATTTATTTTTTCAATTCGGATCATATTGTAAATTTTTTGGATCGGATCACAATTCGAATCCTCCGAAATTCAAGATACAAAGTTAATAAAATATATATATATATATATATATATTGTAATGCTTTTATTTAAAGCTCTGATATATATTGAAATTACAATCATTAATCAAAGTATCAAACTCTTGTAATATGATAAAATTACTTGTATTTATTAATTTTCACCAGAATTAATTTGATATAAATAGAAAAATGTTAATAAATGATAATTAATAAAATTTTCTTATTATCCGAAATGATAATATATTTTATGAGGGTCGTACGATTCTCTTTTTAAAAATATATATCATTTGATTTCATTAGGGGTAAGAAATAGAAATATGCATGAATAGGGCACGGCATTCTAATCCATGACGGCATTATGAATTAGGTAAAATCGTGAGCTCACGGAGATTGAGTAAAAGTACAATTTGTGTACGGTCAAATAATTTATATAACTAATTAGTTGAAAGCTACTAGTCTTTTCTTTTCTTCGTACTTATCTTTCTTATTTTCTTTTTATTTTTATTTTTTATCTAGAAAAAAAAATATAATGTCTAATTATAAAAATATCATTAAAAAAATCAAACTCCAGTAACCGAATGATGGTTATATTTATCATTCTTTAATTTGAAGATTTATTGTCACATGAATAAATCCTGCAAAACAATATTTTTTTAATATTATGAGTAGAGGTATTCAAAAAAACCATTGCACCTGATTAATTGATAAATCAAATCAAAATCGATTCGAAAAATATGTTAATTAAACCGATTTTTATGGTTAATAGTTAGCATTTTAAAAAAATTAATATTAATAGATTAATTTTTTTGACTTATGGACTGATTAACCGAACCGATAACCGATATATGAATACTTTTATAATTTGTTAACTTTATTTCACTATTTCTTAATTTTTATTTCATTATTTTCATATTTAATTATTTATACTTCTTTAATTTTTATTTACTCTAAAATATATTTCAATTTCATTTTAATTTTGTTTAAAAAAATATTTTATTAATTGTTCAATATGTCCATACTTAACAATTCTTATTATTTCTTAATTTGTCAATTTTACATTAATAAAAATCAAAATTTATTCGAAAAGTTATTATATAGTTTATTAATTTTATTTCACTATTTCTTTCTTTTTATTACATTTTTTTATTCCATTATTTTCATATTTAATTATTTATACTCTTTTAATTTTTATTTACTTTAAAATATATTTCAATTTGATTTTAGTTTTTTTTTAAATATTTTATTAATTGTTCAATATGTTCATATTTAACAATTCTTATTATTTCTTGATTTGTCAATTTTTCATTAATAAAAATCAAAATTTATTCGAAAAGTTATATAACATTAATATATTAACTAAAATTTTCAATAATTTTCAAAAAAAACTAAAATTTTTAATATATGTGAAAATAATGTGTGTCAAGTTAAAAAAAATATAAATGAAAAGAGTTGCTAAGATTGAATAGATTTTATTTTAATAATTTTGTATTTTTTAAATATTTTTACTACACATTTTTTCATTATTCTAATTATTTCGAATTTTTTAAGTTTTTTTTTTAAATTGGCTATTAGTAAGTGTAATCGTTCATCTAAATAGGGTGATCGTAAACTGATTAATTTATTTACTTATTAAGTTTTAATTATTAAAAATAAAGTTTTTTTATGTCCACCAAATACTTTTATTTTAACAATAATGATGATATATTATAGTGGAGAAATTTTAATTTTTAAGTATATTGAATATTTTAATTTTATTTATGAATGTATCTTATAACTGTAGTGATTAACTAAAAAAATATTGGTTAATCAATTCAAAAAATCGAAAATCGATAAATTGGTTAATGGTTAGTATTTTTAAAAAATGGATATTAATGAACTGATTTTTTTGGCTCATAAACCAGTTAACCGGTCAATGAACACCTCTAAATTTATGAGTTCCAATTCATAATTTATCTTGTCACTTTTATAAGCGAAAATAAAATTGAAAAAATTTTCATTAAAATAGTTTATAGATGCAATTGCAACAATCTTTATTTGACTTTTCAACGCCTTTGTTCCAAATATGTCTGCACATGCATTTTTATGTGCTCTTTGGCATGAAATAAGGAAAAATAATGTCATTTTCATATTTAAAAATAATTGATTAATGAAAATTAAATCAATGGATTTCGGATCGTTGGATTCCTTCCAATTTTAAAATAGATAATTAAAAAAAAAAGGCCATGTGAATTAGGTAAAATTGTGAGGTGGGAGCAAGGCAGTAAAGTCAAAGAATTCTAAGATGTGTAGCTATTATTATTATTATTATTATTATTATTATTAGACCATTCATTCGGTATGCACTGCGGATTAGAGGTGAGAAAAAAAAATCGATGGATTTTGTTAATCGAAAAAAAAATTCGAAATCGAATCGATTGACTGATTAATCGATTGTAATGAACTGGTTAATGGTTAATATTTTAAAAAAACCGATATTAATGGACTGGTTAATGATTTTTTATTCATGTGACTGGTTAACCGAACCGAAACCGAATTTTTAGTTAATATATTAATTTTTTAATAATTTATAACAATTTATCCTAATTAAATGTGGTCATATACTTTTTTTCATTATACTAATTATTTTAAAATTTTTAATTTTTTTTAATTGATTATTAGTAAGTGTAACAATTTATCTAATTAAAAATAATTATGGACTAGTTAATATATTTACTTATTAAATATTAACTTTTAAAAACAAATTTGCTTATATCCACCAAATATTTTTATTTTAACAACAATAATGTTATATTATAGTGAAAAAATTTTAATTTTTAAGTATTTTGAACATTTTAATTTTATTTATGAATATATTTATAATTATAGTGGTTAACCGAAAAATGTTGGATAACCGATCCGAAAATCCGAAACCGATGAACTGGTTAATGGACTGAAATTTTAAAAAACCGATATTAATGCACTGAAACTAATGGACTGGTTAACTGAACATGCTCACCCCTACTGCGTATGGGATGACACCGTCGAACTCCAGGTTAATTAGTTTCCAATGTTACCGATATTCACTTTCATCTAAATGGATTAATAAAAAATTTATCTTCCCTATCTTCGTAACGTTTATCTTCTTTACCATACGTGGAATTCATAATGTTGTATAGATTGCTTAAAAATCCTAAATAATAAAATTGATTCATTCAAAACACTTAGTTACCCCGTATGAGTAAATCGCATTAAATATTGGCCCAATCCTCCTGTTAATTTATCGAAAATACAAAAAGACGTCCACCCTTCTACACATGCATGCTTGCTGCAAAAGTCCATTCAACTGTGACTCCCACTATCAATTGCAAGAATAGAAACACAGATATCTTACCCTAGACTCATCTCCTCGTTCTGATTTCAAACATTTGATGAATCCGAAAACGACAACACGGATTTTTCCTTTTCATGATTGCAAGTTCCATGTCTATTCCTCCATGGATGATAAAAAGGCTGGCCTGCTCACATTTCACAGACCATGGCCGATACTTGGCCTATTCTTTATTAACCATGGCATTTTCAGTCCCTATTATGCCGTTTTCCATTAAAAAATTATAACTTAGTCAATGGGTGGGATTAACGAAATTTACATCATATGGTGCATACTGCAACACACCGAATGAATGCTCTTATTATTATGTTAAAGATAGTCAAGTGGTTCCTTTAACAAGTACTTTTTCTTAATGAATTTAGAATGGTGTTTACGGCCATTGCCACACAGTGATAAGTACTGTTCTCATATTATAATCACAAGGACAGATACATCCGTCACCAGTCATTATCACCTCAACAAGCGACCGTCGTATTATGAATATGATAAGGCAGCCAAGAAAATCTAAATTATTTTATTTTCATTTTTGCATCCTAAACATTAAAATAATGCAACACAGAAGTCAAATTTGTTTGCATTTGGGTACCTACAAATTGCAATTCCATGTTGTCTTGCCTTTTATTTAAGATACAATACAATACTTATATAATGTATCATCTCAAATTTATGGATTTTTCGGAAGCTAATCAATTAAATTAGATATTACAAAAGTTAATTTTTGAATAATTGGACAAAATTGTTTAATTTCTAACATCTTTTAGCTTAGCCATAGTTCAGTTATTTTCATCATTAAATTAATTATAAGCTGTCATTAATAATAATAATAATAATAATAAACCTAAAATTTTATCTAGAAATCAATTCTTAATATTACCAACCACTTCAGTTTATCCACACATACGAACGAAATCTAATAAAATCAAAGCTTCTGAACTGTTACCCATTGACTGATGACATTTCTACGTTAGAGATCAAAATCCAAAATCAATTAATTACAAAATAATTCACAACTTTTTGTACTTATTTTTTAATTTATTTTTCAAACTAAAAAAATAATTGCAATTTAACATCAATCTTTAGTTATATTTCAAAACAGCAACCCTACTAAAAATCTCATCCAAAATTAACAGAATATTTAAGAATATTTTGTGGATTCCACATAATATTATGATAGTTAAGGATGGATATTTGGAATAAATTTTCTAATTTGAAATATAACTAAATATTGAGTTTGATTTTCGATTGTATTTCTTTGTTTTTTAATTATGTAAACCTTTATTTTAGTTTTGTTAAAAGATGTGCGAATCGGTTAACTTACGATCACTAGCAACAGCTTCTGTTTTTATGTCAGATCTTATATTTTGGGATGTAATTTCTCCTTTTTGTATTTTTTCAACGCTTATAGCTTATCTTATTTCTCAATAATACAATTTGTTTTGTTTATTAAAAAAAACAAATATTGAGTGCTAAATTGTAAGTAAAAATTTACGGTTTGAGAGTTAAATTGAAAAGTGAATGAAATTTTAGGTATAAATTTATAATTAATCCAACCTTCTTTTGATTTGATTTCTGAAATTAAAAAATAATTATTGGACAGGAGAGAAGAGAAATAGGACAAAAATAATATAATTAAAATATAAAGCATAGCCGGTGAAAGTGGTTGTTTCAAATGCTGATATAATAAACCGTACCACAAGGACAATCCATGTGATCGCTAGGAAGATGCTGTGAAGCTTCTTCATCGGCTCAAACGATAGCAATTTTTAATTCCAGGAATTAATCTTTCATTAAAGTATAATACTAATTAAATTTTAATTAATCACAAGGTCAACTTCTATATTTTATTCCTTTATTTTTCCTATTGTTAATTTTTGTTTGACTTCTCAACTTCTTTTCACCTCTGTACCTGCCTTACAACGATAATATTTAATCATGTGATTTGAGCACTAAATAGATATTCTCCTCCTTATTTGGAGTCAATAAATAAATATCTAAAGTGAGGAAAATAAAAACAAAATTAGGGAATTACTTGAAATGAAATCAAAGATTCAAATGGATTTCTTACAACTTCAGCTAATTCTTATGGAAAAATTAAAAAAAAAAATATACATACCCGGTCTATAAATTTTCCAACTATGCCTTTAAACACTTTATTATAATTAACGTGCCATAAATATTTTTATCACCCATGTCTAGCTAAATCTAGATTTGCATTGATGGTTGCTCAGCAAATCCAAGAGTCTGCAAACTATTTTTTTTTTAAAAAAAATTGAGCAATTAATACTTGACAATTTAAATTATTTGTCAATAAATTAATTAGTATATTTTATATAAAACCCTATTGTGTAACAATTTGATGCACGTGCATAGTATCACTTATCACGGCAGCTAGCAGAAAACACATAAATCCCACGTTGATCTTATAAACATACTGGAAAGTCGTAATTTCTCAATCAAAATCTCATAGGATTAAAAAATGATTTTACCATTTCAGATTAAATTTTCGTTCATTAATAAGAAAAAAAAAAGGACTAATTTGCAATGCGTTTTACATTACCACGATGTTTTTTCTCTAAAAAATAAAAAATTAGTAAAACATCGTTGCTCTTAAATAACAATTTATAACTATCAACAATTCTGATCAATTAAAAAATAAAATTCTACGTATTTTCAGCAAATATAGACTTCGATAATCAAGTCATTTATATGGCTTATAGCATACTTGATATGGATGAAGATCACTGTATAGTGTTTGACTATATTATATTAAATGTACTGGATCATTAATACTAGGTAATGGCTAATTATTAATAGTATAATCTCAATTTATTATTGCCATTTACTTCATTCGTTTTTAAATAACAGTCATTTTTTTCATTTTTACAAAAATTAAAAAGTATTAATTAAACTTAAATTTAAGATAAAATTGAATGTTTCAATATACAAATTTAAATCTAATTGGTTAACTTGTATTAGAAAAAAAAATTAAATTGAAAAAAAGAAATTAAATTGTATTGCAAATCTAAAAATGACAGATAAATGTAATTTAGATTTTTTTTAAAAGTGACGGATAATAAGAAACTGAGAGAGTACTATACTAGTAATATTAAGACAAAAGTTTAAAATTTGTCCGAGTCCGAGATCTAAGACGGTTGGATTATCAACTAAATAAATAAATAGATCTAATTTTAGTGAAAACGTATCAATAAATTAAAAGTATATAATTACGTTTGACCATTAACGAATTTCTCAGGAATATCCCAATCATATTTTTTAAATATTTCTACAAGAGAAATTATAATGCCTAATGTGTCCACAATTCTATAAATACCAGACCACGCAACTCACTTGCCTGCAACAACAATCTTCCCTTCATAACTTTGTCAGTTAGTATAAAAAAAAATGGCAGGTCATGAACAAGAAGGTGGTTCCATAGGAACTTCACTTCATGGAGTTACAGGCAGAGAACAAACCTTTGCTTTCTCAGTTGAAGAAAGCAGCAACAACCCAAATGAAAATCCCAAATTCTCATTACCAGTTGATTCAGAACACAGAGCAAAAGTTTTCAAACCATTTTCCTTTTCAAAGCCACATATGAGAGCTTTCCACTTAGCTTGGACATCATTTTTCACAAGTTTCATTTCCACATTTGCAGCTGCTCCTTTAGTTCCCATTATCAGGGACAATCTTAATTTAACCAAAACAGATGTTGGAAATGCAGGTGTGGCTTCTGTTTCAGGTAGTATTCTATCTAGGCTTGTAATGGGTGCAGTTTGTGACCTTATTGGACCAAGATATGGGACAGCATTTCTATTAATGTTGTCTGCTCCAGCTGTTTTTTGTATGTCTTTTGTGTCAGATGCAAAAGGGTACTTAATAGTTAGATTTATGATTGGGTTTTGTTTGGCTACTTTTGTTTCTTGCCAATATTGGGTTACAACCATGTTTAATGGTAAAATAATTGGGCTTGTCAATGGGTGTGCTGGTGGGTGGGGAGATATGGGTGGAGGAGTTACTCAATTGTTAATGCCTTTAGTTTTTCATGTAATTAAACTTTGTGGTGCAACTCCTTTTACTGCTTGGAGAATTGCTTTTTTTGTGCCTGGTTGTTTCCATGTGATTGTGGGAATTTTGGTTCTTACACTTGGCCAAGATTTGCCTGATGGAAACCTCAGTGCTTTGCAGAAGAAAGGTGATGTTGCTAAAGATAAATTCTCCAAGGTAAATTTCATGCTCTTAATTTTTCTCTCCAATTAGTGTTATTTAAAGCTTGAATTTTATCAGATAATTAATATAATTGTAATCTTTTCAGGTTGTCAAGTACGCTATCACAAACTACAGAACTTGGGTCTTTTTCTTGCTTTATGGATTCTCCATGGGCATTCAGTTGACTACCAATAATATCATCACTGAATATTTCTATGATAGGTTGGTTCTTCTTATGATTTCCTCAAATTAACTCCATTTATATATTTATTCATGTAGTAAGTCAACAGTGTATGATTCCTTTTAACTTCCAATGAGAAGAATTGCGAGTTCTCCATAAAAAAGATTATGACGGTCAAATTAATATATAAAAATAGAAATAGTAAAATTAATTTGACTATATAAAGTTATATTGTACCTATTAGAGTTGAAAAGAGATTTTATATAATATTTGAACATGTCTATCAATTATGATTAACTTTCTTAATGTTGGTAACGTTAAGACATGAACTTGAATTCTATTCAAGTTTAAGTTCAGTTTGTTACTTGTAATTTGTTATTTTTGATATAATTAAGTAGAGTTAGATTTATTTGGTTTATAATTTTCCTATAAAACTCGTACCTAATATATCATTATTCATAAAATGAGATAATGATTTATTATTATGTGACCAAACTAACTAATTTCTTTTTTACGCAGATTCAACCTGAAGCTGCACACAGCAGGAGTTATAGCAGCTAGCTTTGGCTTGACGAACATAGTAGCCCGGCCAATGGGCGGATTTGCATCAGATTTAACAGCTAGAAGGTTTGGAATGAGAGGAAGGCTATGGGTTCTTTGGATATTACAAACCCTCGGAGCTGTTTTTTGCATATGGCTGGGGCAAGCCACTTCACTTCCTCTTGCAATTCTAGCAATGATATTATCTTCCATCAATATTCAAGCTGCTTGTGGAGCTACTTATGGGATCATCCCTTTCGTTTCCCGGCGATCTTTAGGCATATTATCCGGCCTCACTGGTGCCGGAGGAAATTTCGGGTCGGGTCTGAATCAATTAGTCTTTTTCTCAAGCTCAAGATTCTCAACAGCTACAGGCTTATCTTTGATGGGTATTTTGGCAGCTATTTGTACTCTTCCTGTGGCTTTCATTCATTTCCCACAATGGGGGAGTATGTTTTTTCCTCCGTCCAAAAACCCCGCGAAATCCTGCGAAGAGTACTATTACATGGCGGAGTGGACGGAGGAGGAGAAGCTGAAGGGTATCCATGAAGGAAGTGTCAAGTTCGCCGAGAATAGCCGGTCAGAGAGAGGCCGCCGGACCACCCTTGTTCCGGCAGCAACTCCACCTAATGCTACACCAGTAATTAATAATTTTGTTTAATGAATTAGTATACATGAAGCATATGCCATATGATTCATGTTAATTTGGGAGATCCAAATATTATGGAATAAATTAAGATATTCGTACGTGTACGATTTTATTTTATAGTCTCTTTTCGATCTTTGTAGTAATTTATATTAACTTGGTCAATGTATATATATGAATGAGGTGTAACGTATATCAACTTGTCAAACTTTTCTAAAATAATTAAGTTTTGGGGTTGATTTCACTAACGGTCACTCAACTTATCACTTATCGCGCAAAAGTAACCGACTTTTTTTTTCTTACTTAAATGTCACTGAACTTTTAACATTTTTGCAAAAAAGTCATGTTGACCGGAATCCAGTGAGAACTATCGCCGGATTGATGACATGGCATGCCATGTCAGAAACTACATGTCGTTTAACAATATTTCTAACAAATGCTACATCTAAATCAATTTTACTCACGGTCACTAAACTTATCATTTATCGTGCAAAAGTAACCAATTTTCTTTTTTTTCAACTTAAATGTTACTGAACTTCTAATATTTTTGCAAAAAAGTCATATATTTACTATTCGTTGCCACGTGTCATATGCCATATCATCAATCCGACAAGAGTTCTCGCCGGATTCCGGTCAACATGACTTTTTTGAAAAAATTTTAGACGTTCAGTGACATTTAAAATAGAAAAAAAAAATCGGTTACTTTTGTGTGATAAGTGATAAGTTGAGTGACAATAAGTGAAATTGCCCCTTAAGTTTTCCATGGTTGACACGTTACATTAATTTATCTTTATTTTATAATTTAAATAAATTTATACGGTTATCAGAGGAGTCTTTTTTATTTATTTATCTCAATAAAGGATATAATCAGTTTTTGCAAAACGTTTCGAGATTCAGATAATTACAAATGATACAATTAGTAAATATATTTTTCTTTCTAAATCTGTTAAAATTAAATAATATAATTATTTAAATTGGACTTATTGTGAACTAATTAACCTAATTATATGGTATATTTATATTTATCTAGAAAAAATTAAAATCATTTCTTTGCATTTATATATATATATATAATATTTTTTATGAGAGTTGAGATGTGTCATCAAATAAATGGCGAAAGTTGAAAACATGTGCTTTCCAAGTCTTTTTCATTGAACTTCTGCTATAGCAAGTAAGAATAAGATTTTTTTTTTCTCTCTCAAAAAAAAAAGACTTTTAAAAAAATATATATATTATCTGCATTGAAAACAATGTGTATCTCACTAAAATGAACTTTAATACTCTTTTCACCATACGCATATGGGTTGAAAATGAAATGGGCCAGCAGCTTTCAATTCAGTTCATCAAATTAATATTATTTATTTTGTGGAAAAAGGTTGTATGTCTGTCTAAATGTTTTATTAGAATACTTGATTTGCTTCAATACTTTTTAGATTCGATTTATATTTTTTAAAAGCCCGATTTTGTATTTGAGGTAATTTGACCCTAAATGTATAGTTGCAAATTGCCTATAATTTAGCCATTCAAAAATGTATCGTATGATGTGTACTGTTCGATTATATATATATATATTTATTAATTAAATTGTATGTATCATGAAGCACACTGTTACAGGTCACACAAGATTAACACCCCCCAACTTAAACATTAGTGGCTTGCCAACCAAATGTTGGAAATTGACAAAAAGGAAATCATTTTAAAATACAAGCTCTGACTTTGGCCGTACAAGCGTACTGGAAATAAATATACACAAAAACTATGGGACGTTGGAAGAACGTACGGTTCATGACAAACGTGTACACCAAAAATAAATTTTATTGATTTTTTTATAATAAGAATTTTTATGTATATTTAATTTATCATACAGATTCGTTGATCCCTTATTAAATTGGCTTCTATTAATTAGTTTAGTTATATAATTATGCTCATTTCATCACTAATACAGTTTCTCTATCTCTCAATACAATGGCTTAAAAATAATGTAATTTGAATTCGGAATTTTTCGATACATTGAAATTAAATGCTGTAATTTAAACCTAAAACCATCAAATTAATTGATTCGGTTCTTAATCAATAGCCCGCTGAATCAAAGCTTACTAGTAAAACCATTTCAATTTAATTGATTCGGTTCGGCTTTAAGTTAAAATGGAATCACGCTCACCCCTATCAATTGCATCCAACAATAGCCAACATAGTTGATTAATTGTTATGTGATCTTTACTTAACTGAAGTAAGAAGTACAATGTTAAATACATTTGATATGAATGTGCATAACAGCTAATCGCTTGACAATTGACAGATATAACTCAGGGAACACTGCAATGAGATCTACAATTTCACCAAAACTATATACAGTAATCATCCATAGAACTGTTATACAACAAAGAACTCACCATAACTTAAGCACTGAAACAGCCTACAGCAAAAATCTCAAAAGAGATTATCAGAGAAAAACTAGAAGCTCAACTTTCCACTTCCACCGCATGTACTACATGATCGCGCAGAAGAGCACTTTGTGCAGTAACTCCACTTCTTCGGTAGCCTGAAAACATTTAAGATCATTGAATCAGTTCAAGCAAAAGGGAAGCTTGCAGCAAGGGTGAATCTGTGCATGGTGTGGGAGAGGGAGACTTAAAAATGTACGCTGCTGTATATCGTGTAGCCATATTCTTCGCATTCAATCTTGCTCGCTCAGCACTTCCTTCGGATAGTTTCTTGAGCACGAATCCTTCACCCTTACACTCGGAACATATACCGGAACCACCACAATCTTCGCATATTTTAAGTTCAATCTGCATTTTGATATAGGCATTGGAAAATGCTAAGCAATTTATGTAATTTTAAGTAAAATATGTACCTCAGTTGTCTCAGAAGCTTTGGTTCTTCGAACAAGAAAAGTAGCAGCTGCACCCACAACCGTGGCAGCAATTGCCACAGAAGCAGCTGTTTCCGGTAGAGCGGACAATACTGTGAATGTTTTCCTTTGCTGTTTTTGTGTTTTCACATCGCTGGAAGACCTAACAATTGGATTCAGTGCTTTAAGTACTTCAGGCTTGGACACCCTAATTACTTCACAACATTAGAAGTTAGAAAGTTCACAAGCACTAACAATTCAAAATTTATGCGTTTTCTATTTCAAGGTACCTAATATTATTCCTACAAATTGCACTTTGAATGTAGTTTAACACTAAATCAAAATTGTATTAAAACATTGTCCCAAGACTAACTGGGTTCTTGCTACACAGAAATGGCATATACATCATTTTAAGAGCATGCTGCCTTTTTCTCATAGTACGGCAGATCCCTTTTAGCATTTCCTTGCTCATAAGAAAATTTTAAATAAATAAATAAAACTACCAATTCAGGACTAGTGATAGGGCTTTGCTTGTGGTATTGGCACCCTCTTAACGTAAAACAAATCCAGAAACAGGCAAATCATTCAAAATTTATATAAAAGAACATGAGCTCTGAGAATGGGAGTGGAATAAAATCTGAATTATCACAAAATTCAAAGTTACATGCAGCCTCAATGGAGTTAACAACTTATGACACCAAATCTAGATAAGGTAATGAACTAATTCGTGAGGCAAATGCCAAAGAGATAAATTGTATATACATAAAAGGCTATACAAGAATATCTCATGACATATACATAGAATCCACTACAAGAATATTTCTGGGGAATTACATATTGAAAGAAGCAACTGAAGCATTGAGGATAATAAATTGTGTATACATAAAAGGCTTCAAGGTTTTACAAGTTCGATTCCACAAATTGCGATGCACGCATCAGAAATATACATCAAATAAATCACCGAGACAAGGTCGTATCTGAGGAGCTAGACAACCCCTAGTACATGTTCTAGCCTAGTTGTCGAATGACATTCAGATCGAAGGGTGTCAAGCTGCACAAACTTTCAGCCCTTAATTAAAGAGCTACGGTTAAATTTCCTAAGCAGTTTTAAGTTAGTATTGCCGAACTTGCAAGTAAGGTTCTATGTTTAGCCTATTTCAGCAGACCTCGAAGAAAAACCTTATGGAGAGTTTTCTATATCTCAGAAATTATATGCAAACAACAATTCCCTGATTCATTCATATTTCATAATAATATCAAAGAAAATTAGAAATAAGAAATCACTAAAAACAGCACAAAATTGGAAAGTGTTTGGACAGAGTATTCTGTCTGATGAATTACAAAGCTTCAATGAATCCGTAAACAAAAACCCATTTCTAATTGGTTTAACAAGCCATAATAATCCTTATCTCAATTAAAACTACAATTTTAACCAAAACACCCATTTCTAATTGATCAAGAAGACACAAATCACATCAAGAATTATCCATAAAAACCTCAAAGTTCCAATCTTTAACAGACATTTACCATTGATTTTCTCATAACTATATCACAAAACTCAACTACCTCAAGTAAGTAGCAGTAATTTACATGAAATGCATTGAATAATTAAGAGGAGAAAAAGAGATTTGAGCTTTGTAACTTACTTTTAGGAAAGGAAGGAAATGATAAGGCGGAGATTGTAAGCTCCATTTTTTTTTCTCCAATTTGAGCGTTTGTCCTGTGTTTTTAGCAACAGGAACAACTATCTTGCCAGTTTCTCAATTTCTCTTATCTTGGCTCGCACTCGCAGTCTCATGTTTATTTTCCATTATTGCACTTAATGTTTCAAAATATTTTCAGAATTGCTATTTGGTTTATAATTTTATGGCCCATGTGTTTTGGACCAAAACCCAAACTACGGCCCACTTCAAATGACCCAGCCTGGAAATAATTGGATCAAAAATCTCTTTCGATCCGACCCGATTGCATTTTGGGCCTAACTCGAATACAAACTTTCTTAATTTAAAAAAAGGAAAAATGTATTATTTTATCCTTTAACTTGTTTGAAATAAGATTATATGCTCATGTCGTTTTTTTTTTTAGCAAAAATACCATTCAATTTACAAAATTCGGACAAAATTGACCCTCCATTTATCTGAAGTTAATTCGGGTGTTAACGGTACTAACGTGGCATTTACACGTGATAAAATATGACAAATCAGTGCCATGTGTATTTTAATTCAAAATAGAAAAAGGTACTAAAATGTCTCTGCAGGGTACTAAAATCTCCCTATAGTTAATTTTGTAACAAAAATGCCCCTAATATTAATAAAAAGATACTAAAATACCCTAATATTATAATATTAGATAATATATTAAATTTATATTTATTAGATATTTAAACTAAATTAAATACTGTTACTTAGTTAAAATATTTTAATTGATAGATCCTAAAATTTAGTAAAAAACGAGACCGTTTATAACAGTTGAGTTTTGACCGATCGGATGGGCTTGTGCTTTGTATATGCAAAAGAGTGTGCTCCGTCGGACTGGACGTAAATACTGCGAATCTTAAGTTTGAAACTTTCTAGAGAGAGAGTGGTGAGAGAATGTCTCATATTGTGTTATTTGGGTGTAAAATGACATGGTATTTATATTGACGAGAAGTCCACTTGAGTGTTCTACTCCGATGTCAGAGGAGATAGGCAAGTAGCGTGTATCAGTGAAATGTTGGAGGAAGTGCTCCGCCAATCCGATCGAACAGCTCGTTGGCCTCATCTCCTTGGTTCCCGTGTGTGTCCGTGCGTTCACGCGCTTCTAAAACTCTCAGCCCATGCTCTTTGTGGGGTCTTGAGTTGAGCTTGACTTCGGCCCAAAAGATAAATAATAATTTGGGTATTATTATTAATTAATAAATATTTATGTTTGTAAAAAAATATAAATTAAATTAAATTTAAAAAAATATAAAAATGATCAGGGGTATTTTAGTATATTTTTTATTAACATTAGGTGCATTTTTATTTCAAAATTAATTATAAGGGTATTTTAGTACCCTAAAAACAACTTAAGAGGCATTTTAGCATTTTATTACCTTTGTCTATTTTGGATTAAAATACACGTGGCTCTGACGTGACATATTTTGCCATGTGTTAATAACACGTCAGTGCCGTTAATATCCGAATTAACTAGAGCTAAATGGAAGGGTAAATTTGTCCGAATTTTGTAAGTTGAAGGGTATTTTTGCTTTAAAAAACGACAGGACATACAAGTTTATTTTAAACAAATTGAGGGGCATACCTTTTCCCTATAAAAAAAATGCAAAATACATCTTGTGGTCCTTGAAATTTTTAAATTTTGACCAGCGATTATATAAAATTAAATTAGGGACGAGAATAACTCTACTTAACCCTAATAAGACAAATTATGTTAGTTAATAAACGAGTTTGGATAGTTATTTTACTACCCATGACAGGTACAGTTAGGATTCAAATTTAACTTTTTGGGTATCCCGTTACTTGAACTCAAATATAAAATGAGTAATTTTCTAATGGATATTGATGTTTATTATGATTGTATTTAATTTGATTTATCTTTATATCTGAATTTAATTTGAGTTATCTCAATGTTTATGGATGTATTTTGATTATAAATTTTTTATTTGTATTATTTTTTATTTATTTTTGGAAGAATTATTAATTAACGGATATCAAATAGTATATGAATATTAGTAATCAAATTTGATATAGGTATGGGTAGTATAATATCAATTTTAAATGGATACAGATAGAGTTTCAGTATATTAATTAATAAACAGGTTCTGATATAAAAATGATAATTTTCGCAATCTCTTAGCTGTTGCAAACCCAAATTGAATAATCGAATATATATATTGCAAACATATTTGATTCATGTGAAAAAGCGGGACTAGAAAAAATAATAATAATTATTACAAAAATCTTATAATTTATCATCTAAATTTTAATTAAATTTTCAATATATAAAATCGAATAAATTGACCACAAAGTTTTTATGACAATTTCAATTTAAGTCGTATAAAACTTCATTTATTTAAAATTAACGAAATTTTAAATTGGCAATATTTTGTGCAGCATAATGTATGAAGGTACTATTAAGCTATGTTTGTAAAATAAAATTACTTTTACCAAAGTGAATTGATTTATAAGTGATCATATAAATCCATGTAAGTTTTTTTTTTATTTTGATTTTTTTTAACTGAATTCAGATTATAAATATTTGTTGCACTCGTAGGTTGTTGGAAAATTGTGATAGATGGTTTAGAAATTGGAGGTCAGAAGCAATAATGAGATGATGGGAGTCACGTGTTGAAGCTAAGAGTAAGAGCAAAAACAGTTGAATTGTAGTAAATGCAAACTTCCTTGTCGGTTAATGCCAGGTATATTCAATTTAGGGTTAGCAAAATTCGGTTAAAACCTAAAAACCGACCGATATTTTTATTTCGGTTCAGTTATTCGGTTTCGGTTTTAAATTTATAGGTAAATCGGTTATTTCGGTTCGGTTCGATTTTGAAAGGCAAAAATCGAAGAAAAATCGAACCGATCGAAATTTTAAATTTATATATTATTTTATCCAATTTTTACATAAAAAAATTATTTTTGTATTTTTTTATCAATTTAAGGGGCTTGAACTTAAATTATATATGTATATTTTTCAATTTTTTGTTTTTTAATTTTAGTTTTATGATTTATAATTTTGTATAATTTTTTAGATAATTTTTTTAATTATAATTTTGGATTTTCGGTTTTTTGGTTAACCGAATCAAACCGACAGAAAATTTTGGTTCGATTTTAATTCGATTTTCATATAGTTTCGGTTCGGTTCGGTTTAGTTTATATAAATTACAATATTTCGATTTTCGGTTCGGTTCGATTATTGAACCGAACCGACCGTTGCACACCCCTAGTGTTTATTCATCGTGCCTTCTTATATCTTGGGAACCATCCCTATTTAATATTTATATTATCAACCTAATTTTATTGTCATTTATTATGTGGGTTTTACATTTTTCATTTTTTTTGATTATATTGAAGAGGTACAATCTCTAATTATAATTCTAAATATTATTAAAAAAAATTAAATTTAAAATCTTTTACATTTTAAATCGAATATTAGGTGCCAAAATAATTCCAGATAATTTATATTTTTTAAATTTTTATTATTTTATATTTACTATCCCTCCTTCTATCTCACTTTTAAGTGTGGCTTTTTCTATCAATTTAAAAAAAGTGTGGCTCTTAATTTTTTATATTAGTTAAAAAAATTAATCATCATCAATTTTATAAAATATTATAATTTATTAAAATATTTTTTATCAATTATTTTAATTTTATTACAACTAATTAGAGGTGGCTTGGATCGTAAATTGATCGATCGTAAATGAATCAGACAAATTTGAATCAATTCACAAATTGGTTAAAATAGATTGAATAATAGGTCAATTTATAAAGTAATTGTATAATGAGTTTATTACTCACAAATTATCGCATTCTCAAATTTTATTTTTGACTATAGTTAAAAAGAAAATATGTATTAAATAATAAAAGAAATTATAAACATGATAATTGAAATTTAGAAATATAAATGTTACTCCCTATTCCCAAAGAACCCAACAAATATAAAGATTTCCACGTGAGAAAGTTTCGAAACACCCAAATGTTACGCTTCCTTTTCTGAAATCCCATGAATTGGCCCAAACAATTTAATGAGGATTCATTTTGTTAGATTCATGTGTGTGAAATTAAATGCCAATTAACTTCAACATTCAATTCAAACAAATTTCTATTTATTCAAAAAAAAAAAGTACATATGATACCTTAAGTTGCTTATATACTAATACTAAAAACTATGGTAAAATTTGATGCTATTCTTTATTTATATTGATTTCTTTTCCATTCGATACAAACTATATATTACTAATTGACAGTATCATTACATAAATTCTTATCAAAATATAAATTTAGATTTTATTCATATTTTCATTCATAAGAACTGATATATTCATCTAAAAAAATTTATAATAATATATACTTGAAATAAAAATATGTACTAACTCAATAATACTATGCTATGCTTTTTATATGCCAACACTGCACACATATTTAAATATGTTAATGTATTATTGATTTGATTTATAAATAAAAATATGAATTGAAAATACACACATTACATATAAGAAAAAAAAAAAGCTAAAGTTTCCCCAAAAAAAAAAAAAGAAGCTGTTAATTAATAGAGAACTATGTAGCGCGAGATGAAAGTTTGATTACTCTCATAATTAATCAAATTTGAATTTCACCCCTAAAAATGTAATTAAAAAAATTGCTTAATTATAATTTAATATCTTTCCAAATCATCATCATCATCATAAAAAATATATATATATATATAAAAAGAAAAATCTAAGAATGGATCTGGAGATTAATTAAAAGTAAGAAAAGGAAATAGTGCATTAACAAGAACTCACGGGCATTTTCACACTAAGGTCAGTGAAGAAAGAGAAATCTCATTACCATCGCACCATCGAAGTAATGCCAAATCTTAACAATCACCTCTTCATTTTTTCTTTTTCTTTTTTATCTGTTTTCTTCAGCAACTCACGAGCTTATTTAAGACTCCACTTTTTCCCTCTTACACATATATAAAGCGCTCTCCAAAACCTCACTCATATCAACCAACTCTAAGGTACCACATCTCACTTACCAAACATATAATGTTTTCACTAATTCTTTATGAGCTAAATTATTATACAGTTTTCCAAGAATTTAAATAAAATATTTTAAAAGGAGTTGCATTTTGCGAATTATATGTTTTTTTGTGATTAAATGAGAATTGATAATGAGCGTTTTGAGTTGTTTTTACAGGAGAGGAAACAATGGAAGCAAAACTGATGTTATGGATTTGCATGGCAGCATGCTTATGGTGGAGCACCACGTCTTTTTCGACCAAAGGTTTAGACCGTTTTCCTTTACTTTTAAGAAAGATTATCAGTGATGAAGTTCTACCGGTGCAAATAAGCGGTCCAAATGGTGATTGTGTTGATGTAAAAGATGGGAGATACAACGACGGAAACCCAATAATCTTATGGCCATGTAAATCTGACCCAACCGTGAATCAACTATGGACATTTATGAATGATGGTACAATTCGATCCAACGGTAAGTGCTTGACCACTTACGCATTTTCACAGAAAAGTTACATAATGATCTACCACTGCGGTACTGCCGTCACAGACGCAACCACTTGGGATTTAAGAGAAGATGGAGAAATTCTAAATCCAAAGAGTGGACTTGTCTTAACTTCACTTCCAGCTATAGTGGGCACCGAACTCACTCTGCAGCCAAACGTATCTTCCTCTTTTCAAACATGGCGTGCAGGCAACGATTTTGAGCCTTACCTGAAGAAAATTGTTGGGTATGAAAATCTTTGCTTGCAAACAACGAATAACGCAGTGTGGGTAGATGACTGTCAAAACACCACAACAGAACAACTGTGGCTTCTGTTTTCAGACGGAACTATACGCCCTGAACAAGACCGCAGGAGTTGCCTTAGCTATAATAATCTAATTGATGCAAGAGTTGTGACAATGTCCTGTGGATTAGCACCATCTAGCGAACGCTGGTTATTCAAGAATAGAGCCATTTTGAATCCGAGAACTGGCTTAGTTTTGGATGTGAAGCAATCTAAACCACAACTCAAGGAAATCATAGTTTATCCTCCTACTGGAAACCCTAATCAGAGGTGGGATCTATACCCTGCTGATCACCCTGAAAGCTTGTCAAAACCTAAATAAATAATTAAATAATATGACGGAAATCCAAGAGGAGGGAGTGTCTCGTCTTGTCTTCGGGTTAGTCACCCAAAATCTACAGTTTCAGTGTCTATATATGTAACTATTCAGTGAACAATCTCCCCTCTTTGAGTGTGTTCTATGTAAAGTAAAGGTACAGTACTTTGGTCCAAATGGACTTTGGCCCAAAGTCTACTGCACGTATTTGATGAATGAAACATTCTAATGTTTCGTGTTATAGTATGGAATTAAGTTGCTATCCTGAAAACCAATTTTCAAAAGCTCAACCAAAAGCATCGAAGACTTGAAATTTGTACATATGAATTTGATCTCAACTGAATTTTTGATGGATATGGTGATTGAAATGTAGATCCATATCCCGAGTAAATGTCTACTATTAGAGGCAAAAAATAGTGGCCTCCTGTTAAGAACCAAGAAATTATCATTTCCATATGAAATCAGAAATTCCGACAAAAATAGATTAGATGCCTATGTACGAGTGTAACGCAAAATTAAAATACAAAATCCTATGTATCATATTTCAAAGTGCTCGGGAATCGCTCTCTCCTTGGACCGCTTGCTGGTTTTGCCATTATAATCTGCAGCGAAGGGAGCAAATTCATGAAATCAAACCAAAATAATCACTTCATATTCATGTTATTTCATTATTATATTGGTTATAAATTCAAACCCACTGCTTAAAAGAAATTAATCAATAAGCTTATAAGGTGAACTCCCTCTTGCCCAAATAAAGTATAAAAATAAAGTGAAGGAAGAAAAATAAGAACCATTTATCTTAGCAAACACGGTACAGGTAGCATCAGCATCATGTTTGAGTGCAAAAAACCTGAAAAGAAAAGGTAGATATGAACCTTTTAATATCACATGAAACAAAGCAAAATTTAGCTCAACAAAAGATAATAATGGATATAGACATGCAAGGAATATCAAAAACCAGAACCGGTATCTCAAAGGACCCAAACCCTTTGTTGGAGTTGGGATGCGCCCATGACTTCTCGGGTGGACCCGAAATATATTTATCAGTCCGAAAATCCTACTAAAATGGAAAGAGTTCCATTATTGGAGAAAATCAAAGGTTTATGTCCCTTGATTTTTCTCTTCCTCCATAACTTTCCTTTAAATTGTAATTAAAAGGGATAACTCCCCTAATGGGAGTTAATTGCCTATTCATGGTGCATTCACCTCCTTTGGGAGATGAATGCCTATAAGTAGGCCCTTTTCCTTTGAGGAAAGGAGAGGAGAAAATTGCAGATACCGAAACTCTGTCAATTTCACCCCTCGCCGGTTTTAGCTCTCCAAGTGGTGTTTAAACTGTGAAAGAGTTGTTGTCATCCCGCTTGTGGATATCAGCCAGACCAGTGACGCCAGAAGGGATCCTTGTAATCGCTTCCGCCAAAATATCTGCGCTACAAGAGGTAGGTGGCATATAATCCGTTTATGTTACCTCCATATATGCATGTGGCATGTTGGTATATATTTCCTTCACCCTTGATAAATGAAAGATTTTGAAGTTTTAGTAGCATAATCCCACATCAAACATATCAAGATAGTTAAGCGGTATTGACTAATGACCACCCATCAGAGTACAATCAAAGAAAATTAAAGCACATAACTCTTAACACATTGACACACATGTTACAGTATATATGAAATAATGACGGTTTTGTGAAATGCCAGAATTTTATAGAAAAGCATGAACATTGAACTTTGTAAAGGAAAATCATGCTGCATAATAAATGTTATTTTCACTCAAATTCAAGCTATTCAAATCTATAAATATAAAGCACACAAGAAATGGATATCTCATTTCAGGAATTTGATAGGTTGTGATTTTATATTATGTTTAGGTTGTTTTGATTTAAGTTAAATGTTATTTTATTGATTTAATGTAGGTTTTTCTTATGTTTTTGCATTTATTTTGAATTATTATTTTTCTGTATTAATTATATGTTTTTGTGTTAGATTTGGGTGACTTAAAATAATTTTTAAGTTGAAATGTGCTTAATGGGACAGAACCTGACCAGAACTGGGACCAAAGTTACAAGAAAAGCAAGGTCCAGCTTTGGTAGAGAGCAATTTTTGAGGAAGAAATTAACGAGATGAGCAGTAGCTTACCAAAGACGGGACAAAAGCTGGAATCAAAACAAGTTTCAGCTTTGGTAGAGAGAAAAAAGCTGAGACCAAAGCAAGACCCAACTTTGGTCGCAACTTTGGTCCGTGACCTGATGGGTTTTTAATTTCTTATTTTGACAGACTTCTTTTTTATAGTGGACTCTTAAGAGGAACGGTTGCACTTATAGAAGAACACTTCTTAACCTATTTTGAGAGAGAAAAACATAACAACATGAAAATTACAGTAGCAGAAAAAGAAAATCAAAGAAAGTGGAGAGACAATCTGCTGGTGGTCAAATCCTGTTCTTCCTCTTCCTCTATTCTGAAATCTGCCGGTGGCCAGACCTGTTCTTCATCGTGTTCTTCTTCTTTTCTCTGTTTTATTTTCTTTTGCTATTATGATAAATTTGATAGATTTTGGTTTTGATTTGGGATTTAATTTTATTATGAACTAAATTACATAGTTAGGACTATGGTGAATCTTAACTTTGAGATTATATAATTTATTTTTGGGTTTTATGCATGAGATTGATTTTATGGTTTGAGATTATATTTTTATTGAGATTAATGCTTGTTAAAATTGACCAAATCAACATGAGTTTAATCAATTAATTTACTTGACCAATTGAATTAATTGGTGGATCAAATGAAACATAACCTGGATTGAAAATATGAATTATCAAACTTATTTTTATCCTTGTGGTTTTTTATTTTTAATCAAGGTTTTCCATTGAACTTAATGCTTTCTAATTTTAGTTCTTTTACTTGATCAATTGAAAGAATTAATTTGAGATTAGGGTTAAAATACCATGATCATTGGATTTTGATTAATTTGGGAAAAAATCACCATCTCAAGTGAATTATCATTTTTTTGCATAAATATCTAGAAAACTTGCATAGTTAAGAAGTTAAGTGAAACCCAAGTCCTAACATTCATCATAATTGTTAATTCTTTTAAAATTAGTGTTTGACTGCTTAGTTAATTTATTAGCATAATTTAACTTAGTTTCATATTTAAAAACTGGCTGTCTAAATAACATAAGCATTTAAAAATTTTATTGTTAGGTTGTTCTCTGAGAACGATATCTGGACTCATTATCATTTATTACTTGTACAACAGAGTACACTTGCTCTTAAATTTAGTTTATTTTACCCGTGTCAAGTTTTTAGCGCCGTTGTCGGGGAACAATATTTCTGGCAATATTAGAATTTAGAATTTTAGTTACTTTGGACTTTTTCATTCTGTTTATTTCTTTTATAATTTTTTATTTTATTTTATTATTTGAATTGAGTCTGTTTTTAAATGATCACTAGGACTAAGCATTCTAATTCTTTACTTTTTGATCCTGAAATTGAAAAGACTGCGAGCAGGACAAAGAAGAAAACCAAAGAGACTAAAGACGCTGCTACCATAAAAGCTTGGGCAACCGAATCAACTTCAGCAACCATAGATTCTGAAGAAGAATAGCCTACCTTAGAGATTGAAGAGATGGCAAATCCACGGGATGATCCTACAAAGCCTGTAATCGATTACACTACTCCTTCTTTAAGCAGTACTGACTCGTGTATTGTACATCCACCAGTTGTAGTTAATAATTTTGAGATCAGACATGGAATGATTCAACTCATTCAATCTGGAGTTAGCAAGTAAGGATCCCAACAGACACATAGCCAAGTTTTTAGCATTATGCGACCCTTTCAAATTTAATGGTATATCTGATGATGCTATTAGACTAAGGCTAAGGCAGCTGATTGGTTAGATTCTTTGGAACTTGGATCTATTACCACTTGTGAAACATTGGCAAAGAAGTTCCTTAGTAAATTTTTCCCCCATCCAAGACCTCTAAGCTAAAGAATGAGATATCTTCATTTTTATAATCTGAGATGGAAAGCTTTGGAAAAGCTTGGGATAGATTTACTGAGTTGGTCCGAAAATGTCCACATCATGGTTTTGGTAAATAGGCTCTAGTTGAAACTTTTTATAATGGTTTAAATGAAACTAATCAATCACTTGTTAATGCAGCTGTAGGAGGGAGTCTACTAAAGAAACCATCAGCTGAGGCATATGAAATCTTGGATGAAATTACTATGAGCAGCAATTGCAAATGGCAGAAAGAAAGACAACGCAAATTAGCAGGGTTGTATGCAGTTGAAGACAATGTTGCCCTTGCTGCACAAGTAGAAAATTTATCCAAGAAATTTGACAACTTTATGAATTTCAACAGATCAGCGTCATGTGGATCTTGTGGAGGAAATTATCCCACACATGAATGTCCAATAATTAATTCATTTACACTTGATGAATCTACTAATTTTATTGGTAATTGGAACAGGGCTCAAGAAAACCCGTACTCGAACACATACAACCATGGTTGGCGAAATCATCCCAACTTTTTTTGGAGCAACCAGCAGAACATGCAGAGGATGGAGCCCCCTTCAGTACAAATTCCCAATACAAAGGAATAATGCACCAATACCTCCAGGATTTCAGCCTCAAGTGGAGAGGAAACCAAATATGGAGGAGTGGTTAACTAAATTCATCTCTACCACAGAAATAAGATTGAATATGCAAGAGACAAGAGCTCAGAATTAAGAAGTTGCTATCAAGGGGTTGGAGACGCAGAATAATAGGTTGGCTAATATCTTAACTGAAAGAGTGCAAGGTACATTGCCTAGTCAGCCTGAAGGCAATCCAAAAGAACAACTGCATGCTATCACATTGCGAAGTGGAAAAGAGCTAGTTGACCCAATTCCTAAGAGCGGACAGGCTGCACCTTTAAATGAAGAAAATGAGAAAGAGGAGAAGATGACACCGAGACTTTTTGCTGATCCTAATGTATAACCTGCACAACCTACAATTTCATTTCCTCAAAGATTAAAATAGAAATAGTTGGAAAAGCAATTTTTAAAGTTTTTAGATGTCTTCAAGATGTTACATATCAATATACCATTTACAGAGGCACTACAGCAGATGCCAACATATGCAAAATTCTTGAAAAAAATACTTTCCAACAAAAGAAAACTTGAAGATCTTGGGACTGTCCATCTTACTGAAGAATGCTCTGCTATCTTGCAAAGGAAATTACCGCCTAAGATGAAAGATCTAGGGAGTTTTACTATTCCTTGTACTATTGGTAATTTTGATTTTGATAGAGCTTTATGTGATTTAGGTGTAAGTATTAAGTGAAACCCAAGTCCTAACATTCATCATAATTGTTAATTCTTTTAAAATTAGTGTTCGACTGTTTAGTTAATTTATTAGCATAATTTAACTTAGTTTCATATTATTTAAAAATTGGTTGTCTAAATAAAATAAGTATTTGAAAATTCTAGTAATTGTTAGTTTGTTCCCTGAGGACGATATCTGGACTCACTCTTCTTTATTACTTGCACGACAGAGTACACTTGCTCTTAAATTTAGTTTATTTTGCCCGTGTTAGAATTGCATTTACTTGGTATTTCTAAAGCTAAGCAAACTCAATTAAAACATAATCAGCCACTCAAGATTATAAAAATAACAAAATTCAGCAACTAAAACTACAAAATCAAGTGAATTAGATGGAGAAAAAAGCAAAATAAAACAGAGAATAACCTAAAATTAAAGAGTATTTAAAAGCTTTACCTTAGAATCATTGGTGAGTCGAATGCCATGGCCTCGATATATAGTTGATGAACAAAACCAACACTTCTCCGGTCTCATCTTATTCGAATTTCCTATAAAATAAATTTTAAAAGAAAAAATTCAAAAGCCGAAAATTGCAAAACGGAATTGTGTAAGAGAGGTGACACAGTCTTACAGTTAAATAAGATAAGACCATAATAGGAGGAAGATGATGGCCATCCCTGGTGGCGTAAGTCAGGGGCTAACTTCAGGTCGCGGCAGAGCTTCCGTTGGAGTAAACCGTGTTCTTTAATTAGGAATAGGGCTGCAGCCTGATTGAAGAAAGATAACGCCGATAAGAAAAGAGAAAGATTCCGGTAAGATGTAAGGAGAAAGAGAACACCGGAGAAGAAAAGGGTAAGTGCCGGTGAGATGGAAGGAAAAAGAAAATGGAGAAGGAGAACGACAAGGAGAGCAGATACAATAAAGTTGTATTTGTGAAAATAAAAATTTAAAAAATGATATTTATGAAAGATTTTAAAAATATATATATATTTGAAAAAAAAAAGTCAAAAACCTGCTATTTGGAATAATTTCCTCAAAATCTTTTTCGATCCGACCCGATTATAACTCCTGCATTTTGGGCCTAACTTGAATACAAACTTTCTTAATTAAAAAAAAAAAAGAAAAGGCAAAATACACCTTGTGGTCCTTGAAATTTTTAAACTTTGACTATTAAGCCTTTATATAAAATTAAATTAGGGATGACAATAGATATAATTTTTTTTTTAAGTATCCAGCTCTACTTAACCCTAATAAGACGGATTATGGTAGTTAATAAACAAGTTTGGATAGTTATTTTACTACCCATGACAGGTACGGTTAAGATTCGGATTTAACCTTTTGGGTACCCCGTTACTTGAACTCAAATATAAAATTAGTAATTTTCTAATGGATATTGATGTTTATTATGATTGTATTTAATTTGATTTATCTTTATATATGAATTTAATTTGAGTTATCTCGATGTTTATGGATGTGGTTTGATTATAAATTTTTTTATTTGTATTTCTTTTGAATTTGTATTATTTTTTATTTATTTTTGGAAGAATTATTAATAAACAGATATCAAATAGTATATGGATATTAGTAATCAAATTTGAGATAGGTATGGGTAGTATAATATTAATTTTAAATGGATATGGATAGAATTTCAATATATTAATTGATAAACGGATTTAGACATGAGTACAATATCGTAATTGTTGCCAACCTAAATTGAATAGTGGAATATATATATTTTGCTGACATTTGATTCATGTGAAAAGGCGAGACTAGAAAAAATAATTATTATTATAAAATCTTATAATTTATCATCTAAATTTTAATTAGATTTTCAACATATAAAATCGAATAAATTGACCTCTAAGTTTTTATGAAAATTTCAATTTAAATCATATATAACTTCATTTATTTAAAATTAACGGAATTTTAAGTTTGACAACATTTTGTGCAGCATAATGTATGAAGATACTAATAAGCTATATTTGTAAAATAAAATTACTTTTACCAAAATGAATTGATTTATAAGTGATCATATAAATCCATGTAAGTTTGTTTTTCTTATTTTGATTTTTTTTAACTGAATTCAGATTATAAATATTTGTTGCACTCGTAGGTTGTTGGATAATTGTGATAGATGGTTTAGAAATTGGAGGTCTAGAAGCAATAGTGAGATGATGGGAGTCACGTGTTGAAGCTAAGAGTAAGAGCAAAAACAGTTGAATCATACTTTGTTGTTAAAAGTGTGTATCGGTCGGATTCAGGTCAACCCGAACTGAACTCGATTAACCCGAAATCCGAAGTTTCACCTAAACCATCACCTGAATCGATCCTAACTCATAGAAGGGTCCCAAACCGATCTACCCGAAATTTTTCGGGCCCCGAACCAAACCACCTGAAATATGAAACCTAGAAAATGAAAATCAATTTGTTCTTCACTGAAACCCAAAAAATCCATCTTCAAGCAAATCCAACATACAATCATTCTTCCTCAAGCAAATCCAACCAACAAAAATAAAAAAGAAACCAAATTTCATACAAAAATAACACATATCTCAGCAAAAAAAAAAAAAAACAAATCTGACCAAATCTACATCTTTGGCAAAACAAAAAATAAAAAACAAAGTAAAACGGCAGATCTCGAAAAAGAAGAACACTACAAGAAAAACAACATTTACCAACGGAAATTTAGCGAAGGATATTTTTCTGTCGCTATTTAGCGACGTAATAGATATATCCGTCGCTAATTATCAACGGAAAAATCTAACCGTCGGTAAATTTGGTGCTTAAATATCGCGGGATAAATTGCTACGGAAATTAGCGACGAAATTGAATTTTCGTCGCTAATTTTAGAGACGGCTTTTTTTTTCCGTAGCGAAAAAAATTAAATATATTAATTAAAATATTTTTAAATATTTTTAGCGACGAAAATCTGATTCCAGCGCTAATTCCCGACGGAAATACAATTCCGTCGCTAAAATTAGCGACGAAAATACAATTCCGTCGTTAATTAAAATAAAATATATTGATTAAAATATTTTTAGCGACGGCAAAGATATTTCCATCGCTAATATTTGGCGACGGTTATTTAGAACCGTTGCTAAAAATGTAAATTAAAATTTTTACTAATTTGTAGCGACGGAAATAAACTTACGTCGCTAAAAAGAAAAGAAAATTTTTATTTTTTAGCGACGGATTAAATATCCGTCACTAAAAATTTTATATTAAAAATAATTTTCTGACTTTTCTTTTCTTCCCTCCCTCTTTCTTTCTTTCTCTCTCTCACGAGCTCACTCACCCCCGCCGCCCTCGCCCCAGCTGCCCTTGCCGTTGCTCGCCCCCCAGCCGCCCTCGCAACCCGCCCCCTCTCCCGCGCGCGCCCCTCTCCTCTCTCGCTCGCCCAAGCAACCGGCCCCCTCCTTCCCCTTTCCTTCTCTCTCTCGCGAGGTCGCCGCCGCCCTGGCCACCCCTCGCAAGCCTCCCCCCTCCGCCCCTCAGCCCTCTCCGACGCCCTCGCCGCCACCTTCACCCCTCTCTTTCTCGCGCGCGCTCGCCCAAGCCTCCTTCGTCGCAGCCCTCTGCCCAGCAGTGCTCGCCGCCCCTTCCGCGCCTCACTCGCATGTCAGATCTGCTCCGCCTCTCTCGCGTGCGCCAGATCTGCTTAAGACTCGTCGGTCGCCACTCCTCACTCGCAGTGGCTGCTCTTCGCCGATCAGTGAGTTTGCTCTCCTATTTTTTTATTTATTTAATCTGTATATATAATTCTAATGCTTCTCTTGATGAATCTTGGCCATTTGTTTCTTTTAATTGTTTTCTCATGTTTGTCTAGTTTGATACTTTGAATATTTGATCAATTGTTATTTTCAGTTCACATATAATTTGCAACTTCTTTGTTAGATGTCTATCTCGATTATCTTATTGCCTATTTTCAGAGCATTTGCTTTTTAAGATCTGCTCAAATTAAGGAAAGTTTTGGGTCTGAGAGTAATTAGATTAGCAGGCTGAAATATAAGCAAATTCTTATGGCTATGTGCCTATGGCTGATGGTGTGAAGATCAAGTAGTCACACTTTTGAATTCTTATCAGCTTCTAGGCTATTAGCTATATATTTCAATTCTAAGTGTTTGTGTATTTCAATTCTAAGTGTCTGTTTGTATTTCAATTCTAAGTGTTTGCAGAATAAGATTTTTTCAATTCCAAATTTTTTTGTTTCATTTAGTAGGGATTTGCGTCTTCAGTCCTAAGGACATCCAATGTTTGCAACATGGCTATGAAAGAATCAAGTCCTTTATTAAGTCCATTATCACTTTGCTTACTGTCAAATCTTTTTTGCCATGTCTTTTGAACATTGTTTGTGCCCTCTTTGTGCCTTTTATTATTTTTTTGAATAGTATTTTTGCAACTAGCACATGTGCCATGGAGGCAAACGCAAATGAATAATATTGAGGTACATTAAACTTGCATGCTATTTTTATTCTTCTTTGGTCTGTTGACAAATAGCTCCTTTTCCAGCTCAATTTCCATATAATATTGGCCCATTTATTTTCTTGGTTGTAGAATGTTATTGGCATTCAATGAGCAGACGTGTTAGCATTAGGTGCAAGATGAGAATGATGAAGAAGAAATTGGTGGATGGAGGGCGAGTTGTGTTTATATATGAATTCAGGGGCCCTTTACCTTATCATGTACAAGCTTTGGATTGGGTATATGTTAAGAATGTAATTGTTGGATAGCAAGAGTATGATAATACATTTGTACTTAGTTAGAAACTTGTAAACAATTTAATTTTTGTAATTATTTTTATGATAATAGATTATTTTTATATCTTTGCAAATATTATTTGCTATAATTAATATATTCTTAATTATATTATTTTTTATTACTTATAATTTTTATATTATTAGAAATTTTATCATTTAAAATAAATAAATAAAAATTTTATAAGAAAACTAGTGAAATATGAGAAATGGGATTTTTTTTATTAGCTTTTTTAAATTATTGACGGAATATCGAAGGAAAATTCCGTCGGTAAATATTAAAAAACATCCCACTTTCTCGATGGAATAGTAATTTCCGTCGAGAAATTACGACGGAATTTAATATTCTGTCGGTAATTATTAAATTCCGTCGGTAAAATTGCCGACGGAAAAATTTTTCGTCTGCAATTTTAACTACGATCAAAATGCCGACAGAATTCAATTCCGTCGGCAATTAAATTTTTCGACGGAAAATTCTGACTTTCCGTCGAAAAATCTATAAATTCTTGTAGTGGAAGAAGAAGAGAGAGGAGAAGCAAGATTGAAGAAGAAGAAGAGATAGAGAGGAGAGGCAGATCGAAGAAGAAGAAGAAGAAGAAGAAGAGAGAAAGAGAGGAAGGGCAGAACGAAGAAGAAGAAGAAGAGAGAGAGGGGAGGAGGGGCAGATCGAATAAGAAGAAAAAAGAGAGAGAGAGAGGAGAAGCAGATCAAAGAAGAAGAAGAAAAAGAGAGAAAGGAAAAGCAGATCGAAGAAGAAGAAGAGAGAGAGAGGGGAAGGGGAAAGGACAGATTGAAGAAGAGAGGGAGAGAGAGTTGTGTGGGAGTGGGAATGTGTGGAAAAAAAAGGTATATATAATATTTCGGTCGGGTTCGGGTTTTGATGAGTTTAACCCGACCCGAACCCGAAACACCCCATTTTTGAAGAACCGAACCGACCCGACCCGTATCCCCCGACTAGCCCTACCCGAATAGCTTGTTCGGATCGGTTTCTTCGGATTCGTCGGGTTGGGTTTTGCACACCCCTATTTGTTGTGGTAAATGGAACCTTCCTTGTCTGTTAATGCCATATATATTCATTGTGCCTTCTTATATCTTGGGAACCATCCCTATTTAATATTTATATTATCAACCTAATTTTATTGTCATTTATTATGTGGGTTAATCACTTTACATTTTTCAATTTTTTTTATTGATTATATTGGAGAGGTACAATCTCTAATTATAATTCTAAATATTATAAAAAAATAAATTAAATTTAAAATCTTTTACATTTTAAATCGAATGTCAGCCAGATAATTTATATTTTTTAAATTTTTATTATTATATATTTACAATCCCTCCTTCTATCTCATTTTTAAGTGTGGCTTTTTCTATCTATTTAAAAAAGTGTGGCTCTTAATTTTTTATATTAATTAAAAAAAATAATCATCATCAATTTTATAAAATATTATAATTTTTAAAAATATTTTTTATCAATTATTTTAATTTTATTGCAACTAATTAAAGGTGGCTTGAATAGTAAATTGATCAATTTTTATATTCGTAAACGAATCAAACAAATTTGAATCAATTCACAAATTGGTTGAGATAGATTGAATAATAGGTCAATTTATAAAGTAATTGTAAAATGAGTTTATTACTCACAAATTATCGCACTCTCAAATTTTATTTTTGACTATAGTTAAAAAGAAAATATGTATTAAATAATAAAAGAAATTATAAACATGATAATTGAAATTTAGAAATATAAATGTTACTCCCTATTCCCAAAGAACCCAACAAATATAAAGATTTCCACGTGAGAAAGTTTCGAAACACCCAAATATTACGCTTCCTTTTCTGAAATCCCATGAATTGGCCCAAACAATTTAATGAGGATTCATTTTGTTAGATTCATGTGTGTGAAATTAAATGCTAATTAACTTCAACATTCAATTCAAACAAATTTCTATTTATTCAAAAAAAAAAAGTACATATGATACCTTAAGTTGCTTATATAATACTAATACTAAAAACTATGGTAAAATTTGACGCTATTCTTTATTTATATTGATTTCTTTTCCATTCGATACAAAATATATATTACTAATTGACAGTATCATTACATAAATTCTTATCAAAATATAAATTTAGATATTATTCATATTTTCATTCATAAGAACTGATATATTCATCTAAAAAAAAATTTATAATAATATATACTTGAAATAAAAATATGTACTAACTCAATAACACTATGCTATGCTTTTTATATGCCAACACTGCACACATATTTAAATATGTCAATGTATTATCAATTTGATTTATAAATAAAAATATGAATTGAAAATACACACATTACATATAAGAAAAAGAGAGGCTGTTAATTAATAGAGAACTACCTGTAGAGCGAGATGAAAGTTTGATTACTCTCACAATTAATCAAATTTGAATTTCACCCCTAAAAATGTAATTAAAAAAATTGCTTAATTATAATTTAATATCTTTCCAAATCATCATCATCATCATAAAAAAAATATACATATATAAAAAGAAAAATCTAAGAATGGATCTGGAGATTAATTAAAAGTAAGAAAAGTAAATAGTGCATTAACAAGAACTCACGGGCATTCTCACACTAAGGTCAGTGAAGAAAGAGAAATCTCATTACCATCGCACCATCAAAGTAATGCCAAATCTTAACAATCACCTCTTCATTTTTTTTTTCTTTTTTATCTGTTTTCTTCAGCAACTCACGAGCTTATTTAAGACTCCACTTTTTCCCTCTAACACATATATAAAACCCTCTCCAAAACCTCAACTCAACCCAACACCAATTTTGTTTTTTCAAATTCTTGAAAAAGGAAAAAGAAAAGCTCAAAGATGGGTATTAAAGCTTTCTATCTTGTTGTTCTGATCAATGTTTTGTTTATAGGAAGATGTATGGGTGGACGTGTAATACCATCAAGTGTCCCAAGCACAATGAGGCCAATGGGAGCAGAAGGAGAAGATTTTGTGAAAATGAGGCCTGGTTTGAACCATAAAAAGCAACCTGGTTTTGGTAAAAGAGAGGCTCAAGGTTGCTTGCCGAAAGGGTTCAGGCATTCGTCGGCTCCGAGCAGATATGTCAACAGTCAACCTTTTGGATCTTGCTCAGAGTTGCCTCGCAAGAGACCATGAAGAAATCTTCTTGAATTCATATGTGGTTAAAGATTTGGAGTCAATGTCATTGACTGTGTATGAAGCATATAATGTAGTAGCTATAATGAGTACGTAGGGTTTGAACAAGGATCTGGAAATGATATGGTTTTGTATATCTTCCCTAATTTTGGAGAACGTTGTAATTTACTCTATATACGTTAAATTAAATTCTTTTTTGTTTTTCCTTTTACATTATTTGGGAAAAGCAAATTTAGAGAAACGAGTGTATTGAGGTAATTTTTTAATGGATATTGATGTTTATTATGATTTTATTTAATTTGATTTATCTTTATATCTGAATTTAATTTGAGTTATCTCAATGTTTATGGATGTAGTTTGATTATAAATTTTTTATTTGTATTTCTTTTGAATTTGTATTATTTTTTTAATTATTTTTGAAAGAATTATTAATAAAAGGATATTAAATAGTATATGGATGTTAGTAATCAAATTTGATATAAGTATGGATAGTATAATATCAATTTTAAATGGATACAAATAGAATTTCAGTATATTAAATAATAAACGGATTCTGATATAAGAATGATAATTTTCGCAATATTTTAGCTGTTGCCAACCCAAATTGAATAGTGAAATATATATATATATATATATATATATATATATTTCGCTGATATTTGATTCACGTGAAAAGGCGAGATTAAAAAAATAATAATTATTATTATTATTATAAAAATCTTATAATTTATCATCTAAATTTTAATTAGATTTTCAACATATAAAATCGATTAAATTGACCTCCAAGTTTTTATCACAATTTCAATTTAAATCATATATAACTTCATTTATTTAAAATTAACGAAATTTTAAGTTTTACAACATTTTGTGCAGCATAATGTCTGAAGGTACTAATAAGCTATGTTTGTAAAATAAAATTACTTTTACCAAACTAAATTGATTTATAAGTGGTCATATAAATCCATGTAAGTTTTTTTTTTTTTTTTTGATTTTTTTTTTAACTGAATTCAGATTATAAATATTTGTTGCACTCGTAGGTTGTTGGATAATTGTGATAGATGGTTTAGAAATTGGAGGTCGAGAAGCAATAATGAGATGATGGGAGTCACGTGTTGAAGCCAAGAGTAAGAGCAAAAACAGTTGAATTGTAGTAAATGGAAACTTCCTTGTCGGTTAATGCCATATAGTATATTCATTGTGCCTTCTTATATCTGGCGAACCATCCCTATTTAATATTTATATTATCAACCTAATTTTATTGTCATTTATTACGTGGGTTTTACATTTTTCAATTTTTTTTGTTGATTATAATGAAGAGGTACAATCTCTAATTATAATTCTAAATATTATTAAAAAAAAATTAAATTTAAAATCTTTTACATTTTAAACCAAATATTAGGTGACAAAATAATTCCAGATAATTTATATTTTTTAAATTTTTATTATTATATATTTACTATCCCTCCTTCTATCTCACTTTTTTTTAAAAGAAAAGTAAGCTTGCACTAATAAGAATCAGCAAACAAGTAACAAGAAATCTGGAGGACTATCCTTCTAGATATGAAGATCAGACCAAGAATTCGATTCTCTAACTAATTTATAAGCTACCGAATTCGCTGACCTTTTAGTAAAAACAAAACAAATATTTGTTATGAAATTACATAGACTAATACAATCTTCTATAACTAATCCCAAGTCTGAATCCAACATAATTCTGGCGTTAATAGCCCGGATAACCATTTGTGAATCTGATTCAACAATAACCTGATCTAAATTCCTCATTTTTATCCAGCTTAACACTTCTCTTATTGCCAGAGCTTCAGCTACAGCAGGGGAGAAATCACAAGGTTACCACTACCAGCCATCAAAAAACCACTTGCATCATTCCGAAGCACAAAGCCAAACCCAGACTTATGAAGACTTTCGAAAAGAGTAGCATCCACATTGAATTTAACCCAATTAGCTGGTGGTCTAACCCAACCTGCTGGAGATCCATTCTCGCTAAGAGATGAGGCATGAGTCTCAGAAGGAGAGAGAGAGCCTACAGGTCTAAATTTGGCCAAGCTGTAACTTTGATTCATGCTAGTGGCTTCTTGGAGAATATCTTCAACCCGACAATTTATGTGTGGCTTTTTCTATCAATTTAAAAAAAGTGTGGCTCTTAATTTTTTATATTAGTTAAAAAAATTAATCATCATCAATTTTATAAAATATTATAATTTATTAAAATATTTTTTATCAATTATTTTAATTTTATTACAACTAATTAGAGGTGGCTTGGATCGTAAATTGATCGATTTTTATATTCGTAAATGAATCAGACAAATTTAAATCAATTCACAAATTGGTTGAAATGGATTGAATAACAGGTCAATTTATAAAGTAATTATATAATGAGTTTATTACTCATAAATTATCGCATTCTCAATTTTTATTTTTGACTATCGTTAAAAAGAAAATATGTATTAAATAATAAAAGAAATTATAAACATGATAATTGAAATTTAGAAATATAAATGTTACTCCCTATTCCCAAAGAACCCAACAAATATAAAGATTTCCACGTGAGAAAGTTTCGAAACACCCAAATGTTACGCTTCCTTTTCTGAAATCCCATGAATTGGCCCAAACAATTTAATGAGGATTCATTTTGTTAGATTCATGTGTGTGAAATTAAATGCAAATTCAAATTAACTTCAACATTCAATTCAAACAAATTTCTATTTATTCAAAAAAAAGGACATATGATACCTTAAGTTGCTTTTATAATACTCCACTTTTTCCCTCTTACACGTGTATAAAACCCTCTCCAAAACCTCAACTCAACCCAACACCAATTTTGTTTTTTCAAATTCTTGAAAAAGGAAAAAGATGGGTATTAAAGCTTTCTATCTTGTTGTTCTGATCAATGTTTTATTTATAGGAAGATGTATGGGTGGACGTGTTATACCATCAAGTGTCCCAAGCACAATGAGGCCAATGGGAGCAAGAGGAGAGGATTTTGTGAAAATGAGGGCTGGTTTGAACCCTAAAAAGCAACCTGGTTTTGGTAAAAGAGAGGCTCAAGGTTGCTTGCCAAAAGGGTTCAGCCATTCGTCCGCTCCGAGTAGATATGTCAACAGTCAACCTTTTGGCTCTTGCTCAGAGTTGCCTCGCAAGAGACCATGAAGAAATCTTCTTGAATTCATATGGTAAAAGATTTGGAGTCAATGTCATTAACTGTGTATGAAGCATACGATGTAGTAGCTATAATGAGTATTTAGGATCAGGAAATGATATGGTTTTGTACATCTTCTCTAATTTTGGACAACGTTGTAATTTAACTCTATATACGTTAAATTAAATTCTTTTTGTTTTTCCTTTTACATTATTTGGGAAAAGCAAATTTAGAGAAACGAGTGTATTGAGGGAAATCAAATTTTGATGCTTCTCTGCAGATACAAAATAACGATATATAGCATCCAAAACGCAATGTTGAATTTACTCAAGGATTGTGAAACAATACAAGGTGCAATTCAAGGAAACCTGAAAAAACTCGTACAAACTGTTGAACTTCATAATTCTGCCACCGCCCATTAACAAAAATGGATCAGGTCATCCCCGAGACCACTTACGCATAGTTTTAACAGTAAGCCTATGAAATACGAAGGCTTGCACACAGATGAAAAGTAAAAGCAATAAGGAATATTTTAAAATGGAAGTTGCAAACCACTAAATTCCATATTAAATTAAAGCATATGTTGAACAAAAGCTGTAATAGTCGTACTTTCTGATGAAGTCATATTGTCATTAGTCATTACATATCTAGATAGGTTGATAACTTAACTATACAGGTCATCTTCATCAGCCCCGCCTGCTGAAGTGGCAAATGGATCAGTTGCGGGAGCAGTACCACTGGTTCTTGTATCAGCAAACCTAAACTCTGAACCAATTCCCCTGGATTGCTGCAATGTCTGCGCAAATGCTTGATATTTCCTTATATCTGCATCACTAACACTCCTACGAGCATACTTCATCGACTCCTCAAAATGAGCAGCCTTGATCTCAGCCACTTCTTCCTCAACGTCCTCATCCATAGCCTCGGGATTCTCATTTCTCCTCTTCTCCCTTTCAATATCCTGAAATAATTGCAAAAACTTGCTTTAATTATGAACAATTCCCATCAATCAGTAACAAGAAAACTGGAATTCCTAAGTAGCAAGTAGGAAGAACATGTTCAGGAAACGTAATTCTGGGATATATTGTCAACTACATAATTTACTAGATATATGGTTTGTTCAAGCACATAAATCTATATTCCAACACAAAATTGGAAAAAAAGGAAGCAGCTTTCAAAATAAATAAAAACAATGTTAAATCGCGCACATTAGGATGGAAGAGTACCTTCTCAATATCCTCCCTAATGGCATATTTAGATGCCCGCTGACATATCTCAGTAATATCAGCTCCACTAAATCCTTGAGTATACTTGGCCAAGGCCCTCAAATCAACATCTTTTGAGATGGGTGATTTCCTCAAACAGGCTCTGAAGATCTGATGACGTGAATCTTCATCTGGAAGGGGAATATAAATCAGTTGGTCAAGACGGCCTGGCCGAAGGAGTGCTGGGTCGATAATATCAGGTCTATTGGTGGCTCCAATTATAAAAACAGTCTTCTTTGCAGACATGCCATCCATTTCAGTAAGAAGTTGGTTCAAAACCCGGTCAGCTGCACCACCAGCATCACCAACACTGCTTCCCCTCTGCAACAATGGAAAGAATTGTTAAATATTAAGCCAAGTCATGATCAGGAAAACAGAAAACTGTATACGTTTCGATATTAGAGTTTCCAGTACTTTACTAAATCATAACATTAGGATGAAAAATGATTTAACATACAACTTTATAAAACCATTTTCAATGACATTCTATCAAGCTCAGCATATGCAAGATTGAAAATCTCTATCAGAACCAAACAAAAAAGGTATTAAACAGCATAGATATAGCATAGAAACTAACCTGAGTAGCAATAGAGTCGAGCTCATCGAAGAAAAGGACACATGGTGCAGATTGTCGGGCCTTGTCAAAAATTTCTCTAACATTTGCCTCACTCTCACCAAACCACATTGTGAGTAGCTCAGGACCCTTCACACTTATAAAGTTTGCTTGACATTCATTTGCAATTGCCTTAGCCAGTAGAGTCTTGCCACATCCAGGAGGGCCATAGAAAAGTACACCTTTTGAAGGTGACATGCCAAATTTTTCAAACTTCTCTGGATGCTCCACAGGGTATTGAACAGTCTGTAGTAACATAAAGCCACATTAATTTAATTCAATGCAGTACCATAAATAAAGAAAATGGACTTGATCACACTGGAGAGCAAAAAATGCAGTAAGAATGATACCTCCTGAAGCTCCCTCTTAACATTTTCAAGGCCGCCAATGTCTTCCCAGCTAACATTGGGAACTTCAACAACCTGTTAGCCAAATTTTGACATACAATTAGAATATGATTGAAAAAAGTTGATGCATGCAAAATGCCCTAAATTCTGCAATTTATCGTTAGGAGAACAACAACCAGGAAATACTCACAGTTTCACGTAAAGCAGAAGGATTGCTTGTTCCAAGAGCAGTTTGGAAGTGATCATTGCTAACAGCCATGGAATTGAGTATCTCAGCATCAATGGAGTCATCCTCTAAGTCAATCACATCCATCTTCTCTCTGATGCATTGAAGTGCAGCTTCAGTGCAAAGGGCAGCAAGGTCAGCGCCAACATAACCATGGGTATCTTTTGCAATCCTTTCCAGATCAACCTGGCAAGTAAGAAACCATATTTGTGAATTAGGCAATGAATGTCAAATAACAGAAACTAGTTGGGTTAGGTATAGTGAGGGAGTCTATCACAAGACAACCTATGCCTGGAACTACAGTTTTCATCTTTCAATAGAAGTCTTAGAAAAATCAGTTTTTTTTTTGTTACCTGTGTAAGAGAAATCAGATCCAATTCCAACCACTTATGGGTGGGTGGGTGGGTAGGTGGGTGTATGGAAAGAAAGAGAGAGAACAGACTTACTTCATCAGAGAGCTTCATATTCTTGGTGTGAATTCGTAGAACTTCAAGACGACCAACTTCATCCGGAACACCAATGTCTATCTCCCTATCGAACCTTCCAAACCTTCTCAAAGCTGGGTCAATACTGTTTGGACGATTTGTAGCACCAATAACAATAACATGTGCACGAGACTTGAGCCCATCCATGAGAGTTAAGAGCTGTGAGACAATCCTTCTTTCAACTTCACCATGTGTCTTCTCCCGCTTCGGAGCAATTGAATCAAGCTCATCAATAAAGATGATGGAAGGAGCATTCTTCTCAGCTTCTTCAAATGCCTTCCTGAGATTGCTTTCACTCTCTCCAGCCAACTTGGACATTATTTCTGGTCCGTTGATACAAAAGAAAAATGCTCCAGTTTCGTTAGCAACAGCTCTGGCTATCAACGTCTTCCCAGAACCTGGGGGTCCATAAAGTAAAATTCCTTTCGGTGGCTTCACACCAATTGATTTGAAGAGTTGGGGATGCCTCAATGGCAGCTCCACTAACTCACGAATCTGAGCCATCTGCTTCCGAACACCACCAACATCATCATATCCAACTTCATTCAATCTTTCCTCATCCTCTCTTCTCACAGGTTCTCCCTCACAGAAAATCTCAGTGTCTGGCGCAACAACACAGTACTCCCCTGGATCAGTTTCAATGACCTTGAACTCTACACTTCTCATTCCTCCTCTGACAAGGAAAAGATCCCCTTTTCTCACAGGCCTGTAAGCCTCCAAGAAATAAGCTGCATGCATATCATAACAAAAGTTACTTACACAATGTTCAACCAAAAGAGGTAGATAGAGGAAAAAGCAATTAAAATAATGGATAAGAAATATTAATAGATTAAGTTAAAAAAAGGAAAGGCTAGAAAGATAAGAGAAGGAAAAAGAAAAGGATCATCTACAAAAACGGGCAAACCTCTCTAGTAACTTACTTTTAGAAAGCACAGAACAGTCTAACCACTTTTCTTATAAATAATCTACTGAGCTCATTGTGTGGCAAAGCTTTTTCTAGACTAAAAGATCTGTAGTATTAATATTGTTGGCTCTCATGCAATCTCGTGAAAAAAAAAATAAATTTTGTGGAAAACATGAAAATTCAGTTAATTTTTTTTTTTTTTATAAAAGCTTCATCAATACCTGCTAATTCCACTAGGAGAAACATAAATTATCATAAATTTCTACAGCAAGAACATCAGTTTTCCAAAGATTTTGTGACAACTAGGGAAATAATCATTTCCTGTGATTACTGGATTGAAAAAAGAATTGCAGGAATGAAAGTCTGTTTCTGTCTATCAGACTATTGATTAAAGTTAACTAACATTACAATGACAAAGAGAAAGGAGGATTATGAGAAAAAATGACTTACGTTTCAAGTATGCATCAAACAGATTTCCTGTAACACCTTCAATTGTGTCATCAATTGGCAGAATGTGCACACGCTTTCCATACTTGACATCAGGGCATTGGTGCACAGACACAACATCTCCAAGACGAACCCTCAGGTTTGACCTAACAACTTTGTTAATCCTAATTTTTGGCAGCTCACAGGTCTCATCAGCAAGAGCAATGCAGACTGTGTCCTTCCTTTTCTTTCCCTGGAAAACAAATCATTAAGAAGGTGAGAACAAAACGCACGTGAGCAGAAAAACTAAAAACTAAATAAGAGAGCTAGCGGAAAAAAAGAATTCCATAGACTGGAAAATCAACTCAGTAAACGTGACCAAACTGCCTGCACACGGAATCAATTACAGCTGAATTCGCTGATTGTGAATATAAGGATTCAAGAAACAAGCCAAAAAAATTTAAAATCAAAACTAAAACACGTTCAATACAGAATTTTGTAAATGATAAGTATGAAGGAATGGGGAAAAAATAAAACTTAAAGCCTTAAATGATCAGTGAAACCTTTTTTGTTTCTTATCCTATGTTTGATTCCACAACAGGAAAGAGTAACACCGAACTAAGCACTAACAAATAACACAAGTAAACCTTTAAAAACTGCTCATCTTCGCCCCATCAATCTTATCCAACACTTGATCGAAATAAAATTCAGGTAGCGGAAGCAAATTCCGATAACAAAATTCAAGCGAGAATAGTCCACAAAAAGATCATTCAAACTATAACCCTAGCACAACATATCAGCAACAATAGATACAAACACTAACATTCAGCTCTAGATTTAATCCCTACAAAATTCACAATAACGCCATATTTTAATACCTTGATGAGAATGGTATCACCACGGAAGAGCTGGAGCTTCTCCATGGTCTCCGGATGCAACGAAACGACGGAATTGTCATCGTTAACCGCCTCATCAACGACCAGTCTATTCGGCGACTTCTTGCGCTCCAAAATCGCCGTCGAGAAGTCCTTCTTAGCTGATTTCCTGCAGGAAAAAAAAAAAACAAACATTCATCAACATAAGAATGGAAAACCTCTGGCACCAAAACAAAGCAAATACATATGCATCTGTAGAGAAACAGAGTGAGTTGACTCACGAATCGGACGATTCCCCTTGATTAGACATTATTCTCGTTCGAATTTGTTGTATTTAGAGAGTGATTAGGCGTCGCCGAGAGGCTAGAAATATTGCTTACCTGAACTGTGCAGCGACATATATATGGAGAGAGAGTCTGTCTTGTTTGTAAAGAAAAGAAGAGTATTGATTGGTTATAAGGATTTGAAATTCCTGAATTGGTTTGGAATTCAGATCCGTTATGGTTTGTAAGTGTGTCCGGGATACGGATTATTCTATTCCTATTCCCTATTGGAAATGGATCTATTTGACTAGGGATGTTATGTTTTGATCATAACATTTTGAATTTTTTGGTTATTAATGAAAGCATGTTTTGAAAAATACAAATACAATAATTTAACAAGGAAAATTAAATTTACTTGCCCATGTAAGATCAAAATAAATAATCGATGATCCTACTTTTACATCCTATAAGATTATGACAGATATACTTGTTGATTTTTAAACTTGAATCGAATTTGAATCTAATTTAATCATATTTTTTAAAAAAAAATCTTGTCAAAATCCGATTTAAGTTTACATAAATAACAAGGTGGGTCGGGTTCAAATCATCTCGTTGAAAAAAAATAAAAAAATAAATAATTTTAATATATAAAATGATATATTACATTATACAAAATTATAGAAATATACTTCAATAATAATTAATATATTAATAAATGTATAAATTTTGATATTTAGTGTAAACAAAATTGTATATTTTTAATGGATTATGAAACTAATGGAAAAAAATTATAAGAATATAAAAATAATATATGATTAAATTAAATTAAGTCCACAATTTATATGTATGGTCCAAACCCACCATTTAATAAGTAGGCTTTTGATCGAACTTAAATTGAATTGGATTTACGATACATAATAATAAGTGTGTACATTAAGAGTTAGTTTGTTAAAAGCCAATAATTTTTTCTCTCAAGAGTTCTCTCTTTTTCCTTCTTTCAAGGGTTCCATAACCACCAAATTCTTAAACTAATTTTGGGGTTAATTACGTCTGTGGTCATCGAATTTTTGTGCTTATAACCAAATGGTCATAATAAAATAATTTGTAACATAAAAGTCATCAAACTTTTATTTTTTTTCAATTAAGGTAAAAATGACCAAAAAATTAATTTTTTTGTCACCGAAATGTTACACAAATATGCCAATATGACCCTCTTACATGGAGGAATTGACACGTTAGTAAGTATACGTCAGTAAAATTTTTTTTTTTGTCTTTTTGTACAGGTTGACATAACACGTGTACTTGCTGATATGTCAATTTCTCCATGTAAACGGGCTATATCGCATGCTGAGTGGATACGTTCTAGAAAATTACTGATAAAATAGCATATTTGTGTGGTCCTCCGGTGACGAAAAATTAATTTTTTGGTCATTTTTAACTTGATTGAAAAAAAATAAAAGTTTGATGACTTTTATGTTACAAATTATTTTATTATGACCATTTGGTTATAAGCACCAAAATTCGATGACCACAGACGTAATTAACCCCTAATTTTGGGGCTGCCGTCACTTCACTTTTAGGCGGCAGCCCCTCATCTCACCTCTCTTATTTCATCTTTTTTTTCTATAATAATTTTCAGATCAGTACATATCTGAATTTTTAATTTTATTTGTTGTTCTTTTATTTATTTTAAATTTTTTGTGTTTTTGGTTGTGTTATTTGATTTAATAAACTCAGATTTGAAATTTTTTTGTGTTTTTCTTTCATTTTTTTATTATTGTACCAGATCTGAAATCATTTGTGTTTTATTTTTTTGATTTTGGTTTCAATAAACGCAGATCTGTATAGATCTGGTTAGTTTTTATTTGTTTTTGAATATTTCGTATTTTTTTGTTTTTATAATTTCGGATCTGAAATTTTCTGTGTTTTTGTTTTTGAGTTTAAATTGTTATCAAATCTGAAATTTTTGTCTAGATTTAGTTTTTTATTAAAATTGAATGCAATTTAAATTTTTATAATGAAAGTTTGTTCTCCAAATTTGGAGGTTGGTGTCTTCCTTTATGGAAATTTTGTTATCTTCCGTTATGAAAATTTGGTTGTCTTCGTTTATCGAAATTTTTTTTTGAACAACAAATGGATGGAGTTTCCCGCTGTAAAACAGATTGCGCACCGCATGTTACCATTATTCACTGTTTCTGTCGAAAAAGTTCTGAGATATAATTCAGCAACTTCATTTATTTCATATATCTTATATACTTTTAACTTTGATAAGTTTATTTCTACTTTTCATATGTATTTTTTATTATATTAATGAAATTTTAATTTGCATTAAAAAAAAAATAATGTGTGTGTACAAATCAATTTAATGTCTAGACGAACTAGAGCGGAGGGTATCCGAACCCATTATCAATTCTAATTGCGAGTGCATCATGCATGAGTTTTTGTTATTAGTAAAACGTTAATAAAATTTTAATTAAAAATTTGCAGAGTTATACTATAATATAATAATTACATATAAGTTAATATTAAAATAACAAGTATTATTATAGACAATACAATAATAATATCAATTATGGTGATTTAGAAGATATATCGATGGTGATTTAGATAAATGTAAATTAAAAATATATATATACATACATTGTTTGGACTTTCATAATTCTATAACTTTTTGCATAAATGTTAAACTTAGCAATTAGGTCGAATTGTATGATTAATTAATCAATGTCCTTTTTAAATCTGGAGTCTAATTAAATTGCTAAAAGCGAACAGTATTTAGAATTGATCTAACCCGACCAAAGTTGACAAGACCCAAACTAATATTAAAAACAAGCAACTTACAAATTATTTTAATAGCTTGCATCAATTTCTTTTTTTAAAAAACAGACATTTTTGATAGTTGCCCAGTCTCCTACAAGCTACGAGAAATGAAAGGAGAATAACAGGTAAAATAATCAGGTTATGATACCTACTTCTTATAACGCATAATTTCAAGCGGAAGCGAATACAAGGATCTCCCTATTTAGGGTCACTGGTCCAGCTGATATTCACGTGCGAGATAACGGTAACTAAATCACAGTCTAAATCATAGTATAGAAGTCCCTTGGAATGAAAAGGCAAGCGAGAAAGGAGAATAACATGCAATATATATATATATATGAAGGTAAAATAATCAAGTTATGCTACATACTTCTTGTAGCGCATAATTTCAAGCGAAAGCGAATACAAGAATCTCCCTATTTAGGGTCACTGGTTCAGCTGATATTCACGTGCGAGATAACGGGAATTAAATTACAGTCTAAATCACAGTTTAAAAGTCCATTGGAGTGAAAAAGCAAGCGAGAAGAAAAACCGATACAGTTTTGGTATAAGAATTTTTTCTTATCCTTCTCTTTGAGAAAAACCAAGCCTATTTATAGAGCATTCTTCTCCAAAATAGGTAAATGCATCATTACCGGAATTAATTTCCCAATAAAAAAAAGTTACCCCTTTTAATGAGCATTAAGAGTGAAGTTATATAAACAAAATTGGTAACTTCCCTTTTCAAATCCATTTAATTAAGGAAAAAAATTCTTAATTAAAAGATATGACATGAAACTCTTTTCATATCTGTATAATTTTCACATTTATATGAATTCGGATTCATATCGAAAATTATGGCCGTATTCAAACTCCATCAAGAAATTACATGAAGTTGTTTTGCTATGCCAAAAGAGTTACATACCTAATACATTAAAGTTTGGTCTATATAGTGTGTTTGTTTTTTAATGTTCGTTTGTTATTGTTGTGTACAAACTGAATATGTGACTATACTTTTAGATCATGCGACTGTACTCAACCCGATTGAGAGTTTTTCGTTGGCTAGTGCATAATTTGTTTTATGAATAAAAAATTAATGACTCGTTTGAAAAAACACATGGAAGCTTAGGAAATGCATTTAGTTGGAAATGAACATCTGTAGACTATAAATTTGTTGGCAAATATAAATTTGCCTAGAAATGGATTTTAAATATCCAAATACACACTCTTTTTATTGATTGAAAAATACAAATTATAACAAGTACAAACTCTCACAACAAAACACTCACATCCCAAAACCCTTCTATGTGTTAACTTGATAAAGCTAACTACCCCTTTATGTGTTAGCTTGTTGAAGCTAACTACCAATAAATATTCTCTCTAATTACATGTACTAATGGCCAACATTTAGCCATTTATATAGGCAATTGAGGAGATTTATTTTTCTTAGATGCTAAGAATTTGCCAACTAATGTATTAGTTGGCTTGGTAAGAAACCAAATCCAAATTAACTAAGTATTTGACCAAGACAAATACTTAGCTACTAAGTATCAAATACTTAGCTACTAAGTATTAGTTGGTTTGATAAGTATCCAAATTAAAATTGGCTTGGTATTTGACCAAGTCAAATACTTATCAAAATACAACTAATATACAACTAATACTCTAGAAATCTCCACACAAATCAAGTTTATTTTCTAACATCCTCCCTTAAACTTGATTTGGTCATTCCAAGCATGTTTTTTAACTTGTAGAATTGTTCAGCTTTCAGTGGCTTCGTGAAAATATCCGCTATTTGATCCTCAGATGCACAGTACTCGATTGTAATTTCTTTATCTTTAACCAGATCTCAAATATAATGATATTTGATATCAATATGCTTACTTCGACCATGAAACACTGGATTTTTCGTTAAGGCGATTGCTGATTTGTTATCACAATAGATTGTCGTTGGACCATCTTGTTCATGTTGTAATTCACTAAGCATCTTCCGTAACCAAATTGCTTGAGTGGCACAATTTGTTGCTGTTATGTATTCCGCTTCTGCAGTTGAAAGGGCAACTACTTGTTGTTTCTTTGAAGACCATGAAAATGCTCAAGAGCCAAGATGAAAAACATATCCTGAAGTGCTTTTTCTTTTTTCGACATCACCAGCCCAATCGCTATCCGTATATCCAACTAATTTTATATTTTTATTATTTAAATAAAATATGCCATCATCAATCGTCCCTTTAATATATCTTAAGATTCGTTTTGCAGCTTGCCAATGAGATTGTCGTGGTGAATCCATAAATCTGCTTACAATTCCCACTCCGTAAACAATATCTGGTCTGGTTGCAGTTAGATATCTCAGACTTCCAATAAGTCTTCTGAAGTTTGTTGCACTAATAAAGTCACCACTGTCATCTTTTACAAGCTTTAGTCTATCTTCAACTGGTGTCAAAATTGGCTTGCACGCATCCATCTTGAATTTCTTCAAAACATCTTTTGCATATTTCCGTTGTGAAATAAATATGCCTTCACTTGTTTGCTTTACCTCAATACCAAGAAAGTAGGACATCAATCCCATATCTGTCATCTCAAAGTGTGCAGCCATATCCTTCTTAAATTCTGACAACAGTTTTGAGTTGTTACCAGTAAAAATCAAATCATCCACATAGAGACAAACTATAACAATATCTCCTTCCTTGCTGATCTTGATATACAAAGTATATTCATATGGACACTTATGAAAATCATGTTTAATGAAATAAGTATCAATACGAGTATACCACGCCCTTGGTGCTTGTTTAAGACCATATAATGCTTTCTTTAACCGATAAACCTTATTTTCTTCTCCCTTCTTTACAAACCCCTGTGGTTGCTCAACATACACTTCTTCTTCAAGTACACCATTTAGAAAAGCTGATTTGACATCCATCTGATGAATCTTCCAATTACTTTGAGCAGCAAGTGAAATTATTAAACGTACAGTTTCCAACCTGGCAACAGGTGCAAATACTTCGGAGTAATCAACACCTGACTTTTGCTTGTATCCTTTTGCAACTAATCTTGTTTTGAAACGTTCCACTTCTCCATTAGGCTTATACTTTGTCTTGTACACCCATTTGACACCAATAGAATTCTTTCCTTTTGGCAAAGTAGTTAACTCCCATGTGTTATTCTTTTCTATAGAACATATTTCTTCATTCATTGCTTTAATCCAATGATCATCATTCACAGCTTCCTCGAACATTACTGGATCACAATCTCCATTTGATGGAACTTCTACATAACATAAATCTGAGTGCATGAGCTCTAATGGACGTTTGGCTCTCCATACTTGTTTTGTGGGAAATGGATCTCTATGTTTTTTTTCCATTACACATGACTCACAAATCTGGTCAGGAACATGAATGGTTGGCAAGCCTGAAACCCACTCTTTGTTTGCAAGAAACTTTATACTTCCAAAATTCAAGTGCCCAAGCCGCATATGCCATAGCCAATTATCGTTGATTATCATTGCATTACAACAAGAAGTGTAATTAAGATATGTTGGAAATAGACGATTGGATGCCATTTTCGTCTTTAGAATCACTCCCTTTTTTAAATCACTTACGGTGCATTCATCTTTACTGAAGTGTAAATCATAACCTTTTTCAAATAGTTGTCCAACGCTCAATAGATTACGGCAAAGAGTAGGAGCGTAGTACACATCAGAGATATAATATATAGACCCATTCTTCAATTTTATAGCAATCTTTCCTCTTCCCAAAACTGGAATCTGATAGTCATCTGGAAGTTTTACTGAAGAATGAAAGGATTCATCTAATTCAGTAAATACTTCCTTGCTTCCACTTAAGTGATTGCTGCAACCCGAGTCTAACCACCATTGACAATTATCGTTGTTACTAATTTTGTGAGTAGCCATCAACAAGGTCTCTGGATTGTTGTCTTCCACAACTCCAACTCGATTATCTTTATGCTCTTGTCTTCGAATGCGACATTCTCTATTAAAGTGACCATATTTTTTACAATTATGGCACTATATATGAGACTTGCATTCAGATTGATAGTGACCAAATTTCTTGCACTTATAACATTGAATTTTGGATTTATCCTGAAAGGATTCATTCTCCCTTGCTCCTGGTCTAAAATTGGTTCTGAAATTTTTGCCTCCTCTGCTCCTGAAATTTGAACTTCTTTGAGTGTGCTCTGTTTTGCCTGTCGCAGCTTCCTTCTCATTTCTCAAATTTACTTGGGCTTTTAGTACTTGCTCCGTTATATTTGGTGATCTTTCATTCATTCGCATTTCTCGGGACTCTAGTGAAGCTTGCAAATCATTGATAGTCATGGAATCCAAATCTCTAGATTCTTCAATGGCTGTGACAACATAATCGAATCGACTTGTCAACGTACGCATGATCTTTTCAACGATCTCTTTTTCTGCAATTTCATGACCATTGCTTTTCATCTCGTTAATCAATTTTTCCATTCGTGAAAAATAATCACGAATACTTTCATCTCTTCCTTGCTCCATCAACTCATATTGCCTTTTTAATCCTTGCAATCTCGTCCGTTTGACTGTATCTGCTCCTTCATATGTTTTGAGCAAAATATTCCAAGCTTCCTTTGCTGTCTTAGCATGGAATATCTTCTCAAGAATCGGCAGTTCAACAGATTGGCAAATTAAAAATAAAGCCTTTTCATTTAGTGAACGATCACGAGCCAGTTGTTGTGATTCCTCAGCCGTTGGCTTTTCTTTTTCTACTAGGCCTTTCTCCAAAATTTCACCATAGCCGTTGCTTCTCAAATATAACTCCATCAAGTGTTTCCACATCGCGAAATTTTGTTTCCCATCAAACTTGAAAATTGATAATTGCATCGGTTGAACTTCAGTTGTTGAACTTGAAGCCATCTTGATCTACTTGAGCACTTCAACCAGGCTCTGATACCAGATGTTGGCAAATATAAATTTGCCTAGAAATGGATTTTAAATATCCAAATACACACTCTTTTTATTGATTGAAAAATACAAATTATAACAAGTACAAACTCTCACAACAAAACACTCACATCCTAAAACCCTTCTATGTGTTAACTTGATAAAGCTAACTACCCCTTTATGTGTTAGCTTGTTGAAGCTAACTACCAAGAAATATTCTCTCTAATTACATGTACTAATGGCCAACATTTAGCCATTTATATAGGCAATTGAGGAGATTTATTTTTCTTAGATGCTAAGAATTTGCCAACTAATGTATTAGTTGGCTTGGTAAGAAACCAAATCCAAATTAACTAAGTATTTGACCAAGACAAATACTTAGCTACTAAGTATCAAATACTTAGCTACTAAGTATTAGTTGGTTTGATAAGTATCCAAATTAAAATTGGCTTGGTATTTGACCAAGTCAAATACTTATCAAAATACAACTAATATACAACTAATACTCTAGAAATCTCCACACAAATCAAGTTTATTTTCTAACAAAATTTAATCCAATTTATTTGTGTTTCAAAAAGGGTTGTGACTGTAAGTACAGAAATTGCAGACTTACGCGTATATAAATGATAAGATGTTGAAGGAATATGACTCCACATGTCAAAAATCAAGGGTTTGAGGTAATTGCACGTGCAACCTTTTTTTATATATAATTATACATTTTGGGGAGAATTTTTATAGGTTTTATTTTCTTTTTATGTTTAATTTACTCAATAGATTGACGAATTATAAAAACTATGATTATGTAGGATTTAATGAGCGGCAACGGTAAATAGATATTTGAATTTATCAATAAAAATATTTTAATCACCTAAATTTTTAAAGTGATCAAATAAATATCTAAATATATCTATTATACAAGAAATAAATATAAATTTAAAATAATTTAAAATCAGATATGCTTGTGAGTTACGTATGTTCTCAGATGTCAAATAAATAAATATGTAATATGATGGCAGAGTCCATAGTTAAACTAAAATTAAAAGATAAACCTATGACATTCCTTACACTAATATAATTAATTTCTCTACTCATCAAAGCCATTTTCTCCCTTATTCATCCCAATCAAAAACCACTAGACATGAAAAACTCAAAACACTTCGATAGGAAGGAAGCTGGTCTTTGATGGTATATATTTTTTATAATCGGAGATTAACTTTATCCATTTTCATTATCTTTCTTCTTATTTGTATAATTCTTTTTTAAGAATGAAAGATTTTTTGATGTTGGATTCTTTCTTCAATAAGGGGTTTAAAGCTGCCAATTGGTAATTCTTTTATGCTTTTATTGTATTTAGTTAATGGGATCTTAGTTCCTGAGAAAATGCTGGAACAAAGAAATTAAGTTTATCATGTCTAGTGGCTGTTGATTCTTTGTCGGGTGAAATGCTTTCTAATTGATCCGGTGTGCAGAGTCGATGGCGTGACTTACTGATCTAGTTGCAGCGAGGCACGGTGCGCATGTTGTAGAAATAAATACCCGGATAGAGCAAAATCGCAGATAAATTGAACTTGAGAAAATAAGAGTTACAACAATATAATCTCTCTCTATTTAAGGAGAAAAATAATTAATAAACTCTATCTCTTAAATATGAGAACACTCTGATGAAGCAAAAATATTCCTATTTATTTTCCATGAAAAACTCCTATTTTGTGCTTATTTAATAAGATAAATATTTGATTTAATTTCTATTTAATCCTTTAGTAGGAATTCATGCTCAATGGGAAAAAGAAATCAAAAAGTAGGAATTTAAAGTCAAATAAAATCTGGAGCTAATTGGAAGTCAAGAAATGGAGCTGAGAATCAAAGAAATCAAAATTGGAAGTCAAGAATGGAAGCTGAAAGTATTAGGTCTACATTTTCAACATGAAATCACACTTAAGCGTGCCCACGGTCCCTTGCGCAGAAATTATGCAGTGCAGATTTTTCAAGAATTGCTGCTATTGGAAATCAATTTAGCCAGATCTTCTACCCGATTTTTGGCAGCAAAAATTGGACCTTTGAAAAGTCCTTGAGAAAAATGATCAAATTCCTAGTCTAAGTTTTCTATAAATAGGATCTTTGAGATGAAGGAAATGATATCTTGAACCTTGAAATAGACTTTTGAATTGCTGCTTTCTTTATTTTCTAGTTGATTGTTTTACAGCCATGAGTGGCTGAATTTTCTTTTCTAGTCAAGGATATTAAGGTATGATTCATGAATAAATTGTGAGAATTCGTTTTCATTGTTTTCTCTTCTCAAATATCTGAATATTTTCTATACTTAATGATATTTTGTTCCATTAAAATTATTGACGTCTGATTTTGAAGGAATAAATACTGCTAGTCAGATTGGTAAATCCGTAATTGTTTATTTAATTTGGCAAAGTGGCAAATCTGTGCACTCATTGAATTGAATCTTTGAGTTTAGTGTGGGTGAATTTATTTGGTCCAATTTAAATAATCGAGCTTGTGTATTATTGATTGGAATTGGTAGTTTTTCTAATTCTTAATGCTATTTCTCAATTAAATCCTAAGAGCTTGTTTAGTGGTTGTTGAGAAATAAGATTTACCAGCTGATCTTATCACTTTTAAATTAATATTAAGGAAGAGCAGAATACTAGAGCTTGTTAGTGTTCATAACCAATTTATTTGAAGAAGTAAGAATTTATCCAATTGTATTCAATGATCAATTTGAATGAATCATAACCAAGATATTCCTTTGACTAGAAGTTTTCAAATATTTGATTCAATCTTTTTAATTTTCTGCTGCACAATTTATTTGTTTTAATCTTATTTTTTCATAAACAAAAACCCCCCTTCTTCTTTTTCTTGCTTCATAAATTCAGATTTAATAATTTGACCAATCTCTTGGGAGACAACTCTACTCATATTTTGCTATAAATATTTATAGAGTAGAATTTTATTTTTGTTGGATTCGACACCCATCACACTCAAATAATATATTTTAACTAACTCTCTATTCTCTCACAATTCTCAAGCTTTCTAAGCTTTTGAAAGCTATCACCTATATATTAAAATGAGGCCAAACTCCTGCCTTATATAGGCAGGAGACACCGCCAATTAAGGGCGGTGAGTATGCCAGCTACCATTCATTTGCTGGAAATTGCTGAAAAAAGCAATTTCCAGTAAATGATGTCTACCATCCATATTTGACTTCACTTACCATTTGCATCCATATTTGACTTCACTTACCATTTGCTGGCCCCCACTTCCAATATTTGACTTTTTCCTCATTTTTTTCCTTTTTTTTTTCTTTTTTTTTTATACATAAAGAATAAGAGCAATCTCCCACTTGAAGATTTGATTGAAGGTCAATCAATCTTTACGCCATTCTTTCTTCCTTGCCAACCCTGTTGCTTGTGTCTCTGTCAGACCGCTGGAAGATCGACACCAAACAAACTTGTCAATGTTAACTGCATTCGTCATAAAATCTGCTATGTTTTCTTTAGAATGGATTTTTCGCATATCCACGGTCCATTCTTCCACTTTCTCACGAACAAAGTGATACTGAATCCGAATGTATTTTGTCCTGGAATGAAATGTTGAATTTTTTGCAAGATGTAAAGCACCATGACTGTCACAAAATAGAGAAACATTCTCCCTTTTGTGCCTGAGTTCCTCCAACAACAATTTCAACCATACAGTTTCTTTACTGGCTTATGCAGTTGCCATATATTCTGCTTCTGTTGTTGACGTAGCGACAACTGATTGCAGTTTTGAAATCCAGCTTACAGCTCCGCCAGCAAGTGTAAACACATACCTTGTAGTGGATTTGCTTTTATCTAGATCTCTAGAATAATCCGGGTCAATATATCCTATAACAATAAAGTTTGATCCTCCATAACACAATGCAATATTTACGGTCCCTTTAATGTATCTAATGACATTTTTTACTGCATTCTAATGCTCTTGACCAGGATTCGCCACGTATCGACTAACCGCTCCCACTGCATGTGCAATGTCCGGTCTTGTGCAAATCATAGCGAATATTAAACTTTTCACTGCTGATGCATACGGTATTCGAGACATCTCCATCTTCTCCTCTTCAGTGCTATGACACATACTGAGAGTTAACTTGAAATTAACAGGAAATGGGGTAGAAATTGGCTTACTATCTTGCATGTTGAACCGTCACAAGATCTTCTTTAAATAATTTTTTGGAGAAAGCCAAATTTTCCTGCTATTTCTGTCTCGATGAATTTGCATCCCTAGAATCTTGTTTGCTGATCCCAAGTCCTTCATATCAAATTCCCTAGCCAACTGAGTCTTCAATTTTTTAATGCGATCTTTGTTGGGGCCTGCTACCAACATGTCATCAACGTACAACAGTAAGAGGATGAAATCACTTTCATCAAACCTCTTGAAATATGCACAAGGGTCTACATAAAGCTTATTGTATTCAAGACTCAAAATGAAGGAATCAAATCTCTTGTACCAACACCTTGACGCCTGTTTGAAATCGTACAGATATTTATTCAACCTGCAAACGAAGTTCTCCTTTCCATTTTCTTCAAAACCTTCTGGCTGGAACATATAAATTTCTTTTTCAAGATCTCCATGAAGAAAAGTAGTTTTGACATCTAACTGCTTCAAATGTAAGTCAAATGTAGCACACATCGCCAGGACTACTCTGATTCTTGTAAGTCTGACCACTGGGGAAAAAATCTCATTGAAGTCAATACCTTCTTTTTGAGTATATACTTTGACCACCAGTCTAGCACGATATCGCTCCACTTGATCATCACTATTACACTTGATCTTGTAAACCCATTTGTTTCCAATGGGCTTTCTTCCTTGAGGTAACAGAACAAGTTCCCAAGTTTTATTTTTATGAAGAGCTTCAATTTCTTCTTGCGTTTCTACCATCCACTAAGATGCATTTGAACTACTCATTGCTTCTTGAAAAGTTGATGGCTCTCCATCCTCTGTTAAAGGCAATATGCAACATTACTCTCCATAATATAATCTAAGTGCCAACCGGGTTGTTTTGTTAATCGACTTGATCGACGAATCTCAGGTACTTGAGATTCAACTAGTTGGGACTCCTCTGGCTCATGTTCGTTGTGCTCTGGTTCATGTTAATCGTGCTCTGGTTCATCTTCAGAATAATTTTCTTATTTGGATTCCTTTTCCACCTGCACAGTCATCGTCTCTGAACTTTCATTCACAGTGCTATCATTTGCTTCTTGTATCTTATCTTCCATAAAGATCACATCTCTGCTGACTACAACCTTATGGGCAATGGGATCCCACAGGCAATACCCCTTTACTCCTTCAGCATAACCTAAAAATAAACATTTTCTACATTTTGAATCTAACTTTGTAATTTCTTGAGAATTGTACATCACGTACACTGGACTTCCAAAGATATGAAAGTTTGAATAATCAGTTGGTTTGCCAGTCCACATTTCCATCGGTATCTTCAACTCGATTGCAGTTAAAAGAGCCCTATTTATTACATAATAGGCGGTGTTGACTGCTTCTGTCCAAAACTGTAGCTCACAACATTGCTCTTGTTCTTTCTAACAAGGTTCTGTTTATCCGCTCTGTCATTCCATTTTGTTGAGGAGTGTATGCTACAATGAACTATTTTTTAATGCCTTCCTGATTGCAAAAGTCTACAAACTCATTGCTTATATATTCTCCTCTATTATCTATCCTCAAACACTTGATCTTCTTTTCAGATTCAAGTTCTACCCTCGCTTTGAATACTTTGAAAACTGGAAACACATCTGCCTTCCTCTTAATAGGATACACCCAACATCTCCTAGAGTAATAATCAATGAAGGACACAAAGTATCTTGCTCCTCCTAAGGATGAAACTGGTGCTTGCCACACATCAGAGTGAACCAATTTTATAATAGACTTGCTTTTAGAATTAGATGTGTTGAAATTCAATCTGTGCTGCTTACTTGTAATACAATGCTCACAAAAAGGTAAGGACACCTTAGTGAGACCTGGAAGTAGATTTTGCTTCACAAGTATTTTGATTGCTTGTTCAGAAATATGCCCAAGTTTATGATGTCACACCATTGCAGAACTTTCACTTGGACCACTTGAAGCAACTGATGCTTCTCTTTCCTGCAAAGTCTCTTCCTTCAATATGTATATGTTGGCAGCTATTTTTTCTCCCTTCATTAGTATAAGCGCACCTCGAATTATTTTCATAATTCCCTTTTCCATTTCCACCTCGCATCCAAGGTCATCCAATTTTCCGAGAGACAACAAATTCTTTTTCAACCCTTCCACATGTCGCGCTTCCTGAATGATGTGAACTGTACTATCATACATCTTTAACTTGATGGTTCCAACACCAACGATCTTTAAGCATGATCATTGCAGTTGTACACAGGTTCTCCCGAGAAAGGTTTATAATGATCAAACAATTCTCTTCGAGCAGTCATATGAAATGTAGCTCCCGAGTCCATGATCCAGATGTCAGCGAATCTCTTTCTGCTTTCATAAGTTGTTGCTGCTTCACATGATAGAGCATGTCCATTATCTGAGGTACTAGCCACATTTCTTTGCAAGTTGGAATTCCTTTTGTTCAAATTCCAACAGTCCTTCTTCAAGTGACCATTTTTGCCATAGTTGTAGCATTTCAGGATCTTCTTACTTCTTGATTTCGATCTACTTTGACTTTGGCTCCCACTTGAGCCACGTTCTGTTGATCCCCCTCTCATCACCGTAATGCCTTTGCTTGTTGAGAACTTGCCAATCCGTCTTCCTTATTTTTGCGCCGCTTTTTTTTCTCCAGAATTGCAGCTGCAATATCATTAAAAACTAGATTGTCCGTTTGGACATTACTTGTCAAATTAATGACGAGTTTATCATACGAATCAGGCAGACTTTGAAGTAGAAGTTCAGCATGTTCATTTGCCTCTATTTTATAACTCAAATTTGTGAGTTGAGAAAATAGAGTATTTAAAGTGTTTATGTGCTCCGTCACTGAAGTGGATTCTGACATACGAAAAGTGTATAGTTTTCTCTTCAAAAATATTTTATTGTGGAGTGACTTGGCTTCATTCAATTTGGTGAGATGATCCCAAATTTCTTTTGCTGTCTTCTTCTCCTCTATGCTTGACAATACCTCATCTGCCAATGCTAGATGAAGATTTACAATAGCATTTCTATCCATCTTGTCCCACTTATTTTTATCTTTGCAGTCCGTCAGCTTTTCGCTGATAGCCGCTAGGCAATTATTTTTTCGCAAGATAGCCTTCATTTTTAATTTCCACAAAGAAAATTTTTTTCCGTTGAATTTCTCGATCTCAAATTTTGCCGCCATCGCTTCTATCACGAGCACCGAACCTGACTTTGATACCACTTGTTGTAGAAATAGACACCCGGATAGAACAAAATCGCAGCTAAATTGAACATGAGAAAATAATAATTAAACAACGAAATATGAGCGAGAATAGAAGAATTTTCACTATGAGAAAAATAGGAGTTACCAAAATATAACCTTTTTCTATTTAAGGAAAAAAACAATTAATAAACTCTCTCTCTTAAATAAACACTCAAATAATATATTTTAACTAACTCTCTATTCTCTCACAATTTTCAAGCTTTCTAAACTTTTGAAAGCTCTCACCTATATATTACAATGAGGCCAAACTCCTGCTTTATATAGGCAGGAGACACTGCCAATTAAGGGCGGTGAGTAGGCCATCTACCATCCATTTGTTGAAAATTTCTGGAAAAAGCAATTTTCCAGCAAATGATGGCTACCATCCATATTTAACTTCACTTACCATTTGCATCCATATTTGACTTCACTTATCATTTGCTGGCCTCTGCTTCCAATATTTGACTTTTTTCTCATTTTTTTCATTTTTTTTCTTTTGTTTTTACACATAAAGAATAAGAACAGCGCAGGCGCCAAAGTGGCCAAAATCGGCTTATGTGAGGTTCATAACAATGGAGTTGCCGCTCAGGTACTGCTTCTTCTTCATATTCTTTGGCTGATAGTTGCTTCTTCAATTTCCTTTTATTGTCTTTGGGGGAGAAAGAAGTCATAGAGAAAGAAGAGGATTTGGGGTGCGTTTAGGAATTTAAATTGTATTTTTTTTTATAGCTATTCAAATGTGTGAATTTCCTACGTCATTATCACGTTAAGGTGCTTATCTTGTCACTTTGCTCCACAATTTTTTGTTTGACGAATTTAATAGTTTATTTATGATTTATCCTTTACAGAGAAGATAACAAAATTTTAAAAATCATTTACTGATAATAATATTTTATCTTTATTGGGGTTTTTTTAGATTGGGGTTGAAAATATAAATATTTGGGAAAGTGGTGCAACACTAAAAGATTTTATGAAAATGGAGTGTCGAAAACCGGCTGAAAGAATCGCCGGTTTTTGGCAGCACAGAAATCGGCACAGTACTATGCTGATTTCTGGCACACTGCAGACCCATGTGGGAGCTGCAGTGGCCAGCTGAGAATCGGCACAAAAATAATAATTTTTTTTCCATATTCATTATTCCATACTGAATATAAAAGGTATGTTTTTTAAACCATTGCAAATTATTATCATTTTTTTCCCATCCGGTTGAACCAATTCTTTTATATTAATTTGAATGAATTGAATAATTCTAATTTTTTCTGATTTGACTGATGTGATTCGATTTCAACAACATTATTAATGGAATTTAAAGGAGTTTTGAAGTCTACTAACCGAGCTTTGAAAGATTATCAATAATCCATAGGAGTGCATGATAATAATCTGCGTAGACGATCTGAACATTAGGGTTTCTCTTTCTCAATTTTTGAAGTAAGACTTTGAGATGATTATTGTGATATTGAAAGAAATAATCTAAATCTTTGTAACAACAACGTTGATCATAAATAGCAGATTTATTTGATTCAGCCCATGTAAGCAATCCTGGTGTACAACCCAATGGAAATGTTCCAGGCACAACCACACGAACAGCACCATAATTGATAACTTTCTACACAAATTTAAAACAATAAACAAAATTATTAACGACTTCAATTATTTTTAATGAATTTAAAAAATAAATCTGTTAAAAAAAACTTTATATATAATTAATTATTTAACTTACTTGAACATCACTCTTAATTCTTTGTAAAATTATAGGAACCATTGTTTTCTTCATATCCTCAATGCTATAATTTGACATTAATCCATAGTAATAATCGTTAGTTCCAATTGTTCCAACCACGAAAAGAGATGATTTGAGTTTCTCCTTACATTCTGTGACGAAGCCAAAATTTAGTAATTATTTAGTATGCATTTTTTATTATTTTGTAATCAACACATAGAAATTTCTTATCTAAATTAAATTTTAAAATCCGTCCATATATATTATATTAAAAATTTATTTTTACTTTATAAATATAAAAGGGTTAATTACACATTTGCATTTAAACTTTCATACACTTTTCAATTTAAATCTCAAATAAAAAAATTACAATTTAATACACAACTTTAATTATATTTCAAATTATAAATTGTGTTAAAAAATCTATTTAAAACTAACAGAATATTTAGTGGGATTCACAGAATTTTTTAAAATATTCTATCAATTTTAGACGACTTGATTTGAAATATAACTAAATGTTGTGTTTTAAATTGTACGAATTAAATTGAACCTAAGTAAAAAGTTGTGATGTAATTAATCAATATAAAATATAGAAAATACCTTTTTATTAACTCAATTCATGACTAAAAGTATGAATTGCAACAAGTATGTATATATTATGATGGATTGGAACTAAGAACCTGTAGGGTTATTGCAAATTGTTGATAAAAAAAATTATTATTTCTGTGCCGGTTCCTAGCTGGCCACTGTGCCGGTTTCTGGCACACTGCAGACCCATGTGGGAGCTGCAGTGCACAGAAACCGGCACAGTAATGTGCCGGTTTCTGTGCTGCCAAAAATCGACAGTTCTTTCAGCCGATTTTCGACACCCCATTTCCATAAAATCTTTTACTGTTGCATCACTTCCCCAAATATTTTTATTTTCAACCCCAATCTAAAAAAACCCCATCTTTATTAATGTATTAATCTATTGTTATAGATGATTGAATGTAATTACTGTCATTTTAACATGTAGTTTGAAAGAGTTTGGCTTCTAAATCAATGATATACTCTTCATTTTGGGCATTGGGCTGAGCTGCTTCTACTTTCTTTCTTTTTTCGCGTAATATGGTTATTTAGTCATTAAATGTCTTTGATTTTTATTTTAAGCTTGTCTAATTTTCTCTCTAATGTTTGTGAGGTCTGGTTTAATTAATTTATTTTTTTTATGTGTTGTTCAATCTGAATATTTTTATAGTAGGTATAATTCTTGAGGACTACTCCATGATTTCTTCCTTGAAAAGTTTGTTATAAAACATGATATTGTGATGGTTCCAAATTTAAACACTAACTTTTAGATATGAGCCATACATGTCTACTTAAGTGTAAAGTCACAGCGTGTACCTAAGTTTTTTTCAATTGTACCGTACATTGAAAAACTAAAACTACAAAATATGTCATTATCACTTACTGAAACTACAAAATATCCATCCAGCCATAACCAATACAGATGATATTTCAATCAATGAGTGATTTATCAGCAGAGACCACGATTATGTAAGTTTTCAAAGAGAAAATAATAGAATTTCCAAAATCATTGAGTGATAAATTATAACGGCATTTTATCTTTGTTCATGTATTGATTTTTTTTACTATACACGATTGAATGCAACTAGTTTTATCATTTTAACATATTGTTGTGATTATGTTTTTTAGTTTTTCTAATCGACATATGAGAAGGGATGAAAGAATAATTAAGATAATCTATGGTAGCCAACTCCATGAGTATGTAATTTTTTTTTTTAATTTTAGGTCAAAACTTTATAAGTTTGCAAAAGTTTTGCTTCCAAATCAATGATGTATAATTACAAAAATATTAGATGGAGATATACATTTGGACAAGATATATGCATTAGTGTCAAAAATAGAGGGGTCAATTTCACTCACGGTCACTCAACTTATCATTTATTACGCTAAAATAACCATTTTTTTTTTTCTGACTTAAATGTCACTGAATTTCTAACATTTTTGCAAAAATGTCATGTAAACCGGAATCCGGCGAGAACCCTTACCGGATTGATGACATGGCATATGATACGTGGCGACGAATAATTGGTATATGATTTTTTTGCGAAAATGTTAGAAATTCAGTGACATTTAAGTCGAAAAAAACAGTTGGTTATTTTGCGTGATAAGTGATAAGTTGAATGACCGTGAGTGAAATTGACCCAGATGTAGCATTTATTTGAGATACTGTTAAACGACACATAGTTTTTGACATGGCATGCCATGTCATCAATCCGGCAAGAGTTTTCACCGAATTCCAGTGTACATGATATTTTTATAAAAATGTTAAAAGTTTAGTAATATTTAAATCAGAAAAAAAAGTCGGTTACTTTTGCACGATAAGTGATAAGTTAAGTGACCGTGAGTAAAATTAACCCGAAACATAGCAATAATAGTTGGGTGATATTAAAAAATAGATTAAATTAAATTAAATCTCTAAGATAATAGTTAGTTGATAAATTTTCTAATTATATGATAGATGGATTTACTTACAATAATTTTTATCTATACAATTAAATATAAGATTTTATTTAATCATTAGTAATGATTAATGAATAATTAGTTAACTATCTATTAAGTAATTTATAAGATATAATAATTATTATACAATTAAGTTTATTTTATTAATAATTAAAATATCATTTCAATTTATTAATTAATTTAAAATATTATTATTTTCATTTAATGTATTAAAATACAAATAGTTATGAACTTAAATTTATATGAAAAATGTAGAATATAAAATATAAATAATATTGTGCACAAATTTTTAGTATTATATTTAATAATTAACAAATATTAGTTTTTTTGGTCAAATTTGGTTTCAAAATAGTTTAATACAGTTCAATAAGATTTTCGATCTGATTATAGATAAAATATTTACATCCGTCTCAAATCAAAGTTAACAGTATAATTAAATTTTGAATTTTTTTTTCTATTTCGATTTATTCTAGAAAGATTTAAAAATAACAATATAATTATATTTAAAAATTTGTTTCATTTTGTAAATATAATTATAATCATTTTAAGAACTAATTTTTAGATGAAAGGGTTAGGTTAGTTATTAACTCCGCCTATGAACAAATATATACACAAAGATCTAACTAATAAATAAGTCTTTTTTTAAAAAAAAATAAAAACTAATAAATAAAAGTCTTTCATCACAAATATTCTTTATTTGGTAATAATTGTCATAATGGCAAACAAACTACAATGTGTAACTATGATTTATGGTCATTGCCAGAAAAGAAAAAAGAAGCTTGTAGTTATTATTTTCCTTGATTAGCAAGGGAAATCATTGTCACAAAAGTTTCCAATAACCATGACATGCCATTTGCTTTGTCTTTATTTATTTATCAAATCCAACAATATTTTATCACATCATATTTAAAATACATGGAATTGTATGCATAATTTATTTAATATAATTTAAAGGTAAAGATATTTAAGCAAATTTTAACATTTTATCGGTCCAAAATAAATATTGAGGTTAAAAAAAATCAACCCTAATAATCAGTACTCAATTAAAAGTGTATAAAATGTTGAATTCAAATTCTCCTAATGAATTAGATTAGTCCGGGAAGAAAAAAAAAACTAAATAAAACATTTGAATACTCCACATTGATTTATTTTTAAGTAAACTAACAATAACACAAACATTGTTAGCTCCTACGAAGTTGAATCAAATTGATCATAAATGCAGAGTAAACTAATTTTGTAAAAAATAATAATAATAATTAGGCCTAAATTTTAATTAATTGGTTGAAAATTTGTGGTGGACTGGTGGTTACTGAAATTACAGATGTGGCCTACGCGGCATTTCGGCCTATTTGATCCGTAGAAAATTTTATTGCCATCATAAGCATCAAACTCCAATTGCCCGCCAAAAGGTAATACTATTATTTCTAAAATTACTGAATTTTCATTTTTGCATTTTAATGACAAAAAGAAAAGAAATCAACTCTCAATAATTGATTTTTCCCTTTTAAACTGAAAAAAAAAAGAGTTTGAATTCGACTCTAATTCTTATTTTAACATTACTTAGATCAAAAATATATATAATAATATTATTTATCTATTATTTAATATTAATGGTTCAACTCATTTAATATAATAAGACTATATATTATATAAAGTCTTTTAACTTTATTAATTAATCTCTTTAAACCCTTTTTATTGAAATTTTTTTCATATTATTTTTAATTTAATATACTAACCTCACTTTGGAAGTCTTATTATAGAAAATTGAAATAAACAATTATCATTTAAGACCAAAGTTTCATCAATTTTTTATTTTTCTTTAAAAACAACACAACTATGCTTTATTTTTAGTAGGTTGATGAAGCTAATCATTGTATGTAAGACTTTCTTTTATTCTTATAAACACATTGGTTCTTTTGTTTTTCCCTTTTCCAAGTGTTACATTACGAATTGATTTTAATAACTAATTGTCGAATAAAATTATTAGAAAAATAGAAAAGCATTCAAGAAAAAAAGAAAAAGACAAAAAAGAAGAAGAAGAAAAAAAAAGAGATGCAAAGCAATGCAGAACAACAAAGCATACAAAACTAGACCCGGAATAAGCGGGTCCGATTGTATCCACTTCCCAGTCAATTTAAAAGTCCCATTAGTAAAGCTAAAGCTTCACTCTCTCTCCCAGTCTCTCTGTCTCCCTCTCATTTCCCACCTGTCTCGCTCTAGTCTTTGCACACTTTTTCTTTCTATCAGCTCCTCACTCAGATCCAGGTTTGTCTCTTTACAGTTTACACTCTTCCCTTTCAGCTTATGTTGTTCTCTCTTTTATTTGAAGTGGGTTTGATTTGATTTGGTATGGTCGCCGTCGGATTCTGTTTGGTCACTGGTAAAAAGGAAAGGAATGAAAAGGAAAAAGTAGGAAATGAGAAGCTGGGTGCTCTGTGTTTGTTGGGTTTGAAAAGGAAAATGGGAAAGTAAGCTCAAATGAGCTAAAGAACATTGTTGAAGCTGAGACCTGTTCCTAAAGTTTTGATCTTTTTAAATATTTGGGCTCTAGCTGTTTCAGTGAATATTACTTGAGGTCTCAAAAGGGGAATAACAAGTGGGTTTAGCTTGTTTTCGTTTCTTACTTGATCTCTGATTGGTTATATCAAAACTAATGCAGGAACCAGATTGAATTAGCTGTTTTTCTAGTGTAGCGTGTATTGGGGTTTTGGGTTTCTGCCATTTTTTTTTGTTAACTGCTTCTTTTAGTCACTGTGTACCTTTGAAGTTAAGTTCAAGTCTACTATAATTAGTTGGGTTTTACTATCTTCTTGATTATAGAGAGAATGAAAAATTATCAAAGTGAGAGAAATAATTTGGATTCAATGATGTCTTCCTATATATTTCTGGTTTATTTTATTTTGTTGTTTCTTTTGGCTAAAGATTGGGATCGGGGGTGATTTTATACTGTCTCACATTTGTTTTAAAGAAAAGCTGCACTTCGAAAAAGGATGTCCTTTCACTTTTATTTTTCATTCTTCTTAAAAGAATCTGAATGGTTTTTCCATTTGTATGTAACTGATTAGGGCTTATAGATTTCTAGATTCCAAAACATTACAATTATTTGCATTTATTTCTTATGTATGTAACTGATTGAGCGTTTTAGATTTCTGCATTAAAAAACATAACGATTTTATTTGCATTTATCATTGATGGTTTCTTGATTTCTCGCATGTCAGTATACATACAATGCTTACAATCCGAGTTTATGCTTTATTGCTTGGAAATACCATTTCTTTGTTTTTCACTATCATTCACTTGTAACGCAGGAGATGAAACGTGGAATAATAGTAGTAATATGTCTCTGAGTTGGAAAAGAAGGTGAAATTTTCCCTGAAATTCTTGCTGTTTTTGAGGACTTTAGGTCACAAAAAGTGGGATTAGAAGATGGAAGAGATACAGTCTCAATCAGATAATTATAGGTCTTCATCGTCTTCAGCCAGTAGTCCTGCAAGTAGGGTGCCTTCTAGTAACTTCTTCTACTTGCGGAAGCCTGGTTCCCTTAGACAACCAATTTCATTTGAGGATTCTCCTGAGTGGGAGGATACGGATGTTGATGTCAGGGTGGAGGAAGCCAGCGACTCAATCCATGTTGCTGCTACTCCAGCATCCCCAACTTTGTCAAAGCTCAATAGTGGATCATTGCCTTCCCCTCCAATGCCTGACAGTGCAGCTGTTGCAAGAAAGATTGCAGGAGCTTCTGTTGTCTGGAAAGACTTGACTGTTACAATCAAGGGTAAAAGAAAGTATTCTGATAAAGTTGTCAAGAGCTCAAGTGGTTATGCACTGCCAGGGACAATGACGGTAATCATGGGTCCTGCCAAATCAGGGAAATCCACCTTGCTAAGGGCTATTGCAGGTTTATTACGATTTACTGTTATCACTAAAAGAACAGTTGTATATATTGATTTTCCATAATCTTTTTATGTTTGCATTTGAAAAATCATGTATTCGTATTTCAGGAAGATTGCATCATTCAGCCAAAGCATATGGTGAAGTATTTATAAATGGCACAAAATCACGCTTGCCATATGGCTCGTATGTAAGTTTTAATTTCTTTGAGGAGATATTTATCTTCTATACCGCAAATTATTTCTTTTCCTGCATTACTTTAATGCTACACCCTTGGTCTTCTGCCTCCAGCAATTCATTTTGTCTCGGTGGTAGATGATTCAAACTTGCTTTAGTATCTTTGTTACTTTTGTTGTACAGCATTAATTGTATTGGATACTGCTTTTGTTTAAATTCTCATCCTTTCTACCTTGTTTTTTGGTGCTCTCGAAAGTCCCTTAGACATCAACTCTTTCAATTTTATTAAGGTGATGAGATAGTGTGTATAGATTTTGTGCCTGTAACTAAGCTTGGAAGTCTAAATCACATTATTGTAATAACTCAGCTAGAGATTGACTGCTGTTACTTGAGGAAGTCATCTTCAGACCAAAAATAGGGCTGTCAATTAGCAATGAAACTAAAATTCATTTTGACAGTTGGGGTTTCTGACTTTTGGTTTGTTTTCCAATTTGCAGGGCTTTGTTGAAAGGGAAACTACTCTGATAGGGTCCCTCACAGTCCGTGAATACCTCTACTACTCTGCACTGCTTCAACTTCCCGGTTTCTTCTGCCAGAAAAGGGGTGTGGTAGAGGATGCCATCCATGCCATGTCCTTGATTGATTATGCAAACAAATTGATTGGAGGGCACTGTTATATGAAGGGCCTTCCTAATGGCGAGAGAAGGCGAGTTAGCATTGCCCGGGAGCTTGTGATGAGGCCACATGTCTTATTCATAGATGAGCCCCTTTATCATCTTGACAGGTTATCATATTTTTCTCTTTCCCACCTCATAGATAACAAAGTCTCTTAGTTGGAATTTCATGCATATACATTAGATTACCAACTATGCATAGACGTACGAGTTCCTTGCGTCGAAAAAATGTCGCATTTGTTTAGGTCAAGAACAACCAGATCATATGATAGTGAAACATTTCAAGTTTCATATTTCGGTGCATCTGCATGTTTCTCTGAGAATGAATGAAGAGTATCTCCTCTTCTGTGTTCTTCAAATTCACCAGCAAGTAAACATAGACGACTAAGTATTGACTTGATATGGAAATTTAACAATTCAAAGTTACTGATAAGGTATTGTTTATGGGATACAACAGTTTCAATTTTCCATCTCTTTCTGTTGTATATCCATACACCAGTTTGTCACTATCTCTTCATGGCTATAGTGATTTGTGCTCTCTTGTTGGCTGTTATTTACTGTTTTGGTAAATTATAGCTAACTTTTAGACTTTGGTCTGTCAGTGTTTCTGCTCTTCTGATGATGGTTACATTAAAGAAACTTGCTAGCACTGGTTGCACGCTTTTCTTTACCATTTACCAGAGCAGCACAGAAGTGTTTGGCCTCTTTGATAGGATCTGCCTGCTTTCAAATGGAAATACACTGTTCTTTGGAGAGACTTTGGCTTGCTTGCAGGTGAGATAATGGATATTCAATCTTGTCCACCATTCCATCTTTTATGCAGAAAGCATCACTTAAGAATTCAACTGAGTGCTATGGTTGTCTTCTTTTCGTGATGCATATGATTGCTGGGAGAAAAAGAATTTGGAATCTTTCTATAATTACGTCTATCAATACTTTTTTTCAACTCTGTTGGCAAATAGAAGAGCATTATGGGTTGATGCTAACTGACTGATCTTGTTTTGATGAAGCACTTCTCAAATGCCGGATTTCCTTGCCCGATTATGCAAAGTCCTTCTGATCACTTCTTACGTGCTATAAACACGGATTTTGACAGGATAATTGCAATGTGCAAAAACTGGCAGGTATTTGTTTCAATTCCTAAATTAATGATTATTGTGACTTAGTGGAACTATTAAGATGCTCTTGAAACGGAAGACACAGTGCAAACAACAGTAAACAAATGTAAATGTTTGAAATTGTTAGATTGCATTTGTCCAGTCCAAAAGGTTTAGTGAAATAGGCAATATCATAAAAATTATTTTGTGAACCTATTTCACATGAGCTATGTGACATGAATTATGTATTTTGATATGGATTGCAATGCACATGAAACCATGGTAACAGGATGACCATGGAGATTTTTCATCGGTGAATATGGATACTGCTGTTGCCATACGTACCTTAGAAGCAACATATAAATCATCTGCTGATGCTGCTGTCGTTGAATCAATGATATTGAGACTCACAGAAAAGGTAAGATTTATGAACTCTTATAGTTAGACCCTTTTTCTTCTTTTTTTTAGTTTTTGACCTTTGCACACACTAAGTCTTTATTGTGTACATCATTATTATTGACACATGCTGGGCTTTTGAAGAGTTGTTAGCTCATCCTTTGATTGTTAGTGGGCTGAATAGATGTCGATCATTGTTATTGGCACAGTTGCTTCAATGGCACAGTGATTAGTTTTGATTCTGAATTTTTTTTTTAAATATGATTAATGGAATTAACAATTATATTGTCTGCATTATAATTGACAATTCCACTATTATTGACACTTGGTGGGCTCTTGAAGTGTTGTTAGCTCACTCCTTGATTGGTAGCGGGCAGAATAGTCTGAATAGATGTCGTTTTTTTAACATTTGTTCCAATTGCACTGGTTAGTTTTGATTCTGAGGAAAATTTTAAATATGATTAATGGGATTAACAATTATGATGCCTGGATTAGATTATATCATTATAGTCCAGTCCTTTTGCTCAAGAGAAGTGGAAGATGACAGCGCATAAACTCCATTAGTGCCTAGCTTTTAGAATTTTCAACTTTCTTCTCATATGATCATTTCTGCAGGAAGGTCCATATCTTAAAAGCAAGGGAAAAGCTAGCAGCTCTACAAGGATTGCAGTTTTGACTTGGAGATCATTGTTAATCATGTCAAGGGAATGGAAATACTATTGGCTTCGCCTTATCCTTTGTATGCTTCTCACACTCTGCATTGGAACAGTATTTTCAGGCTTGGGGCATTCCTTGTCTTCAGTTGTGGTGAGTTTCTTAAAATTCGACTTCAAATAATGAATCTGATATTCTGTCCATGAGATAGCAAAGTAAAAAGAGACTTTTAAATCCTTGTTAAATCTGGTGTCTTCATGATTTTGAAGTTTGCTGAGGACAGAATTTTGATGTGAGGTTAAGCTGGCCTTTATAGCAGTCTTATTGTAGGAACTACTTTTTCTAAGAAGCTGCTTATCAGCAAGTGGCACATTTGTGATTGCTTTGGCCTCCTAGGATTCATACCAGGGTTCTAGGAAAATCTGCATGTTTGAAATCATTGATTTGTACAAGGTGTATCTTTTTAAACATCTTGCAGAAGTTCCGCATCTATTTTTTTTTCCTTGTAAAAATTTGTTTTTGTGTAGATTGATATCAGTTTCTGGTCTATTGAATGTGCTTTTTGTGCTTCTCATCTTAATTTGTTGCATCTACAATTTTTTTTTTTTTTTTACACTGACAAATCTCATGTACTTAATCTCCTCACCTATGTTTCAGACACGGGTTGCAGCAATATTCGTTTTTGTGTCATTCACTTCTCTTCTAAGTATAGCAGGAGTACCTTCCTTACTGAAGGAAATCAAGGTATTATGTTGCTATGTATTTTTTTTTTTTTGAAGTTGAAGAACTTTGTCAATGCATCTTTATGTATTAGGCATAAAATATATAAACCATGGCTGAAGATGTCATATTTGGTTTCCTTAATTTTTATCACCTTCACTTTTGTTGATAATGTAGTTATGCTGGATGCCTGAAACGAGAACATCCAAATCCTCTTGTAGAAGAACATTATAATGCTTAATTTTAATGACTAGTTGTAGTGTCAATAAGAAGCACTATTAGAATTGATTTTCTCAAATTGAAACATATACTCTTTTGTAATCTGATCTGTTCCCTTTTTCTCCGGTTTAAATGTGTTTTTCATTAATTATATTAAGATATCCATTTCCTGCACTTCATGAGAAAATGCCTTTTTGAACCAGCGGATCACATTTCTTTAAAAAGGTGCAAAATTGTACTCCCTCCATCTCATTTTAAGTGATCAAACTCGCTAAAATACTGGAATTAAGGAAATGACTAAAAAAAGGTTTTAGCAATTGACAAAACTACCCTTTTCTTATTTTAAGTACATTTAATTGGACTACAAGATAGAAGTTGAATTTATCATCTTTATAACTCACCCACATAAATAGTCAACTATTTCCTATTTTTAATGCATACTTCATTTACTGTTTAAACTATTCCCAATTCACACATTTACTAGTACTAAGCATTGGTCCTTGATCACGTATTTTTTTTTTCACCAAGAATTGATTCATTAAATAATGCAGTACTATTTCTTTAAAATGTTTCGAAGTACACATCTAGTGCATACTCTAATAAATAGGTTTATTTATCAATTAACACAAATGTGCATGATAAGTAGGATAGACATGTAAATTTTTCTCTCAAATTCAACAAGGGACACTTAAAATGGGACAAAACTAAATAGTGAGATTAATCACTTCAAGTGGGACGAAGGAGTATTATTTGGTTATTTTTTTCCAATTGAATACAAATCAATATGCTATGTTTGTGTACCAATAGTGGTTGGCATATGTTTGTGTGGTGCTATTTATTGAAAGACCCTTGTTTCTCTAGGCTTTTTGATCGGTTCATATTTAATGTTCTCATTATTGATTTGATTAATCTTGTGCCTATTTTGCAGATATATGCTAGTGAAGAATCAAACAAGCATTCTGGGGCATTAGTCTTTTTACTCGGGCAGCTTCTCTCCAGCATCCCATTCCTTTTTCTCATCTCTATTTCATCCAGCCTCGTCTTCTATTTCCTTATAGGATTGCGAGATGAATTCAGCTTATTGATGTACTTTGTCTTGAATTTCTTCATATGTCTGTTAGTAAATGAAGGATTAATGCTGCTTATGACCTCCCTTTGGCGACATGTTTTCTGGAGTATCTTGTCGCTGGTATCCATACATGTGAGTATCACTAGGCTCCTCGATATTTTCGAGGCCTCTATTTGCATTATTCTGCTACTGCCACGAACATGATTACGTTCCATGACGGAATAATTTAGTCTCATTACGAGTATGGTTGCATTTTCAGGGAGTAATGATGCTTTCCGCGGGGTATTTTAGAATCCGAAATGCTTTGCCAGGGCCAGTATGGACATACCCAGTATCCTATATTGCTTTTCACACCTACTCTATTCAGGCAAGTAGGCTTGTAATGTTTGAGCTCCTTGCTGCACAATGTTGCTAAATTTTACTCCATATAAGCAGAACTTTCAACTTGTTTGAATCTGCATATCTGCCTTGCAGGGACTTTTGGAAAATGAGTATCTGGGGACTTCATTTGCAGTTGGGGAAGTAAGAACCATTTCTGGGTTCCAGGCCATTCGAAGCGCATATGATATCTCTTCGGAAAGTAGTTCGAAATGGGAGAATCTGTTGGTATTGTTTCTCATGGCAATCGGGTACCGTATACTAGTGTTAATTGTATTGCATTTTGGTGTAGGAAAGAATGAATCGATTCTTAAGTTCTGCAGGTGTAATCCTGAAACAAACAATCCAAGATGAATGAAAGTTATCGCTACTAGCTACCTATGATACAAAATTAAACATTGAAAGAACAAGTCTAACTATGATACAACTCTTTGATTGATACCTAATTAACCCTCAATCACGTTATTGACAAAAATTGTATAATATTTATTTGTATATATGCTATACTAATTAAAAAAATATATTTATTTATTGCCTATCTTTTCAATCTTGTTCTCCAAATCCTGGATGAATTGAGACATATTTCTGTGGGACGATCCAGTAGGTAACAATGCAATTTCCATGATCTTCTTGACCTCCTTGATTCTGTTCCTAAACTCATCCTTTGATTCTCCACACATCAGACGGTTGATATTACTTGACACTTCTTCTTTGGTGATCATCTTCTTTGTACTCAAATTAATCCCTATCTTCCAATCATCAACTACAAACTTCCTATTAGTGAATTGATCTGTATACAAAGGGAAACACAACAATGGTACTTCACACCATATACTTTCTAATATGGAATTCCACCCACAATGAGTTAAGAACCCTCCGATTGCTGGGTGGGTCAAGGTTCTTTTTTGACTACACCAAGGTATGATCATCCCACGTTCAGAAATCTCTTCTTTATATCCGACAGGCAGCGGATCAGCATCCTCGGAGCTCACAATATCAGGGCGAAGCACCCAAACAAAACTCACTTTGCTAAGAGAAAGCCCATGGGCTATCTCTACAATGTCATTTTTTGTCACATGGGCATAGCTACCAAAAGAGACATACAAAACTGAACCATGGGCTTTATGGTCTAGCCAGTGGGTGCAATCAGACTCGGACCACAAGCTAGTGGCTACAATGGTGTTAGTGAAGTCATTTGAGAAAATGGGTCCAATTGCATAGTATGGAATTTTGGCTTGAAGAGCTAAAATGGTGTCGTTTTCAAGCTCTTGCACAGTATTGCATAGAACAAAATCAGCATTTTTAGTATCATTAAATGAGTTAATTATAATTTGATGGCAAACTGTATTTGTATCTACTTCTTGAAGATATGATGTTGTGTCCTTGGGTCGGATTGCCTTCACTCCGGGTATATAATCTATCATGTCTTCGCGACCATCTGAAAAAAAAATATTTAGAAAATCAGGAGAGTGGGGGCTAAAATCCACCTGAGATGAAAATCATTAATTATTAGATTATAAATGACCATTACTTTAAAGTGCAATTAAGCAAATTACCTTGGCAAGCAAAATGGCCATTTTTCCTTAGAAGGTCAATATGAACATATAAAGAGAAGACCAGGGCAGCTTCAGTCCAAAACGAAACGTATAGCAACCCAAATTTCTTGGCAATCTTCGAAGGCCAAACAAAATAAGTATCCGCGATCAAACACTTAACATCCTCACCAGAACCAACAATCTTCCCCACAGCCTCCTCTGCATGAGCTGAGAAAACATGTAACAATGCAGACATGAACTGGTCATGGTTTAGAGACCGGTCGAACCCGACCGGAAGGCCATCAGACATGGTTGAGTACCTGCAAGGACAATTTAATTTCATAGTTTCATATAACACATGAATAAAATATATAGATTAATAGAGCAGTGGGAGCAAAATAAAATTTTTTAGTGGAAGCAAATATATATAAAAAAAAATACAGGGACTTAATACCTGATGTCAAGCCCGGATTCACATGCCTTGGCGAACAAGTCATCTATTCCGCCAGCGGCGGTAGAGGTATGGTGGTGGATGTGGTGGGTGTTGATGAAGGTGATAGTGAAGCCTTGAGAGGCAAGGTTGATGGCTAAGTTAACAGATGGGATTAGATGGCCTTGTAAAGGGTATGGGATGAAGATTGCATGAAGTTTGTTCTTGTTCTTGGATTTGTTTTCCATTTCTTGAAATTAGGGTCTTTGTTCGAGAGAGAGAGTGAGAGTTGATTTTTGGTTTTTTTATATGATTTTTTCAATTGGAGATGTGTTGACTCAGATCTAAAATGAGTGATTTTAGCATATTTTGTAGGATTAATTTGAGTGGTAATAGCTATCAGCTTTAAAACATTTCATCCTATCAAAAAAAAAAGCTTTAAAACATTTCATATAAAATTAATTTATGATTTATTAGATAAACATTTTTTATAGCACATTTTGGGATAGAGAGAGACATAAGAATCTGATTAAATAGAAAAATAATTAGATTTTCAACCATTTGAATTATAAGTAATTTATATGTAAATAAAAAAAAATTTCAAGTACTTAAATTATAATAATTTTTTTTTCTACCAAATTTTTTAAATTTTATTGTGTTATATTGAATGCTTAAATTTTTATCTCGTTATAAATTAAATGCAATTTTTACTAAATTTGAAAAAGATAATAGTATTATTTTAATATATGCATGAAATCCTTGAACCTTCTTTCAAAAAAAAAAAAAAAAAATCCTTGAACCATTAATTTTTTTTACGAAGTTTTTATTTGGATTTAATGTGTATAAATATAGTTTAAAAATATGTATAAAAATAATCGTTTAGGAAATCAATATAACATAATAAAATTAAAAAAAAATGATAAAAAAAATACTGAGTTTCAGACACCGAAAAATTAATAAAGGATATTTTTTATAAAAAAATAAAATATAGGATTTATCTATACTTTTAGATTAAGGTGCACAAACCGATCACCAAAAAGCTAGTGCGTTTGTTGGGGATATACAGATCAATATAAAAATAAAGGATAATTTTTTGTCGGTTTGTTTGGGATATACAGATCAATATATATAAAGCGTGACAAAATATATGATCTTAGCCAAAACCTACCCAATTGTCGGATTTCATTGTTTGGGATAAGGTACATATATATATAAATATATAAATGCCTTTCCATGTTCATTTGATTTTTTAAAATTATATATATTTTTTTATCACACCAAAATATTTCTAATGAGATTATGTTACTAATCTACTCTACACTATTGGACCTTGGACATATAATAGTTCCAAAACGAATATCTTTAAAAAAATGATCTTTTGTCTTATAGTAGTTTGTTCTAGTCCCTTTACGAAACTTTCATTATTGGATTAATCATACACCTTACATGTTTCCAGTGATTCAAATGGTATCATCAAATGATACAAGTCTCGTATAAAAATCTACAACACACTAAAATACCCTTGTTGACGATGTTTTACTCTGACAGCATCATATCTAAAGGACTTCTTGGTTCGGGCGGAAGCACAATGTCACTCAATTATTATCAAACTGCAATTTTTTTTTCGTCCGTATTCCACCAGAGCGCATTCTACTTTTAATAGGTCATGACTTAGATCAGAATTATCTCAACAAGTCCATAATAAAGTGATCCCAATTTTTTCATCCGATCCTATAAAGACCATCCTAGATGGAATCATATTCTAGAGCCATTTAGAGATCTTGACATTTTTTTGGAAATTAGATTCCAAGGTTTTTTTTTTTCCTTCAATTGTAGAATGAAATCAATTCTAAATGGTTATTGGAATTTGAACTTTTTGTAGGTCATTTCATATTGTTAAAAAGAATTCAAAAGTCATTGGACTTTTTAATGTCTTTTTATCCTTTAAAATTATTAGGATTAAAAACTTTCACCTACTCTTGGAGTTCAAATATATTGATTTTTTTTAAAATGGAAAATTTTTACCACTTGTATCGATTTCTCTGATAGTCAAAATTCTTTTTTGTGCTAGCCCTAGCCCACTCTGACAGAAACCGGTAGTCCTATCACTGGTTTTTGACGCCTGAATTTTCTTATTATTTTTATTGTAATACCAAATTTTAAAAATTTTAAAAAAAAAAATCTCATTTTTAGAAAAACCCCAAATATACTAATGTTTAAAAATTATAGATACAATTAAAGATAAATCAATATTCTATCCAAAAAAAGTTAAATCAATATCTTAATTTGAAATCTTATGGATAAATTGGAGTTAAAATAAACTATAAGTATATTTTAGCTTTTGCAGGCAAACGTTGAAACTATATTATTACATTTTTCCATATTATTTTAAAGAAAACGTTACAACCTTATATTTGCTTTTATTTAAGGGGACATTTCAAACTTAACTTTCTCCGACCTCTTTTCCAAACCCGACTCCTTTAAAATAAAAGAAATATAGATAAACATTTGAATAAAATGGACTCAAATTATTATGTGCAAATCAAAGCATATACATATAGTTTCCACATTGCGACTTAAAAATTGAGCACAATATGTCTAATTGGCCTGATTATTTTCTCATTTACTTATCTCACTCAAAAAAAAATAGTATCGAACTGAAACTAGTGTTAGAAACTTAGAATAAATAAGTTATAGTTAAGTTCGTACAAAAACATTTTTCTACATACCCGATATAAAAATAAAAAGTTATTGTTACTGATATAATTTGATTTTTGATATCTGCTCATAAGATAAAACATTTTTTGACAATTTAATAGCTATTCAAAGTTATTATTATTAATTACCCTATTTTAGAAAAAAAAAAATTATTATTAATAACAGGGTCTAATTTGGAAGGAAGGGTTATTAATACAATATCTCATTTTTTGAAAGGAAATGAAAAAAGATTACTGGATAAGCAAAAATAATTAGGTTGCAAGAACGGATAGCAGCATTTTAACATGGACGAATCAAGAATGCACAAACAAAGAACAATCTTTTACGGTGTATATATATACATGTATACTGTATCCCATTGTATATATATATATATATGTATACTGTATTCCATTGTATATATATATATATGTATACTGTATCCCTAACAATGGTGATCACTAAATAATTGGACAAATAAATGATGATCACTAAATAATTCAATAACATCAAAACTTTTTCCACGCTTGTTATATTTAATAAAATATAATTAAGGCCAATAAAATTTTAAGTTGAGTTTCAATTAGCCCACTCGTGTGTGTGTATGTATATATATAAAATAAAGTCTATAAAAAAGATAATTATTTTTTCTCAAAAAAGAAAAATTAGATAATTAATTAATTTAATTGTTTTATAAATACAATAAATAATTTAATTCGAATTGTATAATTGTGTGTTCTATTATATTCTATTATAATTTAACATGTAATTCTACTAAAACTCAAATTCAATTGGGCAAAAATAGGAATTGTGTTAATAATATGATTAAAAATTTAAAACGAATCTAAAGCCAATTAGGAAGTAAATTAAACCTTAGGGTTTAAAAATGGCAATGCAGCCGTTTCTTCTACCTCCAACTTGAAGAGAATGAGAAAAGGCAAACCCTAATTTTTACTCATCAAAATTCTCTCTCAGCCCTCAATCGTTAACAATGGCGTCCCTGTTTCAATTATCAACCTTCCCTTCACCGATCCGCTATTCAAGTTTCGTTCACACGAACAAGCCTCGCGTCCTTCTCCGATACGGCGTCGTACGTTTCCTTCCTTTATTTAATCCAAGAATTTGTACGTTTTCTCTATTAATAATCGCATATTATGTGATCTTTTTCCTCTCTTTTTTTTGGTTTTTCTTTTTTGCAGAGGTGTAATATGGTTGAACCAGTGAAGTTTAATAATGGAAATCCTTGCGTTCCTTTACTTACGTCTATAGAGCAATCAATCCCAAGTCTTTTAGCTTCTAAAACCCACTTGGAAAATGCCATTGCTAACCAAAATTCTACTAAACTTCGCATCTTCTCTGGCACTGCAAATCCTTCACTCTCTCAGGTAATTTATATTATTTTCACAAGAAGAGTCCGATAGTTAAATTAGTGTTTAGAGAAGGTAATTTATAAATATATTGATTTAAAATTATTATCGTGGTGTAGGAAATAGCAAGTTACATGGGGTTGGAGCTAGGGAAGATTAAAATAAAGAGGTTTGCAGATGGTGAAATATACGTGCAATTACAAGAAAGTGTGAGAGGATGTGATGTTTATATTGTGCAGCCTACATGTCCTCCTGCGAATGAGAATCTTATGGAGCTTCTGATTATGATCGATGCTTGCCGTAGGGCATCTGCCAAAACTATTACTGCTGTCCTCCCTTATTTTGGCTATGCTAGGGCTGATCGCAAGGTAATTTTTGCTGCTAAAGTTATAAAAATGGACATATTTTACTTATAATGTAGACGATAGAATTGTCAGCAAAGTTGGGGAAAAATCAATAAAATAAATCCCTTTATATTATGTGTAAACTCCTAAATTTTTCTTATATCTTTATCATATGAAATTTGTTATAAGTTAGTGATATTCTTTATTATTATCGTGCTACTTAAGACTCAAGGGCGAGAATCAATTGCTGCCAAGCTTGTAGCAAATTTAATAACAGAAGCAGGTGCAAACCGTGTTCTTGCTTGCGATCTTCATTCTGGGCAGTCAATGGGATACTTTGACATTCCAGTGGATCACGTCTTTGGCCAGGTAATAATGAAGAATTACATTTGTGACAGCGACCGATGTAGAAAAATTCTTATCTACATCTGATTCATAACAACTTATTTTGTCAATTTTATATTGTTGTTACATAATAATATATTATTGGTTCAGACTATTTGATTAAAAATATGTAAGGTTATTAAATTTTTGCGATGCAGCCTGTGATACTTGATTATCTAGCAAGCAAGGCTCTACGTTCTGATGACTTGGTGGTGGTTTCTCCTGATGTTGGTGGCGTTGGTAGAGCTCGTGCTTTTGCCAAGAAATTGTTTGATGCACCTCTAGCTATTGTCGATAAAAGGCGTCAAGGGCACAATGTGGCCGAGGTAGGATAGATTGTGTTTCGGTATGCTCAATTCATCCCTTCTCTCGAGACCGATACCTCTTTCCGACTCCAAGATATATTTTATGGCACTTTTTATTTTAATTATTTATTTATTTATTTTTTGTAGGTTATGAATTTGATAGGAGATGTGAAGGGAAAGATTGCTGTTATGGTGGATGACATGATTGATACAGCCGGTAGTGATTAGAAATATTGTGGTACGTTATGATTTAAAAATCCTTAGGTGCTTTAGTTACTAAAGTTTAGTGGTTTGTTGTAGGGACAATTACTAAAGGTGCTACTCTTTTGCATCAAGAGGGAGCAAGAGAGGTGTATGCTTGTAGTACACATGCTGTTTTCAGGTAAAAATCTCTCTGCATAAATTCTAAAATTGCAACAAAAATTCTTGATTGGAAGAAGAGAAAAAACAAAAAAGCAATAATCTAATTAGGCTCAAAAATTGATTTTGTCACAAATTCATTATTTCAACAAAAAAAAAAATTTATAATTTATATTATTTATAATCGAACATTCGGTTTAATTGATTTAAAAACCGAACAAATCGAAATTAGTAGTAATAAATAGAAGTGACCCAACCTACAAAAGAAAAACATATATTGAACCAAACCAAAAATATCTATAATATGCATACATATATACACATATATGTCAAAATGTTGTTTAATCAAAAGTACGATAGGTTTGGTTATATTAATTTTTTTAAAAAAACATTAAATACAATATCAAAAACTAGATAGGTCAAAATTTTCTTGTGTTTGGTTGGATTTTTAACATCTATAATGTTATCCATGTATCTTAATGTTGCAATAATCTTACTATTATTGTTTAACAATTAGTCTCAAAGGATTTTGTTTTTTCTTTGCAAATTTGCAGCCCTCCAGCTATAGAGAGATTATCAAGTGGTTTATTTCAAGAGGTGATCATAACCAACACCATTCCAGTTTTAAAGCATAACTATTTCCCTCAGCTAACAGTCTTGTCAGTAGCAAATCTCTTGGGAGAAACTATATGGCGTGTTCATGGTGATTGCTCTGTCAGTAGCATTTTTCTATAGTATTTTTTTTTTTAAGTTAAGAATAATAGTAAAATTCAATACTTCCAATAGCTGAAAATTTAAAAGAGAATATTGAGTGGTGGAATAAAAACAATGATTCCGTACATCTACAATTAAAATTACTAGTACTACAAGGTAAAATAACGATTATTTTAATGCTTTATTTCCCCTTTCTTTTCACAGCTATTTTCGACTTGCATGAAGGAATTATAAACCTTCGTGCTGTAACAAGAAAATCTATCAATTTTAACTTTTGTAATACAAAAATGATATTAATTAATACCAGTATAGTCCTTTTGCCATTTTACAAGAATTCGGTTAGATGAGAGAATTGAGATCTGAAAACCTTGTAAGCTATTATAACCCTGTGATAAGACATGTATACCATTTATTTGGTTGATGGAGTTTTTATTTTAGTGATAAGAGTTTTTTAATACCATAAATTTTGATTTAAAGAAAAATAGCGATTATAAGTTACAAAACATAAGATGGAGGAAATTTTCTGATACAAATTTGATCTCAAGATTGTTATTAGAAAATGAAAATCAGAATTAACGACTATAGTCATGGTTTTTTTTCCTTTTGGCGTGAAAATCCAAAATTATTAGAAAATTGGGGTTACAGTAAAAAAAATTAGGAAAATAGTGTGTCAGAAAACGACAATTTAGATTGCCGTTTTTTGTCAGTGTGGGTTCCACTCAGATTAGACATTGCGTTGTCAAAATACGGCAACCTAATTTTTTTTTGTTATTTAAGATGCAAAACGGTGTCGTTTTGCACCTTGAATAAATAAGTATGGATGGACCCAGATTGTCAGAAAACGGCAATTTAGGTTGCCGTTTTCTGACCTTTTTTTTTTTCAAGGCACAAAACTGCACTGTTTAGTGCCTTAGATAAAGACAATCCATGTAGGATCCGGACTGTCAGAAAACGGCAACCTAAGTTGTCGTTTTCTGGCTTTTAATATATTTTTTTTAAATTTAAGTCAAATTCATTTGCATTATGTACCATTATTATTTATTTTTTAATTAACAAATTATCTTATGATATATCGAATAATAAAAATATTTTGCCTTAAAATTATCAAATTAAATATAACCATGTCTTAGTTTTCTAAAAAAAATAACAATAATTATCAAGCATATAGTAATATTTTTCACACGTCCAATTAATTCGCTACTTGAATAAAAGTATAACGAATGATTCAAAATATAATAAAGTGTCAAATTAAAATATATAAATAAACACTTTAATTTCATTTTTGACATAGCGAATTTGAGACCTAACAATTTTCTTTTTACACTTAAAAAAAGAGATTATGTGCATGTGGCATCACGAGTGCCATAGCTTGCAAACATTGAGGAGGACACGTACGTACTTCTTATTTTTCTTGGAAAAATAATTAAAAGGGCGATTTTATTTTATTTTTCAAATAAAAAAGAAAGTGTGATATAAGACATAGGATTATATACTTTATTTGAAACCTTCTGAATTTCGTATTAAATTAAATTGAATATTTATAAAGTCTTCAGCTTATTGAGGTTGTAGTAATCACATCTTATTAATTACTTTGTATACAAAATTTATTATATCTTCCATATCTGCGGCTATACTCCTGCTTCATTTTTCGTAAAATAAACTGCAGTCAAAGCTGCTAACAAGAAAGAGAGACAAAGGCCCTTGCTGAAACATGAGCCATGTCGCTTCCCTTTGACTTAATTTTAAAAAAACATATTAAAAGTCAGAAAACGGCAAATAAAATAAAATAAAAAGGTCAAAAATGATAATCTAGGTTGTCATTTTTTAACAACCTGAATTCTAACCAGACTTGCTTATTCAAACGCCTTGAAAAACAAAGAAAAAAATTAAATGTCAAAAAACTGCAACCTAGCCAGATTGCTAGTGTCTAATCTGGGTGACCACTTTCCTAATTTTTTTTACTTGTAGCCCCAATTTTCTAATAACTTTGAATTTTCACGCCATAAAAAAAAAAAAAAACCCTAAAATCATCTCTTTATTTATCATTTTATTTTATTAGTAACATGATTATATAAGCGTCTAATATTAAATATTTATAAATAAAAATCATAACAAGGAAACTGTGGCAAGTTCAAAGGAATTAACAATGGAATTCCGATTTGTTTTTAAATCAAATTAAACCATAATTCTTTAGTCTCTATGAAAAAAGTTAATTCTTCAGTCTTCCAGATATAGTTCCGTTTTTTTTATTTGTTTCAAATTATCAATGTTTTTAAAACCGGACCGGACGTCGACTCGACTTGCCAACTGAATCAGGAGTCAACTGGTTCGATCGGGTTGACTCGAAATTTTTATGTTTTTTTTTAATATAATTATTAATAAAAAATTAAAAATATAATATATAAAAAATATATTTAAACTACCTATTAAATATTAATATATTAATATTTTTTATTTATTTTACTACTTTTTTTAGTAATAATAGTAAAAAATTAATCACAACAATTGAATTTTTTGTTAAATATTTGAATTTATAAGAAAAATGTAATTTTAAATTTATAATTTTTTTAATTTTAATTTTAATTGTAAAATTTATTTTTATGATGTTAACTATTTTTATAATTATCATGTTTAATATTAATATAAATTAATTCATTTCTTTTTCAATATTCCGTTACATTTAAATTATTTAGTTATTAAATATCTAAAAAAATATAAAATAAAAATATAGTGAAAACAATTTCAAATAATGTTCAATTTTATCAAGTTTAATATTAATATAAATTAATTTTATCATCAAATATAAATTTTTAATCGAACAATATTCAACAATTATTAACCCGGATTATAAAAATATAATTTAGAATTTATTTGATTTTTCCCGGTTCAACCATAATTTTCCGATTCAACCCGATTTTTTACTGTTCAATCCGATTTTATCTGTTTTGATTTTTATATTGAATCGAACCAGCTCTCTATTCGGTTCCAACCGGTCGGTCCGGTTTTCAAAACAATGCAAATTATAATACATTAATTTTATTTTTTGATGTTATAAATAATTAACTTAGTAAATATTTAATATATTATCATTTAATATGATTTTTAATTGATTAATAAATATAAATTATTACTATTGTTTACAATATCAATAATTTTTTTTTAATTCAAAACTAATATTAACCCAATTACATTAGCTAATTTATTTTAATTTGTAGAGATATTAACTTTTCTTGATTCTTATATATATATACCCGGGCCACGTTGTGCACTAGGGATGCTCACGGGGCGGGGATTCCCCGTCCCCCGCGGGGACCCGACCCGAACGGGGCGGGGAATCCCCGAATTTTTCCCCCGCGGGGGCGGGGATGGGGGGGAAAAAATCCCCGCCCTTGAATTCGGGGCGGGGACGGGGAGAGGGGTCCCCGCCCCGAAAAAAAAAAATATATATATATAATAATAATAATAATAATAATAATAATACATTAATAATATATATATATATATTTATTGATAATACATTAATAATATATTAATATATATATATATATATTTGTAATGTATAAATTGTATGGAATATTTATAAATATTTATATTTTAATTGTATAAAATATTTATATTTAAATTATATGAAATATTTTTAATTTTAAATTATTAAATTTTATAAAATATTTTTAATTTGCATCAAAATGTCCATCAAATTAATTTTTTTTTACGGGGACGGGGATCCCCGCGGGGGCGGGGACGGGGACTCCCCGCCCCCGCCCCGCCCCGTGAGCATCCCTATTGTGCACCGTAAAATATAAATATGAAAAAATTAAAAAAAATAATATAGATATGAAGAGATAATGCATAAACAAAAATAAATAAATACAAATGAAAAATAAAAATATACCATAATTTTTTTTTTATAGTTGATAATTCGCATATAAAAGATAAGTAAAATAATTCAGAGCAAGAATTAAAAAAAAAAAAATAGGGAGGAATATGATTCACATACAAATTCCAAAACTTTGTTGTATAATTTGAGAGTATACGATATAATACAAAGCAAATTAGATAATGAAACTAAATGTAAAATTATATTTAAAAAATAAATGTAAAATTATAGTTGATCAATTTGTCATAAATAACAAAAAAAAAAAAAGAGTAAGAATGACAAAAGGAAAAAATAAGGACGGGGAAGTAATAATTTACATACAAACTCAAAAATTTTATTATAGAATTTTTGAGTATACAATCTAACAATAAAAAAAAAATTAAACAATCAAGAGAGAAAAAAAATAACATTAATTGAGTATGGATACACCCATAACTTCCGATATCGAATGCATAATCGTATGCGAATTACACAGATATAGAAAGAGTTTCATATCAGGTCATTTAATTAACGGTATGCGCGCCGAACCCCACAGGCCGCCTCTCTGACCGCCCGCTTGAGTGCGATCGGGTAGTTGAAGGACCGTTGGCAGCTTGTAACGAATTACAGGTGCGTCTATTTTAGGCAACAAGAAGGTTTCATGGAGTTGTCACCCAATAAAACATTGAGAAAGTTCCTCTCGCCTCGGAGAGTCTAAGACAACGCATGTATCCATTTTGGGCAAGTCAAACGGGTCTTAGAGGCAATTACTCTAACCCTTTGGAGCCTAGGATTATTATTATTTAAGCCTTTTGACACAAGAGGTGTCTTGAAGGTCTTGTTCCAATGAGTAATCGGACGGACCTCTCGACTCGTTGAGCGCAAAGACCAGAGATAGATTCGGGACGTCTCATCTATTTATACTTTGATTAATTTTACGATTAAATTTTGAATTTATTATTTCGCTATTTTTCCACACGATGCAATTTAAATTAAAGGCGCAATCATCCATTTAAGAGCGTAAAATAAAATTGCATTAAAGTAAAGCATAAGAAAGCATAAAATAAATTTACAATAATACTAAGGGCGGAACTCTCATTGTAAAAAGTGTGGGACATACATAAAACGGGATATTCATTTATTTTGAGGACTTTGATCCTCGCATGCATTTATTATGAAAACGATTTTTATGTGATGGTTTTATTGGATGAAAATAGGACTTTGGTCCTGTTTTATTACCAAATCTTCATTTTAGTAGAAAACATTTTTTGTGGTGATTTTTTTTTAGCTCGGTCGAAAACCCTTTATTATTACAAACCACAAGCGAATAAAGAGAATAAAATAATTACATATTTTCCAAATAATAAATGATAAATAAATCTTAATCTACCCGCCTCGACCGTACCCCTTAAGCGAGCCATGTGCCACTCGTGATTCCAATCATAACACAAAATTAATATCGGTTAGTAATGAATAATTAAATAATTGAACAAATAAACAAATACTTGGATAAAGTAAATTTAGAAAAATAACTAAAAATGATTAAAGTTAATAATGAATTAAATTAAATTAAATGATAAATAAATCGATAACAATAATCCCAACAACAATTATAATCAACAATAATCATAATAATAATAATAATAATGATATAAAATGATAATGAAAATAGAAAGATAAATAATAACTAATGATAATAATATAAAATGCAATTGATTAATAATAATAATAATTATAATATAAAATGAATAAAATTAATAATGACACTAATAATATAATATAACAATAATAATCACAACAATAATATAAACAAGAACCTCATAATGATAATAATAATATTAAAATAATAATAACACAACGCAATAACGAATAATATTAACCAAAAATATACTATAATAACAATAAACTAAATAATAATCAATAATCAACACAATAATAATAATAATAATAATAATAGTAATAATAATAATAATAATAACATAAAACAAGTAAATGTAACATAATAATAATGACAATAATACTAATAACATAAACAAATACTCAATAATCATAACCAATAAATGTAAAATAAACTAAACTAAGTTACCTTCCTTATTAAAAGAATGTGGCTCTTTATAAATAGGGTCAAGGTAAATCAAAAGAAGAGAATGAGAAAAAAGTTTTTATACTGAAACTCTGTCAGTTTTTCCTCTCGATGGTTTTCACTTCAATGACTTTTAAACTGTGATTTAGTTGCTGTTATCCCGCATATGGATATCAGCTACACCAGTAACGCTAGATAGGGAGATTCTTGTATTCTCTTCTGCTTGATATTCTGCATTATAAGAGGTAGGTATCATAACCCGATTATGTTAGTTTCATATATGCATATAACATGTTATTAACCCTTCATACATAATTATTCAAAAAGGTAAAATAATAGAAAAAAAATGATATATTTATGCAAGACTTCCCTTGCAAACTATTTAACATACAAATTTATGAACTTTTGGAAAAGTTTATAATTACTAAATCACTACAGTTTTTATTCTAGTTATTTTATAATTATCTTTAAACATTTATTAATGTGGTGGAATTCTTTTAGAAGTTATAATTACTAAATTACTATAGTTTTTATTCCATTTATTTTATAATTATTTTTAAACATTTATTAAAATAATTAGTAAAAATATTTTTAATTACACTAATTAATGAGAAAAAAGATAAATATTTTTCTTCAAATATAGAGATTTCCGAAACCATTTCAAAAGCTTCCCCTCTCTCTACGTGTATATATATATATAAACTTGATTATTTTATATCTTAAATTGCTTGTGCTTAAGCTCAATTGTACTTTTATTTTATTTTATTTTCTAACAAATTGGGTTGTACGAAATAATAAAAAAATGAAAGTAAGAAAATCACGTGATATAAAAAAAAAAAAAGCACAAAAGAAAATAATACATGGCTGTGACGTGTCATAATTTAATTGGTTCTTACACGTTCTTGTGAGGTCAACAATCAGAGTTAGCCACCTAACTGAATAGCACACAGTCCAAAACGCGCAATTGTGCCCATAGTTTGTTTCCGTCTCCACATAAACGAAAATTCTTCCCGCGAAAACAAAATCCCACCGTTTTCCAATTTCTAATTCTCTCATAAAATCCCTTTTCAATTCATTCTTTTGATTTTTCTCTTTTCTGAATTACTGCAAAGCTGAGAGATCTTTTGGCGGCCATGTTTGCCCGCTTCTCGCCGTTGTTTAACGGCGAGAGAGCCGTGGTTCTGCTTTTCGTCGGTTCCGTGCTCTTCTCTCTCCCCCTTTCTTTGCTTCTCCACGGCGTCGCTCTCTTTGTCCTCGGTCTCTTAGCCCTTTGCATCGAGATACGCGCCGAGGCTTCTTCTTCTTCCCTTTCTCATTTTCGAACCAGGTAATATCAGTCTTCATAATCATAATTAGCTATTGCTTTCATTTTTTAGGGTTTTAGATAAATTTTGGCTTCAGTTTGAATTTGAGGTTCAATTATGGCAGATATTGTACGAGATAGTAAAGCCTTTCTTTCTTTTGATGCTTCGGTTGTTTTGCAAGTCAATTCGTGCAATTAAACTAGAAATTTGGTATTCCAAGAGTCAAATTCCAAATATCAGAGCGTCATTACTTGATTATATTTTCCTATGATGCGTGATAGGTGGCTTAGGTTCGCTATAGGAAATTTGTTTAATATGTGAAATTTCAGGCCTGGTGCTTCCTCGGGAATTTTGCTAGGTGCAGTGACATTACCTGCTCTTGTGCTTTCGAAGTTGATACAACTGTCAAGAGCGCTCTCATTGCACGAAATTCAATATGAAGGTATCAGTTTGGTCTCTTTTTGCGTCGCTAGAGTTTAGGATTTTTTATGTCCACTAATTGTTAATCATTTGAATTCGCATGTTGTTCAGTGAGCCTCTAATTTAGTCACATAGAAGTGCCAAATATCTTCTCCTGTTCCTGTATTTGTATGATATGTGTATAGGTTTTAAATGTGATATGTTATGGGATCTACATAGCCTAATCCACTTGCACAAGTCATGCAAATGGTGGAAAAAGTAAAAGAGAAGATAACATGAAAAAGATAGTCACAATTCTATTGATTAGTACTATCGTTATTTTTTGGTAGATTTCTTGAATAGGATCATAAAAGCGTAGCTCTATGAATGAGTTTACCTTATTGTAGGTGTCACGGGGATGAAGTTATATTGACCAGACGCTGAGTTGCCAACCTTTGTAATTAGGGGATTCATCATATTGATATATTATGACTAAAATTAATGGAGCAGGCTACTTTATTTTGTGATCGTAAGTTATCTACCTTTGTGGGTGTCACTTTATGATGATGCACTTATTACTGTGCAGAAGTTAAGTATCTGGCAATGCAATTCTGGGCAACATCTGCTTGCTGCTTCAGTGTGCTTATCTTCCTTGGCTTGCTCACATGGACTTCATTGGACAATGCACAGTCTCCACCTCATAGGGGATGGGGTGCTAAGTTTTGCTTGTGTTGCATTGTTTTATGTCCAGTACTGTTCATTTTCTTTAGTACCGGTAAGTCTGAATTCTGCAAGTGGTGTGTGCGCGTGCATGTGTGGCATGGTTTGTCTTATATTGACTGTGGGATCAATGAAGCATGCAAAAATATTTATATTTCTAGTTGATAGCTGAATGAGCTGTTCCTTCAAGATGAGTCAAGATGTGTATACCAGTATCTTTAGTTTGTGCTTTGGCTAGCAAGTATTTGTATGATTGATTCTTCTATTCATGACGACTATGCTTATTTATTTATTTACTTATACAGGTTTGCCAACTATATTAAAACTACTGTGGGTACTCTTTCATGGATTTGCAGCGGTGAAATTAGTGCAGCATCTACTCAGTACTTTTCCATCATGTGCTTCCATTGGTATGTGTGGTGATGTATTAAAGATATATGGCTCTTTGCACAAGGCTGGTTTTTGTTTGTTTTTGGATGAAAATATATTGTTTTTACATGCTATGAAAACTGGTTCACTGATGAAATATAAGCCCTTTTTTTTATCTTATTGCCTTTGGAAGTTTGTTCAGTTGCGTCCATTTCAGCAGTTGACTCATATATCATGTGTACATGAGAACTTGTGATTTGTGTTTGTACATTTCATAACAAGTGAACTGTTTCATTGATTGGGCATCAGATCACATGTTCATTTGTTTCTGTTGTCACTTCTCACCATCATGCATCCACTGAAATATTCAAAACAATGGGTTTTGATGAAATTGCAATTATAGTCCTTGGGTGATAATTCCTTTCTGACTCCAAATTTCTAAAATGGCGTTCATTTTGATAAACAATAATACCTTGAGGTTTTTAATTTGATGTCAGTTGTGCGATACAAAATATGAAGCCTTTACCCAAAAGCATCATTGATAATACTACATTGTAATGATTTTGTTATCATCAGTGTGCATATCCCAACTGATCAGTAGCTGAAGTTAATATCTGTCACAATAACCTCATTTTTCCTTTCTATAATTGTAGATGATGTGTTCTATGGTTTTGTCTGTTCACCAATGTCTTACCAATGTGTCTCTTAATAGCTATTTATGTGCTGTGTCTCTGTAGGGGAAACACTTTTGGTGACTACGGGTCTTGTTCTCTACTTTGGTGATATGTTGGCCTGTACCATTGCAAAGGCTAGTGCTTTTATAAGATATTTCACAAATCTCCCTTGGATTAAACAAGGTTTTTTTTTTTTTTTATCTTTTATACTTTTATAAATAATTCTATTTTGGTGATGGATGTCATTTCAACAGTTATTTGGATACTTGATCGCATCAGAGAAAGTTCCTGTGCAATATGGAGTGAAAAGAAGTGAGATTAGTATTATCATTCAGGTATGATCTTTTAACTGGGGAATTGTCAATAAAAGAGCATTGTTTGAGGAATTAATCATGAATGACATACTAGGAATAGGTGAATGGTAAAGGCTGTTCTGTTACATGCAGGGTTTAGTTCTTGGTCTTCTCCTCTTCCCTGTTCTATTCAAATTTATTCTCCATGTATGCGATTTCATATTTAGAGTGACAAGCTTTGGAGGGGGGACCTATAACGAGAGAAGAAGAGCTTTCTTTTTTTTTGCTTCCCTTGGTCTTATCATGGTTGTGCTCATGCCTTCATGGATGGAATTTGTTCACGATTTTCAAGTGCATCCAGTGTTATGGTATTATTTCTCACATTATTTACTTCAGTATGGAACTTTTTCATCAGCTTAGGATTGAATGAATAAACAATTTATGTACTACTTTAGAGGTATATCTACTTCTCGACGTTCCAATTCATGCTTTGATTTATTTTTCTACACACATGAATTTGAACGGCATTTTTCTTATCCTTAAGGAGTGAGATTGTTTCTGTGTGGGTGTAAAAGTGGACAACTTTGTGGTATAATGGGTACACATATCATCCTAAGGGGGGTGCAAGTTCTTTGACACTGTGATGTGCTCTGATTAAGGCTATTTATTTTCTTCAGAATGGATTGATAGGTTGCATTTTTTATCCAATTATTTGTACTCCATTCTATGTAATGTTTTTCAGAATGCATTTTTATTGTATTTAATGCAACAGGGTGGCAACATTTGTGTTCTCAGAGCCAGCTAAAAGACTTTCATTATGTGTATATTGGGTGTGTGTGATTTATGTGTCTGTTCAGCGTTTTTACAACATATCAAAGAGTAGTAAGATTGAGAGGATTCTTCTTCGGAAGTACTACCACCTGATGGCTGTACTGATGTTTCTGCCAGCTGTTATCTTCCAGGTAATCTGGGAATAGTTAAGGATGGAACCAGTTTGCTTTTTGCTATTTTCCATTTTTGTGTTTTGTCAATTCTAGTAATTTCCTTACAGTGCTGACTTTATATTTTGCTTTCAGCCAAAGTTTCTTGACCTTGCATTAGGTGCAGCATTGGCAGTTTTCTTGACCTTAGAAATTATTCGAGTAAGTCAATCAACCATCCAGATTCTGTGTATATCTTTCACAATTGGTGCATTTTAAGTGGTTGGATTATAGTTTCTTAAATCTTAATTTTGCTGATTAACTTGCAACTTTGAATGAGAAAATATTAAAAGAATGATAAAATATACGTGTCATTTTTTTGCAAAGGCCACTGGTTTAAAATAACTTAATGTTTCCGTTATCAATTACTTTAATAATTGGTATTTTAATTTTGACATACATGGAAATGTTATGTTGGATTTCTTATTGTTACAAATTTATGAGCTGCAACTGGTTTTCTTCATCAGTTCTGCAGTATGGCTTTTTTGTATATCTTTTCCCTTTTTATTTTCTTTAATCCTATTATTTGTAGCCAGGTCTGGAGAATTTGGCCTATGGGAAACCTCATACATCAATTCATGAATGCATTTGCAGACCATCGTGACTCGGATCTCCTTATTGTCAGGTACGGCTTGATATTTCTTTGTTTGTTTTTGATGCAAAAGGATAATTTTCTTTTATTTTGATCACTTCTTCAGTCACTTTTCACTCTTATTGGGATGTGCACTTCCTATTTGGATGTCTTCTGGGTACAACGATCGACCTCTTGCTCCCTTTGCTGGTATTTTGAGCCTTGGAATTGGGGATACAATGGTGAGTTTATGTGCTTGGTTCTTTGTATGTTACTGCTAACATGCTTGCTATCAAATAATTTTTGTTTAATGTTTTAATCTGGATTTATGGAAATTGTCAGATTCATCCAAGTTCTAAAAATAATCACCAGTTCATGTTCAATGAAACTCAAGAAGCATCATTTAAAAGGATGGTGATTACCTTTGATGCTAAAAATAGGTTTTTTAACTTAATAAATGCATACTGGCTTCTAGCCAACTTTGATTTATGGAATATGCCATGAGAAACATGGATATTTAACCTTTGAACTATATGAAAACAGCTCAATAAGGCAACCTTATAAGGGGTTAAGGGCATGATGTGGCACCTGTTCTCCATATTTTCATGACAGGAAATTTGGATATGTATATCTGTACACTATCTTGACATTTTAGGTTGAATTATAGTGCTCTTTCAGAGTTTTATGCCTCCATTGAACTTGGGCGACTGTTCTGTGGAATCCTGCAAGCCAGCTGTTGTTAGTAACCTTCTTAGCAATTAGAGTGCTGTTGTTCCTTGTGGTTTTGCAATTGTGCTGGCATCTTTAGTGCAATTGGAGTTTGAGAAGTAGGAAAAGAGAAGCAGAACTCAAAGCTATAGATGTTCTGGAATTTATTTTATAATATTGCTTATCCTCTTTTGCTATTGTCCAGTAAAAGTTAGTGGTTGGGTACAAAAAGTTATTTGACTTTTGCTGAACTCATAACCTGTTTTGACATAATTGTATCTTCCTGAAATAAAATACTGGCTTTGCTTTTTGTTCACAGGCATCAATGGTTGGACACAAGTATGGTGTCCTCAGGTGGACCAAAACTGGAAGTGAGTTTTTCTTTTTTCCTCCTTGAATACAAAAAAATAATAAAAGAGAGAAAATTGTTCCTTGTCAAGCAATGCTTTTGTTGTTACTTTGCTAACATGCGAGAATTATCTACTTGCTAGAGAAAACTGTTGAAGGCACTGCTGCTGGTATAACATCTGTCCTGGCTACTTGCTCAATTTTGCTTCCAATTCTAGCATCCACCGGATATATTCTTACCCAGGTTTGATTCTCTCATCACACTTGCGCTAGTTCAATTGCATGCCTGTATGCTCATTCTTCTTGTGTTATACTGTTGGACCTAATTGCTTGGACAGTTTACTAACTGATATTAATTATTGGACATAATCTAAAATTTCCTGTATAAGCATAAGAATTTAATCAGCCCCATTAACGCGTACCGTATCTTCTGAATGAGATGAGTGCTTTGTGATCTAAACCTCTCTAGAAGGGAAACATAAGATTAATAATTTGGTAAAAGAGTTATCATGTGTTTGATTAACCTCTACATTTCTTCCCTCCGTATCTGCATATTAATGCACAATTTGATGTTTGCAACACTAATTTATGCAGCATTGGGTATCTCTTCTCCTAGCAGTAATTGTGAGTGGTTTGTTGGAGGCATACACAGCGCAGCTCGATAATGCTTTTGTACCACTTGTTTTCTACAGCCTTTTGTGTTTGTAAATGCTACTTCATCCTCAAAATAAAGTATAGTAACGGCTAACAGATGCATTCTCCACAAAATTCCATGACTTAAATGGTTGTTCCCTCGAGAAACAATCTGTAGTTAGAAACTAACCTGTTCTCTGTGAATACAAAGAGATTATTGGTCTTATTCTATATAGGTTCATATGGTTCTTGGATTAGATTTAGGTGTGTAATGGAGACAATGCGATTGGGCAATGAAAGTAAAGAAACATCGAAAGAAGTTCCAATGGCAGAGTCCAGTATTGAGTTTACTTTAGGCATTGACAAACATTATAGTAAAATATTATTCTTGTAAGCTACGGTGTTTGCGTCTTCAAATGACCACTAGTAGTTGTACTCAAATAAATGGAGCTTGAAGTATGGAGAAGGCTGAAGAAAATACAAAGATTAAGAATTTTGCCTAGTGAAGGTTGTGCAACTCCATGAGGGCAGGCAAATTTATTGAAGCTATAGCTTCTATAGTGGCCCATTTAAATTGCTTCTTCATTCAGAATTATTTCTTTTCGCTTTGTATGGGACTCAAAAACAAGGTCAATTTCTTTTTTTTCTAAACACTGTTTTCACTTCTATGGATGAGGACAAGGATGAGCTCAAAGTGCAAGGCAATGAGTTGGCTCAGTGAGGTTTTTTTTTGGTCACAAAAGAAGCATAATACTTAAATGACATTAGAAAAAACTAAACTCCGAATCTCTTGTAGTGGTGGTCTACTGTGGTTGGCTTGGCGGGAAATTAAAAGGAAAGTTGTTTGTTGAATGAATTATACCTGGGGAGTGGAAGTTTGTCTAGTTGCTGAAAAGATGTGTTGTCTTAGTCGGTTTGTATGAACAGAGAATTATTTTAGTTGTATCGAAATATCGTAGGTTAATAATAATACTACTATTCACTACTTTCTCCTATTTTTCTTTTTGTTGTCAGCGTTTTGCGTATGTTGGCATTAGATTGTCTAATTTTAAAACTACTGGGAAGATTTTAAGATTTGGTTTCTTTTATCATTACACCTTGGGTTAATTAATAATAAGACAAACAGCAGAAGATCTCCGAGGTTGGGAATTCCAAAGTATAGTGAGTTAGTTGTATGTATAAGGAAAAATTTCTTGAGGGTTATTTAGATGAACGCTCCTAACAGTTAAGTATCTGATTCGATCTATAAATAAATATTTATATTTATATATGTTATTAAATTCAGATGGATAATAAATTATTTTTATTAATTTTAAACGTATAAAAAGAAATTCATAAACTTGACGGTATGTAGCTAAAATCTTTTGTCAAATATAGATATGTTTTTAATACTAGGATTGGGTGATACGGTTAGCTTCCGTAATCATCAAATACATAAAGGGACCATGTATGAGAAAAAGGACAATAGATTTTCTATTTTAAGCAAAAGTGTTAGTTGCTGTCCTTTTGAGAACATTGAGGGCAGCTAAGGCACATGTTGCACCCGACACACCTAATGCTTAGGTGTAAAGCCACACACACACACACTCTTATCAATATCAGCCGCCTTTAGATTAAATAGTAAGAATGGAGACAGTAATTCATTCCGACTATAGTTTCATCTTTTATCCCATACACTTATCCTCTCTAATCGATCTATTACTTTTTCTATCCATGATAATCCACGTAAACACTTGAAAATTGAAATTGATACTCCACGTCAACTTCATATCTCGCACCAAATACATAAAACTTTGAGTGTTAGGCCTAATTAAGAATATATAATATATTTAACATTATAGCAACTGAATTTTGTCGAATTGGGTAGAAATTAAAACTTGATAAGTGGGGCCATCTTATAAAACCGTACTCCTTTGATGTCCTAACGGGTCCTATATATGTTCATATATACTGTGCATATCTAATGAATTGTCGTTATATTAGTAACTACCAAAGCTAACAAGTTGATATTTAACAAATAGCTAACAAGTTGCCAAAGCTAAGTTACAACCAATTTTTCACTTTTTTTAACTTAAGTTGATATTTCAAATGTTACTGTTAGTTGATTTAATGATCAAAATATAAAAAATATTTGATATAAAAAAGGGATTTTAACTTTATACGTAATGTGAATTTTCCATTAAGTTTAATAACGTTATCTAGCTAATTTATAGGGAAAATTTTCCACTTAGTATCCTATTTTATTTTGAAAAGGAAATAGAAAACCTTATAGAGAATTATTTTTTAAAACTTTTGACATAAAACAGTAATTTTCAGTTCATATATATACATAAAATTCGACATAATACATATGTTTATATCAATGTGAGTGCGGTTTGCTTAAGATTGCATGCTGACTTAGGTATTTATTATATTAATGTCACATTGGGAAAATTTATATTACGTCATTATAGTTTAATACTAAGTAATACTTATAATTATAGGGATAAATCGACAAAATTACCACAGGTTATATCCGTATTCAACAGGATTATTGAAGTATATATATCACATGTTAGGTACAGGGTTATTGTCTTTTAGGGTGTTACATATACAAATATTGTCCATTAGTTATGGATAATAATGTTTTTTTTTCCATAAAATGTCTAAATATAGCAATTTTATCTCTAAACTTTTTTTTATTTGATTTTTTTATTTAAATTATTTAAAATTGAGAGAATTTAAATTTTTAATCCCTATATTTTTCAAAGTAGGTAATTTTTACCTTTTACTAAAAAAAAAATTACTCCTAAAATGTAAGATATATAGTATTTGAGAATGACATATGGTATTATGTGATTAATTGCAATATAAAAAATAATAACAAAGTACTATAGGTTTTTAAGAAAAAAAATCAAAAATAAAAATTAAGGCAACATCGCTCACCTTTATCCGGTTAAAAATAAGTAAGTGACTGTTTAGTTCTGAAAAATAAAGCCAATTTTCCAGAAAATTACTCCGACAAAATTAAAAAACGAAAATTACTGTTTAATTGTAATATTTTCCAATTTAAAAAATTAGAAAACTATTTTCTAAATTTTTCAAAATTAAACTATTGTATAGAAAATAAAAAAAATATGTTTTCTTATTTTTCTTTTATTAAAAGAGAGTTCAAATTCAACTACACTACTTTCTTTTCTAATTTATAAAAAAGAGACCTAATATAAAATTGTAAAGGAGATGGAAAATGAAAATACAGATAAAAAAAGAGAAACAAACATAATTTTTATTTTTTAATTTTTTATTTTGGAAAATAAAAAAAACAGAAAAATAAGAAATGAAGCATTCAAAAAAAAACATTCAAAAAAAAGAAAAATAAGAAATGAAAATGAAAACCGAAAAAAAATGGAAAATATTTTCTATAACTAAACAGCCCCTAACATATTCTAATTTTAGTTAATATCTTTTAAAAAAAATTCTATTTAAATTTCTTCTACTAAGAATAGAGTTAAGAATTATTATTATTTTTTTTTACAAGGCATCCAATTAAGACTCAAATTCAGGAACTCATAGCTTTATTGTTCAGCTACCACTTACCAGCATATAAACTTAGCTTTAGACAGAGTTCTTTTTTATTTATTCGATACATAAGTGGATATACATTACTGTAAATGGACACATATCACGTAGAGATTGAGCTCGAGAATTTCCAAAACCTAATGAATTTACCGACAACATTAAACCCTAATTAATTATTGAGAATATATATATATATAAAAGGAAAAAAAAAATCCTGAAATTAACTAATTAATAGCATGGAAAAGCTGAAGATGGTACTGAGCAAAACTTGAAAAAAGAGACATGAATGAACAAAATTGACATTACATTATACGGTGGACACTCGTGCACATGCACTGGTCTCCCTGTAAAGATTCAATAATTAATTTATTCTTCCATTTTTTTAGATAAAAAAATAAAAAAATAAAAAATAAATTTAATTTAAATGCATGCATCATTTATACGATACAACACATACTATTCTACATAAGTCCTTATTGTGTCCTGATAATGCCATTATATACTAACGGGACCTAAATTAATTTCAATCCAAAACTTAAAACAAGTTAAGTGTATAACAAATGAATACCAAAGGAATCAAAGAATTAGCTGCGCAGGTTATCTAATCGGAATGATAAGACACGCTCCCTATCAGAATCCATTGACACACGTTAAATCTACACCTCCTACTTACTCTGACACTAAAACAGACCAACTTCTGGTACTCAAGTGTTTTCTTATATTCACTATATAAATAGTCCAAAATACTGCAGAGTCAGATATTAAATTCTTGAAATTCTCTCTCTATATTATCTCACTAAAAACATTAATGATTTAAGTTTCGAAATGTTTACGTGTAGTTCAACAGGATTTATTTTATTGCAGCTAGTACAATTTTACTGATCCGATCAACTTGTTCACACCTGTCATCTGAACTCATTCAACTTCTGATATTTCATTACTTATCATGTCCTATATAAATAGACAATCTATCATACATTTAACTCAAGAAACCAATCTTTATTCTAAGAGAAACCCACAAAAACATGTATATGGCTAAGCTTAGGGCAAACAGCAAAGAAAGGAATGGGATTATAAGGTTAAAGATTGTCGCTAAGAAGCTACAGAAGAGGCTGTTAATGGGAACAAAAAACTCATCAAATGGATGTAATAATCATGAAGAAGTTAGTATCCCTAAAGATGTGAAAGAAGGGCATTTTGCAGTCATAGCTGTGGAGGGTGAAGAACCCAAAAGATTTGTGGTCTCTTTAAGTTATTTAAGCCATCCAAATTTCTTGAAACTTTTGGAATTGGCTGCTGAAGAGTATGGATTTGACCATGATGGTGCTCTTGCTATTCCTTGCAGGCCAAGTGATTTAGAGAGAATTTTGGCTGGTCAGCAATGGGATTAGTTGTTGTTCATATCAAAATTTGCTAATAATTAAGAGCAATTCAGTTACCATAATTTATCAAGATTTATAGTTTTTCTTAGGTTGTGCAGTGTAGGGCTGGAAATCGAAACCTTAGAATTTTGGGATGACATCCATTCCATTAAATTTAAAGGTTATTCGTTATATCTTATATTTTTATTGCACTTTTGCAGCTTAATGTTATATATTGCTGTATTTATATATAATTTGTTGTTTAAACCTAAATATTTGCATTGCTTAAGGGTTTCTGGGGACCCAAACAAGGCCCAAAAACTGAATAAATAGCGAAAAATAATTGAACAAATTAATAAATAAAAACACTTTTTGGTTGCTTTTATCATGAATATGATATCAGAAATTGATATATAGGATGATCCACCTACCACTATTGTCTTTCAAAAAATCATTTATTGTACGTTATTGCTACATTAAATGTTGGGATCCACAATTTTTTGGAATTATATGATTGGTTTGACCTGAACTTCTTATCATTTTTTTTTGTTAATTGTATTAATTACAAGTCTGAATGTATAGATTTAGATTATCAATACCCTATATCATTATCATTTTTTATTATTATTATTATTAGGGATAATATATTAAAAAAAAAAAAAAACTCCCAGACTATTAATTGAAAACAACTTGCACAAAAAGAAAATTAATTTCAGCCATAAGTCAGTCATAAAAAGAAAATTGAAACATAAAAATATTTCAACCTAAAAAATATATCAAAAAGTCACTTTTATCGAAATTCATCTCAAAATTCCTTATCAGGAAAGGAGAATTAATTTGGGATTTTTTACAGTTTCAAAAGAAAATTCACAATTGTAAGTTTCAGCAGCTCCCAATTCCAGAAACATTAATCCATGCCAAATGTCGGAATAAGCATTTGATTCATATTAAATTTTTGATAATTTACTTTTCAATTGGATTGATTTTTAAGAACAATTATCTCCTCATCACGTAATAACAACTTTGAGTTTCAAACTTCAGAAAGAATTTGCCTTAATAGTACTATGTAATGTACAGTTTATTTGACATATATACTTAATGATTTGGACACTTGAATTTTTCGATAAACCATATAAACATCTTAATTTACCTATTACTTCATATGATGTGAATATATGTTCTTACCTATTGGCTATTACACACTTTCAGATTATTACTATTCAACGAAATAGAAAGTACAGAACATAGCCATCTTTTCTGAACCAAGAAGAACAGAATAACATCAAGGGACGTCATTGTCCAAAATGGCTACAAGATCGAAAGGAGGAAACAAGGGCTTAACAAAGGAATTCCTCTGTTTATACCATTTGCTCAAGAAATCCGCTGCTCCATTGGCAGTTCTCTTAACAAAAATAAAACAGGCAACAACAAAAGAAGATCACAAAAGGATAACGTCATCAACAGTAGCCATAATCTTCCATGGCGCAGAATCAGGATTGTTGATACCCCCGATAAGGTTGAGGGAATCCAATTCAAAGATAACATGGGATAGATCAGAAACTTCAGCATGGTGAATAGCCAGGCTTTCAGCAGCAAGGGGGATCGGCTATATCATTACCACATCTCATATCCAAAACACGAGAATCACAGTCTCGACAAATAAAACTAATAGCCATCTTAAAGCATCCTAGTGAGATATATTTTGGCGATTAAATTAGCATCAAATATACAATTTGCAACCACAATCATTTTTCAGCTAAACTAAAATCAACGTTAGGGAAATAATATCTCAATTCATTAAGATAATATAGGGAAATAATTTAGTGCAAATTCTCAACCACCACCTTATAAGATGTCCGATAAGCTAATGCAAAGCTTCTTTTGTTCTCACAACATAAATTATGATGTAACACTGCATGGTGTTAAAAGACAAGTACAGGCCAAAACAATTCCAGAAAGAATGCGGGAAAGTACAGGAGTAAACCAAAAAGAAGCTAGGTGCAACATAACAACATAAAGTAATACATAGTATTTAAGGTTACTAAACAAATATCCAGTACAACATATAACTCCCATTTTAAAAAAGGCACTGACGAGAGGACATTGTCCATTCATCTTTCCAGCTGCGCAGTCAAGTATATACTAGAATTGTGCAAAACGTAAATAATGAAAACAAAAAATTATCATCTACCAAAGTATCAACTTATAGGCAGAGGACAGGCTACTCCCAAGCACAAAAAGCAAAAACAATAACCGTGCGTCTGTTGCCCATCTCTGCTCTCTAACTATAATAACCCTAGTGTCACCCGAGGCGAACATCATATAGATGCCATAATCACCAGCTCTGTGTAGTAAGTGGACGCGCGTACTGGCTCACAACCATAGGCATAGGTATGCCACGGTAAGAGTAATTCGTCATATCCACGTTCTAGTTCGACTCAATCAGACAAGCCAGCCTTTATCTTGAGGTGCTGCTTGAAGTCCATGATATCACCCTCCCATCGGGTAATGGTTTGATTTGCACAGACCCAAATCTCCTCTGCTACCTGGTTTATAAGCCTGAAATCGTGACTAACAAGAACCATCCCTCCATCCCACTCATTCAATGCCTCAGCCAGCGAGTCTATGGTCTCAATATCCAAATGGTTAGTTGGTTCATCCAACAGCAGCAAATGAGGCTGCCTATAGGCTAGCCATGCAAAAATCACCCTGCTCCTCTGCCCATCCGACAAATTCTTCATAGGCATCACCTGGGCTTTGCCAGTCAACCCGAATCTCCCAATTGCCGCTCTCATTTTCTCTTCCTCATTCCCTGGATACTCTTTAATCATATATTGTAAGGCAGGCATCTCCAAGTCTAGTTTCTCAGCCAGGTGCTGATGAAATTGAGCAATCCTCAAATGGTTGTGCCGACGAACCATACCATCAGTAGGCGCCAACTCACCTGTCATGAGCTTCAGCAGCGTACTCTTCCCAGCACCATTGGGCCCAACCAGTGCAATTCTAGAGTCCAGATCTACCCCAAAGTCAAGATTTTTGTAGATGAGACTCTCAGGAGTGTAGCCAAATGTAACTTCCACAAACTGAAGAACAGGTGGTGGTAGCTTTCCAACATCAACAAATCGAAAGACTAGAACCTTATCTTTGACGACCTTCTCCGTAAGCCCACCCCGTTCCATTTTTGCAAGGGTTTTCTCCTTGCTCTGTGCTTGACGAGCTAATTTTGCCGAACCATGACCAAATCTAGCAATGTATTCCTTCATTGAAGCAATCTGCTCCTGCTCCCACTTGTACTGCTTCATTTGATTCTCCTCCAGTTCAGAACGTGTTTGAACATATTGATCAAAATTCCCAGTGTAAAGCTTCAATTTCTTATTTTGCATGTGTATAATGTTTGTGCACACACCGTTCAAAAAATCTTGGGAATGCGATACCACAACTAAGATACGATCAAACCTCTTCAAAGTTTCCTCCAACCAGACACAGGCTTCTAAATCTGTCACCATTGAAGAAATACAAAATAAGATGAGATCTATGTTACACATTGAAATTCAAGACAAATTCTTCTCTCTCTCTCTCTCTCTCTCTCATCTTTTGAGGAACAAAAATAGTTCTAATGCACACTGTAACAACAATTAACAGCAAGAAAGTAGAGTCATTAGGCTATTATTTGACACTCTAGCACAACAAAGGCAAATAGTATATCAACTGCTCGCATCAATAATCACCAAGTAACGCTTTGCAGAAAATTGTTCATTCAACCTAAGACTTGAACCATTCTGTAATTGAACCACTATGCATATTGAGGGTTTTGAATCGAGAGATATAAATCGAGGAAGAAATTGTAAAAGTTGGAACTGGAGCATTTTCATATATCAACCGCCACTTAGAAGAACTCTAGCATAATCCAAATCAAGCTTATCCATGAAAAACGAAACACAAATGACAAGGATATTAAGCAACAGTTTCCGAGGATTTGAAAAGATGGGAGGGGGAAGGGGGGGTGGTAGGAGGAGGAATTCTAGTCAAATACATAAAGCATACAATAACGAGGAATTTTCCTATCAATAACAACATTAACACCAAAATGACTTACCTAGATGATTGGTAGGTTCATCAAGTAAGAGGATAGTAGGATTCATGAATAGAGCCCGAGCTAATGCAATCCTCATTCTCCAGCCACCTGAAAAATCTCGGGTTTTCTGTGATTGCATCTGCTTGTTGAAACCAAGACCAAATAAGATCTCAGCAGCACGTTTTTCTGCAGTTGAAGCATCCATAGCCTCCAAACGCTCATAGATGCGTTCTAGAGTCTCTCCACCTCCATCATCCTAAAGCATAGAAATATAAAATGCATTTTTAAGTTTTCCTAATAACATTTATCATGCACCAAGCAATGAAACACCATAGTTGTTTATAGGCACATTCACAAACCTGTGCTGCTAATATCTCAGCTTCCTTCTCTAATTTTAACCTTTCCTCATCGCAGCTGATTACAGCCTCAAGTGCAGACATGTCAGAAGCTTCAATTTCTCTTGAGAGGTGATGTATATCCATGTGATCTGGAATTGGTAGTTCACGGCAACCTATTGCAGTTAACAGCGTTGACTTCCCACAGCCATTTAACCCAAGCAATCCATATCGTCTGAAACACAAAAAGAATTAACAGATAAATATTCATCAAACAGCAGCTGTGTATGAAATACTACATACTTGACACAGAAGGTTAATTTATCAAACCTGCCATAATTAAGCTCGAGCATAGAATCAACAATGAGGTCATGTCCATGAAAGGTTACTGATAGAGACTCTATCTGCAAAAGGCAAATATAATTGTTAATCATCCAGATCATCAATGCTGTTCTCTCTGCATATATTCAGCACCATAATAAGTACATAAATTCTTATCACTTAATATTACCTCCTTCAAGGAGTGCCCACAAGGACGAACAATTGCTTATATTCACAAGGAAAATTTCTAGTAATTAAACGTAGAATCAAGTGCTGTCAGAATGCCCTGGTGACAGACCCAGCCGCTCGCCTAGGCACTTGTCTAGGTGCATCAAGCTAGCAACAATAAGCTAGTAGTAAGACTCATGACGCCAAAATTATCCTTGTATCTCATTAGACTTATTTTAATATACAATGTCTAAAAGTGTGTGTGTGTGTGTGTACACACATTTTCGTCCAAGATAAAATGTTCACGTATATAACCTGAGATATATTTCAAACAACACACTGACCTCTAGGCTTTATTATCAACCATCTTACTGTACAAACGTGTGTGCGCACCCGCGAATATATATTTGTCCAAGATAAAATGTCCACTTATATAACCTAAGATATATTTCAAACAACACACTGATCTCTAGGCTTACACATCACAAGCCTAAAAAATAAGAATTAGGTCCAATTACAGGCCAGGACCAAACACTTAAACAAACTACTTAATTATCCCCTTTTTTTTAGTTTTCTTCTTAACTTTTGTCATCCCAGATATGAAATTATTATTGTTTCCTTTTTATAACTTCTTTAGCATCCAATAATAAGTAACAGTGTATATTGATCATCATCTGGTACCAATATGCTATAATTAGGTACAACTAAATCCCTACAATAGGTATAAAAAATGGATCATCCAACAGAAACTGCAAAATCAAACCCCAAAAAATGAAAAAGAGAGAGCAAGCAATACAAATTTCGCAATTTCTATGCCTCAAAATGCACGACCGCCAAAAATCAAATAAGGCCTCAAATTCGATAAATATAAATCACAAGTACAAAAATGAAAGGCACAAACTTACGCGAATATCTCTAGAAAGAGGATGCGAACAAAGCACGCCAGTACAAGTCCGATCCGATATCTGCATAGCCCCAACTCCATTGGACAACTTATCAACACTTCCATTATCAGCCGTCGCAGCAGCCGCCTTAGACGACGCAGCTGCCTTTCCACCTCTTTTGGCAGCCGCCGCCGCCTTCTTCTGGGCAGCCTTCTTCTTGCTAGCGTCGGACACCATCCTCAAAAACTGAAAACACCTTAGCAAAATCAATCACAAGCTATAAAGAAAATTAAAACAAGAACACGAATAATATAAGGAAAAAACAAACAAAATTGAGGTAGAAAATTAACCTGAAAGAAGGATCTGAAGAGTGTGAATCTAGGGCTTGATTTGGTAGTGCGATGTTAGTTGTTGGGGGGATACGTGTAGAGAAATGAGTTAAACTCGACGATTAGGGTTACTTTGAAGAGGGTTTAGATCGAGCAGAGGATTCTGGTATTTATAGGAGAAACGGTATTAGATGAATGGCACGCGTATGGTTGTTTTTCAGTTAGTGGCTTCATTACGTCGGCTCGGCGCAGCTTCGGTCGATCGGGCCCGTGTACTAGGACCTGACCCATTTTACAGAAAAAATTGGGCCCATGGCCCAACTGAAAAGCTGCAAAACCTAGCCCAATCAACTCCCGCCGCCTATTCTAACCACCACACAACGCCTCTGCGCTGCCACTGTCAAGCTCCGGTCGTCGTCTCTCTGCAGCTCCCACCACTTTATTAAACTCCTGAACCTGGATTTTGTTATTCCTCGTTCTCCTCCGTTGATTTGGGGTGAGATTATCAATTTTGTTGTTTCCATTTTCTTTTTTTTTTTAGGTTTAAGATTTCACTATTGCAGTATCAATTCCTCTTCTATTTTGAGTGTGCTGAATCTTGATTTTCTGTGTTTTTATTATTTTCTGTTATGCTTGATTTGGTAACTAACTCTGATTCTGGTAGTTGAAATGTTTATTTGAAGCCTATTATGTGTTTAATCATCTGTAAACCCCAGATTTTCATATCTCAGAATTAGATGATGATCAAGAACAAGTTTTCTCAAGTTGAATTTGTACTCATTGTTTATACATCGAAAACAATTGAAAGTATGTAACAGACATGAAAGCTTGATATCCTCCTTTGATCAAATGCCCTTAGAAACCAGGAGAACAGTATTGAGAATCTGCTAGTTTTATTTTTTTCCAATTAGGTTCCCTGTATTTCCTTCTAATTTCGTAATTAGCTTAAGGTTTGAAGAATCTTAATCTGTAGTTCTTTCAAATTTATAATTGCTTTGTCGAGAATTCGTCTCAGAATGGGTTGATTTATATCTTATTTTATGCAATTCGAATTAGACTTCTGCAGCATAATGCAATTGATTTTTCTTTATGGTACAGTTTGAATGTTGGTGTGGAACTCATTTTGGTTTTATCAAGAGTAGTTTTCTTGTTTGAAGCAATGGGGAAAAATAGTGGCTTTCGCATCTTTTAAAAAGAATTGCATTCTAGAAAAAAGCAAATTGTTTGCAGTTTTTGATGAATGAAAATGAGCAACCAACAATATTACCAAATAGACCCTTGCTTTTCTTTTCTTTTTTTTCCATGTTTGTAATCTATCTTGAGGTTTATGTACCTATTGTCCTGTCTCCTGTGCCCATTGCAAAGGTAGATGCTGCTCACAAAGTATTCGCCATATGAACTTTCTCTTCATCTAAACTAGCATATGGTTCAATTTTTATTGCAAATGTTGAAGTTATAATATACGGCTCAAGTTTCTTCAATAGCACTTGCATAGATAATAGAAATAGTATCGAAGTGAACCCGTGCTTATTGATGCCTATGCACATTTTCTTAGTCTAAACTAGCATATGGTTTAATTTTTATTGCAGCTGTTGCAGTTATAATATATGCCTCAAGTTTCTTCAATAGCACTTGCATATGTAATAGAAATAATATATAAGTGAAGCGGTGCTTATTGATGATTTTGCTTGTTTTCCGTGCTTTGCTTGTAACTACTGCTAAAGATATCAAATTGCCATAACTGATAAATTCTCCTTTCAAAACAAAATAACAGGAGACTTGAGAGAATGACTGTCTTGAAAAGGTACGTGTTGAGGCTGTTCATATCATTGAAGTACATTACAGCAAATGTTGTTGACAGAAACAATGGGAGAATTGTTGCAACTGCATCAACAGTTGAACATTCAATAAAGAACGCACTCGAGTGTGGTCGATCTTGCAATGCGAAAGCAGCATCAGTTGTCGGGGAGGTGTTGGCTATGCGACTGAAGGTGGAGGGTCTTGAACAAGGACAAGGAAGAGGTATTCATGTTGATATGACCAAAGAGATTGAGAAAAAAGGCTTTAAAAACCGTACTAAAATTTGGGCTATTGTTAATTCCCTTAAAAACAATGGAGTTAAAGTTATATTGGATGATAATGATGATAAAGCATCTAATAGAACAATTTTCCCTTGAATTTTTCTTGCTTTTTTTTCCTTTCCCATTTTGTTTGTCTGATGGAACCATTAAAGCATAATAATGCTTTCTTGCTTCATGATCAGAAGGGAAGACAGCCTTGGAGGGAGTTTTTTGTTTATGATATACCATCTTGGTCTATAAATAAAATCATGAAACCATCATGATTTGTTCTGATAGCTGGCGCTCAATTAATGGTGAAGGAAGTTTTGAGTTCGATTCTTCCTTCCGACACTTATAGGTGATATAAGCAAGAAGTTTCTTGTTATATCATAGGTCTTGATCTTATTAAATTGTCATCTTGGATTTATCTTTGGGCTCAAAGTGTTCGTCAAGGTCCAAGCTCGGCCCAACCGTTTGGGCTCGGTTCTATTGAATTAGGCTATGGCTCAATGTTTTATTTTATTTTCTTTTAAGGGGCTGGTGCAGTTATGTCTAATTTTTGATCGGAAACTTTGATTTCTTTTGGCAGGAAGTAGAATAATGTGCTTTATAGTTTCTTTGTCGAAGTCAAAAAGGTTGACTTTAGTTTACCAAATTTAAAAAAATAAAATAAAATAAAATAAAAGAAAGAAAGAAAGAAAGAGAGAAAGAGAGAACTCATGAAAATCATACTTGTAATTTTTTATTTTATTTTGTTACTCCCTCCGTTTCTTAATATGTGTCATTTTTATTGTTTTTACTATAATTAAAAAATATTAATTATACTTTAATTTTGAAAAAAATTGAGTGATTCATAAGTCAACTCACCATGAGTTAATCTAAATTCATCCTACTCGTTTGGCATGGATATATTTGCGGAATGAAATGACTTGTATTAAACTATATCTAATTTAGGAGAGTCTGGTTTTCACATTTAATAGTTCCAATTTGTAAAATTCAAATCGAAATTTAACGCTTTAATTATTGGAAATCAGTCTAATAAGAGTTGCTTTTGTTGTTTATCCCTAATTATATGAGCACCTCAAATGCTTGTGTTGTTTTCTGCTAAATATTAGCAGCCAAATCCGATTAGGAGGGTTGTCAATTTTATAATTATAATTATGTCTGCTAGCTATGCAAGATTGAAATAAAACTATGCAGTATGATTCACTCATGTCATAATCAAAATAAATGTAACCATATCTTTTCTTGTTTTTTATTTTTTTCTGATGGGAAGTATAATTAACTTTAAAAAAAGGTACCAACTTTGGCAAAATTATTTCTAAAAAGGTCCTTTTCTTGACTTTAATTACTTTTGCAAAATATGACAATAACACCTTTCACAGTAAGCTGCCTATTGATATATATATATATATATATATATATATATATATATATATATATATATATATATATTTGAGTCCATTCAATCATTTATAATAATAATAATAATAATAATTAAGTCTATGTATTAATTCTATGCACTCTATTACATTTTTGACTTGTGCTTTATCTTGAAGACTTTATTTTTTATTTTATTTTTATTTATAAACTTTATTGGCCAAGACTAAGAAAATAGTTCATTGTATGAAACTCCTCAGATTATAAGCCAAAAGGCATATGTTTTGTATGATTGCTTTTAGAAAGTGATATAGTTAAAAGGGTAGTAATTTGATAGGGTAATTAGCATTCGATTAAAGGTGTAAAAAATTTTAAATTTAATATTAATTATTTTAGTGATATTTGCAACTGTAATTAAATATTAACTGCTTTTATAAAAACAAAAATAAAAAATCCATTTCTATTAAATTGGGTCACTTAATTAATCCATAGTCCATATATGTGAGTCGTCACATTTAATTTAGTTAATAAATGAAGCTAAGTATAACTATTTAGTTAGTGAAAAAAAGGAAAAGAAATATAATTTGGTCTACCTGAAACTTGAAATTAGAAAAAAATAAAATAAAATAGTAACTAATTATAGACACTTTATCAACAATTTGAGAGCTTATAAATTTCCTATACATACTAATTGAAAATTACACAACTCAATGATTGCGATTTACATGATAATATCTACTCCCTCCGTTCCTTAATATATGTCACTTTTGACAAAAATTCAAATTCCATTTATCTGTCACTTTTAGATTTTCAATACAATTTAATTTTTTTTTTCAATTTAATTTTCATTTTCAATAAAAATTGACCAATTAGATTCATTTTTTTTGCATTGAATTACTCAATTTACATTGAATCGCTCAATTTTTTTCTAAATTCAAAACTAATTAATATTTCTTAATTGTTGTGAAAACAACAAAAGTGACTAGTATTTAGGAATGAAGGGAGTATCTTTTAGGCTTTTCCATTCTTGAGGAATGGGTTGGGAGTTGGGACAGTCAAAGTTGTCCCACCACATATATATATATAAATGTAAGTTGATTTTTAAAGATAATGTTAAATGAAAATAATAAACTTAACACTGAAATAATTTCTAATTTAGGATTTTGAGTAGTGATATTCTGATATCTCATTATTAAACATGTAATTAATGATAAGATATCTAAACAATATTTATTCAGACTCCATTGAAATTTTAATAATAAATAAATATTTTTATTTTATTTAAAAACTATATAATATATATATTAATTTGATTTGTAAATAAATTATAAAACTTTAGCCTTTTCTATGCTCACATGGGAATGAGCTCATGCAATCATAACATCTAAAGGAAAAAGATTCAAAAGCCCTTACCCAAATGTATTTGGAATCTAATAAAAAAAATATTTTTCTCCAACTTCTTCACTACGCAATTAAAATTCGATTCCAATTATATATATATATATATATATATAGATAAAGACTTGAGGATATACTCTTTTTCTTATTGTTAAATTATTATTGCTGAAGTTGACAACTTTATGAATTCATTTTAATTAGGTGATACGAATATTCTTTAATCGTCTCTTTGAATTTTCCTACCTTATTCACCGACACATGTTTCTTCCTCATTCATTAAATTCGATTATCTTATAATTACATAAAATATACACAACAAATTTTGAGATGATAATGGAGGAACCAACACCAATATTTTTTATGGAAATTAGTTTTTAATTCACTCAATACTAAAATTAATTTATTCGATTAAATTCGAATTCACATCGAAAGACAAAAATTTTCTATTAAATTTAAAAAAATAGTTTGCACTCAAAATTTGAAGTGGAAAACTTTAATTAACCAAAAAAATAAACTCATCTAATTGCTTGGCCGTTCTTTTATCTCTTATTCTTTGCTCTTCTTTATGGAAGTTTCTTGTATCTTTCCAAACAAAAAGAAATGAATGGTGGGTTGGCATGTGGAACCATGATGTATGTCACATACATACATTATAGGTTTTTGCACGTCCTAGTACTGATAGGGCCACATGCACGTGGACACCAAAAAGACTAGTAATTGCAATTTCCTCTTTACTTCCTAATAATCGCCCAATCCAATTTCACTCTTTTCTATTGAATCATCATATAGTAACATTACATAATTGAAATAATATATCCATAGGTTGACACTCAAATATGAATAAACTATTTTCCACACAGAATAAACAGATATGGGACACAATTTTATAGTAAATTTTGATTTTTTTTGCTCATTTCATGTTAAAAATTTCATAACTTATTAATATTATTACAATTTATATATATGATATTAATTATTGTGAACTTGCACTATTGCCGCTGATAATAATTTCATATATTAGAATTGAAGGAGTGCACATTTGGTCTAGAACAAACAACCATTCAAATAACATTAAAATAATAATAAAAAAGTTTTTTGTATTTAAAAAAAAAAAAAAAAAACTAATAGGGGCAAAAGAATTCTTTGCATTGCCCAACTTTGATGTGTAATGCTAAGGAGCATAAAAAGTCTCGAGAGAAAGAATTGTGTAGCAATCAATTCAAATCATGACACCTATAGCTGAAATTGTACTACCTTAGCCTTATCAAGACCATCATGACATGTAAATTATCTACCTACTAGTGTAATTTAAAACTTAAATAAGGGGCATTTTAGTAACAATACCATAATTTCTATTTGCCTACAATGTTGTCCTTTATACTGCGTTTGGGGACATTGTTGATGCTTCAAATTTTCCAAAGCCACCACTAAACCAAAGATGATGATGGGATACGGGTACTAATTCAAATTGTGCGTATCAATGTAAATTGTTGGGTATAAATGAAAAAGATATATTATTTTTTATTAGAGGGTATATACTGATGTGTAAAGTTTATACCGAATATCTTATTAACATTTTAAATCAAAATTTATTAAGTTATGGTGATAATTCGCTCGGTTTGATCTAAAAACGACCAAATCGAAATTATCATTAAAGAAAACTGAACATATCAAATAATACTTTGCCAATTATTTCAATTTAGACTCCATATATATAGCTAATTCGATTATATGTCAATTTTTTTCTCAATAAAAACTGAACTGAAACCGTATAAAAATGAAAAGAACAAAAAAAATGATCTCAGTTTGATTTGATTTTAGACACCCTTTCGAGTATTGAGTAATTTTATTGTGAATTTTATGCATTCTTCTTTGGTTGGTTGTTATTGAGGTCACCCTCCACCCCCAAAACGAAAGGACAACCAGCCTTCCATGAAGAAAAAAACAGAATATACAATAGTAGGGTATGTGGGCAGTGTGGCTCAAAGAATCACCCTGTTAGGCTTATAAGGACATACATAACCTGAAGTGCATTTCGCACCTTCATGTAACTCTAATTTTGTCAAATTATTGGTAGCGGACAAAACCCATGTCTCCAATTCTTTTTTTTTTTAGAAGAAAACAAAGTTAGAAATTAATATATATATATATATATATATTAAATGGGGAACCCATGTCTCCTCAGCTGCAAAGGGTAAGACTCCCATTGTAAGAGACAGGGCATGGATTGCATAGAATGACAGAACAAAAAATTAAAAACGCTCTGGTTTTGTATATTTTGGTCAGTTTGTTATTGTTTCATTGCTTTCATCATTATTTCTGGTACTCTGTTTCTGGATTTTTCTGATTTCTGCTCGTATATTTTGTTCCCAAACTTCATGCGAATGTCGACTAAACTTCCCTGAATTAAAATATTATTCTAATTCTAATGTTTTCATTGCCTAATTCCTATTTTGTTTTAGTATCATTTCCCATTTTTAAGCTAACAAATAGACAATTACAAAGGAATTATGGATTCATCCAAAATCCAATGTCATTAAAAAAATAAAAAAAAATCATTAAACACTTATCCACGTCACTAATTAGTGGGTAGTTAACACTAAAACCTAATTATAATGACATTTATATCCCTAACAAGAATACCCAAACAACCAAAACTGCACTGGCAAAACTGTCTCACCAGAAACAGAGCCCCTTGATCTCTCCGAACAACATTTATAACTAAACAGAAACATTAAGAAATTAAATAACTAATTAATATTTAAGTAGGGCTTAAGTACACTAATAGTACCAAAATTACAAAAAACATCAAAATAAAAGTAACGGAACCCAAAATTTCCTCCTCCCTACTTCTCTATTTATTATTTACACTTTTTTTTTTAATTTCCTTAATTATCTATTCAATAACTTCTTTAAAGTTTTAACCTTTCGCCTCACATTACAGAGCAGGCATTTGGGTTCTCATCATTAAACTTCATGTGAACTGGATAACCCGGAACTTGCCCTTGTCCATACCCGTACCCGTAATCATAAACAGGCACAGGTGTTGCCATGCCCATGTACCCATTTCCATACATAATCACGGGTTGACCCATGTACCCGTTTCCATAAGCAGGCTGAGGCTGACCAATATTATACCCATATCCAGGCTGAGCTCCGAATCCGAATCCGAATCCAGGTTGCATCACATACTCCATTCTATTTCCTTCCATTTTAGCTGCACCCACATCTCCACCGCCAGCGGCCGCATTATCTTGACCTTCACCGCCGCCGCCTTTCTTTTTCTTTCCACCTCCTCCGCCGGCATTGTCGCCGTCCTTTTCGCCGTCTTTATCCTTTTTAGGAGGAACAATCTCAACGGGTCTCTTGAGTTTCTCCTTCAAAGTCTCGGTCAATGCTTTCACGTCCATCGTGCCTTTGACCGTCACGGTTTCCTTCTGCTTGTCGACTGTCATCTCGTGCACACCTGAAATACCAATAACGCCGTCGAAACAAGGAACCAAACAGAAACCGTCACGTTAACGGAACGGAAACAAAACGGAGATAGAGAGAGATGATAAAGTCACCTGGGGTCTTGGCAACAATCTTGTGTATCTTGTCACTGCAACCGTTGCAGTGGAATGCCACCTTGATTACCGCCGTCGTCACCGGAGCCTATCCCAATTATTTAATTTAAACAATTACTTAAAAAACAATAAAAACTGAAATCAAATCAGTAATAATTAAAAAATAAATAAAATAAATTTTGCTAAAATGCGCCTTTTCAGTTTTCAAATTGACAGGACTGGAAACTGAAGATAAATTAGCAATAAATATACACTCATTGACGAGACACTGATTTGAAATTGAAAGCAATAATTCATGCAATCGGGAAAAAAAAAATGCGCACGTTAGCGAAATAATGGTTAAAATGCGCCCGAAGAGAAAGCGGAAAACCATTAACGTGGGTTTCTTCTGTTTACCTCCTTGGGTTTCTTCTTATCATCGGCGTCCGATTTCTTGTTGTTGTCGTTTGGTTTCTTGGCGTCGTTTTTGGTATTGTTAGAGTCTTCTTTCTTGGGCTGAGGAGAGATAAGGTCAACCTTTTTCTTGGTTTTCTGGTGAAGAAAATCTCGAATCTTAGAAGGATCCACTTTGCCAATCACCGTTAACTTGTTTGATTCCGATTCTGCTTTAACACTTTCAACACCTGATACGAACGTAATAAAACTCAAATACCAAACAAACTTAAAAAATAAAGAGATTTAATCGGGGATATTTATACCATCAAAACGACGAGCGAGTTTGATGATCTTGGAAGCACAGCCTTCACAATGCATTTCGATTTTAAGAACGACAGAAGGAGGACTTTTTGCTTCTTTCTTCTTATCTCCGCCATCGCCGGCTTCCTTCTGTACTTCTTTCTCTCCGTCGACGTTGCCGTGGTTGTGATTTTTCTTCTAGAAAACAGAAAAAAAAATTAAAAAATCAGAATCTGAAGAAGAAACATTAAAACAAAAAAAAACCATTAGCGAAAAGGAGAAACAAACCTTTCCCATTGAGAAAGCTGAGAAAATAAACAGATAGAGAGAAATAGAGAGAGAAAGAGAGAGAGAGCAGTTTCTAGCAAGTGAGAGTAGTTACCAAGAAGAGCAGAGGTATTTATTTATAGGAAAGAGATAGAGATAGAGATAGAGATAGAGAGAGAATGAGGCGGTTGAATGGTGATGAGGGTTGGGTTTTATGATGATGATGATGATTATGATGATGATGAATGGTGGTTTCTTTTTATTTTAAATTTTAAAGTTTTGGAGATTGTTAGTTGGGGGTGTTTCGCAGATAATGGGGATGGGAAAGAGGAGTAGTATTGTATTGTAATGTAATGTAGCTGTGCAGTGGTGTCGTATTTATTTGTAGGGTCTTTAATGTTTAACGCGGTGTGAAGAATTTTCCAATCAGGAAATGTGTCTGCAATTTCTTGGGTTTGGGCTCTTAGCTTGCCTTCTCCCTTTGTTTTTGGATTTATTTAGTTAATGCATGTGTGCCTGTGTTTTTTGATTTTATTTGCAAAACTCCATTCACTTGCTAACTCAGTGATACAAATTTGGGCAGAAATTATTTTATCCGTACAAAATAATGGCTGTATTTATTTGTTTCAAGCGGAATCTTATTATAATGTAAAATTGCCTATAATTATATTAACTTTTTTTTTTTTTGAAATCCCTATTATTAACATTTTTAAAATAACAGCTATTGACGGTTTAATATCAAAATAGTTGTTTTTTGAAAAAATAAATTTTCGAAGCTTTTTAAATGAACTGTTATTGATTTATTAACATAAAAATAAAATTATCTATTCCTTTTATACACATATTCTCCTCTTTATATTTCAATTTTTTAAATTTATACATATTTTTAGGTGAAAAGTTAATACATATTTTATTTAATAATTTGTATTAAACAATTGAATTCCTGATTTTCTATTAAACAATTGTTCTACTAGGATGTTTTGTTTTAATGAATCATAAATGTATTAATGCAGAAATTAAATGTATTATTAATGAATCATAAATGTATAGGAAAATACCCAGGCCTTCAGCTCAAGAGGCTTGTTGATATCCCAATTCTTTTCTGAAAATTTGTAAATTTACTTTAATAATAATAATTATTATTATTATTATTTATCCTTGATAATTGAGGTCAAGATTTTTTTTTTTTAAGAAGTCAGAGTGGGTGTTCAGAATTTTACATTAATCAGAATAAATTTTATCTATACTGAATAAAATAAAATAACAGTTGTGTTCAGTTTTTAATGTATAATATAGATGGAACATTAAGAAACAAAGGTAATAAAATGACAAATGACAATCATATATTAAAGAATTAAATTATAATTAAAAATGAATCAAATTGTTAGGGTTCATGCATATATGATCTGATCTGTATATATATTTTCATGCATTTTGTATTGTTAATCACTTGATTCCATTTCCTTAAAAAATGACTTGATTCCATAATCGTGATTATTTAACAACTCCCAATCAAATTTCCTGCTTTTAAAATATCTCTACATTACATTAATAATTAAAAACTCCATGTTCGGGGTGGAATAAACTGTGGTGGATTGGGTTCGGGTCTATTGGATATGGACTCCATTATGGGCGTTTAATTTATATGGGTTGGATCCAATGCGGACACATAAAAAGTCGAACAACATAAAAATTGAGCTGAAGGCCCAATACTATTTAAAGCCCATTTCTATAAGAACCTGAACGGGTCTGTGAAATAGATCTAGAGATAAACAGAAAGTCTAATATCATATAAAGCCTAATTTTATATAGAGCCCAATATCAATAGAAAGTCCAAAAATATAAGTCCACTAGCCATTGCTCTAGTAAATTAATGTCTAGAAGAACAATACAATTTATTTATGATGGTTTAGTTGGTTCAGTGGCTAGTACTTTATAAAAGTCCATATCACAATCTCGAGAGAGAGAGAGAGAGAGGGGAAAGAGACCAGAATGAAAGGGAAGCAAGCTAAGAAATTCGAAAACAGCATTTACTATATATATATATAATGAAGTTGGAGTCATTTTCATTCATCAAAATCCAAAAGCACCCATATGACTTACCCTTTATAGAGTTAGAAAATGAAATTAGTAGTTAACTGAATGAAAACTAAAGGCAAACTTGTGGTAAAGTTCTTGCTTTGACTCAAAAATCAAAATTCATAAAAAACTTATTTCTCAAAATGTTTTAAGACTGTCTCACTCCATAAAAATCTTACTTTGTATCTCTGTCCCTTTCTCGGACATACAGGCGTGCTATGCTAACATCTTTGGCTCACTCTTTGGCCAGGGTGGCTATGTCATTTGCATGCCTTTTGTAGGGTTCGCTGGATTTAATGCTCACAAATTTTAACTGTTCAAGATTTAGTTTAGTCCCTTATTTTTCTCAATTTAATGAATTAATTTAGATTTCAAGATATTAAGAAAAATTTAACTTTAATAAATAGGAGTTGAATTAGGTAGGGATTGAAGAATCAATCGATATCAAGGCCATAGCACACAACATAGGCATCGATAAGAATTTAGGGACCACGTTTCTCCATATCCTGTCGTTGATGTTTAAGAGAAATGTATTATTCGTTGTGTGTATCACTTTCAATTTTCAATTGATTTGATTGGTTGAATATCAATACATGTAATATTTTTCATTATGACTTTCGAATTCTATGGATAATTAGATGATTTTTTCATATAGCCTTTTGCGCACGGATTATTCTTCTTTCTACCAGGGCCACCTAGAATATGCTAATTAGAAATTGACATATATTAAAAAATAATAATTATTATTTTTTTAAATACATAATATTTTTTAATTAGTTTGATCTACATAAATTTATTCCTAAAAAGTTTTTTCTTCATTGTCCACGATATATAATTAGACCCATAATTATCATTGTTATTACAAATCTTAACCTATTGATTTGAAAACTAACCGAACCAGTTGAAAATTATAACCAACCCGAATAGATTATACAATTGAATTGAGAAATTTGAAATATTTCAATTTCGTTTAGTTGGATTTTAGTTTTGAATTTTTAAAATTAGGCTTATTTATAAAATATAGACCATTATAATTTTAAATGAATTTTATAAATAAATAAAATTAACCTAAATGAAAAACTTAAAAAAAATAGTAATATTAACAACATATATGTATAATATGAATATTATAGTAAAAAATCAAATTTGATCAAAAAAATAGAATACAAGATATATAATCAATTAATCCAATACATACCATTCAAATTATATAACAAAAATAAATTTAAATATAAAAATAAAAATATTTTTTAAATTATACTGAGCTCAATTATTTTGCCAGTTTTATATAGATAAAATATAAAAATAAATTAATATAATAATAGAATTAAATTAATATGTAATTTCTTAATATAGAAAATTATCTTGTATATTATTTTTTGTTTATAAAAAAAAAAAGAAAAAATTGGAATCAAAAAGTGTCTATCGTATATTATTTTTTGTTTAAAAAAATATAAAAAAAATTGAAATAAAAAAGTGTCCATTGTCTAATGGATAGGATACCGAACCGAACCAAATCGAAATAGTCGAATTTTTTAAAAATTAATAACTAAAACTGAATTGTACATACTCCTGTTAAAAGGATAAAAAATAAAAATAAAAATGGATAATTAGAATTGAAAAATAAATTATGTGGCTGAGGCACAATTTAATCTATCGTGTTGAATAATTTGAAAAAGCAAAAAGAGTGAACCCCACAAAAACAAATGAAAAGTTGAAAACAAAACTATGCCCAGGTTGTGAAACTTGGGACCATTGATTGACAGCCTTGCTTCGTTTATCACTTAATAAAGAATATTTAACTATAAGCAGAAACTATTTTGCATATAATATAATTATTCATTGATTTGATTTGTTCACCTAAAGGAAGACATAAACTGAATTTAGGTACAAAATTTCCTTGCTTTATGCTATTTTCTTTTAATTTTTTTAATTTGTAATTTTTAAGTAAAATTCACATTTTATTTATTCGTAACTTTTAAATTTTCAATATATATTTTTTTTAAATTTTATTTTATTTTTTTAAAAGAAGTTTATCAATTAAATTTAAATTTTGGTTTTAAATCATTTAATTTTATATAAAATTTAAAGTTAATTAATATTTTTTAATTCTAGTAAAAATAATAAAAGTGACAAATAATAAGTAACAATAATAAGTAATAATAGGGATAAACAAAAAAACCGTTAAACTTGGTTAACCGATTCGAAAAATAAGTTAACCGAACTGATTTTAATAGTTAACGGTTAGTATTTTAAAAAAAAAATGATATTAATGGACTGATTTATTTTTTTTCTCAATTAATGGTTAACCGAACCGATAACCGATACATAAACACTCCTATAATATATATATATATATATATTACACTTTATTTATTTCATTATTTTCATATTTAATTATTTATATTTCTTTAATTTTCATTATTTTAAAATATATTTCAAATTTATTTTAATTGAAAAAAAAATATTTTAGTTAATTTATTAATTGTTCAATATGTTCATATTTAGTATTTATTATTATTTTTTGATTTATCAATTTTTCATTAACGAAAATCAAAATATATTTAAAAAGTTATATAATTGTAATATATTAACTAAAATTTTTAATAATTTAAAAAAAAACTATAATTTTTAATATACATAAAAATAATATGTATCAAGTTAAAAAAAATAAAGGAAAATAATTGTTAGCATTTGATGAATTTATTTTAATAATTTCGCATTTTTAAGTATTTTTGTTACACTTTTTTTCATTATCCTAATTATTTTAAAGTTTTCAAGTGTTTTTTTTAATTGGCGATTAGTAAGTGTAACTTGTCATCTAATTAGAGTGATCATGAACCGATTAATTTATTTATTTATAAAGTCTTAATTTTTAAAAATAAATTGCTTATTTCCAAAAAAAAAATAAAAAAAATTGGTTATTGGAACCTGAAAATATCTCGAGGAAATAGAAATAAATAAATTCTTATTTTCTATAATTAAGCAGATAAACTCCAACTTGCAATTATCTCATCTGAAAAAGTCCAAAATATGATTATATTCTGTGGCAAAATCTAATAAAATTATTTAAAAATAAAATGATGACAAATATTAATTAATTTTATTTGCGGTTCATCTTCTAAATGGAGGTTACATCTAAGGGTCACAGTTGTTACTGATTCCCTGTCGCCAATCAATCAGACAAAACAAAATACATCAAACCAACATCCATATTGGTTTAAAACCTTGAATTTGAATGCAATTATATACGAAAAAACAATATTTATAAAAATGTATCGTCTCTTAATTTGTCCGAAATAGGTTTCTTATATTTTTCATATTTTTATTGCGCCAATTTCATTCTTAAATAATTAAAATCAAGCTAAATATGTTTTTTAATAATTAAAATTGAGTAAATAATTCATAATTGAAATAATATACACTACTTACTTCTTTTACATTAACATGCATATTTTTATGTCATAATTTATTTATTTTAATTAGCAATTTCAATTTCCCACAATTTTAGCAGTAGAGTATATTTATTTTAATAGGATTTATAAATAAATTTGTGTTAATCTATTACAAATAACCTACTGTATGTATTTTCATTCTCAAAATAACAGTTAAAAGTTTTACTATTTATTTAATGTGTAACTTTTTTTTAATTAATTAGAATTCGAATTCCACACTTTTTTATCCCAAATATGTAATTATAAAAAATAACCTACCATGTATTAATTAAAGTAATTATTTATTATATACTGTATACTTTCTTTCCCCAAATGTGTGACTATAAAAAAGTAATTTATTACCTTTTCTGTTCCACAATATCTATCTATCATTTTTTAGAGAATTTTATATTTCATTTTATATATCATTTTTAAACTTTCAATACAATATTATTTTTTTTTCAATTTTCAATACAATATTAATTTTATATTCAATTTTCAAATTTATTAAACTAATTATATTTAAGTCACAATTTTGAAAGTAATAAAAATAAGAGTAATTTAGTCATTATCTAGTATATTTAATTTTAAATTTAGGGTTAATTAATATTTTTTAATTTTAACGAAAATAACAAAAATAATAGATATTATGAAACAAATGGAGTATATATTTATTAAAATAATTATTTATTATAAACTGTACACTTTTCAAAATATTATTTGATTGGCCTATATTTTGATGGGTACGTTTCAAAATCATAAATAGCCATGAATGGTCAATATTAATTGGTCTATGTATTTATTAAAGTACAGACATGAGTGGTCTCTCGGTTAATTACCCTTCAACCATAGTAATTATATATATATATATTTTTAATAACTAACAAAACAGAGTGAAATTTAAATTTTAATTAATTGAAAGAATAGATGGATTATCAATTATTTAAATTGCATGTGATTTTTTAAGAGTTAAACCAATTAATTAATTTAGAACTGATCTTTCATGTCATGAATGAATATTTATAGAGTTTTATAGCATGAAAAAATGATTAAAAAGATGACAATTTACGTTTAAATTTACTATATTTATTCAATCCTATATGTAAAGAGTGTATTAAATATCTATATTAGATGTCTTATGAAAATTTTGATAATTTTTATTTCACAAATTAATATTTAGAATTGAGTTAAAAAGAAAGTATTTTTTCAGATTCGATTCAGAAAGCTGAGTCACGAGAGAAATATACAAACTATGACACATAATATTTTTATATTTATAACCAACTTTCCAAAGCAAATTAAATGACCCAAAAAAGAAAGGGCAGGGCAGGGCACAGGAAAAGGCTTTAATTCCAAAACAACAGGAAGTGGCATAGGAGCACGAGGTTAGGCAGTGCGTGTCAGATGTCAAAATGACACATGGCATCCTTTGATTTGTAGAAACATCAGATCCCACGTGCTTTGGGTGTTTACATCACGTGGGCTTGTGGCTAAGGACATTGTTCTGTTTATATATGCGCTGATTCGTACGTACAACAGGAAAAGAAAAAATTAAAAACATTTAGGCAAATGTTTCTTTCTTTTATATTTTGGACATAATAATGCTGCTTGTCAAATCCCTTATCCACTCAGCAATTTGCCCACTTCTTCCTCTTCCTTCTAATTTTATTATTTAGTGAAATTAGTCAAAATTACCAAATTTATAAGAAAATTCATAAATTAATATAATCACATTTTAACCCCCAAAAAAAAAATTTAATTTGAAAATAACATATAATTCAAATTTTACTATTTTTCCCATTTCAACTACTTTTTTCTAATCTTTTAAGTAATATCATATCAGTCCATTATCAATATATACTATTTTTTATAATAGTTTAGACATCACAAACTTATTTTTGGCATTGAGCTAATTTCTTTGATATGTTATTAGAGTTATCTTTCTTTGTTGTTGGGCCGTAAATGTCCTGTCTAGAAAATTTCGTATTTCAAATTTTCGCATGTATTCAATTTTGAATACGAAGGGCATGTATTAAGTATTTCACGTTAGGTGATTATATAAATATAATACTGTTTATAATGATTTGAACAATTCTCACCCCGTAAGTTAGCTTTTAAAGATTTTTTTTAAACTCTTTCATCAAATTAAGATAAATTGAACATCTATAAAATTTATGTAAAATTAAAATAATTGGGCATTTATATCTCATAATAAATGACTTTCAACTCCCAATGTATGAAATGAGTATTTTTTTTTATATCTCTAAAGATTATTATGTGTGTATATAGTATATTTTATATTTATAATTGCCTAGTGGATATGATATTTTATAGTATCTTTCTTTCTCCACTATAAATATTTCCCACCCGCTCTAGATATATGTCAAACACAAACTTTAAGTTATAAATATATAAGAGAGAAAATGGTGGGCAGATAACAGAGAAGCAAATATATATATACAGAGAGAGAGATATATATGCCAATATGTTGCCTTTATCTGCATTTGCACCTGCACCTTAATTATACTGTCTTGTGTCTTGCTTCTTCTTTCTTTAATTAACTCCCAGCAGCCAAGATTCAAGATTCAAGATTCAAGAAAATCAAGAAATTAATTCCAACATTGGAAACAAGAAACAAAGAAAAAAAAAATCAAAAACAAGGTGCAGGTGTGAGTGCAGATGAATGCCATTTTGGGAATTTAATTTTTTTTTTTCCACTCAAATTCTGAACTGCTTTGGATTAGTAAAGCCTCAGCTGCTAACGGTTTGTTTTTGGCTTTTGGGTATTATTCAATATTCACCACAAAAGCTAGGGTTTCTCTATCAGGTAACAGAACTACTTTTTTCTAATTTTTCTCTCTGAATATTTGGGTATTTCTTGCTAATATTATTAATTTGATTGTCCTGATTAAATTAAGTCAAGCTGTCATTACCTTTTCAAGGGATGACAATAATTCAACCAAATCTAATAGTTCAGCTCCTTAATATTCTGATGAAAAAATGAATCTGGTAATGAAATTAAGTACTGTAATTATGAAATTGAAATGCATTATTTCAGCAATTTTTGGTTTATTTGTATTTATTTTGTCTCAATATTAGAGTTCTCGAGTTTAAGTTGATTTGCTTTAGCTTGATTGTCAGAGTATGATTTATGAAGTTCTGAACCCAAGAATTGGAAACCCTGGTTTTTATCTTATCATAACTTGTAGGTGTTCAAAATTGATACTCCTCGATACCCTTCTATTTTATTTGTTATTTTTTAAAAAAATTTAAATTTTATTTATTTGTCACTTATAAATTAATTTATTTTTTTTTTCAATTTATTTTTTTTCAATACAAATTGATCAATTAAATTTAAATTTATATATTGAAACACTCAATTGTATTTCAAATTTAAGTCTAATTAATATTTTTTAATTTCAGTAAAAATAACAAAAATGATAAATAATAAAAAACGGAGTTAGTATAATTGATTTTACAAGAATGTTATTGGATTATTATAATCCATATAGTTATCAGATATGAAGCATATTATTATGGGTTATGGTTTATTATATAAACTAATCAATATATCCGTTTTTAACAACGTGCTTGCTTATTCTAGTAAACAATTAAAGAAGCATATTTTCTTCCATGATGAATTTTCTTATACCATGTAACAACTTAAATAGAAAAATCAATTTATATGTAACAGATAAATTTGGTGACAATTTATTGCATTTAGTAGCAGTTACAACAATCCCCTTGATGTTCCTGCTATTAGTATTCTTATTTTTACCTCTTCTTCTTTCTATACAATAGACTTATATGATTCATAAACGTACTAGATTTAGTTAAGGAATTCTGGTAATTTTACTACTATGATTGTAAATGTATTTAATCTATGAAATATATCACACATATAAATTCAGAATTGAAATTGATTAATGTTGCGATTACAATTAGATGCATGATATTCACAACTTAATACCTTAAATGGCCTGTGATAAAATGGTATATTACAGTGGGGGAGAGAGAATTATTCATCATTACATTCTCGAGTCACAATCTTCACCCATTGAGATAAATCAGGATAATCAACACTTATTAATTATTAAGAAATGCCATCCTTAACTATAATTAAAAATTGAAAAGCAATAACTTAACTCTATTCATTGATTAACTTTTGCACATTATTTATGTTATTGTAATTGTTTTCTTATATGTTTCTCTCTTCTATATTTCAAGTTTCTAAAGCGGATTAGAGAAAATGATAAATATTTCATATGGGCTAGTTATAAAAATATAATGCTCATTGTAATGGTTTGAATAATTTTTATATCAGAAACTATCTTTTAGGGTTAAGTTAGACCAAAAAATATTTTTTTTCACATAATATAGTCATTAATTTTGCAATGTTGGACCACTTTTAGATGTCGTGCAAATTTCATGTCACATAATTTTCACACGTGTTAAGCTCTGGGCATAAAGAGATGCATTAAGTATTTCCGGCTAGTTATAAAAATATAATACCCTTTATAATGATTTGAACAATTTTAACCTCACAAATTAGTTTTTAAAAATAAAAAAGAAAAATAATCAAGCAATAGTTCAGATGTTAATCATAAGATTCAACTTAATTGCTTTTCTCCTCGTAAAATTATGTATCTTTGTTTGGTTGATTAGATCTCGATTTTAGGGTTTAATTTTTTTTTTCTAGTTTCAACTAAATGCAATTCTTTATTTTGGTATTAATTTCATTAACATACATTATATATTATGTATCAAATATGTACCCGTTTTTCTTCCTAAAATAAAGTCTAAAAAAATTATAAATTCAATTTATATAAATCAAGTATAATTAAAAGATTTTGAGATGTTTATACTTCCCACGCTTTAAAGCTGTGACAAGTCAATTAATTGATAGCTAGGTTGAGAAAAAAAAAAACATAAAATAATTGATGGGTAAGATATTTAATTTGATGAGTGTGTGTGTGTATATATATATATATATATATGAAGTCTCACAAATAAATTTATCGAAATTATTCCAAAATTGTGAAATTTCGTGTTTAAAAGTCAATTAATCGGATCAAAACTCATGTAAAATAAGATTTCTTACGCTAATGTAGCTTTCCTTGTAGTCATTTTCATGTATAAATATTAGCTTTATATGTCAATGAATAACTTGTACCAATTAATTTCATTAATCAAATTTCATTGCTGAAGGTGGCCCTTGATTTGATTATTATGCTTATCCTTTTTTCTCTGTGGTCCTTGGAATAAAAAAAGAGGTATTGAATAATTAACAAAAATAGACAGATCTAATTTGCATTATCTTTTTATGAATTTGTTGTATAATTATTGAATATCAATTTTAATTCCTTTTCTTTTTTTTTTTTTTAAAAAAAAAAAATTCTTGTTCAGTCCTTCTTTTGGTTAACAGGGTTTTCTTGTTCTGAAAATAATTTTGAAATTATTGATTATAATCATTCCCACATATTACTTTATTTAAAGGCCTCTTTCGATTTTAAAAAATATATTTTCTGAATTATGAACTGTAAAATTATGCAATTTAGCCTACTGAAACATGTACATTTTTCTAATTTTTTTATATGTTTTATTTCATGTTGTTTGCTTAACAATATTAATTTATTTTCCATCAATTAAAAGTTTAAATAAATATAAATTCAATTTCTTTTGGAGTTTTTCAGCAAATTTGTCCTGATTTGTGCATAAAAACAAACAACAAGGACTCAACTGTAACCAAGTTCAGACAATTAATAGTCTGATATCAGAATTATTATGAATATATCATAAACTAATTGCAAGGGATAAATGACTCTCTGAATGTCCTTCTAACAATGTAAAGATGCATTTTAGAATCATTTCTTTTAATTCTACAACAAAGAAACATCTACAGATCACAGGCTCAGGCTGAGTGTCCTGCAGAGTGTAGACTATGTTATGATTCACAGATAAAATACCAAGAAAACAATCATAAATGTTCATATCTTAGATTTCACTTGTTCTATTAGCTCTCGTCTCAGGATTTTTCCTGAAGCTGATTTCGGAACAGCGTTTATGAAAGTCACTCTCCGCAATCTTTTGAACGGTGCAACCTGCAACCGAAACCGAAACATGAAATCGACTAAAGATGATCAGAAGAAAGTGTCTGCACACATCAGCTGGCCTAAGTTTTGTGCAGGAAAATGTTACAATGCAAATGCATTGTGCATATATCATGTGCATTAGCAGGCGTTACAAGCCTTACAACGTAACATTGATGTAGAACAGAACAAAAAAAATTGATATCAACAAGCGCAAATTGCGCATTTGCAAATGTCTTTTTGTCATTTTTTCTTATCTTGCCTCATCCGCAAGTTTCTTTCGGACTCAATGATATGTTAATATTCCATAAAATTGAAAGTTAAAGCTTTTATGATGGCAATAAATCAAAGCTATGATATCATGCAATGGAAATGTCTATCTTCCAGCACATTTTCTGTAAAGATTATAATGCGGTATTTCGTGTTAAGCTAATTACCTGATCAGCGATAAATTTTTTAATTTCTTCTTCAGTCAGTGAACTGTTCGGTGAGCGCACAACATATGCAATTGGGACCTCTCCAGCTTCAGCGTCAGGAAAGCTACAACATGCAAGTTGCTCAGTTATCGATAGTGTACAAATGAGAAACGGATTGACATGTAAAACAACTTATCAAGAGTTAAGTCTCGAAAGTAGCACATATGAATTAAGTGTTCAACTCACGGGATGACAACAGCATCTAAAATTTCAGGATGAGAAACAAGCAACCCTTCAAGCTCAGCTGGGGCAACCTAATGGGATTAACCAAATGAGAACATAATTCAGCAGAATTCAACTCAGAAATTAACAAAGCTCATCAAAGATTTCACAAAGATTATCAATTTCTTTTAACTAGGAGTTACCTGGAACCCTTTGTACTTGATGAGCTCTTTAATACGGTCAACAACAAATAGCTGTCCATTATCATCAAAATAGCCAAGATCTCCTGTATGTACCCAACCCTTACTATCTATTGTCTGCTTTGTAGCCTGTGGATTGTTGAAATATTCTGCAAACAAGTTTCAAACACAGCTGCTTTATTTTTTGGCCAATTTCAACCACATTGGCTTAAAGTTGTCGATCATAATACATTGTAAGTTCACAGCAAAATCATCCACTGAGATACCCAAAAAAGAAAAAGGCTATCTTTTGGAGCTTCCTTGCCATGCACCTTACATGTATAATTAGGCTTGTTTGTCTTGAGACTGAGGACCTAGTTGTGTTTTTTCAAACAAGTGGGTCGTGAGTTTATGATTGCATGGTGAAATCAAATGTTTCCAACATTTGAGATTTTGCATCAAAGGTAAATGAAAAGGAAGGTTTTACATGGACTTTGCCAGGAAGGAGGCAGCAGAGTGTTCGTATGGACTGCAATGCCATCAACGTAGTCTGATGAATGTAAAACTTGCCATGTTTTGATGTTTGAAATGTACATTTTCCTTTTCTTTTTTTTTTTTTTTGTTTTTTGTTTTTTTTTTTAATACGTAAAAATATATAACCTTCAATTATAATTCTAAAATCTTTAAGAAAAGAAATGAATAACAGCATTCTACCTCGCATCATATTGGGTCCCCTAACCCATATTTCTCCCAACTGAGTTGGAGGAAGAGGCTTCTGAGTATCAACACTAACTATTTGGGCTTCAATTCCAGCAGCAAGCATTCCAGCTGAACCTGAATGTCGAACGCCAATTCTTGGATTCTCCACTGAAATGATACCTGTAGTCTCAGTCATACCATAGCCCTGGAACAACGGAGACATCCTAAATCAGAATGAAAACCTTATTTCTAGTGAACCATCAAATTCAGAAAACACTGTACAGATGTAACTTTTTTCCTTAATTTTTGTAAACTGCAAGAGCATTGCTGAATGCAGACCCTATCAATATTTGTTCAAATTCACCACTTACTAAAACTCCTAGCTCACAAATAGTTAATCAGTTTCAATAGAAGACGTTTTTGGGCAATGAATAATCTTCATAAATGATAAATAGTACTTCACAAACTTTAGATATTGAGAAAAACTTGACCAGTTTAATCTAGACAGAGGTCCGAATAGAAGTCATCAATCATTGACGTGTTTTCCTCCTAATTCAAACGACCAACCAGTTGAAAACTGAGAGACCAATGATAGTCACTAAACATAGGCTCGAACTAAGGTTAGATTGTTAACTCATGGCATAAAGTATTGCCTTATAAGATGCATATGCCAAGCAAACCTTAAACAGAAGCAACTTACTTTATACACATCACTAAATGAATCCTGAAACACGAGTTTAAATGAGATAAACAAATCAATTAATAATAAGAATTTCACATTTTCATGCTTGAAATTATGATTCTCTTAAGAATTTAAACAGGCCATTCCAACTACCTGAACAATTGTAGCATTAGGAAGTGCCTTAGACCCTTCCTCCATCAATTCTTTCCCCAATGGAGCAGCACCAGAACCAATTTGCTTCAATGAGGAGAGATCATATTTCTTAACCAAGCTTTGTTTAGCCAAAGCAAGCATGACTGGAGGTACAACCCACATATGGGTCACTTTATATTTCTCCACAGCCTTCAAAACCATCTCCAAATCAAATTTTCCCATTGAAACAACCGCATTGCCTTTTTGTAGCTGCGAGTAAGTGATCACAGCCAATCCAAACACGTGAAACATAGGCAAGAAACAAAGGAAAACACTATGCAATTCACCTGCCATGTATTGATCCATGGAGATCATCGAAGAAGCAGCAATGTAATTCCTATGAGTCAAAACCACTCCTTTACTAATCCCAGTAGTGCCTGAAGAATATAACAAAGTAGCCACATCAGTTTGCTTCACATTACTAACAGGGAACTCAGAGTTAGAACCTCCTAGCTCAACCAAATCATGAAATTTTTTTATCTTTGAACTGGGTTTCAAAGATGAAGAAGCCCCTTTAGCTCCTAAAAGCACAGCAGGCAAATTGAAATTTTTAACTTTGTCCCACAATTCAGAAACCGTTATGACCAATTTGGGGTTGGAATCTTTTATCTGTTTTGAAAGCTCAGAGGTTGTGTAAAGAGGATTTGCAGTTGTAGCAATAGCACCAATCGAGGTTATGGCTAAGAAACAAATAGGAAATTGGTAAGAATTAGGAGCAAAGATCAAAACAACATCGTTTTTAGAAATACCCAGATGATGCAATCCATGGGCAACCTTGATAACAATGGATCTAAGCTCTGAAAAAGATAAAGTTATTGAAAAATCTGCATCAATAAGAGCTGGTTTTTGAGGGTAAGAATTGGAATTTCTAAAGAGATGCGAAACAAGAGACATGTTTGGATCTTTAGGAAGAACAAGAGTAGGTCTAAGTGACCTGTAAATCCCATCTCTACCATACCCAGATTTCTCCATTTTCAAATTCAGAGGAAAAAAAAATTTGTGGGTTTTGCTCAGCTAGAAGCTCTGAAATCAGAATGGATGAATTGCAGAGGAAATGGGCATCCACTCCAATATATAAGGATAAAAGATGGGACCTCAAAGAAAAGGAATGAACTTAAATGATTTATGACGGTTAGGATTGCAGAGAACATAAAAAAAAACAAAGAAACAAATGCATGGATTTGAATGAATATAAAATATGGAACTTGATGAAATTCAAAATCTTTGAGTGCCACATGGAGGATGAAAGACAGAATAATGGACGGCTAATTTGGCGGGTGAATTGTGGAAATTTTTCTTTTATTTGATCCGAATACAGTTAATTTGTTACTGTTGGAAATTTGTGTCTAATCCATAATTATTATTATTTATTAATTAAAAATAATAGTATATTACGCAATTGGTTCCGAGTATTATTAATTAAGTTTAAATTTAAAATAAAATAAAATAATTTAATATATAAATTTAAATTTAATTAATAAATTTTTATTAAAAAAATTAAATTGAATTGAAATTCTAAAAATAATATATAAATAAAATTTAAATTTTATTAAAAAATAACAGATAAAAAATAACGATACAGTAAATACAAGAAAATCAATTTGAAATGGATAAATAAATATATTTGGCCAAAAACTATTTTCATAATTTAAAAGACATATTTATCCTTCAAATTATTTGATTCCACAATATTATCTCCAACAAATATTTGGAGTTAAATTGAAAAAAAAAATTGACTAAGAAAAAATGTAATAACTAATAAGACATTGAATTCAAGTTGATCACATATTGAATAAATTAAAAAAAAAAACCATGATTGAAAGTTTATTAAGATAAGAAGTGGGGTTAATAAGAAATAATTAATGTTTAAGAGCTTAAATAAGATGAAAATTTAATTTGAGATGCTCAATAGAATAAATTGAAATATAAATTTATGAAATTATCATGCTATTATTCATTTATTTTGCCCTGATTTGAATAGATTGGTTAGAATTGACATTGCATATAAATAAATAAATAAATAGTTAAAGGTAGGCAATAACATCCATGAATTTTTATAAATTATACTCTTCCCATGTCACTTTAGACTCTTTTGAGCACTCATTTAAGTAGATTGGTTTAAAAATTAAAACGTTAGGAGCAAATGAGATAAACGGATAAATCAATTTTTTGAACAAAGCATTAGCTCCTGTAATTAATTAATTAATCTGATGCAGTTAGCACGCAGAGCACATTAATAATTTTGTATGCAATATTTAATTATTTATCCATAATTCCATATCATGTTTGTTATATTAGGGACTTTTGTTTTTAGCATATTAACTTTTAGTCCTTTTCTTGGAGAACATGAGAAGTAAGTTCAAATTCATTTTTAGATTTTCAATAAAAATAAATCTATAAATTATTAAATTTATATTACTCATTTAGTATTTGTTTGTTTGTTCTTCACGAACTCATCAATTAAGCTGTTAATACGTGATTGTGCCTTAAGTAATAAGTACAGTTATGATCTAATGCGATGCGCAACGAATTGTTTCTTTTTTTTTTTACCGTGCGATGTCCTAAAAAGATCCCAATTATGAGAAAGACAACTTTAAATCTGAAATCACATTCAAACTAATCCCCACTTGAGCCGTGAAAGTCTTTTGCTTTGAGTTAAGATCTGACCCTAAGTATTTAGAGCGACTGCACACACGAAAATTCAAATGTACAACCTCGATTAAATAAAAAAAATCTCCAACCACCTCAACTGCAATCCTGGGGTTACGAATTGTTATTTTTTCACATATCCATAGTGTACTTATTGGATATATAAATATTAAAAAATTCATTGAAGTTTATTTATATTATTTACCTCTTCAAACAAGAAATTTTTCTTGGCAAATGTGAAAATTAAGTTTCATTTATTTTTCATTTTATCTTTGTGTGACTTTTTCAAGAAGATGAAATCCAGTAAGTAGTTAAATTAAATGAATAGATGTAATTTAATGAATTAAATATATGCACGCCATACATACGCACGCATTAACTTACAATTCTTTTATAAACATGTAAAATTAAATTAAAAAATACTTTGACCTATTTTCATTCGGTGTATTCAGTTAATTTAGTTAGATTACACCTCAGTGAAAAAGAACCATCTAACTGAATGATGGAACTTTTATAAAACAATGTATATATGCATAAAAATAACATCAAAGTAACCAATTGAAGTTTTGTTGAATTTCCTCTTACGTATTCATTTTTGTTTCCGATTTCAATTTGATTGGTTTTAAAGTGGAATAGACATAATGTTCAGAGTCAAACCCTTAAATGCTTTGCAAAAGGTCTTTTAGCTTTAGAAGACAGTTTTTCAATCAAGTGATATTAGCTCAAAATAATTATTAGATTTCAATAAAAATTTAAATCAATAAAGTAATAATTTTTATATTGCTCATGGAGTATTATTTTAAAGAACCTGTCAATTAAGTTGCTACCACGTTATTAGCCTTGACTACAGCAATAGCTCATCATATGATGCACAAAATAATTATTAATTTTTCATATATCCACCAGAAACAAGTTGCCACAATATGGCATTTGCTACCATAAAAGGGACACGTAATTTTCGCTTTTTAATTATTAAATTATTTTCAAATATTACTACTAATTAATTTAACGGTCAAAAAACAATAAGCATTTTCTCATTTGCTTAATTTTTCCTTAAATGTGAAACAAGGAAAGAAAATTACATGTCAAGTCATTTTGTTGTTCTGTATAGACTATTTGTTTGTTCAATTTCTATTCCCATTCCCATTATGCATGTCATTGAAATTTTAGTAGATCATGAATTGCTTCACTCCATGTTTGACAAGATAATTCTACAAATTATCTGCAGACCCAATAAATCAAATCCAATTTCTACTGGTCACTCCAAGAGATTTCTTTTGCATTTTATGCACGTGTTTCTCACAGCAGAATCACATTGCAGATTTGCTGTCGACTCATGGGTGAAAGACAACATAAATAGTGGTGTCAACAATGTTTCAAAAGCACTTGACATTTATCACAAAAAAAGTTATTCGCAAAAACCCATCAATCAGTAGAATAGATCAGAAGGATGAATCTATCAAACATGAATTTAATTGAAGGATAAATTCATCAAGCTCTCAAGCACAATTCAAATAACAGAAATGAACCAAAACTATAATTCTAGACATGCCATGAAAACTAACATCAAGAAGAAGGAAAACCTTCCGGGCCAAACTGGCATTTTCGTAAACAGCCCGGGCTGTAACAGGTTGTCCGCTACTCAAAAATTTTGAACCATGTCGAATTGCCCTGCATATCCTGCCTCTAGCTTCTGCCTTGTTCAGGTATAGAACTGGTATTTTTGTAAAAAGTCTGAGCTGTACCAGCATAGCATGACAGGAATAGAATGCAGTCCATGGATAGAACTTGCGACACCAATGAAGTTAACCAGTAAAAGATGTATGCTAACAGGGGAAATGCATTTCATCTCATTATACATCTCAGTCATTTTAAGTGTTCTCACTGTCCTTAAAAATCATTTACCAAAATTGAGAATAAAACTTAATTCAACAGAGGATATCCAAGATCTTAAAAGAGGTGGAAAAAATGCTATTGACAAGAGAAAATCTTTCATATTCCATGTTGAGGTTGCACATAAAAATAAGACGAAAATGTGTGATATAGAATACAACATCCGAACTAGTAACCAAAAGATTATCAGGTTTAATATTACCATGCACTACATTCTGTTAATGAAAAACGATTCAGATAGACAGCAATCCACTTCTCTGTGTATCACAAGAGATAAAACTTCCACAAAGCAAAAAAGTAAAAGAAAAAAGGGAAAAAAATAAAAGAAAAAGAAACAGAGGTGAGAAGAAGAGAGAATGCAGTGGCATTTTCTGCAAAGCATCTTAACAAAAACATAGAGATTGCAAACTGCAAATCTAGTTCATAGGCATAATCTCTAACCAAGTTCATAGCAACATCAGAATGATACGGAAGTGAATTACTTGGAATCTCCAGCCCCATGACGACAAACTTAAAAATTATTTAATCAAGTTGTGCTTGTGGAGTTGATTATGCAATTTCTAAAATCAATAGCAATACAAGAGCAAAACTGGTGAAGCCCAATTGGCCCATTCGCAATACAAAAATATGCTAGGTATGTATTGAAGAGACATTCTGAATCAGGAACTATGGCAAACAATTTATTAAAATCTAGTAAAACCGTAAGAACAATCTGTCAACCACCAAATTCCCGACTCTGAATCCTGCAAATATTGGCCCCTGAAATTATAAAAGGAAATCCCCTTCGGTCTCAGCACCAAACTAAGTGAAGCAATAACAAAAGAGGCATGACATTTGAAAAAAAAAAAAAAAAATCAATTATCATTTAAGCTCTATCTTAGCCAGCAAACAAGAAAAACGAACACAAAAGTTTGCTTCCCCAAAAAAGTCAAAAGCTAAAGCATTTCAACAATATGACAGAATGGAAAAGGAAATATACACTTTAGTTAGATATGCAATAACCAGCTACTATAGAAAGAAAAGCATATACCAACACCAACAATTTTTCCTTTAATGTGCAGCTGCAAAGTGCTTCAAAATTCTACACTTTTCAGTTTTGTCCTCGAAACAAATTTCAATTGATGAAATCTCCAAATGTTCCTGTTTAAAGTGAAGTTGACATCTTGATTGATTGTAAATGACAGATTTGACAGAGATTAATTCGAACGAGAGAACTTGGGTACACACCTCAATGCTCAGTTGCCAGGAGAGGGCCAGATAATAAGACGCATGAGAGCCAGGCCAGCGTATTGCAGGACCACAAGAACTTAAGAATGCATTATCACAATTATGATAATCTGTGGGCAATGTATAACCTTCAAGGAACACATTACTGTTCTCTTTGGAGTTTCACAGGAGAGTTATCTAATTATCACAAAATTATCTCACAACAGATTTTCTTCAAATATAAAATAATAAGCTTGGTATGAACTACTCTTAAGCAAGTCTCGCAAGAACACAACTAAGTAACGCAAACAAGCACCAGAATTAAGCTCAGATGAATGGATCAAAATTCAATGAAAGCAAGCAAAGATCTGAGATTAAAAGAATGAACAAGTTCCCAATACATAGTTTAACATCAAAGCTAATACATAAGAATTTAATAACTAAAAAAGGATCAAACTTTCAAAAGCTGCATTTTATTAGCAAATGCAATAGCAATCCAATCAGGGTGGGAAGCTGACCATTGCAGCTGGTTGATTTCAGAAGAGGCAGAGTACATAGACATGGGATCAATTCCATTAGGGCCAGCTACAGTGGGCAACTCCCAAATGAGGGCTTGTGCATCATCCCCAGCAGAGCAAATGTGTCTACAGCTCTGGGGAGCCCAAGCAATGGCATTAACACTTGCCCTATGTCTCTCCAATTCAGCAACAGGCATAGTAGGAGAACGAATATCCAAGATCACAACTTTATTGCTATCCATTAAAATAGTAGCCATGTACCTCAAATCCTGCTTGTTCCAAGCTAAGCGAAGCAAAGGGGTATCCGGCTGGGGGCTCTCGTATATGATGGTAGAGTGCTCTTTATCCCTCAAATCAAAAATTCTCACAGACCCATCAGCAGAAACTGAAGCAAAAACCCTTGCTTCACCCCAAGCAATGTCATAAACCTCTTTATCATGAGCAATTAACTGAGTTTCAACAGAACCCTTTTCAATATCCCAAATTGTACAAGTAGTATCAATGCTACATGTCCCAATTCTTTTAGGCTCTACTTCATTCCAATCAAAAGAAGTCAAAGGAGCACAAAACTCACTTGTCTTGCTATTATTGAGCACAGAAACGGGTTCCACGGAGCTTTCCCGGACCTCCCAGAGGCGGAGATATTCACCGGATGAGGCAAGTAGGTCCGACGACTTACGGCTTGAGGCGGCGGCGGGATGGAACATAAGCTTGGTGGGTGGGTATGGGTGGTCAAGGGAAAGAGACGGGTGGGTTTTGAAAGAGAGGGTTTCGGTGTCCAATGAAAGAATGTCTACACGGTTGCTGTAGTCTTCGACGAAGCTGCCGACTGCTACGCGGCGCTGATTAGGGCGGGAAACAGCTGCGGAGGAGGAGGAGAAAGCCATGGCGTAGAGAGGGTATGGGGAGTCATATGTAATGGAATTTTCGGATCTGAGGTGAGATTCTTGGGTTGAAGTTTCCATATTTGATAGAGAGAAATGTGGGGATTTTTGTTTTGGTTTGTGGGCAATGAAATTTTTTTCGGAGAAGTGTTTGTTTTCGAAGAAATTTTTTTAGTTTTGTACTGAGAAGGGAAAGGAACGGAAAGTCAAGATTTGGAGGAGAGAGAATTCATTCGGACTCATCCCTACCTTCCAGGTAGTTGGATATTACGTGGGGCGGAAACCTAATAAACTGAAATTTTATTAAAATAATGTATCTTAAAAATAAGTATTGAAATTCATGTGTGTTTTCATGTTTTGCTAAACTACTCAAATTGAGCTTTTCAAATGTTTACCATAAGATAGTCAGAAAATGTAATTATTTTTTTATTTTTTGTTTTAAAAAAATGTTTTTATTTCTATATTTTTTAAAATATTTAATTTTTATCTCGAAATGGACATATATGACAATGATATTTTTCCTTTAATTTAAAAATTTAAAGATAAAAATAACTAAAAGAAATTAGGACATTTTTAACCATTTCCAAAAAATTAATAGCAAAAAAATGATCCTAACCGTACAGAAATAAACTTTTCAACATAAATGTGAGCAAGTTAGCTCGTAGAAAAGTCATCATCCAGTGCAATTCAAAATCAGATCAATTGGCATAAACGTTTTAACCCTATATATATGATGGGCCAAGATAAAGTTAGACTACTCATTCAAAAACTAATTAGAAAAAAATTGAAAAGTATGCCCTATTAATTTTACGTGAGATAATTTAAAATGATTGTAAAGTCAGTAAAATGTTATAATTAAAAAAAATCAGCTCATCAACTTCATATATTTTAAATGATTGTATATTTTTTTAAAATTTTTATATTTTAATAAATTTTATATTCATTTTAAATTAATTTCACGCGAGATTAATATACTGTGTCTTTTAATTATACGAATTTTATCTAAATTGAATATAATGTGAGTAATTAGAAAAATACGAGATCTAATGTTAACTTTTTAAAGTACATGAATTTAACATAGGAAAATATCAAGTTCAAGTAATTCATAATCCATTTTTTCTAAAAAAATTTCCTAATTAGTTTTAAATTTAATATTTGTTAAATTTAAATTATTTTCATATAAATAGTAGTATTAAAACTATACCTGTAAAATTTAGCCCAAACCCAAAAACCCCGCCCAATCCGCCCAAAAAATATTAATTCAAATCCAATCCAATTAATATTTTACCCATTTGGACCCGTCCAAATCCAACCCAACAAAATTTGACCCGTTTGGGTCTGGCCCCAATGCCCAACGGACCTGTAATAGTATAATTAGATGGAATAATTAGTTTCTTATGGCGCACACACATGATGAGTTTTGGAATATTAAATTAGTAAATTACGTTAATCATCGCTTTAATCGCCTTTCTTCTTAAAAGGATAAGTGCTAAAGCAAACGAGAAAAAGGTTGTTTATTGGTTGCACTATATATTCCTACCACACATTCAAGTAATGCTTTTATTTCCCCTACCTATGAACGACTCATTTCAAGACCTTTTTAATTTCTCCAGCTAGTTATTATTATTATTTTATTTCGAATGGGACATTTGGATTGAATCATAAATATATTATTATTTTTAGGGGCCATAAAAAGGTGATGTCATAAATGAGTTGAATTAAAACAATTTGTACAAATGGATTTTTTTAAAAAAAAATATTTTTTTAAAAATAGAAAAACATGCATACATATTATTTTCATATTTATACAATAAAAAAATTGTAAATCAACAATTAAAAAAAAATCATAAGTTCATAAATACCATATAAAATTATAAGAAATTATCTTGATAAAATCGATTTTTAGATTGAATGCGACAATAATAAACCGTCACTTTTGAATCAGATAGAAGTTAGGTTAACTTTTTTATGACAGTCGAATGGCTAATTACGGGAAACGTCTATTTGGGAAAATCATGAATCTTTTGTATTAACAAAAATTAGCTCATCATTTTTTTTGCTCCGTTTGGGTTGTCTACCAACCCATTTAGACCAATATTAATAATTTTTTTTATTCCGTTATTATATCGAAAATTATTTTTGTTGAAAAAATTGGTTAAATTTTTAGCTCATGTGTCGACCCAACCCGCCTAACCCATTTAGGTATCTAACCCATTTATAACTCATATTTTTTGACCCATTTATAACCCGTCCATTTGTGACCCAACCCAAATCCGTCCAACCCGCCCAATTTGCTACCTCTAATTAAAACACACGCAATACGTGGGGAATTATTACATATAATTAATCATATTAAAGTAAAATTTAAATGTTGATATTTCTTTTATGAGATTTTATTTAGATTAATTTATGATTTATTGAAATATAATGTGATGCATAACAAATAATAATAAATGAACATACATTTAATAGTGTTTTACATTAAATTGTAAAAATTATTTATACTTCATTTGTTATTTGTGAATTGTCCATTATTATCATAAATTAAAATCTTTAAAATCATGTCTAATTGTTATCAGCAAACAATAATAAAAAAAAAAACTTGTTCGTGTGTAAATACGTTTATTTGGAAATATTCAGTTGAAAAAAAAAAAACTAAATAAATATCATGGATCAACCTAATTTATGCAAAATTAGTGAAAAAAATCGAAATTAGTTTTAAATTATAATATTTATTAAATTTTATTTTTTTATATAAATATTCAATATTTATTGGTCCAAATAAATTAAATTCCCGTAAAATTTAAATATTTATCACACGCATCATTTGCTGAATTCCACGTCTATAATCTATATATATGATCAAACACTTCAATGGCTGCTTGTTCATTTCTCTTCACCTTATCTCGCCTCTCTTTCTTTCGATTTGCCAGTCGCAGTCCCTCTTTAAGTCCATTATTCATTCATCAATCCATATTCAAGGTCAGATAAAAAGCTCAAGTCTTTCAATTCCATTTACCCCTTCTCATTTCAATTGATATATTTCTGCTTACATAGGTTTTATGTGGTTATTTGCAGAATCCGAATCGATTTAGACTGTTTTCAATGGCGTCTGAGCCCAAGGAATCGGCCTCCAACAATCCCGGTCTTCACACTACCATCGATGAAGCCACCAAGGGATATTTTATGCAACAAACGGTAAGCTCTTTTCTACTTGAATTGATCAATTAGCACTGTTTTGTATAGTTCTTGTGATATGCTTATTTTTGTTTGTTTTGCAGATGTATCGGATTAAAGATCCCAAAATCAGTCTTGATTTCTACTCTCGCGTATTGGGCATGTCGTAAGTTTGCTTCTTTCTTTGTTCTTTTGACTTGGGTATAATTATCTAATACTGTAAACCATTGGGCCTTAATTCATGAATTATGTTAGGTTTTTTGTTTCTTTACTAATCATCAGATGGGTATCGAATTTAAGCTAAATGTCATCTCGAATTCTAAGCTTGAAGTAGCATATTTATGTTCCTGCTTACGTGGCTTCCTGAAATATAGCATTTTGTGCTGAATTGGATTATACATTTATGATTTGAAGCTCTTCATCCAGTTGTTGAGATGTTTCAAGGGTTTGAAACTATTGATTAAAGATTTTTACTATAAATTATGGTACCTGAACTAGGAAACTCTATACTTATAGCTTGGCTTTCCTTTTGAAAGAGACGTATGAATAATTCTCTAATCTTACTGTGTAATCCATCAAACTATATGTGGCTCATTATAGCATGTTCTTTTGCTTATCGCGTAGCCATAAGACTTCCTCGGAATATCACATTTATGACTTATTTAGGTGTACATAGTTGCTTTAGTTCTTCAGCTAATTCATTCTTTATCTTCATTATTGCACAACATCTTTGGTTTAGACCACCTTTTTCTTATGAGTTGAAGCTAGAACCTTTGTGAGAATTTAGAATTTGTGTCCTTGGATCTTGAGCAACTGGTATATATAGTAAGATGTTATAGCATGGGCATCCTTCCACCTCTCCCCTTTCTAGTCTATGATGGAAATATTTCTTACTTTTTAATTCTAGTGCCTTAATTGTTTCTGTGAGCACGGAGAATCGTGATTTTTGATACCACGTTATTTTAATATTCAAGAAATGATACTATATTTCCTATATAATTCTGTTTTGCACTATTTCCATATATACTTGGGAAAGGTTCTCTTGGTCATGCCTTGAACTCCAATGTACTTTCCATTAATGCTTCCGCTTAAAAATTGTTTATGCAAATGCCGCTTTAATCTGTAAATTTGATACTTTTTTGCTCTTTCAAGTTTGATACTGAAATGTCCTTGAGACAAGTAAATTTTCATCTTTTAAATTCTTTTTCCAGGTTGCTTAAAAGGTTGGATTTCCCAGATATGAAGTTTAGCTTGTACTTTATGGGCTATGAGGTAATTAAATGTATTGCTTTACATCATATCTGAGAGCTTTTGCACTACTAGTTACTTAATTGGATTTGATGGTCTTTCATTGATTGTAACCTCAAAATTCTTACTGCCATCCAATATGCATTTGAAATTGTTTGTGATACTAGGCATTTACTATGTACATATCTATTTGGTGTAGGATCCAGCATCTGCTCCAAGTGACCCAGTTCAAAGAACAGTTTGGACCTTTAGCAAGAAGGCTACAATTGAACTGACTCAGTAAGAATAAAAGATTAAAATATTATATTTTTCAATGGATTCAATAAGGAAACTAATTTCCATGATACCCTTTTCTTTCTTTGGCAAGGTAGTTCTGAACTGGTGCTTTGTGTTTTCTATTATGTCTGACAATCAAATGTTTATTGCAGTAATTGGGGTACTGAAAGTGATCCTGAGTTCAAAGGATATCACAATGGAAATTCTGATCCTCGTGGTTTTGGTATGTAAACAGTATCATTAGCTGGCATATAACAGTATGTATATATTCCTAATCCATGTAAATGCCATCTATTTCATTTTCACTTTTTTTGTTTGTCATATGTCAAGGTTGTAAGATAGTTGAAACTAATGACTTTAATATGCTAATTTTATTTCTGATTTGGAGCCACATATACCCAACTTGGATGATGAAACTTGCTAATAAAACGCTTATGGTTATCTCGCTTAGTATATTACCTCAGTTTTCATTAAAGTGAATATTAGTTTATAAAATTGAGGTGTAGATATTTTTGAGGAGGGTCGTCTTCCTATTGTTTTTAATTGATGCTTACATTGTCAAAATGATGTACATGATCTGACTTTAAGATGAACACCGTCAAAGGAGCTTATACTGTAGTATTTTTGTTGATTTCCATTGCTTTAAATTTTACATGATGTTATTTTTTGGCATTATCTTTTCCTACCCTCAGAAGTAGCAGTAAGAAGCCTAAAAACAAAATGATGGTGTTGGCTCGTTGAATGTTTATAAATCTCAAGTTCTCATAGCAGTATTTTATTACTTTGGAATAGTGTAATGCCTGAAGTTTTTTTTACTTTCTTTCACAATGGAATCTTAGTTTACACCTGTAATATATGGCTGAGCTTGTTTTCTTTACCATTGTAATTCTATATATGTATATATAGAGGAAAAATTCTGGTGGCAAATTGAACCTTGGTATATTCTGTTTTTCAGGACATATTGGTATTACTGTAGATGATGTGTACAAGGCATGCGAGAGATTTGAACGTCTCGGGGTGGAGTTTGCAAAGAGACCTGATGATGGTAGGATCCTCTTAAACTGCGGGCAGTAGTTTCTGGGCAATGTAGTGTCTGGTCTAAATGATCTTTGCTTGGTGAAAGAATAGTGACCCTTAGTCTTAGGTATTGCTATTTTGGAATTCATGGATTGTCAATCAAGTTTTATTTCTCAAGTTGTCTTCCCAGTCCAAAAAGAAAATGAAAAAATCATATCGTTTTTGAATTCATATGAATTGCAATCAACATTTTGGTTGGCATTTCTGTACACCCTAACTGATGTATAAAGGGAAAGCGAAGAAGAAAGGAAAGCTAGAATTCCTGTACTAGGATGATCTGGAAGAACTGTTAGGGACTGCTTATTGCCGTTTGCATTAAGGAATTTACGGCTGTTTGTTATTAAATATGACTTTTGTTTGGCCTGTAAACAAGCTATTTCCTCCCCTCTAAGTTGAATCCAAGATTTACAATTATTTAAGGCATAAGGTAGATTTAGTGGGCCAAGAGAGAAATGTTTCGTTGTATTTAGTTTAAAGGAGTGGAAGGCATTCATTATTTGCATTTGCTTTCTCCTTCACATTTGTATGTAATATTGTTGCAGGAAAAATGAAAGGGATAGCTTTCATTAAGGATCCTGATGGCTATTGGATTGAAATCTTCGAGCTCAGTACTATCGGGAAAACAACTGGTAGTGCAGCGTGAGATTATGACGCAAACTTAAAAGGTAGTTTCTTCTTGCCTTCCTGCCTAAGTTCCTTATATAAAAGCATCAAGGAGTAATTCCCAGCATTACACATTGTCACTTAACATGTTAACTATTAACTTCAGCGCAAACCTTACCAACATGTTTACTGTTCACTTCAACTGTAAACCTGTTAAGGTTTGTTTGACATTGCTAAACACTTGAATTTGTTGATGGAAGGCAATTGAAAATGAGTTTTAAGTTATATATGAAATATCTAAGTCAAAACTTCCACATGATCTTTTTGTGGTGAATGAGGGTAGTGGATTATAATGTCTTGAACATTTATTTTATTTGTTTTTTTGCAGGAAAAGCAGGGGGCATTTCTTCTTAAATTCCACTCTTATGGGAAACCTGCAGAAGCTATAAAATTTCTGATATCCAGTGCTTTCCTTTTTGTGGTGTGTATTTTATAGTGCTTCTCAACGCATAGTGGCAGATGACTTGTGTTCCTATTAAATAAATAAATAAAAACAACTCCCCATTAATTACCATATTATAATGTGTGAGTTAGCCAGATCAGGTTTCAAATATTCATAATAGGCGACTTTGCTTTCGAGTTTCTTTTGTTTCATTTTTACCTCTAACCTATTTAAAATAGAGCAATTTTACTTATCTCATATGGCAATAAATCTAATGTCACGTGCGGTCTATTTTTAAAATAAAATATATTCATTTTGACGAGTTAAATGGATAATAATTTTTAATTTCAAATATTCTTTTAAACTAATCGAATTTCATATTATTTTTTATTAAAATCTCTTGTGTTTATGTAAAGGGACATTGATATTAGATTGATTCAGTGGGTATTTAGGCCAAAGATTTGAGATAGCACCTTAATTTCTATTTTTATTTAAAAGCAAGAGATAGGACCATAACACTAAAATTTTTTCGTTATGAATAGTGAATTATCAGTTGTTGATAATAGGTATCAACTACCACCCTAGATCGCTGTCCATTGTATTGTTTTCTTTTTTTTTTGAAACCTACTGTTGCACATGCATTGAAATTGTTTCCTAAAAAACTTACTTTCTTTGATGATTTATCTGCGAATTGACTTTGATAAGATTGTTCACTTATAAAGCAACACTAGCTTGTCCCATGGAATTACATCAAGATTTACATTTTACCCAAAAAAAACTTTGGTTTCATTGCTTTGGCTGGTGGCTAAGAATCTCAAACCACGTGTATGTTGAATTTAACTACACAAATCAGATAAAAACATGAATCTTCTAAATTATCAATCTGATTCATATTAATTCTTAAATTTGTATAATATTTATCTCGTCGAGTATCACATTATTTTTTTTAAATCTGTTAAAAATATCAGTTAACTTAATGTGTAAAAAATATGTGCATATTGTGCGTGAAATAATAACAGTCGAATAATATGATATTTTTAATAAATTTAAAATTATATTGAATTAAAAAGATAATGAAATGAAAGAGAAGGGAAGGGGGTTTTATCCAGTGATAAGGGCACAATAAAAGGTGTGAAAGACAAACACAGGGTTAGCAAGCAAAATAAAAGAGAGCCTTTTAGGTAATGACTAATGAATATAAAAAGAAGATTATCCTATTGGCTCTCTGCAAGGGCTTAATGATTAAGGGTGTGACCATCCTCTGAGGCCTAAGCTAAAGAGTTTTAGCTTTTTTAATTAATTTGAGAGTTGACCATTTATGGGGCTATAAGTAAGGATTTCTACACCTATCCATGTGGGGATACTCTACAAATTCAATGCCCTACCTTTTCTTTTCAAGTTTTCAATTGCATATCGTGTACAAATCATTTCCATTTAATTTTTTTTTTAAAGATAATTACTTTCGTTAAATATATCAAATGTATTAAATACTCTTTTTATTTAATAAAAATATTAAATATTATTTTTTATTTTACGGTTCATGTACGATATATCTGATATATTATATTTTTTTTAATATAATAGACGGTTGAATTTTCAAACTCAATAAATAATTGTATGACAATATTTAAATGTATTTTCTTTATTTCTTGATATTTAATGACATTTATGCTAGTGTTAAAAAAGAAAAAAATAATTATTTAATTTTATACCAAGAATTCAAATATAAATATCTATTAAATTAAAGAAAAATATAAGAAATGCAGTGATAAATCGAGTCAACTAGTATGCTTAAAAGTTTAAACCTTCCACGAAGATGATTGATTAACTCATACTAATTACTTAATTAATCAAAATTGGTTATCGTAAGAAATTATTTCTGAATGGTTTGTGTTAGTTAGTCATTAATTAGCTAACCAACCAAAGGTCACAAACAATAGTCAAAAAAAGGTCCCGACTGGATTTTAATAAGAGATCCTAGACAAGGTTTTATAGGCTAAATAATACAAATAATTAGAAAAGGTCTAAATTACTACGTTGACATTATTGGCAACCACTGTCCAAATAATAGCATATGCTTCATATATAATTTATTTATTTTTTAAAAAAATTATCCATTTATTAATCCTGTTTCTTGTTGCTGTTGCTGACAACAAATCATATTAATAATTAATTAGAGAACTAAACTGATGGAATTAATTAAATAATTATTGTGTCAGGCTTGTCAGTAGGTGCCACACCTTTTGACCTTTACACTTCACTGGAAAAGACATTCCTAGAAAATACTTTGCCAACTGCATTCAAACAATACAACTTTGAAAAGAAAATCACAAAATAAATAATAATAATAATAATAAAAAGATTGCTTAAATTTTTGTGTGGAGAAAATAAAATAGCTGGCAATGTAATTTAATATTTGGTCCTTGAGATGCAGATTGCAAACAGTTCATTTTCCTATTTGTAATTATTTTGTATATTATTTTATTATACATATTTAAAATAATTTAATCCTGACTAGCAACAAGGCTGGAGCCAGGAAACAGTGCTAAGTCTGACAGAGATCTTGTGATCATGCTATTTTGGACCTCTTTGTAGGGCTTTCCTGATAGGGATTCCCTCTCTATTTAATGTCATAAAAAATCACTTTTTCCTTTTATTTATTTTAATTTCTCTTATTATATTAATGGTATTTGATCTGATCACTACTTGTAAATTTAGTCACTTGAAAAGAAAAATTATCCATAAATTTTATTAATAGAAATTTCAAATGTTAAGTCAGTGTTTATACAGAGAGATTTATAGGCTTTTAGAACTTAAAGAAATGTAGTTTTGCAGTCAATGAAATGGAATTTTTTTTTTTTTTCAGAAAAGATATAATTGATCTAAACGGAAGGAGTAATATATGTTTTATAATTGACTATTTAATGTTAATAATGCTCAAATAAAAGTTCGGGCCTAATTTAAGAAATCTTAATTATATAATTTAGTTATCACTGACATGGTAAAATACGTAGACGTGTGCTTGTTCACACGTTAGATACGAATTCATTATAACCAATTTTTTTGATTTAAAAAAAATCATTATAGTTTAAATAGTAAAAATCAATAAAATTGGTTTTTTTAAGTAATTTGTTCTTAATTATTATGTTATTTCATATCAAATGCAAATGATTATATAGAATACAGAAAGAATAGATATCCCTAATGATTAAAGGGGTCTTGAAGTTAATTTAAGAGGTGAAGAAGGAGATTTCTGAATAAGCCCTGTCATGCGTAGATATCTAAATGACCCTTCACGAAAATTCAATAATTACGGACAGAACTATTCGTGGATGATTCAATAATTATAATTTTAATGATTTTTCTTGTAATATAATAATAATAATAGTAATAATAACCAAACTGTGTAAGTAATTCTGACTCTTAAGTTTGGATTGGATTCGTTTTAGTGTTATCTTCGTTAAAAATTCGTTTATAATAATTAAATGTTAATAAGTATAATAAAAACTCATAACTCGTTATTAAGTATTAATGATTCAACTTATTTAGTTAAATATGATAAAATATTATATAATTTATCTTAATTCTTCATCGGCTAAATTCGTTAAGCATTAAAATAAAGATATTTTATTGGATTTTCTCTTTTTAAAACATCTTTTGACAAAATATTTTTCCATAAAAAAAAAGATATAAATGATTGATAACATACATAATGTTTTCCATTTCCATGAAATTACTTAAGTTTCATTTAGATATAATTTTTGCATTATTTCCTACAAAGAAATCACGTCATATATATGAAAAATGTTATAAATTGTCAACGGACAATGCACATAGACTTAAAATCATTAAATCATTGCCATATATATACTTTATATGTGGGTATTATATAATTAATCCCTAGTTCTTACCTGCCCCAATAAACATTATCAAACTCATATTTTATTTTATTTTATTTTATGATTTCCTGAGTTGAGGCATTAGAGGTGAACATTATATACGTAAGTAATTATGTGCCAAAAATAGTCAATATTCTTACTATTTTTGGAGCTTATGATTATATGATATGGTTTCAAATCTCTCTAGCGTAAGTAGCCATTTTTCTTTTTTGCTTACCAAAATACTCAGTAGTACTCCAAATTAATAACAAAAAGGGTCTATAATAACAAGTGAAATATTTTACTCTTATTTCTTATTAATTTTAATTAACTAAAATGGCTGTTATCACAAAATATAATTAAGGAAAGCAAATGCAAGTGTGATTAACACAAAAGTTTCTAATTAACTTTTTTAAGCTCGAGTGATTGGGAGTAGAGCTGTGCAAATGGTAGTTTCGGTCAACCGAACCAAAAAATCAAAAACTGAAATTCTAAATATTATTTAACCGAATTGACCAAAATATTTCGGATCGGTTCAATTGGTTCTTTGGCTTATGCCTTTTTTTTGGTCCTGCATTAACTATATCCATTCGTTTTAATTCCAGAGGACGTTAGGGCAGAAATGAAAAATGAAAGGAAATTTGAAATTGATTATGGATATGTATTTTTTAATTATTAATATATATATATGTATACACTATACTAAAAAAACTTTAGTCGATTCGGTTCTTATGTTTTGGCATTTTGAGAACCGAACTGTATAAATTGAACTTTCAATTGAGAATCAAACCAAAAAATTAAAAATCGAAAATCGAACTAAATAGACTAAAATGTTCATAATTTAGTTCGATTTTCAATTTTATTTTGGTTTTGCACACCCTAATTGGGAGTTTGAGACCTTAATTTTAATTTTCTTTTGTACAATTTGGAAGTCAAATGCATTATAAAAGAGATCTGATTAAAGTAACTAAGCGCCCATACACATGTGAACCCATATTTTTAAAATTCAGAATTTTTTATTATGTCCCCTACTTGAATAATGCATAATTTGATTTTCTAGCTTTACAAGACTCATTTCATACTAACAAGACCAAACATAAATATATTAATATTATATATATTAAAATTAATGGTAAATTATTAATTTTTTTGATAAAACATAAATTATTAAATTATCATATAAAAACCTTTTTTTATTTTAAACCTGTAATTGATTATAAACACCATATATATATATATATATATATATTGTTCACAAGATAAATTTAAAGTCCGGTTTTTAAAAAATATATTTTTCAGTACATACAGATGGACTTTTTTATATATATATTTTTATGAGAGATTTAACAGGATCTCAGAATATAACATAAATTAAAATTTGTCGATACAATTGAGTACTTATTATTTATTGGCTGATTAAATTAACATGATAAGAAATAGATTGGCAGCCTTAAGAACAAACAGTACTGTTATATATATTATATGAAAGAAGACTGAGATTATGATTAATAATTCAATGCATTTTTTAAAAGCCAGCCGTCACAAAAATCCAAAATCTCTATCATCATCTTCTTCTATTTAAAATTTGGAATAACCAGACCTAGTTCATGTAAAAGATTCTAGGCTGTTCAGAAACCATGGCCAACCAGTGTATACCTCTCATCGTATCCTCTAACAGAACTTAATTTCAAAGGGTAAATTTGCCAATTCATAAGGCTACCAATAAATGAAATGTAATATCTTGGGTTGATAGTGTGTATATATATATATATAATTGTATACATTTATTCATCACTCACTGCCTACCAATTTTGATCTTATATTTCCGTCAATGAAGATTTTAACAGTTAAATCAGTATTTGTACAAGAAAAAATTATTAGACTTCTACAGCTCAGAGAGCTTATACATCAAATTTGAGAGTGTGTATATATTAATTAAAATTATTAATAGAGTAATATTTATAAGTTATAATTGACCTTTCAATATTGCTAATTAACATTCATACAAAGTTCGGAAATAATTCAAATTATGTAGTTTGGTTATAGTTTATGTAGAAAAATGTTAAACAAACGATAAAATAAACAATGGGAGGATAGATTAATATGCATGGAAATTAAAGTATTTATTCTCTTTTTTTTTTCCATTTTTCTGGAAATGTTTTTTTAACTGAATTATAAGAAGAAATATTTGCAGACTTTTCTGCATTGTGAATTCTTTTATTTGAGGATAAACAACAATGAATGAATTAATTATATTCTATAACTCATTCAAAATGTGAATAAACTTTGAAATTAATCCAAAAATAATCAATTAATATGCAGCAATAGTACAAATTGTTATATATTTTTAAAACAAAAGAAACTACATAATTTTAGTAATAAAAATTTCATAATTTCAAGCCATAGATTAATTTCCAAGTAACACCTGCTATTATTGATGGTAACATAATTTTTTTTTTTTCTGATTAGGAGATGCAGTGCTAAAACTCATAATCATCACCATAATAACTTCAGTTTCCCAAAAAGAAATGCAGAAAAAATAAATAAAAAGGAAACATTTTTTTAATTTTTTTTTTACAATCCAATGTACTGTCACAAAAGAAGAAATGTTTTTCCCAACACAAACCCCCATAAAAACTCAACTCCTCTCTCTCTTACCTTACCCCATCAAATCTTTCTTGATTTTACTTACAGTCAGTAGTAGTAATAGTACATCAACTTCTCTTGTGTCTTGCTTTCATCAATCACCATATTATTATTATTAGTACTGCTAATCAATTGCTTAACCTCTTCAAGATCATACTCCAATGGAGCTTTTTCTGTTAATTCTCCAAAATACCCATTTCCCTGGTTCAAATTTTCACCTCCATTGCCATAACTTAGCATGAATTTCTGATTCTCTTCATACCCATTTGAGATAAAGCTTTGAAATCCCATTTCTTCTTGTTTGATCTCTCTGTTGTAACTCCCATCTGAATTTGAGCTGCAACTTGCTTGATCACTTCCAAAAACAAGAAAATTTTGATTCTCTTTCACTTGATTTTGATGGTAATATTGCATTGGATTAAACACCCCAGTTTCTTGAGTAATCTGAAAAAGTGAAGATGATGAGGAGTTTGAATTATTATTATTACTGGGGAAATTAAGATTTGGTGAAATGGGATCCAAGCCAGTAGTAGGAAAATAAGGGTAAGAACCAGAAAAAGAAGAGTCTTTGTAGAGGGATAAAATGGACATTTGTGAAGATAATGTTGGATTTGGAGATGGAAATGGTAAAGATTTTCTTTGAGTTTGAGGAGCTATGGCCATAAGCTTTTTCTTCAATTTTGTGTTCCAGTAGTTCTTGATATCATTGTCAGTTCTTCCTGGTAATTGAGCAGCTATAATTGACCACCTGCAATTTTAATTTTTTTTTGCATGTTGGAGAAAATAATAAAAGAAAAATTAAGGTTCCATTAGAAGAAATTTTTAATGAAATCTTAGTTTTGTAGTACTCATCAAACAGCTGTAAGTAGGTGTTCATGTTGGATCTAAAACTTGTCATGCATGCATAGCAATTATCCAAAAACAAGAGATTCTTGATGTGCTCTTTTTCTTTCTTCATTAGTCAAAGAATTTTAAAAAATAAACACCTAAATTTGACTATTTTCTTTGTTGCCCATCTTAGAGAGATATATTATGGACGCAAAGAGATCAAAAAGATGCAATTTTTATATTTTTACCAGTTGAAAATAATGGATAAAATACCAAAAATTTGGCTATTTTCTTTGATACCCAGCTTAGATAGAGACAGATATTATGGAAACAAAGAGATCAAAAAGATGCAATTTTTATTTTTTTTAAAAATGGATAAATTAAGTACCAAAATTTGATTATTTTCTTTGGTACCCATCTTAAAGAGAGATATTATGGAAACAAAGAGACGAAAAAGATGCAAATTTTATATTTTTATCATCAGAAAAAAAACAAAGAAAAAATTAAAAATAATGTACCTGCTTCCAATGCTTGCAAATAGGGCACAGATAATCCTATCTTCTTCATCAGAAAATTCACCATGTTTAATATTTGGCCTTAGATAGTTAAGCCATCTGAGTCTGCAACTTTTCCCACATCTCTTCAAACCTTGTATATTACATAAATCATCAAAACAACAAAAACCCATGTAATAAAAACATCAAAGGAATCAACTTTCACAATCAAACATAGAAAAAGATCAAATCTTTATTACCAGCTTTTTGAGGAAGAGCAATCCAGTTGCCACCAGTCCCATGTTTTTCTATGTATTCCTTAAGCTTTGAGTCTTCTTCTGGTGACCATGGTCCTTTCTTCACATTTGCCTTATCACAACAAGGAGCTCTACCCATCTTTCTCTCTCTAGAAATTTTCTCTTTCTTTATCTAGAATCTGCTCCAAAAACTAGAAAGGCACTGGCCAATAAGTTACACTTTCTACATAAACTTATGGTGAGAGGAGAAAGTCTGCAACTTTGCCTTTTAATATAAATATATCTACAAACACAGAAAAGATTAAGACTTTGGCTTGGGTTGCGGTAAAAAAATTGTACTTTTTATAATTATAATTAGATATTATTTGTACACAAGTCAAATTGATAGACATGTTCAATCAGCTTCCCTACTTTTTAATAGATTAATATAGCTAATTAAGCAAAATAGAACTTTCCATGTTTTAATTTTAATTAATTTATTTACCTGAAGGCCTTTGTTTTAATTAGGCTTATCTAATATATGTTTTTCTCAAAGGGATCCAAAGCCCCTTTAAGAAGAAATTCAACATGCAATGGAATTGACAGCTACAGCTTTTTTGTTAAAAAAAAAATGTGACATTTTCCAAACCATAGACTTAGTATAATTGGTAGATAAATTTATAACTAACTGTCTTGATCAACTTGTTAATGTGTCTAATAAATAAATCTAAATCACCATAATATCGATGTCATACTCAATTATTAATTTGTTCACATACTATTCCCTTCGTAAATACCTCAACATTTTCCTTTAGAAATTTCATTGGTACACATCAAGTAATTTTCTGTAAGATACGCTTATTTCAGAGTTTATTTAAGTCCATTTAGTTTATGATATAATGTGGCAATATGTCAAATATATTGTATTTATTTGACCCGAGTCAATAGTTTAGTGATCAAATTCAAAATACTTGATTTTTGAAGATGATACTAAATATTACTACGAGTTTCGCAAAGAATATTCAATATAATTTGTATTGTTAACACAAAGTTAAACCGGATTAGATATAAACTCTACGATTAATTATTACGTCCTGCAAATTATAGGGATAATCAATTTAATTAAATTTTTTCTCTCACCTTATAAATAAAATAAATAAATACAAGGAGAAAAACTATATGCATTTGGAATTCTGTAACTAATTAATGAAGAAAATTCTTGGCAGTATGCCTTTGATTTTATTTACGCTCTAAGTAACTCTCATTGACTAATTAATAGTGTTAATTAAGTGCAAAAGAACATTCAAACCAATAGAATTATTGTCAATTTTACTTAGGATAAACCCAATTTACATGTCTTAATTAATAACTATTTTGCTTAAATTTCTATTTTTATCATACGAATATATATGATTAAACCATTAGCATATAATTAAACACATTGTGGGACCAGTCTATGAGATTCTTGGTCCCTAATAAAATAATCTCATTCAAATAATTTGTATGTTTTGGGACTGACTCATCAATGACAGTAGCTTATGAACTTTTGATATACATAAACATTTATAGCAATACCAAAATTTGAACATAAACATTTATAGCAATACCAAAATTTGAAAGGCCACCAATGTTTTAGTCATCATTGTGATATTTATTTTTTAGTACAGATTCTCATAATTTTGAATTTATTGAACAAAGTTTATTGGTTCTAAAAATATATATACCTCTCTCCGTTCAGTAACATTTCATAATTTCCATGTATAATCCTTATAAATATAAGGATAAATTAGTAAAAATGTAATTAAATTATATAATTCTTTGAATATTGATTATATTTTCTGAATTTACATATAAAATTTTAAGTGTCTTTATTTATTTAGGATGGAGTTCCAATTGGTACCTCTTAAATGATGCCATATATATGGTGAACAAGAATAGTGGCCTAAGGTCCTACTAGATTTTGGAGGACAAGAAAATCAAAATCTTCTTCTTCTTTATATATACGTATTTATATATATATATATATAAATTTTACCTCAACTAGAGCTAGTAAGGTTGTAAAAAGGCATGCCAAAAGAAGAAATATAAAACATTTATGGTGAATATTCCAAGCCATGACTTGTATAGAAATATCAAACATAGCATATGAATTATGAGCCAATAGACCACTGTGTTTTGGTTAATAGTGTTCCTTGTTCACGTGAGAATATTATACCTTTTTTTTTTCAGAATATATAATACCTTGTTCTTTTCTCAATTAATCCACAGAGCATTTTCCAATTAATTGATTTTATTATAGATTAGATATATAACATTTTATGAAAATACTAAATTCAAACAATAAATGGATTACGAATTAAAATCTGTCTGTTAATTAGAAATGAAGTATTTTAATTAGGTGTGGACAATCTGCGATTAAATGATAAATGAATTGAAGAGAATTTCACGGATAATTAAATGAAATAAATAGTTCTTATAATATATCTCTTATTTTGTCCATAATTATTGATATGCAATTATACATATTTATTTTGCTAGAAATTCAAATATCATTCAATTAACAAAGAAAGAAAATATATAATATGCCTCGTCATAGCTACATGGAAGGCACTTATGTCAATTGCAACTAGATGAGGGCAATACTAAAATTAGCTAATTATTTGTATATAAAGGGCCTAAAACCTAAAGTATGAGTAATTATTAAAAAATATAAAAAAATGGGGCATAAGTTAAGTTATATACTAAAGTTTTTTTTTTTGGTCTTTGAAATTATTTTCCGATTAATTAAAACACTTTGAATGAGGATTACGACTTCAAATGTTTGAAGTTTAAGTAGGAAAAAAATAGAAGTTTGAAGTTTCTGTTAATATTATTGTATTATTATATATACAATTAATTTTATTTATTTATTTTTGTAAATGAGCTATAAGGACTGAGAATGTTCTTTATATTTATTCTTGTCTAGGTTCTCTTGATGTTGGAAGGTTCAGTTATAATAATACTTTTTCTTCTAAGTTTTTTTTTTTTTTTTTGAAGAAGAAGAAGAAGAAACTTTTTCTTCTAAGTTTAATGGGTCTAAAATATGAGATTATTTAATTAGTGGGTCAAATTTCAACCTTATATCACTTTTGCTTTTCTTTTAAGTTTTACCAAATAATAGTTTAATTAAAGATAAAATTTTCATGGATAGTTTAATTAAAATCACAATTTATAGATAAAAATTGAATGTAGTTTAAACGGTTTTCAAATAATTAGAATTTGATTTCCACGCACTCCTAAATATGTAATTATAAAAATTTTCATATACATAGCTCAAATTTTACCTCTCTCATCTCGGGCACTTTGTTATTAAGTTTTACCAAATATTATAAATTACTAAAGATAATTTTCTCATGGATATAATCTTAATTAATTATGGCAATTATCAATGAAGTAAAAACATGAAAAGAAAATATTGATACCCGATTAATTTAGATAGTTGTATGATAATGTTTACAGTTCATTAATATACATATATGCAACGAAAGAAAGACTCTCATTTTAAAAAAATGCCATTTATTCACAAATAATTTGTATTACATCATTAAATAAATTGTGGTCCCTTTAATTAATATTAATTTTTTTCATTAAGTTGATTGAGTCATTGCAAACGTGAGACTTGGAACATATATTTCTTTTCAAACCTATATTTGTGTATTTCTTTGAACTTGTTTAGCATGATATTGTGGAATAGAATAGAGTTGGAAACATAAAAATTAAGATAAGAAAAATTAGTGAATGTCATAGAAAATTACAATCGGTCGCTTAATTACTTTCTATTAATTTATTTCCTCAAAAGACAAAATTGCCTGATTTTTTTCTTTGATGTGAAAATGTTTGGTAAAAATAGATAATTATTGTGGAAAATTGAAATGGTTCATAAATGATCTTGTCTATATATATGTTTAGCACATGATATGATAATGAAATCACTCAAAGAACGTATATATATAAAAAAAAAAAAAGAGATGATTAAGTTGTATATTGGAATACAGAAGTGTTTCTTGGGAATCTAGTAATTGACTTGTGATTTTATCAAATTGAATTATCAAATCCTTATAAAAAAAAAAAAAAAAAAAGGAAAAAGAAATAGTGTATACGTAGCTACCAATGGTCTACAAAAAATTCACAAACCAAATCTGGATAAAATATGGCAAGAGGCCTCGGATTTGAATAAGGAGTATGTAGTATTTTTAAATACTTAAAAGTGAGCGTTTTTTGTCATTCTTATATGTTTATTTAGTATGAATCTGAATTAATCTTTCATACAATTTAAATACGCAATGAATTGTAAATAAGAAAATAATAATTAAGTGCGATATCTTGATAATGGCTTTGCAACTCTTTTTCATAGAGCTCATATTTTCTAATTTCTTCCCTTTCTTACCAATTATGAAATTTGAATCTTGTCTGTTGGGGTTACAAACCAATCCCACATCGGAAATATAAGGAAATATTTTCTAAAATATAAGTGTGTTCACCTAACTCCATTAGCATGAGGCCTTTTGGGAGGAGACCAAAAATAAATCCGTGCGGGCTTGGCCCAAAGCGGACAATATCATGCTAATACGGAGTTAAGGTGATGTTTGGCAGTCCTATCATTGTCATGAATCAACATAATAACCAAAATTTATGTTCTCACTAATGATAACAATTTGTTATGTAAAAACAAATTTAGTAATTTGAGAATATTAAGTAGGTAGAAATACAGCTAAATTAGTAGGAAAAATAATTTATAAATAGATTAAAGTGTAGTGATTTTATTTGGTAGAATTTGTCCAATTATATAGTGTTATTTTATATGACAATAACGGATAAGACTATAAATAGCCGATAACAGCCGTAAGAGTTCAAATATTAATTTTTTAATACTTGTATCGTGGTTATTTTACTACTTGAGTTTATTGAGTAATTCAACTAATAACAATCGTAAGATCTCAAATATTATTTTTTTAATACTTGTAACGTTGAGTAGTTCAATTACATGAGTTTAGGAATAAACAGCTAAAGTATCAAGTAAAAAATTTATAAAAGAAAATTACTTTATCATATACATAGCATATATCTCTAGATATCACTTGGATTATTAAATTATGCAGAAATTTACATGGAAAGAATCGGCAAGAAAGAAAAAAAAAAAAAGATTAGGTTTATAGGAAGGAATAAAATCATGCATGAATATCCAAGGGATGCTGAAATAAAGATACAATATATAAGTACAAATATATATAAATGCTCTTTTTAGCTACCATATCTCTCTATATCTTTCGACTTTCATTATCAAATAATTAATTATTAATTAACATTATCTATCTTTTGATTGAATTCTTTAGATATCGATTATATATCAGTGTCTTTTCTTATACAGCATACATATTATGCCCCTTTCTTGTGGTTCAAGTTCTACTATACTCTATACAAGTTGTTGAGATTTCAGAGTAATAATAAATATGAAATGAAGTATTAATTTGACTTTCAAGTTCTCTAAACGATGTTACTTTGTTTTAAATCATATAATTTTGAGCATAATTAGACTAACCAAACTTTTTATTTTATATATATTTATCTCATTTTATCCTAAAAATACTTATCTATATTTATCTTGATTGTAGAATTTAGCATATAATTAATTGTTAATTGTTACAAAGATTAAATTAAATTTTGAAAAAAGTATAACAGAAAGTTATATAAAATAAATGGGTCGGTAAATTTACACACATATATATATATATATATATTCAATTTTTAGAATAAATTAGTCATGTATAAAATTAAAAAGTCAAAGGTAAAAAGGAGCTTTGGTTAAATAAAAATACAATTTCATCTTTAATAAATATTTTTAAATATTTAATAGAAAATGCATGCAATTATGAACCATAAATTTAAATTTTGGTCAAATTCTTATAAATAACAAAAATGCATTAGCTTTTTGGTTGGTAGTATGCAATTTAGGATGTTATAATTAAGCCAAAACTTTAATATTATTATATATGTGTATATATCGAAAAATTAATTGATGCATATATAAGTATTCATCAAGCTATATAAAATATGCATTTATTATGATTTATTTAACTTTCTTATCTCTAATATGTGTACACCAAGTTTCCTTACCAAGAAATCAGTTAAAAATTAATTAATTTTTAATTAACTGAAATTTTTATCCAATAATAAAGGTTCAACCTTGGCTTTAGGTTAATAAAGAAATATAATTGGGAGGCTATAGCCGTTATCAAGTTGTTATATAAAAGTAAATGCAAAGATAATATGATATTCTTCAACTTTGTTTCTTATTTCTGTTTCTATTAATTTTTTAATTACATTTACATATATAATAAAAACTTTTGTTCCTGGTCTACAAATGTACAGTTGCATGCAAATAAACTATATCAGATTCTTAGACACAAATAAGTCTAAATCTTACTTGGAAAAAACATTGTAGGATAGAAAAATGCAATTAATTATTTCACATCAAACAGATAATAATAATAATAATAATAATAATAATAATAATAATGCATTAGAGGTGATTTAAATTTTAAATTTTAAGTTTTAAAATGAAGTTTCTTTGCTATGAAATTTAATAATTTTCCTCTGTCCTTTCCTCAACAGTCAACTCCCATATGGAATCTTGAAATTTGGTATTAAAATAATAAAACTATAAACAAACAAATTAATAACTAATTATCACTATTAATATAGAACAAAAGAGACATGTGTCGTCATTTGTGTTGACTCTTAGACAAAAGACGCACACTATTGCTTTCCTTATCAATTTCTCAAAGGTTGGCATACCAAGCAAGAAAAATTTTGCAGCCTTTGTTCCATTTTCTAATTACATTTTAAATTACTAATAATATTTTATTTCTATATTGTTTTTATTAATCTAGGGGTGAAAGAATTATAATGTTTTTGTTTCTTAAACCAAGAATAATTACTATGGAAACCTGAAACTCAAGATATTTCTAACATTTTTTCAACACTATCATTTTTTTATTTCTAAATTATAGATGTAACAACATATGCTAAATCCAATTGACGTGTAATTTTTTTTTTACATATAAAATATGATTTTTCTATAACTAATCAATTTAAAATAGTTATTGGCAAATAGAGGGATAAAAACTTCAATGGTAGTTTAATTATGGTGAAGAGGTGGTTTTCTTTCTTGAAATAATTGAAATAGGGTGATTTTCTCTTTAATTTTTTTAATCAATTTTTGCTCTTAAACTATTCGAAAGAGCGCAATTTTGACTTTTTATATGTCGAACAATCACATGCAATACTACATGCTATTCATTTTAGAAGTATTTATAAAAATATAATAAATTTTAATCATGATTCAAATATTATTACCTTACAAGCTAATTTTTTAAATTAAGTTAGTTGGAAATTAATTTATTTGTTTACATGATTTGATTATTTTTCGATGTTCTCCTTTTTTCATTGAATATTCCTTGTTACATATACTTGTTAATGCATGACTGACCAATTCCTTAAAATGAAAAAAAAACAACAACAAAACTCTTCTTCTAGAACTGCAAAAGTTTTAGATTTAACATCTAATTGAATTGAGGAAATATGATAATTTTTTTCATGAATTATTAATTATTATTGCAACCCACCAAATTCGAATTTTACCTGATTTATAATATATAGTTCTGCAACAAAAATAAAAGAAGAAAGAGATTCTCTATGACTTCATTTCGAAATTGATTGAAATTGCAAATTTTTTGGATGTGTTCGGTCATGAATGTGCGGGAGTGTATTAAGTATTTTACGTATTATAAAAATTCAATACTCTTTATAATGAGATAATGATCACAAAATTCAATACTCTTTATAATGAGATAATGATCACGAATTACCTTTTAATGCTAAATTAAATTTAAATTCATTTTCTTCTAAGTATAAGAATAAAAGCTCTGATTTTCCAGTTTTGAAAGAAAAAAAGCTATCATTTTTAAATACTACATGGATAAAAATCGATCAAAAATAATTATATAGAGAAAATCGCTCTATTATAAATATTTTTGGGAAAAAAAATTGTCCGTTTGATTATTTGAAAATTTAGATTATACTCCATGTAAAAGGAAGAATGGAATTGGAGGTAAAAGCCATTGGACTTTGACTTATTCTTTTAGATATTTCACACAATTCCCATAATAACTAAATTACTATTGAATACGTAATAGATGTTGGAAACTGTAAATGAGGAACAAACTTTAAGGGGCTCTTATTCTTTCTTTCTGTACCATCTAGACATTCACATTTCAGTTTCTGTGTCAACCTTTTTCATGTTTTTCCTTTCCAATGTTAAACCTGATATTATTTTCTTCGTTCTTCCACTAGGGTTTCACTTACATATTCCATTTCTAATTAATTTATATATATATATATATATATATATATATAGTATTTATTTAATTTCAGTTGTAACTTGCATATTGATTTATATTGCATATTGTAAAAGTAAGAATCATATTTTTTCTTACATGAAAATAATTTGTTAGTTTGGTGCATAAATTAAGATATAAATAAACTCCAAATATAAATTTCTTACCAATCACATTATTGTACATTTTGGCCTTTTTTTTTTTTCCTTTTTAACGAAATTATTGAATTTTGGCAAATTTAGCCAAGTAAATTAATTATCCAGAAAAAAAAGGAATATCAATAAAAAAAAAGTCCATCAATATCTTTAAGTATGAAAATATATAAATACTACATTCATTTCATTTTATATGTTATTTTTTTTAATAAAATCCAAATTTCATTTATACGATACTTTTAGACTTACAATGGAATTTTATTTTATTTTTCCAATGAAAGTTAAACAATTAAATTTAAATTTATGTATTAAATCACTCAATTTTATCATAAATTTAAGTTTAATTAATATTTTTTAATTCTAATGAAAATAATAAAAGTGACAAATAAAATGAAATGAGTAGAATAGATTCTAAAAAATAAAAAATTCAAATTTTTATATAAAAAAAACATAAAAAAGATTATCATCTCTATGACTTGTAAAGATAATATATAATTATAATGATTAAAATTAAGGTTCCAACCAGTTATTTGACGAATGTTTCGAATAAAAACAAACTTGAGGGGCAAAAGAAAATTAAAAAAGAGTGGAGGGGCTTATTATGAGTAATTAAAATATAGGAAGAGAAAAAACAAAAAAGCAAAAGTCAAACAAGTTCTAACTGGGATTCGATGACAGACCGAGACACAAACGTTATAGCCCAGCTGTCTTTAGGTGACGTCATACATTACGTGCACTAACTCTCACACAAAACACTTCCCACGTGTAAGACATTTCCATCATCCATATATAATTTTTTTTTAAAGATTCGTATTTTGCTTTTATTTTCTCTGCCTCTGTAAGCACGACATGTGTTGTATTGCCTCAAACTTCGTGCCCTAGAAATGGTCCTCCTCCTACGTGTACTATATAGTCGCACGTGTATTCACCCTCACTTATTTTTGTTGGCATAATTCATTCGTTTTGAACATAGGTGATATCGGTTCACGAGGAAAAAAAAAAAAAATAGTTCATTAATATCGATTTTTTGAAATTTCAGTCAATTAATTAATCCATTACCATCGATTAATCAGTCTATCGATTTTAAATTTTCGCACCGATTAATCAATATTTTCGGTTAACCACTATAATTATAAAATACATTTATAAAAAAAATAAAATATCGAAAATAATTAAAATTTAAAATTAAAAAACAAATATAATCCAATATAATAATTAAATATAAAGTTAAAACAACAAATATAAACTAAAAATATTATTTTCATATATATTAAAAATTTTATTTTATTTGAAATTTTTAGTTAATATATTAATTTTATATAACTTTTCGAATATATTTTAATTTTAATTAATATAAAATTGATGTATCAGGAAATAATAAGAAATACTAAATATGTACATATTGAACAATTAATAAATTAACTAAAATAACTTTAAAAAAACTAAAATGAAATTGAAATATTTTAAAATAAATGAAAATTAAATAGATATAAATAATTAAATTTGAAAATAATGAAATAAAAAATTATAATAAAAATAAAAAAAGAGTAAAATAAAATTAATAAAATATAGGGGTATTCATTTATCGGTTTCGGTTCGGTTAACCAATTTATAAGCTAACAAATAAAAATCAGTCTATTAATATCGATTTTTGTAAAATACTAACAGTTAACCATAAATATCAGTTCGATTAACCTATTTTTCGGATCGATTTATCGGTTAATCAAATCCAACGGTTTTTTTACTCACCCCTAATTTTTAACGGCTTACTAATTCATAATGGCATCCATTATAAAATAAAAAAGGTATTTAAAATCAATTTTGCCACCAATAAAAATCTATTTTTAATTGCTGCTTCCTTCATTTTATTTTATGAGATATTTTTATTATTTTTATTAAAATTAAAAATATTAATTATACTTAAATTTATGATTAAATGTAGTAAAAAATAACTAAATTAACCTTATTTTTATTATTTTAATATTGTGACTTAAATCTAATTGATTGAATAATATTGAAAATAAAATATATAATTAATATTGTATTAAAAATTAAAAAAAATAATATTGTGTTAAAGTATTATGAAACTAAGGAAGTAATAAATTTTAAAAGATAACAAACACTTTTTTTTTATATGGTAGAATGAAAAGCGAAAACTCAAAATCGAAATCTCTCACTATTTTTTGTCAAATATTCAAAGATATTGTATATGAAGAATTTTATTTCATTTTTTTATAATCATTCGGTATTTAGCTTGATTAATTTGAATATACCTCATACATATTGACAAAAAGTAAAAAAAAAAATATTCTAAATATTTATTTAAAAATGATCCAAGCTATAATTTAAATTCGAAATCTGATTAAAGATAAACAATCCGTATCATTCTATCTTATGAAAAGAAAAAACAATATATCACGTCAAATTTGAATATATAAATCATTTCTTATTTTATTTATTAAAAAGTAAAAAAATTGAAATATATAAAAGAAAGAAGATAATGATTTGTCTTTTTTTTTTATTTTAAATTCGCTTGAAAAAAAATAACGGTATTGATATGGTATACACGTAAATAAAATAGACTAACACATCAGTGTCCATGTTATTAATGTATCTCATTTTTAGTAACTCTAACGTTTAAAGATATTATTTTGCTCTTAATGTTTTTTGAAAATAATTAATTTGCCCTTAGCATTTTTTAAAACATTGGTATTTTACCCTTTATTTTTTTCACATCTACAAAAAAACTTACAAGAAAATACTTATATTTAGTTCACACTTTAATTTTTATTTTATTTTAAAAGTGATTTATAAATTTCTATATTTAAAAGTAATTATTAAAAAATAATTTGTTACAAAAGTTTTTATTATAAACCTTGAAAATATTTATTAAAAATAAAAAGATGAGTTATAATATACTTAATATTAATGACTTATCTCGTTTAATATAATGTAATCAAACACTGTATAAAAGCTTCTAACTCTATCAAGTGAAATTTTTAAACTTCTAAGTGCACATTTATTTTTCCTTTTTCTCTTAAAAATACTAATTTATCGTTTTGGTTTGCCCAAAATCCACTAGTTTTAGATGTAAAACCGATTTTGATGCATAGAAAAGTTTTAAATTGAAATGTTTACTCATTTTTCTGCTTTATAAAAGGAAAAAGAAAATTGAAGTATTTAAATGTCGAATATATTATTGATTTTGTGAGATGGGGATTTTGTAATTTAAGATGAACTCAGAGATCGAAGAAACCAATCAATCAATCAATCAATCAAATAAATTTTCATTCAAACTGCACGTTTGCTTCTTCTCAAGTCTTCATGTTTACTTGCTTATAACGAATGAGTTCGCCCATTTCTATCCATACGATATGTGGTTGGTCAGGGTGGTTTAGAGGGCATATCAGTCTTTTTCTTCCCTTTAAAAAATTAATAGTATCTTTTTAATTATTAGATAGGGTTTGAATAAATAAAAGAAAAATATCCAGCTACTGTGGGTTAACCCCAAACGCACACAGATCTAAGTGTAGTGTAGGGGAATGGACCATTGTTTTGCATATCATTTTGGGACCAGTCTTTCTGTGTTTTAAAGTTCGGTCGGTCTTTGGACTATCTCTTTTTGTTTCATCATGTTTACCCAAAATCTTTTGCCCATATTTTCACTTGATTAATAAAGGAAAAAAATAATTTCACTGTTTATGTACTTGACTTGTTAATAACACCCATTTTAGTCCAACTACCTACCAAAAAGAAAAAAAAATTATTCTATATCCGACTATTATGGTAATAAATCTTCGAGTGCGGAGTTTTCGATTAACCGTTACAACTATTAAAAAGTCATTAATAACTGATAAGTTGTTATAAACTAGTATTACAATAACATTAATCGCTTCATTCATTTAATCCATCACATTCAGAATATTATATATTCAAATAGGAAGAGTTGATTCTTAGGATGGTAGGTGGCAAACCGGTCAGCCAAGTATAAAAATTGAGGTTATGAAATTGATTAACCATAATTTAAATGGATTATAAACGGATTGTTTCGTAAATTGATCAAAATTTATAAATTTATTTTTTTATCTTTTAATTTTTTTTGTTAAAAAAAAAATTTATGCATATATAACTTATAAAAATAATTGTTTTTATAATTAATTTATATAAAAAAAGTTATAAAATCACAAATTGAACAGGTTATATGGGTCACGTAACAAGTTGGATTATTTCACGGACCAAATCAATTAGATTAAATTTAAATCATATTTTTATAGACGGATCGAATCATATTGGTGGACTAGGTCAAAAATTAGATCATATATCTGGCTGATCACATTAAGAACCATTCGCATGATTAGTTCAATTATAGTTTTTCTTTTACACAACAAATGTGGTTGTAATTTGTTTATTTTAATTTTTGGTTTTTGTAAAGTATTGATTAATGGGAGTAAAAAAGAAGAAGATCTTGTCCTCAATCTACCAAAGACCAATCCAATTAAGGCCCAATAACAAAATAAACGGATAGGCGTTGAGATTTCCAACAACATGCACAATTGGGGCAGGCTCGATTAAAGAAGTATACTAAACACTATAGAGCCACTGGATAATTAAAAGAGAAAGAATATCCGCAAATTTATGATAAAAGAAAATCTAATTTAGAAAGAAATCGGTACACTTGGGAACGTAAAGATCTTAGCTCGTGGAGTTAGAGAAATTTTATCAATGCAATATTGGTTGAGTTGGATGTTTAATGCCTATAACGGCTTGAAACGGTTGCATCGATTAGTAAAGTCTACAGGCCACAAATAATTCTTAAATGATCATAACGGCCGGATAGGAACTCGGATGAACCTCTAAGTATGAGTTTATGCCAAGGCAAGACATGAAATTCCTATAGCAGATTGAAAAGCAAAATTTGGTTACTGCTTTGAGTATGCGGTAAGTAGGCAAAGTTTCGGCCTTCATTTAATTGGTTTTCAGCAATGGGGATTGAAGGGTTTGCTTATACGCCATCTTCACTAATTTGTTAACAAACTTAATCTTGCAAAAGTTATCACATTTCCCCCAAGTAAAGTTAGACATCTCATATTTAGTTAGCGTATTAAACTTTTAGCTAAATTATTTTACCAAAAATAGATAAATAAATAAAATTCCTAATCCTACCAAGGCAAAATCGAATTTCAATTAGGAAAAAACGAATTTAAGCAAAAAATATTAATCTAAATAATGAATTTGATCATCATAATTGACAATAAAATTTACTATTAAGTCAGAAGCGGATGCAATAACCCGAAATTTAAATATAGTAAAAGATAAAAAGATTTTTAAAATTCCAAATTATCAAAAATTAAAAATTCAACATTAATGAAAAGTATTGGATTAGATCTTACTTGAAATTTTGTAATTTTTATTTTTTTTTATAATTACATTATTATCAAGCAGAGACATAGAATTTTAATTATGATTAATTAAAAAAGTAACTAAATTTTTAATCATTTAAACTACATGATTTTTAAATTTTTTTAATTTTAATTTTCAAAAGCTTATAAAAACATGAATAAAACATGATTTTATTTTTTTTATATAAATATTTAGCATTTAAAATTTACTTTCTCAAGTAATATGAATTTATGATGAGCAGATTTATAGAGGGGGCAAAATGCTTATCTCTAAGCATTGAAAAAATGCAAATACTCTATATCCACGATTCAAACATATAGAGATGGACATTATTCAATTTTCAATTATAACTGAAAGAATATATACACCCATGATGATGGGTTATATATTATTATTATTATTATTATTATTATTATTATTATTATTATTATATAATAATAAATAAATTTTGTGATTGGTCTAGAGGGTAGTTAAATAACTACCTTTACTATTTATAAATAGTGTTGTGTAAAAACACAACTTATGAGAAAAAAATTCATGATGAGAAAGAAAATAAAAAATTCAAAGTGTATTTCTAGGAGAAACAATTATAAAAGCGTTTCTTAAAAAATTGACCAAAAAGAGAATTTTAAGTAAAAATTTCTAAATGAAACATGAACAATATGCAAAAAAGTACACATATATATTGTGATTCAATAAAAATAGTATTAATAATTAAGAAATCTTGAAAAATTAATTTTATAAAATTTAGTGTTCTATAAATTCTAACATTGACATCGGTTGGCCTTATTTTTTGTGAAAAGGACATATTTTTTTTATGAATATACATGTAATTTTGAAAAATTATATACATTTTGGCCCTTAATTTAAAAAAAAAATCGAAAAGTTTGTATTAATCACGAACTAAACTCATGATTTATGGGCTGTAAAGAGACATTAGTTAAATGAAAAATATCATCAAATATTAAATGTCATTTCTTGTTACTTTGTATTGAATATTTCATTACAATTAATTCATTTCGATATATGTGGCCCAATAAGTATTAGAGCACGACATGGAGGTATATATTTCATCACATTCATTGATGACTGCACACGATTTGGTCATATCTATTTAATTTCTCATAAGTCTGAATTTTTAAAATTATTCATAAAATACATGAACTTAATGAAAAATCAATAAGACAAGAAAGTCAAAACCTTAATAACTGGTCGTGGTTATTAGTATTTATCATAACAATTCAATAAATTATGTGATGAAAATGATATAGATAGATAATTAACCATTCCTGGAACACTACAATAAAATAGTGTTGTCGAAAGGAGAAATAGAACTCTATTGAAATGATAAGATCTATGATGGCGTCAACAAAATTTATGAATCAATTTTTGTGTGATGCCTTATCAAAAGTTGCTCTTAATACCCTTCAAATCAGTTCATCCACTCTTTATGAGTTATGGATTAGCAGAAAACATAATCTCAGTAATTTAAGACCTTGGGGTTGTACTGCATATGTTCACGATCCTTCATATATGAGAAATTAAGCCTAAGAGGTAAAATGGGTATATTTATAAGTTACTTTGAACACTCAAAATGATATATTTTCATTGGTAAACAAAATAGTGGTAGTGTAACTGAATTTGAATTTCGAAATGCTACTTTCATGGAAATGATTTTTCTAGTAGAAATTTAAAAGATCAAGAAAATATATATCTCTGTGGGTTAGTAGATTAAAATACTTTGATAAATCAAAATAGCTTCAAAGATATTTGATCTAAATGCAAGAAATGAAAGAGATGGTGAATTCGTTTCATAAACACCACAAATAAATAATAAATTTATTACACAATCATCTCAATTAAGACGAAATAGTTGTGAAAATATTGCAAAATGTTTTTTTTTTTTTTTTTGAAGAAGGTGAAAGTTTCTTGATTGCACCACAAGATGAAAAGTTCATGAAGCTCTTTTGTGTCCTGCTAAAAAATAAGTTAAGTGAGAGTCTTAAAGTTTTCGTAACTTTAAGATATTGCATAATGAATTAAACTAAGTGATAATTAAATATATGATATATAGATGATGAATGGGAACTTAGTGAACTTTTGAATCTATATCAAATGAATAATTATCATTTATTTATTTTTATTGTAGTAATAAGATAATGTGAGATGTATGACATTAATAGTATGCTCATATGTCTCGATATAAAGTCTATTTTTGAAAAAATAACTATAGCATATAAGAATATAGTGGTTGAGTTAAATAAGGAAGAAAAGTTAATGTCATATTTAAAACATTTGCATTTTGATGTATTTAGTGTATACTATAAAAGACATGTAAGATAAAAGATTGACCTTCTCATATAGGCAATCACTTTTATGGTTTTTATAATCATAGATATAAGATAGTTTTGAACTTATAAAACGAATTCTAGTTCAAAATGAAATCGACTTGATAGTGAATCAAATCTACATTTTGATATATTTGTGTATACTATAAAAGGTATGTCGGATAAAATATTGGCCTTCTCACATAGCCAATCACTTCTATGGTTTTTGTAATCATAGATATGAGATAGTTTTGAAATTATAAAGAGTGATCTAGTTCAAAATGAAATTGCATTGATAATGAATCAAGATGAGATCACAAATAAAATAAGTGCAGTGATCGAAAAATGGATATTACCCACAATTTATTTTTTTGTTTTGTTTTTGTATGTCAAGTGAAGTCTTATTGATTAAGAGTTGAAAATTCACCTTAATATACTGATTGTATTTTGAACTATCACTTGTATGCTATTTTTTTTTTTTAAGTAAGAAGACACATGCTTCAAGTGAAAAGGAAAATAATACCGTAGCATGTGTTTCATACCACATGTGCAAATTACGACCGATGAGAATTACAAAATTAATAATCTCAACTTTGATATTATGTGAAACCTTAAAAATTATAAATAATTTTATTTGGTATTTTTAAGACTTTTTATCTTAGTTTAAAACTTGAATTTAATATTTTTTATCTTAAAATGTTGACGAAAAATTATGAATGATTCGACTTACAATAACATTTATAGAAAAGTAAATAAAATAAAAGTTGAGAAAGTCAAGGAAAAAAGGAGGATAATTGTTTTTGAATTATCACACCCGTTGAATAAGATGGAAAATTTTAAACCGGTTTTGGACCAATCTGAACAGGCTTGATATATTTCTTCCGATGCCAAAAAAAAAAAAAAAAGGGATCAAAATACAAATTCTGAAGCCCATCTTCAATCATAAAACATATGGGGCCACTTTGCTACTTTTTTTTATTATTATTATTATTATTATTTTATCCATTTCTTTTATTATTATTATTATTATTATTATTATTATTATTATTATTTTTGATAGGTCCAGATAAAAGGATATCTGGTGGTGTGCGAAATATTTATATCATTCAATTAAATAGATCCGAATGATTTAAAGGTTCAAAAGTGTGCACTCCATAAATGTGGAGCGTACGGAATTTCATCTCCTTTTGCTTCTTGTTAATTCCTGAGATTTATATCTTTTAAGTGTGATTTGATTTCTACCGGCATGAAAAAGCCCAATTTGGAGCACTATTAATTGTCTTATTCTACGAAACTTTTACATTCTATAATTATTGTTCTTTCTCTTTTTACATTGTTTATTACTCCCCCCATCTTATCTATTTTATTTTAAATATATTTTTTAAAATTTATATATCTATTTTTATTTATTATACTACTGTTATATTTAAACAGTAATAAATTTAATTATATTTATATACAAATTTAGTAATATTTTTAAAATTTAAAAATAAATTAATTAATTATTAATATTTTTTATAAAATTAAAAATTTTAATTATTTTTTTATTTTTTATGTTAAATTAAAAATGATAATTTGTGCATTACTTTTGAATAAAATTTAAATTTTATTTATATCGTGTTTTTATATCTATAATGACACTTTCAGAAGACCGGTTCGATTACTGATCCAATACTGCTTGGAAGCTACCTTGACCTTGAACATTTTTCTCTGTTCAAGCTCACACCTTTTCTCCACCGTGGAGGAACAGAAGATCAAAGATAGCATCTTTAAGCCAAAATATCAAAAGCACATCTCAGATTCAATGACTTTCAATCCAATTCTCATCTTTCTGTTTCTCTCATTATTATCCATTTCATCTTCTGCTCTCCAAAAGCCACCTCCACTTCCAATTTTACCAGTTCCTTCAGCTGCTCAGCTTCAATGGCAACTCTCATCTATGGCACTCTTTCTTCACTTTGGACCCAATACCTTCACGGACTCCGAATGGGGTACGGGTCGGGCTGACCCGTCAGTATTCAATCCGACTAGATTCAACGCCAGTCAGTGGGTCCAAGTGGCCAAAGACTCAGGGTTCAATCGGGTGATACTCACTGCAAAGCACCATGATGGGTTCTGTTTATGGCCTGCTGAGTATACAGAATACTCTGTGAAGTCAAGTTCTTGGAGGAACGGGAGTGGTGATGTTGTTAAAGAGCTGGCTTTGGCTGCTAAAGAAGCTGGTTTGCATTTAGGGCTTTATCTTTCTCCATGGGATAGGCATGAGGGTTCTTATGGGAAGACTTTGGAGTATAATGAGTTTTATATGGGCCAAATGACAGAGTTGTTGACCAGGTGACAGTTTCTTTGAGGGTTTTGCTTGATTTTTGTGATAACTTTGTCGATGTATTTATCTGCAATTTTTTATGATAGAGTGAGCATTTAGACCAGTTGCATTGTTGAAATGCCATTGCTGCTAGTGGTTTTAAGGTTATTTATGATAATGGGTATCTGTTTTTAGTTAATATTCGAGAGATTATTTATGGTTTGTGTTGTTTATTAGTGTTTTGAATGCCACTGATTGGATGAGTTATGTTACGCACTAAGTTTGTTCTCTTCTATGGGATTTCTTTGTTATGGTTTCAAGTGGATTTGATATGATTTTATTTGTTCAATTCTTTGAATTATTTTCTTCATGTTCTTATGTTTTGTTGACTGAAGAATTGCATTATCAGAGAATTTTACGTTCTATGCGGTTATGTGCCCTTTTCACGTGAAAATTATTTGTTAAGATACATGATGCGCAAACTCTTTGGTTGGTTCCATTTTAATGATGGTATTTGGGAAGAACCTAGCAGAGTAATTTAATGCACAAACTCTTTTGGTTGGTTCCATTTTAATGATGGTATTTGGGAAGAAACTAGTCGAGTAATTTGCTGCTTTATTTGAGGCACAACTTGGATAAGGATATAAGCAATCCAACAGTGAGGCGTTGTGTTTTGATTTGATAAAAGCAAAAAAGAAACAAAGAAGTGGAATGACTTCTCGGCTCATGGCAGGTACGGGGAGGTCAAGGAAGTGTGGTTGGATGGTGCAAAAGGCGAGGGAGAGAAGGACATGGAGTATTTTTTCGATAGTTGGATTAGTCTCATCCATCAATTACAGCCGGAGGCTGTCATATTTTCTGATGCTGGTCCTGATGCAAGGTGGATCGGGGATGAGGCTGGTGTTGCTGGTTCTACATGCTGGTCTTTATTCAACCGAAGTGCTGTAGAGATTGGAAATACTGATCCAGTGTGCGTACTTTCTCCCCTACTTTTCAATGAACCATTGTTTTCCATTTAAACATAGATCTAGGATGGTTAGTTCATGTAAGGTTCTTTGCTCCTTTAGAGTTTCTATTATTAACTTTGAATTATACTAATGTATCCTGTGTATAACTCATTTACTTGGTTACTTTCATTACTCACAGCCATATTACCCTGATGAGAATGATTCTGTAGAATACAACGAAATGGAGACTGTATTCTGCTTTGCTGTCTCTGAGTATGAGAATGTTGAAACTATTAAAACCTATTTTGGGAGTACCCTGCTTCTTGTGTGCAGGATTCTGCAGCTAGTCGAAATTTCACATCCTTCACGATAAATATTATATAAGTTGGACACATTTATAGTCAAATTTGAAATTTGGTGAAGGATGTTGGAACATATTCTAGGAAGTGAATGTATTGATCTACCAAATGGAAGGTCTGCTCCGTTGTTCCTCTGCTTGAATATGCTCAAGCTGTCGGCAAAATTAATATTGAAAATTTATCCACAGTTCCATGTTACAGTGACCAATTAACCAATCATATATTTTTGCTGAATTTTTAAAGGCTTCATTCTCTTATACTTGTCAGAAAAATTCCTTGGTTTCTCTATCAATCATTTGAACATTCGTTGATCTCCTAATGTTGAAGAGATTCTTAACACTTGTTGCATACCTGTTGTGTGTTCTTATATAAATACTATGATTCTTTTCTTGCTTTGTTTTCATCTTCCGCTTTCTTATGTACATTGTACTAAATCAAGTGTCTGATTTTATTTGCTTGATATCTGTTCAACAGAAAGAACAGATACCAACAGGAAGGAGACCCATCAGGTCATGATTGGGTGCCTGCAGAGTGCGATGTCTCGATCAGACCTGGGTGGTTTTGGCATGCATCAGAAACTCCAAAGTCCGCATTGAAGCTTCTTGATATATACTACAAGTCTGTTGGCAGAAACTGTCTTTTGTTACTGAATGTGCCTCCAAACTCATCAGGTCTTATATCATCTGAAGACATTCAAGTTCTGCAAGAATTTGCTAAACTTCGTGCTTCTATTTTTTCTCACAATCTAGCCAAGGATGCTCTTCCTAGTGCTAGCAGCACACGAGGAGGCATTGGTAATTCACGATACGACCCTTACAATGTGCTTAAAGAAGGGATTTACAGCTATTGGGCGCCTGAGGAGAATCAATGGAAATGGGAGTTACATTTAGACTTTCAGGAACCAGTGTCTTTCAACATTTTGCAAGTTCAAGAGCCAATTAACATGGGGCAGCGGATTATTGAGTTCCATCTTGAGATTCAGATAGACGGGTTTTGGAAGAAACTGGTCAATGGCAGCACAGTTGGATTTCAAAGGATGTTGCAATTTCCCACTGTAGAATCTCAGCATTTGAAACTTGTTATCGACAAAGCTCGGGTAGATCCACTCATTTCTTATTTGGGAATCTATATGGACCCATTTTCCATTGTGTACAACAGATTTGATAATAGTTCACAAGCAAACTTGAACTGCAGCCGGGATACTGCACGCCACCATGGCTTCAACAATACTCAAGCACTTTTGCAAAATACAGTGAATCATTCTCAAACTGCTGCAATGTAATGTGCATATTTCCTATTCATTTTTATAAAAGGAAACGGCATGTCAAGAATTCTGATTAATCACACCCTTTGGGGTGTTAACACCATGTTTCTCATAAAGAATGTATGATAAGGAAAGCGGCTGAATCTATTGACAAACTTGGATGTAGAACCTTTGAAATTATACTTAAAATTGAATCTGTTAATTCAATAGATGGAAGTTCTGATTCATAGTTCATTTGCTTGTATATTTGCTCACATCTGAGAAATCATGTCAGAAAAGAAATGTTTTAAGTACAAAAGATGCATTAAAAATGCTATGTGATCTTAACATCTTGAAGAAGCCGAGCAGCCATTGACCCAAGCCTTCTTGTTTCCCAGTAAGTAAGCTTTTCTGTTGGCTGCCTTATTGCCAGTTCACGATTCTCTGCAACTTTTTCACTAGAAGAGTCATCCTTCTCATTCATGGCACAATTGATCCTGCCTTCTTTGTCCTCTCGTGGTATTTCACCAGCTGTTTCATGTTCATCCATTGGCTGATCATTCCTTAAAGTCATACTTTGTCCAGTCCCAGCTGGATGCTTTAGTCCCATGATGTAAAGTTGAATGCTTGGATGCTGATACTGACTGTCCATCTGTGCAGAACAAACTGGTTAGAGTGATTTAAACTACTGCAGCATTTCTAATCTGTCTCACCCTGCAATGTGGATTTCAGTAAGTTCTAAGAGTCAGCCTCAGTTACAGTACCTTGGTTTTTGGAACAATTTTGACTTCAAAGTTGCTTTTAAACAGATCGAGCATCTGTTCATGAACACTGGTAGAACGGATCTCATATCCTATCTACATGAAAATTTTAGTAGCAAATCAATGACCATGATCAAGTAATTGGTGCAAAAATAAAACTCACTACTGAATAATGACTCACCAAAATTGTTGTTTTGGGTCCGGATAAGGCAAATATTGTCTGCAGCAGTCGTTCCAGGAGATGCTCTGCATAAACCTTGAAGGCAAAGAAGTTGAAAAAGCAAAATCGTGACATCAAGTTATCGACTGTAGCTTCAATACAGACAAAAACTAGCAGTGATCACAATAAAATGCAAACATCAAACAATCTTACAACATCGGTGCCAATTATGTAGTCAAATGGAGGATCAACAGCCCTTATATGATCCTTATTTCCCCAGTCTAACTCAGCAGCTTTGATTGAACCAAACGAATCTATAAGGAAAACAAGTTCCATTAGATGTACCGATTATGCAAGATACATGATTTGCAGTCCAAGCATATTGAATACCTGAATTAGGATCCATCTGCTTGATTCTTGAAGTATTACGATCTATGTTTCGTGTTAACAGTGGCAAAACCTCAATTTGGTCTGTTGCTACAACATTACATCCAAGCAGTGCCATACCTAGTAGGAGAAGTTTACATAAGAGTTAGAACCATGAGACCTGGTATGGTAAATTTTTAAATCTATATCAATGAGAAAATGCCAACCAAATGTTATGAATGAATCAGAAAAAAATGAAACCCACCAAATCCAGCTACTCCACAACCAGCCCCAAGTTCAATAACACGTTTTCCTTTGAGTTTTGAAGGGCAAAACCGTCCCCTTCTGCAATTCTTTTCCTGAACAACCAGATAAATAAAGCTTCATAAGATTCAAGGGACACATTTTCAACAGATGACATGTCCCTAAATGTATTCCGAGACTACTGGACTATTTTCTTGTAATAAGTTCTACCATCTTCTCTTGTGAAAAATAACAAGAGTGGAAGTCAAGATGAATTATGGCATTATCAACCAGTAGGGATCGAAGAGATGAAAAGCAACACCGTCCACTCTCAGCTTATCTCACTACTTCGTAACTGATAAAATCCAACTCAACACATTCTATCTGTGTTATACGTTGTCCCCATAAGCTCCAATTAACTCAATCAAGCAATAATTCCAACTACTTTGAGTCACGAAATAGGAAAGGGGACTTCACAGAAATATTAAAGCCCTGAAGAACAAGAGAAAAGGGGAAAGAGATAACTTACCAGAAATTTGACAAACACCATTGATGCATCCCAAACTGTAGTTCCTAAATGCTTTGAATTTGGATCCTATCATGCTTACAAGAAACTTGAGCAGTTAGATAAATCATATGAGTTATACAAGATAATCTGTGCAATCAAACATTTCATGGAAAAAAGCTTGGTAAGAGAAACGCAATAGTAAGTAGAAACAGTAGCATGCAGATCAATAAATTGCATTTAATCACTGTTTCAATAGTGCAACTAGAACTTCCCCAATTAATGTTCGTAGTATTACAGGGACTATTTCACTCAGAAATCAAATTTCATAATCTTTCAAGCCATTGTGAGTTTTTGTTAGACATAAGAAGTATCCTCCTCAAGAACGGAGCTTGGATAAGCTCTTCTGTACCATGACACACAACTCTTCATATCACAAATGTCTTCCCTCGTTACCATTGCAAAATAAACAAACATTATAAATGACACCACATAAGCACTAATGAAGAACAAAAACTCACCTGAGAGAACTGTAGTTGGTAGCCTAAAACTTCCAGTGTGACTGCAGAGGTGCTTGGAGAATTTAATCTGAGACGGGAAATCAAAATATTGCATATTCTATGATAATTCTTAACTTGACATGAAAGGAAGAAATTGTACAAAGGTAAAAACACAACACAGGTATTCTTTTCTCAAAAGTGGGCTAGATTCGGCGCTGCTATAGATTTCCCTTTTAGGTTTAGGGTCTTGGTTATAAAAAATGATTAGATCATTAGGAAATCTCATGCAGTGGAGATATGAAAGGATTAAGCTTATAAGCATAAATTATAAATATGGATCATAATACAACTTGATAACCATATTCCACGATAAAAAAAATGCAAAAGAAAAATAAAGATAAGCACCTGTCATGCTCCATTTCCTCGAGTTTTTTTAACGATAAATGCTTGGTCAATATACACCTGCATAAGGCACCCAAAATAACATCTGGAAGATATACTTATCAATAACGAAATAAAGCTACTTTTAACTAAAGAAAAGCAGGAGCAAACAAGGGACAAAGTTAGCAGATTAATTCACCATCATAAATTTGGACTCATTGTGGATTTGTTTACTGTGAATCAAACAGCACCAGACGCTGATGATATTAATTATCACTTCCTACAGTATTGGACGCTGAAGATAATCCTAGAAGTGTGTGTTAAATTCTTGCACAAAACCATAACATTATTTTACCTTTACAAAAGATTTTTATTAATCTAACAAGAATAAACACTCCACAACAAAAGCAACAACCATAAACTAAAACGCTAAACCCAGAAAGATGATGACATTTTCTTACTAAGCCCCAGAAAGATAAATGGAAATCAAAGATATTCTTCATTTCATGATATTAAGCTCCTCATAAGATTAATTAATGTATAATACTAATAACAGTGAACAAAAAGAGAAGAAATTTGGAGAGTGGAAAGCAAAATGAAAAGTACAAAAGAAGAAGCAATTATTAAAAGGATCAAGAGCTCGTGAAAAACCTTACAGATGAAGCGACCCTGCAAGCTGCGATCTTCCTATGCGGCTTTGCCCTTTTACTGACTAGTCATGAAATATGGTGGCGAAGGTAGAGAGTGAAAATTAGTCTTTGAAGTGGGTATTCGTATTTCCGTTCGTGAGATTTCCTTGTACCAGTATATATACCAGCCTAAAATCCAAAATAGTCTTTAAACTTTTTAATGATGACAATTTGCTCCAAAATCAATTTTATATGTAATTTTCATTTATAACCATTTTTTGAGTTATTTCATCTTGAATATATTTAAAAAATGTTGAAAATATTTTCTTATATTTTTTAACATATTTATTTTAATCATCAATGCCTGTTACAATTATAAAGTTAATACATAAAAATAAAAGAATAATGAAAAAAAAATGTAAAAATATTGCGATTGAATATATTGAGATAGTTCAAAAAGTTAATTTTAAACAATTTAGTACTAAATTTCACTTTAAAATCTATATACAATAATACATTAGTAAAAGAGAGGTTTTATTTTCATTTTAAAAGTGAAAGAAAAAAGAATTGAGAAAATAAAAAGAGGTAAATGTATAATTTTGTGGTAGACCTTTCTAGTTTCTGGTAACATTTCTTTATTTTAATTTTAATTAATTTTCTGAATTTACAATCAATTAATTCATGAGAAGTGATAAGTACATTCTTTTTATTACTTTTTTTTATTTTTTTAATATTTGCATGACATGTATTTATTTCATAAATTATAAAATTATTTGTTTTAATTTATTTACATATATGTCATGTAATGAAAGAATAAGGTTAAAAAAGTAATAAAAGAGGTATTTGACATTTATTTTAATTTATTTATAAAATAATATTTTTTTGTTATTTTCTTTAATTTTTATAGCATTTAATATTTTAATTATTGAAAGTATTAATTTAATATGCGTATATCTAAACTATCGAATTACATACCATCAACATAAGCGAGCAATGTATTTAATCCCAATTGTTGATGATATTGTAAATTAAAAATATGTATTATTAATTCATAAATTAATATCGACAAACAAATTCGAGGACCAAATTGAATTTATGCCAGCGAAAAACCATTAACCAGCGAAGTTGCTGCAACTAAGTTGTCATCTTTCCCTATCTTCCCTTTTTCTCCTCCATCGTCCTCAACTTACCTCCGCCGACGCCGCCACCGGGGTCTCGCCGGTACCCGCCACTTGGGCTGCGGCAGCAATAGAAGGGCATCAAAGGGGTGGTATGCGTTTTTTTTTTTTTCCTTTTTCAAATTATTAATCTTTATTCTCCTATTTATATATGTTCTTTTTCTTGAATGTAAGTACTAACAAATCGAATGATATGGCTGTGCTATGCTAGGATCGAGATTTTTGTGTTCTTTGGCTAATTGTAGATTGGCTTGATATGATTATTTTGGGTGAAACAACATAATTGGTACTTTGACATGCTTATTCTACTTTTGGAAATCCACCTTGGTTTATTGATGAAGAGCTATTAGCTCAAGGAACAACTTTGTATTGAGTGACTAAATTGCACTATAATCATAATCACTCTCTTGTCTCGTGTCCTTGCACCCTGCAAAACTTGTATAGACTGTAATAATATGTCAATATAAAATCCTATAATTTTTTATAATATAAATGACATGGATTTGTAGTTTTTCAAGTTTGGACTGTTGAATATTACAAATTATTATCATTGTTATTGTTGTTTAGTGTTACAAGTTTATGCTTGCACGGACAAAATGGTTTTGAAAAAATGGAACTGTTTTGACAAAACAAACTGCCAACAGTTTTTGGTGGTTAAAAAAAGCCAAGAACAAGAAACATGAAATGATACCGCACAGGCCGTTAATTTTTTAAGTTCTTGGGGTGGAGGGTCATCTAGTTCCATCCCTGGGTAAAACGAATATGAAATTGTTACTGCTTGTGCAACTGGTGATAGTTTTCTTTGCGTTTCTTCCAGCTGGAAGCCTTTAACTTTGTGGAGGTACTGTCCTTGTTTGATGCTATTGTCTCCAAAATTCATGGACGAGCAGTTGCCATCATCTGTGCATGCCACAGTTTTCAAAGAGTCTGAGTGTCTTGAAGGGAAATGCATCAAGATTGAGGGTTATGATTTTAATCAAGGAGTTAACTACTCTAAGCTTCTAAAATCCATGGTCTCCACTGGTTTTCAAGCATCTAACCTCGGGGATGCCATTGAAGTTGTTAACCAAATGGTTAGTTTCAATTGCTGGATTACCTGTTCTTGTGCTTTTGAATATAATTATGAAGTGGTTTATGTCTATGTTCTACTTTCTTACCTACTTATGTTTCTTCTTTTGGGAAATACTCAAACTATGAATGAAGCTAGATTGGAGGCTTACTGATGAGGATATATCTGAGGATTGCAGTGAGAAGGAGAGGGACCCAGCTTTCAGAGAATCTGTGAGATGCAAAGTTTTCCTGGGTTTTACATCAAATCTTATTTCTTCTGGTGTCAGAGACACAATTTGCTATCTTGTTCAGCATCATATGGTGAGTAATTGATGTTTAAATACGATCAAGTTATTTATTTATACAATTGGGTCCAATAAATTTAAGGTCTGAGATTGTAAGAGTTGGTGATCTTATTGGTGTAAGTACTTAAAAACTCAATCCTTAATATGCATGTGTTGTTTACATGGAAGGTCAAAATGCGAAACTTTGCAAGTAATATAGCAAGTAAAATTATGGTGTTATTAATATGATGAATTCTTCTCAAATGCTGGGTTTGAGAAGAGGAAAGAGAGTGCAGATGCAACACAGGAAGATTCATTGAAAAAGTTTTGGCTGTGTTCTTCTGAAATGCTGAATTTGAGAGGGGGGAGTGTGGGTTGGGGGGTGTTAAGGAAATGCATGAAAAGTTTTGACTGACCATTATTTGATTCGATTAATGGGTTTAAAAGGAGGGGAGAGATAATACAGGATATTTACTTTGCACCTTTTTTTTTTTTCAAATTAAATTTTTTTGTTGATTTATATATTCATCTTCTACCAACACTGCAGAGGGTACACGTTGCTTCTCTGTATTGGCATTAAAAATGTTGCTAGTTACTCCCCAGCAGGGCTGAAATATTTTGATCATTTGGCATGATTTTATAATAAGAGAATCTGAAATCATAATCATTTTAATGTAATTCTGTCCAATTTATTTATTTTGAATCAAACTTTGATTATAACTTGCTTAAGTATTTCAGGAAGTCCAACATTTTAATTACAGCCTTTGCTTGTGCTACAACCTTATACCAGAAAATGTTGTTTCTTATGTGGCTGCAGGTTGATGTAGTGGTTACAACTGCTGGTGGCATAGAAGAAGATCTTATAAAATGTCTTGCTCCCACATTTAAAGGTGATTTTTCTCTGCCTGGAGCTCAATTGCGTTCCAAAGGATTGAACCGCATTGGTAACCTATTGGTTCCTAATGACAACTATTGCAAATTTGAGGACTGGATCATTCCAATTTTTGACCAGATGTTAAAGGAACAGACTGAACAGGTATTACTTCCATAGCCAATTTATACTTTGGCACTTACTTACCATGTTTTTTTCCAATGAATTATTTTGGGAATGTTGCACATTCACTTGAGGGAAAAATTCCCTTTTGTGCATGCATTTTCTTATCTTTTTCCTCATTTTTCTCTATGCCCATTCCATTTATTGCATGACTGGAATTCGTAAGGATTTAAATCCCACCTCTTCCATATGTTTATTTATTTACCTTGTATGATGAAATTAGTTTATCTTCCTCAGATCTTTTTTTGGTGTTACAGGGTGTTTCATGGACACCTGCCAAACTGATAGCTCGCCTAGGGAAAGAAATAAATAATGAGAGTTCATACCTTTATTGGGCATACAAGGTGAGTGACAAACCAAGTTTAGGTCTTTTTATTTCTTGATTACCTCTTTCATTTATTTTTTTTTTAAATTCATTTTTTAAGATTCAGAATTTTTTCTATTCATTGTTCTTTTTTCGTCATTCTTTGTTCCTTCACTGTTATTGATTTAACGGTTGAGCATTACAGTAAATTGCATTTGTTTTTCATGCCATCTTAGAGTTAAATAATGCAGTAGTTGATTAGTTTTCTTAACTTTTGTATTTTACATGGTGTTAAGCTTCAGTTCAACTCTTTAGGTTCAGAAAATTATAAGGTTTTATTATCTTGAGCATCTAGATGATTTCATATGGTATCCGCAACTGACTGGTAGTCTGTTTCGCAAAATTTAAGGTAAATTTTAAATATTTGAGTAAAGAACAGAAAACGGCTAAACAAGAGGAAGAAATGCTTCCTTTTCGAGAATACTTATATTTGGATAAGATTTTATAACGGCTGAAAAAAAAAGTTGGTATCTAAATGCAGTAACTTCTCACCTGCAGGGAAGTAACTTGTGTATTTGAGCATAATAATGTTTGGATCTTGTCTTTATTTTTGCCATACTTCTTAGGTCTGGTTATAGTGTATAATCACATACATACTTGGATGAAATAGTTTGTTGCCAAAACTTTCAGAAATACTTTAATTGCGGTAGTTTTGTGGTGAAGAGTGTTATGACTTACTAGATGTTGCAAATTTGTGATCAGAAAATTGGTGGGAATAATGGAAATTATGTGGTTGCTGAGGAAGGTTTTAGAATATGTGCCACTGAGGTGTAGCAGAGGATATATAAACTGCAAGCTACCAAATCCTGCTTTTTGTTTTGGGTTTAATTAGGTTGAGTTTTATGAAATTTAAGTGCAGCGCTGTAGTTGTTGTCATTATCATTTGAAGTTTGACTATTTATTGCATCAAAACCGTCCTTGCCTTGCAGCCAAGACGTTGCAGGTTTTGGGTCTCAAGAGAAGGCAGTTAAAATTGGTGAAAGATAGGTTAGGTTGAGTTTGTTTGGCCGGATCACACATTCTTGGTACTAATCGACAGTAGGAATGATTAGGAATCTTTCAATAAGTAGAGTCTGTATGACATTGTCAACTGCTGTAATTACATTATATGTTTCCAGTCAAAATATTGACAGGAGATTGAAATGGGTAGCTGCAATATGTGAAGAAATAGGTTGGCTACACCTAAGAACCACATAATATATTCCTTGGTGCTTTTGCTTTTGTTGTTCTTATTTCAGTCTCCTAATTGTTATTAATGTACTTTTGGATAATGTGCAGAACAACATTCCAGTATTCTGTCCCGGTTTAACAGATGGTTCTCTGGGTGACATGTTGTACTTCCATTCCTTCCGTAACCCTGGTCTAATTGTTGACATTGTACAAGGTATATATCCTACTGCAGTACTTTTTTATTTTAGGTCTGATAACATTGTCAGACACCTAAACTCGGCATGAAAAGTCATTCGGACACCTTAACTTTTGGAAATGCCTTATGGACACCTAAAAGTTGTCAATTTTTGTTAGTATTAAACTCATTTTGCTAACATAGCATCAGTTTTTATAATTGCCACGTCTCGACACATCAACAAAATGTGGAGATCTTAATTGCTTGTTTGTCGGACAGACATCAGGGCCATGAATGGTGAAGCTGTCCATGCGAGTCCTAGGAAGACTGGGATCATTGTTCTTGGTGGGGGGCTTCCTAAGCATCATATATGCAACGCCAATATGATGCGTAATGGTGCTGATTATGCAGTGTTCATTAATACAGCACAAGAATTTGATGGGAGTGATTCTGGAGCACGTCCTGATGAGGCTGTGTCATGGGGAAAAATTCGTGGCTCTGCCAAAACTGTCAAGGTACCATTTTTATTTGTTTCTTCTTTATTTTTCAGATTCTTTTTTACCTGTACCATAAGTGGAATTATCGGCAATTAGGATTGCAGTGCCATGTTATTATTCTTGCTTCTATAAATGGAATGTCTGTTTTGGAGTTTTTGGTCTTAGGAATCATGATAATTAATTAATCAATTACTTGGAAGAGCAGTGATTATATAATTTATTTCTTCTTCTGCCATCAAAATTGCAACTAGGTACACTGCGATGCAACCATTGCTTTTCCCCTACTGGTTGCTGAAACATTTGCCTCGAGGAGAAATGGATATGTAAAGATCAGGCCTTGATACAATTTTTATCTAGTTCTGGAGATAAGTGACATCCAATGGTCCTCCGAATTGGGGGAACTACTTAATGATCTGACATAATACGAACAATCTGCTGCTTGCATGACACTGATACAGATGTAAACGTTGCGCATACAGATGTAAATGTTGCATTGGCAACACAGACCTTTAGATTATTTCTGGAATCATTTATCTCGAGTTCAATACTGTTGTTTAAATGGTGAACGTTCCTGTGGATTTATCGCCGAGGAAATGAAGCAAGAAGCTGCACAGCAATTGCGTTTTTGTCAGCAATGATAATTGCTACACTTAACTATTAATTTAGGAAATGTACGAGAAACATATATTCATCAGATAATGAGGATGGAGATAAGATTTCTCCTTAAATGAGGTAATAGCTACTAGATTCTTTCACTGGCCTTTCTGCTTGTGCAACGGTAATGAACATGCCTGTGCCGAGTATTTTCTCTTTTTCTATGTGCCTTATGAGAAACGCAACTTAATTTTAGATTAGCAAACCACTGGAAAATTAAAGAATAATTTTTTTTTTTGACAGAAAAGTTAATGATTGTTTTACTGGTAACTTAAATTAGAGAACAGTTTTAAACTTCAAAGAACTATTAGAAAATTTAACTTAGATCAAATTTGGGCAACAATAAAAAAGCTGCAAGAAATGGACGATGTATACTTGGGTATTCATCCAGAGCATGGGTGTATCTTAGTTCTTGCATCAATATTTAATATTATTTTATTTTTGTCCAACTGCACATAATTGCATAGAAAAGCAAAATCAGAGACAACACCCCAAGAGAGGACTGAGGAGGAAAGCCTAAAACTCAAAGCCAATAGGCTTACTCCATAATCCATATCTCCGGTCCTAAGTTTCAGCCTCTGAATCGATATCAAAACGAGCAACATCAGCAATCAAAATAAAAGACAAACAAAGAGGATAATTATGCTACTCGGTGTCTGAATTATTAATATTTTTTATATTTTTTGATTCAAATACACTAAAGTAAATATTTAAATTTAATGGGAAATTAAATTTAAGAAAAAAACAGTGTTAAATTCAGGGACGCAAGTATAATTTTTTGCCTTGAATTAATTGTATGAATTTATTCAGTTTGAGCAAGAAATTTTCGCTTTGGAAAGGAAATTTGATATTCTAAAACGTCAAAATCGGATCGAGAACGAGTCCGAAGCAAATGAGTAGTTCCATATTTTCTTTGCTTATTCACACACTATAAATTTGCCTCTTCTTCAACCTCTGTTTCCTTCTTCATTCTCTGTTTTCCTTCCAGACTGGTATGTGCTCTTCAACTCTTTCTTCATCTTCTTCTTTCTTACTCGCTGTTTTTGTCCTTTGATTGCTCAAATTTTGCTTTTCTTTTTATATTCGCCATGTGAAATATATCTCCAAAATCATAAATTTGCAAAAAATAAAATAAAATCATCTTTTTGCTTAATTACTGTTCAGCTGAGCATGGATGTTTGTTAAATTATATGTAGAAAATGAAAGTAAATTTGGGCATGAAACAGTTTCTTTTTTTTTTTAATCTGGGTATATTAGAATTAGAATTTGTGGAATAATGGATTCTGTAATCTTTAATTATTCAATTATCGATTGTATATATGTGATGGTTTGATACGTTAATTTGTTCTTTTTTTTTTTTCCCGGAAATTTAATTTTATGTGGAGAACCTTACTTATGTGTTTTCAAATGCCCAGCAACCCAGTGATGGATACTTTCCTGTTTACCTCCGAATCTGTTAATGAAGGACATCCTGACAAGTTATGTGATCAAATCTCTGATGCAATTCTGGATGCTTGCTTGGAGCAAGATCCTGAGAGTAAAGTTGCCTGTGAGACCTGCACCAAGACTAACATGGTGATGGTGTTTGGTGAGATTACCACCAAAGCAAAGGTGGATTATGAGAAGATTGTTCGTGACACTTGCCGCCACATTGGTTTTATTTCAGCTGATGTTGGCCTTGATGCTGATAATTGCAAGGTCCTTGTCAACATTGAGCAACAAAGCCCTGAAATTGCTCAGGTAGTCCATGGTCACCTTACCAAGAAACCTGAGGAGATTGGTGCTGGAGACCAGGGTCACATGTTCGGGTATGCCACAGATGAGACCATTGAGCTGATGCCCCTCACCCATGTACTTGCTACCAAGCTTGGATCTAGGCTTACGGAGGTGAGGAAAAGCAAAACGTGCCCATGGCTGAGGCCCGATGGCAAGACTCAAGTGACTATAGAGTATCAAAACGAAGGTGGAGCCATGGTTCCGCTCAGGGTTCACACTGTCCTTATTTCAACGCAGCACAATGAGGCTGTCACCAATGAGCAAATCGCAAATGACCTGAAGGAGCATGTGATTAAACCAGTCATTCCATCGAAATATCTGGATGACAAGACAATCTTTCATTTAAACCCTTCAGGCAGGTTCGTCATCGGTGGTCCACACGGGGATGCAGGGCTTACAGGTAGGAAGATAATTGTTGACACTTACGGCGGTTGGGGTGCACATGGTGGTGGTGCCTTCTCTGGAAAGGATCCCACGAAGGTTGATCGCAGCGGTGCATATATTGTCAGGCAGGCTGCAAAGAGTGTGGTGGCTTCAGGGCTTGCCCGGCGATGCATTGTGCAAGTTTCTTATGCAATTGGCGTGCCAGAACCATTATCTGTCTTTGTGGATACTTACAAGACAGGGAAGATCCCAGACAAAGATATACTGGCTTTAGTGAAGGACAACTTTGATTTCAGGCCAGGGATGATTGCCATCAATCTTGATCTAAAGAGAGGAGGCAACTTCAGATATCAAAAGACTGCTGCCTATGGTCATTTTGGCCGTGAAGACCCAGATTTCACCTGGGAGACTGTGAAACTTCTAAAACCAGCCAAGGTTTAGAGTCACTTTCGGAAATTTCTTGCATACACCTGGTCTATATACACCATGCCAATAAGAAGTTGCAAAGATAGATAGTTTTAGTAGTACACTTATTTTTGTGTTTGTTATGTGAGTTGTTTGTTTTGCGTAAAAAAAGCTTATTCTTACTTAGTGAATATGATTTTTTTTTGTTTTTAAGAAAAAATATGAAGTTAATTATAAAAAAATAGAGAACTATTGAGTTTATCAATAAATCAAGATAACAAAGGATGCAAAGAAATAAATTTTTATTTTATTTTTGGACTGAGGGGAATAGTCGTCATTCCAACATTAAAAACTCTTTTTTATTTTTATTTTTTAAAAATTGATAAAATTATAGTTTATTAATAATTATAATTATGAGAAATAAGTTCAATGGTAACAATTAAAATTTACTTTGGTCGAATTCGTGAAATAATTATCAAAGACATATTTATATTATACTATTTATAATTTTATATCATATATACTATCTTTTCTTTTTATATATCATATGTACCTACGTTTAAAAAATATTACTTAAAGGTAAATGTATGCTAGTTTTAATATTTTTAAAAAAAAAGTTTGGCTAAAGAAATATTTAAAAGCAAATATGTATAATTTTTAATATATTAGTGGCAATTTAATTTTTTTTTTAAATAAAATTTATCAGACCATTAATAATAAAATATATTCTTGTAAAAAATTGAATATAAGATTAAGAGCATATAAATCTTGCGGAAAAAAAAAAAAGATTACAAGAAACACATATTAAATATTATATATAATTTTTTTAACTAATAAAATCATTGTTTAATTATTATAAATATAAATAAAATGCAAGTGAATGGAAGGGCAAAAGCTTTTTTTCACTGTTCTTTAGCAAGAAAAGAAGTACTACAGATAAAATTATCAAGAAATTGAGCGGAAAGCCATGGAGGGGAACAAATCAACTACAGTAATGTGTACAGTACTGGCCTTGGATCATACAAATCTCTATTACAGAGCCTGTTCTATATGCGAGAGAACTCTTCCTGATACTCCTAATTCTACCTGCAGATTCTGTAACAACTTTAACCCCTCTTCTTCTTCCTCTTCCAAGCGTCTTTTTCGCCTCCTTGTAAGTATTTCTTCTCTGTTTTACTGCTAATGTGTGTTTTAGGAATTTGCATGCCATTGTCTACTCTCTTTTTCTGAAAAAATTTGGTGGGCAGGTGTCAATTGCCATTGAAACCAAGGTGGTTAATGTGATTTGCTTTGATAGAGCTGCTAGGGTTTTGTTTGGCTGCTCTGCTGATGAGTATTTTGACTTCGCCAAGACTCATCCTTTTGCTGGTAAAGATTCTAATTTTTTTTGTTGTTTCCTTTTTTAAGTTATGAATTAAATGAATTGGTTTCCGTAGTTACTGTCTTTAAAATTTGATTTGGATGTAGCTGTGTTTGAAATGGTTGGTAATTAGGTTAATCCATTTTTTGACTCTTGATCTAGTTAGGAAAAAATGCAATGTCATGGTCCTTGTACTATGTGTATTTTGTTTGTTGAGCCTCTGAATTTTTTATATGTTAAGATTCAGCCATCCAAATTTCATCTTGTGAATGTTAGGATCAGAGAGCTTAATTTTAATAAATTTTGGGGGGTAAGGAGGTGGGTGGTTATTATAAATAATTGAAAGTTTAGGGCGATCAGTGGACAGCATGCATAGTTGAGGGTCCAAAAAATGCACTCTTCCATCTAATTATGGGGATCTCTTTTGCAGCTGCCAATGCTGGTACAATTCTGGAAGGGGAAATGTTGAAAATGACACTATCCAAGCCAAAGAATGGCAATGCTCAACACATGAGAGCAATATCCATTTTGCCTCTAAGGACTGGTTATCAGCCACTAATAGAGAGCTTGAGAGAACTGTATGGGGGAAGAGCAAGTTCTTGATTTTCAACTTCAATTCCTTCATGCGTCTATGAATTGCAAAGGGTAATATCTAATTCGTTTAGGATCCACATGTAGCTTTTTTTAATCTCTTACAAATACAATCATTCAGCAAGATGTCTGTGGTTTCTATACATTGCCAATAGAAGTGGGGATTTACCGCTGTGGTTGTATTATTTTGATGTTATCGTTGGACTGAGAAACAAGAAAGATGTCTGATTTTGTTACTAGCCATTATTAATATATATCTTTTTTTTCTGTTTTTTCCCCTAATCATTTATTTGATTGCTGACTTCTGTTTATGATACTTAAGACTTAAGACAAACATTGGGTAAATTCTTTTTATTCATTCCATCTTCGCAAGTAAAATTGGTTACCCGAGTACAATTGTGAAAAAAACTATTTGTTTTAATTTTCTCACTTGGGAGAAATCCTATGACTATTAATCACTGTAAGCTTTCCTTGCATCCAGTTCCTCAACATCTCTAATGCAGCTTTTGGTTGATCCATAGGAACCATGTGGCCTGCCTCGTGAACCTGGTTATGGTTATAGATCATTATAGTTATTGAAATTGAGAGTTAGAATCACCATATGAACAAAGATACACGAGAGAGATACATTGAGCCTGACCTTAAGGAAAGTGAGGGGGCCATGGTTTTTCAGTTGCCCGGCTTCTGCACCTTCAACTTTGAATGGAATAGTTGGAGCTGCTTGAAAATCTTTCTGGCCACTCCATTCCATCGCGTTAACCCACCTCAAATTTCCTGCTTGATCACAAGCATGTCAAGAATATATACTCACAGCATAAATACATTTTTAACTTTTAATTAACCTTACCAAGCCAGTTACAAATGAGATCTTCCTCTCCAGCATAAATAAGCACCTGGATACCATCCTCAAGGAGGGCTGGAATTCCCACTTCAAGATTCCTCATCCAGTCTCTTTGCATGGCATCATAAACAGCGCTACTGCATGAAACAAATTCTAGGTTGCCTACCCCCAGAGCATCCCTCACTGTTTGCTGGTTTAGAAATGTCTCCATGCCTGAGAGGTCGTAGCATAAATTGCCCTCACATTGCTTTCTGATATCATAGTACTGCATATTAAAGATACCATCAAATTTGAATTCCTTTTTCCTCAGAAACAACAAAATTCCTTCTCAATTTTATTTGTTTGAAGAATCATTATACTGCTTTCTTACATTTATATTACCAGCAACATCTATGATATCATCAAATATTCTATTGCAAATCCCATATGCAACTTCACAAGTAGATTCACCATCGGTGCCTGAAAGACAGACCATTTGCGCCAGTTCAGTATATCCAGGCAAGGACAAAGCAATGAGCTATGCAAATGATAATTCCAATACTACTTGATAAGTATGGGAAAGGAAGGAAGCAAAACTAAAGCAAGAGAAAGTACCGCAAGCTTCCGTTGCTGCTTCACATGATGGTAACTGCTTGTTAATTCTTTCGTAATCAGCTTTTTCGATTAACTTATTGTCCAGTGCATAATCTGTGTAAGCTTTATACTGGATAGCGGGATTAGTTAGACCATTGCCAATGGCAAACCCCTGTTGGATAATTGTATATGCTATACTGTCAGTTACAGGCTAAATAAGAATAACTGGGGCAACTAAATGAAATGTTTATAATTACCTTAAGGTTTATATGAATCCCTTCTTTGTTTTTGTTTCCTTTATGAACCCGAGAAGCAAAGGCCGGAATATAGTGCCCAGCATAAGATTCTCCGGTTATGTAAAAGTCATTCTTTACCAACTCTGGACGTTGTTTGAAGAATGCCTGGCATTGCAATCATCAGATGTTACACAAAGTTTTATACTACAAAATATTAAACTTGAAACGAAAAAAGTTACAATTTTGAAGATATTTTAACCTGCAGGAAATCATACAAGTCATTGCTGACACCATTTTCATCGTGTCGGAGGTCACTGTCATCACTTGTATAGCTGAATCCAGTTCCAGTAGGCTGGTCAACAAATATGATGTTTGATGCCTGCCGGACGAAGACAATACTTTAAAAATTTAATCCAAGGAGCTGAAACCTTTTATCTGAGAAATGGTAAAGCATTGAAATACCTTATCCCAACCATAGTCATTCCATTCAAGAGAAAGGTTCTTTGCAAGATGGAAAGGACCATTTTCATAAAACAAAGCCAGTTCACTGCTGCATCCTGGCCCTCCAGTCAACCAAATAACAACAGGGTCATTCTTGCTATTCCTCGATTCGAAGAAAAAGTAGAACATCCTGGCAAACAATGAGGAGAAACTTTTGCAGCAACAGAAGATCTGTAACTGAGGATGAACACACAAAAGTTTAATACTTTTACCTTGCAGATTTAGCATGAGGAAGCTTATAGTACCCAGCATGGTGACCAAATTCCTGAACAGAAGGACCAGGATCACCGAGAAGATTGAATTTTAATGGCTTCTCAACAATAACAGGAGCAGTTAAAGTTTCATCATTGTTTTGCAGATTGATTGTATGCTTTGGGGATAAGTTGAATCCTCTTATGAGTTTTTCTGCTTGCAGTTTAGCAGTTGAAGATGAGGGATGAAGAGAGGTTGCATATGAAATAGAGACGAAAAGAAGACACAAAGAAAGGAATGTATAAGAGAATACTAGTCTCATTTTTTCAAGGAACAGACTATTTTTGAGGTTGAATTGATAATTTTTGTGGATGCAAACTAATTTTTGTATCATGATGGGTTTATATAAGGTTTGTTTGACCAACTTTTTTGATAAAGTTGTATGGAAAAAGAGTGTTAACTTCCCCCACTTTTGTTTTTTAAGTGTGCAACAGTCCATAACCTTTTTGTTTTTTTCTTCTTTTTCTTTTTCTTTTATTCTTTATACCTTTACCTTTTTTTATGTTCTTGAATTGAAACTTCTACACAATTAACTAATTACTTCTCCATAATAATTCTAAGTATCAAACACTAAAGTTATTTTGATATTGTTTTTCATCTGTTTCAGTTTTTTTCTAATAAATTAAATGTTGGTAAGTTACTAGAAAATCTTCTTTTAATGGCTTCTAATGAAATATATTTGATGAAACTGTATTATACATAAATGATTTAGAATATATTTAAATAGTAATTTATCTATTAATTTTGGAATTTGTTGTTGGAAAACATTGTCCTTTGATTGTAGAAGGAACGCAGTGACTGTTAATATATATATATATATATTGCTAATTTGGTTCATATAATTTACCTAAATCGGATTTAGACAAAAAATTTCCAGCAAAATTATAGAACATCGAGTGAAAAAAAAAATAAAGCAATATAAGATGTTGAAAATAATAATACGAATTTTGACAAAAAAATAAAAATAAAAATAAGAGATTGATTTTTCCTCAAGAAATTAACTATTATAACCATTACTCAATTATGGCAAGAATTTGATTAAAAAAAACAATTCTGGGAAGAATATCATAGTGAATTTTGGTGTTTTTTCTTTGATAAGGAAGTGATATAATATTTAATTATAACTCTAAACATAATATAATAGAAATCGAATTCGAAATTTTGGGTAGACGGACACAAGTCATTTTCCGGTGATTAATTTTGGTATATTATCTTAATTTTGAATTTCCACAAACACTATTGAGCGCGTAAACATTTGTTTATTAGGCAACTAGCTATTTGATTAGGTGCAAATCAACATTGCATCTAGTCACATTATCTTTAATTAGGATCACATCAACATTGCATTAAGGCCATCATCTAATCATAGTAAGACAATTATTGACCAAAAAAGAAAAATAATTATAATAAGACCAATAGTTGACTATGGCAATGCACTAAATAATTTTTTTCTATCTTACTAAGAAAATAATAATTTTTTATAATCAATTTTCTATTTGTACAATAAAATAAATCTTTTACATTGTAATATATTATTTAGCTATCATGAATCTGACTTAAATAAGAAATTTTTAAATTTAAATCCAATCCTGAAATAGGAGTAATATTATCACAAATATTAAATTATTTTGTTTATTAAAAATCCATGTCGAATTTTAATTAGTTTCAAAAGGCAATATTTAAATAATACTTTATTCTAGGACTAGATATTTTATCAATGTTAAAAAAGTTAATTTCCTGATAATTTAAAAAGAAAATGAAATTCTTTTTTCTATTTATAATAACTTAATTGAATTTACATTTCATTGTCAAAAGCATAAAACTTTTTCTGTTGCATGCTGACTCTAATCTAATGAAAAAATAATCTATTGTTTATATCATAATCTCATATAAAAATCTACACACTTTTGCTTAATTAGACTAATTTTATTTAGAGTTCTTAGATTTCAAATTTATATATTTAAAATCACATTCAAAAAAAAAATATCACGTAAAATAACAGAATATTCACACCTTATGTGAAGATCTATTAATTTTTTATATGTGGAAAAATAAAAAACCTTAAATTAGTAAATATAAAAAATGTTTTTCATAGACATTAAAAAAAAAAAACTCAATAAATTGAGGTACCTTAGAATAAGTTTTTTCCTATATATATTGTATTGAAATGTTATGTTGAATTGTTACTTAACTATAAAGATAGTTAGGGTTTGTTAGAGATAATGTTGCGTAGAAGACATCAATACCTTAAAAAAAAAGGTTAATGAAAATCTTATGAACTACATATTTTATGAAATTTGTGTAAAGGAAAGCATTGACTTCACTCAACATCTAACTCTCTACCTATAAATAATTCTCTCTGCCCATATATAAAGAGATAATTAAATTTCCAACCCCATTTTTTGTATGATTTGCCGGAAAATCCTCTAATTTGGTATAATTCAATTTTTATACTTACTATTTATGAATATAAAATGTCTCGGTATTAAAAAAATGAGCATGTGTACGTTGCAAAGACTTAAAGCTATCCCAAAAATATTTATTATGTTAAAAAAATAGCGAGTATAGGAATTTAAATACACTGAAAATCTCCAGAAAATCGTGCCATATATATACAATACAATAAATATATACATACAGACAGGCTCAGCTCTATATATATATATATATATATATATATATAAATAATTTAAATACACCGAAAATATCCAGAAAATCGTGCCATATATACAATAAATATATATATACAGACAGGCTTATATATATATATATGAGATAATAATGTAGGGAAATTAAATGTTTCATTAAAGTCGTTTCTTGTTTGCAAAATGTAACATGCCTGGCTGTTTTCAACAGAGGAAACTTTGGAATACAACCGTTCATAGTTCAAGCACCAAAGTATATTATTTTTCTTTGTTTTTGCAGCATTCAGTAAATCGCAGTTATTTTTATTTCCATTAACTAATGTTATTGCTGTGACATAACTGAGTAAAACTAGTAGTATTATACAAGCAATATTCTTTTATACATAGACAGAGAAGTATAACAGGCATTTATAAACCATGCCTCAATTTTGGTCATGAATATAACACAAATAGCAGCAGATAAGAATATAAGGAAAATTGCTGCTTCCAATATCGTACAAATCTCCTGTTTCATCTGCTCATTATCAGTGGTAACTGGAATTTCATTTTGCAGCAATTTAATCATGCTTAAACTGCAGGTTTATACGCTCTAAGCCCTTTGCTAATTCGCTATCCAAGTAGGATGGCTTGAATTATGATCTAACTTTAGCGAGTCGAGCTCTTATTTCTTCTAGTTCTTCCTCATCATCAACACCCTCCGCAATGGCCTCTTCCTAAAATGAATTTTACAACAAAGGAAAATAAAAAGTATAATATTGTTCGCTATGAAGTAGCTTAAACTTGGTTCATTATCCAACCTAGATATTTCACACTTACCTCTTCGGCCGTTCTTGCTGTTCCCGTTGCTTGCTTCACTCTCTCTTTCCTGACTGCTTCTGGTAGTTGTGCAGCAGTCTCACCAGCTATAGCAGTCAAGACCTTGTCAACTTCCTCCTCGATTTCCTCTTCAATGTCTTCTGAATCCAGCGCAGTGTCAACAGCGTCGTTCACAAATTCCTCAATCACCCCCGCCTGAAAGCCACAATAAAAAACGATAAAAAAAAGTCACCACACACTGTTGAGAATCAGTGGAAAAAGGAGAAGCAATCATTTGGTACAAACATAGCCAGAAGATATATTTAGTAAAACAAAACAAATTAGGAATTACATCTTCTATACAAACAAATGGCTTTCAATCCATTCATTTTAATAATGTAAAGAAAATGCCTAACAAAAATAAAATAAAATAACACCTTGGTCATTTCTTTGCTAAACTCTTGCATTGTAACCGCCATTTCTGGAGCCTTCATGAGATTATTGACAAGCTTCATGACTTCAGCACTCTTGGATAGATGGCCCACTGTTCGAGCAATGGCTGCAAAACCAAGCAAAATGTACAACAAGCAAACAAATAGAGGAAAAAGAAACTCAATAATAACAAAGACAAATAAAACAGAGGTAAACATACATAAAATGTCCAGATAAGGTCTATAGCCTATCAGTTGTCAACTGCTGCTTATCGTATATCTAGCTTCAATTTTGCTTGTGGTTCATGTGCTTGGATACAGTATTTTTTCTATTTACTCTATTGAAATATAAAAAAAACAATACAGTAGAAAAGAAATCTAAAATATAATAAGAACAATTTGAAGACTAGTCATCCTTTAAGTTCTGAAAATTTGAAGACTAATCATCCTTTAAGTTCTGAATTCTACCATTAGTGTCTCTACTTTACCTCCATAACCATAAGAATAGCCTCTTGGTTCATAAGACAAATCAACTGTAGACACCGAAAAAAAAAAAAAGCAGTTGACTTGGCAAAGATAAATCAACTGTAGAAACTCCCATTTTACTTCAGCTATGCTTATCAGCCACCAAATTCCAGCCTTTCATGGCCACATTACTCTTTTTCATTTCTAAAGAATTCATAAACTATTACAACTTTTCCTTGCTTATCTTGGGGAATTCACTTAAATCTATTACATGATACAAGATTCATTGAGGATAAAAGTGACCAATCCTACAGGCCACCTGTGGTTGAATTGGATGAGGACCTTGAATGCTTCCTAGGCCACTACGAACCCTCAACCATCCCCCTCTCTCAAACATATAATTGACAAAAATAATAATAAACAAGAAAAAAGAAAAGAAATGCCAATCTGACCTTCTTTTACCTTTGTTAGAGGAAAATAAAGACTAACATGTAAAAGGCATCTTCAAATTAAATTTCAAAGTAATTGCTAGGACTTGGAAACGTCAAATAGGTACACTGGGATTTCATATGAACCATTAACATGGAGAAAGAAAGCCCTTAAGCCTGCAATAGTTGATATTTCACAATAAAAATACAGCTATGAACTTATTCAGCATTTGTAAAACAAGACTTGAGATCGGGAAGGTAGACATTGAAATAAGTTGAGTATCTATGCCAACAGGCTCTGGATTATAACACATCAGTACGAGGACAACTTTGAATCAGGTAAGCACTACAACTCCCTAAAGCAAGTCCTTAGAAGATTACCATGAATGATGAGAATGTTTATGGCCTTCTATGAGGATAAAACAGAAACTTCTTTCAGATAGAATAACACTGCAATCCCCCAAAATAGGTCTTTACTACATAATGGAAAGTCAAAGCCAACATATATGCCAATAGTAAAAGACATGAACAATCAATTCCAAAAAGTATACAGAAAATATAGTAGGGTAATCTGCATAGAACGAAATATCATATGACAACTAAAAACTGACAAACAGTATACATAATACTGTTTCCAAGAGATCCAAAAGGGTGGCAAGGAAAACCCAGAAATATCCTTGAAACACAAAGTATCAAAGCACTTGTCCTTCATGTCCTAAGTAACCCCAAAAAAAATTAGAGGTCTATGCAAATTACGTGGTTTTCCTTTTCCACATTAAGTTGAAATATACAGTCCCACTTAACATAAAATCTCCAAAATTTAAACTTGACAATGTTTTTTGCCCATTCTTATGATTGTAGCCAGAAGACCACCTTAGTTACAACCCCCTCTGAGGATAGAAGAAACCTTCATTTATTCAAAAAATCCTCAAAGATGTGAAACATTTGAGGAAAGAATGCATGCCCCTCACTAAACCCCATCATCCTCAAATTACCAATAGCAACCTTACTATACAAATACTTCCCCAGTGCCTAACAACCCCAACCGGTAGAGACTCTTAAACAACTTATGTGAAACCATGGGGCAGAAATCTGTGTCCGGCATCCCTTCATGTCCTAAGTAACCCCCCAAAAAATTAGAGGTCTATGCAAATTACGTAGTTTTCCTTTTCCACATTAAGTTGAAATATACAGTCCCACATAACATAAAATCTCCAAAATTTAAACTTGACAATGTTTTTTGCCCATTCTTGTGATTGTAACCAGAAGACCACCTTAGTTACAACCCCCTCTGAGGATAGAAGAAACCTGCATTTATTCATCAAATCCTCAAAGATGTGAAACATTTGATGAAAGAATGTATGCCCCTCACTAAACCCCATCATCCTCAAATTACCAATAGCAACCTTACTATACAAATACTTCGCCGTGCCTAACAACCCCAACTGGTAGAGACTCTTAAACAACTTAGGTGAAACCATGGAGCAGAAATATGTGTCCGGTATCTTGAGAAATAACGAATGACCAAATTCATCAATTGCAATTCCCATAATGCAGGCACTGTTAAGGATCAAAATTACAGCACCTTTTCCTTGCATTGCAAGGATGCCAGTTCCATGGATTGACTTCAAGCTCAGTATGGAGCATGTTCACCAACGCATCAAAGCTCAACCCTAACTTATAACAAGTAATACTAATACAAATGAAATTACAATGAATCAATTTCTTATAAGATGCACACAAGCAAAGAAATATAGCTTATTATGCTACTTGGAGAGACAAACTTATAAAAGGAAATTAGTTACAGCTGCAATCTTTAGAAGCAAAAAAGCAAAGCTAAAAAGGGAAAGCAGACAGTAAGCTTAAGTATGAGATAAAACATACCCACACTTTCACCAAGGTGCATTGATATTGAATTCATCTGTGCCTTATTTTCATAAAGACGATTTACCGTCTTTCTAGATCTTACAATTTCCTTAGCCAGTGCCTGGAATAAATTATAAATGACAATAAGAAATAAATAAGGAAAAAGACATCAGGTGTCAAAAGCTAAATTTTGGGAATTCACAAGCAGAATACAGAATACGATTACATACTCATCTTAAACATCTTACATAAGAGGTGCACAAAAATCTCTCTTTGAAAACAATGAGAAATCCAACACAAAATAATCTCTTCCTAAGCAACTTTGGCCACACCTCGACAAGTGCAATCATCTTGTATGACATCCAAAAATAAAAGACTAGTATAGGGAGTTTCACTTTCAACATACCAAACTTATTTTAGGGCAGAGGGAATGAAATACATAGTCTCCTAAAGTGCTAAAGGTGTCAACTGAATATCAGATCAGTCAATCAATATAAATCTTTATTACCTTCTTCAAAATTAAGGCTAACATGTTTCAAAAAGCACGTCAAAATAAAAAACAAATAAAAAGTATTCGGGAGAGGCACATGAACAGCAATCAAAAATATTGACAGAGCAAAAATAGCAAAACAGAAATGAAGCTTTGCTGCTTCAGTAGTATTCTCAGCTATAATCACAAATGAAGAATTATTGAAATAAATTAAGAACACAACCACAATCTTCAATAGTTGCCGATCTAAAGCCTTTTTTCTTTCCCAGGAAAAAGTACAAATAGACAAACGTGCAAAAACTTCAACAAATGTAGCGAAAATCAAACAAAAATAAAAAAGTGTCACTGCAACTTAAGGAAAACATAATGTTTTTCACCCTCTTATTCTTAATAACAGTTAGAACAGCAATATTACATAATTTGGTATACACTGACAAGCAAAGGAATAAACTTGATTAATCATATAAGAAAAAAAACCATATAATATTGAAAAACTTCAGAAAATGAATCAACACACAGAGGAACCATTTTGATGAGGTAATTGCAGAAGTACCTTAGCAGAACCCATGTCATTTCTCTTGGCAGCATCTCTGATTGCTTTTTGGACACTTTTCTCTTCCCTCTGTATATCTACAATCCAACCAAAATTTTAAGAACAAAGAAGAAAACCCATCAAAACTAACCCAAAATTAACTAAAAACCTTCAATCATAACCCTAGATCCATATCATCACATAAAATCCAGAACTATAACATTAAAAAAAAAAAAATTAGAACAACTGCCTCGGATTTGGCGCTCGATGTTGCGACATTCTTGACGAAGCCTTCGCTGCCAATCTCTCAATAGCTGTTGTGGGTTCGGTTTCGGCTTTATAATATTCATCACTTTCTCCATTTTTTCCCTTCTTCTCCTGCTCTTCAAACAGGGAATCTGAATCAGATTACTTCAGAGTTATGAGTAAAGTGAATTGATTCTGGTACAATTGGGAAAATAATTTCGTTGTTGCTGAAGATGTTTGATCGATCAAAATTCCATTTTTGCGCGTTCTAGTCTCTGATTTTTATGAATCAGAAAGCAGGAAGAAAGAAATTTCCTTTTTATTTTTATTTTTGTTATCTGACCATTCCTCCAATTCTTGGGCCCAACCTAGAAAATCTTGGCACATGGGCCGACAGTTGTATGGGCATAATAATCACAGATTTATAGGTGGCTTGGGCCTAGAATTGGATTCATAACATAGAATTTTTTTTATATATATCCATAAGGCGTAGTGTAAGAAAAAGTCCACATATTTATGAATTATAAATCGATTTTCCTGGATAACAGTTGATGAGTACTTGTAAGATTTCAGTTATGTATGAGAGAATAATTTAGGTGCTTTCGATAAGGGAGATTCAGACTGTTAAGAGAGAAAGAAAGAAATACTAAAAGAAAGTTTTGCATGTCAAGACTTAAACGGTATGCATGGTGATAATAAAAATTTATATACAGTGTCTGATCATATTATATTAAATGAATTAGACTATAAATACTAAATAATAGTTAGTAACAATAGATCATTAATTGCACAACATCTATCAGTTATTACATGATTGTGAGTAACGTTTGGACAACTCGAACTATAGCCAAGCCTAAAGTGTACCCATATATAAATAGAGATTGAATTCGGTTTAGCTAAAAAGATTCTTATAATTTTTTTCATATCGTATTTTAACACTACTTCATAATAATTTTTTGGTGGTGTAAAATAAAATGTTTTATGAAATGGAATTATTCTTTTAAGGTAATGAAATGAGATTTTAGGTGGAAAAAAAAAAAGAAAAGAAAAGCTAATTCGCATTAAAATAAATTAAAAGTTAAAAGACGATCACTTCAATGAAATTTTCATTAGTTTGTATTTATAGGGCGGTTGCAGGGACAAATTATACAACTATACAAGGAATTTTATCGGGCCTCAATTCGGGCCTCTCTGGCCCATATTGGCCCTAACAATAAATTTGGGTTAATTGTTTTACAACCTATATAGTAAGTGCATTTTTATCTTTCCAATAATTTTGCTACCGTTGAATTTTAATTTGCTTGATATGTACATGCAAATTGCATCATAGTAAACTCTTTTAAAAGTTATGTAAGATTTTTATTTTCTTAAAATTTAATACTCAATGAAAAATTAATAAAATAATTAATGTTTTTTTAATCAACTTATTATAAATAAGCACATATTAACATTAACATTTTTGTATTCGAATTCATTTAAATTGCATTAATCTTGATTTTTATTATCATGTGTCTCTCTATACTTAATCTATCAAATAAGTGGAACTTCAATTTATATATAAATTATTTCACAGGTCTTAATTAATTATATCTTATTTATAATTTCCTATTAATTTTGATTATATAATTTCGCATTTATAATCTCCACAACAAATTTCATATAAAACAAGGAAATATTATACGTAGTTCCTACCCTATATTTCAATTATTGACTATGACCATACATAATTACATACCCCACAAAAGGTAAAGTTAGATAGGGAATTTATTTTCCCTAAAAGGAAGCCATAATTGTTAATAGCAAGGTAACCCATCAATTTCATAATATTTATTATTTTTGAATAAAATTTAAATTTTATTTATCCATTATTTTATATTTTCAATGTAATTTTTTTTTAATTTAATTTTTTTTATAAAAATTGATCAATTAAATTTAAATTTATCCATTGAATCACTTAATTTTATTTTAAATTTAAATTTAATTATTACTTCTTAATCTCAGTAAAAATTAACAAAAATAATAGATATTATAGAATAGAGGGAGTACCATTTTCCTCATTTAATTGTTGCACCATAAACATAACTAAGTAGTAACATTGGACCTCTGCCTTAGATATTGAAACAATTTTTTTATGTCATTATCTAGTACTTCAAATCAATTTGTCTTAATTTTTCCGATCCACATCAATAGGACAATAATAACATGCATGAGTTGACACATGTGCCAATAACATTTAGTTTTGCAATATTATTCTAATCTCAACCATTAACTCCAATTAATGGTTTTACTTTAAAATCAATAAGAAAAATAAATAATTTTTTTTTGTTTTTATTAATAATTATATAATTATTATAATTGAATCTAATTAATTAGAAAAATTGACAAACTCTCAATTATTTAAATTATAAATAATTTGGACCAACAAACATGCAATGATATTTATTAAAAAAAATTTTTTGGTCAGAATAATTTTTTTCATGATTTCGGAAACCATATAGTTCACATTCAATTGTTGGTTTATGGAACCTGTATGTATTTTAATTGGGGCTAAGACTATAGATATTGAAACGATTAATTCTTTATGTCATTATGAAACTCAAATCCACATCATTAAGATAAAATCAACACGCTTCAATTAGCCTTATAATATTTCCACTCCATCTATGTTAATTCTAGTTTAGTAATAGTAACCTTATTTTAGTAATTTTAATATTCAAAATCGAATATTTATGGTGATGGGAAAAGATGTGCTTATCAATCAATTTGATGCTTATATCTTGTCAATTCTTTTTCTTTTATTTGGTTTTTTTCAAAAATTACACATAAAAGAATTCAATCAAAATAATTGAATGCCAATTATCATTATCATTGTGACTTTATATGTATGAAAATGACAATTGTTTAGAATTTATTTCTCCTCAGGTGGGAAACCATACACGTATATAGTGCAAGATATGATGGATGTGCTTTCTTTTTTTTTTTTTTTTCCTTTCATGGTGTCTTTTCTGAAATATAATTAAAGATTCAAATAAATATTTGTTTTAATTTCTTTTTTTAAAAAAAAAAAGTTTTTGTTTATTAATTTTCTATTAGCTTGATGAAGACAATAACGATTGTCTGAATAAGTATTGATATTCATCATTATCCCTTTCTACATAACAAGGACATGTCGCTATTTGGCTTGGGTAATATACCAAAGCCACCCACAAAATCACAATTATTCGCCATTACTTTTCTTTTTTTTTTCAAGGAAAAAAAAATAAATTCTAGAGGATCTTATATAATATGGATTTTAGCTAAATACCAAAATTAATTCTCAAAACAAGAGGGAAATCCTTTTCCGTTGGAAAATTTTCAATAGTTTCAACTATTTAAGCTATAAGTCCTCTAATATAATTGATAATAAGGTCAAACTCTTTTAGTCACTTAGTAATAAAAAATATTCAACAAGTTTATGATAAGAAAACTTCGATGATTAAGTTAGTAGAGAAAGAGAGTGAATTATAAAAAGCATACATAAAGATTTTCTACCTTTTAATGGGCAGGGTTATAAATGTTCAATTATAGTTATAATGTTTCAAACATTAATATGTAATGCTCGAAGTTATAGTGATTATTTATTAATGTTTGCGTCTATTAAATAATTTGTTTATCTTAGGTTATGGTAAATTGGATAGATAGCTCGGTTATCAACAACAATAACTTATTAATTTCGTTGATTAATGAAGATATAAAAATTATTTAAAATTTGGGACCAGAATTTTGTTTTCGGCAAAAAAAATTTCCGGTTCGAACGAAAATTAATCTGAATGTGGTACAGTTTAAAGGTACCTTTTACAGTTGGTAAATATTTGTATGTGTTGGAACCTATTCAGAATATCACATGGTGAAAACATTAAAAAAAATAAAGATATAAAAATACCATCTAGACTAGAGCTAACAAGTCCAATATATATAACATTTAATTGACATTTTCCTAATAATAATAATTGATAACCCTGCAAATATCACTTGCACAATGGCCCACTCAATCGGCTCAATTAACTGGCAAGACCAAAAACCCAACAAGTAAGAGTAGTAGGCGTGAACTCTAAGGCAGCGCACACGTCCGATCGGCTGATGTGACCGCCAGTCTGACACAAGACAGCGCTCATGTCCATCAATTGCTCCCTGTCACTTCGCCGCACACCTACTCTGACTGCCAGTCGTCACATCACAGGCACTCAAATATCCCTCAACTGTCTCTTATAAATAGCTCAGCCAACGATGACGCCAGGTATTGAATCTCTAGCATTCTATTTCTAAGCATTTCCTTTCTAAAAACTACTAATTTAAGTTTTGGAGTGTTTACGCCTGGTCCGACCGGACACTTTTTCTTGCAGGATCCACCTATCCGATTGGATTTTTCACTACAGACAAGTCAGCTCTCCCTCTCTTTCAGATAAAGACCATTCTGTGCTTTATCAATAATAATGATGATAATAATTGTTATCTTTATTAGATAAGAAGAAACTTAAATCTTATTCTAAATATTCGCCAAATCTCTATTTATTGCGAAAATTATTGGACTTAATTTAATAATAAATCTTTAGTTCCATATCATCCACATCTTAATTAAAAAATGGGGAATACGAATAATAATAAGCCCTTACGTACATAAGTACGCATGAGCCATGATAGTTATGGCTAAGGACGTTTTAGCTAGCTAAGCCATTGCCCAATTGATATATTATTTAATCCTCAATAATAAACAATCTACTAATATCCAAAATAATTATATATATAATCATGAATACCTAAACTTTACAATTATATATGGATCACATCGTATTTTAATTGCAGACCCATTTTATAATTTTTTAAGAGACATCAAAATCATTTTATGGGTCACAATTAAATTAGTTAGAAACTACAAAAAAAAATCTAAATTGGCAAACTATGCAATTCAACTATATCATTAAATTTGGACTTTTATATAGTCTAACTTGCTATTTTCAGTGCACCATCAGAATGTCGGTAGGGCATCTAACATGCAAGCCCTTGACTTTGAAGGCAAACATAAATATTTTCCATTCAAAAAAAAAACATATAAATTTGAATTCTTCAACTACTTCTGAAATTCTGTCTTTGATTTTAATTTTATATATAATTTGAAAATTGCAAATTCCAATCCGTTTTCCACAATTTTATTTCTGATATTTTCTAAAATGGAACAATTTTACCCATAAATAATTTTGTTGAAAAAAATGGCATTTTCACTTGTATTGGTGACTTTAATTACAAAAATCAATTCCAAAAAATACTGAACCAAGTCAATCTATTTCTATTACTTTGTTTTTTCGAAAATAAGTAAATAGAACTTCATTATTAATTCAAAGATGTCATTACATCAGGGACTCAGCCTGCAATAAAGCTCCTACAAAGAGTGGAGCTTCGTTCCAGAGACTCGGACTGGCATGAAAATGAGAGGTTGTAGCTAAAGTATTATTGGTCACTTCGTTTGCTTGTCTCTTGATAAAGAAGATTTTAACATCACTAATTTCATCAGCAAGGACTCACACTGTTGAAAAATACATCACATCTCATTTATAATTCATATTCCGAAATTATCACTTTTAGTTGTTATGAAAATAGTATAGTTATTTGAGCTAAAAGACAATTGAGTTTACTAATTCAAGTGAAAAACCTATATATATAATTTATCCTAAAATCCTCAAGACAAGAGAGCAATGACAAGCTTATAATTTTGCAAATAATAGATTTTTTAAAAATAAAATTTAATTCGAATTCAATTATTTTTTAGGTAGATCACCTAAGTAGATGTTTTTTGTTTTTTTATTTCTAATCAATAAAGATTATAATATTATTATTAGAAAGTTTTAAGAAATAAAATTTCTAATTATAAATCATGATATATTATTATTGTGTAATAAATTTATCTAATTTCAGGAAAGTTCATATGACAAGTTATACGTTAAGTTGGTAATTTTTTTAAAAAACAATAATAAGAAGACGAAATAAGTTTAATTATTGAACTAATCATGTTCATGCAATGATGTAAGGACAAATGTGTTGATAGAATTGGATCTTATTGAACTAGACCACTTGTCATATATATAATTACAAATCTTGATGAAAGATAGCACGAAAGCAATGTTAAAAAAAAAAAAAATCAAAATGTCCCTAATTTTTACAATAATTTTTTTATATATTATAATTAAGAAAAATAAACCGTACGTATTTTTTCTCCTTATTAAGTTTTTGAGTTTATTTTGCTAAATTCCTCAATTTCAATTTTTATTCAATTATTTTTTTATATAAATTTTTATTCAGTTCAACTCAATGTATGAATTTTCTGGATTTTCTATTAAATAAAGGCTCAATCAAATAAAAATAAAAGCTTTATGAGTTTAATAGAATAAAATTTCATTTAACTAGTTCAATTAAAACTTGTGACAAGTTCATACTTCATAGAAACAAAATTGTATTTTTCAAATAATATAAATGGATTTTTAGAATAAAATTTTGATTTTTTGCTAAAAATTAAAAAAGCTTTGATTTTATTATTATCAAATGTTGCTAATAACTTATTATCAATACATGATATTGTTATCCTTTTTAAATGGGTTCTTAATAATACCTTCTATATTATATATATACTTATTATATAATTAAAAATGGGGTATTATTACAAATTTGGAGATCAACTTGGGATTATTTTAATAAGAGTATCTTAATGCGAATTTGGCTTTTTTCCCTCTTTAATTTTTTTATTATTTTTTTTTGTCTTATCGTCCATATTTATATATAGTTATTTATAATTAAAAAAAGAAAAAAAAAATTGTATATGTTTGCCAAGTGTGTATAAAGTGTAGATGGGGCTTTCTTGCTTGATCTGTCGGCAAAGAGACAGACCCACATAATAGCCTTTGCCGTCCAACGAGAACAACCGCTACATATTACAGCCTACAAAAGATGCTAAAAATTTCCCATTCAATAAATTTATGGAAAATCCTTGCTTTGAAAGTTATAGCTTACCAAAGTTATGCTTATGAATTGATATTCTTTTATTAATTATACAGTGTAATGAAATTAACTGAAAAATCCATTCAATTTTAATATTTGAATTATTAACATCCCATTATAGTAAAAGCTCAATTTGTAATTATCCCTAAAAAAAATCAATTTGGTGATAAATCATTCGTAACATATAGTATTATAGTTATCAGTTATACAATGTTAAATCATTCGCAAATGTCTAGTCCTATAAATTTAGCGTTTAAATTTTTCATATGTATTCGGCTGGATAAGAGAAAAGTGTATTAAAATTTTCAAATCATTTGGTGATAAAAATTAAATAATCCTTATAAAAATTTAGACAATAATATTCATCTAACAATTAAACTTTTGGGGTTAACGTCTTTAACTCAAGTCCGGTTTCTTCACACTTCATAACATGTATTAAGTAAATTTATGTATAAAATTATTTATATTTCAAATGATTGAGAATCTGACAATTTTTTTAATTGATTAAGATTTAGTTTTTACGACACAAAATATGTAATTATCAAAAAAAAATTATGTAAGCGCATTAAAAAAAAGATTTATGTAACTAATATATGTGTACATTACATTATACAATGTTAACTTATATGGTGGTATTGATCTTATTTTAGGATTGAAACATCTCCAATCAAATTTTAGGTAAAAATTTAATTTTTAGAAACAAATATTTATAAATTTTTTCTTTAAAATATAAGCCAGCATACCATCAAGATGTTGATTAGGGAACAAATATTTATAATCTATTGAAAAAAAAAGTGTCTTTGTCAATGTATGTATGTATGTATATATATATGGGGCAAAATTAGATTATGAATTCATGTTAATTCCTTGATACTCCAAGTCTCCAACCCAACAATTGATTTCTAATTTTCTTGAATAATATATTTTGTGGGTGCTTCTAAGCAATCTTTGGTTCCCTACAAGGCAACAATTCACCGCATTGCATGCTCTAATTAAGCATTTTGCTCTCACAAGTCTTGGAAAATTTTTATTTAAATTAAATAGGATCATATTTCTTTTTTATGAATTTTGAGTTTAATATTATATTTTTTAAAAATATATATATATATTCAATTTAATATTAACTAATTAAAAGTCAATTTCTTTACATTATAGTATCTTATTAACTTTATCTAAGCAAAAACTGTAGTCCTTTTTTTCAGGAAAATAAACTTCATGCTTTTAAACCTTTAATTCTAACCGGGTCAATTTCTTCTTCCTCTCTCCCTTTTAATAGCGATCACGATTCTATCTTAGAATTCAGCTCAACAAAAATATAGAATCTGATAAAAATTATAAACCGAAATCGAATCAAATATTAATTACTAATCAAATCAAACCAAAACTCATTTATATCACTAATTGAAATTGAATCGATTAATAATTTAATTTTTTTTAAATGAAAACGGCATCGTTTTAAAAAAAAAATTCAATTATTAACTGTAGTTAATCAATAATAAAAATTTATATAGTTTACTAATAGAAATAGAATTAATTAGTTTGTTTCAATTCGGTTTTCAATTAAAATTGAGTTACAGAGCATGCTCTTTTTATCATATTTCTATTTTTATGTTTCAATTAAATATCCTTTAATCACACTTTGTCAATAGGTTGGTCCACTTCACTACTGACCTTGGAATTATATAGTTAATAATAATATACTTGTATTTATAGTCAAGGGCACATGCATGATCTTGCAGGTGAACGAATTTGGATTCGCGTAATTATACTTGCCTCCAAATTTTGGCTTAATTTCCTCAATTCAAATGTAAGCACTTTGAGACTGATAATCAGACCAAAATGAGGATCAAACTAATTGTTTAAGGAAACGATCACGTGAACTTTATATTATTAATTAGTTCTCTTAATTATATATGTGATCTATGGTGGTTAAAAATTTGCAATATTAACTACTGAGTTTGACATTCTACAGTGGTTAAAAGTTTGGAAAATGAAATCATGGAAATAAAAATATGAAAAATGTCGATTTAAATATAATTTAATTTCAAAAATTAATTTGTGATGCGAGATTGTATCAATCATTTTAATGAAATATTATATTTTTATAACTAGTTAAGCTTTTCATATTCATAACCGAAAATAAGCAAAAAAATTTATGTTCAAACGTTACAGAATTAGTAAAGAATTTCTTAAGCAAAATAAAATAATAAAATAAAATAACGTAGCGAAAACAAAAGGTCAAGTAATTAGAGGTGGGTGGTTGGTCATTCCCATCTACTAGAAGCATATAAAACAATGAGATACTGCTATACTTTATTTCATTAATTCTTCATAAATCCACCATTCTTCTCATTGTTTTTTGTTTCCATACGATAGAATGAGCTCTCAATTTGGTCCACCCTAATTTCTTTGCACCCCAAACTGTGCTTGATCACTCTAAAGATTCCACTTTTTAAATGGCAGACCTTCACACAAACGTTGAATAATATTGACTTTTAAATCTGTATGATACTATTTTCGCTACGAGAGTATTACATACTCTTTGAATTTGACTTTATACTTTTCTATTTAAAATAAAATCCACTAATAATCTAAGTACTAATTGATTAAATCTCATTTTTATGCCTTATTTGTATATCTGTCAATTTTAATTCTAAATTTTTGTATGCAGATCAATTCAATTTGAAAAAAAAAATTGAAAAAAAAAATATATAATTCGATTCAGATCTAATTCAAATAATTAAAAAATAAATTCGATCCAATTTAAAATTCGAATTGATTGATTCAAAACTAATCTGAATATAATATTTTCTAAAAATATAATCTGCCAAGGAATAACCAAATGATGGAGTTTGCTTGCCCAAGTAAGCAACTATGGAAAGCAAGTTTTCTCATAATAGGAAAAAGTTTGTTTTGTTTATTAAAGTAAATATATATATACACTAAAAGCTTAATTAAAAGCATATCCAATCCCCAAAATTCATCATAATTTATCAATGCATTCTTCCTTCTTTATATTTTTTTTTTGTAATGTATAGCCATTTACACTACAAGAAAAAGGCAAAATAGAGACGAAATTCCGTCTCTAATGCAAAATAGAGACGAAAATAGAGACCGAAATTTTCGGTCTCTATTTCGGCGGTCTCTAAAATTTAGAGACCGAAATACTCCATCTCTATTTTAGAGACGGAAATAGAGACGGAGTCATTTTTCCGTCTCTAAAAATAGAGACGGAGTCATTTTTCCGTCTCTAATTAGAGACGAAATAGTCTTTCCGTTTCTATTTTTAGAGACGGAAAATAGATTTCCGTCTCTAAAAATAGAGACGGAATCGTATTTTCCGTCTCTAATTAGAGACGGAAAAGAATTTCCGTCTCTATTTAGAGATGGAATCGTGTTTTCCGTCTCTAATTAGAGACGAAAAAGAATTTCCGTCTCTATTTTTAGAGACGGAAAATGAATTTTCGTCTCTATTTTTTAAAATATTTTTTTAAAAAAAATATATAAAATAATAAATAATATTAATTTTAAAATTACTTTAATTAATTTATATAATGAAACAAATATTAAATGAACTAAAAATAAATTTTAAAAAATGTATTTTATAATGTATTAATATTCTCCAACTTTTTATTCAATTAATTAATATAGATTAATTAGAATAAAAATACAAAATAAATATAAAAAAATTAACCAACAAATTAAAATAAACAAAATACATAAATTTAAAACATAAATAAAATACAACATTAAAATAATAAAAAATGCATAAAATACAAAATAAATATATAACATTAACCAAAATATTAAAATAAACAAAATACATAAATATAAAACATAAATAAAATACTACATTAAAATAATAAACAAATACAGAAAATACAAAATAAATATAAAACATTAGCCAACAAATTAAAATAAATAAAATACATAAATATAAAACATAAATAAAAAAACTACATTAAAATAATAAAAAATAACAAAATACAAAATAAATATAAAATATTAACCAACAAATTAAAATAAACAAAATACATAAATATAAAACATAAATAAAATACTACATTAAAATAATAAAAAATAAAAAAATGATCTAAATAAGGTACATGTGCAGCAAATCTGGCCGGAGAAGAAGATCCACCGGCGGTGGTGAAGGGGGAGAGTGACGGCTTCGGTGGGCGCGGGAGAGAGCGGTGGTGCAGATTTGCTGCAGAGAGGGTGGAGAGAAGGGGAAAAAGAAGAAAGGGAGAGAAGGAGAGAAGGAGAGAAGGAAAAAGAAAAGAAAAGGGAATTAAATATCCTGAAAAATAGAGACGAAAATAAAAATTTCGTCTCTAAATAGAGACGGAATCTAATTTTCGTCTCTATTTAGAGACGGAAATAAAAATTCCGTCTCTAAATAGGCGGGATTAATTCCCGCCTATTTAGAGACCGTAAACTTTTTCCGTCTCTATTTAGGGACGGAATAAAAAAATTCCGTCTCTATTTAGAGACGGAATTACTTTCCGTCTCTATTTAGAGACGGATATTAAATTCCGTCTCTAAATAGGCGGGAATATTTCCCGCCTATTTAGAGACCGAAAATAGAGACCGAAAGGCAATTTGGTCTCTATTTAGAGACCGAAATGCAATTCGGTCTCTAAATAGAGAAAGTAAAAAGGGAGGGAAGTGGGAATTAATTCTCAAAAACTAGAGACCGAATTTAATTCGGTCTCTAATTAGAGACCGAAAGGCAATTCGGTCTCTATTTAGAGACCGAAATACAATTCGGTCTCTAAATAAAGAAGTAAAAAGGGAGAGAAGTGGGAATTAATTCCCGAAAATTAGAGACCGAATTTAATTCGGTCTCTAATTAGAGACCGAAAGGCAATTCGGTCTCTATTTAGAGACCGAAATGCAATTCGGTCTCTAAATAGAGAAAGTAAAAAGGGTCAGAAGTAGGAATTAATTCCCGAAAATTAGCGACCGAATTTAATTCGGTCTCTAATTAGAGACCGAATAAAAATTCGGTCTCTAAATAGAGACCGAATTCCAATTCGGTCTCTAAAAATTGAGACGGAATACTTTTTCGGTCTCTATTTAGAGACGGAAAAACAATTCCGTCTCTAAATATGGTCTCAAGTTATGGAGGGAAATAATCCCGCTATATTTAGAGACCAAATTTAGAGACGGAAAATTTTTCGTCTCTAAATAGAGACGGAATTCATTTTCCGTCTCTATTTAGAGACGGAAATCGAAATAGAGACGGAAACTGAATTCCGTCTCTATTTAGAGACGGAAATTTTTCGGTCTCTAAATTTTCGTCTCTATTTTGCTGTTTTCTTGTAGTGTTTATAAGAGTTTATTACTATTATTATTATTATTATTATTAACTGTTTCAGTTTCATCACAAAATCAATCCCACTAGATTTAAACTTATTTGTTTTGTCTAATTAAACACATGAATTTAATTTTTTTTACACTTAAATTCATTTATTTGTATTTTTTTTTACGCTTAAAGACCGATAAGGTGTTATTAATATTAGTTATTTCAAGTAATTTAATATTTATTGTCAATATTATCATAGTTTTATTCTCCTGATAGATCCGTCCAATCCAAACTAAATAAAACCAATATATATATATATATATATATATATAAAAGCACTGATGTGTATAATTAATTGTAATTAACTTTTCATTTATTATTATTCTCAATTTTTTCTTTTTTGTCTGCATGTATAACTCCTCGTCGACCAAACTCATCATCTTACAACATGTGGGGCCTTAACTCTCTCTATTTATACCCACTACTAATTAACCAATTTTCTCATCAAATTAGTATTCAATCTTTTTCATGGCTGCCATTCTCCATCTTCTACTAATTCTATTTGTCATTATTTCTTCATATACTAATGCTCAAAATCCACCTTCACCTGGGTACTATCCCAGTTCAAGAATTTCTTCCGTGAGCTTTGGTCAAAGTTACAGAAACCTTTGGGGTCCTCAGCATCAAAGTCTGGACCAAGGCACATTAACTATATGGCTTGATAGTTTCTCAGGTCTTCCTCTTCTTTACACAATTCCTTCTCTTACTCTTTTTTTAAAAAATAAAAAATAAAAATCTTTTGGCCCCAAAATATACCAAAAATGCAATTAAGCCCCTCAATTGAAATTCTATTTCCTTGACCTCTAAACCTTTTTAATTTTTGTTCTACTGAACCCCTATTAGTTGCATGTGCATTGTGCCGTGAGTGGAGCGCCAAGGCTAGAGAAATGCAATTTAGCAGGATCTCAAATTAGCAAATAATGAATGTGTAGGGACTCAATTGAATAAAATCAGAAATATAGGGGTTAAATTATGCATTTTTATACATTCTTTTTTTCAACACCAATTTTGCTTAATAGATTTTTATTTTTTTCAAAGAGGAACTCAATTTAATTATATTGAAGTTTAAGGACTCATCAATTGAGAAAGATTTTCAAATAAGGGATTTAATTACATTTCTTGTACTATAAATTCAAGGGCAAAAACATATGTTTTATTTTTTTTTAAAAAGAAAAAAAATCTTCAAGACACTTGAGTGTTTTTAGTGCTTGTGCATGTACTGTCAAATCTGATGGTGTGTATGCACGCATCGTGATAACAGCGACCCTATGGTATTCACTCTTAAATTGAAAATATATTTTATTTTAAAATTATATATTAATTGTGTGCATGGTACAGTACAGTCTTGTATTGCCACCATATCATCCCTAAATTATACAATTTTATGCATTGTTTCAATATGCCTGAGCTAAAAATGCAAGCATGCAATAATTCATTACATATATATATATATATATATTTAACAAAACTTGTATTAACTGAAAACAGGTAGTGGGTACAAGTCACTTCAGACGTATAGATCAGGGTATTTTGGTGCCGCAATCAAGCTTCAACCTGGTTATACAGCAGGAGTTATTACATCACTTTATGTGAGAAAATATATATGTATATATAATATTTAAATAATTATTTTTGTATGGTAGAATTAATTACTGAACAATGACAATTAACTAAATTTTGTGATTTAATTAATTATCTGATAATGGCAGCTCTCCAACAATGAAGATTATCCTGGAAATCATGATGAAATAGACCTTGAATTTCTGGGAACAACTCTAGATAAGCCTTACACTTTGCAGACCAATGTGTATATAAGAGGCAGTGGAGATGGTAAAATTATCGGAAGAGAAATGAGATTTCACCTTTGGTTTGATCCTACTCAAGATTTTCACAATTATGCTATGTTGTGGGACCCCAATGAGATCATGTTAGTATTTATTTTTCTTTATTTTATTTTATTTTTAGCACTTTTCTAAAAGTTTAAACGACCTAATTTAGCATACTCTACTACCCATTTCGCCATTTTTGTTTGCTTCTATTCATATGCATGCTTATTATTATTTTATACATTATTAATAATAAAATTATAAATATTTATATTCATCATACCATTTGAGGTATTGATTTAGTTCAATAATAATAATAATAATAATAATAATAATAATAATAATAATAATAATAATAATATTTCATCCATTTCATTTTATGTGTTACTTTTATTATTTTTACTATAATTAAATAATATTTAATTAGACTTAAATTTATAATAAAATTTAGTAATTTAATGCATAAATTTAAATCTAATTAGTCAACTTTTATTGAAAAAATTAAATTAAAAAAAATAAATTTTATTAAAAATTTAAAAGTATCATATAAATAAAATTTATATTTTATTCAAAAATAAAACATAAAATAGAATGAAAATAGTACTCCATTCTCGATAAAAACTTTATAAAATGTACTCATATCTTTGTAAAAAATAAAAAATAAAAGTCAAATTTATACAAGTAGTATAATTATGCATGGAAGTGAATGGAAATGTCAGAGTAATAGTCTCGTGAACCTAAATTCTAGAGTATGCATTAATCAATTTTAATTTTGTTTGTGACATACTTTATTTTTATATAAATTTAATATATGACAAATTGAATGATGTGGACTGCAGATTTTTTGTAGACGATGTTCCTATTAGAAGGTATCCAAGAAAAAGTGATGCGACATTTCCCTCAAGGCCTATGTGGGTTTATGGCTCTATTTGGGATGCTTCTTCATGGGCCACTGAGTCTGGAAAATACAAAGCTGATTATAAGTACCAACCCTTCATCGGTAAATACCGGAATTTCAAAATTGATGGTTGTACCACCTCAAGTTGCCGGCCACCCTCCGCCTCACCTTCCGGCTCCGGCAGCCTTAGCCAACAGCAGTACTATGCCATGGAATGGGTGCAGAGGAACTATTTGGTTTATGACTATTGCAAAGATCCAAAGAGAGATCAATCCCAAATACCAGAGTGTTAGTGCATGTTGGTGTCTATAATTTTATTTATGAATTAAATTAATAATAAATTATCGTGTATATATAATATGTTTTATATTATATATATGCTAATTTGTTATTAATTTTTCATGAATAAATTTATAATCCAAATTCTTTTAAAAAAGTGTGTATGTTTGTTTTCCTTACAAATGGTGCAATTAAGATTGAAACTCGAGGTCCTAATTATTGAAATTAGTACTACTAAGTAAAAGATTAGTGGTGCTAAGTGTGAATTTTTTTTTTTAATTTTTTTATCTTGTTTAATTAGATTGTTAAGATTTAAGTAAGTATTATTGATTTCTTATCAAAAAAAAAAGAAAAAGTATTATTGAGTTTATTTGGAGGAGTCTTGAGATGTGTCCCACTTGCCAAAAGTTGATGCAAGAGCAGTTGATCATCCAAGCCTCCGAGAAAAACATTGAAGTGTTCCTATTGTTTTTGTTGCAATATCCTTTTCTTTTTGGAATAAATTCAATTATATATATATATAATTATTTGCTCTATACAATTTATCATTATTTATAAACTTACATATTTTTAAAATGATAGCTATGTTGTCAGGATCGTGGCCAAAAAATTAATAAAGTAAAGTCAAAAAAATAAAAATAAATTATTTAAATATTTTAGTGGGATCAATTTCAAAAAATTAAAATTATAAGGATGTTTTTTAATTTTTTTTTTAATTTAATAAGGTCAAATTTTTTTAAAAAAAAAAACTTAAAATTAAAATATTTTTTTAAATTTTTTTAGTTGAGTGGGGTCAATTCTAGGGGCAGCTACGCTCCTATTAATGCTGTAATTGACTTGACAATATGGCACTAAGTGGACAAAAGTGATCCCAGTTAAGAGCATGTTTAAATATTCAGAGCACGAAAATAAATTTAAATCAGTTCAGTAAATTTTGAATATTAAATAAATTATATTAAAAATAATTAAGAGTAAGTTTCACTCACTCGTGAACTCTTCATTGTCTTTTCCTTGAAGTAGAATAATGTGATTTGTTCCATGTGAATTCTGATTTTGGACCACTAAATATTGTTTTCCTTGTGATGTATTTTTGTCTTTGCTTAATTCGTCCAATTTGGACCACACAAGATATTGAGGTTTTTCCTCATTCATTAAAAAGTTAATGTGACTGCAAAAAAGAAAAATAGATCATCAATTCTTCTATTTATACTCTGATATAAAAGTTTAGCAAATTTGCCTAACCAATTAAAGTAATTGAATATATAATTATCAAAAAAATAAGTAATTGATTATAAATGGGATCACAACCGAATCTCTTTTCATTTAATTAAAAATATTGAATCATATTTTAAATATGAAATCTTTTTAAATACTTAAAAATAAATCATTTTATACTTTTTATAATTTTAGATATTTTGTATATAAGACTTTGATACTTTTAATTCTGCATGTAACGAGACTATGTAATAAATTACTTTTACCATGAATGTTGGAATTGTTTACAGTTGGATAAGTCATAATTATTAGAAAATTAGTGGAAATAGAAAGGAATAGTTAGGAATGGGATTAGCTACAAAATAGCCTATTAGTTAATTTTGAGGCTATCAGTTAGAATTTCAATTTGATTAAGAACTTGTGAATGATCAGTGAAGTCAGTTTGTCAAAGTTTTAGGTCTAATCTAAGCAATCATGCATGCATTCTCAGCACAATGATTTAAATATTTTTGTGGATTCATAATTTAGGTAATTATCAGGAAAGTACACTCTAATTATTTTATAATATTATATTATTCTCTAGGCCCCTTAGTGTTGCCGACGCTAAATTTTTATTTAGATAAGATGTAATAAAGCATCAATTCAAGGGCAAGCTTAGACATGGTATCTTAGTTTTAGATTGCGATTAAATAATTAATAATATTATTGTTTAAATCTAAAATACTTAATATTAAATAAATTTATTATTGAGCTGAGTTTACAAAAATAATATTGAATTAGGTTATCCCGAATTATATTAATCCTGATTATATTATTGACCAGACTAGTCGTCTACGTGGGTATGGGCCTATTGTCATTGTATTTAAATACAAAAATCAGGACTCATGAGTTAACAATTACTGGGCTTGCCCTAAGCCTTAATAGCTTAGCTCATTTTGACAACTATGAGAGCCCAGAAATCCAGCCTTATAAAATTAACTGTAATTGTTAAAAAGAAATATTTCGCCTAAATTGGGCCAATAATGACAAATTACAAGATAAAAATTAGTTTTAATTCACAGATATATAATTAATTACACAAATGCTATTTTCCTCATATAACAATTGTATTAAGTAACCATTCGTCACAACCCGACCTTAGCTCAGTTGGCAGAGCGGAGGACTGTAGTTAGAAGCCAACAGCTTAATCCTTAGGTCGCTGGTTCGAATCCGGCAGGTCGGATTTTTTTTTTCATTTTTCAGGTAATTGAATACTTTTATTTTGCCACATTTTAAATTGTTCTTTTTTTTTTATATATACAAGGGTAGAAGAATGATCAAATTGAATGTGCCAATATACCTTCCTATTTGCTGTTAAACAAAATTTTCGGTGCACATATATCTCTATTGCATACCAGGTACAAGTTACTGCAGTAAGCATGGTACTGTGCAGAACCTGAAATTAATGGCAATTAAATCCGGTATGGGATTTTGAAATGTTAAATTTAAGAAGCATGATTCTCACTTTTAAAATTGTAGTTAGATATTTCACGCATCATATATTTTGAATGGCCATGACTATAATTCTTTTTTGAATAACAGTTTAGAATTGCCACCACCAATCCACATTTATCATATGTCATTGGTAGCATGGAATAAGATTAGGGACGGTTCCATCACATTAAAAATGCCTCAATGGGATACACTTTGTCATCAACGGCAAAAAGAGAAATATTGCAGTTTTATATTTTATAATTTTCATACATATATATTGATCGAAACTTATTCTTTCGACTTTAGAGTTTCTTTTCATCCATAATTTTCACTTAACTAATTATGATTTTGGCGAAAAAGAGAGGAGAATGTGTCAATATGGGCGGCCATTTGAGTTAAGTTTTGAGACTTTTGAAGGTCAATATTGGCGGCCATTTGAGTCAAGTTTAGAGATTTCTGAAGGTCAATATTAGCGGTGTCTCCTGTCTATATAAGGCAGGAGTTTTGCTTCCTTTTAGATAAGAGTGAGAGCCCCAAAAGTTTAGGAAATTTAGTTCCAAAACCTTGAGTATTGTGAGAGATAAAATAAAGGGTTAGTGTTTTCTTATTTTAAAAGTAAAATTAATTATTTTCTCCTTAAAATAGAGGGAGATTATATTGTTGTAACTATTATTTTTTTCTTATTATAAAATTTTTCTATTTTTACCCGTATTTCGTTGTTTAATTATTATTTTTTCAAGTTCAATTTAACTGCGATTTTGCTATATGCGGATATCTATTTCTACAACAAAATGCGTAGGGAAAATATTTAGAGTAGATAATATTTTTATATTTTTTATTTAACTATCCATATTTGACACATTTAATTTTTGTATTAAAGATATTTATTTGTAAAAATATATACACCCATTACTAGTTATATATAAATAATAATATTAATAATAGTGTTATTATTATATTTAGTTATAATAATAATACAAATAATAATAAATGTACGTATTTTTATTGATCTAAAAGTTAAAGAGTAGTTGCCCTGGTAACCATCTCAATTACATATGTAAGAGAGTGTCGGAACAGAACTCTTAATATAAGTTTTCCTATAATGTAAAATATACAGGGAGAACAAAAACAGTATTCTACGTAAATTGGATCAAAAAATTAGCTGTTTTTAAGTTTAACGATTTATAAAAAAATACACATATATATATTGTTACATAAATGTAAATATATATGTTGTGATTAAATATATATATTGTAATTCAATAAAAATAGTTTTTTAAGTGTAAAGTAATTATTTTTTTGATTGTTATTTTTTTATTTACTGTATATTGTATTGAAATAGTAGATTTAAGAAGGATAAAATCAAGTGGAATAATTTTGAATTAAAAATGATGATTAATTGAGAAATGCATGGATAGAGGTTGGGTTTGTCGGGTATTTCAGGCATGACCCGTGACCACCCCCGACACAATCCACTACCACCCCACATTGCCACATTCCCATCATAATAATACAATAAAAATAGCCTTACCATTATAAAGTTCTGACACACCCCATCTGCCCCTTCTCTTTCATTATTTTAATGCATTTTTCTAAAGTTTCCCCTTTTCATATTTTTTTCTTTAATGTAGTACAAAAAATAATAAAGGGTCTTTTTTCAATAGTACAAAATAAAGTTGCTCTTTCAAATTCAATTTCCCTATGCTAAGTTAGGGAGAGAGAGAGAAATATATATATATATATATATATATATATATATATAAAATCCTTTAAGTAATACATCATACTTGATTAGAATTAGTAGAAACTCATATAAAAGCATTGTTTTTGTTCTTCTATGTACTTTTATCCTTAATTTAAATTCATCCATAAAATACACCATTTAATTTCTTGCATCGAAGCTTTATAAAATGCAATTAATAATAACATAACACTTAGCAATATATATGATAAAAACAATAAATAAATAAAAATATATGCTTTTTTATAATAACAAATTTGAATATTTAAATTATAATCCATAAAAAAACCAACACAGCTATATATAATTATTTCTTTTCGTAAAAAGAATAGCTTCAAAAATTATATACAAATACCTAATTCTAGTATTGCATTATTTTATCAAAAAATTTCTCTTCCGACGGTTCTTGTAAGTTGTAACCTTTAACTTATTAGATATTTACAGCTGATAACACCAATCACATTCTGCCAGCACAGCAACCACGTCATAGAAGGACCCTACAAAAAATCCAATTCAAACTTCATAATCTCTGTTAATGATGGACCCCACTCAGCAGGACATTAAAATTCCCCATACTCTGCTACATGTCGTTTCTAAATCCAGCTGTACTACACCTCTTGATAGGCTGGCAGCCTGACAGTATGTCCCACAACTCATACGTGGTTTGTTCTCATTGGTCAGAAACTCTTCCTCTCCTTCGCGACCTTCCCAGCTTGCTTGCCAGGTCAGCAAGCACCAGCCACGTGGCATCCCCTTCCTCTATTTGATTGTTAAATAATAGAGCCCGCTTCACAGCAGGGTCCCGGAGGTTTTTCTGAATGGTCGACAAATTAGTAGCCGCCACGTGTTCAAGAACCTTTCCCAACTTCCCCACATCTTTCTCCGCCACTGTGAGAGAAATTGCCGGCCAATGCACGGCGGAGGAGAAAGGCAACCGGATACCATCCGCAATAATTACCGGCACGCAACCCAATGCGACCGCTTCAACGAGCCTAGGACTCCATGGGGCCCACCCCAATGGACACAAGCAAAACACGGAACGTACTATCTCTGACTGGTAACCGGCGAACCTGTGCCGGTGTAAGTAAAACCGCCGGTCGCCGTTGAATTTTCTCCATATCTCAGTCCTCACCTTCCTGTTCAAAAATGCCAAAAGAAAAAAAAAAAAAGAAAGAAGAAAAGAAATCAATCAACAATCACTCAAAGACAAATCATAACATAAAAGTGACTGATTATAAGAGGTGTTTGATTTAGATTACTTGCTGTAATACCGTCCGCTAACGTTCTTGGGGTGAACTTCCATCTTCCCTCTGAAGAACACCCAAATATCACGACGGCCGCCGATCAAGGGAACCTTTCTAAGAGTTGACCGTACACTTTCCGGAGAAATATAAGGTGGTATGACTATATTCTCGACGTCTTGACACGGGTGGTCATATTTGACCCCAAAAGTCTGTAAAATTATCGACTGCTTCAAAAAATCTGGTACCCCATCCTCCATAGCTCTATCCTCCTTCAAAAACAAATCAAGAAGCAGAAATCTTTCAAGGAAATATTAAGTCTTTAAATCGAATTAATTAAACCCAAATAAAAGAGAAATCTTTGAACAAAGATAAAATTTTTAGACCTTATTAACGAAACCCAAATCAAATTGTAGAAATCTTTGCACAATAATGAAACCCAAATCAAAAAAGGAGAAATCTTTGAACAAAGATTAAATTTTTAGAACTCATAAATGAATCCCAAATCAAAAAGGAGAAAATTTTGAAGAAAAATATGATGTTTCTAGACCATACCAATGTATGGAAGCAAGCTCCAAAATCGTGAGAAGCAACAAAGACATGATCAGCTCCGTCAGAGCGGTTCCAAAATGGGTAAGTGGTGGAAATGAGCTGAACCGCAGAGGATAAAAGAGACCTCGCATGGCCAATTGCAGGGAACCCATTAACGGTGCTAAAATTGCAGGACACATAAACAGGTACAAAGAAGAAATCAGCTTCATATGGATCAAATGTCCGTACATCTTCACTGTTTGATAATGCTCTGTGAATAGCTACTTCTGATGCAAACAAATGGTTGCTACATCTAGAATTTGATAGCCAATCTGTGTTGTACTTTGATGGCAATTCATACACGTATATCTTCAAATCCTTTAACAAAACTAAAGAAAAAAGAGTAAAAGAACATGTTAGAAAAGAGAAGATGATCAACAATTAATGGAGCTAATTGAAAAACTAAGTGTCAGTACCTTGATTTTGATTGGGTTGGTGAAGGAAAGTGGAGTTAGTGGATTCAAAAAGGGAACGATGTTGAGTTTTAGAAATGGGAATAGGCTTATAGCTGATAAAATAAGAGGTGAGAAAATAAAGAGAAAGAGAAATCCAAAGAACCCATTTGTAATATCTATAGAAAAGATTGTTGTTATTGTCTTGAAATGGCAGTGTTCTTCCATTTCTATGCACAAGTTTCATTTTCAGATAGAATCCTCTGTTGCAAGTGTTGGGGGGTCTCTTGAAGTCCCATTTAAGAGAAGAATTTTGAACCATGAAATTGAAAAAGATTGATTCTTTTAGTTGCAGGTGAGATGGGTTTTTCGTTTTCTGGTCAGGAGATTGAAGTGGGGATGAAGGTATAGTGATTGAAGAATTGTAATTGTGGGTTTGTTGGTGTTTCGTTTTTGCACCTAATAGAAAAATTAAAATAAAGTAAATAAAAAAAGGATATTCAAAGTTATTGTAATCTTGTTTGTTGCTTTGTTGTTGAATTATTAAATGGGTTTTTTTAATTCAGTTTTGGTTCATTCAAAGAATAAATAAAAGAAATAATAACAAAAGAAAGAACTGTACTTTGAGAGAGAGAGAGAGAGAGATGTTGCAGAAGGTAACATGCTGATGGAGCAGATGAAAACCCGGCCAGTGTCTCGGTTTCTATGCTGGTCACGGATTTAGAATTAAACTGACTAATATGTCCTTAACAAAATTTCATTTTATTTTTTTTATAATGCATCCTAATACAAAATTTATTTATTTAATTAATTTGAATTTGTGGGTAGCATCTCCATAAATAAGAACAAAATATTAGTGTGCTATAGAGTAATAGAGACGTCTCAACTGTAAATATCAATTTTAATAAATTAGAATATCTTTATTTCGAGTAAATCATACATTGAATTCATATCTAATTTTACTTAATTTTAACAAAAAAAAAAACTTTATTTATTATAATTTTAAATAAAAAACAAGTTAAATTTTATTTTAGTTAAATTATTTACAGTGCAATTGATTTTTAATTTGTTAAAAATTCAAGTAACTTGGTCCTTGATTTAAACTAATTCAATTTAAAATTTAAATTGAATTTAATTAAAAGAAAGTGCTGTCAGTCATGCATTAGATTTTGTGTACTTTCTGGTAAAAACAAAACTGAAAATGGCAAAGGTCTATTGGTTGCCTCGGATTAGTAACTAAGCTTGTAATGAAATTATGCTTTTAATTAATGTGACAATGTCTGTTAGACTGTCTTAATGAAGAAGCTAACACTTAGCAGTGAAGGATGGATTTTTTGTGGGTACAAATGAATTGTGACCGTCGATCTTTTCAATCAAAGGTAGCGATTTAAGCTCAACAATTTAAGCAGTAGTAATCCGGTGCGATACTTAAATGTTGTAATTATCACAGCTGTACTTTTTTGGCTGGAAAGAGCCTAGTTGCTAATTTCCCTTAAAGATCAATCTATAATAAAATTTGTCTAAGCCAAAATGTCAGTACTTTATATAAAAAAAATTTAAAAAAAAATCTCCCTTTTTTATTATTATTATTAACATTACATTAATGAATTATCTATAATTTAAATAATTAAAAAATAATTATTTTTCTAATTAATTAAGTTTTTAATTTTCATTTATGTCTCTAACCATATAATTTGTTAAGTATCACATACCAACTAATTATAAAAATATAATACTTCTTATAAAAATTTGAGTAATTTTCACTTTACAGATTAATTTTTAAATTAAGTTTCGTCTAAACCCATTTTTTTCACATAATTATTCTACTAATATTTTAATTTTTTTTTTACATTTTTCTTAACTTTTTTTATTTTCATTTCAATTTTTTTATCATGTTTGCTTTATGAATTGAGATATTACCATAAATGAAAATTAATGCTGATCTTGAAGAAGAAGAAACTTCAATTCAATGGATGTTTAATACTATATATATGGTTGTTTAAAATAAGAAAGACTATTTTTTTTTATCTTTTTAAACTACTTTTTTTGTATAATATTAGAAAAATAAATGATTATAATAATATTTGTAAAAAGCAAAACAGTGACCATTTACATGATATGTAAAAAGCAATGATATCCTAATCCCACATCGGCTATGGATGAGATGGAATAGGCCCTTATAAAGGTCAAGGACACCTTCCCTCTGTGTAGCCCTTTTGGGGCAAAGCCCCAGAAACAAAACCGTGAGGGCTCCGGCCCACAGCGGACAATATACACAGTGCCCGGCGTACCTCCCGATAAAAGTCAGAAATGGCTTTATCATTTGGTGCTTTCGTTGAGAGATGACAAACTCGAGATCCAACGAGAATTCAACCCCCATGGATGTTGATCAGGAGACTAACACCCGTGCCAGGCCAGGGACCTCGCGACGAAGGGAGGAACTCACCGGGTCCCCAACAAGGACCAATTCCCTTCTTGAAATCGATGATGCCATTCTAAGGCAATCTGAAGACACCCCCATCACCGTGAGGAACTTGCGCTCTCTTATGGATGATTTTGTAAAGAGCATCGCCCAGACTATAAAAAAGGACAAGATGCTCGCCACCTCCGAAAGAGCTCAAGAGCGACCCCTCTTGAGCGAAGACTTCAGAGAGAGGAGGAACCGGGGGATAATCATCAATGAGTCGCGAGCTCAAGATCATTCAAGGTCCACGGCTGGAACCTCGGGAAGGCACAGTAAGGGTAAGCAAAAAGTGTCCGCCAGCAGATGCTCTCCTTACAGCAATAGGTCAGTCACTCCCCCCATAGGAGATGACTTATCACATGCTTACCTCCCAAATCACAGTCGCGCGAGAGGACGCAAAGGTGACTCCACCGCCACGACCTTGAGCAAGGGAGACCTGCGGCTCAAACAGAAGCTCCAGCGGCTTGGTTTCCTCGCTCCAAAGAAAGGCGCCTTTGAAGGGAACACATGCGGGAACACCGCTTCTCCCTTTTGTAGAGAGATCACTGACTCGGAGCTGCCTCCCAGGTGGAGGAACATCGTGATGGACAAATACACAGGTAAAACCGATCCCGATACTCACTTGTCTGAATATTTGACCAAGGTGCAGGTTTACACCTACGATGAGCGGATCGCCTGTCGAGTTTTCCCCACCACTTTGGGAGGAGACGCCCTCAATTGGTTCCACGAACTGCCACTGGAATCTATCACTTCCTTCAGGCAGCTTAGGGAGCTGTTCACCACGCGCTTCGTTGTGCAGACGAGAGCCCCAAAGTCGGTGAGTGACTTGTGTAATCTCTATCAGAGAGCCGATGAAAGTCTCAGAGACTACGTCGACAGATTCCAAGCCACCATGTCCGAGGTAAGGAATGTAAGCGTGGAAATGGCGATAACAGCCTTAGCCGGGGGCATCACCGATCGCCCCTTGTTTGAATCACTCGCCACGAAACCCCCAGTCAGTTTTGCCGGTCTCATAGAGAGAGTCAGGCAGTACATTCAGTTGGATGGCGCCCTAAGGGCGAGCAGGGGAAGAAAAACAAACGTCATGAACAGATTGCAATACCCAGATGGATGCTCGTTCGGCAGGGCACCATTATCCGAGCGGCTAGTATGGAGCTCGGACAGATCAGAGACTTCAAAACATCAGGGCAAACAAAAGGAATTTGGACGATCCGAACGTCTAGGCGACCGATCGCCCCGAGCCTTCACTCCACTCAGTGCCAGCCCAGCAAAGGTGCTGATGTGGATTAAAAAGAAGCACCGAAAAGTGCACTGGCCCAAGAAATTGTCCGATCGGCACAGGTCAGAGAGGGACCAAAGCAGTTATTGCGAATTCCACCGAGACGTCGGCCACACGACCGACGAGTGCTATTCACTGCAAAAGGAAATAGAGCGGCTTATACAGAGGGGGTCCCTCAAAAACTTTGTAGGATCGGCTAGAGGGGAAAGTCCCTGTAGACGGCCAGACGCCGATAAAGATGACTCCGGCACGGATGACGACGAACAAAGAAATCCAAGGGCTGCAGGACCAAGCAGGCCGTACGTCGGAGAGATAGATTAGGATAATAATGGGTCAGAGGGCAACGCCCCGATACGACCCTATAAGCGCAGCATACAAGTAAAGCTTTACAGGAGAAGCGCCAAACTGCCGAGCGGACTTCGTTCCCACAAACTGTCATAATAATGTATTAGAACCTGGCAATTGCCCGATTAATAAAGAGGTTCTTTCTTTGAAGCATCATATGAAACTTATGCACTAATCTAAAGTGTTTGCTTTACGGAGGATCTCACCTCCCTAGCTCGAATATGCAATTTTTATGCAGCTTTACGAGTATCGGTTAACTTATACACTAATCTAAAGTGTTTGCTTTACGGATGATCTCACCTCCCTAACTCGAGTATGCAATTTTTATGCAGCTTTACGAGTATCAATTAGCTCGATCATGCAACCCTATGCAACTTTTATGCAATTCTTATGCAACTCTACGAGTATCACCTAGCTCAGTTGGGCAATTATTATGCAGCTTTATGAGCATCGCTTAGCCTAATTGTGCAAATTTTATGCGATCTGAAAAGCCAGATTGACCCGATCGGTCACCAAGCTTTGACGTTATTCGAATTCAGGAAGTACTTGTGAAATATAATGCAAATATTACGCTATTTTACGAGTTTTAATTAGCTCGATCATATTGCAAAATTTTAGTACAAACTTATGTATACATTGATTTGCAGAAATATGCAATTTTATTAATACAAAATGCCTCCACTATACAATTTGTAAATAATTGTTACAAGGATAGAAAACAAAGGAAAAAGCAAAGCTGATCTAAGTTCCTAAGCTAACTATCTATATTTACAATTTCTACATCGCCAGGAGGATCAGCGATTTGCTCAGTTACAACCTCCATTCCGCCAGAAGGATCAGCGACCTGCCCGGCGTTCGGATCGACAGTGGCTCGGGAAGGGTCGGCAGCAGACAGTGCAGATTCTGTCCCCCCTTCAGACACAGGCCCCGTGGAAGAAGGCGCTGCTCGCTCGGCTTCAGGCGCGGGGGGAGCCTCCATCTCAGCTTCAGGGGCCGAAGGCGTTGCTGGCTCCACTTCGAAGGGAGCCTCTTGGATAATCCCCAGTAGTGAAGGACCTTCTCCAGAAGTTCTCTCAGTTGCTTCACCCTCAGGAGCGTTCTCGTCTTCATCATCGTTTGGAGGAGCAGGCAGTGATGCCGAATCGTCCATCCAAGTCAGATCCACCCCGGGGAAGCGTCGCCCAGCTTCATGAACCAGCCGAGATAACAGCTCCACCTGAGTGTCTGCTAATTCATCAATCAGACGCTCCTTTTGAGTGGCCAGCTCCACTTCGAGAATCTTCGTAAAGGAAGCCTCCTTCTCCTCTTCCGATATCCTCAAGGACTCCACTTCTTTCCGAAGCTGCTCGCCCTCTGCCTTCAATTTGGCGCTCTCGGCAGTCAACTCTTTGCACTCGGCATCCAGTCGGGTTGTATCTGCCTCGAACCGCCTCAGCTGCGCACCCTCCGCAGATAGACGAGCAACTTCGCCCTTCAGCCTATCAACCTCGCTCTGCCGAGCCCTCAAATCTTGAGCACTCTGGTGGGCCTCCTTCCTTAAGGCCACTGTCTCCGACTGTGAGGCCGCGTACCGCTCCTCCAACTTGGCCACCTCAGCTCGAAGGTCGGAAGCTTCTTTCTTGGCGAGTTCACAACGTGTGTTTGCCTCCGCCTTGGCCACGACGCCCGACTCGGCCCTCCCTCTCCACAGCCCGGCCATCATGTGCAGCCGCTGCGCCCTCCTGGATGCCTACACAAAATCAAGAATAAATGGATCAAATACAGAGGTGTAAACGAGCACCAGAAACAAAACAACAAATACTTACGTCTATTAACTGCTGACTGATAGCCTGGCTTTCTCTGCTGAGCTGGCTAGCGTCGCCGGCGTCCCGATGATCTTCATCCCGGAGAAGACCACGGCAAATGAAGTTAGCCACTTGGCCCACTGACCATTCATCGCCAAAATTTTCTCTAAGAATGTCCTTCATAGGAACAATCCTCCGATCGAATGAGCGCCTTGGAGACTCGCCATGTTGCACAGCTTTGCCTCTTGCGGCAATCCGAGCGTCCGATTCGGCTATCAGCTCAGCAGCCCTCCTCTTGGCCGCTTCCTCGGCCTTCTTCTGGGTAGCCTCCTCAGCCCTCTTCTTAGTCGCCTCTTCTGCCTCTCGGAGGGTGATTCCGATCGGCCTATCATCTTCGTCTGACTCATCTCGAAGAGTGTGGCGTCGGCGGCGCACCGGTCGAGGAGAGATCTCAGTCTGAGGCACATTCATTGACCCAGCAGCGGTGGAGGTAGGCACAGTAGTGGCAGCAGGGGGTGCCGACGAAATCGGAACGGCCATGATGGCCGGAGTCGTTGTAGAGGTACCGATCGGCCCCTTGGAAGCTCGAAGCTCGGAAGCAAGGACCAATTTCCTCCTTTTCCTTTGCTCCTGGGCCTTCTTCTCCGCCTCGAGTTTTTGCCTGATCCGATCGCCAAGCTGTTTCGACGCTCCATCACCACCAGCCATCTCAGCTGCAACCGGGCAACAAACAAGATAAGTTTTCATACAGAAATCTCTGTCACAAAGCATAAATAAAATGCAATGCATGATAGTGCATAATAATAATATTTTCTTCTGCATCCTCAGCGGCTTCAGAGCTGGAAGACCCGAACAGTGTAGTCAAAAGAAAGCTGGACTGATAGGGCTCTCCATGCCTACTTACAGCGTCCATTAGCTTCTTTATATCGCCCTCATACATGGGCTGACCCGCTGCAAGGTCCTTCAAAATCTTGGCCCTGTTTGTTCGGGTAAGGCGCACGCCAAATCCACCCTTCATCCCGACCAAGAAGTATCTCTCCTTGTACCCTTTCATAGAGGTCGGGATAACCATCAATTTCTTCTTCGGTCGACTGGTGAAAAAGTACTATGTCCCATCGCTTCGAGCTGATATGTAGAAGAAGTGCGTGAAAAGCTCAAGGGTCGGAGGGACCACCTCTATTTGGCACAAGATTTTGAAGCAGGCCACTGACCTCCACCCGTTCGGATGCAGCTGGTTGGGGGCGATCCCATACCCTCTCAAGATAGCCATTTCAAAGGCACCGAATGGGAGCCTCAGGCCAGCATCCAGGCTCCAAAGATGGCAAATAAACCACTCATTGTTATTTCGGCCAAAAGGCCCTTCGGTCACCGCCATTGATTCTGGGCAGGCCACTACCGACACCTCGTCAGGAAGGCCATATCTGGAGGGGATCTCAGCCACTTCCCCAGCGGTCAATCGAGAGTGGGACTCAACGGCTGGTCTGTTTTGATAATCATCCAAAAAGCTGCTATCTAGCCTATCACCACTACTAGAGGCCATTTTCGACAGGCAAGAAGGGTAGACGGATGCAAATCTCTTGTTTTTAAATCGAGTGGATGCACGAAAGCAGAAAGAAAACAAAAAGGAAAGAGGAAAAATTACTTACTTGATAGAAAGAACTCAAGGAATTTGAAGAAACAAAAAGATGTTTGCAGAAATCTGAGATTCGAAACGGAATTTTGGCAGAGCTTCGCTAGGGATTTCGAAAATGAAGAGGAAATACTTTGCAAAGTTCCCTATTTATAAGCCAAAAGCTTCTGGAACACGCCAAACAACGCGCCATTCAGGAAGCGCCACGTGTCAAAGGACATTATGTCTCTGCGAAGAACGAAGCGTCACCCTCGGTACGCTCACAACATTAAAGGAAAACAGTTTTCTCAGCAGGCGCGTCGCTTCAGAAAAAGCGCCTCCCAAATTCAAAAAGCGCGCCAGTACGCGTCTTCGCATCGGGAATCTATGTAACTAATTCCATCCGAACGGACCGACAAAGGCAAATCCATGCCCGATCGGACCTGTTGAGGGGGGACAAGTGATAAACCAGCAAATATCATTTGCTCTAAGGCCCATCCTGTCGGCCCACTCAAACTGGCAAGGCCCAAAGCCCATCAGCTAAAGGTATCAGACGCGAGCTCCCAGGCAGTGCCCATGCCTACCACCTGCTCCCTATCATGTCGCCGAATACCTACTCTGACAGCCAGTAATCACTCCCCAGGCACTCAAGTGCCCCTCGACTATCTCATATAAATAGTCCAGCCAACGATGGCATCAGGTATCGATTACCAACTTTATCTTTCTAAAGCACACTCTCTCTCTCTAAGCTACTAACTTAAGCTTTGGAGTGCTCACGCCTGGTCCGACCGGGCTCTTCTTATTGCAGGGTTATCTCATCCGATCGGATCGCCCTCTCTCCTACAGATAAAGACATTTTTGGATTTATCAATATGTAAGAATCATTTTTTGGTCTGATATTAAAATAATTATTGAACTGTTCCTATGTTTCTCTTTCAACCTTGATTCTAACTCTTAAAACACACATTAAAAAATAATTAAAATATATCAATCTTCTTAAAATAAATATTTACAAATGACTAAATTACCTTTTTATTAATTGATATATACAAATTGATAAAAAAAATATAACATAATTTGAATACCTAAATATATATATATTTTTTTGCCAATTATAATTTAAAACTGTAAATTACTGCAAGTTGGTCTGGTAGATTCCATTTCCTTGTCACACATATAAAATAATAACAAACTAAAAGTCAAAAAAATGGAACTAGTTCTCTAATTCTAAGGGCATGGCTATGGCAGGCAAAGAATGAATTGTTTGACTTCGCATGGTTTAAAGGCTAAATTATTATTTATAGAATATGTACCCTCACTATTTCCTTTATTAGGATATAATATAATTATTTTTCTTTTATTTGTAAAAGTAATTAAGACTTATTTTCTTTCAAGAGATTCTGATAAACTATGTCATTATAAATTCATAATGCTATTTGATTTTCCCTGCCTTTCTTCTTCTTACAATTATTCTATTTTAAGAAGTGGTGGTCACATTTTGCTTCAGGAGGGGAGAAAAAGAGTAGGGAAATTAAATTATATGAATCTGACCAAGTCTTTGATTAGCTACACTCGTACACGCCAAGGTGTTTGATTAATGTTTTTAGTGGACTTCAAAATTAGCCCAAAAATTAATTTTTATTCTAAAATTATTTTAAATGGTACAATTTTGAGTTTATATTATATAATAATTAATCACATAATATCGCTTATTTTCTATTTTAAAATATAAAATATATCAAATTTCGATAAGTTTAAAGTGAACATTGATAAATTACATATTTTAGCAGTACGTGATGCCCTCCTGTGTTGCCAGGCAAATCCATCTCAAGTCTTCTAAATTGAAATAGATTCTTTACAACTGGTGCAATCCATTCAACGGCAAAGTCCTCCATCTAGTATTTTCCGTTCTTTGTTATGGGATATTTTATTTTTATTACCTTTAATTTCTGCTTCAATTTCTTTAGTGAAACGCGAAGCTAATTCTGCTCACCGTTTAGCTCGTAAATTTCTTTATGGTGACTTTGCTCTAAATATTGCAATTCAAATTAACTTTATCCGTTGAAATCGATCCTTGATTCTCTCAATACCATTTTGTTTCCAAAAAGAAAAAAGAGTAAAACATAGTATGACATCATTATGCAGCAAGAGTTGCTGAGGTGAAGGCAGAGGTGATATAATTTTGTTTGTGCATGAATTTTCAAAGATTAAAAGAAAATGATGTTGTTGGTGAAGTAGTCAGTTTGATTTTGACATAAGCACTTTATCAAACACATGAGTTGCTTGTTTTAGTAGCTAAGTTATATCCACATCCACCATTTTTTAATGCTTTTCTCATACGTTATCCTCTTCTTTCTTTTGTGATTACTGATTAGTGCCAAATGCAACTTGAGTGATCCATACGGAGATTTCATTAAATATATATATATATATATCTTTATAATGGTTAAATGGACCCTTTTTCTCAATTATTATCATGCATCTCGTGTTAATAGTATAGTTAGATACAATATATAAATTTCTTTCAAACTATATTATCATTTAACATATCACTCTTCTAAACTAATTGAGTTTCGTATTATCCATAAATTTATTAGAAGTATAAATAATATTTTTTTTACTATTAAAAACTATCTAAAATATTTTCTGATCTTGTTAAAAATATTTATCTATCACTGTTTATGTGACACATGTACGTATATGTGTAAGGAGGTATTTTTCACAATTTTTTAACATGTTTAGAGAATAACTATTAGTTTAAATAGGTAATTTATGAAATTTGGATTTACTAATAATAAATAGCATATATATAGTTTAGTTAAGTACCTTGCATAAAGAAAATAATATTAAGAAAATACACAGTTACAAGTTATAACAGAACAACTGTTATATTCAATGTGAAGAGGGGGACCCAATAATTTTGTATTGTTCCATTGGTAGATTAAGTTTAGGTGAAGGAAACTCTATAAATGAATGGCCTCTTTTTTTCTCTTTATTTGAAACCAACTAAAATTCATATTTAAAAAAAGAAATTATTTAATTTGTGGGATTGGTTGAGGAAAATCGAAAAAAAAAAATAACGGATAACAATTAAAATTAAAGATTTATGTTTTGAATGCTTTGTATCTTAAAGAAAGCTGATGTGAAGTTGTGGAGTTCATCTAAAGATTATTATAGTGCTTTTACCACCAGTCAATTAATTTGTTTTATGCGGAAAAAAAAATGACATAAAAATCCAAATTCTTGGATTTATAACGGATCATTAGAGGCGCAAATTGGATGAATTGAACGGATTTATATTGAATTATAAATGCACGAATCATAAACGAGTTAAAAAATATGAATCATAAATAAATTAATATTTAAATGGGTTTTGAATCGATAAATAAGTTTACTATATATTGACTCAAATAAATCGCTAGATGAGTTGCAATTTATTTGATAAATTTTTTTAATAAAAAAAATTTTAGATATAATAATAAAATACTAAAAAAAAATACAATAAAAAAATTGATCTAAATGGATTGAGTGATAGCCTAAACAGGTAAATATGATATAATAAATATGAGAAAAATAATTGACTCCGGTCCACTGAATCATATTTATAATTACTTACCCGCAATTTAATGGTAATCTTAGAAAAAAAATAATAAATAAATAAGTCATAGCATCATACACAAAATGAGACTGGAATTATTAAGTTTATTTTAATGATCAATTGAATTCATTTATAATTGGATTAAGTCAATTTCACCATTAAAAAATTAAAATTAGGTCAAATAAATCCTTAAAATTTAAATTTGAGCAAAATAGATTCTAATTGAGAAAAGTATTTTACCTATTTTCACCATATATCACTATGTTTTAATTTCTTTCTCCTAAATGTTGATTTAAATTTGCCAAGATCCAACCATTCACTAATCTGTTGAATTAAATAGTAAAATCATAGTTGACATTTTGACCATTACATGATGATGGAATCATTTGCTTCCAAAAGGTCCTACCATCAATTATCCTGAGTTGGTGAAGAATCAATTCATAATAATTTTTATTGATGATGGGTGTAATTATGAGGCTTAATTTCCTTCAAGGCTTCCATTTCATTATCCTTATCATAGTGGTTTTCTTGGATGCAATTATTCCATTTACCCTCTTTGGTTGGCTTTAACTATACAATATTTGATTTTCTTTTTCTTTTTCTTTTTCAAATCTTATTAAAATATTCTTTAAATTGTGTGTGACTAGTTATGGAAAGATTGACAAAAGTATACAAAGTGGAAGAACAATGAAATTGAAGTAAGTAATTGATTTGGAAAAATTTCAAGCCTATATTAGATTTATTTGCGAATTAATCGAGTAAATAATGGCATTGATTTGTTGATCAGGATTGTGTATTCTCGAGTTCGAAATTCAATTTAACCCTTTGTGTATATATATTGGCTATGTGAAAGGAAAAATTTTAAATACAAATTATATAAAAATTAAAAAGTTCGACTTACTGCAATTAAAGTTGCCGGTAAAAATTGAAAAAAATATTTAAAAGAAAAAGCAAAGAGGATAAAATATAAGAAAAAATGGACAAGATCAAAATGTACTAAGTGAATTATGAAAGTATCCATGTGGAAATTTATGGTAAGAGAATGATTTTTTTTGGCTTGAAATTTCAATCATTTAGGGCTCAATTGGGACACATTTTGATTTTTGGGACCATAGTGAAATAAAAAGGGAAAACAGGGATGTCCAATTTGCTACTTTAATTTATTTGGATTATATTCCTTTGTCACATATGATATGAATGTCTTTATTTTAAAAAAATAGTTAGCCAATTATCTATCCTTGTTTTGCTACGATGTTATGGTTGCATTGAGAAAATGGTGTACTACTATTTAAGGTCCCCTTCGAAACAACCCTGAATTTGAAAAGGACTTTGACGTTTTTAGGGCATTGTCCCTTAGGGCTATGCATCGGTCGGATTCGGGTCAATCCGACCAGAACCCGACCAACCCAAAACTCGAAGAATAACCCCCCATTCTCCCCGAACCGACCCTTATTAGAAGTAGGGGCCCGAACCGACCAATATGACTATTTTCAGGCTCTGACCCGATATACCTGAATCACCGAATTAAATGTATAAAAAAATAAAAATTAAATAAAATATAATTAAAATTAATTAACGTTCATATAATTTAAAACCCTATTAAACTATAAACATATAATTTAAAACCCTATTAAACTATAAAAACATTCATGTAAATTACAATAAACTGAAAATTTAAAAATTATTAAAACTTATATGACATAATACTTAATAACAACAATAAATTTCAAATTACATAGAAGCTTCTTCTTCTTTCAATAATAAACACTTTCAATTGGAAAAATAAGACTTGATAAAGCTGTTTAGGTGGAGTTCCTGAAGAGATCATAAACTGGGAATAAAGTAAAACAAAAGACTCAATCTTTAGCACACCAAAGACTTGAAAACTACGACCACCAATTTTCAACGGAGAGTTGAGAAAATGAGAAACTAAGAAAACACATGAAGGGCGTCATGTCATAGCCGTATAACCATGAAAGCTGGTTCACAGAACATTTGCCAAAGAGCTAATAATATCGTAAATTGTAAATTTAAAGAATAATCTTGAACATAGAGCTCCGTAATCCAACTTTCAATTGAAATTACCATTTCTACTGCCCAGTTCAGTAGCCAAGTAGAAAGAAATGACTAGTATTTGTGAGATCCGATGAGCTAACAAGGAAGTGAAAAAATAAAATATGGAACACAGTAACACTAAATGGGTGAAATCGGTGACAAGCAAGCCAATAATTCGCAAAACAATAGTTAGCAAAACAATAGTAACACAAAGCATTAACTACAATAAGAGGAGAGGAAAAATAAAAATCATACAAAGAAATCGCAGCCCAACAAAATAACGTTACAAAAAGTAGACGAAAAACAATGAGGCAAGCGATAGGCGATGGAGAGGCACGACGGCGACAATAGGCGGCAGCGGCTCTAAGGCATAAGCTATTTGAGAGTTGGGGATTTTGAGAGAAATCGGGAAAGGGAGAGAGAAGAAACTGAAGGAATTAGGAATTTTTGGTTTTTATATTGATTTCATTCGGTCGGGTCGGGTTTATAGTGGGTTTGCCCCGACCCGACCCCCAACTACTTATATTCCTTACACCGACCCGATCCGTACTTGCCGAACAATCCTATGCGAATTGCTTATTCGGGTCGGGTTTATCGGGTTCTTCGGGTCGGGTTGGGTGTTGCACACCCCTATTGTCCCTACATTGTTGAAGTTTGAGCTGTCTAGACACATGTTGCCCTAATTTAATTGCTTTAATACAAGTTGAATAAAATAAATTTCAATTTAGTTCAATTTTAAAATTCTAAACCTCTACAACATACGACACGTGCATGCTCTTCAAATAATTCTAATTTTTTTGACTTTTTGGTATTATTTTGTTATCATTCCGACTTCAACATTTAGGATTTCAACTTGATGCGTGTGTGCTGATTTTTTCAATATTATGGAGGTGAAAATAAGAATTTGAAGAAACTTTTAATTGTTTTGATAAGAAAGTGAGAAAGGCCCTTCTGTCAAAGGGGACAATGATTAACAAATTGCCCTCTCTCCATGTGCGTTTGAGAGGGAACAAACTGGATTTCCAAATCATTGCCACCTTTTGGAACATTAATCTATCTATGTATTCAATTAATTAATTACATCTTCTTAACTATTATTTTATCATTTCTCAATAAATATATTATTTTATTTTTCCGGTCTATTATTCAATGGCCCAATTCGAAAAAAAAAAAAATCCATAATTTGAACCATAGGTAAAGATGCAGACACCATGGTATGGGAAGACGATTTGGAGAATGTGAATTATTTTAAAATAATTTTATTTTGTGCAGTTGTGCTTGTAAAGTAGTAACAATTAATCTTTTAATTTTCCTCTGATTTTCTTTTATTCGCTTATAAAAATGACTAATTTAGATTCAAACATTATCGTACACTAATTGAAAGTGAATCTCTTAATAGCGTGCTCTTTATGCATAAAATAAGAATTAAATCTGAAATCTCGCTTAATCTGAAATTTATCGCTCATGCGCGCAACTCAATAAGTCCAATAATGTATGTATTAAAGCTGAAGCTATTGGCAGGACGGGCTCTAACTTGTGGGAGGCCATAGGCGAAACAACAAATGACATCTTTATTAAGTAATAATCAAAAAATAAAAATCTATTATGTGAAAAATTACACATTTAAAAGGAATTATAACCAATAAAATAAATAAGGACATAAGAATAAAGCAACAGTTATTTAATACACAAAGAATGTACAAATTCAGGAACCACATAATGTATTTTTCCTACAATATCTTTAAAATTAAAACTAGAAAGGGAAAAAAAATGTAAATGGGAACCGATTAATTAATTTTTTTCTTCCTTAAAGCCCAATAAGTAGGCCCAGCCCAGCACAAGGCTGCTATCAGGAACCTATAATGGGCTTGGACTGTGCTTTTTTATGGACAAAAGTCAAAAACTTTGTATATGATGCTGGATGGATAGGTTCATAATTATTATTATTATTATTATTTTTAATTAAGGCTTCACTTTAAACAAATGAATCTAAATTTTGAAATTAATTTATGAAATTTATTTATAAATTAATTTTTATTTATAAAATAAAATTATTAAAATATAGAATTGAAAATGAATTATTTACTTTTATGCTTTGAATAAATGAATAAAATAATTCATTTCTATTTTATTTTCTAAAATATGCTAAATGCCAATTTTGATGCCTTCTTTCAATTACTCACAATAAAAAAAATTTAACAACCATTAATAATTATTTTAAAATTTTCGACAAATGCTGAATCAATGACAATATAATTAAAAAAAAAAAAGTCACACACACATACACATATATTTATATTCAATATTCATTAATTTTTAATAACGACATCTACGAGAGAAAAACGATATCATTATTCCATCTATTCTTTAAAATTGATAATTCGATTTTTTAATTGAATATGATGGCTATAGCCTACAAACAACATTAATGATTAATATGTCTTTAAAAATATACTATTAAAATTTAAACAGAGTAATTAACTACATTTTAGAAAGATTGATATGACTATTTTTTCTGTCATAATTTAGAAAAAAATAGAAAAAAATGAAAAAAAAAGCCGACAACCAATGAAATTGGTTGGTGAAGATCCAGTGGAGGCGAGTCAAAATCCAGTGATGATGGTTGAGAAGAACAGTAGTAGGAGAAGGAGAAAAACAGTGGTAGGGGAGAAAGAATAACAGATTACGTCAGTTATATAAGAGTAATTTATTTTTAACAAATGATCAAAAGAGTATTATAGTATTTTTAAATTGAGCTATTAAAAATATAAAATTTATTTGCAAATTTCTTTTATTTTGGTGGAATTTGATGAATTTGATGAAATTGAATTTTATGAATTCAATTCTTTTTTTTTTTATTTTTGCGTTTCAAGCATAAAAAATATGAATTATAAATAAATTTTATAAAATTTTATGAAATTTATTTGTTTCGAGCACTATCTAAGTCTACACGCAGAAAACAGAAGAAGAAAAAGAAATAAAAAGCTAATAATGAACTAATATTGCTATATATATTTATTGCATATTTATTAGAGATTGATTTATAATTCCAAAAATAAGAATACCTATTGCGTCATCCATTTTTCTTCATTCATGGTAATAAAATAAAATGAATTGTAAATGAAAATTGAATATATTTAGGTATGAAATTGATTTTAAATTTCCAAAGCAAATTAATTGTCTCAAAATAAGAATATTCAAACATTGTTCCTCCCCTATATCATTGTCTTAAACCTCTATTTTGTATATCGAGTTGTTGATAAAGTAAAAATACTGAATTGTTTGTTCCAGTGAGTTTTGAAAATAAGATTATAAAAAGAATTAGAATTATTTGAGGTTTTGCTAGGATTATATGCAAAGCTATTAATATTAATAACATCATTAAATTTGTTTTTGACTTTTTTTGTGTATATGCAAATCTTATGTCCGTCACATGCGTTGGCACCGAATCCGACGGTACCTTTTTATGCAAAAACTTCCAACATTAATTATCTGATGTTTGTCTCTTACTCCACGTGAATTACATGTTCCATTATTTTCCATATAGTGCTAAATCCATAAACTCCATTCATATGGCCCATACGTTTTTATATCTCATCCATCAACTCAATTCAATTTTTATTTTTTAATTTAATATCTTTTTATATAATGTAAATATAAAAATATATATATATATTTTTTATAATCTGTATATGTTTAACTTTTTTAATGATTTTTTAAAAAAAAAAATTAAAAACGATGGCATAAAATTTTATCAATTTATGATTTAATTCATTTACGTTATGATTCAATCCGATTATCACCCATAATTTTTTTATTCATTTATAATTTAATATCTTAAAACCCGAGTCAAATTGATACGACTTATTTGTGACTTATAGTGAAAATCAGGAGAAAAAGAAATCTTAACTTTAAATTGGAATCTACCATTTCCTAATACACCACGAGGCAAATAGTGATTCATGCATATGTCTATGTTTCAATTATAAAATAAATTAATAACCTATTACTATTAGTCTATTACCATATTAAAAATAATTTTTCAAATTAATTGCATTTTTTAATAGATCAACCTAATCCAATTTCGTCAATATTTTTTCTTAAGAACCTGCCATGATGAATTAAAAAAAATAGTTAAATTTTCAATTATTTAAATTACAGATAATTCCTATATCAATAATTTATTTATGTGTTAATAAAACGGTTTTTACTATCAATTTTATTTTTGTAAAAATAACTAATTTATCATAAAATTGATATAAAAATAAATACATGTAACTGACAAAGCAAATCCAATAAAAGTTTAAAATAGCTTTAAAAAAAAGATTAAAATAAAATGGCTACAAACTAAAATTAAATCCTTTTTAATGTTAAATAACGTTATTTATCATTATCCTACGTCAAAAAATTGTCAAATGGATAAAGCAAAAAAGCAAACTAAAATTACTCTTATCCACAATTAACAAAAATTAATTACAGATTAACATACAGTAATTTTACAAGGCAACTCTAAATCACACCCATTTTTGGCTTGATTGAGTATTTTATAAGATAAATGGTTTTTTCTTGACAAAATAGTTGTCCACTGTTTAGAACAAAAATGATCTCTAAATAGTGTTATGTAAGAATGGAAATTCAAGCAAAAACACTCAATTTAGCTCTCTATATATAGATCCTTTCTCGTCCCACAATGTACTCAGAAAATAAAATTAATATTTTCTCTGTTATCCATTTCTTTCTCCATTTCTATTCATTAATTAAGGGATATTGGGCATTGAATTTGATGCAGTGACATCAGAGTTTGATATCAGCCCCAATTTTCTAAATTAATTGCTTAATCTTTTATCCCTTTGTTGATGATTTGAAATTTTATCTGAGAAAAACCAGCCAAAGAAAAGGATTTTTTGCCCAAACTTCGATTCTTTAACAATACCCACATTTCATTTTTCATTGTTTCTGTGGTTTTTGATATTTTTCTTTTGAAAAACCAGCCAAAGGAGGGATTTTTAATGCAAAGTTTTTCCTTTGACATTACCCACATTTCATTCTTCATAGTTTGATATTTTTCTTTTGAAAAACAAGCCAAAGGAAGAATTTTTAATGCAAAGTTTGTTCCTTTAACCATACCCAGATTCCATGATTCATAATTCTATTACTTTTTAGCATCTTTTTTTTTAAAAAAAAAACAAAATTTGGGTTAAAGAAGAGAAAATGGGTGATGCATGGAGATTTGCCGTCCATGTGGTAACTGGGAGATGGTTTTCATTATTTGCTTCTTTCTTAATCATGGCTGGAGCAGGAGCAACCTATTTATTTGGAACTTACTCCAAAGAAATAAAAGCCTCACTTGGTTATGATCAAGAAACTCTCAATCTTATAGGCTTTTTCAAGGATCTTGGTGCCAATATTGGTGTAATTTCTGGATTAATAGCAGAAGTAACACCCACATGGTTTGTTCTTCTATTGGGTTCTGGTATGAATTTTGCTGGGTATTTCATGATTTGGCTTGCTGTTACTGGCAAAATTGCCAAACCTAAACTTTGGCAAATGTGTTTCTACATTTGGATGGGTGCAAACTCTCAAAACTTTGCCAATACAGGTTCCCTTGTGCCTTGTGTAGTCAATTTCCCAGAAAGTAGAGGTGTTATGCTGGGTTTGTTGAAGGGTTTTGTTGGGTTAAGTGGTGCTATTATGACCCAACTTTACTTGGCAATTTATGGTAACGATTCTAAGTCTCTTATCCTTCTCATTGCCTGGCTTCCTGCTGCTCTTTCTGTGGTTTTTGTTTACACAATTAGAGTAATGGATTCACAAAAAAGACAACCCAATGAGCTCAAAGTCTTGTTCCAATTCCTTTATGTTTCAATTGTGTTAGCTTTGTTCCTCATGGTCATAACAATACTTCAAAAGCAGATTAATTTCTCTCAAGGGGCTTATGCAGCTTGTGCAACCGTTGTTTGTGCTATGCTTTTTGTACCTCTACTAATTGCCATTAAAGAAGAATGGATTCAATGGAACCACAACCAAGAAGAAGCAATGAAGCCACCAACCCAAGTAGCTATAGACAATCCAATTGAAGTTGAGCAAAAATTTGAAGACACAAAAGAGAAAAAGCCTGAAAGATCTTGCTTTCTCACCATATTTGAGAAGCCAGAAAGAGGTGAGGATTACACTATCTTACAAGCACTTCTTAGCATTGACATGCTAACACTATTTGGTGCAACAATATGTGGGCTGGGTGCTAGTTTAACGGCAGTTGATAATTTAGGACAAATTGGTGAATCCTTGGGATATCCAACTAAAACAATCAAAACGTTTGTTTCATTAGTGAGTATATGGAATTATTTTGGAAGGGTATTTGCTGGTTTTGTTTCTGAAACCTTAGTAGTCAAATATAAGACACCTAGGCCATTGATGATGACATTTGTCTTAGTTCTTGCTTGCATAGGACACATTATCATTGCCTTTCCTTTCACTAATTCAGTGTATGTAGCCTCAGTGATTATGGGATTTTCATTTGGTGCACAATTGCCTTTGCTATTTGCCATAGTTTCTGAACTCTTTGGCCTTAAGTACTATTCAACATTGTTCAATTGTGCACAAATGGCTAGTCCTTTAGGGTCATATATCCTAAATGTTAAGGTCACTGGATTGTTATATGATGATGAGGCATTGAAGCAACTACAGAGTAAAGGGTTGGATAGATCATCAGTGAAGGAGTTGGTTTGTCTAGGAGTTACTTGTTATAGGAAACCATTTGCAATTTTAGCTTCTGTGACTTTGTTTGGTGCTTTAGTTTCACTGATTTTAGTGGTGAGGACAAGAAAGTTTTACAGTGGTGATATTTACAAGAAGTTTAGAGCCAATTAATACATAATTCAGAAGAAAGGACTTGTTGAAGAAATAATCAAGGGCATATATGCCACAATTGTAAAATTGTATTCCCATTACCGTAATTTGATTATTTTGTTCCAAATCAATTGTAGTCTTTGAATCCAAGTTTCATGTCCTTTTCTTCAATTTTTTTATAATAGAATATTTGTATTTGTTATATACTGGATAAATGTATTTTTACTTTAAATTATTCGAAACAGAGTAGTTTTGCCCATAAATTTTTATTTTTAATCGATTTTACGTTTAACCTATTCAAAATAAAATAATTTTGCTTTTATACAATGCACAATTAATCATAATGCTATTATTTTTCCGTTTAAGTATAAAATATATTCATATCAATAATTTTAGCCGGTAAAGAAGCCAAAATTATCTCTTTTGAAAAATATAAAAGCAAAATCTCTCAGTTTTAAATAGTTCAAGACAAAATAAAAATAAAAAAGTAAAAGAGCGAAATTGATCAAATACATTAAGTGCAACAAAAATGTTATTAATCCTTTATGGATTAAAACAATAATTTGACATGTTTGAAAAATACAAATTATTTTGCAAGCATAGCAATTTATAATTGATCTGATTTCTTAATAAATACTCCCTCCATTCTTTTTTAACTGTCACTTTTGCTATTTTCACTAGAATTAAGAAATATTAATTAGTTTTGAATTTAGAAAAAAATTGAGTGATTCAATACATATTGAGTAATTTAATGTAAAAAAATGAATGTAATTGGTCAATTCTTATTGAAAATAGAAATTAAATTGGAAAGAGAAAATTAAATTGCATTGGAAATTTAAAAGTAACAGATAAATAGAATTTGGATTTTACTCAAAAGTGACAGATAATAAAGAACGGAGGGAGTAATAGACTGATTTAAGTAAATATTATTTATTTTGGTTAAATTAATATTAGTGGTAGTAAATCAAGCAAAATGGAGAAGGATATTATAATAGCTTTTTCTAAATCTCTTATTGTGATAAACTAACTTAACTTCTATAACTAGGAAAATTGGAAAAAAGAAAAACCAAATTGACTACCTTGAAAATATTAAAAAACTGACTAACTAATTGTAAAATAAAATATAATTTATCTGTTACTGGAACACAATTCTTTAACAGATTTTGGATTCAATTCATCTATAATTTTACGAATTTGACCACAAGAATTGCTATCATTTCCAAATAAGAGAGAGAAAAAAAAAAGAAATGATACAAGATTAAAATTTTCACGTTTCTACTAGGTAACAAATTTAAATCTTTAATCATATACTCTTTTTATTTATAAAAAAATCGAGTTTCCTTTTAATTTATTTTTTATCTCTCTAATTGATGACTAATACTTGTTATTAATAATTGATGTGATCATTATAAATATTTGATAAAAATTTACTAGTTATTGCAATTTATACATTGAAATTACCCTGAAGGATAATACATATATAGTAACTACTTTGATGACAATAATATACAAAAATATATTATATTATATTATATTATAAAATCATTGATGTTAAAAATTGAGAAATTTAAATAAAGTCAGTTTAATTATAATTTTCTAGTCAATTTCTTTAAATCACCGGCCTAATATTTTTTTTTAAACCCAGCCGGTTTGGTACAAGTCAGAAACCGGTCGACTTTGTTCAAACCCTGCAAGCCCCAACTTGGCGCTTGAATCTCAAATTAATTGGGAACCAGTCGTCCAGAAAAAGAGCGAAAGAGTGTTTCTTTACAGTGGAGGGAGGGTAATAGACGGCGAGCATGGACGGTCCTCTTGATTTTGAATCCGAAGACCCACTTCTTAATACCCCTCTTATTAACCAGAAACGGTATTTCATGGACGGTCCTCTTTTTAAATTTCCTCTTTTGAAGTTTATTTAGCACTCATTTAGTGAATCATGGTCTTCTTTACTTTGATCCCATCCAACACACCCGCTGCTACCCCCCACCCCCCCTTCCGCGACTTGATTGGGGTGTGAAGATATGTTTGGTTCAGCACATATTTTGCTTTTATTTATGTTTTTAGATGAAATAGTTAATTTTGGCTAGAGTTTAAGTTTTGATTTTGAGTTAAGTATCCTCTTATGCTTATAATCTGAACCAGGAAGAAAGTTATTGGATTGGATGATCTTTTGACTGATTACTATAAGGAGAAAAGCAAAGTAATTGAGAGGGAGTCTAAACGGACTAAGGCTCGGAAAAACTACAATTCTGATGAGGATGACGATGGCAAAGAAGCTTTACTATCCAGAAAAATAAATGAATGCCACAATCAGGCATTTTAAGTTTATTAATGATTTTCTTTTTGCATTATTATTTTTCTATTTCGTAGATTTCTTTTTGTAATGCCTCTGCATTTAGTGTAGATGAAAGAAATGAGCGGTGAGCAAGAGATCTCCACATGGGGTGTGCAGGTTTTTGGAAATCAGGTACTTTTCTGATTATTAATGATAAACTCCTTGTTACTAGTGATGCTTTATAGTTTAGAAGATTTCAAAAAGATTCATCTGTGGGATTATTCATATAATCAATATTAATTTGGCTTTTCCATGTAAATTGCAGAAAACCCCACCGTCTTTTGCTTTTCCTGAACTTGGGAGCTGGTCATTTTTGCAGTCCTTCGTGAGCAATAAGCTCAACGCTCTTGTTGAACTCACCGCTGAAAATGGTCGTTATTTAACTTTTACTTCTCGTCATAGTTTCCCCTAATCACTGAATAAAGTATTTGGAATTAAATTTTGTTGATTTCATCATTTTTTCTCACTAGGCAAATCTGCTTTTCAACGTTGACCACTTGTTTGCAATAGCTCTATAGATCTACTAATTTGAAGTAATTGTCTTACTCAAAACTACATGTAGCAAACTCTTTTTATGTTCTTTTAGGTGAAAGATTTTTGCAAGGATTATTGGTTAATGGCTGGCTTTCAAGACTGGTCTCTGTACATGGTCATGTAGAAGAATCAATAGCCAAATGGACTTTTAATTTGAGTGAGTACCTGTTAGTCCTACCTTCTCCATTTTATTGTTATTTGGGTGTTTGCTATGTTCTCATTCTATGGTTTTATTTTATTTTATTTTTTTCAAAGTGTTGTATTCATCAAAAGAAGAACTAAGGACGTCTGCTTGTGACTTCTGGTGCATCATTCTTTCACCTGAGAATAAGGTGAATGTTTTTTAAAACTCATTTTTTATTGGACATAGTGCTATTATGCCAAATATTTCAAAGATAACTGTGATATTTCCTTTTTGGTTGGGATTTGATCAGGATGAAAAGTTGCCCATTAGAATTGAGTGGTTTCCTAGCTACACTGATCTTAAAGGAGCTCTTGAAACATATGGATTTCTATTCAATTGTTCATCAAACACAAAATCAGTAAACATGGGCAAGTTTTTAACCTTTGATATTTTCTTGTGTTAAATAATGTGCAACTTAGAAATATGTTGTATGTTGAAGGATTTGAGATGGTAAGATTGATAATGCTAATGACAGAAATGCTCTTCCTGCATGCAGCAATGTGATCTTGAAAGCTAGTGCCATATTTTTATACAGCGAGAAGCATTTGCCTTCTATTTCTGTTTTCTTTCTTTATTTTACTTTTTTCTCATTTTTACTTTTTAAATTCCTTTTGTCTTTTAGTTTCCAATTTTTTTCTGGTAATGGCAAATGTGCTCATCTTGTGGCATTTGCTGTCTTAAATGCCATGTGTTTGTGCAAGTTAGGATCGTGAATATTGCTTAATTAGTTAAGCAAAGTATCTTGATGATTAATTAATGAAACACTAGTCTTTTGGAATTCAAGAGAGTAAAATTTGCTGTTAGGATTGTAAACCAAATGCTGTTGATAGAACTGTTTGATGAAGGCACATTTTGGGCTTTTCTCTCTCTGTCCAGAGTAAGGAGATTACCAATATTTGTTCCCTGCATCAGAATGCAGATTCCTCTTACCTGTTGCTTCTTATTGAACAAAATGACAAGGTTTTCCATCCATACTTACTCAAATTGTGGTGATGGTTGTTTAATTTAATACTTTTTTCTATCTTATATAGCATGATAGATATAACTGCTTTGTGTTTGTGTGCAATATCATTCTAGGTGGAATCATATTAGATGTTCTATGTCACGTTTAAGTTGGTTTCTATAGTATACATCCTATGTGAAACTTAAGTATTTTACTGTATCTCAAGATTTTCTTGAAGTGATTTCCTCAGGAGACAATTTTGTTTATCATCCAGATTCTAGTAGTAGAGGGCCACCTGAAAATATCACTGACTGGATTAAATTCACTGCTATGTGCTGTCATGTGAGGTATGTGACTGATTCAAAAGATGTTCCAAATTTTGCTGCCATCATAAGGAAAGCCATTTTAACTTCTAATCTGAAGTTTGCAAACAATATTCTAGATTTTGCTGCTCTTTAAGGTTAATGCAGCATTATGTGTCTTTGCAGGGGTCAACAACCTATTTTTTCAGCTTCGGAAGCTGAAGAGTTGCTTCAATTTGTTATTTGTCTATCTTTAGACAGCCAGGTTCATGGTTTGCTTGTGCTATTGAATGAATGTATGCAATCGGCTATCAGCTACTTCACAGATGAGGAATGGAGCACAAGCTGTGAAAAAGTGGCAAGAAGTCTTGCTTGCAGGTAATTGCTATTTAGTTTTACTGTTGGATTTCTTGGTTCCTCGACTACATAACACTTGGTGCTATTCATTACTAAGATAAACTTATTATTGTTACATTCTTTCAGTTTCATTGTGATATTCTACTGAACACTCATAGCTATGCCTATATGTTGAGCTGAACTGTGGATGTTTTTTTTTAAACTCCTAGCGACATTAAATTTCTGAACCTTTTAACATACTTGCAATATCATCTGAACCCATTTTGTCAATGTTATCATAATTTCAATAATTAAATGTTATGTTATCCAAATGTGAAAATTAGTTCAATGTTCAAGTACATAAATAAAATTCACCAGATGCTACTTGTTGATCAACCTACATGCTGCGAATTCTTTTAGAAAGAGATTTCAAGAAAAAATAGCAATTAATGAATTTTCAAACAAAATTGCAATTAGTTATAGAAATCTGAATAAAATGGTTGCAAAATGAAAATTTTTCGATAAAAATGATAAAACAAAAACGTGTCAGGATATTTTCTTTCATTACATCTATTGTTTCCTTGCATTATTATGTGGGCAATTTGCTGGGAATCAGTGTATTAAAAAAAATAATTGCAGTCTTTTGAGAACTGCACACTTTTGTGTGCTTTCTTTCGTTTCAATTTATCGACTTGTATCTGTAATGCTTTTAAAAGCCAGAAACAACTGCATTTTACTTAATTTCTCAATGCAAACAATTGGATTCAATACCAAATTCATATTGATGTAGCCTTTGGTCAATAGAATCATTTAAATCAACAACAAATGCGGCATGCTTAAACATGAAGTAAATATAATATTCCCTATGTTGCCTTTGACCAATTACCATTTTACATTTTTTTCCTTGTGTTTGTTGATTTTTTACAGAGTTCCCAGGGATTTGAACTGCTTGCGAGCTGTGGAATGCATTTCAGGTATCGGGATTCGTAGTGGGCAACTCAGAAGTGCAGTTTCTTATCAGATTCTGCTTGTTTGTTTTGATAATAAGGTAGCATCTGCTGTTTCTTCTGTTAATACAGACACTTATAGCTGTAGAGGTGGTCAAGTAAATATTTACGATTTCTATTCTTTTCTTTTTGTGAGGTTTGTGACAGTATCTACAATTTTCTTTGCTATGTATCCAGCCTCTGTTTATTTTATTATTATTATTTGAATTATGTATATTGTAAACCATTTATTTGAGTAATTTGATCAACATGTTTTCTCTGACTTACAGTTATATTTATCATATTACCTCACTGGTTGGGAATATTGGTGCCTGATTTATCTGATTAGATTGTCATGCGTTCAACTTATATAAACTTTATTGGTTCAATTTTGTCATACTTTGCAGGCTTCTGATGAAGAAGGGATTCTGAACTTGCTGATCTCAATTAATGTAAAAGACAAAAGCTGCAACTTTTTCAACTTGTACATTTACCTAGTTTTGACAGAGAATTGGCTCTTGTCTGATCCAACTATGGAGTATAGACCAGTGATATATGAAATGTGGGGTGTTCACCTTCGAAACTGTTCTTGTCAAATCGCCAGCACAGATTTGAGGCCTTATGCATCAAAGGTTTTCAATCAAATGTTCTTAAGTTTATGCACTTCCAGTGATTCTTATTGACAAATTTCCTTCTATGTTCCAGGTTCGTACCAAAGCTTCATATCTTCTACATGCATCCACGAAGAACTAGTTATTCCAAGTATGTATTGTGAACAACACCAGAAAGCTAAGTGCATTTTTCCTATAATGTATTTAGTCTTCATTTATATTTGTTATGTGCATCTCTCTGTGCAAGCTTGAAAAGAAAGAATGTGATAGATTCTTGATTATAGTGGACATAGAGTGGCATCGGATATGCAAATCCTCTAATTAGTAATTTAGGCAAGTAGACATGGTGGGATCGGTATAATCTCTTTTCTTCCAGCACCCCAACTCTCTCAAAGCAAAAATAAAGAAAAGACCAAAGTCATTTAAGGTTTTATGTCGCCTCATTTGACTTTTCAGTATATTTATATCTGCAGGGATGGGTGCAAGTGGAATTAAAGCCTCAGAACAAGAGGTATGAAGGTTGTTGCAAATGATGCCAGCTTTTTAGAAAATGAAAATAAAAGCTTGGATGTTGTGGGTGGAAGGACATTAATGACTCATTTTGGCGCAACCTCCTTTTTTCCGGCTCCTCCACCCCAAAGCCACATGTATTTTGTTGTCCTGGCCTGGCGTGCAGTTCGGTGGTTGGACGACAAAGCTTGCTGGTTAGGCTTAGTGAGTTCCACCTTCTCATGGATTAGTTGTTAGTGTCGCAGAAAACCAACCCTAATATATTTTTACTGCAAATGTGCAGTTAGGCTTGTTGTTGAGCATAACGATCTGTGGTTTCTGAGTTGTGCTCAAAATGGCAAAGTTAAAATTGTTAACGTAACTTGTACAGAAATGACAGCAAGTTTTGAAGATGATCTGGAGAGGTTTTGCATTTTGTGAGTTGCTTGACATTGCTAGCTACTACATGATTAAGCAGTCAAATGAAGTTGTGCCATACATTATTATACTCGTGTTCTGCAATGGATGATGGAAGAATTGGTTTCGATTGCCTTGTTTTGGCATTTTAAGGAGCGGCTTGGCATTTGGTAGTCATTGAATTATAGTTTAGCAAGTAGTAGGCAAATTCTCATGTGAATTTTTTGTCAAAACAATTCAACGCCATATATTTCTCAAATAGAATGACTCATTTTGAAAATACTCTACCTATAAAAAAATAGTTTCTATCGAACTATTAGAGCCTAAGAAAAAGAAATGTGGATTTTCTGATACCAAGGCAATAGTTGCAGCTGCTTGAAATTTTGATGCATGGTTATAAATACACTCATCTGAAATAAGACTGCACACGAGTAACAGTTATTGTTTACAACTAGAGGATGAAAAATGATGGGAAAACAAGAGTTGGAGCCAAAGCTACCAATTTCTGAACAAAAATAAAAAGATATTAAAAATAAGGCCCGGATACAGGTTTGGAAATTCAAAATCAGGTTCGGTGGCATCTTGTTACTTTTGCTCCGGAAAGCCGTTAGCTCCGAACCTCCTTTTCTTTTACTTCCTTTCTCCTTTTTTCTTTTCCGTTTCTTTCTTTCCTTTCACTTCCCTGCATTCACGCGCCATCTTTCTCATTTTCTTTGAATCATATTCTTCAAATTGATGTTCAATTTTAACAAAAATCTTTCCTTTTCGCGATTCCTCTTGATTTCGAATCAAAAGCACACATCTTTAGTATTCAAAATTTCGCCATATTCTCTTCCTCAATAAATTACAATTGCCGTTTTGTTTTCTGGGTAATCTCAGTTTCGCAGAATTTCTCTTGAAAATTACCCAGTTTTATAGAGAATGATGAAAGGTGAAAGAATGGCGAAGAGATCATCATTTGGGAGCATAGTAAGGAAAAGACTTTCTGACATTACCAATTCTCAATATCAACCCAAATTGGTTAGCCATGAGGAAAATCAATTACCAGTTTCTAACTCTACAGAAGATTTCATTAATCAACTTCTTAAGGTATGGTAATTTTTCCAATTAACTGTCAAATTTCTGTGTATTCTTCAACAAATTTATGCTTTTTTTTTGGGTGAAACAGGAAAAAGCCTCGATGGTGAAGCTTATTGAGGAGAGAGAGTATCTTTTAATAGCTTAATTTAACTTATATTTATTTACAGTTTGTTTGTTTTGGAAATTACAATTATTTTGGATTTTCTTAATTTAGATTTAAATAGTGAAATCATAGCTTTGAGTGATAATCAACTGAGGAATTTGAGAATGAATTATCAGAAGTTGCAGCTCCAGAACTGGAACCTTGCTCAATCAAATAGCCAGATGTTAGCTGTAAGTTTTTCTTCTTATGCATTAACATTTAAAGCTAATTTTATTTCTTCATTAACAATAGTAAATTAAGTTATATTAACTGTATTCTAAATTGACTTCACAGGAGCTTAATTTAGGAAGAGAAAGAGTAAGTCTGTTCTTTTATTCTAGCACTCATCTTTCCTTGGTTTTTGGATCCTGTGATTGATTCAAGAAAATGATTTTATGATTTTAGGTGAAGGCACTGCAACATGAACTTGTATGCAAGGATGCATTACTTAAAGCTAAGAGTTTGGTATTACAGGTTAGATTTATTTTCCATTATTGAATGCTTAACAATTGACTAGAGCTGTGAAAATGGTCGGTTTGGTTCAAACTGGGAACTGAAATTTTAAAATTTCAAGAACTGAATTGAAATGTATTAATGTTAATCTGATATCTGTACTGAAATCTGATAAGTCATACAAAGAATTCAAGCAGTAGAATGAAGTAAGTATCAATGTTAATCACTTGGGCTTTTATTACGCAGGGAAAAACAAACCTCAAGAATGAGAACAATGTCTCCCAAGTGAGTTTATATTTAACAATTATAAAGTTTTGTACTTCATTACTTGACTCATCATTCTTATTGATTTCAAGGAAAGGGAGAAGAATCAAGAAGGAGAGTGCTTAATCAGAGCTAATAATGATAACAAAACTAGCAATCGCATCAAAAGGCGAACAGCAAGAAGCAGATGTAAAACAGTTTTTATTTATCTGAATGAATATAGTTTGTTTTGTTTGCCTCTTGGTTATGGTTACTCATCACTTTCAAATTACTTCCAGCCATGGGCCCTTCTACATCATCCAGACAAGCTGTAGATAAAGAAAAGCTTGAAAACAAAAGGTGAGTTTAGTAACTCTATTCTTTCATCATAAGCTAGTTTGAAAGAATAAGTAACTCTATTCTTTCATCATAAGCTAGTTTGAAAGAATATGTAACTCTATTCTTTCATCATAAGCTAGTTTGAAAGAATAAGTAACTCTATTCTTTCATCGTTAAGCTAGTTTGAAAGAATAGTATGGTCTTAAGTTACCTGCCAGTAATACCGATAAGTTTTAGTTTAGTAGTACTGTAACTCTCAAGTTTGAATATCAGTCGGATCTCTAATTCAAATACGAATTAGAAAATGTGAGTTAATTGAGATTTGGAATAAGGGTGTAACCAGCGTTTGGTGTTCAGTTATAACTGAACCAAACGAAGTAAGATTTAGTTTAGTAGTACTGATAAGACTGTGAGTTTGAATCCGAGTTGGATCTCTAATTCAACCAAAACCGAACCATGGTCGCTCTTAGTTTGGAACAGTGCATTAAAGTATATAAGTTTGGAATGTTTTGCAGGCGTTGTTTGAGAAGGCAATCAGCTAATTTGAAATCTGAGGAACCAGAGGAAAAGGAGAACTTATTCGAGATCGAAGAAACTAAATTTCCAATGGTTGAGGAACTGCAAATTCATTCAAAGGAAGAAACATGTGAGGATCCAAGAAATCCAATACAAACATGTTCATTAGGAAGACCCGTCCGCCGAGCAGTTGAAAAGGTGCAATCTTACAAAGAAATTCCTGTTAATATCAAAATGCGAAGGGAAGGCTGAGCATAATCAATCTTTCATAAACTTTGTCTAGTCATTTGTATTGCTTCTAATCTTATAACATGACACTGCTGTTTGCGATATTGTGTTTTTAAGTTAACCAGTTGCTCCAACGCAATGGGGCATTTTTTTTTCAATTTTAAATAAGGGATTCAACTTGAAATTTCTAACTCGAAAATTCCTTGTTATATAAGTACTTTTTGAGTGATCATGTAATGAATTTACGGATAAATATCCATCAAAAATATACTTATCCGAACCAATTACGTATAAATATATTCAAATCCGTCTCAAATCTAATTATAATTTCTCAAATACTACCCGAATCAGTTTAAATATTCCATTAACATATAAAATTTAACTTACATTTAATATGAGTAATAAACTTTAATTCAATATAGCATATTAAATATTACATAGCACTTGAGAATATTTTTTTACAAATTAATACTTAAATTTTATGAATGGATTTGAATAATTATTATTCAGTAATTTATACATAAACTCGAATTCTATACGGATAATAATATTAACATTTTGTCTTCTCAAAAAAAAAAAATAATATTAACATTTTGAACTCATCTCAAACTCATTTAACAACTACTTTGTTCCATTCTAATAGGGTTAGAGTTGATGGAATATTCGGAAAAAATCCGATCCACAGCCATCCTTGTCATCTTTCACATAAATTGTGTAATTTTAGAAGTTATTTAAATATGAGCTCTTGAATTGTCCAAATTAAAAAAAAAAAAAAAAAATTGAGTGGCCCATAAAACTCAGCCATGTTTTGAGTAATTGTTGATCCAATGACCCACCCAAACCCCTTTAAACCCGAAACATTCTGACCAGATCTGGGCCGATTCAAAGGTCTAGATAAATGAGCTGGACTCCAAGTGTGGGCTTCAATGTCCACATACTAAGCCCGATTTTGAAGTCTTTATGACGCATACCCTGATTATTAAATTATTAAATTGAATGATAGAATTTAATTACATTATTATATTATTAAATTAAATAAAAAAAATAAAAAATATATTAATAGTTAAAATTGGTATAATAGCATCAAAGTATAGTGGTAAGTGACCAAATTTGGATGTAAAGTGAGTTAAGATTAATTGGTCAATAACACGAGTCTAAAATGGTCTACAAATCACTAAATTATTCTTCAAATAACTAACTGAATTATTGCAATTCAGCTATCTTATTGTTCACAGTAAATAAAACCGTGTGGGTCCTTTTTCTTTTTATCCTATGCAATTATAATACATATTTGCTCTTTTTTTCTTCTCTTCTTCTCCTTTTAGAACTAAAAATATTATTTAGCTTAGGTTAAAGTGATTTTTCACCATCCAACTTTTGAATAAATGCCATTAATTTTTTTTATTATTATTATTTTTATCTTTAAAATTTCAAAATAAATAGATTCTGTTTTTATATTATTTAAAAAATGTAATTTTACTCCCAAATTTATAGAAATTGACATATTTTACTCATAAACTAGATGACACGTGACATTATATGATTAATTGCCGTACGTGATAAATATATTTTCTCCCTGTTTTGAAACTTAAAAAAAAAAGTGACATTTTGTAACAATTTCAAAAATTTTAATAGAAAAAAAAAATAATGACTTTAATAAAAAAATAACGAAAAAATGGCATAGCAATAAAGAAGAACAACTAAACCTATAAACAATGTTGATGTAGTTTTTTAATTATAATTATACCTGTGATTAATCATGCAACAGCTGTTGTGTTACTATGGTTAACATTAAATATTTACAAATTAGAATTCCAAGGTTAGTTTTTAATTATAGGTTAAGTATCTTTAAAGTCTAATCGATTTTTCACCTCTTCCATATAATTCTAATTAAATGCGCGTCAAAAGCATACTATCACTTAACAAAAGTTTGTCAAATATGTTGAAATTGGTTGAAAAATCACATAAGCCCTCCAAAATTATCTTTACATACCCTTTCATAATTTGATTGGAATAATTTCACTAGCAAATAATCAAAATTAATCAAATAGATCCTAATTTAGTGTATAGAATATTTAATTATTAGACTCTTAACTGATCGAAAATGTTAATCGGAATAAATAAATCATAAAGTAAAGCATTTTATTTCAATTAGAACCTATTTAGCTGAAGTTTAATTAATTGTAACATATTTAATTGAATATTCAGACAGATACCCTCAAGTCTACTAAACTCAGTGAAACTTGACGAAAATTACAATTGGGTCCATGAATGGGCATGTGATAGAATTATAAGAAACAGTAAAAGAAGAATTTAGTCACTCTCTTGAGCTTTAGGGAAACAAATCCCAATAAAACAAACAAAACATCATTTTCACTAAAGCAAAGAGGAATCAGAATGGGCCACGTGGCAAAACCCAACTAACATTAACTACTAATCAACCTCTCTCACATGCTTCGGTGCTTTAGGCTGCAAAATGACAAATGGGCCGTCGTTTCATATTAGACTTCCAGACCCAAAGCCACGTTCCATGTTCATGGACTATTAGCTTAGCATCCTTTGATTTGATTTATTTAGTTTTTGAAAATATATATATATATATATATATATTACGAGAAAAATGGCAATTTTTCATTAAAATATCTCCAAAAAAGTAAATTTATTAACAAAAAACTGAGTAATAAAAATAATTTTATGACTCCTAACTTAAACTTAAATTCTCAAAATTTAAATAAATACTCCAATAGATATGATTAAAATTTTAAGATAATACCCTCTCTATTTACATTTACGTAAATTGTTATCATTTTTCTATTTCACAAGTATTAAGATAATTGTCGGTTTTTTATCTTATAAAAAAATAAGTTGAAAAGTCGATGCAGTCAAAGTTTATGTTTATTGAAGATAAAAAAATAGTAAGAAAATGTATATAAAAAAAGAAATATTAATAAATATATTAAGTGGTGTTGATAATCATAAAAAAGACAAATTTGAAATAAATTTAACAAATTTTGTGTTGATTTTGTTCAAAATGCGGCAATTTATACGAAATAAAGGGAGTAGTATGTAAACACATATTTAATTGAGCGTCTAATCTTTTTTATTTATTTATGAAAAGTACTAAGAAATTACATACTATAATTCAATATATTTTTAAGAAAATGAATAATTGGAAGTATTAGCAAGTTAATTAATTGCATTTTTCCTTTTAAATATTTTAAACTGATTGTTCTTTTCAGAGAATTGAGCACATGATATGGATTTGCAATTATTTGTAATTTAAAACAATATTCAAACATAATTTAAACAAATTGGGAGTGGATAACACCTTAGTATTAATTATGGAAAAGTATATCCCTATTATTGTACATACATATCCTAATTGAATGAAATATTAACTATTTATTTTCAAATACTATTAATCAATAGTCACACGGTAATTATTTTACTAATAAATTGCAATATAATCATCCCGATGTGATCGGTGATCACCACTAGAGAAAAAGTAAAAAAAAAAAATTTAATTTTACTTTTTTTTTTACTGACATTTTTAACTGTAACTAGATTATATGTATCTTTCTTTTAAAAAAAATATATTTAAATCATATCATATATTTATTTAAACAAGAGAGTAATAATATAAAGTTAATTATAAAATTACTTTTTTATGTGATCATCATTTTATTATTATTAATATTATTTTTCATATCAATTTAGCAACCAATTGGCACTTGGGATTCCAAAAAGATATTGAAGGATGGTATGATTTAAGATGGAATTGACGACCCACCACCTAAACTTAAAGTCTTAAAAAATTAAAAAAACTATATGACATTTGATTCTCTCTAACTCTAATTTCATATAAAATGGACCCACACGGTTAATCAAAAGTTGGCATCCATCATTAATTTTTATTTTTCAGGTCTCCAATCCGACAGGTATTAGCCATTGGGACCCCACTTTTTGTAGACCCCATCCTTAGCCTATATTATAAGTATAATTTATCATTAATTATAAACATAATATGATTCATTTAGGTATATTCTAATTAATCCCTTTAACTTTGGGAAAGTTTTATCACCAAATCAGACGCAAGAATCTATTTATAAGTGGAGTATGAAATTAATTTTTATTTTATAAAATTATTTTTGAGACACTAACACTTTTCAACTTAATTCATAAAAAAAATGCATGTTAAAAATAACTTAAAAAATATTTAGCTTAATTGGTTTATATCACAAAAATATTTAGAATTAATCTAACATCCATTCTCAAAAAAATAAAAAATAAATAAAAAAAAAATTCAGAAGATCCGTGTATTTATTTTTTAAATTAATAAGTAAGTGATTTAAGTGACAAAAAAAATTACAAAGGTGTATATATATATATATATATATATATATATATATATTGTGTATGCATGCATGTATAGATTCATTGATTTGATTTGATATGCATTTAGCTTTATGGTTAGTACGTTAAATCTATGTTATTTGCCGCTAGATTTGCTAAATAAAATTATATATCTCGCCATTTATTTGGTAGGTATAGTATGGGAATCACTATGATCAGTAATGTGTCCCACACCAATACTAATTGCATCTAAGAATTTCAATTAGGGTTTATATTTTTATATTGTGTTTTCAGCAGATATGACAAATTTTGACTCTATCCACTAATCTAACTTGTCATTAAGCAGTTTATCCATAAAAATGTAATATAAATTTAATTCGATTTTCCTTAATTTGTATATGGCTAATTTATTTAATTCATAAAATGACCAAACATAATCAGTGCGTTATCGTATGATCCAATGCCTTTATGATTCATTTATATCATTAACGATTTAGCAAATTTTTTATATTTATAATGCGAATATAACATAATCTTTTTTATATAAGTTAAGCATTTTTTTTATTTTTAATAAAAAATTGAATATATAAAAAAATAATGTTAAAAAGAATGGAGATTTAATATAGGCTTTAATGTCTAGGTTAATGACTAATTATGAGTTCTCATAATTATTTGTAATTTTTTTTTATCTATTTAATTAGCTCGGCTAATTTGAATTTTTAGGATCGAATTTAGTTAATTGTGTTATTAACTATATTCCAATCTAACTAAATTTGAAGGTAACTGTAGGAATTTAAACAAATCAAGATTAAATTTTAAATTAAAAATCCCATGACCTTGAAATAATATCAAAACCACTAATGAAGAAATTGGCTATTTCGAAAAAATAAAGAGTTAATTTCATGAATGATAATCAAATTTATACTAAAATAACATATCGATAACAATAAAAAAAAATAAAAAAATTATTCTTAAAAATCATTATAGTAAAAATCAACCATAAAAGCTATTAAAAATTATTACTAGCACTCTCCGTAAGTGCAAGAGCACACACATAAGTAGATACGTCACAAAATCAAGTAAGATGTGTTGTGTTAGATTGACATATGGCATGATGATGGGATTAAAATAATACGTCAAATTAATACATGACATCTATCCTATATGGCTTAGTAACGTGTCTATTTACTTGTGAGCTTATGTGTTGAGTCATAATATGAAATTTCAATTCGGATTTTTGATGATTTCTTATGGCAAAAATTGAAGTATTTATATTTATATATATATATATATATATATAGGTAATTACTGCTGCGTCAGCAACAGCATTCTCTCTAACTAAATTCAGCTCATTTAACTAATACTACAGGTAACAGTAAATGTAAAAATAAATTATTGTGAGCTTGAAATACAAATGCTCCTTCAACTAAACTAAAATATGTTGATTAATTTGCAAATATTCATGAAACAAACACTGTAACTCCAACTACAAATTACAAGAATGAATAATTAATTGAAAATTCTGAACACCTCAAGCTAAAAGTTCAATTTAATGCTGAGTTTTGAGTCTTTGACCCTCTTTCCAAAACATCTTTTTTTTAAAAAAATTTATTTTGAAAATCTCTTTTGGCAGACTATTATTTGGAGAATATAAAAGCTGAAAAAATTGAAAATTCAAGCTTTTCTCTCAAACCTGAGTTTGAAGAAGCAGAGCTTGCAGAAGAGCTTCAAAAAGCAAACAGCTCACAGCTTAAAACTGCCTTAAATCTACATAGGGAAATCAAAATTTTCATTGACTTTATCAATGGGAGAAAGCTGATTTCCTTCTAATAATAGATCAGTTTACTCTTCTTCTTTTTTTTTTTTTAATTTCGATTTTTGTAGCTTTAAAGTTGCACAATTGAATTTTTAAATACAAATCTTGGGAATGTATTCTTTACAAATTAAGAACAAATTTGCTCGTCCAATTTAATTTTTATGCATAAATCTTGAGAATTTAATTAGTATTGTGGCCAATTTGTCTATATTTAATTCATCCTTAAAGTATATATATATATATATATATATATATATATATAAATTTCATTTTCTCTGAAAATCCATACCTATCATGAACTTTAATGCAATTTTGCAGTTAACTATACATTGAGTTTTACAATTAATGAAAAAACAAAAATCAATCAGAAGAAAATGAGGTTAATTGGCGGCAAAAAGTTAGATTTCATAGTACTGAAATGCAAAAGTTAATTTTGATATAAACTTGTTGATAATCAAGTTATACTCACCTTAAACAAACTCTTATTTAAAAGTTATTTTCATTGAATTAAGAATCACTTGTATTCCTGTTTTGTTGTTTTCACTAGAATTAAAAAATATTAATTACACTTAAATTTAGAATTAAATTACCATTATTTTTATTATTTTCAAAATTGTGACTTAAATCTAATTATTTGAATAACATTGAAAATGAAATATAGAATTAATGTTAGTATTGAAAATTAGAAAAATAAAATTAATGTTATATTGAAAATTTAAAAATGAAAATTTAAAAACCACATATAAAATGAAATATTGAATTTCATAAAAAACGTCGTGTATTTTGAAACGGGAAGAGTGTATTTTATTAAGGTTTAACACATATACGAGTACCTGAATTTAATTTAATAATTTATTTAAGGAGAACTTTTGAACGTAAAATGTGTAAAGAGATTAAAGGAATGTGAACCGAATTAATTAGGTTAGGTTGTTGATTAGCATTTTAATTAATCTTTGAAGGCTTTTTGAAAGAATCAATTCTCTTAACCGTTAAACAAAAGAAATTGGGTTAGTTAAGTTGGTTATAACTTTTGTCGATCCCCTTTGATGCAAATAAAAATATACCTCTTAAAACATTTGATGACACTTTATTAAATGTTACACTTATTTAATTCACTTCCCACTATTTTAATTAATTTTTTTTCCATTTCTTTAGAATCCACAACATGTTATTGTGCCCTAGATTCTAAACAAAGAGTAAAAACCTAGGATATCAAATATATACTCTTTGGAATTTTTTTTTTCCTCGTAAGCATAAAGTTAAAATTGTTAGACATTTGATGATTAAAAAAAAAAGAAATAAACCAATAAGCTTTAATTTTTTTTTTTAATTTTTTGAAAAGATATTATCCACATGATCATTAGAAACATAAATAAATACATACATAACATTGAATTGGCCGACCAAATTAACATTTCAAAGAGCACATAAAATTAATTTCCAATCTTAATGGAGAAAATAATCATAAAATTATCCTTTTGGTTTATGCATTAGCCAGCATATTGGATGCATTGTAGGCTTATTTTGGGTTCAAATTAATTACTAATATTGCTTATTCTAGAATTTTGCTATCCTTGTTGCCAACCATATCATAGCTTTTGTATATTGGTGCATGTTTAGTTTATAAATAATTGGAATTGAGATGGGTCCCTCAGAAAATGTTAATATTCATTTTATCGGTACATGAATTATTAATTAAATATTTGATTATAAAAATTAAGTGCTTCTTATAATAGCATGAATTCTCGAGCTATTTTCAAATTGAATTAGGCGTAAATTTATATTTTTAATATGGTATGAGAGCTAGTATTGGACTATCCATAAATATCCAGGCATGTAAATTTTATATTCTAATTTTATGCATATGTTCGATTCTCAAAGTAAAAGTTTGAGTTAATTATTTCAAATCAGCAAATTATAAAAATTAAATATTTTTTATAATGATTTAAAAAATACCGATCTTACGAGTTAATTTTTTTTATTGAATTATATTTAAGTTCGTATTTTTTTGCACAAAAAGTTGATGGAAATGAATTTTTAATAAGTATTTATTGTATAATGGATATTGTATGGGGATGTTGGGTAAAGATGATATTGTAATGATATGTTGTGTCTCCACTTTTTTTTTTTTCTTTCTTTTCTATCTGAGGATGACTTTCTTAAAGATTTCTACACTCCACAAAAAGGAGAAATAGATGGGTTTCGTGCAGAGTGAAGCTAAGAATGTCTTTATATTATTAATTTTATTAATATAATGATTATAATAATTAATTAATATCATGACATGCCTGTTATTATTATGGCTATCATGATTAATTAGTATATAGTCTCACGGATTCTTTTATTGGATCCAATTCTTACGATACAAATATTATTAAATTAAATCAATGATAAATTATAATATGTGTAAAAAATAAAAAATGGTTTAAATATGTAACACTCTATTATTGATTTATTTCATAAATAAATTTACAAATTGGGTCCTAGATAAATATCAAAGCACTATACTCTTTTTTTCCGCTTTTTTTATTTTTAATTTTTTTGCAGGGTAATATAGCTATAAAATATTTTAGTAACGATTAATTTGTTCCAATTAAAATTCAATTTTCATCTATAGTTATTTTATCCAATTTTTTATCTCAAAAAAAGCACGTTTTCATCTATTTTTTTCTTTTATTGCAATAATCTACTAAGTGGAACGAAAATAAATTAAAAAAAAAAGATATAAAGAAGTTTTTAGTATACCCGTCAATTTTTGACTGTATTAGAATTTGGAGGAAATTCTAGTGGAGTCAAATAAAAATTTTATGGTCAAATCTAACCTGAATTTGAAATCCAAAAAATTAGCCCGAAATACTGATAAAACCAAACCAAATATACCTAATTGCTTATAGTTCGATTTAATTTATGGTCCAATTTTTTATTGCTAGTTGTAACTCGAGACTTAACTTAAATTCGCCCGAAAAAAATGAACAAAAAAATTTAAAACTGAAAAAAAAAACTGATCCAAACACACCTGACCGGATTGTTAGGTTTAGTTTTTATGTGTGCGGTAAGTTGAAATGACTATAAATTTCAACTTTTATACAAATTTATAAAAATTAATTTTGGATTAAATTGGTTAGAAGAAAAATTTAAGGACTGCTTTTTGTTTTTTTTTTTAAAATTTTTTAATCCCCCCGTCCCACTTTTTATTAAGAAAATTAGTTAGTTTAGTTTGGAGATAAAAAAAAATTCAATTTTTTTCCTAATTTACCCTCAATTAATATGTAGTCTTTCATTAATGTATATTACATAAATCAAAATAATTATATCTTTTATTTGAAAAACTTGTGAGAATAAAAAAGATGACATTATGATTATCATATCTAAGATATTTTAATAAATAAAAAAATATAAAAAATAAATTTATTGTTGATTAGAAAAAAATTAAATAATAGCATATTAGATAATTCATATGTTAACTATAATTTTTTAAAAAAAAATTACATAAAAAGATAAACTAAAATAAAAAATAAGTCTATATTTATAGAACCGATGATGTATTTTATTAGTAACCCTAAATTGAATTTCCCAATCTCACTTATAAGCATGAATTCCAATTTCAGCTCCACTTAACCGACCGAAAGATCTTATTGAGCCATCACTAATAATAGCCGCACTTAAGTAATTAAAAAATAAAAAAAAAAACAAAGGATCATCAATCATGCCTATGAGAAGTCAAATCCAAATTCTAGGACACAATCAACTAGTAAACCAAATACATAATGTTAAATTTAACATATTTGTCTATGTAAAAGGTGTTAATCAAACGTGGTTGCCATTAGTGAATGTTACAAACTTACAAGCATGATTAAATCAATATTAAGGACAAAAATAATTTCATTATTTAAGATTTTTATTCGCTACTATTTACCATTTAATATGATGAAAATTATCTATAATTTAAATAATTGAGAGTTTGACTATTTTTTCAATTTATTAAAATTCGAATAATACAATTTCCTACTTCATATATATATATATATATATATATATCATTTCATATGAAAAATGCAATATATACGAGTCAAAAATAAATAAATGATGTTATGTAATATAGGAAATTTCGCATATAAATTAGATTCATGTATTTGTTTATGGAATGCAATAATATTTAGCTTTGCAAAAAAGTAATGATTTTCCCTATTGATGACTATTTGACAGGTTTGATTATGTAAAAAGAAAAATTTCGAGCCGGTTTTTACCAAGTGAGATTTGGACGATTAAGTTAGTATATTGAGAGAAATAGATGTTTGAAAACTTAAATAATTTAAATAATAGAGTTTAAAGGTTTTATATAAATTGTGTAGTCGCGCTTTATTAAATAAATTAAGCCATTAATATTGAATAATAATTCATAAGAATTGATCATCAATAGAATAATAAATATTTGTTAGTTACAAATGACTATTTAATGTTTAGTAACATTAGTAAAAGATTGGATTATAAAAATTAGTAGTGAAATCTAAAAATTGCCGCGACATAGGGCAACTCAAATATGCAGGTTAATTTTGATAAAGTTAAAAAGAAGAATATAGTAATTAGAATTATATAATTAATTATAATTATTATCTCACTAAATAGTAATAAAGCCAAAGATAAGCAAACCTCGGATAGGACATAAAGGGCGCGGCGCCCATTTTATTCCTTTTGAAAATTTTTTGGATGATTAGTTTGGGTTTTTATCCACTCCTTTCTAGAAAACCAAAAAAAGAAATTAGAAATAAATAAAATAAAAGACCACTACCTCTAATACTACACCTTTAATTAATCTTTTTTTTTTTTAATGTTTTATTGTCTATAATATTATGTTAAAATAATTTATTTATTTATTTATTTGTATTTAATAATTTAAGAATAGTATTATTTTGAGTCTGAATTAGTCAAACAGAAGCCTTCTCCTTTCCTGCAAGTATGACTTTAATGTTCAAAATGGGTCCATCACCTTTCTTTGAGCAAAATATTGGTGAAAAAAGTTTGGTTACCAGCTCCCTTTTCTGACCAATCCTACTGTATCACAATTCACATTGACTCATTATATATATATATATATATATTGAAACGGTTTGAAATTGACGTATATGGTTATTTCTTTCATAATTAAAATTTTTATATTCGAATTTTAGAAATAAAATATCTTTAAATATTTAAAATAAAATATTTTGTTCTTTTTTACGAGTCAGTCCGAAACACATTTATATTAGTTGAGCCTCTAAATTTCAAATATTTAATGGTTAAAAAAGAGAAAGAGAGCAAGGAGTGGACATTGATATTTTTAGAATAAAATCTATGGGATGGAATTGATTTTTCTTTTTTTTTTTTTGGTGTTAATTAATTCTATGGTGAGAATGAAAGGCACATGCAAAGTAGTTAACAAGTCAAAGAAATGAGAGGCATGCTATGTGTATATATATATATGTTTTGGAAATATATGTTTTTAATGTCAAAAAAGAAAAAACATGTTAGTGAATTGTTTCCTAAATAAGACAAAAGTATTTGGTTGCAATTCTAAATTTATAATTTTGAGAATTGCTTCCCAAGACTTCTGTCTAGCTTAATCTTATTATACATATTCACAAATTATGATGGTTGCAATTAGAGGTGGTAGAATCTAACCTATCAACAAATTCGATTCAATTAATTTATAAAATGTGATTTAAATTCAATTTGATGCATCTATTTTAACTATGATGTAACACCTCCTTCATCCGCACGTAGTGAGTTACCACGGCAAGTGAGGGATGCCACACAACAAAAACTATAATCGAAACACTCAAATCTTCAAAAGCCGAATTATAAAATTTTTCTTGTTATTAACTTGAATCATATGGATATACATGCAGAAGCCATTATACTGTCCAAAATTTGAGTTATAAATTTTTTTCGGTAACGCCCTTGACTGTCGCTATGAACCGCCGAATCACGGTACGGATAAGGAATGTTACATGTGATTTTATGATTTTTTTATATAATTTGAATATAAAAAAAATTATTTTTATAAATTATATGTTCATACTTTTTATTTCTAATGGAAGATATTTTAAAATGAAAAAAAAATAATTTTATAAAATTTTACTAGTTTAACAATGATCCATTTAGGTGTAACACAATTTGATCCGCCTCAATTCATTTATAATTCGCAAAATTTTGACTTATTTATCAACAATTTTGCCACATAGTTACAATATTTATCCAATTTCATTTTCGTGGCTAGTAATTTGGATAATTAATTAATTTTTTATATAGAAATTTATTCTTATTTACTCTTTTTTTTTAACCCAACATATTATTGACTCCAATTTATTTAAATAAGTAAGCACATGAATATGATTTTAAATATAAATTTCTTAAAAAAATCCAAAATATCACAATACTAAAATATATAGTAATTTAGTGGGGAAGAGAGAATATTATTGTTAGATGACTATACGAAAAGATGAGTCAGAGAATTATTCCACAGACAAAAGAAAGATATGAAACACGAGAAGACTATTTTGCCTAAAACTATATTAATTTATTTAATTTATTAACCAATTTTTAAAATCCATGGAAACTAAAATTCTCTCGAATTTCCAACCAAAAGATAAACAATGCCACCTAACATCGTCCTTTAAATTAACTTAATCAAACATCATATTAATTTATTCCTAAAAATTAGTTAGCATATTTGAAATTAGCCAATTTGAAATTCTTAGCTTCAAACTATGCAGACAACCTTTTTCTTTATTGGTCTGTGTCTCATAGTGGGAGTCATTTTAGAATTTTTTTTTTCCATTTAAAATATTACTTTATAAAATTATGAAAAAATTAATTATTAGTTTCCTAATTTATCCTTATTATTAGTAACGAAAAATAATAATCACATTAAAAAACAAAAAGAAAATACTACAAAAGAAGGTACATAATTTAGTGCATTAATAGTAAGTTTTTACTATAAGATTGAAATTATGAGTGTTAAAAAAAAAACTGTTGGACTTGGTTAACCAATAAATCAAACCGAAAAATATGTTAACTGAACTGATTTTTATAGTTAATAGTTAATATTTTTTAAAAATGAATATTAATGGACTTAATTTTTTTTTTGTTATGGACCGGTTAACTGAACAGGTAAGCAATACATGAACATCCCTATAGTTTATTAACTTTATTTCACTCTTTCTTGATTTTTATTACAAATTTGTATTTCATTATTTTCATATTTAATTATTTATATTCCTTTAATTTTCATTTACTTTAAAATATATTTTAATTTTATTTTAGTTTTTTTAAAGATATTTTAGTTAATTTATTAACTGTTTAATATGTCAATATTTAGTATTTTTTATTATTTATTGATTTATCAATTTTTCATTAATAAAAATAAAAATATATTCAAAAAGTTATATAACATTAATATATTAACTAAAATTTTCAATAATTTTTTTTTAAAAAAAACTAACTTTTTTAATATATGTGAAAATAATATGTGTCAAGTTAAAAAAATAAAGGAAAATAGTTGTTAGCATTTAATGGATTTATTTTAATAATTTTGCATTTTTTAAATATTTTTACTACACTTTTTTTTATTATCCCAATTATTTTGAAGTTTTGAAGTTTTTATTTTAATTGGCGATTAGTAAACTATTCATCTAATTAAGGTGATCATGGACCGATTAATTTATTTACTTATTAAATATTAATTTTTAAAAATAAAGTTGTTTATATCCATAAAATTTTTTTATTTTAACAACAATAATATTATATTATAGTTTAAGTTTTAATTTTTAAATATCCTGAACATTTTAATTTTATTTATGAATGCATCTTATAATTTTAGTAATTAACCGAAAAATATTGATGAACCGATCCGAAAATTCGAAACCATTGAACTGATTAACCAATTGTAGCGAACTGATTAATGGTTTGTGTCTTGAAAAAATCGATATTAATGATTTTTTTTTTGGCACGCATGAACACCCCTAATTGAAATTATTATTTTAATATTTATGTAAGAGGAAAGATTTAACAATATTTTTACTCCCTCCCTTTAAGTGATCAATTTCACCATTAGCCTTATCACACTTTAAATGTCCTTTTAGAAATTTAAAAGTAAAATTTACATGTTTACTCATAGACTCAGCAAACGAATCGGGTTGGATCGAAATGGATCGAATCATAAGCTAGTTAAGTTATAAATAGATCGGATCAGGTCACACGGGGCAACCTGTTTAAATTTTTTTATGAATTTCCTACGTATATACATATATTTTCATTAAATACTTTTAACCACACATACTAGGTATATTCAATATTTTTATTTTCATCCTATATAGTTTATGAATATTTTAGGAATTCAAGCTTGGTGGCAAATTTATACAGTTTCTTAATTAAAATCCACATAACTAAATTCATATTGACGTTGTTATTCAAATCTGAATAAAAAAAAAAATAGAACCTTTCAACATCACTAAATTATAAATTTTCAAAACAAAAATTTTATGCAACAAATGGCGAAAGTGCATTTTGAATTTGATTAATTGATTGGTTACTAACTAGTGTCAGTTTTAGGCATTTGCTTTCGACCAATAGGATTTAGATATTTATAGATTTGCATTTTTCCTAAATACATTATAATCACTAATTAGTCATTGCTCCGTAGCTTTTGTTGACAAAAGGGTTTTCTATTAAAAAAAAAAAAAGAAGTGAAACACAAATTATAAACCGTGAAATGTTCACGGGTCAATCCATGATGCGATTCGTATGCGTCAAGATGTATTGACTCACATATCGATTGTAATTCGATCCAAATTTTTTTTTGATTATAGAGGTTGAGTCATGTTTAAATTTTTGCAGGTTGAATCGAATTTGGGTACGGTTTTACGGATCGAGATAAATTTTGATACGTTTATTTATTCATATTTATTACGCATTACTGTATTTAATAGAGTAATAAACTTAATTTTAATTATATAAAAATTAAATGAAATACTTAAAATTAAAAAAAGGGATAATTTAGTCAATTGCTAATATATTTTATAAAATTACGGTTTTTCAATTATTTTGTTAATTTCTTTATTAAGATATAAGGTGTAAATGGTCATTTAAAGTGAGATGAAGAAAGTATTATTTATCAGTTCTCGGTAGGAGTGAGCATGAACCGGTTAATCGGTTCATAAGCCCAAAAAAAACTAATCCATTAATATCTATTTTTTCAAAATACTAACTATTAACCAGTCAGTTACAATCGATTAACCAATTCATCGGTTTCGATTTTTCGGATCAGTTAACCAATATTTTTCGATTAACTACTATAATTATAAAATATATTCATAAATAAAATTAAAATGTTCAAAATACTTAAAAATTAAAATTTCTCCACTATAATATAACATTATTATTGTTAAAATAAAAGTTTTTGGTGGATATAAGCAAGACTTAATAAATAAATAAATTAATAGGTATCACCCTAATTAGATGATCAGTTACACTTACTAATCGCCAATTAAAAAAAATAATTGAAAACTTCAAAATAATTAGGATAATGAAAAAAATTGTAATAAAAATACTTAAAAATGCGAAATTATTAAAATAAATCCATCCAATACTAACAATTCTTTTATTTTATTTATTTATTTTTAAACTTGGCACACATTATTTTTACTTATATTAAAAATTATAATTTTTTTAAAAAAAATTATTAAAAATTTTAGTTAAGATATTACTGTTATATAAATATTAAATATGGACATTTTGAATGATTAATAAATTAATTAAAATATTTTTTTTAAATTAAAATAAATTTGAAATATATTTTAAAGTAATGAAAATTAAAGGAATATAAATAATTAAATATGAAAATAATGAAATAAATAAATTATATATATATATATATATATATATATTATAGAAGTGTTTATATATCGATTATCGGTTCGGTTAATCAGTTCATGAGAAAAAAAAAATAAACCAGTTCATTAATATCGATTTTTTTAAAATACTAACAGTTAACTATTAAAATCAGTTTGGTTAACCTATTTTTCAGATCAATTACGGTTCGATTTCTCGGTTAATCAAGTCCATCGGCTTTTTTACTCACCCCTAGTTCTCGGTAGGTGTGAGCATGGTCGGTTAACCGGTCCATTAGTCCCAATTCATTAACCAGTCCATTAATATCGGTTTTTTGAAATTCCAGTCCATTAATCAGTCCATCGGTTTCGGATTTTCGGATCGGTTACCCAATATTTTTCGGTTAACCACTATAATTATAAATATATTCATAAATAAAATTAAAATGTTCAAGATACTTAAAAAATAAAATTTTTTCACTATAATACAACATTATTGTTGTCAAAATAAAAATATTTGGTGGATATTAGCAAATTTATTTTTAAAAATTAATATTTAATAAGTAAATATATTAAACGGTTCATAATCATTTTTAATTAGATAAATTGTTATACTTACTAATAATCAATTAAAAAAACTTAAAAATTTTAAAATAATCAGTATAATGAAAAAAAGTAAATGATCGCATTTAATTAGGATAAATTGTTAATAAATTAATAAATTAACTAAAAATTCGGTTTCGGTTCGGTTAACCAGTCACATAAGTAAAAAACCATTAACCAGTCCATTAATATCGGTTTTTTCAAAACACTAACCATTAACCAGTCCATTACAATCGGTTAATCAGTCAATCGGTTCGGTTTCGAATTTCTTTTTTCGGTTAAACAAGTACATCGGTTTTTTTGCTCACCCCTAGTTCTCGGCAATTGTTGGCTATTTTGAATAGTTAATGAATGAGGCCCTAATTTTAACAAGAGTGCGGTTTAATTTCAGTTTGAATGTAACTTTAAACTATGTGATTAAGTAATTATTGAATTACTGTGAAGTGAAAAATGTCGATATGAATTATGATTCACTATCACTACTTTTATTCAAGTATTGGGATAAATCTTTGACATAGATAACTTATTATTCTCTCATTATACTTTTCACCAATTGGAACGGAATGGGACGATGTTCATGCTAAGATTTTGAATTAATCAATATATTCAATTCAATTCTTATTTATTCTATTTAAATAATTATTAGATAGCAAAACTTTTTTTTGTTTTTTGAAAAGAAATTTAAATGAAGTGATGGTAAGGATAGAGAAAAATCAAAGGTCACGGTTTATGTTTACTATTTTAGACCGTTAGGCGGCTTCTGTGGGAGAATTTTCTTTGCTTTTTATTAAAAGATAAATATTATTTCCTAGGGTGAGCATGGACCGGTTAACCAATCCATAAGCCAAAAAAAAAATCAGTTTATTAATATCGATTTTTTGAAATTTCAGTCCATTAATCAGTCCATTACTATCGGTTAACCAGTCAATCGATTTCGAATTTTTGGACCGATTAACCAATATTTTTCGGTTAACCAATATAATTATAAAATACATTAAAAAAAATTAAATTGCTGAAAATACTTAAAATTTAAAATTAAAAAACAAACATAATCCAACATAATAATTAATTATGATATTTAAATAACAAACATAAACTAAAAATATTCAAAAATATTATTTTCACATATATTAAATTTTTTTTTTTTAAATTTTAGTTAATATATTAATTTTATATAACTTTTCAAATATATTTTGTTTTTAATTAATGAAAAATTGATATATCAGGAAATAATAAGAAATACTAAATATGTACATATTAAACAATTAATAAATTAATTAAAATGACTTTAAAAAAACTAAAATAAAATTGAAATATTTTAAAGAAAATAAAAATCAAAAGGATATAAATAATTAAATATAAAAATAATGAAATAAAAAATTATAATAAAAATAAAAAAAGAGTGAAATAAAATTAATAAAATATAAGAGTGTTCATATATCGGTTTCGGTTCGGTTAACTAATTTATAAGTTAAAAAATAAAAATCAGTCCATTAATATCGGTTTTTGTAAAATACTAACTGTTAACCATAAAAATCGGTTCGGTTAATTTATTTTTGGATCGATTTTTTGATTAATCAAATCTAACGGCTTTTTTGCTCATCCCTATTATTTCCCTCAAGAAAAAAAATAATAAAAAAAAAACTGAAGAATATTTATAAGAATAAAACAGAGCAAAATGACCTTAAAATTGAAAACCACATTAATTCGTTGAAAAATAACTTGGAAACATGAATTATAGAAAAAAAAAGTAGTTACGTGCGTATGCATATGTATCCTCCGATTATAGGTGTATACGATCAAATAGTGCAGATGTGCGCTCCGTATTATAACCCATAACTTATTGAATAAAAAAATTTTAAAGAAAAAAAAAGTTATTGATGAATGACTACTAATTAAATTTGATAATTTACTATTAACTTATATATTAAAAATTCAAATGAATGGACTGAATTTAGATAAAATTTTTCCGGTTAAGATATCACTAAGCAATTACTGCATTTTCTTGTCATGCAGAAGCTGAGTTCTATTCTTACTAGGAAAGTACAATAGTGATGGTGTAAAGAAACTCTCCTTTTTCTTACCCTAATAGTACTCATGATATTTGATAACCATGGTTAAGAATAGGAAGTAGCAGTACTAGAAGAAGAAGAAGACTACTCTCTCTCTTCCCCCGCTTTTACCGCTAATATGTGATTCTTGGATAGCAATAGGTTGTGGAATAGAGCCACAGAAACAGTACAAAATACTGACTCCAATACACATACAATCATACATAGAGATAGAGAGAGAAATTGGCAATGGTGGGTATTTGGCTTTTTGTGCTTTTGTCCAACCTATAATGAGAAAAGCAACAGCAAAAACACACAAGAGAAAACAGTAGAAGCTAAGTAGTAGTGTTCTTATAAGACCTACCTAAACCCATTCAAAAACCCCCCCAAAGCTCTCTTTCTTCTCTCTTGGAAAACATCTTTGCTTTAGTCCACAAGGTCAAGTGTGTCAGTGGGTTTTTAGAACCATGGATAACCAAAGAAATTTTCTTACTTGGGCTTACTACTCTCAAGGAAAGGTAACACATTTCTTCTATTTTGCTTCTTTACTACTCTTTTTCAGTGTCAAATGACTAATGGGTTCGTCTTGTTTCTTGATTTCGTGTAGTAAATTAAGTTCCTTTGAGACAAATTTGTTCAATTTTGCTTCTTTTTTAGGTCTTCTACAAGCAAAATGACTAATGGGTGTTTCTTGTTGCTTGCTTAAGTTAGCAAAGTTTGTTTCTTTTGTGCATTTGTAAGACCAATTTGTTGTTGTTTTGCAGAGTATGGAAGATTTAAGGCATTCCCTTTTGTGTACGAGTTTGGAGCTTGAGCAAACAAAGGTAATAGCTCAAGATGAGCTAAGAAAAAGAGATGAACAAGTAAATCATCTTCAAGATCAGCTAGCCAAAGCCATTAGAGAAAGAAATGAGGCAGTTGAAAAATGCCAAAGACTTCTCCTTGAGAAGCTTTTGTTTCAACAACATCACCACCACCAACAACAACAACAAAATGATCCACTTTCTGGAATTTCAAGCATTGAAGATGAACCCAGAAGAGCAATTGACTCTAACAACAATTTCTCCTCTTCAGATTGTGAGGAAAGCATTGTTTCATCTCCAATTATTGACCCAATTCCCCAATTACAACCACCACCACCACAACAACAACCACAGCAACCACCGCCATCAATCATAGAAATGGTTCCTCAAAAGCCTTTACCTGAAAAAGGGAAGCTTTTGCAAGCAGTAATGAAAGCAGGTCCTCTTTTGCAAACACTTCTTTTAGCTGGACCTCTACCTCAATGGAGACACCCACCACCACCACTTGAGTCTTTTGAGATCCCACCGGTGACTATCCCACCGCCGCCGCCGCCGCCGCAGCAGCTCCTCCGCCAAGACTCTTTAATTGGTTGCAATAGGAAAAGGGTTCTTTGTGATGGCTCTGATTCTTCCCCTATAGAGACCAAACACCAAAGAATACTTCTCCACTGACCCTCAATCAAATCTTACACAACTTCATAAAGTTTATATCTTTATTTACATTATATGATTTTAATACTACTAAATTTTAGTGAGAGATATGGGTATGTGACTGATCTAGCATTTTTGTACAGAAGAGGATTTGGTTTTCCATTTTTTTTTATTTTTTATTTTAGGGAAGAAGCTACTATTTTCAAGTTGACTCAAGAGGAGCTTGTGCCATGGCTTTTTTTGTGCCAGTTTCTTTGGGTGGAGAATTTCTTTTGTTTTTTTTTGCTTCTTTCTTGATTTTCGAATTTTCTCCATATGATGTGAAATGGGGAATTGGTTTCTCCAAGAAAATGTTGTGGAATTTTAACATTAGTTCAGTACTAAATTCGAAAGCTTTGAAATTTTAATCGAGTATCCACCATCGAATTTGAAAGTTCTAGTATTTGTAATAGAGTGTTGTTATCCTATGAAATTGTTTGTAACATTAGATTTTTAGTGCACTAATAGTGAGTTAAGTGTGTAAGGTTGAAAGAAAAATAGGATTCTGTGAAGTGGTTAGGATTGGGAAGATGAGGAAGGGCAACAACCATGAGGTCTCATAGACCTGCTTGTCGGGTTGAGTGGATCCCACAAATCAGAATCAGGATCTGCTGCTGCTTTCATGTATGATTATATTACTCCTTTTTAAGGAGATGAATTTGATTATATAATTCTCTAATCTTTCTATTTAATTTCTCTCTTTATCAATGTCTTTTTCCCTCTTCTCTATTTTAATATGAATTAAGGTGCATTTGTGTTTCTTTGCATTTTCTTTTTCGGACAAATGCATTATTGGGTTGCTAATTTTATATATTTTTATCTATTCGGTTTTTAAACTATTATTTATTGTATTAGGATCTTGACTTTTTATTTTATTACATACTAAATTCAAATAAAAATTTAATTAAATAAGAAATGATAGTTTAAAGACTACTAAAATAATACTATCATTTTATTCAGATATTGAAATAAAAGTTTAAAAATTTAATGCAATATAATAAAAGTTGAAAGATTTAATTAAAAAATATATATAAATTTAGGGACCTAAAAATGTTTTTCCATCCATTTCATTTTTTCTTGAAAGTTTTGGGTCGTTCACATAATGAATGTTAGAAATTCGCGGTAGATAAATATTTCACTGAGACAAAATTGAACAAAAATGTTAATAAATTTAAGTTTAGGGGAAATTAGTCAATTTAATATTCTCCAATTTCCACCAAAGCTTCTTTTAAATATAAATCGGCCCCCACTATAAAAGTAAACCAAATATTCAAAGATGTTCAAGTTGCTCCTCACATGCAAATATATATATAATTACCCAACTGAGGGGACACATTAGTCTTCTTCAGAATAATGATTAACTGTTAAATTAGTAGTTAAGTCTTAGACAAATCAAAACTATATATCTTGACTTAACCAATTTAATACTTCTTTCTTTTCAACAAACAATAAAATAACTAATACATGTTCTCCAATAGGGTTTCACAATTTACTGTCCAGTAAATTTCATACCAATCATTTGCCCAGAACCAAACCACTTTTCTGTCCCACCAACTGCCTTGAGGTTAATCTTTTATTTATTACTCATTAGTAATAATCAATTCTGTGAGTAAAATATTATTGAGTTAGTGAAAGAGGTAAAAATAAGTAACTGAGTAGGTCATTTTCTCATATGGTCCCTCAATTTATGTTTCTAGTATACTTCGGCCCCAAACAAAATAGTTGGTTGGGCCTATAAGTGAATTGCAATTAACTACATAGGATAATTTTTTATCCTGTTATTTTTAACGCTCCAATTTAGAGAATGAGATTTAAAAATGACCTAAATTATTAAATGGATCGCTATCGTTATGGCCTACCTTCTCTTTGATTATAGAAATTGCAAGTAAATGCAGAGTATTAGGAGGTAGGAAGATCAATGTCACTGGTGAATCAATTCAAGGGGCATCTAATTGAAAAGAAGTTGTTCATATTTGAGGTTTTAAACCCTAAAGACAAGGTTAGGAAAAGTTAGGCTCATAAAATAAATAAATAAATAAAAATAATAAAGAAGAGAAATCAAAGAGCTGCCAATGAGGATTGTCTGGTCCACACGGCAAAAACTTAGAAATAAGACACTTGACCAGAAGATTTTTTTTTTTCTTTTTCTGATAAAAATGACCAAAAGAATTTAATTATTCAATAGATTAGATCGTGCTTCTGCCTGCAACTGACATCCCAGCGATACATTCACATTGGCTTGAATTTAGAGAAACATATCGGGTTCGAGTTTTTCCATCCCAAACGTCTGTTCGCGAGGGAAAGGTCAGAGTCGAAATAGTTCACACATTACAATTGTAATACAAAGGCACAACCCAGGACACAACACAAACCCTACTAGTATAATGATAGTCTACAAGTTATAAATGCTATAAACTTCAGGCTGGCCGTGGATCGGGTTCAGGCTAAGCCCATAGGCCCTGGCAGAATGGAGCCTGAACACATTCCACTCTAAATTGAACTTGAGCATTAAAGTTCAAATACAAATTGTTTAGTAATATAGAGTAAAAGCTCTTTTTTTCCAGAAAATATAATAAAATGAATTGGAACTAGGTGATGCAAATTGCAGGTGGATGAAAGCTTTAAATAAGTATTCTACTTCAACTTTAGCCTGCTTTTTTTCTTCTAAATTAGCAAATTAGTAATGAAAAATAGCCAATCAGATGACTTTAAACTTTACTTCAGATTATGGAAGAAATTTACACAACAGTTACAATTTGAATCAGATTGAAAATTTCCATTTCAATGCATGATTGCATTCTTATAAACCTGATTACCCATTACTGTTTTCTGTATTAGCCCAAAGGTAATCAGTGTCATAGGAATATCCACTCAAAAGTATGTGTGATGTTGCTCACCTTAACCGTAAAAGTTCCCGGGAAATCAACTGAAGCACAATATATAACCTACTCATCATCTTCATTGTTACCTTTATTGTTTGGTTGATTATGCTTTTGAGCATTGTACAAGTCAGCAACCTGGAAATGTGCAAAGAAAAGACATTATGGCAAAAGAAGCTGGGGAAGAGAGAGATTCCTACGGATTTTGAATCTCAAGTTAAATTACCAGAAGAACTAGGGCTTCAAATAACATAGTCGGATGAAATGCTTGTTTTTGAGAATTATACAACTTCTGCGTAAAGGTCTCATTTAAAATTGGCATGCTAAAAGAACTAAATATTACCTGCTCAGATGATGTTGCTTGCTCTGGAGACTTGTCCTCACGGACACGGATTAGACGTGGAAATCGCAGAGAAATTCCCTAAAGCAAGAAGCCAAAGAAGCAATGTGAGAAGAAAGATGACAATGTCACCCAAAGCAGACAAGCAACTTTTATTTTGGGGAGGAAAAAGAAAGAAAGAATTGAAAAACCTAACAATACATAGTGCTAAGTACAACATCTGAGCAACCTAGATAATAGCAATTTCAACTCAGGTCATTGAGAAGACCACCAATTTTTTCAAAAAGAAAAAAAAAAAAGTGGTCACCAATTTCAGGAAAGAAAAAATGACCAACACCTAGTCCAGATGATCACAAAATTATGCACAAGACAAGCAATAACACAATTTCCTTCTATTTTTCTTAATATAATTTTGCAGCTAGAGGTTTCAACCACACGCTAAAATCATCACAGATGTTAAAAAAAGAAGTGGGCAGAAAAGAAATTCCAGTAAAATTAATTTAGTGTTTCATTGTAAGGCCGGAACATGTCTGGGTTCATTAGCCACCAATTTCAGTTCACACAGAAAGACCGTCTACGGGAACTAAACCTTTTCTGAATTCACAATTCCAACTGCAGCACGATGAACAGGACTAATGGTCAAGTCTGCAGCTTTCACCTCCCACACCTGCACTTTAAATTTCACAGATCAATGATGATGCCAATAGTAATTCTTTTAACGCATTAGTCAATCCTTGTTTCAACATCCTGCACAACTACCACTTTGCAAATGTATAGAACATCACAGAGTGCATACTTATTTTTTATGAATTGATGAAATAAGTATCCATAATGATGATGTTTAGGCATAAAAAATTTAGTAGCTAAAATGCTAGGCACATAACACATATTGTTTCTCAAGCTGCAGTAATTTCCAATAGCTAAATTTTCTAGCTTGTCTTAACATGTTTGAATAAAGTTATTTCAAGCTTTTTGGTTTCATTAGGAAACAGGCAAAACACAAATGATGAAACGTTTCACATGTAAAAGTACAAAAATGTTATTGTTGCACTTCCTTATTTTGCAGAAAAACTTAGATTTGTGTATGAAAAATCCAAGACCAATCTGAACAAAGATCAGGGCAGAATGGCTGCTATTAAGAGCAGGAATCATTGTTTTACATCCATTGTGAGGATTCAAGAGCCATATATTCTTTTTGGTGATTTCTGAATGTGTTAGATATGTGACACCAAAGATTAACAGTCTGTCAAAAATAAATTACAAACTAGATAAAACATTATGCTGCAAAACACAAGGACCATGGTTGAGAGATAATAAATGGGAAGAAAGCAGACCAAGATGTGTACGAAGATATACAAGGGTTCTTATGCGTAAAAAAAATTACCTCACTGGCCTCAAACCACACATCTGGTTCCAGTTTCTCTCCATATCTATAGTATGACTGGATCCAACAGCAAAGTTAGAATTGGAAAAAGTGAAAATAATTTCACAATTACCATGAAAAAGCATAAGAAACATGCCTTTGGTTTGAGAATCACTTTAGAACGAAGACTATTTGAACGTTCTTCAAGCATTTGCTCAGAAAATCCAGTACCTGCCCATTACATCAAGGATTTTTTTTTTTTTTAAAAAAAAAAAGAAAAGAAAAAGAAGGGACAATGTCAATTGTTAAAAAACTTGATATCAGTAAAACATTTACAGAATAAAACTTCAGTCACCTATTTTGCAAATGGTTTGGTACTCTTCACTGTTGCTGTCATAACAAGCAAGAAGAAAAGCACCATAGACACCTGATAAAACAATAAAAAAGCATTACTTGCAAAACCAGATTCCAGCCTAGAAAAGGTGGGCTTCACCCTCTCTGGCCAAAACTATGAACCAAAATATTGACACAGTTCATATGAAACTTACCACAGTAAGTGGTTTGTAAATAGATTTATGATATGCAACTGCATGCTTGCTTAGTTCAACTAAATTGCTTACCTGTACGTTTCCCACGACCATGGAAAGCAGCAATAGGTACAAGATCCAGTGAGTCTCCTATACTGTAAAGCATCATTCCAATAATTAATAATAATATCCTGCCATAATTTAACACAACATGCATAAAGCCCACATTCCTTACACCTTACCTCTCCATGTAATCTTTCTTCAATTTAAGCCAGTTCAATGATCTTTTCGAAGGTTCATATGTAGCATCCTTATTTAAAGTTTTAATGATTAAACCTTCACAACTGCAAACAACCAATAAAACGATAATAACTTGAAGAGAGTCGCATTGTAATTATTTCACAGGAATAGAAAAATCAACTTGCAAATTATCTTTTGAAATTCTGAGGCATACCTTACATCTAAAATACACCAAATTGAAATAGCTGACCAAGTTCACAATATTTTCTTCTATACAAGCAAGTCAAGCATGTTACCTAACTCAAGCTCATTTATTCCACGCTTGAGTGGTAGAAACACCACATTACAATAAAAACAATTGATAAATACAGATAAAGTGTGATTTTTTTCTTAATCCAGAAACTTGAAAAAAAAGATGAACAAGAAGGGCATCTTACCAATCTGGCTTTCATCCCAATCTGGCAAAATGCTATTCAGATAAAATAAAATAGACTAAAGAAAACATGAAGTAATCCAAGACATTACACAAAAGCATTAACAAAACAAATTCATTCAGTTATTAAGATGTGGTAGATTTTGTGCAGAAAATTTTAGCTTTAAGGTAGAAATCAAAACAATTTGTGAGCCTGTGCCAAACTTCAATCTAGCCATCACTGAATTACCCTAGATGTAGATTATCAGCATGCTTCACGTATGTATTAATATGTATCCAAATTATGCCCAGTTGCCCACTCAAACATGCCATAAGCATGAAATAATACCTTGCATCGACAGCAGCATCAAGGAATTTCTGAATTTCCTCAAGGTCGTTTGATGTTATTGCTGTTGCAAACTGAAAAAACCCAACTTCCTCCTCAAATGCATTGTAAAGCCTCTGCATAGAACCATAAAATAGACCCACCAATACAAATATATTAGAACCTTCCAACTACACTTGTCAACATTTAGGTCCAGATCCATGAGATTCACAGTACAATAACGTGCCTAGACGTCCATCATCACAGGATATATATCTGCATTACTATTCTATCAAGTCCCTATTCGTCAGTTGTTCTTTCATATGAAAGAAAATACAAACAAATTAGGACCTAATGGCACATATTCTTTTCTCCAGTCCATTCAAGGATTGCTTCATTTGATTACTAATGTGTATCACATGGCACATACAACAATTTTTTACATTGTCAAACAATAAACAACTGCCGCAATGCCTGAATTAGATGAATGGATAGAAAGAATTTACCTGTCTGCGAACTTCCAGTTGTTCTTGAAGAAGTGGTTCGCCATTAAGATACAATATATCAAAGGCAAATATACATATATTCACCTTGATATCACTAATTGCCACATTCTTCCGAGGCCGAGTACTAAGTATCTGTGACAATACATTAACATGTATTATTTCAACTCAAAAGAGACTTAACCTACAAGGTGGTTTGCCATCAGAGAAAAGGTTCAATACTATCAGCTAAAACAATTTGAAAGCACAAACATGTACAAGGGAGAACTGAGTTGCTATTACAAGTTGCCGAAACAGTACCTTTTAGGCAATCAAGACTCCCTCATTTAGGACCGTAAAACCCAAACCGACCCAAATAAACCAACCTGAAAATCTAATATATATATATATATATACTCCTCTCCTCACATACACACACACACACTCCTCTCCTCACAATTTTAGTCAAAATAATTTTTATTTTTAAAAATTTTACTATTTTAGTAATCCTTCATAGGTGGTTATGAAGTTTCCATCCCTCCACACTCAGCATTATGTTAAGTTAAATGTTTTGTTATATTGACTAATTTCACTTGCATTATATTTTGTTTCTTTTTACTAATTTCAGCCATGCAATATCAGAAGAATTTAAAGGAAATGGCCAATGCTTTTGATAAATCATCATCTGCAAGAATTTTAAAATATCTACCATATAAAGATGGTATAATAACTGAAAATTAAATATGTCACCTGAAAAGGCAGAATCTTCTTTTCTTGTTGGTTATAAGCAACTATTTCGCAGTCCAAAACAAATGATTTTACAGACGACTTCTTTAATCTGCAGTTAGAAGGTATGCATTAGCAACTCACATACAGAAACCATTATTAGCAAATCATTAGAACTTAACAGCCAGACACTACAACCAAAAATCTTTCCAGGGGTCAACTTATAATAAGCAAGCAGTTGAAATAAACAAGGTTTCTCGCACATGGGAGATGATAACATACTCCAATACCTATGACAATAACTCAACTAAATAAATTATCATGGCAGATTTCTTAATTTCTGGACTACAGCAAGTATTGGGTTAGCCATTTCAATGAAGGACAAAATCTCAGACTGACATTTAGTCATACTTGAACAAAAATTTTCTGATCAAATTTTGCAGTATCTGTGCAAAACTTGATGAGAAATAGTACTCACCCATACAAAAGACAACAAGAACGATTCGATGTAGTAGTCCACCACCAATATTAATTATCAAACCAAACAGAGTGACAGAACAATTAACAAGAGGGAAGATATTGATCTGCATCTATGTCAGTTAAACATGGAACAGCAATGTGAGATAGAGAGAGAGAGAGAAGAAGAAGAAGTAAAATCCAATGTCCATACAGATACCAATCCGTGTCTCTTAAAAAAAGATTAGCCCATGGTTCAAGAAGCTGCAAGAGTTGCTCATTTTACTTTCTTTTGTTGGTGATATTACAGTTCAGACCACTTTCCCCCTCGACACAAGCCCCTTTAGCATCCTCCACAATAAACAGCCCATATCAAGCAAGAATTAAAGTCCACGATATAAAGCATACCTTGTAATTGTAGCAACAACATCAGGATATTTTGAAGTATTCCGCTCGGCATTTCGACTGTAAATCTCAACTGAATCATTCTCTAAATAATGTATCTGGCACACAAAAGAAGACATTAAAATAGTATTGATGACAATAACACCTTAAAATAAGAAACAGCTGAAAGAAAATTTGAAACCAAAAACATGGTAACTAGTCGGTATCACCTGGGCACGCTCCCCATCATACTTGTACTCACAGGTGAATTCCACATCCTGGAACTTTTCCACTATGTCAGAAACCTTGTTGGTCGCCTTTGCGAGCATAGGTCCAATAGGGATACCAGGTGTAAAGCCACATGTCTTGGTAAGATTCCACACACCATCAGCAAGAAGAGCCGGGACTATTTTGTCATAAACAGGAAGTACAGAGTACAGTTGTTTAACAATTTTTGCAGCCTGTAAAAAAAAAAAAAAAAAAACACCAATTGAAAAGATGATAATATATGTTTGAGACCTTTCAACTAATGATTAGATGGTCTTTCCCATTAAATTCCAGTAATTACTCATGAAAGAGGCTTAAAGTCACAATCATTCGAGAGACTGGGTTCCTCTATATTGAATATTCTGAAAAAGCTTAATTGAGACAAATTTTATCACATTCACATATCAACCTGCAGACTTGTAAGGAAACTAAGTAATCCACAATTAAATAATAAAGTAAACAAGGTAAAGGAGCCCAATTTTAACATGCTAGCAATAGTTAAGAACATAACAGCAAAAGTAATCATCCATTCATCACAATAAATACTATAGATAAGCAAGGAATTCATTAGACACATTTCATGAGGAGAACTTGCCAATTTGTTTTTTAAAGTTGTGATAAAACCCATTACAGCTGTCAGCTACATGAAGTCGTTCAGGAAACGCCAACCTTCCAATGTTCTATTTCCTTCAGGAACTGAGCAACTACAACAGCTCTTATGAGATGTAATCTCTAGACTTTTGTCAAGCTCATTTATATCATTGAAAAAACGCAAGCTAATATGATTTGCTGATCCTCCTCAACCTATCGTAGACTCACATAATATATCAGGCTCCTCCATCGAGGGGAAAGTTGCGTGCTCTTTGATCACTGTTTGGAATATGAAAACAGCATGGAGCTTCATATAGATAGAACTGAGAAGGAAAACGATAATCCGCACTAAGATATTTTTATATTTGGGCAACATCGGAAATGGAGCCTATGCTTTAATAGTTACTATAATAAAAAATCAATTGCTCAATCATATGACTGAATTATGTATGGAGGTCGAGGGTAACAAAAAGGGAACATTTTTACCCTCTTCAAACATGAAGTCAAACCCTACATAATGGTATTTCATATGGGTCAAAATGGTTAGCCATAAAAAATTCAAGAACATAAGCTCCCTTTTAGAGCAATAAGGAGCCTTATGTTAATCCTAGCAATAATATAAAAAATTTCCATGCAATTGGCAGGTATCTACTACGTATATAGTAGTGTTGGTGTCAAAGGTCTTTCAAATAATGCATTACTTTTACCTTCTTGATAGATAATGAAAAGCTATAAATTTTTATAACATATTGAATGTTCGGACACCAGTTCTGAAGACACCAACTAACCTCTTCTACACAAGAAACCGGCTCACCTCTTCTAAAGGAGACTGAACGTGTGGAGGTGCAGTGCTGTGTTTTTCAGAATATACAGCCGCTTGACCTAATGCTGCCAAAAGAGTCTTTCCAGCCAGATTGAGTCGCAACTTTCCCTGCAAAATGAATCCACAGGTCACATAAGTCAAAAGAGGGGGGGGGGGGGGGGGGAGAAACCTTTAATGTGAAGGCCAAAGTACTACCTGAAGCAAACGAATTAGATAAAGAGGTTCACAGTCAGTGGCTGCAACCAGAAGCGCCTTGATATGGTTCTTTTTCTTATCTTGACTATCTTTCCCAGATTCCTGTTTACATAGAACAGGAAATGAAATTAAGAAATTATATAACTCATTCTTTGGTGCACATTAACCTACAATGATTAAAACAGACAAACATAGCAAATTTTACAAGAAAAACATGCCACTGATTACTTTGAGAATTTTTTAAGAAAGGCAAACAAAATCCAGAAGACTAAGGAGACCAACTACTTTATTTTCTCTGTTCTACAGTAGTGATAATCTAATAACATAAATTGCTACATACATGAAAAGTACAGAACCATATAAAAGGCACAAAATCTTCCTGTACCACTCATATTTTTGAATAGAGTTTGCATCAGCCAACTCGACATCGCTTTACTTTTAGATTAGTATGCAACAACTGAAAGCAATGACTCAATTTTGGAAAATTGCAATGAGATACCTAGAATACAAGTTTTCAATGAACAACATTCTTCCAGGAACAGACTTGTTTCAAATTCAGAAAATTAAGCTCCTTGCGCTGATACTTAACAAATTAAGCTTCTGAAGGAAAACAAAGTACCTTAGCAATCATTCGAAATGTATTAAAGACTTTGGCAACTGTTAACCGATCTGGCTTCCGCATCATAGATTGTGATGAACGACTTGCTTGAGCGACAAGCCCAAGATCTCCTGTTTTCTGCCAATTGAATTAAGCAATATATGACAGATAAACTTAGAATAACAATCCAAGCCTAAATCACTGACTTCAGGATAACGTAACTTAAAAAGTATGATCTAGAAATTCTGACTAAGATATCTGTGCAAATTGTTATTGTAATCGATGACCAGAAGCAGTAAGCCAACCATCAAAAAAATCCTTAATTATCAATTCTTCTTTCTAATTAAATAACAAGAAAATTTTGAAAACATTAAGCAAACAGAAAAGAGGACAGAACTTTACGAAGCAATCACCTCATATTCCTTCTTGACTTGCTTCTCAGTTCTCCCAAACGCCTCCGCGAGCGCCTTGATAATCATTGATTCTCCAATCCCAAGCTCCACTCCTTCATGAGCAGGCGCAACCCTGTTCGCCAACAAATACACCAGTGCCAGCAAATCATCCGGCGTTGTATCCATTACAGTTCTCAACATATTGCACGCTACATTGGTTATCAAAATCCTTCCACTCTCTTCTTCAATCGACTCAAAAGCCGAACAAACAAATATAAAAGGAACCTTCTCGCTTTTCTCCCAAGCCACCACATTTTGGGGTTTAAAATCCCCGGGGCTTTTCTTCAATTCTTTAATCTTGCTCTTCAACTCCGCTACCTCAATGCGCTGTTTCTTAGCAATATTAACCTTCTCTTGCTCCGACTTAACAGGTGGCAAACTAGGGTTTTCCGAGCTAGGGCTTTGGGTTTTAGTCACCAATTCTTCATCCAATTTTTGAATTTCATTGTTCGAGTCAGTAACTGGGGGATTCTTCACAGATTCGTTAGAATTGATCGTTGAAGACAAACTTTGGGAATCTGGGATTTTGCGTTTTTTGGGTGATGACTGCACCTGGGACTGCGATTTGGACTGCGATTTTTTCTTATCGGCGGCGGCGGCAGCGCGGGCTCCGGCCATGAGAGTGGCGAAGGCAGATTGGGGTTTAGACATCGATTTTGGGTTGAAAGAAAGGGAAACAGAGAGAAAAGAGGAGTTAGAAGAGGGGAAATAGACGAGAAGAGAAGAGAGAGAAATGGGACAATGAGGAGAGGAAATAAAGCGCAGAGAAGAGCATGAGCGGAGAGTGAGCATCAAAGAGACTCAAGCCAAGTACGGAGAGAAAGTGAGAGAATTGAGGACGATAATGGCCACTGTAATCTGGAGGTAGGGGGAAAAAAATGGCGGGAGTTTGGCGAGGATTTCTCATGTGTTTTTTTTTTAATAATATCAATAATTAATTAATTAATTAATTAATTAAGGAGAATACAACCGGTACGCCTCAATAGTCCATACGTTTGCTTACGCACCAAAGGATGTGTTTCTTTATCATCCGGGCTGTTCAATATTATATTCTAATGTACTGGCAACCGATTGCAACCGACATCTGATTTGGTGTGGTTTTTGTCTGATATTTCAAATGGGCCATGGGTGCAATCTGCAATTCAGAAATAAATTACATTCATGCGGCCCAAACTCATTAACATCACATCATATTAATACATGTTATGAAATCTCTCAAGTAATAGATTTTTTATACAGATTACTTGAATTTGATTTTAAATCTTATTAGCTTTTTTTCTAAATTTTTAAAATTTTTAATTTTTTCCTAATTCAATTTCTTTTTTCAGAACATTTTTCTTTACAAAATGCGTGTAAAACCTATAAACTTACACTAAAATTTTTCTGTTCATGGCTGTGATTCCAATTAAAGTAAGTTTACTCTATTGTGATTGCAAGGAGCGTATGGAAAATTTTAGCTTTGCTTACTGTTATTATTAGTTTCTTAGATAACCGTTAATGCAACATAATTTTTAATGTCCAATAATTAGGAAAAAATTAAATTTTAAAATATTAGAAAAAAACGGAGACTTAATAAGATTTAAAATTAAAATTTAAGAATTTAATGTATAAAAATTTGAATTTAAAGATCTAATATAAAAAAAAAAAATTGAATAGTTAAGTGACCCCGTAATGTATTTTTTCAAGATTTAATCATAATTAAGAGGACTCCCATAGATCATCAAATTAAAAACAGAAATGCAATATCTTATTTTTTTTCAAAATTATTTCTTTATCATATGCCACTTACCCGGAGGACATTTTTTAAAATAATATTTCTTGAAAAATATTTCAAAATCTAGTGTGTTTGAAAAAATATTTAGAATTTTGGAATGATTTTAAAATCGCAACAACTGATTGCGGTTTCAAAATGTGAAACTCACGAGAACATAATTTTTTTTTTTTATGTTGAAATTGTAAAAGAATGTTGCGGTTTCAGTATAAGTATCAAGTTAGAAACTGCAACCATGTACTGCAGTTTTTAGACTTGACACATAAATTTTTTTATATTAAAACTGCAACAGATTGTTGCAATTTCAATTTAAGTGTTAGGTTCGAAACTGCAACGACATGCTCTGGTTTCAAACCTGACATCGATACTGAAATCGCAGCAGCCTATTGCGGTTTCAGTGTGTGTTAGTTTTTCCTTCAATATTTTCATCATTGACGGATTAAAAAATAAAACACATAATGCCTATATATACACTAGAATTGCATTCGCAATTCCATAACGGAGAGAAAATTTTTTATATATCGATATTGTTTTTTAGTACCATTATTCGAAATCGGTAAAATTTATATTTATATTGGAATATTTATAATTTAATTTATTTAATTTTAATTTGTGTTATAATGACATCCATTTATTTTTTATTTAATTTATTAAAATACAGAAATCAATTGAGATGTAAAATATAAAATCAACAAGTGAAAATTACCGCAAAAATACTAGCTATTAAAGAAATGTATTTTATCAATTTTGTTATATTTTTTTATTATCATATAGGTTTAGATAATTATTGAAAAATATGAATAGATACGTTTTATTCTTAAAATGTATGAATATTGTTAATATTTATATTTTTATTTCTTATTACTTGCTTTTTTATATAATATTGAAATTTTAATTATTATCAATGTTATTAAAACATGATTGGACCTGTATAACCGTAAACAATTAGCTGATTTGAATCGATTCAATGTATAAAACTATAATGGTAAATGGCCAAATGGAACCAGTATGAGCAAGCAAAAAACAGGTTTAACTGGAAAAAATAGGGCTGAACTGAAAAGAAAACTGGGTTGAATAAGAAAAAATCGGTTTGAACCAAATAAAACCAGTTTTTGTCCAAAACATCAATACAAAATTGTTTTTTGCTGAAAAAAATATAAAAATAAGTACAAAATAATTTAAATTTAGGCAATTTTGATGATTTTTTTATAAATAAAATAAAAAATTTAATTTATATTTGATTAGTTGTTTTGAATATTTGCAACTTTTTACTATATTTATCTTAAATTTTTGTTAAAAATATTGAATGATTTGAAAATATTATGCTACTATTAAAGTTTGATGAATTTTTTTTTAAAGTATTTTTTATTTTGTGTTATAGTGATATTTTCATAATAATTATATAAACTTTAAAAATAATATTATTTAATTTTAATTTGATAAAATAATATGATAAATTTTAATTTAATAAAATAACATGATAAATATAAGAAAGAGTACAAATTTAATTTTAATATAACATTTATTTTTATTAATTTTATATGATACATGGTGTGTACATACTTAGCTCAAAAAACAATGATGAGGGATATTGCAAGAAAAATCATCACCCAAAAATATGATGATCTATAAAGCTGTCGAATTGAAAATGGCATAATAATGTTCGATCATATTATTATAATAAATTAAAAAATTACAATAAATTATAATAAAAAGATATCTAATGTTGGAAGCTCTTTGACTGATACTACCAATATTTTATTTGAAGTTTATAATACAAATTTGGAATAGTGAATATGTAGACATGTCAAACTTGGCCTAAACTCAAAAAATTTGCCCAACCTGCCCAAAAAAACTGACCCAACCCCAACCCAACCCAGCTAAAACTCTACCCATTTTGACCTACCCAAAATTAACCCAACAAAAACTTGACCCATTTGAGTCTGCCCCCAATGCCCAACGGGCTTCAGGGATTTGCCCAGACTTCCTCATTTCTATTTCTTTGCCCCCTATCTCTCTCTCTCTCCATCCAGTCCTCCCACTCTGCCTGGTTTCACCCTCGCCGCCTCTCTCCCTCTCCACCATCCACTCGTCGCCGGCCTCCAGCTTGTTAGTTTTTCTTGGCCGACCGTCGTTCAAGCCTCCGTTGCCAACAAGCTGCCAGTCTTGTTATCCTATAAGATTTTAAGCTTTTTTTTCAACTTTCTTATAATTTCTTTAACTTTTACTACTCTTTCTTTTATTAGAGTTTCTATTGCTATGTCTATTTTTAGCCCATTTATGATCCAACCCAAATCCGTCCAATTTGCCACCTTTATGAGTATGTAATAAAATACGAGTAATTAGTTCTGATATTTGTGCAAGATGTAATAAAAGTTAGTCAATAAAATCTTTAAAATTTAATGATACAATACTAGTTAAATAAAAATCTTATTGTAAGTAGCACAATTATAATAAATAGCCTAAACGTTATGTTAATTACAACATAAAAAAAATGAAAAACAATAACAGGCCAATATCAATGAAAATATAAATATGTTATCACCAATATTGTGTTATAACGCTATATAATTTAAGCATGTGCGATAATAACGTGTAATAACATTTTGTAATTTAAGTACGTGCAATAATACTAGTGTATTCAATATATTTTTTTAGTTTTTTATATAATTAGCAAAAAAAAAATTATTATCTCGATATTGCCATTTGTATAATAAATAACAATTTAGTAGGATGATGGAGTATTAATAATATTTGAATGTAGTAAAAAATTTATATTTATTTATTATTATTTGCTTTACTGTTTAAATTTAATTATTGTTGTTGTTTTATAATATGTAATGAGATAAATTATTAGTTACATATCAATTTTGGTTGTTTTATTTGATGGATATGTTGGGAAATTTTTAAGATGAACATAAATTTTATTTCACTAATTTTTCTTTTTTTTTTTCAGAGTTGGAAAGAAGTGCTCCAAGAAAATTCAATGGCAGAAAATTGATAATTAATAGAGTCATGGGTTAGTTATTTAGTAAAATTAGTGGGTTAGTGGCCTAATTTTGTGGTTTTAAGGTAAACCTATAAATAGGCATATGTAATTAGTTTTTGATAGAAATGAAATTTATGTTCTTTATCATAAAATTTTTCAACAGTGGTATCAGAGATTTTATTGGTAATGGGTCTGTGAGAAAAATTGCACAGGAGAAAATGAGTGGGATTTAGTCTCCCGTGTTCAATGAAGAAAATTATCAATTATAGGCATGTGAAACAAATTTTGCAGATTCGCAAATGATCAAGCGAATTTGGCACAAGAACAATAATCTATTTTTTGATAGTTGGAGACAAGTGCTCTGAAAGGACAAATTTAATAGCAGAAAATTGATGAGAAGGTGCATCGACAATCGAAAATTGATGAGAAAGTGCATTAAAAATTGAAATTTGATGAGAAAGTGTATCAAGAATTGAAGAACAGTGCTTCAAAAAATAAATTAAAAAGAAATGCGCGTTACAGATGAATGCTCCAACAAAACAATTAAATATGTACAATTTTGAATCAATGAGCATGTTGGAAAATTGATTCAAAATCATTATTATTGTAGTTACTAAATTAGTGAATTTTATTTTAACATGTTTATAATATTTTTGTTAATTGTTATTTAGTTACTTAATGGTATTAGTGTAGTTAGTAGATTAATAGAGTTATGGATTAGTTATTTAGTGAAATTAGTGGGTTAGTGGCCTAATTAGTTTTTGATTGAAATGGAATTTATGTTATTGATCCTAAAAATTTTCCAACAGGATAAAATATATAATTGTAAAAAAAATTATTCATTTCTGTATAAGTGACACAAATATTAAGTAGTAAATTTAGATTCTAACCTAATCTAATATGATTACTCTCAATAATCAACCTTTTTCACTTTCATAATTTTTTCACGTGTGACGCAGAATTTTAAATTTTTTAGATTTCTTTTTTTAATTTATAGTAGTGTGAAGTTGAAAATTGAGGTTTAATTAATTATTATGTGATAAAAAAAAGTATGGAATTGTACTGCTATGGCTACAATTTTTTTAAAGCCAAAAGTACATTTTTGTCCCTATTATTTGTCAAAATTAGTAAATTTACCATCAACGTTTATTTTATGACAAATTTGCTCATAACGTTTGTAAAATAGTAGGTTTTTACTTCCGCCGTTAATGGTCAACTAATATAATAACTGTCAAAATTACTAGTAATTGATAGTAAGAGCAAAAATTTCTTATTTTACAAACGTTAAGGATAAATTTGCAGGTTTGAAAAAACGTTAGGAGCAAAAATGCACATTTGGCACCCAAACGTTTGATTCACGTGTCCAATAAATGCATGACACGTGTCTCACTAGCGGTCAATTAACGTATTAACGGTCAAAATTAGCGAAAATTGATGGTAGGGGCAAAAATATCACATTTTACAAACTTTAGAGTCAAATTTGCTATAAAATAAATGTTGAGGGCAAATTTACCCATTTTGACAAATGATAATGAAAAAAATGTACCTTTAGCCTTTTTTTTTAACATAAAATCATCAAAGTTTTGTAAATATCACAAAAAAATAATTTTAACCGAATTGTACAATTTAAGGCACTAGTTCATATGAATACATGCACCGAGATGTTGATGTGTCATTTTATAATTAGTTGACAGTAGGGGTGTGCAAATTATGGGTGAGCAACGGTCGGTTCGGTTCAATAACCAAACTGAACAGAAAAAACCGAAAATCGAAATTTCATAATTTATATAAACCGAAACAGAACCAAATTTATATAAAACCGAACTAAAATTGAACCGGAATTTTCGGTCGGTTTGGTTCGGTTAACCGAAAAACCGAAAATTTAAAATTATAATTAAAAAAAATTATCTAAAAAATTATACAAAATTATAAATCATAAAATTAAAATAAAAACATTTAAATTGAAAAATATACATATATAATTTGAATTCAAACCCCTTTAAATTAATATAAAAAATACAAAAATAATTTTTTTATGTAAAAATTGAATAAAATAATATATAATATTAAAATTTCGGTCGGTTCGGTTTTTCTTCGGTTTTTGCCTTTCAAAACCGAACCGAAATAATCGATTTACATGAAATTCTAAAATCGAAACCGAAAAACTGAATTTTAAAAAGCGATCGGTTTGGTTCGATTTTTCGGTTTTACCCGAATTCTGCTCACCCCTAGTGCAAATGGTCGGTTCGGTTCGGTTTTGGACCGAACAGATCGAAAACCGAATTTCAATATTTTTCAGAACCGAACCGCAAACCGAAATTATTAAGACCGAAACCGAATAAACCAAAATTATTTCGGTCGGTTCGGTTCGGTCCAACCGGTTTCCTGCTTATATCAATCTAAAATTGATTTACTTTTTTCAGTCTCTCTCTCTCTCTTTCTCTTTCTCTCTCTCTCTCTCCCCCCTCCACTACTTCTTCGTCGCCGATCGGAGCTCGCCATTCGCCTCCGCCACCATCCTCTTCGTTGTCGATCGGAGCTCGCCTAGTCGCCTCCGCCACTGTCCCCTTTTCTCTCTCCCCCTCCCTTCCTCTCTCTCTTCCCTTCTCTCTCTCTCCCCCCCTCTATCCTGTGCTTCTTCGTCTCCGATCGGAGTCGCCGCCGTCCCCTTCTCTTTCTCCCCTCCCTCCCCTTCTCCCCCTTCCTCTTTCGCTTCCCTTCTCTCTCTCTCTCTCTCTCTCTCTCAGGGAAGATCTGGTCCCCGCCGCCCCCCCTGTCGCCGCTTGCCCCATGCTCCTTCCCTCCCTCGCACGATCTCCGTTGCTCCTGGGTCACCGGAAATCAAGTTTGTAACATTTTAGATCTGTTTTATATATAATTTGTTGAATTTGTTTTATATATATACAGATTGTTTGTAACATTTTAGATATGTTTTGTAAATAATTTGTTGAATTTGTTTTATTTTCATACAGATTATTGGTTGAATTTGTTAAAAGTGTTAGATCTGTGTGGATTGTTGGTTGAATTTGTTGTATTTACACAGATTATTGGTTGGTTGAATGTGATTTACAGATTTTGAGTTGAATTTGTTTTACAGATTGTTTTACAGTTGAGTTGAATATATATATATATATATATATAAAACGGTGAGTTTAAAAAAGTTTGGTCGGTTCGGTTTTTTCGATTTTTCAACTTTAGGAACCGAACCGAAATAATATTGCGGCTTTGAACCGAAAATCGAAAAAACCGAACCAAATAGACCAAAATCAATTCGGTTCGGTTTGATTTTCGGTTCCGGTTCGGTTCTGCACACCCCTAGTTGACAGGCATTAAATAAGTAAATATTAGACAGTTCACTCAAAATTACTTTTTATGATATTGATAAAAATTTTAATGATTTTATGGTTAGATTTTTTTTGGGAACATTTATAACACTTAAATTCACTATAATATATCATATAAAGCCTGTATATGTCACGTAATTAATTAAATTTAGTTTTTCGTTAATTTCAGAATCATTAATGAACAAATTAAGATTTTGGTCTAAATTTCTAGTAGTATGATATTGGAAATCCACTATAAATTAGTACTAGTATATAATGTTTGTGTCACGTAATTAATGTTTAACTTTTCAGTAATTTAAAATTTATTAGTTTTCAATTGAAGATATTGTTCTAAATTTATAGTAAATGTGAAATTGAAAATCCAGTATAAAATGGTCATATAAACTCTATGACATATAATTAAGTTCAATTTTTCATTAATCTCAAAATCATTAGCGTTCAAATTAAGATTTTAGTCCAAATTTCTAGTAGTGAGATATTGAAAATCCACTAAAAATATATAGTTATATAAAGCCTATGTGACATAATTAATTAAGTTAATTTATTTTTTCATTAATTTCAAAATCATTAGTGTTTAAATTAAAATTTTAGACTAAATTTCTAGTAGTGCGACATAGAAAATTCACTATAAAGTAGTCATATAAAGTCTATGCCACATAATTTGTTCAATTTTTCATTAACCTCAAAACCATTAATGTTCAAATTAAGATATTAGTCCAAATTTCTAGTAGTGTGACATTGAAAATCCACTATAATATATAGTCATATAAAGTCAATATGACATAATTAAACTTGATATAGTTTTTTATTAATTTCAAAATCATCAGTGTTTAAATTTAAATTCTAGTAGCGTACGTACGTGACATTGAAAATTCAGTATAAAGTAGTCATATAATGCGCATATAACATAATTAATTAAGTTTATTTTTCATTAATTTCAAAATTGTTAGTGTTCAAATTATAGATCTTATTAGCCTAAATTTCCAGTAGTGCCACATTGAAAACCCGCTATAATATATGGTCATATAAATTAAGCACATTTGACAAAATTAATTAAGTTTAATTTTTCATTAATTTCAAAATTATTAGTGCTTAAATTAAATTCTCAATCTAAATTTCTATTAGTAAGGGAAGTATGTACATCTATTCGTCCAAAAAATAAATCAATTAATATCGTTTTTTTTTAAATACTAACCATTAATCAGTTTGTTATAATCGTTTAACCGGTTTATCGTTCTCGATTTTTTAGACCGATTAACCAATATTTTTTCGATTAACCACTAAAATTATAAGATTCATTCATAAAAAAATTAAAATGTTCATAGTATTTAAAAATAAAAATTAAAAATCAAATATAATTCAACATAATGTATATAATCTCACAGCTATATTTCATTTAGTAAATGAATTTACTTTCTTAATTACTCAATTTAATTCTGTTTGATTAATCAGATTTTTTCCTCTATATGCTCTTTTATTAGGTGTATTGCACGCCAGATTCACTTTAAATAATCCATGAATGATGAATCAAAATCAAATTAATTTGTTCATCTGGCCATATAAAGTTATAAAGTGTTGGATTTAAAATAATTAATATATTAAATTTTTTTAATTCTAGTATTGAAGCCAAAAAAATCTATCCGTGTGAATTATAACAACAATATATATATATATATATATATATATATATATTTCATAAGATTAATACCAATAATAATAATAATAGTACTTGTTACTTTTGTATCACCATTATATTATTTGTAGAGTAAATAATAATACTCATTTGTAAAGTATACTTTAATTGCAAAAAATAAAAAGGGAAACAAAATAAAAAAATAGAAATAAAAATCTCTTGACTTTCAAACAAAAAAAAAGAAATAAAAATCTCTTGCAAATGGAAGATTATTCATACAATTAAATATGTTAAAATCAACAAAAACTAAACATAGTAACTAGGAATTTCATTCCTTAATCTGTATTTAATTTCCTTTCTTAAAAAAAAAAAAGTATTAACTGATCTATGAAAAAATCAAATTATGAGAGGAAGAATTTACACGTAACAACAATGATAAATTTATACCAATAGTTAATTTCTCATTAGAAGCAAAAATAAATAAATAAATAGTGACATTTTTTTTACCAAATAAAAAATTAATGAAAAAAATCCTTATATCAAAACAAATTTAAGAAATAAAATCCACTTAATCAATTCATATGGAATAGGCAATACGGTTCCCCATGACCCATCAAATATCACTTCCTCCCTTGCTTCCACTTTACAATTATGCAACAATCACCATTACTTTATTCTCTGCTTCCTATTCGTCACTCAACAGTGAGTGATTCAGTGATTCTCCTAACCAGAATGGCGAGTATGGCTGAAATTGGAGTGCTCAAAGTGCCGTCCTCCTTGGCTACGTCTTCGTCGTCTTCCAGTTCCTCGAATCTCAGCCAAAAATTTGCTGTGCGAGGGTTGTCTTTCTCGTCGTCTACACATTCTGCTCAGAGCGACACCTGCGAGAGCAACACTAGCGACAGTGAAATGGCGAGAGGAGGCTGCCGAGAAGGAGATGGAGATGGATCTGTAGATTAGGGTTTTTTTTTTTATTTAGATGTTGTAATTTATATATATATATATATATATATATATATATTAAACCGGTCCGTTAACAAAAAAAGGCTGATTTTTTAAACTATGAATCGAAAATTTAAAATTTAATTTTAATTATAAATCGATAGGTTTGGTTCATGGAAAATTCGGTTTGGTTTCGAACCGATTTTCTGATTAACCAAGTTCATTTTTTTTTCTCACCCCATCCATTAGTGTGACATTGATGAAAATCCACTATAAAATAATCATATAATTTATGTGTCACATAATTAAATTTATTTTTTCATTAATTTCAAAAATCATTGGTGTTCAAATTAAGATTTTAGAGCAAATTTCTAGTAGTATGACATTGAAAATCCACTATAAAGTAGTCATATATGAAGCATAGTCACATAATTAATTTTAATTTTCATTAATTTCAAAATCATTAGTGTTTAAATTAAAATTTTAGACTAAATTTCTAGTAGTGTGACATTGAATATCCATCATAATATATGGGCAAAATTCATTTTCAATTCCTAAATTTATGAAATTTTCTACAATGAGTTACTTTGTAAAAAAAAAAAATTACGACTTTTCTTAGTTTTGTTTCTTTGCTTTCTTCATACCAGTTCTTAATGAAAGAGCCTCAAAGAGATGTGAGTATTAATGTTTTTCTTTTGTGCTTTGAATTCCCATTCTAAAAAACTGAATGCATATTGATCTGCTCAACATGAAATCAATTTTCATGGAAATCAAAAGATTCAAAACCTTGTATATTTGCTATGTAGAATGAGACATAATTTAGATTCTTTCATTTCTGTTTGGTTAGTGTATGTGTACTGTTTTGAATATAATTGATAATTTAAGTTATTGTATTTCTTTTTTTTCTGAAATCGATAAGAGTATAGATTCTCGCATTTTTTTTTTCTAAAATCGATATTGCATTTCTTTTTTTCTAAAATCGATGAGTGCAAAAATTTTTGGATTTTATTTCCTGAAATCGATAAGAGTATAGGTTCTTGCGTTTCTTTTTTTTGAAATCGATAAGAGCATATGTTCTTGCATTTCTATTTAGCTAATCCATGTGTGTAGGATTATCCCTGACAGTGGTTATATATGCTTGCAAATTATGTAGTTACTTCCAAGAAGGAAGAAGAAATGAAGAAAAAGGAGAAAAAGAAGAAGGAAGAAGAAAGAGAAGAAAAAAAGAGAATAAGAGAATAAGGAGGAAGAAGAAGGAAAAGATGAAAAAAGAGAAGAAGGAGGAAGAAGCAAAAAGAGAAGAAGGAGAAGAAGAAAAAAGATAAGTAGAGAAGAAGGAAAAAAAAGGAGGAGGAGAAGTAGAAGAAGGAAAAAAGAAAAAGGAAGAAGAATAAGAAAAGTTGAAAGAAGAGAAGAAGTATCAGAGGGAGAAGTGGGTGATGGAGAAATAGTAGATGGAGCAGGTTACAACAGAGACTCTAATGACTTAGGAAAAGGAGAGGAAGATGAAGCAAATGTTTTGGCTCCGATCCAACATAGCTCCGGAGAATTTCTTTTTTACTTTCATGTTAATTGTATTCTTGTTCTTCATTAATTGGAGCAAGGAATTATTGTCGTACTTCATACTACTGTCGATGCTTTCCTGAAAATAAAATAAGGAGAAGATGATATTGAAGATTTGGAAAGAGAAATTCTACCACTATAGCCTAATAAATTGTCATGGCATCAGTTTATTTCCAATCTCACAGACATAATTGTCTTTTTTAGAGAAGTAGATAATTAGGTCCTTAAATTTTTGAAATTTTCTACAATGAGTTACTTTGTAAAAAAAAAAATTACGAGTTTTCTTAGTTTTGGTTCTTTGATTTCTTTATACCAGTTCTTAATGAATGAGTCTCCAATATATGTGAGTATTAATGTTTTCTTTTGTGCTTTGAATTCCTATCCTAAAAAAATGAATGCATATTGATTTGTTCAACATAAAATCAATTTCATGGATATCAAAAGATTCAAAACCTTGCATATTTGCTGGAACGAATGAGATACAATTTAGGTTCTTTCATTTTTGTTGGGTTAATTCATGTGTACTGTTTTGAATATAATCGATGATTTAGGTTCTTATATTTCTTTTTTTCAGAAATTGACAAGAGCGTAGGTCCTTGCATTTCTTTGAAATCGATAAGAGAATAGATTCTTGCATTTTTTTTTCTTCTGAAATCGATAAGAGAATCGATTCTTGCATTTCTTTTTTTTTAAAAAAAGTCAATAAGTGCTTAGATTTTTGCATTTTTTCCTGAAATCGATAAGAGCATAGGTTCTTGAGTTTTTTTTTCTAAAATCGATAAAAGCATATGTTCTTGCATTTCTATTTGGCTATTCCATGTGTGTAGGAGTATCCCTGATAGTGGTTATATATGCTTGCAAATTATGTAGTTATTTGAAGAACGAAGAAGAAGGAGAAGAAAGAAGAAGAAGAAAAAGAAAAAGAAGAAAAAGAAAAAGAAGAGAGAGAAGAAAAAGGAAGAAGAAGAGACTAAGGAGGAAGAAGAAGGAGAAGATGAAAAAAAAAGAAGGAAGAAAAAGAGAAAAAGACAAGGAGAGAAGAAGAAAGAAGACGAAGGATAAGAAGAAAAAAGAGAAGTAGAGAAGAAATAGAAGTATCAAAGCGATAAGAGGTTGATAGAGAAATAGTAGATAAAGCAGGTTACAAAATGACACTCTAATGAGTCAGGAGAAGGAGAGAAAGATGAAGAAAATATTTTGACTCCGATCCAATATAGCTTCGGAGAATTTATTTTTTACTTTCATGTTGATTATTTTCTTGTTCTCCATCAATTGTAGCAAAGAATTGCTGCTGTACTTCATACTACTGTGGATGCTTTCCTAAAAGTATAATATGGAGAAGATAATGTTGAAAATTTCGAAAAAGGAATTCTACCACTATAGCCTAATGAATTGTCATGGCATCAGTTTATTTTCAATCTCACAGACACAATTGTCTTTTTTAGAGAAGTGGATAATTAGGTACTTAAATTTTTGAAATTTTCTACATTAAATTTTTTTGTAAAAAAAAAAAATTACGAGATTTTTTAGTTTTGGTACTTTGATTTTTTCATTCCAATTCTTAATGAAGGAGCCTCCAAGAGATGTGAGTATTAATGTTTTCTTTTGTCCTTTGAATTCCCATGTTAAAAAACTGGATGCATATTAATCTGTTCAACATGAAATCAATTTCCATAGATATCAAAAGATTCAAAACCTTGCATATTTGCTGGGAGGAATGAGACACAATTTAGGTTCTTTCATTTTTGTTTGGTTAATTCATGTGTACTGTTTTGAATATAATCGATAATTTAGGTTCTTGCATTTCTTTTTTTTCTAAAATAGATAAGAGCATAGGTTTTTGCATTTTTTTTTTCTGAAATCGATAAGAGCATCGGCTCTTGCATTTCTTTCTTTTTTTTCTAAAATCGTTAAGTGCATAGATTTTTGCATTTTTTCCTGAAATCGATTAGAGTATAGGTTCTTGAGTTTATTTTTTCTGAAATTGATAAGAGCATATGTTCTTACATTTCTATTTGGCTAATCCATATCTGTAGAAGAGTCTAAGAAGGAAGAAGAAGAAGAAGAAGAAAAAAAAAGACAAGGAGAGAAGAAGAAAGAAGACGAAGGAGAAGAAGAAAAATGAGAAGTAGAGAATAAGGAAGAAAAAGAAGAGAAAGAAGAAGAGAGGATGGAAGAAGAAGAAGTATCAAAGCGAGAAGAGGTTGATAGAGAAATAGTAAATGAAGCAGGTTAGAACAAACACTCTAATGAGTCAGGAGAAGGAGAGGAAGATGAAGCAAATGTTTTGACTCCGATCCAACATAGTTACGGAGAATTTGTTTTTTACTTTCATGTTGATTATTTTCTTGTTCTCCACCAATTGGATCAAATAATTGCTGCCGTGCTTCATACTACTGTGGATGCTTTCCCAAAAATAGAATATGAAGAAGATGATGTTGAAAATTTGGAAAGAGAAATTCTACAACTATAGCCTAATGAATTATCATGGCATCAATTTATTTCCAATCTCACAGACACAATTATCGTTTTTAGAGAAGTATATAATTAGGTCCTTAAATTTTTGAAACTTTTTACATTGAGTTCCTTTGTAAAAAAAAAAAAAAATTACAAGTTTTCTTAGTTTTGGTTCTTTGATTTCTCCATACCAGTTCTTAATGAAAGAGCCTCCAAGAGATGTGAGTATTAATGTTTTCTTTTGTGCTTTGAATTCCTATTCTAAAAAACTAAATGCATATTGATCTGTTCAACATGAAATCAATTTACATGGATATCAAAATATTTATAACCTTGCATATTTACTAGGAGGAATGAGACACAATTTAGGTTCTTTCATTTTTGTTTGGTTAATTAATGTCTACTGTTTTGAATATAATCGATAATTTAGATTCTTGCATTTCTTTTTTTTCTTAAATAGATAAGAGCATAGGTTTTTGCATTTTTTTTTTGAAATCGATAAAAGCATCGGTTATTACATTTCTTTTTTTCTGAAATTGATAAGTGCATAGATCTTTACATTTTTTTCCTGAAATCAATAAGAGCATAGGTTTTTGAGTTTCTTTTTTCTAAAATCAATAAGAGCATATGTTTTTGTATTTCTATTTGGCTAATCCATGTGTGTAGAAGAGACTAAGGAGGAGAAAGAAGGAGAAGATTAAAAAAGAGAAAAAGGAAGAAGAAGAAAAGAAGAGAATGAGAGAAGAAGAAAGAAGACAATGGAGAAGAAGAAAAAAGAGAATTAGAGAAGAAGGAAGAAAAAGAAGGATAAAAAGAAGAGAAGATAGAAGAAGAATCAAAGCGAGAAGAGGTTGATAGAAAAATAGTAAATGAAGCAGGTTACAATGGACACTCTAATGAGTCAGGAGAAGGAGAGAAAGATGAAGCAAATGTTTTGACTCCGATCCAACATAGCTGCGGAGAATTTGTTTTTTACTTTCATGTTGATTATTTTCTTGTTCTCCATCAATTGGTAAAAATAATTACTGCCGTGCTTCATACTACTGCAGATGCTTTCCTAAAATTAGAATATGGAGAAAATAATGTTGAAAATTTGAAAAGAGAAATTCTACCACTATAGCCTAATGAATTGTCATGGCATCAATTTATTTCCAATCTCATAGACACAATTGTCTTTGTTAGAGAAGTAGATAATTAGATCCTTAAATTTTTAAAATTTTCTACATTGAGTTCCTTTGTAAAAAAAAAATTATGAGATTTCTTAGTTTTGGTTCTTTGATTTCTTCATTCCAGTTCTTAATGAAGGAGCCTCCAAGAGATGTGAGTATTAATGTTTTCTTTTGTGCTTTGAATTCCCATGCTAAAAAACTGGATGCATATTGATCTGTTCAACATGAAATCAATTTTCATAGATATCAAAAGATTCAAAACCTTGCATATTTGCTGGGAGGAATGAGACACAATTTAGGTTCTTTCATTTTTGTTTGGTTAATTCATGTGTACTGTTTTGAATATAATCGATAAATTAGGTTCGTGAATTTCTTTTTTTTTTTCTAAAATAGATAAGAGCATAGGTTTTTGCATTTTTTTTCTGAAATCGATAAGAGCATCGGTTCGTGCATTTTTTTTTTCTGAAATCGATAAGTTCATAGATTTTTGCATTTTTTTCCTGAAATCGATAAGAGCATAGGTTCTTGAGTTTCTTTTTTCTGAAATCGATAAGAGCATATGTTCTTACATTTCTTTTTGGCTAATCCATGTCTGTAGAAGAGTCTAAGGAGGAGGAAGAAGGAGAAAAAAAAAGAGTAGAGAAGAAGAAAGAAGACGAAGGAGAAGAAGAAAAATGAGAAGTAGAGAATAAGGAAGAAAAAGAAGGGAAAGAAGAAGAGAGGATGGAAGAAGAAGAAGTATCAAATCGAGAAGAGGTTGATAAAGAAATAGTAGATGAAGCAGGTTAGAACAGACACTCTAATGAGTCAGGAGAAAGAGAGGAAGATAAAGCAAATGTTTTGACTCCGATCCAACATAGTTACGGAGAATTTGTTTTTTACTTTCATGTTGATTATTTTCTTGTTCTCCATCTATTGGAGCAAATAATTGCTACCGTGCTTCATACTACTGTGGATGCTTTCCTAAAAATAGATATAGAGAAGATGATGTTGAAAATTTGGAAAGATAAATTTTACCACTATAGCCTAATGAATTTTCATGGCATCAGTTTATTTCCAATCTCACAAACACAATTGTCTTTTTTAGAGAAGTAAATAATTAGGTCCTTAAATTTTTAAAATTATCTACATTGAGTTCCTTCGTAAAAAAAAAAAAATTACTAGTTTTCTTAGTTTTGGTTCTTTGATTTTTTCATACCATTCTTAATGAAAGAGCCTCCAAGAGATGTGAGTGTTTATGTTTTATTTTTTGCTTTGAATGATATCAAAGATTCAAAACCTTGTATATTTGCTGTGAGGAATGAGATAATTTAGGTTCTTTCATTTCGGTTTGGTTGATGAATGTTTACCGTTTTGAATATAATCGATTACTTAGTTTCTTGCATTTCTTTTTTCTGAAATCGATAATTCTTGAATAGTTTCTTGTATTTCTTTTTTCTGAAATCTATAATTCTTGAATAGTTTCTTGCATTTCTTCTTTTCTGAAATCGATAATTCTTGAATTTTCGTTTAGCTAATCCGTTCAGCTGAGGTTTGCTTTTCTCCTTGAGTTGTGAAGCTTAATTACACCTGCTAGCTTTGTTAGCCTCTTAGGTTTAGATGCATGAACTTGTAACTCTGTCTAATGTTATGTTTTCTCTATAACTGATTTGCAAACTCATGCGGATTTCCTTAACCTCATTGGCTTGAAATGCACCTATATATTAGGTGTTGTTTGAAGTGGATATCATCTATTTGCTTTTGTTGGTTTAATTGCTTTATTTTTTTTTTCTTTCAATTGTGTAACTTGATTTGACATTTTATTTGATGAGCTCAGGATCAAATATATGTCATTTTGTGAATATTATATATAAAACTCCATCATTTTTTGTGAATATTATATTTATTTTTTAACAGTTGTAATGTTAAATATTTTGACTGTATCTTTGATTTGGACTTAAACTTCAGACGGTTTTTTAGAGGCCTGACCGGTCGGGTCCAAATTTTAAGACGTTAGTTTTAACCATTGTAGGTTATTGTCCACCGAAGAATAAGTTACATAATTACTTAATTTTAATTCGTATGCAGTGTAAACATGAATCTTTGGCTATTTACTTAATTCGGTCGTTTATGTTTATTTATTTGTTTATTTTCTTTTTTTGCACACAGATTGAGGTTCAAACATGCCATCACGAGGTAGGCCCCGTAAGTGCTGAAGAAGTGCTTCGGGTCCAAGATTTGGGTGGTCCTCACCATATTGATTCTCCTTCGTCAGAGAAAACTGGTGAGGAGATGGAGTATGACGACCACGGTGATGACAATAATGATGATGGTGGTGATGATGTGAAGAAGAAAAAGAAGAAAAAGAAGAAGAAGTAGAAGAAGAAAAAGAAGAAGAATGCGGCGAAGCAAAAGGAGAAGGAGGAGGAGAAGGAGAAGAAGAAAAAAGAAGAAGGAGGAGGAGAAGAAGAAGGCGATGATGGTGATGATGCATGAACTTGTAACTCTGTCTAATGTTATGTTTTCTCCATAACTGATTTGCAAACTCATGTGGATTTCCTTAACCTCATTGGCTTGAAATGCACCTATATATTAGGTGTTGTTTGAAGTGGATATCATTTATTTGCTTTTGTTGGTTTAATTGCTTTATTTTTTTTTTCTTTCAATTGTGTAACTTGATTTGACATTTTATTTGATGAGCTCAGTATCAAATATATGTCATTTTGTGAATATTATATATAAAACTCCATCATTTTTTGTGAATATTATATTTATTTTTCAACAGTTGTAATGTTAAATATTTTGACTTTATCTTTGATTTGGACTTAACCTTCAGACGGTTTTTTAGCGGCCTGACCGGTCGGGTCCAAATTTTAAGACGTTAGTTTTAACCGTTGTAGGTTATTGTCCACCGAAGAATAAGTTACATAATTACTTAATTTCAATTTGTATGCAGTGTAAACATGAATCTTTGGCTATTTACTTAATTCGGTCGTTTATGTTTATTTATTTGTTTGTTTTCTTTTTTTGCACACAGATTGAGGTTCAAACATGCCATCGCGAGGTAGGCCCCGTAAGTGCTGAAGAAGTGCTGCGGGTCCAAGATTTGGGTGGTCCTCACCATACTGATTCTCCTTCGTCAGAGAAAACTGGTGAGGAGATGGAGTATGACGATCATGGTGATGACAATAATGATGATGGTGGTGATGATGTGAAGAAGAAAAAAAAGAAAAAGAAGAAGAAGCAGAAGAAGAAAAAGAAAAAGAATGCGGCGAAGCAAAAGGAGAAGGAGAAGAAGAAGAAGAAAAAAGAAGAAGGAGGAGGAGAAGAAGAAGGCGACGATGGTGATGATGCATGAACTTGTAACTCTGTCTAATGTTATGTTTTCTCCATAACTGATTTGCAAACTCATGTGGATTTCCTTAACCTCATTGGCTTGAAATGCACCTATATATTAGGTGTTGTTTGAAGTGGATATCATCTATTTGCTTTTGTTGGTGTAATTGCTTTATTTTTTCTTCTTTCAATTGTGTAACTTGATTTGACATTTTATTTGATGAGCTCAGGATCAAATATATGTCATTTTGTGAATATTATATATAAAACTCCATCATTTTTTGTGAATATTATATTTATTTTTCAACAGTTGTAATGTTAAATATTTTGACTTTATCTTTGATTTGGACTTAACCTTCAGACGATTTTTTAGCGGCCTGACCGATTAGGTCCAAATTTTAAGACGTTAGTTTTAACCATTGTAGGTTATTGTCCACCGAAAAATAAGTTACATAATTACTTAATTTCAATTCGTATGCAGTGTAAACATGAATCTTTGGCTATTTACTTAATTCGGTCGTTTATGTTTATTTATTTGTTTGTTTTTTTTTTTTGCACACAGATTGAGGTTCAAACATGCCATCTCGAGGTAGGCCCCGTAAGTGCTGAAGAAGTGCTTCGGGTCCAAGATTTGGGTGGTCCTCACCATATTGATTCTCCTTCGTCAGAGAAAACTGGTGAGGAGATGGAGTATGACGACCACGGTGATGACAATAATGATGATGGTAGTGATGATGTGAAGAAGAAAAAGAAGAAAAAGAAGAAGAAGCAGAAGAAGAAAAAGAAGAAGAATGCGGCGAAGCAAAAGGAGAAGGAGGAGGAGAAGGAGAAGAAGAAAAAAGAAGAAGGAGGAGGAGAAGAAGAAGGCGATGATGGTGATGATGCATGAACTTGTAACTCTGTCTAATGTTATGTTTTCTCCATAACTGATTTGCAAACTCACTTGGATTTCCTTAACTTCATAGGCTTGAAATGCACCTATATATTAGGTGTTGTTTGAAGTGGATATCATCTATTTACTTTTGTTGGTTTAATTGCTTTATTTTTTTTTCTTTCAATTATGTAACTTGATTTGACATTTTATTTGATGAGCTCAGGATCAAATATATGTCATTTTGTGAATATTATATATAAAACTCCATCATTTTTTGTGAATATTATATTTATTTTTCAACAGTTGTAATGTTAAATATTTTGACTGTATCTTTGATTTGGACTTAACCTTCAGACGGTTTTTTAGCGGCCTGACCGGTCGGGTCCAAATTTTAAGACGTTAGTTTTAACCATTGTAAGTTATTGTCCACCGAAGAATAAGTTACATAATTACTTAATTTTAATTCGTATGCAGTGTAAACATGAATCTTTGGCTATTTACTTAATTCGGTCGTTTATGTTTATTTATTTGTTTGTTTTATTTTTTTGCACACAGATTGAGGTTCAAACATGCCATCGCGAGGTAGGCCCCGTAAGTACTGAAGAAGTGCTTAGGGTCCAAGATTTGGGTGGTCCTCACCATACTGATTCTCCTTCGTCAGAGAAAACTGGTGAGGAGATGGAGTATGACGATCACGGTGATGACAATAATGATGATTGTTGTGATGATGTGAAGAAGAAAAAGAAGGAAAAGAAGAAGAAGCAGAAAAAAGAAAAAGAAAAAGAAGAGGAATGCGCCGAAGCAAAAGGAGAAGGAGAAGGAGGAGGAGAAGGAGAAGGAGAAAAAAGAAGGAGGAGGAGAAGAAGAAGGCGATGATGGTGATGATGATGTGAAGGAGGAGGAGGAGGAGGAGGAGGAGGAGGAGGAGAAGAAAAAAGAGAAGAAGAAAGAAGAAAAGGAAGAAGGAGAAGAAGAAGAGAACAAGGAAGAAAAAAAAGAAGAAAAGTAGAAGGAAGAGAAGAAGTATTATTGTTAATAATTCCTCTATATATAACTTCTGAACCCATTTGATAGGCTTAGTATTGTACGATTATAAATATAGTCATGGGGTTTATTGCATTTTTTTGTTTCCTGTGGATATAATTGTGATATGGTGAAGTCCCTTTATTCTTAGGAATATAAATTTCATTCAAATACAGTGAAACCAGCTTTTGAATTGATCTATATTCGTAAACATATTTGTCTTTACAGGTATCGTAGTTTCAAGTTTTTCCTTTTCATTTGGCTTTTTTGATTGAAAATAGTTATTGTTTCAAGATCAGAAGATACCGACTTTATCTAAAAGATGTGCAATCTTCAATGAATTTCAAACCACATGAATGGAATAATGAATGCCCAAAAGACAGCAACAAAAGCCATACACTTGCCACATAAAACTGTGGTCGATAACTTATGATTCCTTCGTCAGAGAAAATTGGTGAGTAGATGGAGTATGACGATCACGGTGATGATAATAATGATGATGGTGATGATGATGGCGGTGGTGATGATGGTGGTGATAATGTGAAGAAGAAGAAGAAGAAGAAAAAGAATAAAAAGAAAAAGAAGCAAAAGAAGAAAAAGAAGAAGAATGCGGCAAAGTAGAAGAAGAAGGAGGAGGAGAAGGAGAAGAAGAAAAAAGAAGAAGGAGGAGGAGAAGAAGAACGCGATGATTGTGATGATGAAGAAGAAGAAGAAGGAGGAGGAGGAGGAGGAGGAGGAGGAGGAGGAGGAAAGAAGAAAAGTAAGAAGGAGAAGAAGAAGAGAACAAGCAAGAAAAAAAAAGAAAAAAAGTAGAAGGAAGAGAAGAAGTATTATTGTGAATAACTTTTCTATATATAACTTCTGAATCCATTTGCTGGACTTAGTATTGTACGATTATAAATATGGTCATGAGATGTATTGCATTTTTTTGTTTCTTGTGGATGTGATTGTGACATGGTGAAATCCCTTTATTCTTAGGTCTATAAATTTCATTCAAACACAGTGAAACCAGCTTGTGAATTGATCTATATTCGTCAACATATTTGTATTCACATGTATCGTAATTTCAAGATTTTCCTTTTCATTTGGCTTTTTTGATTAAAAATAGTTATTGCTTCAAAATCAGAAGATACCGACTTTATCTAAAAGATGTGCAATTTTCAATGAACTTCAAACCACATGAATGGAATAAGAAATGCCCAAAAGACAACAATAAAGGCCATAGATTTGCCACATAAAACTGTGGTCGAGAACTTATGATTCTTTTATCAGAGAAAACTGGTGAGGAGATGGAGTATGACGATCACGGTGATGACAATAATGATGATGGTGATGATGATGGCGGTGGTGATGATGGTGGTGATGATGTGAAGAAAAAAAAGAAGAAAAAGAAGAAGCAGAAGAAGAAAAAGTAGAAGAATACGGCGAAGCAGAAGAAGAGGGAGGAAAAGAAGGAAAAGAAGAAAAAAGAAGAGGGTGGAGGAGGAGAAGAAGGCAATGATGGTGATGATGATGTGAAGAAGAAGAAGAAGAAGGAGAAGAAGAAAAAAGAGAAGAAGGAAGAAGGAGAAGAAGAACAGAATAAGGAAGAAGAAAAAGAAGAAAAGTAGAAGGAAGAGAAGAAATATTATTGTAAATAACTCCTCTATATATAGCTTGTAAACCTATTTGCTGGGTTTAGTGTTGTACGATTATAAATATGATCATGGGGTTGATTGCATTTTTTTTTGTTTCGTGTGGATGTGATTGTGATATGGTGAAGTGCCTTTATTCTTAGGTCTATAAATTTCATTCAAATACAGTGAAACCAGCTTGTGAATTTATCTGTATTCGTCAACATATTTGTCTTCACAGGTATCGTAGTTTTAAGCTTTTCCTTTTCATTTGGCTTTTTTGATAGAAAATAGTTATTGCTTTAAGATCAGAAGATACCAACTTTATCTAAAAGATATGCAATCTTCAATGAACTTCAAACCACATGAATGGAACAAGGAATGCCCAAAAGACAGCAACAAAGGCCATAAATTTGTCACATAAAACTGTGGTCGAGAACTTATAATTCCTTCGTCAGAGAAAACTGGCGAGGAGATGGAGTATGACGATCACGGTGATGACAATAATGATGATGGTGACGATGATGGTTGTGGTGATGATGGTGGTGATAATGTGAAAAGGAAGAAGAAAAAGAAGAAAAAGAAGAAGAAGAAGAAAAAGAAGAAGAATGCGGCGAAGCAGAAGAAGAAGAAAGAGGAGAAGGAGAAGAAGGAGGAGGAGGAGGAGGAGGAGAAGAAGGCGATGATGGTGATGATGATGTGAAGAAAAAGAAAAAAAGAAGGAGGAGGAGGAGGAGATGGAGAAGAAGAAAAAAGAGAAGAAGGAAAAAGAAAAGGAAGAAGGAGAAGAAGAAGAGAACAAGAAAGAAGAAAAAGAAGAGAAGTAGAAGGAAGAGAAGAAGTATTATTATGAATAACTCCTCTATATATAGCTTCTGAACCCATTTGCTGGGATTAGTGTTGTACGATTATAAATGGTCATGGGGTTGATTGCATTTTTTTGTTTCTTGTGGATGTGATTGTGATATGGTGAAGTCCCTTTATTTTTAGGTCTATAAATTTCATTCAAACACAGTGAAACCAGCTTGTGAATTGATCTATATTCGTCAACATATTTGTCTTCACAGGTATCGTAGTTTCAAGCTTTTCCTTTTCATTTGGCTTTTTTTGATTGAAAATAGTTATTATTTCAAGATCAGAAGATACCGACTTTATCTAAAAGATGTGCAATCTTCAATGAACTTCAAACCACATGAATGGAACAAGGAATGCCCAAAAGACAGCAACAAAAGCCATAAATTTGCCACATAAAACTGTGGTCGAGAACTTATAATTCATTCGTCAGAGAAAACTGGTGAGAAGACGGAGTATGACGATCACGGTGATGACAATAATGATGATGGTGATGGTGATGATGATGGCGATGGTGATGATGGTGGTGATAATGTGAAGAAGAAAAAGAAGAAAAAGAAGAAGAATGCGGCGAAGCAGAAGAAGAAGGAGGAGGAGAAGGAGAAGAAGAAAAAAGAAGATGGAGGAGGAGAAGAAGAAGGCGATGATGGTGATGATGATGTGAAGAAGAAGAAGAAGCAGGAGGAGGTGGAGAAGAAGAAAAAAGAGAAGAAGGAAGAAAAAAAGGAAGAAGCAGAAGAAGAAGAGAACAAGGAAGAAGAAAAAGAAGAAAAGTAGAAGGAAGAGAAGAAATATTATTGTGAATAACTCCTCTATATATAGCTTCTGAACCCATTTGATGGGCTTAGTGTTGTACGATTAGAAATATGGTCATGAGTTTGATTGCATTTTTTTGTTTCCTGTGAATGTGATTGTGATATGGTGAAGTCCCTTTATTGTTAGGTCTATAAATTTCATTCAAACACAGTGAAACCAGCTTGTGAATTGATTTATATTCGTCAACATATTTGTCTTCACAGGTATCGTACTTTCAAGTTTTTCCTTTTCATTTAGCTTTTTTGATTGAAAATAGTTATTGCTTCAAGATCAGAAGATACCGACTTTATCTAAAAGATGTGCAATCTTCAATGAACTTTAAACCACATGAATGGAACAAGGAATGCCCAAAAGACAGCAACAAAAGCCATAGATTTGCCACATAAAACTGTGGTCGAGAACTTATGATTCTTTCGTCAGAGAAAACTGGTAAGGAGATGGAGTATGGCGATCACGGTGATGACAATAATGATGATGGTGATGATGATGGCGGTGGTGATGATGGTGGTGAAGAAGAAGAAGAAGAAGAAGAAGAAGAAGAAGAGCAGAAGAAGAAAAAGAAAAAGAATGCGGCGAAGCAGAAGAAAAAGGAGGAGGAGAAGGAGAAGAAGAAAAAAGAAAAAGGAGGAGGAGAAGAAGAAGAAGGCGATGATGGTGATGATGATGTGAAGAAGAAGAAGAAGAAGAAAAAGGAGGAGGAGGAGGAGAAGGAGAAGAAAAAAATGACAAGAAGGAAGAAGAAAAGGAAGAAGCAGAAGAAGAAGAGAACAAGGAAGAAGAAAAAGAAGAAAAGTAGAAGGAAAAGAAGAAATATTATTGTAAATAACTCCTCTGTATATAGCTTCTGAACCCATTTGCTGGGCTTATTGTTGTACGATTATAAATATGGTCATGGGATTGATTGCAATTTTTTGTTTCGTGTGGATGTGATTGTGATATGGTGAAGTCCCTTTATTCTTAGGTCTATAAATTTCATTCAAGCATAGTGAAACCAGCTTGTGAATTGATCTATATTCGTCAACATATTTTTCTTCACAGGTATCGTAGTTTTAAGCTTTTCCTTTTCATTTGACTTTTTTGATTGAAAATAGTTATTGCTTCAAGATCAGAAGATACCGATTTTATCTAAAAGATGTGCAATCTTTAATGAACTTAAAACCACATGAATGGAACAAGGAATGCCCAAAAGACAATAACAAAAGCCATAGATTTGCCATATAAAACTATGGTCGAGAACTTATGATTCCTTCATCAAAGAAAACTGGTGAGAAGATGGAGTATGACGATCACGGTGATGACAATAATGATGATGGTGATGATGATGGCGGTGGTGATGATGGTGGTGATGATGTGAAGAAGAAGAAGAAGAAGAAGAAAAAGAAGAAGAATGCGACGAAGCAGAAGAAGAAGGAAGAGGATAAGGAGAAGAAGACAAAAGAAGAAGGAGGAGGAGAAGAAGAAGGCGATAATGGTGATGATGATGTGAAGAAGAAGGACAAGGAGGAGAAAAAGAAGAAGAAAAAAAAGAAGAAGGAAGAAGAAAAGGAAGAAGCAGAAGAACAAGAGAACAAGGAAGAAGAAAAAGAAGAAAAGTAGAAGCAAGAGAAGTATTGTTGTTAATAACTCCTCTATATATAGCTTCTGAACCCATTTGCTGGGCTTAGTATTGTACGATTATAAATATGGTTATGGGGTTTATTGTATTTTTTTTGTTTCCTGTGGATGTGATTGTGATATGGTGAAGTCCCTTTATTCTTAGGTCTATAAAGTTCATTCAAGCACATTGAAACCAGCTTGTGAATTGATCTATATTCGTCTTCACAGGTATCGTAGTTTTAAGCTTTTACTTTTCATTTGGCTTTTTTGATTGAAAATAGTTATTGCTTCAAGATCAGAAGATACCAACTTTATCTAAAAGATGTGCAATCTTCAATGAACTTCAAATCACATGAATGAAACAAGGAATGCCCAAAAGACAGCAACAAAAGCCATAGATTTGCCACATAAAACTGTGGTCGATAACTTATGATTCATTCGTCAGAGAAAACTGGTGAGGAGATGGAGTATGACGATCACGGTGATGACAATAATGATGATGGTGACGATGATGGTTGTGGTGATGATAGTGGTGCTGATGTGAAGAAGAAGAAAATGAAGAAGCAGAAGAAGAAAAAGAAGAAGAATGCGCCGAAGCAGAAGAAGAAGGAGGAGAAGAAGGCGATGATGATGTGAAGAAGAAGAAAAAAAAGAAGAAGGAAAAGAAGAAAAAGAAGAAGAATGCGCCGAAGCAGAAGAAGAAGGAGGAGAAGAAGGCGATGATGATGTGAAGAAGAAGAAAAAGAAGAAGGAAAAGAAGAAAAAAGAGAAGAAGGAAGCAGAAAAGGAAGAAGGAGAAGAAGAAGAGAATAAGGAAGAAGAAAAAGAAGAAAAGTAGAAGGAAAAGAAGAAGTATTATTGTGAATAACTCCTCTATATATAGCTTCTGAACTCATTTGCTGGGTTTATTGTTGTATGATTATAAATATGGTTATGGGGTTGATTGCATTTTTTTGTTTCCTGTGGATGTGATTGTGATATGGTGAAGTCCCTTTATTCTGAGGTCTATAAATTTCATTCAAACATAGTGAAACCAACTTGTGAATTGATCTATATTCGTCAACATATTTGTCTTCACAGGTATCGTAATTTCAAGCTTTTCCTTTTCATTTGGCTTTTTTGATTGAAAATAGTTATTGCTTCAAGATCAGAAGATACCGACTTTATCTAAAAGATGTGCAATCTTCAATGAACTTCAAACCACATGAATGGAACAAGGAATGCCCAAAGGACAGCAACAAAAGCCATAGATTTGCCACATAAAACTGTGGTCGAGAACTTATGATTCCTTTGTCAATGAAAACTGGTGAGGAGATAGAGTATGACGATCACAGTGATAACAATAATGATGATGGTGATGATGATGGCGGTGATGATGTGAAGAAGAAGAAGAAGAAGCATAAGAAGAAAAAGAAGAAGAATGGGACGAAGCAGAAGAAGAAGGAGGAGGCGAAGGAGAAGAAGGAGTAGGAGAAGAAGAAGGCGATAATGGTGATGATGATGTGAAGAAGAAGAAGGAGGAGGAGGAGGAGAAGGAGAAGAAGAAAAAATAGAAGAAGGAAGAAAAAAAGGAAGAAGCAGAAGAAGAAGAGAACAAGGAAGAAGAAAAAGAAGAAAAGTAGAAGGAAGAGAAGAAGTATTATTGTGAATAACTCCTCTATATATAGCTTCGGAACCCATTTGCTGGGCTTAGTGTTGTACGATTATAAATATGGTTATGGGGTTGATTGCATTTTTTTGTTTTCTTGTTTTCTGTGGATATGATTGTGATATAGTGAAGTTCCTTTATTCTTAGGTCTATAAACTTCATTCAAACACAGTGAAACTAGCTTGTGAATTGATCTATATTCGTCATCATATTTGTCTTCACAGGTATCGTAGTTTCAAGCTTTTCCTTTTCATTTGGTATTTTTGATTAAAAATAGTTATTGCTTCAAGATAAGAAGATACCGACTTTATCTAAAAGATGTGCAATCTTCAATGAACTTCAAACCACATGAATGGAGCAAGGAATGTCCAAAATACAGCAACAAAGGCCATAGATTTACCACATAAAACTGTGGTCGAGAACTTATGATTCCTTCGTCAGAGAAAACTGGTGAGGAGATGGAGTATGACGATCACGGTGATGACAATAATGATGATGGTGATGATAATGGCGGTGGTGATGATGGTGGTGATGATGTGAAGAAGAAGAAGAAGAAGAATAAAAAGAAGAAGAAAAAGAAGAAGAATGTGGCGAAGCAGAATAAGAAGGAGGAGGAGAAGGAGAAAAAGAAAAAAGTAGAAGGAGGAGGAGAAGAAGAAGGCGATGATGGTGATGATGATGTGAAGAAGAATAAGAAGAAGAAGGAGGAGGAGGAGGAGGAGGAGGAGGAGAAAAAAGAGAAGAAGAAAGAAGAAAAGGAAGAAGGAGGAGAAGAAAAGAACAAGGAAGAAGAAAAAGAAGAAAAGTACAAGTAAGAGAAGAAGTATTATTGTGAATAACTCCTCTATATATAGCTTCTGAACCCATTTGCTGGGCTTAGTGTTGTACGATTATAAATATGGTTATGGGGTTGATTGCATTTTTTTGTTTCCTGTGGATGTGATTGTGATATAGTGAAGTCCCTTTATTCTTAGGTCTATAAACTTCATTCAAACACAGTGAAACCAACTTGTGAATTGATCTATATTCGTCATCATATTTGTCTTCATAGGTATCGTAGTTTCAAGTTTTTCCTTTTCATTTGGTATTTTTGATTGAAAATATGTATTACTTCAAGATTAGAAGATAGCGACTTTATCTAAAAGATGTGCAATCTTCAATTAACTTCAAACCACATGAATGGAGTAAGGAATGTCCAAAAGACAGCAACAAAGGCCATAGATTTGCCACATAAAACTGTGGTTGAGAACTTATGATTTCTTTACCTGTGTTGTATGTAAATCAAGTTCCTTATAAATTGTGTTTTAGAAAAAGAAATTAGAAAGTCCTTTTTTTTAAAAAAAAGAAAAAAATCCTCCTTCTGCCTAACCAGCATTTTCTTTTCTACTTTCTGTTAAATATTATTTATGTAAAAAAATAAAATAACAATTTATTAAAAAATTTTTAAAAGCTACATACCAGTAGCTTTTAGTTGCAGGTCTGCAGTTTCAATATTTTATTAAAAAAAAAAAGCAAAAGCAACGCGTTTTTGCTTTTGAGAATCCGCTAGACCGACAGCTTCAATATAAAAAAAATTGCCGGAAACCGCAGCTGACAGCTACAGTTTCTGACCAAATTCCATCCCCATAAATATTTCAAAAAATACACCAATATATATATATATATATTACAATTATTTAACTACATATCCAACTATTAAATTATATGATTTAAAAGAAAATTCTAGGTCTTGCAAGTCAAAAATTAACTTTTGTTAAATTTTCAGCGTGCCGAGTTATTATTAGCAACATTGAAAATTTTGGGGCATTACAGTGCTCTCTCTCTCTCTCTCTCACTCAGTTCTGCTCTCCGGTCTCCCCATACCCTCGTTTTCGTGACTCCCTTGCTCACTCTCTCTACTTTCTTCATTTCCCTCGATAATTCTAAACTTAACTAGTTTATGTATTATTATTTATTTATCTATACATAATTACATACATTTATAAAATCTGTATAATTCACTTTGTCTATTTTTTTTTATTTTTTTCATTCATTCATTATAGATCTATTTAACTAAAATAATCTAAATATTTATTTAAGTAGTCTTAAAAGAAAATTTCAGATCTTATGGGTCAAAATTAACCTTCGCTAAATTTTCAGCGTGCCAAATTGTTATTAACAACACCAAAAATTTTTGGGCACTACACCATCATCGTCGCCGGCCTCCTACCCCTCTGTTGTGGTCTGCCATGCTCACTAACCACCTAATTAATAAATTATGAGAAAAAATAAAATTAAAGTTAACAGCAAATAGCAAATAAAATAAAATTAAAGCAACTAATTCATAGAAAGCAAAGTGAATCGCCGGTGGTGAAGCGTAGGACAACCGAAAAGCATCGCCGGTGGTCATGCGCAAAAACATACATATATTAATTTATGAATTTTAATTTAATCATTTAGTCAAAGTTATTAATTTAAAATCCAAAAATAGTATCAAAATATATTATTTAATAAATTTCTTTATTAATATTAATTTCAGTTCACTCATCTAATATTTTTATTAAATTTTTAAATAATTGAATAATAGAAAAATTATTTTAGACAAATTAAAAATAAAATCTATAATATAAAACGATTACAAGCTAAAAAATACAATTAAAAAGTTTATTTTAATCAATGAAAGTACTAAAAAAATTATTAAATTTTGTTTACAATTGTTTTAATTATATATTTTCAAGATTAAATGTTAATCCTATCGGAATTAGTAAAGGGAATGAATTTTAATATAATTTCATGTGTAAAGCAAAAATATTAAAAATAATTAATAACTATAAGTATGTATGCATTTTTTATTAATATTATAATCAATTTAACAAACGAAATAGCGACGGATTATTCCATCGCTAAAGTATCACTTCGATTTCTAAAAAATTGTTTTAATAATTAACAAATTTGAAAATTTTTTATTCCGTCGCTATTTTATCGGTAAAATTAAAAATAAAATAAAATTTTGTATTTTCACAATAAATTTGAAAAACCGTCGCTAATTAGTGACGAAAAAATTTTGTCGCTAAAAAAGACGCCATTCATTACCACCAAAAAATTAGCGACTGTTTTTTTCGTCGCTATTATATCGCTAAAATTGAAAAAATAGACTTTTAAGACTAATTCTGAATTCTGTCACAAATTAGTGACGAAAATCTGTCTGTCACTAATTTTCGCCCACTATAAAAAAAGGGAATTAGCGATGGAAATTTTCATCGCTAATTCCCCAAATTCCATCGCTAATAACTTTTAACGACAAAACAATTACTTCAGTTTGATTTTGAAAGACAAAAATTATAAGAAAATTGGACCTATAGAATATTATTTATATGTCATTTTGTGAATATTATATAAAAATAGGTCGTTTTCTTTGAATATTATATTTGTTTTTCAACAGTAGTAATGTTAAATATTATATATGTCATTTTGTGAATATTTTATAAAACTACGTCTTTTTATGTGAATATTATATTTATTTTTCAACCATAGTAATGTTAAATATTTTGGTTGTGAATATTATATATGCCATGCACTATTCCCTTATCAAAATCCTTGCCATCATGGATGTTTTAAGAACACAGACAACAATGTCAACACTTAATTTGAGAAGCACTAAAAAAACCTGAACTTGAGTCTTAACTAAAAAAACTATGATCAAATGATTATAGTAAATAAAAGACAATCACTTTATTTGAGAAGCACTAAGCCAAATTTTATAAATAGAAACTAAGCAATTATGTGTTGAAATGAAATCAAAACATTTATAAGAATCAAGAAGTTGGGTTGGAGGATGAGCCGACTGATGGAATTGGAGCTGGCCAGGAAGGCATTGAAAATGAGAACATAGTAGCGCCCATATATATCTCTTCGTCAATCGCTCTTTTCCATCTTTTAGTTCTTAAATTCAACGAAACTACACGAACCGTTCTGTTTTCCGTTCCACCGAAATACAAAAACACAACCATGGGATCATCAAGATTAACAGCTTTTACTAGAATCACGCGTTTGCTGAATCCGCCTAACCAAAGTGGCTGAAAAGAACTGAGTCCGACATCAAAGGAGTTCTTTAAAGTCCAATCCCTTTTCTCCTTGTTAAGCTCCCAAATTCTAAAGAACCTAACCCCTGCATTCTCATAAATCTGAATCGATCCACGACAACTGATAAGATACAAGAAGCCACCATCTTCAAATATCAAAAGTGGGAGAGGAATAACACAGTCAACTTTTTTGTGGTAAGGATCAAAAACGAGAAGTTTACGATCAGAAGTCAGCCAATGCATCTTCCGATTAAGAACCACCGCAGATTGGGTATACACGAAACGCATTCTAATCTTTTGTGGATACGAGACTTTAAAATCCAACCATTTCCCCTTCTCCGACCTAAATACTTGCACATAAAACCCTTTACGTGATCCCTTAAAATTAGGGATGCGCACCACCATGAATTTGCGATTAGGCTTAATGCTAACATCTTTGCCTACAGTAAAATAGGGATCGCAAAAAAAACCAATATGCATTTTCTCATCGTATGATGAGGGAGGAGCTGCAGGAATTGAAGTCCATTCTTTTGTCAAAGGGTTGCAAATGTAGTAGATGATCTGATTACAATACCTTGCAGAGCACAATAGGAAGCCATTGGAGGAACTCAAAACATGCCCATTCTCAAACTCCTCATCCGAAGGTTCAGGTTCCGGATTGTATATATGAGTACCACATGTAAAGCAACTCCGATGGGTTTTATCTAAAGGAGGCAAGAAACTTAGAGAGAGTTTCAAATCATTGAGTGAAGGATAAGTTAAGAAATCCAACCTCCGATACGAGCTATAAACCAATACTTGTTTTTGTTTATGAATGGAGAAATAGCGGCTAAGAAAGTAGGGATTTTGAATGAGATGAAACCACTGCTTGCATACTGACTTACATTGGATGGCTGATTTGCAAGGGATTCGATGCAAAATTTCTATTAACAATTCATCATGCAAATCATCTATACATGTTGGTGTGATCAGTAACATAGGGCTCCCGTTCTCCATTCTATTCAATTTTTCCCTGCAAATTTTAAGTATACTACAGCTTAAAAAACACCTGATTACTTGAATACTATTAATATACCATACAATGTTGTCTTCTATTTGCTGTTAGAGTTCTTTCCTGAATAGGATGCTGTCTTCTACTTCTACTAAACTCTATTTGCTGTTAGAGTTCTTTCCTGAATAGGATGTTTCTGAGTATCAAATTTTTCTTAAGGGGTTACCTTCTTCTCTTTTCTTTTTTTTTTTACCGTTTGGGTCCAAAGGCTTTAAAGGCCTAAAGCAACAGTATGAAACGGCCCAAATATCAAATAGAGACTGGGAGGAGGAGAGTTACGCCAAAGGTAAAGATCCTGTTGGGCCCAATTGGCCTAAAAGTTTACCGCAGAATTGTTCTCACGGAACACATAATGAGCACGAACTAACCAATCCATGCTCAAATAATTTCTGATATAAAGAATCAAAGCTCTATGAACAGGAAGAGGCGTAGAGTGGCCAGTAATGATCTCGGCCACACTCCTATTGTCAATATGCAAGCCAAGCATTTTCCATTTCCTTTTCCATGCTTCTTCCAGTCCAAACAAAACTCCTCAAAGTTCAGCTTTGAACTAATTTCAATAGCCAAGTCGCAGAGAAACCTCCTTCAAAATTCTCTTGACAATTTCTAAACACTCCGCCAGCAGAGGCTAGTTTGTCCAACTCTATTACACGTGTATTTAAATATATTCATTTATTTGTATGATTCAAGAACATTACCAAACTAATAAGAAAATGACAAGTAGGATAAATAAGTTGAAATAACTTGAAAAAGTGATGGGTATGTTGTTGCTATTATTGTGTGGGAATATACTACTAGAGTAATACATGAAAATTTATGGATTAAGAATTTTGTTTAAAAATTTAAGTAATTTTTAAAATTCTAAAAATATGATTTTTAACTTTTAATTTACAGGAAAACAATATATTTTGGTACAAAAATATAAATAAAAATACAGCAAAAAAGTTATAAAAAAATCTTCATCATTAAGCAAATGAAAACTTTTATTTAATATTTATATTAGGTGTTACCTTATTATGTGGGGTAATTTGAATAATAATAATAGTAATAATTAATAACAAAAATTGCATAAAGCTAAAGGCACATGATCCCAAAGGCACCGCTAAAGAAGATGCTAGTAGTGTCAATAAAAATCAATTTAAACACCCAAAGCCCCAAATTAAGAACATTTTTGCATCTTACATCTTCAGTTTTGTCCTCCACATCTGAAACCGGTCTGTCTAATTGCCTTTTTGCAATTTTACAAAAGTTGGAACATGTTTGAATTTAGATCTACATTAGTGCCCAAATACCATATGTTATTGTTTCATTTTTAGTCCAATACAGCGACCAACTGATTTGGTTCAATTATTTTGCATAATAGGTTTGATTTCAATTAGTGAGTGATATAACCATAAATAAGATCAAAGCTTGAGTGTATTTTGACGAGCTAGGTAATATGCCTTGAGCCCAGGAAATATGTCTTCGGTCCAAGGGCATACAGGAATCGGCCTATCCTGATCTGTTTTCGGAGAATCTCTTATACAACTGATCAACTGTGCCACACCCTAACTGCATCGACATAGACTTATTAGAAAAAGATTTCTTCACTCTAGGATCACAAATCAATTATTAGAGGATCACCAAGTGTCTCTTCAAAAATAGCCAATCCAAATTTAGGCATAAATCCTAACTCTATACTCTAATCTTGATATCCTCAAATATTTTTTCTATGAGGTACTGATTTAAACGTCGAAAACCTAAATCGAAATTCCCTCAAATCTATATTTTTTTTTTTTTTTGCGTTTTATGTTCAAATCTTGTTGTCCAAGTCCATAAAAATTTTCAAAAGTTATCATGAAAATATGTAAATTTTAATTATAAGTTCGATTCAGTTATTAATAAAAAAAATTTGATTTAAATCCAAAAAAACCGAGATATTTAAAACCACATTATTCTCCAAATCCTTAATGGATTTGATCAATTAGTAATGTTAAAGAATTTCAATATTCGATTCAGTTTGGTTTATAATTTTTTTTTTCAAATTTCAATTTTCTAATAATTTTCATCCAAATTATAATCTTCAAATTGAGAAAAACAATGGGATGAATAAATTTATTATTATTTATATTAAATATAATTAATATTTATGCTATTAAGTCTTTAAAAAAGATGTTAAAAAGGAGAATAAATTGTCCAAGTCTCGAGTTGCTATCTTCACTACTTGCATTGCATGGCATGTGGCAAGTAATTAACATGCAATATTTGGACCGTTTGCCTTATCCAGAAGTGGCTGGATAAGAACGAAAGTGCGCCATCACATTTATTTCTCACCTATGCTAAGATTGAACTATTTTTTTAATTTATTTTAACGTTATAAATATACATGAAAAAAATTATATTATTATGACCAAAATTTGTCAATTTTGAAGAATAAAGATTTGGCACATAGCTGAGAATGGATCTAAAACTGTGATGGTGAAGTTTGACTAATGAACAGTGCATGTGGATATAATTTGTGAGTTACATTTTATTCTTATTCCTACATCAAGAAATTATTAAATAAATGCTGTAAAATGACAAATAATTGAATGGGTCATATGGTATTGCCCTTTCCTTCATGGTACGTTTGTTTTCAATGTTATTAATTCACAATTAATTTATAATTTGATGCACATAATTTAGATTGTATTCAAATTTTGTCTCACTCAATATTAAAATTCAGACTGTTGGATGTCGATGAGACTGAGCATAAGATGAATTATAGTTGCGGCATTATTAAGGTAATAATGATTCGGATTAACCTTAAATTTTATTTTTTAAGGCTATCAATATAATATGTATATAATACAAAATTAATTTTACAAATTATTCAACTATTTAATCTGATTTTACAATTTAAATAAATTAAGTGATCAATGCATATAGAGATACTCAAACTTGATTTCATAATTGATTTAAACACTTAAATTTTAATAATGATCTATTGAGAACCTGTATTTGTCAATTTTATAAATAATAAACATATGCTAACACTATTTTTGAAAAATCGGAGTACGTGATACTTAATTGCATTTATATAATATTTAAATAATTGTAATGAAGATATATATCATATATGTACAATGAAACTGGCGAAAATTGAAAACAAAATGATTGATTTTATTATATATATTTTGATACTCAATTCGTTCTTATTATCTGTCACTTTTGTCATTTTCATTAAAATTAAAAAATATTAATTAGGTTTAAATTTAAGATAAAATTGAATGTTTTAACGTATAAACTTAAATTTAATTGATCAACTTACATTTAAAAAAAAATTAAATTGAAAAAAAAATTAAATAAATTGCGTTAAAATTTAAAAGTGACAGATAAATGGAATTTGAATTTTTCTTAAAAGTGACAGATAAAAATGAACAAAAAAAATAAATTTTTTGTTAATTTTTGTGCCGTGTAATGTCAATCAGTATAATTGAGTGTCACACATTTTAATTTTTCAAATTCAATATGAATTTATGTTTATTATTTATAAAATGAATAAGTATAACTGCTCAATAGGTCACCGTTAAATTTTATGTATTTAAATGAATTATTAAATAAAGTTAAATGACTCAAAATATATATTAAGAAAAAAAAAACTATACATTTTAAGATAAACCTTTCATTTATAGTATATAAATAGTAAACTTGAAATTTGACTTTCTGCCTAAAAAAGGAAGGAATTCCATTCCATAGATTCCATCTCGAAAAATAAATCATAGTCGTGCTAAAATATGCATTTGGCGGGCTCAACTTGTGAGTTAATAATTATTAATTTCGGAAATCTGATTATTTTTTATAATTTGATCAGATTTTAAATTTTATTTTTCTCCCATTTCCAATCTCCCATTTTCAAAAAAGAATATTATAAAAAAAATTATTAATTTCGATTTTAAATTTTTAAATTTTAAAATTAACTTTGAATTTTTATATTTTTCAAATCAATCACATTAATTTTAATTTAAACAGTATTGATGTAATTAAACCATATATTCCATAAAATTAATTTAAAATAATTAACAAAAAATATAAAAAATTGATTCATTCCTTTATATATTAATTGGTTTTATAATTAAAAATTAATAAAATATATATTTTAATTCCTTTCAGTGCCATATATACACAAAAAGGGAGGGAAAAAAGAACAGAATCGGGTCAATGAAAATTGATTAAGGAAATAATTATAAGATTTAAGAAGACGAAGAAGAAGGCCTTCATCAAAATGAAAAAGCAGCAGAGTACATAAAAGTTGCTCTTTGCAAACTCAAAAAGCACTAAAAATCAAACCCAAATCTCACTCCAAAACAAAATCACTTCTTCTTCTCTCTCTCGCTCTCTCAGTCTCATCGAATCAGCCAAAACAAGAAGACGACCAGAGACCAGTAAATAACTAAGCAGCTTTTCCTTCTCCAATCACTTTCACTCCCAAATCCAAATCATCCATTTTTTAAGCCTTCAACATGCTTTAAAATCACTCTGTTTTTGCTCTGTCTCTCTATCTCTGCTCCCACCAGTAAATGCGGGCTCCCTCTTTTCTCTGCTTTCGCTTTCCTCGTCTCATCCTGGTTTGTTTTTCTTATTTTATTCTTTCGTAATTTTTTTAATCTTCTTCTTTTTGTTATTTCTTTCTGTTTTCGTACACATTTCAGTCCTTTACAGCTGTTTCTTTAGAGTGAATTGGTTATAGGGAAGGGAAATCTGAAATCTCAATTTCTCTTCAAACTCCAAAATATTTTCCCACCATTTTGTTGCAAAAGTAGGGTGAAATTTGATTTTTTTTTTCTTTGGCCTTGCACCATTTAGTAACCAAACAATCTTGTATGACCTTCGCCTTTTCACCAGATTGCTTAGATTAGATTAGATTGATACCCTGCTCTTTACTTTGATGTTTCATAAGGAAAAAATTTTGGCTGATCAGATACTTTATACACTGCAAATTCAGAATTTGAATGTAAAACTGTTATCTGATTTAAGTGTTTTTGTTGTCCAAATTAGGGTTTTTGGGAGAATCATTGCTTAAGGGAGGCTTGAAATTGGTGAAAAGGCGTCTACTTTTCTCTTTGTTCTAAGTTGTTAGGGTTTCTGTGTTATTTTGGATGTGGAAATGGAGGCGAGAATGAAGAAGTATAGGCAAGTGAGTCCAGAGAGAGCTAAGGTTTGGACTGAAAGGTCACCCAAGTACCAGCAGAATAGGAAAGTTCCAGTGGTTTACTATCTTTGTAGGAATCGTCAGCTTGAGCATCCTCATTTCATTGAAGTCCCTCTTTCTTCACCAGACGGTCTCTACCTCAAAGGTACTTCAAATTCCACTATCATTATCATTATTTGTTTTTTTTTGGGGAGGTTATTGATTGAGAATTTGTGCAGATGTGATTGAGAGGCTTAATGTATTGAGAGGCAGAGGGATGGCTTCCATGTATTCCTGGTCCTGCAAGAGGTCAAATCAATTGCTAGCCTCTTTTTTTTTTTTTAAGCATTTTCCATTTAAATTATCTAATTTTTTCTATGCACCTTTTGGTTGATGAGAAAATATCATTATAAAGAGATAATTTTTGTTTGACTTCCTGTTTATTTTGTTGAGCTCATCATCTCAGTTGCCTGACAGAGTTATCTTTGTTTTTCTTTTTTATTAGGTGTTTTCATTTGGTTATTGATTTTTTTTTTTTTACTATCTTCTTCATTTCAGAAGCTACAAGAATGGATTCGTTTGGCATGACCTTTCTGATGATGACCTAATTCTGCCTGCTCATGGAAATGAATATATTCTTAAAGGTTCTGAACTGTTTGATGAATCAAATTCAGGTAGATTTTCCAATTTGTTTTGTTTTTATTGCTCAACCAATAATGGCATTTCTAAAATTTCATAAATAAATTCCTTGATAGCTTCAATTGAATCTCCACAGATCGTTTTGCTCCTGTTGTAACCACAAAAATGCAAAATCTGAAACAGTTGCCAGAACCAGCATCTTCTAGATGTCAAGATGATGCCTCATCATCTTCAAGTATGAATGGGAAGGTAACAAAGAATTCTCAGGCAGATGAGGTCTCCCCTCCACTTCAACGCCTGGGCTCCTCTAGTGTGTCTCCGGAGTCTAGAGATGGCAAGAATTCCTCTTGGAATGGTTCTCTGAGCTTGACAGAGTACAAGGTTTACAAAAGTGATGGATTGGCAGATGCTTCAACGCAGACCGAGGATAATGTGAGCAGATCTAAACCTCCAGAAACTTGTACAAGGGGTGTTTCAACTGATGATGGTTCATCAGAACATGAATGCAATGAGAATTATCATGTCCCTCGTGTCAAGGAGAACTCCGAGAACAGTGAGATTTCAGTTTCCCCTCCCCCATCATCCTCTAGTGCATCTTCATCAGGTGGAAAGACTGAAACTTTAGAGTCACTGATTAGAGCTGATGTTAATAAAATCAACAGTTTTAGGATCCTTGAAGAGGAAGAAATTCGAATGCCGAGCAATGCAAGGCTCAAGGCCAGTAACATGTTGATGCAGCTGATCTCCTGTGGGTCAATTTCAGTTAAAGATCATAGTTTTGGGTTCATTCCAACCTACAGGCCCAGATTTTCTCATTCAAAATTTGCTTCACCATTTTTCTCTACTTCATTTATGTTGGGCGAGCTTGATTGCCTATCAGAGAATCCAAGGTTGATGGGCCTGAGATTGGAAGACAAGGAATATTTCAGTGGGAGCTTGGTAGAGACAAAAATGCTTAAGGAAGGAGATGGAACTAATACTCTAAAACGATCTTCTTCCTACAATGCAGACAGGTTACCATGTTTCCAATTTTTGTTAATGATTTTGTTTTCTCTTTTGAATGCATCCAGAGTTTTTAGATTTTTTTTTTCTTATCATGGAACTTCTATAATCTTAAAGATTATGGTGCTACAAATTAGTAGCTTAATTTCCAATAATAAGATCTAAATATCTTGATGAAGCTAAATGTATGATTTTCAATGACTGGTTTCATGTTAGTTTCTTGATGAAGCTAAACTTTTATTCAAGTGCACATGGAAAAAAAAAAACAATTCTTGCACCACCTTGAATAATGTGTTGAGCATTATGACTTTTTCCCTTTTGCGTTGCTATTTAATGATTAGATCACATGGCAGTATGTCCCGTGATGTCAAACCCCTTTGATTGTGTTTCATTAGGTATTCAAAAGCGCATTGCTTTTTCTAGAATATGATTTTATGCACAAGGAAAATTGCATACTGTGCATATGCTTCATCATGCAAATGATGTTCTAGTATTGATATTGATGTCCAATTATGAATTCTATTTTAGGGTAATTATTTTGGATTAATTACTTGGTGGGTTGTTCGGTTAAAATTGTGATTACCATCATATATGGGTTTGGTATTGATCCTAAACGTGATACAACTGGAACCGGTTCAATATGTAGCATGCAATAATCTCGGTATCCATGTTCAGTGGTCTCTGCAAGTTCTAAAAAGTTAGATGTATCGACTTCTTTTTAATAAGAATATTTCTGTTTGATTGTTATATTAGTAGATAACCTTGCAATCTTATCCATGTATCTTTTTGTGATTCACATTTAATTTGCTGAACTAAATCGAATTGCAGGACATGTAAGCAACTGGATTCAACTGAAGAAAATGAAGAATCTACCTCTGGACATTCAAAATGCATTCCAAGATCATTAAAGGCCTCAATAAGCAAGCAGCCAAAAAGTGAGTCTATGAGATCACCCGTTTCTGATAAACCGCGTAACTCTTCGGATGGACCTGATGGTTCTGAAGCTACACACAGTTGCACATCCAATGGCAGCAGCAGAAGGATCACAGAGCCTTTTTCCAGTAAAAAACAGTCAAAGAAGCTTGATTCCTTCAGAGAAGAAGAGAAAGAGAAGGTGATCAAAATTGAAGAAAGTTAAGTGTCGACTCCTCCTTATTACACATGTAAATCAATTGAAATTTGATTAATCTCATATAGAGTACTCAATTTTCTATGCAAATCAATTAACAGCCATTCTATTTCTTTCCAACAGGCTTGCTTCAGGAGCTCGGGTTATAATCCAATCAAAAGCAGCTTGTGACATGGCTGTTTGCAGCACATAGAGCACAAATTTGTTCCATTTTGAAGTAAAAAAGATATGATCTTTATCATGTAAACCTATTGGTTCAAAACTCAGTTTGAATTTCAAATGATGTTGATTTATTGGCGGGTCAAATGCTATGATTCTGTAAATTAAAAAGTTTTTAAAAGTGGAAAACCACCCATTTCTTGAAGGGTAAATTCAGGCGTGGTCCCCAAAGGTTCAGCTTTTTTCATTCTCCTACAGTTTCAATACAAACTTTTTTCAGTGATGCTTTTACTTCTTTGCTGTTGATGTCTCTTATTACAGTTTATGATATTGGTTGAGGGGGACTTGTATGGTCCATGTGCACGTCTCAGCACCTTACGATCAGCATATTTCACTCGAATTTGATGATCATACAGTGAAAAAGGTGTCTACCCCTGCACGTTTCTGCGCCATACGATCAGCATATTTCACTTGAATACAATGATCCAACGGTGAAAAAGGGTATGCATTTCTCTCTGAGTTCTGGGGCTTGAAATCCAAATTAGTGCAATGATCATTAGATTTAAAACTGCAGATCTGATCTAGGCAAAGATTGTATCTTGCATTTGTCAGTAGTATAATATTTTTTGCCCCAGACAGAGTGAAATGTGGAATATAAATGTATACAGTATGTGCAGGGGAAGATTTCTTGAATGTTGGCAAGAATCCTAGGCAAAGTTATCATTTATGAGACACTGTCAAGGTTAGCTTAAAGTAGTATATAAAGAACAAGTCTCGTTAATGTCAAAAAAGAAAAAAAAAATCAAAAATAAAAAAGTGTAGTGGGTTAGCTGGTCAAAGGCAGAAGTGGTTGACTTTTGAGTGTTCTTTAAGAAAATCATTGTAGCAGCTTCGGAGTTCCAAGTCAATGAGAAATTTTCAAATTTAGAATTATTGGAATGAGTATAAAACAAAATGTAATTATGTTAGAATTTAGGAAGAGAAGGAACACAACAGAGTTCTATTATTGGATTAAAAAAGACTTTTCATCTTCTTGCTGTGGCCAACACTGGCAGGACAGACACTTTATGAATTACCAGCTGCGACTATTTGTTGTTTTCTTCGGAACATCATTTCTATTCCTATTGGGTAAACTTTTCCTGTGACATTTGAATTTAGGGTTAATTACAAAATAATTCTTAATCTTTTACTTATTTTTCAATTTAGTTTACAAACTAAATAAACTTACAATTCAACACTCAACTTTATCCTGATATTACAATTCAAAACTCAACTTTATCCCGATAGGGGTGATTTGATATGTTTAATCTAAATGTACTAAATATGACTGTTAAATAAAAAATAAAAAATATCATTTATTTAATACTTCTTTCATTTTATTTTATGTATTATTTTTTATTAAAATTTAAATTTTATTTATACGATACTTTTAAACTTCTAATAGAATTTATTTTTTTTAAATAAAATTTAACCAATTAGATTTAAGTTTGTGTATTGAATCATTCAATTTTATCTTAAATTTTAATATAATTAATATTTTTTAATTTTAGTAAAAATAATAAAAATGATATATAAAATGAAATGCAAGAAGTAGTTGATGTTGATTAATGTACAATACATTTGAACTATCGAAAACTCTTCTGGTTGGTTTCCATAATTCTAAAATAAATGAATGAATAAATAATAATAATTGGATTCTCAACACATTAAAGACAAATTAATGCATGTTTATGTAAAACTGTACTCTTAGAGGTATGTGTTATGCAGGCATTGTCTATAAGAAAATTCATTGGCTTTTTCTTGTTTCTTTATGTTTAAGTTCTGCATAGAATGTCGTGTTTAACCACAACTCAACAACTTGTACACTTAAATATTTGCTTGAAACACACAATTTATTAAACCAAAAAAAAATCATTGTTATAGTAGGTTTGGGCAATTTTCTACTCTTAATAGCTCACTAACAAACACGTTGTCGGCTTCGGTTGGATAACCGTTGGGCACTCTTATCTTTCACTTGTCTGTACTTAAAGTGCAATTCTTATTATTAATTTTTTAATTAACTTGTTATAGTTGTTAGCAATATAAGAAAAAACATAAATTTGCCTTTCTTAATCCATGTGTAACGATTGGAACATCTATGCAGGGATGTAATTAAAAATTGAATTCAGTGTGGTAAAAAAATGTATTCACATAAAAAAATAACTTATTAATATGATAATAATATATATTACGATACTCATATTAAATTATTTTTAATGAGATTAATTTTAATGAAAATATTTAAATATATCAGTGGGTCAATTTTTAATGGGATTAATTTTATAAAAAACTTTACCAAGAATATTTTAAAAAATTTTCTAAGTTGAATGGAATCAATTGACTCCATTCATTACATGCCAGCTACGCCTCAGCATCCATGGATCATCGGAGTATTTTTATAAAAATGTTATTCTAAGAAAAAAAATTGAAAAATGGTGTGATTCCAAAAATATTTTGAAAAATGGAAATTTGTGCAAAATTGTTGGTAGACCTAGTAGTTTTAGGTAACCGGTTCCATGAGATTAAACTTTTTGAACCAAAACTATTACCGTCAGTTGTGGTTTCAAACTTTGAGGTGAAACCGCAAATATGCAAACTCTAAAATGACAAGTGACATTAGTGTTTCAAACCTGAAACCACACATTCCACATGTGGTTTTTGTTAGGACTGCCAAACACCACCTTAACTCCGCATTAGTATGATATTGTCCGCTCTGCGTCAAGCCCGCACAGATTTGTTTTTGAGCTCCTCCCAAAAAGCCTCATACTAATGGAGTTAGGTAAACTCTTTATATTCAAGGTGTTCCTCCCTTGATTTTCTGATGTGGGATTTGGGTTTGTAACCCCAACAATCCTCCCCTCAAACCAAGGACCACATTACTATGTCCTCCCCTCGAGCGATAATCCATTTGATTCGTCAATCATCTTGCACCGCCGTTATCAACCAACGGAACACGCCGCCTGACCACCACAATATCAGGAAGACTTTCGACACAAGGCACCAAACACGAATCTCCAATCGTCTCGGAATCGTACTGGAGGAGCCTCCCACACAACGCAGTCCACTATTCCGGATCGTCTCCAAACCACGGCTCTGATACCACTTGTTAGGACTGCCAAACACCACCTTAACTCCGCATTAGTATGATATTGTCCGCTCTGGGTCAAGCCCGCACGGATTTGTTTTTGGGCTCCTCCCAAAATGCCTCATACTAATAGAGTTAGGTAAACTCTTTATATTCAAGGTGTTCCTCCCTTGATTTTCTGATGTGGGATTTGGGTTTGTAACCCCAACAGTTTTAGTATGAAATTAACAATAAATTCTGTTTTTCATTAATTTTCTAGTGGGACTGCACTTTTAAAATCGTACGGCATACTTACGGTTTTATAAGAACACAAATTCTCTAAATATTTTTCATTTCCCAACATCCTTCATTTTTTTTTTAAATAACATTATTTTCAAATTTGAACTATAATTATCAATGCAAAAGAAACTAAATCAAACTATAATTTCCAAATTTGGCTAAATGTTGTTATTTACAAAGAATAGTTTCAAGTGTCATTTCTCTGTGTAGATTTTCTGTTGAATATCTATCTATAATTTTAGAAACAATCAAACATAGACAAAACAAGAACATAGTGATGCTCATTCTAATGGGATTCTGTAAATTTTTACAAGCATAAAAGTACCCTAAAGAAGAGTGAAAGCATTGCCAAATTGCAGCAATTAATCCAAAATATTGATTACTATTTCCAAATAGTTTGTGAGTTGGATAATGGCTGTAAAACCATGGTAGCCTACCTCTCCATTCCATAGTTACTTGTTCGATTCGAGCTTTGTAAACAATCTCAACTATGCAAATGAGCAGACCAGTAAAGGCCATAACCATTCCTAGCAAGGCATTGTTAAGTTGCTCAAAAACTGCTGATAAACCTTCTATAACTAAGCTGGTAAACAGTAGAAGCCATTCTTCAGTCTCTGTTACAAAATGGAATAAAAATATTATATATACATATACTTTTCATTATCCAAATGCTGATAATTACAATTACCACCTAATCTATCACTTATATTTTAATATTTCAAATAAATCGATTCCTAAACTTTGATGACAGTTTCAATTTGAACTCTCCATTAATTTTTTCGTCCAAAACTAATAGAATGCTGAGTTGGCAGCATTATAAGGGATCCAGTATTCAAATTGAACATGTCATGAAAAGTTGTGTATATATCAATTTGTTCGGTTTTATAGGATAGTAGCCTAATTGAAATCTAGGTGATAGATTAAGGGATATTTATAATTATCTCTAGAAAATTGAGCAAAGTGTATACCACAGCCATTGCAGGGAATCCATTCCTGCTCAAACACAAATTAAACTACTGCATCAGCAATTTTATCTAGACACGAAATCAAGTGACAAAAGTAATTAACTGATAAATGAACAATGATTTTGCATCCAAAATAATGAAATCTGTAAGCAGCCTGCAGGAAAAAGTAAGAACAGAAGTGTAACAAACATCCAATGCAAAAAGCTACGTGATGACAAAGTACGTATTAGGAATTCCAGAAGAATTACACATCCTGAACTTTACCAATAATTATAAGTTGGTCACGAATAAATTTTTTGTACTTTATCAGTATAAAGTTCAGTAACTGTGCATGTAATTAACCCTAGGAATGTCACAATAATTTTTCATAGATTTTCTCAAATCTATTTGCACTTTGATCATTCAATCTGCAGTGAAGAGGATTTTTGGATGACATTCTTGTTATTTAAACCAACATTATTCAATCTCACCATTTCAGCTGTCTCTGACTCACTTTCTTGCAACAATCGAGTATTGTAGGACTGGCAGTTAAGGCATTTCTGCGCCACAAAATGGAATTGGACATGAGAGTTTTCCCCGCAATCATTGCAGAGAATCCATACCTGCTTCAAATGCAAAACTCAATCAACATTTAATATATATGGCTTGTAGCCATTACTTGACAAAAAAAGGCTCAGTAACTTGCCAACTTATTTCGATAAATTTCAGGCATTGGAGTTGCAGCAATCTGCATTCAGTATTTGTACAAATCACAGAAACTTGGAATATGTGCTAATGAAAATGAGAAAAAAGAAAAATAACTCAAGCACTACAAAGTACCTCTCGATCAAGCCTTCTCCATACTTCGGTCATGTTGCAGATGGACTTTGAGCAGAATGGGCACGAATACCTGCAAAATCGAGTTATTTATAATTTGATTTCAGTAAAATAGTATCTAAATGATCCTATTAATTACTGGCTCCGATTGGGTTCTTAGTTCTTACCATTTATGTTTCTTCATCTCTATCATGCATTCCGAATGTGTTACGTGACCACAAGGGAACACAGTCAACTTTTTCATAGTGTTGAAAAGAAACTGTTAATTGGAAAGAATCCATTAGTATGGTTTATCAGAAGCAATTTGCTATTAGAATTTTTAATCCTTTTTTTTCATGTACCTCACAGCAAACAGGGCAATTGTTTAGCAATGCCCTTTCCGCACATTGGTGTCCCTCTTTATATCCCATTGCGATGCAGCATCCTTAAGAATAAATAGATTAATTAGATTCAATCACTTAAGGAAACAAAGGGTTAATTAAATCTGCAATTACTCAACTTCTATTCTAATAACTATTTGGTCACAAAATAAATCTAACTCTTTAAATATTTCAACAAAAATCAATTTGGTCGGAAACCACGAATTTCACGAATTTAGCACTAAAACGTTGACATGAAATCTTTTAGAATTTGCCACATGGCACATTCCAATGTGGATTGCCACATTAGCATTATGGGGTTTGAATACCGATTTTTATGCCAAATTGATTTTAGTGGCAATATTTTAAAAATTAGATAACTGTAATATTTTTTTTGGATATCGTGATTTTTTTTATCATATAAGTACAAAATAACTGGAAATAAAATTAATTCAAAAAAAAAAAAAAAATCTTGCACTTTACCGCAATCTTTACAATGGAAGTAATTTTCCTTGCCGCCGGTTCTGATTGCACAAAATAAAGTACAGGAAGAAGCTAGAATTATGGCCTCAAAATTACAAGTGATAATGGCTACTAAGTAATTCATAGTCTAGAATTAGAAAATTGAAGTGGAAGGAAATAATATGAAACACAAAACATAAATCCGACTTGCCTGCATAGTCCACATTCATCACAGTGGAATTGATCCTTAGCAACCTAAATTCAACAATCTTCAGCAAAAATTGTCCAAATTTGCGGATAAAAAAAACATAAGAACACAAGAACAAAATTACATCGTCGTCGAATAATTTGCACTTTGCACAGAAGTACTTCCCCATACAAACTCCACAGTTTATGCAATTCTGTTGAATCTGGTCCAAGCAAGAATGTTTTAAATTTGATACTGGAATATTAAGGACATGATTTATTATTATTATTATTTTGAAGAGTCTTACATCTTGTTCGGTGCCACAAAGGGAGCAAATAACCTGAAAAACAAGTAGAATTGGGACACAATCGATGAAGAAAACCAACAGTTCAATAATAAAGCAAGAAGGCCTTTAAATCTCAAGTATAAAATTTAATTTTACTATAAAATATTAATCAAAATATAAAGAGAAAGAGAATGCAAACCTTTGTAATTTCATGACGTGGAATATCATGTCGATCAAGAGGATTAATAGCCAATGCATTCTATTAATAAAACAATTACCAATTATAATACAACAACCTCAAAGAACAGAAGAACAATAATAATAATAAATCATTAATTTACTTTAGCTTCATTATGGCAATGTCTACAATCAAAGATCTCATTGCAACAAGGTGCTCTAATCTTGCATCTCCTCCTATAATGCAAGCACCTGAACCCAGAAAAATAAAATGAAAATAATTACCTAAAAATCAACTAAAATAAATTGATTTGGATAAATCTGAACAAAAAAAAAAAAAAAAAGATATACATACCCATATTTCAAAAATCCAATCTCCACCAAATTACTCATATTTAATTGGCCATCAAACTCAGTCTCCATTGTCTCTCCAAATTAATTCCAAGAAAAACCCAATAAATAAAAAACTGAGACTGAGATCAAAGATTCTGTTTCTGTCTTACAACTGAAATTACTTCTATTACTTATGAGAATTTTCTTGTTTCTTAACTCCAAGGTTTGTGGATGTCAGATTTGTTGAACCCATTATTTTTAAGTTTTATAAGCCTCTATAGTTATATTTGAAATAAAAGAACATGAAATTGCCTGATACATCTTTTATTTATATTTAATTTGACATTTTTGTTTGAATTCTTAAATTTTAGGGGTGAGATGTGAGCGGCGACTTATTTTTCTAGTCAAGAATAATATACAAGTGTTTAAATATTAAGGAAAATTATATATATGTCCACTAGATAAATAAATAAATAAAGAAACATGGATGAATCATGCTAATTTTCTAAACACAACGGTATGGGAATACTTTAAGCCAAAATGAAATATTCATTAATCAAATAATTTATTCAGGTCAATAAAACATGAATCATGCACATTTGAAAGAAGAATTTGTAATCAGTAAGTTAAATTGACTAATTTGTAATCAATAATATTTTATGCATTACACTATATTATATTATTTATGATTATTATTAATAAAAGTTATCATTATGTTTATTTTGAATATGCATTCGGTGTGCCACACACATAATTGGTACATGTATGTATTGTCAGATTAAAATTAAATATTATTTTATTTTTGATCCAACGGTTCATATTTGTACGAACTAAATACTTATGCATCTAATTATAACGTTAACCCTTTATTTTTGACATGTCAAACTCAAAAAATTTTGATGAACTATAAATTCCATATAATGTATTAAAAGTTGTAACGGAAATGAGAGATTTATGAACCTATTTTCTATAGTAATAAGACTTCACTTTCGTAGTATCTCTCCAGCCCATTTGAAAGAAGCAAAAACAATTGTTCATATTTACAATTAAAATTACATCAACTACTAATCATCTTGAGCTTATATTGCAAAATGGTACTAATCCCATGATTATTAGATGTTTTGAGTTCGAATTTCTGTCAGGCTGCTTGCTTGCAACGAAACAAACCGGCTAATCATCTCACCAATTCTGCAGTCTCGGATGAGCAGGAGGCAACATGGCTTCCTCTGGTCTGTCTAGTATTATAGGAATTGCAGTTCAAGCATTTGTGAGCCACAATATGAAATTGGACATGACAATTTGTGCCACAATCGTTGCATAGAATCCATATCTGTTTCAAACAAAAAACCTCGGTCAGCAAATCGATGTTACTTGTAGCAATTAATGATAGAATATATATGCTTGATAGAACACACAGTTGTTATATTCTATCAATTAAACAATAATATAAAAAAAAAATTTATAAGAGCTAAAACTTGCCATCTTATTTTGATACATTTCAGGCATTGGAGTTGCAGCAATCTGCAATCAATAGTTTTAACAAATAATATGATTAAATTTAGAAATGTGCCTTAGAAAATGAAACTATAACGCGAAAAATGTAACGATATAAAGTACCTCTTGATCGATCTTTCTCCACAATTTGGACATGTCGCAAATGGACTTTGAACAGACCGGGCATGAGTACCTGCAAAATCGTGTTATTTAACAAAGTTTTCAGAGTCGATCCAACCAAAAAATGGGTGAAGATCGAAAGATGTATATATATGTTATACCTGTAATGTTTCTCCATTTCTCTCACACATTCCAAATGTATTGTATGTCCACATGCTAACACAGTAATATCTTTCATAGTGTCAAATAGATACTGCAAATTGAAAAATAGCTCTCTAATTATGAGAATTTTCAGTGCCTTATATACATTTAATGCTTTTGTTTTTTGTAATTTTTTTTTTTTAAATATTTACCTCAAAGCAAACAGGGCAATTGTGGTGCATTGCTCTTTCTACACAACGGTGAGCATCTTTCATTAACTTTGAATAACAACATCCTGAACAGCAAATCAGATTATATCATTAAAGAAAACAAAAGAAAACCATTTGCTAACATTCCATTAAAAGTATAAAAGATTTTAGATTTGATTCTTTCTAGTTACATTTATATATATAATTAGTAGGCATGCATAAAACGGTATCAAACTGAATCTTGAAAAATTCGGTTCAATTTGTTCTTAAAAGTTTAAAATCGGTAGAATCAAATTTATAATCGGTTTCGATATTCGGTTCTTCTTTTATCGGCCAAACCGAACAAATGCACAATTTTAATAGTTAGGCATTATCACCACCTTATAAGAAAAATAAAAAGGAAATAAAAGAAATTAACTCTTTTATCTTTCTAATTAGGAGGTTCCTACTTACCGCATTTTTTACAGTGGAAGAAATTTTCTTTTCCACCGGTTCTGCAAAAACAAACACAGAAAATTAGATTATTATAATAATGCTTAAATAATCCGAGTACGTAAAATTTATATATAGTCAGAAATTTTGACTTGCCTGCATATTCCACATTCATCACAGTGATATTGATTCTTTGCAACCTGAATTCACAACCAGTTATTTTATTTGTAAATTTGGGAAAAAGAAAGAAAAAATGATGAAAATAGAAAGAAAATTACATCATCGTCGAAGAATTTGCACTTTGCACAGAAGTATTTCCCCATGCTCACCCCACAGTTTATGCAATTCTGTTGAACCTGATTAAATTTAATCCAAGAATATTAACAGCTGAAATTTGCTGGAAATTGTTTGATATTAATTTAATTCTAATATTGAACTTCTTACATCTTGTGCAGTTTCACATAAGGAGCAAATGACCTGAAAAATCAAGATTAATAGGTTATAATAGATACAAGGAAAAATCAAGAAATTATAAGATTCAATTTGGACAATGAATGAATTAAACCTTTGTAACTTCATGACGAGGAATATCATGTCGATCAAGAGGATTAGTTTCCAGTGAATTCTGTTAATAAAATCAATTAATTAGAGAACAGCCTCAAAGATCAAGAAGAATAAAATCATATGGAATTAATTGTACCTTGGCTTCATTGTGGCAATGCCTACAATCAAAAATCTCATTGCAACAAGGTGCTCTGATCTTGCATTTTCTCCTATAATGCGAGCAACTAACCCCAGAAAAAAAAAGGGTTAACCAAAAAAAAAAAAAAGAAAATCTTAAAAAACCAACACATACCCATAATTCCCAGATTCAAGATCCATCAAAGAATCATTAGCTTCTCCAAATCTATTCATGTTTTGTTCTTTGAAATTCCAAGAAAAACCCAGAAATGGGGATCAAAGCTTGAATTGCTCAGAAATTCAACAATTTGTTTATATATATATATACATATATCTGGTGCTGAGTCAGCTGCAGGCTGGAGAGAACTTCGTCTTAATCAGACATGAACTGGATAAGGAAGCTTTATTCTTGAGGACAAAAAGATTCAATCCTTTTCAAAAAGCTGTATTCTCTGAGTTGTAAGAATCATGAGTTCACATTTTTTTTTCCTTAGTTATTGTAAAGCTGGATTATTTGTTATCATCAATTTTTTGGATGCAACTGTTTTAACTGTAAAGGGTATTTTGGAGAAGATAATGTTTTGGATAAGATACGTGGAATTTTAATTTCTAAAATTTCTCAAAATTCTTTTCGTTTTTGTATAAGAAGAAATTTTTTTATATATATAATTTTTATTTTTATTTTTTTCATATATTATATTTTCTGTTTTTTGATGGAAAATATATTATCCTTTCCTAAAAAGCAACCGTTCATAATCCAAACCTTATCTTAAACATATATTATGCCGATTTTGTAGGTCTAGCGATATAAATCAAACTTTAATCCCTAGATTTCAAAAATTTCATGTAAGACTTAAACTCAGTTACTAATTCGAATATACATTTCACCATAATTTATATAAAGTTTCTCAGGTTTAGTAGATTTTCTTGTATGTTTAAGTCAGTAAATACGCTTGTCAAGGAAAAAAATAAAATAAAATTTTGAACACTTAATTTTGATAAAATAAAATCTAATTTTTTTTAACCTAAGCTATTAAAAATTTTGGAGCACAGGAAATAAAATACATTATAATTTAGGGGTAAAAATGCAATATTCTATTTTTTAATTTTCTTATTTGTAAGATTTATATAAATATTATGAAATTTAGTATTCTATATTCAGTTATTATATTTGACCAAAAAAAACTTATCCACAAATATTATAATTTGACGAAAAGAAATTATATAAAAATATTATAATTATGGCCCATAGTATTGGTTTACGTGTTTTTTTAATTAGGATATGATTAAATGCTGACTAGGATTGGCCCTGTAGCATTGTTCTTATTTTGTTGTGCTATAGTAACAAGCTTTACCTTATATATATATATATATATCAAAGTTTGTGAGTGAATGGGAAGATTGTGGCTAGGCTAGGAAAGGTAGAATCTCCATATGGCCAGTTAGCTTTTGGCTGTAGGATTTAGGTACGGTAACACAAATGTACTTTCGGTGAGAATGATATTCTATAAAAATCATAGTATGATACTTGTAATAAGAATGGTGGTATATCACATCACTAATTATAAGTATATATCTAGGAAAAAGAAAAAGAAAAAGAAAAAGAGATCTTTTTGGGATATTTTGCATAAAAGATATCTGGATGAACCCATTTGCTCTTCAATTTTTCTTCTTCTCCTACTATATCAGTTTGCTTTAAAGTTAGCTTTTGGAATAAATTCTTTGGCAATTTTTACTTTACATCTAATTTCTCATATTTCATAATTGAAAATGCACAAATTTCTCTATTTTTTCATTTTATAATTTATATTTTCTTCAGCATATTAATTATTTATTTATATGCTTGTGAGACTTGTCATTTTCTTTATCTTTTATTTTTATTTTTCTTTTTAAAATCAAAGACTAGTCTGTTTTGGGGTGGCCTTTAGCATTGACAAGCGCTGCGCAGAACTTTCTACACAAATTCTATCTGGATGTCGAAACCCACTAAAGAAAATGGAATTCCATAAAAAAAGAGATACTTTCCCCGTTGGATAAATGTTATACTATCACTAAAGCCCAAAGGTTCGAAAGGGAAACGAATGGTCTATGACCAAAAAAATACAGAAATATTTTGGGAAAAATTACATTTATTATTTTTTTCCTCTCAATTTTATTCAATTGAATCTCTCAACTTCAATGGCGTTCTATCAATTTCTTAACAAATTTTAGCGTCACAAATTAAAGATTAATATAGCTCATGAATCAAGTTAATAATATATTCTCATTTGTATAAAGTAAAAACAATTTCTCTTTATAAAGTACTTCCTTTTGTACCATAATTTTCATCCACTTTTATTTTTTACACATATTAAGAAATTATAATTATTATAATTAATGGATAAAATTTTTTATTATATCCATTTTAAATATAGAATGAGTAATTAAGTATTATTGAATCTATAAAAATAATGATTGATTTAAATTGCAATTAATAAGATAAAATTAAATAGGACTTTGAAAGTGGATAATTTAAAGGATTAACCATAATTTAGAAATGAAAATTGGATAATATTTTGAAACAGATTAAAACAGAAATATGGATAAAACTTAATGAGATGGAGAGAGAAGTTTATTATTAAACCGGTATATATACTAGATTTAGGCAAATAAAATCAATAAAAAAAATTAGTGGAAAGAATTGTGAGTTTTTTTTTTAAGTCAGCAATTTCATTGCAAAGCAGCTCAAACCCAAGGCAGAGAATGAGCAAGGAATTACATTCTCTATGAGCTTTTAAAAAAAAAAAATCAGCAATTTTATTGCAAAGGAGCTCAAACCCAAGGCAGAGAATGAGCTGAGTAGTTACATTCTCTATGAGTTTTTTTTTTAAAAAAAATCAGCAATTTTATTGCAAAGAAGCTCAAACCCAAGTAGGGATGTTCGGGGCGGGCCGGGGATTTCCCGTCCCCGTCCCCGCTGGGGATGTGAGGAAAAAATCTCCCCCGTTCCCAACCCCGCGGGGATTCCCGTCCCCGTCCCCAATAAAATTATCCAATTCTAATGGAAATTTTCGACCCCGATAGAGATTTCTGACCTAAATAAAAAATATTTCACAATATTTACCTTGCAAAATTTAATAATTGATGGCTTAAAATTAAAAATATCTCATACAATTTAAATACAAATATTTATAAACATTTCATACAATTAAAATACAAATATTTGTAAATATTTCATACAATTCAAATATTAATAATATCACTTGAACAATTTACACACCGACAAATATCAACCGAAAAAAAATTAATATATATATAATAAAATATTAGTTTTTTTTCGTGACGGGGACCACCCCGAATTCAAGGACGGGGATTTTTTTCTCCCCGCCCCCGCGGGAAAAAAATTAAGGGATTCCCCACCCTGTTCGGGTCGGGTCCCCGCCGGGGACGGGGGAATCTCCGCCCCATAATCATCCCTAAACCCAAGGCAGAGAATGAGCTAAGGAGTTACATTCTCTATGAGTTTTTAGCAAAGCAATTAAAAGTTTAGTGGATTTTGAGTTACAAATTGAAAATGGTCGTAACGAGTATAAAGTTGATGGACAATAGGTTCAAATTACCCGTCTCTATTCCAACAAAACACCTCTTGAATTCTATTATACCTTTTATTACTTGATTTGTGGTTGTTCCTGAACTAAAATCAAAAAACAGAAATGCTGCAAGATACAACTGATTGACTGCTCCATGTATTTATCACCAAGAAGCAATTCTACAACAGGTAATCCTACCCATCAGGAAATATAAACCCAGTCAAAGTAATAGTAAGAGGTCTAATTTTCCTTCTTCCAAGTCAAAAAGAATAAGCCAGTTTCCAAAATAAATACCTTGCTTCTTGAAGAAATCTTAGTTCAATTAATCAAGTTTAATAGATGCACTTGCACTTCGTGTTCTTTATCCTGTACCCCTGCTCAAAACTAAACAACAACAAAAGCTAGACATTAGATGGCATCCTACTTGCATATAATGGTGTTTTAGAATAACAACTGAGTTAAAAGCAATGTTGACCAGTGCACTAAATTTAATAGCAACAGCATATTGCAAAACATTATTGTTAAGAAACTGGTTTCGGCAATTTATTTATGGTAAATTTTATTGCCTCAAAAGCACGCTCCTGCTGCTGGCCTGTTCCAGTAATTTACACTTAAGACTGGATTGTAGTGTTCATGGACCATGTCTAACATTATCACCCTCCCCCTTTTCTCCTTTGTGCACATAGCAACTAAATAAAAGCGGGAAAGGACTTGGGAGAGAAAGCAACTACAATTGTGTTTACCAGAACACCTATTGGAATTTTGATTTGTTTTCTTTTCTTTTCTTTATCAAACTGCTTTTCCTAAATCTGGCTATATATATATGCCTGAATCACCATATTGGTTAATTTTTCTCTCGGGAACTGTCGCAGTGTCAAGTTCCTTACTGTTGTCTGAACAATCAATATGAACACCATATTATCTTTATTATACAACCCCTGGATACATCTATCGTCCTTTCCATTTAATGGTGCTTCCCACTTTTTGATCTTCAAATCAATAAACAAGACCAATCTAATAGTCAAAAAGTAGAAAGCACCATAAATAGGGAATTACACTAGCCAAAACCTATGCTTTGTGGTTCTCCCAAGCTCTATTATCAATGTCATGGTAAAAAATCGTATGGTACTGTCGACTTTAAGAACGCAACCATCAAGATCCAAAATCTATATTGACTTCATAGGTAATTATCTAAGTGACAATTAAACTATCAAGTCAAGTGCAGCAAAAGCAGCATTCATTTCTTTCTACTCTGAAATTCCTAAATTAAGAAATTGTTAGGGTAAAGTTTGCTTTCACACCATTTTCAGCAAATGCTCAATTCATATAACCAATATTGGATATGATAGACAAACTAAAATAAGAACTTATTTTATTTCAAAGAAATGGTTGTGCTAAATACGACATAATGTAATATTGACATATCTCCATTTCCTCCCTACAAATCTAACAGAGACATATAAGAATTTCTGAAAAAATGTATACATACTCCCCAGACTGCAAAAATTGTGCTTATTCGCATTAATCATTGTTATCCATGTCAAACAAAGCAAGCCATCAAAAGCTAATACAAACATATCATATCACCATGTATACAAGTAGAGTACAATCTAGCAAAACTTATGCTTTTCAAGTGCAATTGTCTAAAGCCAAATTTAGGAAGACTCACATTCCTCACTCCATGGAGATTTTGGCGCCAATTTCCTTCATTTTGGCAATAATCTTTTCAGCCTCCTCTTTAGTCACCCCCTTTTTCAACAAAGTGGGTGCCTTCTCTACCAAGTCTTTTGCCTCCTTAAGCCCCAAATCAGTGAACCCTCTCACTTCCTTAATCACCTTGATTTTGGCCGCCGAATCGAACCCTTCGAGTTTTACATCAAACACCGTCTTCTCCACCTTCTCCTCTACCTTGGCCTCCGCGCCAGCTGCTCCTCTCCCGGCGCCTTTCACGCCACCAAATCCCATACCGGGCATCACCACCGCCATTACAGGCATCTCCTTTATATCCAACTTGTTGCGCAGAACTTCTGTTAGGTCAGAGATTTCGAGAAGCGTTAGTTGGGAGATTTCATCGACAAGATAATTGACTGTATCGGAAGCGGGAGGTGGGTTTGATTCTTGAGCAGCAGAGGCACAGTGACGAGTGAAATTCGGGGATTTGTGCATTGATTGGGGGTTTTGGAGGAGGGTTTTGCGGATTCTTGATAAAGTTGGAGAAATGAATCGAAAAGACATCATTTTCTTCAATTGAACGAAAGATTTTGAGTTCGGTTCTCAACTAGGTATTCGTTTTAAATAGCATGGTTTGTTATAAGATCATTACCGCAAGTAGAAGAAGAGATCAGTGCTTTCATGGCTTTGATTTGAAGCTTGATGACAGTATACCAGCAGATGGAAAAAGCATAAACCCTACTGGCTGCCGGGAAGAGGCTTTTGCTACACTTTAGTGAATGTAATGGGCCAAAACAAAGTATATTTAAATCCCGCACTAGGCCTAGCCCATGACGGGTTTTACCAAAACAATTGCGGATAGGGTTGGGCTAAGCCTACAATTAAGAATTCGAAAACTATTAAAGAAATGTGCTCCTGACAAATAATAATAATAATAATAATAATAATAATAATAATAATAAAACATAAAACACTTTATTTCGTCCAAATAAATACAAAGCCGTAATTGTCGCATTACAAGCAGTTGCTATTTATCAATACACATAAATCAAAATTAATAACACATTTTCACTTATGCATGTTGTAAATATAATTAGTTTAGTTTATTTATTATTACTGAGCACGTGTATTCGTTAGTTGATCACGTGCTTCTTCTTTCATTCTTGTATATAAACTCTTCTTGTATTATAGCAAAGGACTCTGTTTTTTCCAGATTAAGAAGTGTTTCTCTATTCTTCAATTCTTCTAGCTTTTGTTCATGGTATCAGAGCAGGAGCTTCTGATCTAGGGTTTGTTCATCCCTAATTATTCTTTCTTCTTGCTCATTACTCGTTTCTTGCGCAAATTTCTTTGCTGAAGTTCTTCAGCTTGTTTTCTTTTCCCTCGATTGGTTGTTCTTGATTTTGGTTAGCTTTGTGCTTTTGATAACTGTTTCTTGATATGACAAATCCACCAGCTCCAGAAAATATTATGCAACTTAATCAGATGGATTCTCCTGGATTTAGCTTGGTTACTGCTCCGCTTACAGGGAGTAACTACTTTACCTGGAGTACGGCAATACAGATCTCTTTAGGTGCTAAGGATAAATTGTGTTTTATTGATGGTACTGTTAAGAAACTTGATGAAACTAGTGCTGAGTTCTTGAAGTGGAGGAAGATTGATTATATGGTTAGATCTTGGATTCTTGGATCTTTATCCAAAGATTTGGCTGAAAATTTTCTTTATTGTTCTACTGTAAAAGTTCTTTGGGATTTGTTGGCTGAGAGATTTGGTGACAGTAACGGCCCTCGAACTTATCAGATCTAGAGGCAAATAAATGCTATTGAACAGGGCAATGATGAGTTGAATGTGTATTATACAAAACTCTCTAGGCTTTGGGATGATCTTAACAGATTGAAACCTTTGCCATTCTGTGATTGTGGAAAATGTACTTGTAATGTGAATAGAAAATTGACATATATGGATTTATCAAACAAGCTTATTCAGTTTCTCATGGGTTTAAATGATACATATGAGGCAGTTAAGAACCAGATTTTGATGCTTGAACCCTTGCCTTCTGTTAACAAGGCCTATTCGATGATTCACACCATAGAGTCACAACGAGATGTTCATAAGAAATTTGGAGATTCATTAGAACATAGTGCCATGATGATTAAAAGTTCTGATAAATCAAGAACACAAAACAAGCGAAGAGATTTTACTAAGAAGGAGGACATATTCTGTGAACATTGCAAAAATACTGGTCATACAAGGGAATCTTGTTTCAAGCTTCATGGATATCCAGATTGGTGGAAGGATCTCAAAAAGAAAAAGGATGCTGCTGCTGGTAGAGCTCATGTGAATATGGCAGACAATCCTATTGAAATTGAAGAAGGTAACATAAATGACAAACAACAACAATGGATTGCTGAGATAATCAAGCAAGAGATGTCAAAATATATGAAAAGCAAGAAAATGGCAGAGAACTATGTTAATTTTGTACAAATTGTAGAATATGCAGGTATAGCAGACTCATCGTTGCCAAATAAAATTGGGAAACCAAATTTTTGGATAATAGATACAGGAGCTTCTAATCATATTTGTGGTAATTTACAGCTTTTTTCAAGGCTGTCTACTCCCTCTTTGCAAACTGTTGTTCATTTGCCAGATGGCAGTACTCAACCTGCTACCCAATTGGGAACAATATTTTTAAATGCCACTTCAAAACTTTCAGATGTCTTATACTTACCTGCTTTTAACCATAACCTTCTCTTTGTCAACAAATTGCTGCGAAACAATTTGGTCTTTTCTCTCTTCTAAACTGATATCTGCATTTTGTAGGACCTGAAGAGTGAAAGGGTCCTTGCCGTGGGGAGAGTTTCTGGAAACCTCTACATAGTTGATCTTCTATCTTTTTCACATGCCTTAGTGAATCAGAAGATTGGTCCTATATGTAGTTTGTTCACTAAAATTCCTTGTAATCCTGCTATCAATTGTTCTCTTCAGTCTAGAAGTTTGACTTGTAATATTCAGACTGATTTTTGTAATAATTCTGAATTCATGAATAAAGATAGAGACTCTTTTTCTCTTTGGCATTCTCGGTTGGGGCATCTAAGTGATCAAATATTGCAGCATTTGTCTTTTTCATTACCTACACCTCACTTATCTACACCCTGCCTTATGTGTCCTTTATCCAAACAAACCAGAGTCCCTTTTCCAATCAGTTCCTATCCGTACTACAACAGTGTTTGAACTGTTACACATGGATATTTGGGGTCCATATAAAGATGCTACCTTAACAGGGGCAAATTATTTTCTAACAATTGTTGATGATTTTAGCAGGTGTGTGTGGACATTTCTTATGTAGCACAAGAGTCAGACATCCATTCTATTGAAGCATTTTATTACCATGGTTCAAAATCAATTTAACACTACTGTGAAAGGCATTCGAAGTGACAATGGTGCTGAATTTCTTAGTACCACTATTCAGGAGATGTTACTGGAGCTTGGCATTGTTCATCAACGCAGCTGCAATTATACACCCCAGCAAAATGGAGTGGTGGAGAGAAAATATAGGCATCTTTTACAAGTTGATAGGAGCTTGTTATTCCAGTCTTCTGCACCTACTAAATTTTGGGGTGAGGCCTTACTTCATGCCACATATATTATAAATAAATTGCCTACTAAGCTGCTATCCTAGAAAACTCATTTCCAGGTATTATTTGACAAATCTCCTGATTATGCAAGGATGAGAATTTTTGGTTGTTTAGCCTATGCTTCGGCTACACAACCCAAAAAGGACAAATTTAGTCTTAGAGCTGTTGCTTGCATGTTTTTGGGGCATTATGCAGGAATGAAGGGATATAAGTTGTATGATTTGTAGTCTCACAAGGTGTTCATTAGTAGGGATGTGATTTTTCATGAAAATATTTTTCCTTTTCAGTCTACAACACTACTACCAGCTCTACCACATTCTACTGCATCATCTTCCCCTTCTCTACCTTTCTTTGTTCCTGATGAATTTGATAGTCCTGACTCTCCATCACCTGCATCTGTTACTGATACACAGCATGATGAAGTTGAGTTAGTCCAAGATAGAAGGAGCTCCAGATCTAGAAGACCTCCCACTTGGCTTGCTGATTTTGTTTCTACTGTTACTACACCTTATTCACTTTCATTGCCTACACATGCTTCCTCTTCTGAGCATCGAATTCCTGCTTACCCTTTTACTCTTCATTCCTATTTTTCTGATCAGCATATGGTATTCATGGCAAATCTTCAGCATGTTGTTGAGCCTAAATCCTATCATGAGGTGAAATCATATCCACAGTGGGTTACAGCCATGAAAACCGAACTGGATGCACTAGAAGCTAATCAGACTTGGCAGCTCACCAGTCTTCCTGAAGGCAAGACACCCATTAGTTCTAAGTGGGTATACAAGCTTAAGCTCAAACCCGATGGTAGTGTAGAGAGATATAAAAGCCAGGCTCGTCGCTAAAGGTTATAATCAGGTGGAGGGTGTGGATTATGTTGATGTTTTTTTCCCTGTAGCCAAAACAGTGACAATGCGGGTTCTCCTTGCTCTTGCCGCTTCTAAAGGTTGGCCTCTTTATCAATTAGATATTAATAATGCCTTCCTTCATGGTTTTATTGATGAGGAGTTATACATGACTCCACCTGAAGGCTACAACAAGGCCAAACCAGGAGAAGTTTGTCGGTTAAGAAAGTCTCTTTATGGACTTAAGCAGGCATCTAGGCAATGGAATACTGAGTTCACTTCTCAGTTACATCAGCTTGGTTTTCAACAGTCCCAAGCAGATCACTGCCTTTTTACTTTTACTAATGTGGCTATTTTTGTTGCTTTGATTATTTATGTTGATGATGTACTCATTACTAGTAATTCTGAAGAGTTTATCTCCCATGTTAAGGCTAAGTTGGATTCAGCTTTTACTATCAAAGACCTTGGTTTTGCCAAATATTTTTTGGGTTTGGAGATCGCCAGATCAGATGGAGGTATATATATTAGTCAAAGAAAGTACATACTTGACTTGATAAATGAAGCTGGTTTATTAGGAGCTAAGGCTACTTCTACACCTTTTCCAAAGAATTTATCTTTGACTGCAGAGGCTGGGAATCTACTTGAGGATCTTACGTCTTATCGACAATTGGTTGGAAGATTGCTTTATTTGAATTTTACTAGGCCTGATATTACTCATTCTGTCCATCTCTTAAGCCAGTTTGTTCAAACTCCACGTGACACCCATTGACAGGCTGCTATGTATTTACTGAAGTATTTGAAAGGAAGTCCTGCTACTGGGTTATTCTATTCATCTAGTAATGCTCTTGCATTAGAAGCTTACAGTGATGCTGATTGGGCAACATGTCATGATACTCGTAGGTCTATTTCTGGTTATTGTATTTTTCTCGGTTCAGCTCTTATTTCTTGGAAATCAAAGAAACAACATACGGTTTCCAGGTCATCTGCAGAGGCTGAATATCGAAGTCTTGGTTCTACTGTGTGTGAAATTCAGTGGCTTAGTTATCTGCTGAATGATCTCCACGTTGTTGTTCCTCTTCCTATCAAGCTGTGGTGTGATAACCAAGCAGCCATTCGTATTACCCAAAATCCAGTGTTTCACGAAAGAACAAAACACTTGGAAATTGATTGCCACTTGGTGCGAGACAAGTATAAAAGTGGTTTAATCAATCTCTTTCATATTCCCTCACAGCATCAGCTTGCTGACCTTTTCACAAAGTCTCTCACTGCTCCTGTTTTTCAACAGTTGGTGTCCAAGTTGGGTCTGTTTCAGCTTCAGCTTCCACCAGCTCCAACTTGAGGGGGGCATGTAAATATAATTAGTTTAGTTTATTTATTATTACTGAGCACGTGTATTCGTTAGTTGATCACGTGCTTCTTCTTTCATTCTTGTATATAAACTCTCTTGTATTGTAGCAAAGGACTCTGTTTTTTCCAGATTAAGAAGTGTTTCTCTATTCTTCAATTCTTCTAGCTTTTGTTCACATGTTACTACCATTTTATTTTATTTTATTTTTTTCAATCAAGTTTGCATAGCTAATAATATATTATTTATTTAGTTTATAAAATTTGTCTACACTGAATATAGATAATTTGTCTACACTGAAATATAGATAAAAAATCTCCATAAAAAATTTATAAATTGAAAATTATACATAAATGTAATAAAAATTAAAGTAAAACTATCAAATTGAAAAAAATAAGTTCATAGTTAGAAGTTCAATAAATTTCTGAATTTTTAATTTTTCAAGAGTTTAAATTCTCACTCACACCTATAGTTTATATTATTTTTCAAATAAATAAATTTAAATAGGACGAGTATGCATGGATAACCATTATTTACGATTAAAACGGATTTGGATAGCGAGTATACGAGATACTAAACCCGTAACCGGCCCAAACCTACAACGGATTTTATTTTTAATATCCAAATTGATTTACAATAGCCATACCCTCAATAAACAGGATGCAGCGGATCGGGTATCCTAAAAAACCCAACCCACTACCATCCCTTGTCTCATTTCATTTTAAATTATTTTATGAAAATGTCAAAGAACCGATTCAGGTTTTCATTGTTTGTGGAGAGTTCCTGTTGAATAATTCTTAATAAATTCAGAAACAGTTCAACACGTACAAAAGATGAACATAGTGATGCTCATTTTAATAGGATTTGTAAACCCTAAAGAAGAGCGAAAGCATTGCCAAATTGCAGCCAGTAATCCAAAATACTCATTACTAATTCCAAATAGCTTGTGCTTTGAATTTGAGATCTCCTGAATTAGTCATCATACCCACACATACATTATTATTATTATTATTATTATTATTATTATTATTATTGTTATTATTATCGTCGTTTTAAATACCAATGAGTAATATTTGTCTGATAGCATTGATCGTACTTACGTTGGAAATTTCTCATGTTCGACTATGAGTCAGTTTGACAAAACTTATGAAAACGGCTTTTTTTAATTAAAAAAAGTTGTATTTCAAAAAACTGTATGTCGAAAATCGGATAACTGTTTGGTAAATAAAATTCAAAATATCTTATAAAATCAAAAACAGTTATTAACTGTGGTAAATGATATGATTAAAATTAATTTTTTAGAATAAAAACATAAAAAATGATATATATAAATTTTAATATATTATATTCAAAATCTCACTAAAAATAATAATAATTCTCACTTATTTGAATTTTTTTATTTTACTAAACTATTAAGATCATATATTTTCATATATAATTAAATAAAAATAAATATAACATAAAAAAAATTAAAAATATATATATTATTTTCTTAATTAATTATATATATTATTTTGAATGATAAAAAAAGTAAAGAGAAAAAAATAATATTTATTTTTAACGTCAGATGATTTTGGGTGGTGGAATAAGAGAAAGAGAAAAAAAAATTTATATTAGATATAATTGTCATTATGAAATAAAATAAATGATATTTTTGTTTTTAAAAAATATTAAATCTGCTGTCCTTAAAAACTGAAAATCAGATTTTCTGAAAAGTATCAATTTCTAGCTTTTTCTAATATAAATTTTTTAGTCAGTTCGACTATGAGTCAGTTTGGCAAAACTTATGAAAACGGCTTTTTTTAATTAAAAAAAGTTGTATTTCAAAAAACTGTATGTCGAAAATCGGATAACTGTTTGGTAAATAAAATTCAAAATATCTTATAAAATCAAAAACAGTTATTAACTGTGGTAAATGATATGATTAAAATTAATTTTTTAGAATAAAAACATAAAAAATGATATATATAAATTTTAATATATTATATTCAAAATCTCACTAAAAATAATAATAATTCTCACTTATTTGAATTTTTTTATTTTACTAAACTATTAAGATCATATATTTTCATATATAATTAAATAAAAATAAATATAACATAAAAAAAATTAAAAATATATATATTATTTTCTTAATTAATTATATATATTATTTTGAATGATAAAAAAAGTAAAGAGAAAAAAATAATATTTATTTTTAACGTCAGATGATTTTGGGTGGTGGAATAAGAGAAAGAGAAAAAAAATTTATATTAGATATAATTGTCATTATAAAATAAAATAAATGATATTTTTGTTTTTAAAAAATATTAAATCTGCTGTCCTTAAAAACTGAAAATCAGATTTTCTGAAAAGTATCAATTTCTAGCTTTTTCTAATATAAAGTTTTTTTTTTTACTTTTCAGAAAATTAATTTTTCTAAAATCAGCATTTACCAAACACTTATTTTTGTTTTATAATCAGCTTTTCATCCTATAATCAGCTTTTTCTCCTTTGAAAAGCTATGCCAAACGGGGTCTATGCTATTTAGCGCAAAGTTTAGCCGATTATTAGGGGTGAGCATGGTCGGTTAACCAGTCCATGACCCTGAGTCCATTAACCAGTCCATTAATATCGGTTTTTTGAAATTCCAGTCCATTAACCAGTCTATTACCATCGGTTAACCAGTCCATCGGTTTCGGACTTTCGGATGGGTTACCCAATATTTTTCGGTTAACCACTATAATTATAAATATATTCATAAATAAAATTAAAATACTCAAAATACTTAAAAATTAAATTTTTTTCACTATAATATAACATTATTGTTGTTAAAATAAAAATATTTGGTGGATATAAGCAAATTTGTTTTTAAAAATTAATATTTAATAAGTAAATATATTAACCGGTCCGTAATCACTTTTAATTAGATAAATTGTTATACTTACTAATAACCAATTAAAAAACTTAAAAACTTTAAAATAATTAGTATAATGAAAAAAAGTTCATGATCACCTTTAATTAGGATAAATTGTTATAAATTATTAAAAAATTAATAAATTAACTAAAAATTCGGTTTCGGTTTGGTTAACCAGTCATATGAGTCAAAAACCATTAAACAGTCCATTAATATCGGTTTTTTCAAAATACTAACCATTAACCGGTCCATTACAATCGGTTAACCAGTCCATCGGTTCGGTTTCGAATTTTTTTTCGGTTAACCAAGTCCATCGGTTTTTTTGCTCACCCCTACCGATTATGCATCTTAAAGGGGCTAAAAGAGAATTAAAGATTAAATAGAGTGCGCTAAAAGTAAAAATAATTGAGGGCAAAATAAAAAACATCCCATGTAGTAGTGAATTTTTTGGTAGGGTAGTGGCGCACTTCCTCTAAATTGCGTCTGCTTATGGGAACAAAACGCTGCATGAGTTTAAATTTCTTTCTTATAAAAAATAATTAAAAAGTTGCATAAAAAAAATTAATTAGAAAGAGTTTAATTAATTAATTCTATATGTATTAAATTAAATCTACATCTTTAGTATTTACTCTAACAAAAGACAACAATTCACAACAAATTCAGAAGAACATTATTTCAAATAAAAGTATTGTAATCATTTCCTTAACAGTGGTTGGCCCATGAACATGGCTATTAAAATTAGTTTCCATTCGCATTCGGAGACTTTTCGCTTAAGAACATTCCTTGGAATTTTATTATTAAGAACAATGTAACGGAGTTTTCTACAAGATGAAACTTTTTATATGTTATAGGCTTGCTCCTCATTGTTTTTCCTAAAGGAAAATCTTAGACTTTGGATCAATTCTCATCTTGAAAAAACAAATCTCATGGCCGAGTCTTTTCTTTCCAAGATTGCTGCAAATGTTGTGGGGAAGTTGAGCTCTTTTGCTGTTCGAGAAGTTTGCATGGCATGGGGCCTTGAAACTGAACTTGAAAAGATCAAGGAGACGTTGATTGCCGTTAAAGCTGTAATCTTGGACGCCGAACAGCAACAGCAGGTCAGAGTGAAGGAGCTAAGTTATGGGTAGAGAAGCTCACACAAGTTCTTTATGATGCAGAAGATGTGCTTGACGAATTTGATTATGAAGCCTTAAGAAAGCAAGTGGTGAAGAGTATGAGCATCCGCAGAAAGGTATGCCGATTCTTCTCAACTGCTAATCCAGTATTATGTCGCTTAATGGGCCGTAAATTGAAGAATATTAGGGAAAGGGTAGCTGAAGTTGCAGATCTTAAGTCTAAATTAGGCCTTACAGAGAGGGTTGGTGAAAGGCATGTAATTGTTAGAGGGAGATGACGCATTCCTTTGTGGATGCAGCTGATGTGATTGGGAGAGATAGTGATAAAGAAAGCATCTTAGAGAAGTTGGTGCAGTGTGTTGATGGTGAAAATGTGTCAGTTATTCCAATAGTTGGAATAGGAGGGTTAGGGAAGACTAGACTTGCTAAGTTAGTTTACAATGATGAAAGGGTAGATGGCCATTTTGATATGAAATTATGGGTTTGTTTCTCAAATGATTTTGATTTGCAGAAGGTGATCGTCAAAATTCTAAAATCTGCTGGTCCGAAATACCATGATATGGATTTTGACCAATTACAAAGAGCATTAAGAGAGACTTTGGATGGAAAAAAGTATTTGCTAGTCATGGATGATGTGTGGAATGATGATAGCAGGAAATGGCTTGAATTGAGAGCTTTATTAATTTGGGGTGCTAAAGGGAGTAAAATTTTAGTCACTACACGTAGTAACAAAGTTGCTGCAATCATGGGTACTGTTGGTCAATATGATTTGGATGAGCTTTCCCATGAGACTTGTTTGTCTTTGTTTTTCAAATGTGCATTTAAAGGAGGGCAAGAACAACAATACTATCCAAATCTTAGAAGGATAGGGGAAGAGATTGTAAGGAAGTGCAAAGGAGTACCTTTGGCAGTCATAATACCTTAGGATCTTTAATTACTTTATTCTACAACAAATCATCGTAATTGGGAATTTGTGAGAGATAATGAGATTTGGAGATTGGAACAAAAGGAAAATGCCATTATGCCTGCTTTAAGATTGAGTTATGAACAATTGCCTTCTTATTTAAAAATATGTTTTGCATATTGTTCAATTTTTCCCAAGGATTATTGTATTTGCAATTTGGAATTGATCTATTTTTGGATGGCACATGGTCTTCTTCAATCTTCAAATCCAGACCAAGAGTTAGAAGATGTTGGAATGCGTTATTTCAATGAACTATGCTCAATTGGTTTTTTTCAAGACTTTGATGAAAGTTTTGAAGTGTATAGTTTCGTAGAATGTAAAATGCATGATTTGGTGCATGACCTTGCATCTTCGGTGGCTCAAAATGAGTGCTATGTGATAACTTCCATTGACCAATATTTCCCCAAAAATGTTCGGCATATACCATTTTTTGCACCTCGCTTATTTGGCCAAGATTATTCTATGCTAGACAACAAGCAAGTGAGAACAATCTTTTTTCTTGATCACATGGAAAATTTTAATTCCCAATCAATCGTGGAGATATGTTTTACAAGATTTGAGCATGTTCGAGTACTTGATTTATCAAAGTGCCAATTTCAGAGCCTACTTGCAAGGATTGACGTCCGTTTGAAGCATTTGCGATTCCTCAATTTGGAAGTTAATTGCCAAATTAGGAACCCTAATTTCATTTGCCAGCTACAACATTTGCAGATTCTGATACTCCAGGGATGTGAGGGACTTGAGGAGTTACCTAGAGATATAAAATACTTGGTTAGCCTTAGATATCTTAGGGTAACCATAAGTGGAAAGTGCCTGCCAAAGGATGGGATAGGCTGTTTGAAATCCCTTAGAACGCTTCACCTCTTCGAATGTAGATATCTAGAATACTTAATGGAAGATATGGAAGGCCTCATAAGCCTTCGAAATCTCTATCTTACTAATTGTGCAAAATTGATCTCGTTGCCACAAAATATGAAATACTTAAACAGCATAGAGAACCTTGTCATTAATTGCTGCCAAAATCTTGATTTGACGATGGAGGAAGAAGAAGACTCAAGTTGGCTAAAGCTTCGCATTTTAGCGCTTATAGGACTACGGAAATTAGTAGAATTGCCACAATGGCTTCTTCCAAAATCTACTACCACTTTACAATTATTAGCACTTGCACACTGCAGAAACCTCAAAGAACTACCGATGTGCTTGCAAATTCAGACTGCCATTCAGAAATTTGAGGTTAAAGATTGTGAGATGTTAATCAAAAGATGCAAACAAGAAACAGGAGAGGACTGGCATAAGATTGCTCATATCCCTAAAATTGTTGTGAATGGCTGCAATCTTAAAAACTAGCCATGAACTTAACAGGTCTGTCCATTCAACTCAAGCTTTTCATTACAGTTTTGCATTTGGAGTCTAAATTGTTATACCTATTTATTTCTTCAATTTAATTTCTTTTCCTTATGTAACTTTTTTTTTTCCGGTAAATTGGATTTGGGAGATTAGATGAACTTTGTTTTATATATGTTTGCTTGTTTGTGCGTAGGACAGCTTAATCGAAATTCTCCTGATGAGGTTTAACCAAAAAAAGTTTTTGACAAATTTTCATGGAGCAACATGCTAATGCTCAACTATGCGTTTACATAATTTTTGCCTCATGCTGCCGTAGGCATATCCGCCTCATTATTATAGTAGGTTAATTCGGAAAACAATTCTTTTACCTTGTAAATTTAATTTTTTTTAATTTCTTTTGGTAATTTTTTTATTATGTCCTAAAAAAATTATGAATGACCAGAGTAAAAGTAGAAAATAAAAAATAATGAGCCCACAAATTTTAAAAATTATATATATTGAAACTTGATGAGGAGATTGTTCTTATGGAGGATGTTCCTCCCTTAGCTTGCGTTTTTGTTTATGAGGATTTATCCTCTTTTGCCAGTTGAAAAAATTTAAATATTTTTTGATACTTTGAATATGGCAAATTTAAGGAGAGTTTTTATTACTAAATTATTTGTGGATCATATATATATATATATATATATATATATATATATATATATATATATATATATGTATGAGTGTGTTTTGGAGTAGTAATTTGGTGAACGTACATTTGGATCGTTTGATGAATGAAATAAAAAATAAAATTTAGATTTGATGAGTTGTTTTTGATATTTGTAATTTGTAATTATATTTATCTTAATTTTTTTTATAAATATTAAATGTTTTGAAAATAATATCTTTAATTGGTGCTTGATATAAATAATACTATTTAAAAGAAAAAAGAAAAAAATGGATCGAATTCTTTGTACTATTCGATTTTAATAATATTGAAGACAAAATTGATGTGTGCCTAAAGTTGCATATTTTAGCATGTTTTTCATCACTTTATTGCACTTTATTTTAGCTCAAATTAATATTTTTTACTTGTTTTGTGATTTTGGTCATTGTAGGGTCAAAATGATGAAAAGAAAGTAAATTGAAGTTAAATGGAATGAATTTGGAACAGATATGAAGTGAAAATAATTCTGAAGTGAAAAGCTGATTTTGGGCTTAGCCTTGCCCAAGGCTAAGGGGCAAGGGTAAGGAGCTGCCTTGCCCAAGGCTAAGGGGCTAGACGCGACAGCAGATGCAGATTTAGGATTTTTAACTTAAAAGTTGACCTAGCCGCCAACTGGTCTTCATCAGATATTTAGGGATAATCAAGCTGTAATTAAGAGGATAATAGGCAGTATTTTTAGGAAGATTAAATTGCTTTTAATATTTTTATTTTATTTTTCAAGTTTGGATAGGAATAAACTACTTACCTAAATATTTTAGGTTTTCTTTTAAAAGGGATAGAGAAAAAACGTGAAGAAAAACTTTGGCAGCCGCCGCAGCCTCTGTTCTTCCATTTTCTGTGTTAGGAATTTGTTTAGTTTTATTTTATTTTTGTTCTTGGCCATGATTGGCTAAATTTTTATTCTAGTTAAAGGTTTAATTTAAAGCCAGGATTCTTTATTACTGTGAGATTGTTCTTGCTTAATCTTCTCTTTAATTTATGCGATGTTCATGTTATTTACTGTGGCTTAGAGAAACTATATCTCGATTGTTATTTATTATTTGCACAATAAGGGCCTGTTGTTCATTTAATTAAATAGCATATAGCTAATTGAGATTGTCAAATCCGTAATTGTTTGATAAAATCAATAACAAGTGGTAATCAGTGTAGCTTCCTCACAAGGGCTGTTACATTGAGTAAGTGCATGATTTGGTCTAAATCGGTCTCGCGTGAGGTCGGTTGGCTTAGGTCAGGTCTTTCTATTTCTTAATGCTGTCAATAAATTAAATCTTTGCGCGTGTTAAGGGTTGTTTATTGGTTAGGAATTAATTACAGTCTTACTTGATTGATTCATTAATACGGAAAGATTAGGTCGGGAGCGCGAAGCCGACGACTATAACTGGTCCATTGCATGATTTTAGAGTATATTTTCGTCCATGATCAGTAAATTGAATTCTGTGCTGCGAATACCTTTAACTGGAGTTTCTCAACTTTTATTTTATTTTTATTTATTTTTCTATATTTTATTTGTTATTATTTTAATTACGTGTTTTTATTCTTAATTTACAAAACCCCCCTTTATATTTTTATTGTTTGTTTTTGGTTAATTAAAAGAATTAAAACTCTACCAATCCCTGTGGATTCGACCCTGCTCATCGCTATTTACAAGTTAAATTCAGTTAAGAGTAGGAATTTTATTTTTGTTGGTTTCGACACCCATCAAATTTTGGCGCCGTTGCCGGGGATTGGTGTCTGTTAGTTTTAATTTTTTTTTTATTTTTTTATAACTGAATAAATGTATTCTCTTGATTTTATTATTCAGACTTTGGCTGCAAGAATTAAGCAACGGGATGAAGCTTATTACCATGAGGATTATTACGAACCTGAAGGATTTCCAGGTCCACCACAATGGAGTTATGATCCATATGCGCAAACTGAAAATTCATGGTGGACGGGCCAATCAGACTTCAGTTATGGAGTAAGGCATCAATATTCACCACAGCCCTCTCAACCAGGTCCTAAACAAGGTAGGAGTCTTGAGGATGTTGTTTATTCTTTAACCACTAATATTCAGGATCTTCAGGACTATGTAAAGAAATCAGATTCAAGGCTTCAGAATTTGGAGACACAAATGAGCCAAATGGCACAATATTTGAGTAGAATAGAGTCTCAAGGACATTTGCCCTCACAAACTATAGAGAATCTAATGCAAAATGATGTGAGTGCAATCACCTTGAGAAGTGAAAATGAGCTGGAACAGCCCCTGCCAAGTGAAAGTGGACAGATTAATGAGGAAGAAACTGAAAAAGAGTTGACAATTATGAAAGATGAACAACCCAAGGAGAAAATTTCAGAACAGCTCCCCAATTTTATCATTCAACCCCCTTTTCCAGAAAGACTTGTAAAATCTAAGAAAAAAAAGGAAGAGAATGATGTTTTTGAGATTTTTCGCAAAATTGAGGTAAATATTTCTTTACTTGATGCAATTAATCGAATGCCTCAATATGCTAAATTTCTTAAGAATTTGTATGCTAATAAGAAAAAGCTAGTTGGTAATGAAAGGGTGAGTATGGGAGAAAACGTCTCTGCAATGATTCAAAGAAAATTGCCTTCAAAATGTAAAGACCAAGGTATGTTTGCCATTCCTTGTACTATAGGCAATGTTATCATAAAAAGAGCTATGTGTGATTCAGAATCTTTAATAAATATTATGCCATTGTCTATTTGTTCTTCTTTGCATATTGGTTCATTAAAAGAGACAAATGTAGTGCTTCAACTTACTGATAAATCTTTTGTTTACCCTGAAGGAGTACTAGAGAATATTTTGTTAAACATTGATGGATTAGTTTTTCCTGCTGATTTCTATGTGCTTGACATGGAAGATGATAAATCATCAAATTTTTCAGATATCTTGTTAGGGAGACCACTTCTAAGTACAGCCAAAGCAAAAATTGATGTGCAAGAGAATACATTCACTATGGAGTTTGATGGAGAAATAGTTAAATTTCACATTTGTGATACTAACAAAAATTCCAGTGATTTGTTTAGTATTTTTAAAATGGATGTTGCTGAATACTCAGTTAATGGATATTTTAATTTGGGTGATAATTCTAACAATTTAAAATTTTCATTCTGTAGGGATTCCATTTTCAAAAATACTGACAATTTTGAGAAGAATTTGGTAATTAATATCAATCTGCAGGAGGTGAAGAATGGAAGGATATTAAAATGGGATTTGAAACTAGATTGAAGAAGCCTAAAATCTAAAAATGTCTAGCCAAAGACGTTAAATAAAGGCGCTTCTGGGAGGCAACCCATTTTTTTTTTAGTCTTGTTCAAGGCTTAGCAGATACTATTTAGATTTAATTTCAGTTTTATTCCTTTTATTTTAATTTACTGCCTTCTTCTTCCTATTTTCCTCATGGTTAACTTCATTTATCCCTAAATTCACAGGTAGTGTTGGTAATCAATTGGCAATTTTGAGGATGGTAGCATTGGACAATTTTTGGGCATATAAAATTTACCCATTCAGGAATTCTAATGTCAATTTCATGGAAAATAAGTAGTAAAGGGTGGTTTTAATGGAGTTTTCGATGGGTCTTGATTTAATCTTTTGAACTGCACGCTATCTTCCCTTTATTCTGGGTTTAATAGGTTGTTGAGTTATTGAGTTTTACTTCTTGGATTTTTATCCTCTAATGGGTTTTAATTTTTTTAAATTTTAATTCAATTGTATTATTTTAATTCAATTGTGTTAATTTATTTTTTCACCCATATGCTATTATTCCGTGTTCTGTGTAATTTTCATAACTTTTAATTAAGTTATGTTAAATCACTTCAATTGAGTTATTTCCTTTTAACCCAATTACTATTTTCCTGTTTCACCTAAAAGATTAACTAATTTTTCTTTTTACTTTCACTGCACAGCTCAGAGACTCCACCGCCGATCATCACCACCGATCACCACCAACAGAGGAGCCGGCCACCGTTGCACGACCAGCAGACTCCATCACTGCCCCGACGCCAACCACCAGCCACCATCGATCGTCGCCACAGTTCCCCACACCGTTCACCGTCGCAGATCCGGGCCCACCTCAAATCCCGACGTCGACCACCAACCACCACCAACGCCAGCCACCGCCGCTTCACCAGCCGCGCAAATCCACCTACCGTCGCCGATCTCCACAGCACACAGATCCCGGTCGCTCATCAGATCTCCCAGCGCGAGTCACCACAACGCTCAGCCAAGCCCAACCGCGAAGACACCCACAACCGACGTCGATCTCCACCGCAACGACCACCGCAGATCCAGGTCCCTTCACGCATGCTGCTCCTTCAGCCAACGAGGCAAACCAAAAGCAGAGCACCTCTGCTCAGAACAAGGCAGTTTTTCTAAATTTAAATTTTATTTTATTTATTTCTGGTTACTCTTCGCCCCACGATTGTTGTTGTTCCGCATTGAGGACAATGCGAGGAGAAAGTGTGGGGGAGGGGTTGGATAGAAGTGCTGATTTTGTGGTGATTTCTGTTGATTTTGTGATCACTTTTACTAAATTGTTACGTGAAAATGATTGGTTTTTGCATTGATTTTTGCTGCTGAGTTTTTGCATATTATCGGATAGATATGTGCATATTTTGGTTAGATACTAGAAAATAATTATTTTTGAAAGAAATTGTGCATATATTTGTTGGCTTGTTACTTTGGCTAATTCTGTGCAAATTAATTGTTAAATGCTTATGCTGTAATTTGGTTTATTTGGCTAATTCTGTGCAAAAATTTGTGATATATTCTATAGAGTATTATTTTCAGGTAGCCATTTTGAGCAAATTTGCACATAAATCTTGGTTGGCATTTGACTTGGACCATTTTGGCTTGCTAATTTGATGTTTTGGCTGTGATTTCTGTAAAAAAAAAAAATGTGTGCATATAGAGGTTGGTTTGCCATTTTGATGGTATTTGGCTGCTAATTATTGTGAAAATCTTGGGTTGTCATGCTACTTTAGATTTTAATTGTTAAATTCTTATGTCTAATATTGTTTGTTTGTTTGTTTGGCTAATTCTGTGGAAAATTTTTTGGGTGAGTATTTTTGAGCCAATCTTAAAACAGAATTGTGCATAAGCTTTGGTTAAGAGTTTAATTTTGGAGTAGTCTGATTTTTATGGGAATGTTTGGCTTAATTGGTGCATTAGGTTGTCATTTTCATAAGAATTTTAGCGCTTGCCCCCTTGTTCAATGTTACATCCATCTTATTCTTAAATATTTGTTAAGTTTCATTCACAATCCTAGAGAAAAGTGTTTGTCTAAATCAGTTCCAAAATCATTTAGTTTTTGATGTATTAATTTGTTAGGCAAAGTTTGAGTAGTGTTCATGATTATTTATCCATTTTCATACAATTTATGGTGATCTTAATTATCTTTTGAATTAGAAATATCAAGGTTCAATTTTTATTAAGGTGGAACATAAAATTTTGCATGTGTTTAAATTGGATTCTTTGTATTTTAGAAACTTGTTAAAACTATTTTGGACACTTGTTTGGTATGTTTGCTTATGGATTAAGGAATTTGATTACCAGGAAAAGAAAAAAATAAATAAAATAAAATAAATTTTACTCCGCTGTCCGCTAAAAAAAAAAAAAGCGGTTAAGAGTAGAGCTAGTAGCCGCTTGAAACTGTGTGATCTGAGTAACCGGGTGTATGCGGGTCAGAACCGGGTACCCTCGCGTAAAAAGGATATCTACATTTCTTGTAAGCATTTCAATCTTTTCTTTGACTGGAAAGACCGGGTGTATGCGGGTCAGAACCGGGTGCCCTTGTGTCCACTACAGTCTAAGAAAAAGAAAATGAAAAAAAAAGAGAAAAAAAAAAGAAAAAGAAAGAAATTGAAATGAATTTCCTGGTTTTCCTTGTTCTATTGATAATTATGAAAATTTAAAGTGTCTAATTTGGTTTGATAAGTTCTCTTTTATGCATTGATTTAATCTTGAATTGGGATATAAATTTTTGTGTGCTTAATGCTTATAAACCTTGCTGTCTCTAGTTTGATAAGGTAGTTGAGAAACTCATATTTTGATATGATTTTGTGGTAAATTATTTTGGAGTTCTATTTCTATCTTGCTTTGCATTTTGATTTGTTTGAAACTTATGGGATTGGAATTTGACTTTTGGGTGAATAAACTTTTGAAAGGATTGTGATTGAGGTTTAATTTATACTTGAGCACAAGCATTGGATAAGTGTGGGGGTGTTTGATGTGTGCCTAAAGTTGCATATTTTAGCATGTTTTTCATCACTTTATTGCACTTTATTTTAGCTCAAATTAATATTTTTTACTTGTTTTGTGATTTTGGTCATTGTAGGGTCAAAATGATGAAAAGAAAGTAAATTGAAGTTAAATGGAATGAATTTGGAACAGACATGAAAGTGCAAAGAATTCTGAAGTGAAAAGCTGATCTTGGGCTTAGCTTTGCCCAAGGCTAAGGGGCAAGGGTAAGGAGCTGCCTTGGCCAGACGCGACAGCAGATGCAGATTTAGGGTTTTTAACTTAAAAGTTGACCTAGCCGCCAACTGGTCTTCATCAGATATTTAGGGATAATCAAGCTGTAATTAAGAGGATAATAGGCAGTATTTTTAGGAAGATTAAATTGCTTTTAATATTTTTTATTTTATTTTCCAAGTTTGGATAGGAATAAACTACTTACCTAAATATTTTAGGTTTTCTTTTAAAAGGGATAGAGAAAAAACGTGAAGAAAAACTTTGGCAGCCGCCGCAGCCTCTGTTCTTCCATTTTCTGTGTTAGGAATTTGTTTAGTTTTATTTTATTTTTGTTCTTGGCCATGATTGGCTAAATTTTTATTCTAGTTAAAGGTTTAATTTAAAGCCAGGATTCTTTATTACTGTGAGATTGTTCTTGCTTAATCTTCTCTTTAATTTATGCGATGTTCATGTTATTTACTGTGGCTTAGAGAAACTATATCTCGATTGTTATTTATTATTTTCACAATAAGGGCCTGTTGTTCATTTAATTAAATAGCATATAGCTAATTGAGATTGTCAAATCCGTAATTGTTTGATAAAATCAATAACAAGTGGTAATCAGTGTAGCTTCCTCACAAGGGCTGTTACATTGAGTAAGTGCATGATTTGGTCTAAATCGGTCTCGCGTGAGGTCGGTTGGCTTAGGTCAGGTCTTTCTATTTCTTAATGCTGTCAATAAATTGAATCTTTGCGCGTGTTAAGGGTTGTTTATTGGTTAGGAATTAATTACAGTCTTACTTGATTGATTCATTAATACGGAAAGATTAGGTCAGGAGCGCGAAGCCGACGAATATAACTGGTCCATTGCATGATTTTAGAGTATATTTTCGTCCATGATCAGTAAATTGAATTCTGTGCTGCGAATACTTTTAACTGGAGTTTCTCAACTTTTATTTTATTTTTATTTATTTTTCTGTATTTTATTTGTTATTATTTTAATTACGTGTTTTTATTCTTAATTTACAAAACCCCCCTTTGTATTTTTATTGTTTGTTTTTGGTTAATTAAAAGAATTAAAACTCGACCAATCCCTGTGGATTCGACCCTGCTCATCGCTATTTACAAGTTAAATTCAGTTAAGAGTAGGAATTTTATTTTTGTTGGTTTCGACACCCATCAAAAATATATGAATTAAATTAATAATTTATTGACATTTATACATGTTAATCATATTTTGTTCATAATGGCAAGAAACACCACCAACTCTAGCCAAAAGAGTTTACGTAAATAATATTCTAGTTAGTAGGGGTGAGTAAAAAAATCGATGTACTTGGTTAACAAAAAAAAATTCAAAATCGAACCGATGGACTGTTTAACCGATTGTAATGGACTGGTTACTGGTTAGTGTTTTGAAAAAATCGATATTAATGGACCGGTTAATGATTTTTGACTCATGTGACCGGTTAACCGAACCGAAACCGATTTTTTAGTTAATTTATTAATTATTTAATATGTCCATATTTATTATTTTTTGTTATTTATTGATTTATCAAATTTTTCAATAATAAAAATCAGAATATATTCGAAAAGTATAACAATTTATCCTAATTAAAGGTGATCATATACTTTTTTTTTTTCATTATAGCAATTATTTTAAAGTTTTTAAATTTTTTTAATTGGTTATTAGTAAGTATAACAATTTATCTAATTAAAAGTGATTATGAACCGGTTAATTTATTTACTTATTAAATATTAATTTTTAAAAATAAATTTGCTTATATCCACCAAATATTTTTATTTTAACAACAATAATATTATATTATAGTGAAAAAATTTTAATTTTTAAGTATTTTGAACATTTTAATTTTATTTATGAATACATTTTATAATTATAGTGGTTAACCGATAAATATTAGCTAACCGATCCGAAAATTCGAAACCGATGGACTGGTTAACCGATAGTAACGGACTGATTAATGGTTAGTATTTTGAAAAAACCGATATTAATGGACTGGTTTTTTTTGGGGCTCATGGACCGGTTAACCGGTCCATGCTCACCCCTAGTTAGAAACATGTCAATAAAATAAAATAATAAAAAATTATAAAACTAGATATTATATAAATATGGTTTTTTTTTCCAATTTTTTTTTATATTATTAATTTATTTTATGAGCAATTTTACACGTGGATCTATAAAGAAGAAATTTCTCATATGGGTCCACTTTAATGTATGTGGGAAAATGTGTGTTACCGTGTATGTGGCAAGTGTGTAAGTAAGCGGTATGAGTGATTGTAAGAGTAATTAATATTGCAAGTTTTTGCTTTCAAATTTTAGTGCTTCACTCATTTAAAATTCAACATATAATTAATTTTAATTTCATAGATATTTATGGATAAATTTATTTGGCAAAAAATATTATTAAAGAGGCTTGCGTCTAGAAATATATTATAGTTCACTTGGATAAATTATGAACATGTTTTTTTACTAACATATTAAGTCATGTTTGTGGTATATCTTTATAGTTTTGCATAATATAATATAATATACATTTTATACATTAAAATTAATTTTTTATTTATATATATATTTTTTATATCAGGGCCCAAATCCAATCCAACCTGATTAGTCCTAGCCAAAATCCAATTCACCTGCTTGTGTGGCAGTAACAAATCAAATCAAACTTGACAATTTATATAGTTTAATTACTGAAAGTTGAAAAATAAATTTTAATTTTGTAAATCAATTTCTTCTGACGGTTATAAATCAATTTTTAAGACAAAGGACATGACAAAAAATTGAATCTGACATTAAAAATAATATCTCAACTATTTATACATAGTGTATTATGTTTCAATTCCATTCTAAAGGAAGAATTTTAATCAAATTCAGTAAATGAAATAAATAATTAAAAACTATAAATAAAGATTCAATTTAATTCTATTGATTTATTCCTTTTGCGCCAAAAGCAATTGGAGCAATTGGATCAGAAATTGAAAAACAAATTATATAAATTACTGATAACACAGCAAATTCTATTTGCCTTGAGACCCATTCAGCCGGCCAACTCAACTGGCAAGCCTCAAGGCCTAATAACCAAGAGTAGCAGACACGAGCTCCTAGGCAGCGCACACGCCCGATCGGCTGATGTGACCATCGGTCCCATCAGCCGCTTCACACAGCGCCCAGGCCTACCACCTGCTCCCTGTCATGTCGCCGAATACCTATTCTGACGGCCAGTAATCACTTCCCAGGCACTCAAGTACCCCTCAATCATCTCATATAAACAGTCCAGCCAACGATGGCACCAGTTATTGAATCCAAAACATTCTATTTCTAAAAACACTTTCTCTCTCTAAGCTACTAACTTAAGATTCGGAGTGCTTACGCCTGCTCCGACCGGACACCTCTTATTGCAGGATTTTCTTATCCGATCAGCTCGCCTTCTCTTCTTCAGATAAAGATATCTTAGGCTTTATCATTTGGTGCTTTCATTGAGAGACGAAGGGTACGAGGGCCAGCGCCCGATCGGCAGCGCCCAAAGTGGCCAGTCCCGACAAGCGGCCAGCGCCCGAAGACGTCCTGAAGACCTTTTCAGGAGGGGGAATAGTGATAGCAATGCTATCATGAATCCCACATCGGCTGGAGATGAGGTTGAAGTGGACTTTATAAAGCCATGGACATCTCACCCCTGTACACGGGTTTTGGGTCAAAGGCCCAGAAACAAATCCGTGAGGGCTCCGGCCCAAAGCGGACAATATGTACAGTGCCTGGCGTACCTCCCGATAAAGTTAGAAATGGCTTTATCATTTGGTGCTTTCGTTGAGAGACGAAGGGTACGAGGGCCAGCGTCCGCTCGGCAGCGCCCAAAGTGGCCAGTCCCGACAAGCGGCCAGCACCCGAAGACGCCCTGAAGACCTCTTCGGGAGGGGGAATAGTGATAGCAATGCTATAATAAATCCCACATCGGCTGGAGATGAGGTTGAAGTAGACTTTATAAGGCCATGGACATCTCACCCTTGTACACGCGTTCTCCCCAGAGGAAACCAAAACCTTGAGGGTTAGAGGGCAATATGTACAGTGCCCGGTGTACCTCCCGATAAAGTCAGAAATGGCTTTATCATTTGGTGCTTTCGTTGAGAGACGAAGGGTACGAGGGCCAGCGCCCGTTCGGCAGCGCCCAAAGTGGCCAGTCCCGACAAGCGGCCAACGCCTGAAGATGCCCTGAAGACCTCTTCGGGAGGGGGAATAGTGATAGCAATGCTATCATGAATCCCACATCGGCTGGAGATGAGGTTGAAGTGGACTTTATAAGGCTATGGACATCTCACCCCTGTATACGCGTTTTGGGTCAAAGGCCCAGAAACAAATCCGTGAGGGCTCCGGCCCAAAGCGGACAATATGTACAGTGCCCGGCGTACCTCCCTATAAAGTTAGAAATGGCTTTATCAGCACTGTACATATTGTCCGCTTTGGGCCGGAGCCCTCACGGATTTGTTTCTGGGCCTTTGACCCAAAACCCGTGTACAGGGGTGAGATGTCCATGGCCTTATAAAGTCCACTTCAACCTCATCTCCAGCCGATGTGGGATTCATGATAGCATTGCTATCACTATTTTCCCTCCCGAAGAGGTCTTCAGGGCGTTTTCGGGCGCTGGCCGCTTGTCTGGACTGGCCACTTTGGGCGCTGCCGATCGGGCGGTGGCCCTCGTACCCTTCGTCTCTCAACGAAAGCACCAAATGATAAAGCCATTTCTGACTTTATTGGGAGGTACGCCGGGCACTGTACATATTGTCCGCTTTGGGCCGGAGCCCTCACGGATTTGTTTCTGGGCCTTTGACCCAAAACGCGTGTTAGGGGTCATGGGGCCTGCCCACTCGACCGCTGAGTGCTTTCATAGCCTAGGGTGAGCACCCGCTAACATATTGTCCTATTTGGGCCGTTTTCGGGCATTGCCCTCTAACTCTCAAGGTTTTGGTTTCCTCTGGGGAGAACGCGTGTACAGGGGTGAGATTTCCATGGCCTTATAAAGTCCATTTCAACCTCATCTCCAGCCGATGTGGGATTCATGATAGTATTGCTATCACTATTCCCCCTCCCGAAGAGGTTTTCAGGGCGTTTTCGGGCGCTGGCCGTTTGTTGGGACTAGCCACTTTGGGCGCTGCCGATCGGACGCTGGCACTCGTACCTTTCATCTCTCAACGAAAGCACCAAATGATAAAGCCATTTCTGACTTTATCGGGAGGTACGCTGGGCACTGTACATATTGTCCGCTTTGGGCCGAAGCCCTCACAGATTTGTTTTTGGGCCTTTGACCCAAAACGCTTGTACAGGGGTGAGATGTCCATGACCTTATAAAGTCCACTTCAATCTCATCTCCAGCCGATTTGGTATTCATGATAGCATTACTATCAATTACTAAAGGACTACGAATATTAAATTGAATTCAAATCTAATTCAATCAGTTAATTCCTATTAGGTCAACAAATCAAAGTAATTCAATAAAAATTTAATTTTTGTCCAACTTGATTTGTTATATTATGAAGTTACAAATTACAAACTATAACTTAATTAAATAAAGGTATTAAATAATTTGAATCCACATTTAAAAATTACATGCAATTGAATAATTACGACTAATTAGTTCTATGTGAAATTGGCCGATTATGGAAATGATTAATCTCATTTATTATGACTGATAGATTATTATTTTTGGATTTATCAATAAGACTGATTAGAAAAATAAAAGATTCAAATTAAATGAAATTAAGAATTTAAATAGAATAAAAGGCCAAATATAATAATACATTCATATATTATCTAAAATGGATAATATTTGTATTGAAAATTTTTTTGATTAAAAAATGCCATTAAAGTTACGAAATAAGCTCACATATGCCCTTTTATTTTTTTTATGCATACATTTAATGGTATATTTGGTCTTTCAAACTTAGACAAAAAGGTTAAATATATCTTTCCAAAACTGCATATGTGAGCCTATTTTCTCTCCTTAAATTTTCAATAAATTTTCTAAACAAACACAGAAGGCCGACCATGCATCATCTCAAGCCCAACCCAATTCCAAGCTTCTCGGAAACAACAAGACTATTGAATAAATAGGACCAACATCAAACCTATAATAGAGTTCCGAACCCTTATATTTTGGTTCTTAGAGTTCATAATAATTCCACTATTAACGAAATTGAAGGTGAAACCATAGTGCCCAATATTAATATTTTCTCATTCATTTTGCTTATAGAATACTTAATGAAAGATATGGAAGGCCTCATAAGCCTTCGAAATCTCTATCTTACTAATTGTGACAAATTGATCTCGTTGCCACAAAATATGAAATACTTAAACAGCATAGAGAACCTTGTCATTAATTGCTGCGAAAATCTTGATTTGACGATGGAGGAAGAAGAAGACTCAAGTTGGCTAAAGCTTCGCATTTTAGCGCTTATAGGACTACGGAAATTAGTAGAATTGCCACAACGGCTTCTTCCAAAATCTACTACCACTTTACAATTACTAGCACTCGCACACTGCAGAAACCTCAAAGAACTACCGATGTGCTTGCAAAGTCAGACTGCCATTCAGAAATTTGAGGTTAACGATTGTGAGATGTTAAGCGAAAGATGCAAACAAGAAACAGGAGAGGACTGGCATAAGATTGCTCATATCCCTAAAATTGTTGTGAATGGCTGCAATCTTAAAAATTAGCCCTGAACTTAAACAGGTCTGTCCATTTAACTCAAGCTTTTCATTACAGTTTTGCATTTGGAGTCTAAATTGTTATACCTATTTATTTCTTCAATTCAACTTCTTTTCATAATCCCGGCCATTTTTATGTTACCTGAGCTTTCTAGACCAAGTGGCTCTTAGTTGGCTATACTGACCAACCAGGATCAGTAACTTAAAAATCTGATATTACCGCCATATTATTTGGCAAAAATCTTTATCGCTGTGACAAGAGTCATTCTTGTTTGGAAATTTTTAGGATCAAAAACATAAATTTTATTTCCATCAAAAATCAATTACATATAAATTTACATTTAAATCATAAATTTAAACTACTAATCCATTAGTTCCATTAATCAACTAAATTCATAACTCCGTTAATCCACTGACTATACTAATATTATTAAAACCACTAAGTAAAATCATAATAAACAAAAAAAATTATAAACACATAAAAATAAAACTCACTAATTTAATCACCACATAAAAAATACTGATTTTTAATCGATTCCAACAATTGTGTCCTGGAACCAGGGATCAATCTCTATGCCAGATGGAAATAATGAGGTCAATTAATCTTGGAAGGCATTGCATTTTCCAAGCAACGATGTCCACCATCTGTTGACCTCGGATAGCAAGAACCTGCAGGAAACATTGCACAAGTTTTCAAACTATTATTCAAATCATCGCGCTTTCTTTAATTCATGGACGGATTCAATAATACATTGCCATATATATGGAAATAGATAACTACTTATTTTACATGGCATTTACTTATCTTACCACATTTCTCACAATGATAGAAGTCTTCCCTGCTTCCATTTCTGTACATAATTAGGCCAATGACAAAGGAAACGTATAAGAACTATGATGCTTAAGTGATGTAGATGAAACAAAATTACAATAGAGGTGAATACGCGCAATTAGACATACCCATAATCCCCAGCCCGAAACTCCATGGCAATCACATTTGCATCTATAGGATCACTAGAATCTGGTGGGACTTCAATTTCCGTCTCTTCACCGTTTAAGCTTTGATTAAGATCAGCTGGAGGTTCAGTTTCTGCCCTTATTCTCTCTGCATTTTGACAATTCATTTCCTCGATCTTTCTTCTCAAGAAGAACATGTAAACATTAGCAGAGAACTATAATTCTAAACTGACAAAGCTGCTATTTCATTTTGATGGTGTCCTGATAATTTACCTGATGGATTTGGAAATGAGCACGCAAGAAAGGAAGAGGAATGGTAGAATGTTCATTCTGATGGGATTATGTAAATGCCAAACCATGCATATATACTGAAATGTTGAGTAAAGGCACTGCCAAAGAGCAGATGTTAATCCAAACCAATGAACAATTACAAAAAGTTCATTAGTTGGAGAACTATCAATCAAGGGACAGTAACAACAAGGCAGGCAGCTCCTTTTAAATTTGGCAATTCCTTCTCTTCGAGCAATGTCAATAAGCTCAAAAACACAAAGAAGTAAAGCTATAAATGCCAACACCATAATTATAAACAGATAATTGAGTTGATTGAGTTGGTCAAGAACAGCTGAGACAACCTCCAAAACTAAGCTCACGATCAGAAAAGCCCAATCTCTTTTTTCCAGATCAAAAAATGTCTCTGTTGATCTAGTTCTTACATTTGTAGGTAAGCTCCCTACAGTTTCCGAATCAACTTTAATGTGAACATCTCCTGAGCTAACAGGGCTTTGGTTTTGGATAGTGCCTTCATCAATACTTTGAACAGAAAGTATTTGAATATTTATATGTGCTTGCTGCTCTGACAATCGAAGAGGTTCTGGCGAACTAGTTTCTTGTTTGTGATATTGCTTGATCAACGAATATTCGCTTTTAGCTTCTGTCACTTGTGCCTCTTTTTTTATCTCTATCTTCCCCTCCTCTACAAGTTTCTTCAGTCTCTTCTTCATGGTCTCTGTCAACGTCTTGACATCAGTGGTTGTTATGACTGTTACAGTTTCTTCCTTCTTGTTAATTGTTACCTGTTGTACACCTGTAAGTTGACAATAATTCCCATTAAGAGTTGTGTAAGTGCTAAATGTAATCAACATTGCAGTAGTGAAAGAACAATGTCAAAAGATGAGATATTACCCCTGATTCTTGTAATAATTTTCCTAATTCTCTTTATGCATCCATCACAGTGGAGGGGCATCTTGAACACTACACTTGTCTTCAAACTCTAGACCATTAAAAACATAGAATTTCATAAATCAACACATAATATGGGTAATAATGTGAATCAAATTTAAACAGTAGGCATTCCACATTTCACATGAATGAAGCAAAAACAGTGAAAAAGATAACTCTTTAAAACTCAAAACCTTTTGTAGTTTAGACTCCATCAAACTGCCCTCCATTTCAGCACCATCAATTCCATTGTCTACCCCACTTCCTTTTTTCTTCTTTCCATCGTCACTTCCATTCTTACTGTCATTGCCATTGTTGTGTTCCGCTTTGTTAACTGACAATATCGCAACAGGTGTATTTAGTCTTTTCTTCAAATCCTCCATTAAACGCGTCACGTCCATGGTTCCTTTGACTGTAACCACTTCCTTGTCTTTGCCAAATGCCATCTCTAGTACACCTGTGATGAATGCTCTTAGTATTTAAACTTCCATCAGCAGAATAAACTTGGTAAGAAACAAGAACATTACCTTTTGTGTCCAAGATTATCTTGCGAATCTTCCAGCTACATCCATCGCAGTAGTGTTCCAGCTTCAACTCGACTATTGTTATCACCGAGGCCTGTACCATTATTCCGATAAATACACTATGTCATTTTAACATGAATCAGCAGCAATAAAACCAATTTGATCTGTCAAACTTCAAATTTGAGAATAAATTCACAATTTTAATCAATTTTCTTCTCCCATGCCATAAGGCTGATACCCACAATTTCAAGTTGAAAAGCTGCTTAAAGAAATTAGGTTCAAAGAACTTCTCTTGAAGCAACACCAGCCTTATGGCATGGTGTTGCCATAATTATATGTGATGCCACTTAACAGCAATAAACTAACAATTTACAGAAACCAAAACGATTAAGTAATCACATTTTTAATTAAAAATCAATATTGGTTCTGCAACTTCAAGCAAAATCTTGAAATAGAACGGTTAAAAAGCCTACCTCTTTCGTTTTCTTATCAATGTCTGGAATTTTCTCATTTGATTTCTCGACCTTCTTATTGACGTCCTGCCTTCCGTCATCGGAGTTCTTGTCCTCTTCACCGTCGACAGAGGCGGCGCCACCGCTCTTGGGCGGAGGATAAACAAGGTCCACCTTCTTCTTGGTCTTGCGGCGGAGATTATCAAGAATCTGTAAAGGATCCACCTTACCTATTACAGTCAACTTCGAGTCTTTGTTCACTGCCACTGTCTGAACGCCTGAAAAAATATATTTTTTTAAAAAGAAAAATAAGAATCCCAATCAAGAATAAAAAAAATAGACATTATTCTGCTGCAAGAAAAACAAGAAAATTACTAAAAAAGAATGCATGAAATTGATGTAAAATAATGTTGCATGAAAATTAACAAAAAAATTATTCCTACCTCGAAGGTTGCGAGCAAAATCAATAATTTCAGAAACGCTGCTCTCACAGTGCATCCCAACGTCTAAAATCACAGTGGTATAATTCGTGGCTGCTTCCATTGTTTAACTGCAGATAGGAATTAAATTAAGCAGAGAATCAAGAAACTTGAATTGGATTTTATGTTTTTATTTGCGAATAGACCTGGCAAGGGGTTCTACATTCTACTTGTACAACAAAAATATTTAAAAAATTACGTAAATCTGATTAAAAATCTACCCAAATTTGCAAAAATGCAAATGTGCAAGGAAGGACCCAACTTCTCTCTCTCACTCTATAATTTTCCAGGAAAATTTGAGAAAGCAAAATGCAAAATGGGTAGCCAACTCACTTCAAACAAACAAGTATTATAGTCTTACAGAGTAAGTTGTATGCAAGTGAGACTGGTCGGTGGCGCGCCAGTGTGAGTTTTGTGTAGAAGTTTCTAATTAAAACACTAAGATTTATTCTTTTATATTTTAGGGACACTTATTATGGGTACTCATCATTTAATTAAATAAAAATAAAAAATATTTTATATCTATTGCACGGTACGAATATTTATATTGAACAGTACATAGATTTAACTAATAAAAAATTATTATAATTTTAGTATTTAATTATTCATTTTATGAAAACGATATTCCGTATAGTTACGAAAATCAACAACATATTAGTTATTTGTAAAAGTGGATTATGGTGCACATGCTTGTATACAATTTAATTAAAAATTGAAATTTTTTTTGTCCATATATAATTAGATACTGTGATTGTATTTGATCTAAGATTGAGCCAATTTGGTACTATTGAAAAGCGTAATAATTGAAATTTTAATAATTGCAATTTCCGGACAATACCTGTGGAAATCTTCACTGTCTGACAGAGGCGGGGCCACCATTTTTGTGGTTTTCTGAATCCCATTGATACTTCATTTATAAGTCGAAGATATATATATATATATATATATATATATATATACACGCGCGCGCAATGTTTTTAAAATTGTCTTTATTTTATTTTTGCAACATATTCTGATTTAATGTGATCGTTCTTACATATGCACATAAAGTTCTATCTAATTATGAAATTCTCAATATATTATTGGATGCATGCACTAAAGAATGATATTGTGTTGTATATCATGATGCGCCATATGATATTTACTATGAAAAAGTAAAAATATAAAAAATAAAATTACTTTTTGAGTCAATGATATACGACATCGAAAGAATACTATTAAACAGCATAATAACATTAAAATTTCTATGTTTGACATGCAAACAAATTCTTAATTTAATAACAAGTATAAGAATTTTAAAGGTACTTTATTCCTGAATTTTCTTCTATAAATTAAATAAATAATCACATATATATGACATATGCTTTAACATTTGGTTAATATGATATTTATGATTACCAATATTTGTAAAAATAAAAAAAAAAAACTCAAGAATTAAACTTAAGTAGTACTACTACATGATATTCATGTAAAAGCTTTGAATGCGAAAGTGTTTTTGCTTTGTGGATTATAGATTATTGAAAATATCTTCAGTTCCAAAAGCAATAGACTTGGTCAAATGTGGCAACTGCCTAGCAAAAGGGACCCGCATTAGCTATTATTGAAAAATACAAGTCCGTAAAAGCAAAATATTAGGTGCATGATAAAATCAAAGGGAATAATGCCAATGTTATTAAAATTGGACTATCTATATCCAACTGATTTAACTACAAATTGGAAACTGATCCTGATTGATTCATTATATAAAATCGAATTGGTTAAAAATTGGATGAAACCGCTTTAAATTGGAAAAGAAATGGCAAAATCCAAAATCAACCGTTAAAGATCAACAAAAAATTGGGTTGAAGAGAAAAAAGGTTTAACAGAAAAAAATCAGTTTACCCAACCCGGGGGCGGGAACTTCCCGAATTTTTTCCCCGCGGGGAAGGGGATGGGGGAAAAATAATCCCCATAGGTGAATTTGGGGCGGGGATGGGGAGTGAGTTATCTTCCCCGCGGGTTCCCTGCCCCGAAAAATATACCACAGTATCCTTGATTTTTTAATTATTTACATGTATGACATTATATATAAATAGGGCAAACAAAAATCTAACTCTTTCATTTTATTCCTCCTCTTCAAACCACGCCGTTCTCCCTCTCTCACTCTCTCTCTTTTTCTTGCCTTTGCTTCTCCTACTCTTTCATTTGCCTCCAATGCCGCAGCACCCCACGACGACGCAGATCTGTTGGAAGGGGTCTTTCTTGCCTTTACTTCTCCTACTCTTTCATTTGCCTCGGACCCCACGCCGACAAAGATTTGCTGGAAGGGCCCTTTCTCGCCTCTGCTTCTCCTACTTTTTCATTTGCCTCTGACGCCGTAGCACACGCACACCGATGCATATTTGCTGGAAGGGAGAATTCATAATATGGGTGTTTCTTTTTCTTTTAGAATTTTGCTTTTTTCCTCTCTAAACTGAGGAAATGGGTATATGAATTTAACCCCATTAATTTAAATTGAAAGTTATATATGAATTTTGATTTGTTTCTTTGATTTACAGTCCTATGATTGAATGTTGTGTTTTTAATTTTGATTTTTGAGTTAATGTAGTTATATACGAATTCTGATTTGTTTCTGTGATTTAGAGTCCTATGATTGAATGTTGTGTTTTTAATTTTGATTTTTGGGTTAATGAAGTTTTATACGAATCCTAATTTATTTCTTTGATTTACAGTCCTCTGATTAAATGTGTTTTTAGTTTTGATTTTTGGGTTAATGAAGGGACAGGTAGTTAGTAACCGTGACCGGGGGCGGGGATCCCCGTCGGGGCCGAAGATCCCCACCGGGGCGGGGATGGGGGGACTTTTTCCCCCGCAATTCTACCGGGGGCGAGGAATCCCCACCCTTAGGCAGGGCAATAGGTGGGGAGTCATTCCCCGTCTCCGCCTCGTCCCATGATTATTCCTAAAACAAGGTACATGAATTAAACTAATAATATATTGATATTTATGTATATTAGGGGTGAGCATGATCGGTTAACCGGTCCATGAGTCTCAATCCATTAATATCGATTTTTTGAAATTTCAGTCCATTAACCAGTCCATCGGCTTCGAATTTTCGGATCGGTTACCCAATATTTTTCGGTTAACCAATATAATTATAAATGTAACACCCCGAATACACCCTAGTCGGATTAAGATAAGTCTAGGGTGTAACGAAAACCGAATGTGGTTGAGATATGAATGGAAGTGTCAAAAAGGATACAACCGTCATTAATTCGAAAGTTCGATGAGTTTCTGTAAATGGAACAATTATATCATCGTGCCTCTAATGACATGAAGAGAATTATTCTTGGTGATTAAAATGTGTAATGGGATGATGGAAATGATTAAGTGTAGTAAAGGACGTCATCGGTATTAGGTGAAAAGTTAAGGGTATTTTGGTAATTTGCCAAATTGTGACTTAAATAAACTAATTAAGAAGATTTGTATGCCAATGTTTTAATTGGAGATAGTTATTTGCCAAATGTATGAAGAAACAAAAGAATAAAGGACTAAATTGATATTCAACATAAAAATCTAAGTGTAGCCAATAGGAGCATGGCATGTGGCTCAATATAGACCAAGTATGTAAAAGGGGAAAGAATGAGATAGGGGTACACGGGTTCTTTGGCTAGAAAACTCAGAATTTTGCTTCTCCTTTTCTCTTTGTTTTTCATCTTTTAAATTGGTAAAAGAAAGAGAGATGGAAGTTGGGAAAAATTAAGCAAGAGTTATTGAATTGGAGGTAAGTTGTGTAATTGTACCTCTTCTTCTTCTTCTCTAATTGTAAGTTTCAGAATTTATATAGAAATTATGGTTATTAGATATGCTAACATGTAATTTCATGGGTTTTGATGAGGAAATTGGATGATTGTGATCATGAAAGAATATGGGAGTAGAGGAGTGCAACTAATTGAACTAAAAGGAGCAAAGGAAGTGAGGTTTGGAAACTAGTTTGATTTGATGTGTTTTGATGATAAATAATATGATTTGAGATGTATTTGAATGATATGTGTTGAATCTATGATGTTGATAGTGAGTGTTGGCTTTAGATTGTTAAAATTGTGCATGTGAGTAGGATTTGATGAAAATTGTGTTAAGAAACACTTGACCTTTCTTCGGTTATTAGGTTATATCCAGAGTTTTAGAACTCCAAATGGTATGACAAAAGTACCGTTTGAAAGCTAAGACATATTCCTACAAATGTCTTAGAAATAAGCTTGAGCAAATTCTAGCTCTAACTATCTCAAAAGTGGTCATGAAGTAGAGCTATCTTCCCTGGCCGGGTTCAGGGGAGCAGTGTATATTGTTTTGTTCATATCTGGAGATTTAGGTGTCCAAATGAACTGAAATTTGTTTTATATGAAAGCTAACATCCTAAGTATCATTTGTTAAGAAGGATGTTTGGCCTAAAAATGAGGTTTATATGTCGGTTTAGGCTATTGAAGTTTGAAATTGGAAAGGAGTTAAAACATTTGCCCAGTGTCACCACCTCAGGTGGTGAAATAATCTGTCACACCCTTACATGGTGAAATAATCTGTCACACCCTCACGTGGTGATTTCTGGCCAGTGTCACCACCTCAGGTGGTGAAATAGGCTGTCACTCAAAATATCACAGCCTTAGGTGGTGAAACATTCTGGTTGCTTTCTTTCAGCGTTTAACACTCTTTTTGGATCTCTAAAGCTTCCAATGGATATTTCTTTTAACTCCTAACTCATTAATCATTGAAGATTAATAAAATTAACCTAAAATTCATCTAAAAATAATCCATAAAACCTATTAGCAAAAGTAACAATACACATAATTATGTGAAGAATAGTAATGGAATGATAAATATATGTGTTTGAACTCGATGTTAAACTCAAGTGATGTGTATATGCCTATGACATGGTGATTCTTGAACTTAACTAAGTATGTAATTAATGACCATGAACGCGTAAACTTGAGAAGTGTAATGTGTACGTAAGTGAAGTAAATAGTTGATGTGTTAAGTGCATGTGTAAAAGAGAATGTGATCATGGATGGTATATGTGTTATGAAAATTGATCAATGTGAAATGGATAACATAATTAAATAACTAAAGCCTGCGAGTCAAGTAGTGGATAGATAGGCATGCCTATAGGGTCAAAGTGCTGCAGCCCAATGCGTTTAATGTATCTGATTCCTTGGGAATCACAATGCGATTACAATTCGTATAATTTTTGCTGGATTTTATTATATGTGAAATGATATTACTGTACCTGAGGGTACCAATGCGTAAATATGATTTTAATGTGATCATAGTACCTCGGTGGTACCAATGCGAAACCCATTATCCGCGTCTTTGAATCGCAGGCAACTTAATAAATGGAAATAATAATAATAATACAACCACTATATATGTTATATTCTGGAATTATGAGATGGGTTGATTAATGCTCTATGTGTATGAGAATGCTAAATAAATCATGACATGCCTAAAATGGTACTTAATGTGATATGGTCAGTTAAGTATGATCTTTTGCGTATAATGTATGATGTTCTATTTGTGTGATGTATTACTTGTTATGTGTATGTGTTTCCCACTAAGCTTTATGCTTAGCACGGATTTTCTTTTAATCCGTGTAGGTACTATTGATCGGGTCTTTCGAGAGTCTTTCCGCAGCAGTCCAGGCCAATGCAAGCTTATGAAGAGTTATTAGAGTAGGATTTGTATCGTCTTCGGAATGTATGCAAAACTTATAATTTTAAATTATAAGTTTTGTAAAAGTGATATTGGTTATGTAAAAGATCTGTCTATAGTAAATCCTGAAGAAGTTTACTTTATAATGTGAATTTATAGTTAATTATAATGTGTTTTTAAAAATGAAAGAAATTTTATAACCCATATTTTAGCTTAAAGGTTTATAAGTTTTACATGTTTGTTCGGTAATGCCCTTGACCGTCGTCGTGAACCACCGGTTCACGGTATGGTTTACTACGTACGGGTAAGGGGTGTTATAATAAATATATTCATAAATAAAATTAAAATATTCAAAATACTTAAAAATTAAATTTTTTTCACTATAATATAACATTATTGTTGTTAAAATAAAAATATTTGGTGGATATAAGCAAATTTATTTTTAAAAAATAAATTTTTAATAAGTAAATATATTAACCGGTCCACAATCACTTTTAATTAAATAAATTGTTATACTTACTAATAGCTAATTAAAAAAATTTAAAAACTTTAAAATAATTAGTATAATAAAAAAAAGTATATGATCACCTTTAATTAGGATAAATTGTTATAAATTATTAAAAAAATTAATAAATTAACTAAAAATTCGGTTTCGGTTCGGTTAACCAGTCACATGAGTCAAAAACCATTAATCAGTCCATTAATATCGGTTTTTTCAAAACACTAACCATTAATCAGTCCATTACAATCGGTTAATCAGTCTATCGGTTCGGTTTCAGATTTTTTTTCGGTTAACCGAGTCCATCGATTTTTTTGCTCACTCCTAATGTATAGTAACCATATTTTCTTCATAATGGTGAAAAACACCACCAACTTTAGCCAAAAGTGTTTACCTATAGATCAACAAAACCACGAACATAAAAATATGAAAGAAATTCTCCGGAGCTACGGTGGATCCGAGACAAAAAATTTGCTTCGTCTCCTTTCTTCTAGCTTATCAGAGTCTCTATTATAACTTGCTTCATTTACTATATCTCTGTTAATATCTTCTAGCTTTGATACCTCTTCTAGCTTTATTACAAGCATAATTATTTGCCATATTGAAAATTGGTATGAAGAAATCAAAAAACCAAAACTTACTATGAAGAAATCAATTAGAAAACTTGTAAAGCATAAGAAAGCTTCAATAATGGAGTGAAGAAAAGAATTATGTGAGAAAAAATTGTCAAGCTCTAGCTCCGGATATATACAGCTTCATGAAACAATATTGTCGGTCCACATTATCCAAAAACTGCCATTGCTAACTATCCCTTTCCCTCCAAAATATATTTAAAACAATACAAACGCATTAACCAAACAGAAATGCAATAACCTAATGATCATGACATTCAAAACATATAATTATTATAGAATTAATGAGGATAATATTCTCAAACACATGCATTAACCGAACGCTTCAAAATCAACACTTGACCAAAATTGACTTTCAATGATCCAAACTGACTTAAATATTAATGTGTAACGATACGCTTTTAGTCCATTAGTTAAATCTGAAATTTTAACAGTGGGCCAAAGTGGCCGGAATTTTTTTTATCAACAAACCAATATTTTTATTATTTATTTTGAGAGAAATATTTTAATTACTTATGATCAAAAAAGTAAATCTCTCTTTCTACGTTGCAGACTAAAATTGAAGATGAGAAAATCCTCCGACTCCTATCCTCTTGAAAAAAATAAACTAAATACTTTTGAACTAACTTTTTTAATTAAAACAGTTATCATCCTATTGACAAAGCTAGAATAAAAATATTTCTCTACCATTTTTTTTTTAAAAAGTGTTTCTTAAATAAATATGAATAATAAGGTCAAGGAATAATTCATTATTAGGATCTAGTGACTACATAATAAAAAAAAATCACATTTCTACATGAAAAAAAAAAGATAGAAGAAAAAATCCTATTCTACTCCCTCAGCATCTCTAACATAACTGCTACTCTCATCTTCTTCTAGACTTGTTGTATCTGATTATCCTCTTCTCTGAAGAAGATAATAATGTCTGTGAAATTGGAATTGGAAGTAAATTGATGGCATGACAATTGATTAAGATTTAGTGGTACAATTTTTGCTTTAACATCTTCTTCTCCACATTCTAGTCTTTAGAAAGCATCCACATGGAGCATTGATTAAGATGTACAATAGCATGGAGCATTGATTAAGATGTACAATAGCATGGAGCATGATAGCAACTCCTTGCTCCAAATGACGGAGATCAACAAAACCATCAACATAAAAGTATAAAAGAAATTTTCAGGAGCTACGGTGCATCCGAGACAAAAAATTTGCTTCGTCTCATTTCTTCCAACTCATCAGAGTCTCTATTATAACCCGCTTCATTTACTATTTCTTTGTTAACATCTTCTAGGTTTGATACCTCTTCTAGCTTTATTACAACCATAATTATTTGCCATATTGAAAATTGGTATGAAGAAATCAAAGAATCAAAACTATAAAGAAATCAATTAGAAAACTCGTAAAGTATAAAAAGATTCAATAATGGAGTGAAGAAAAGAATTATGTGAGTAAAATAATTGTCAAGCTCTAGCTCCCTATATATACAGCTTCATTAAATAATTTTGTTGGTCCACATTATCAAAAAACTACCATTGCTAACTATCCCTTTCATTCCAAAATATATTTAAAACAATACACATGCATTAACCAAACAGAAATGCAATAACCTAATGATTATCACATTCAAAACATATAATTATTATAGAATTGATGAGGATAATATTCTCAAACACATGCATTAACCAGACACTTCAAAATCAACACTTGACCAAAATTGACTTTTAATGACCCAAACTGACTTAAATATTAATGTGTAATGATATGCTTTTAGTCCATTAGTTAAATCTCAAATTTTAACAATGGGCCAAAGTGGTGTGAATTTTTGTTTTACCTACAAACCAATATTTTTATTATTTATTTTGAGAGAAATATTTTAATTACTTATGATAAAAAAGTAAATCTCTCTTTCTACACTGCTGACTAAAATTGAAGATGAGAAAATCCTCCGACTCCTACCCTCTTGAAAAAAATAAACTAAATACTTTTGAACTAACTTTTTAATTAAAACAGTTATCATCCTGTTGACAAAGCTAGAATAAAAATATTTCTCTACCATTTTTTTTTAAAAAGTGTTTCTTTTTTAAACGAAGCAAAATTAAAGAAATAAATATGAATACTAAGGTCAAGGAATAATTCATTATTAGGATCTAGTGATTACATAATAAAAAAAAGTCACATTTTTACATGAAAAAAAAAGAATAGAAAAAAAAAATCATATTCTACTCACTCAGCATCTCTAACATAACTGCTACTCTCATCTTCTTCTAGACTTGTTGTATCTGATTATCCTCTTCTCTGAAAAAGATAATAATGTCTGTGAAATTGGAATTGGAAGTAAATTGATAACATGACAATTGATTAAGATTTAGTGGTAGAATTTTTGCTTTAACATCTTCTTCTCCACATTCTAGTCTCCAGAAAGCATCCACATGGAGCATTGATTAAGATGTATAATAGCATGGAGCATGGTAGCAACCCCTTACTCCAAATGATGGAGATCAAAAAAACCATCAACATAAAAATAAAAGAAATTTTTTGGAGCTACGGTGCATCTGAGACAAAAAATTTGCTTCGTCTCATTTCTTCCAACTCATCAGAGTCTCTATTATAATCTGCTTCATTTACTATTTCTTTGTTAATATCTTCTAGGTTTGATACCTCTTATAGCTTTATTATAACCATAATTATTTGCCATATTGAAAATTGGTATGAAGAAATCAAAAAATCAAAACTATAAAGAAATCAATTAGAAAACTCGTAAAGCATAAAAAGCTTCAATAATGGAGTGAAGAAAAGAATTATGTGAGTAAAATAATTGTCAAGCTCTAGCTCCCTATATATACAGCTTCGTGAAATAATATTGTTGGTCCACATTATCAAAAAACTGACATTGCTAACTATCCATTTCCTCCAAAATATATTTAAAACAATACACACGCATTAACCAAACAGAAATGCAATAACCTAATGATTATCACATTCAAAACATATAATTATTATAGAATTGATTAGGATAATATTCTCAAACACATGCATTAACCAGACACTTCAAAATCAACACTTGACCAAAATTGACTTTCAATGACCCAAACTGACTTAAATATTAATGTGTAACGATATGCTTTTAGTCCATTAGTTAAATCTCAAATTTTAACAGTGAGTCAAAGTGGTGGGAATTTTTTTTTTACCTACAAACCAATATTTTTATTATTTATTTTGAGAGAAATATTTTAATTGCTTATGATAAAAAAGTAAATCTCTCTTTCTACACTGCTGACTAAAATTGAAGATGAGAAAATCCTCCGACTCCTACCCTCTTGAAAAAAATAAACTAAATACTTTTGAACTAACTTTTTAATTAAAACAGTTATCATCCTATTGACAAAGCTAGAATAAAAATATTTCTCTACCATTTTTTTTTAAAAAAGTGTTTCTTTTTTGAACGAAGCAAAATTAAAGAAATAAATATGAATAATAAGGTCAAGGAATAATTCATTATTAGGATTTAGTGATTACATAATAAAAAAAAAAAGTCACATTTCTACATGAAAAAAAAGATAGAAAAAAAAAATCCTATTCTACTCCCTCAGCATATCTAACATAACTGCTACTCTCATCTTCCTCTAGACTTGTTGCATCTGATTATCCTCTTCTCTGAAGAAGACAATACTGTCTGTGAAATTTGAATTGGAAGTAAATTGATGGTATGACAATTGATTAAGATTTAGTGGTACAATTTTTGCTTTAACATCTTCTTCTCCACATTCTAGTCTCCAGAAAGCATCAACATGGAGCATTGATTAAGATGTACAATAGCATGGAGCATGGTAGCATAGCAACTCCTTGCTCCAAATGATGGAGATCAACAAAACCATCAACATAAAAGTATAAAAGAAATTTTTCGGAGATACGGTGCATCCGAGACAAAAAATTTGCTTCGTCTCATTTCTTCCAACTCATCAAAGTCTCTATTATAACCTGCTTCATTTCCTATTTCTTTATTAACATCTTCTAGGTTTGATACCTCTTCTAGCTTTATTACAACCATAATTATTTGCCATATTGAAAATTGGTATGAAGAAATCAAAGAACCAAGACTATAAAGAAATCAATTAGAAAACTCGTAAAGCATAAAAAGCTTCAATAATGGAGCGAAGAAATGTGAGTAAAATAATTGTCAAGCTCTAGCTCCCTATATACACAGCTTCATGAAATAATATTGTTGGTCCACATTATCAAAAAACTACCATTACTAACTATCTCTTTCCCACCAAAATATATTTAAAACAATACACACGCATTAACCAAACAGAAATGCAATAACCTAATGATCATCACATTCAAAACATATAATTATTATAGAATTAATGAGGATAATATTCTCAAATACATGCATTAACCAGACACTTCAAAATCAACACTTGACTAAAATTGACTTTCAATGACCCAAACTGACTTAAATATTAATGTGCAACGATATGCTTTTAGTCCATTAGTTAAATATTAAATTTTAACAGTGGGCCAAAGTGGTGGAAATTTTTTTTTTACCTATAAACCAATATTTTTATTATTTATTTTGAGAAAAATATTTTAATTACTTATGATAAAAAAGTAAATCTCTCTTTCTAAACTACTGACTAAAATTGAAGATGAGAAAATCCTCCGACTCCTACTCTCTTGAAAAAAATAAACTAAATACTTTTGAACTAACTTTTTAATTAAAACAATTATCATCCTATTGACAAAACTAGAATAAAAATATTTCTCTACCATTTTTTTTTTAAAAAAAGTGTTTCTTAAACGAAGCAAAATTAAAGAAATAAATATGAATAATAAGGTCAAGGAATAATTCATTATTAGGATCTAGTGATTACATAATAAAAAAAAAGTCACATTTCTACATGAAAAAAAAAAGATAGAAAAAAAAAATCCTATTCTACTCCCTCAGCATCTCTATCATAACTGCTACTCTCATCTGCTACTCTCATCTTCTTCCAGACTTATTGTATCTGATTATCCACTTCTCTTAAAAAGACAATAATATCTGTGAAATTGGAATTGGAAGTAAATTGATGCCATGATAATTGATTAAGTTGTAGTGGTACAATTTTTGCTTTGACATTTTCTCCACATTCTTGTCTTTATAAAGCATACACATGGAGCATTGATTAAGATGTACAGTAGCATGGAGCATAGTAGCAACTCCTTGCTCCAAATGATGGAGATCAACAAAACCATCGACATAAAAGTATGAAAGAAATTCTTCAGAGCTACGGAGTATCCGAGACAAAAAATTTGCTTTGTTCTCTTCTCCTTCTCCTAACTCATCAGACTCTTCATTGTAACTTGCTTCATCTATTATGTCAATCTCTTGTAGCTTTGATACCACCTCTAACTTCATTACAAGCATCATTATTTGCCATATTGAGAACTAGTATGAAGAAATCAAAGAACCATAACTTACTATGAAGAAATTAGTACACTGAACCAACCTTACGCCATTGAGGATTGGATTACCTGGCTAGGTGCTGGTACTGATGAGGGCATCAATTTCATGTGCTCATGGCTGAGACTCTCTTATGTGATCCGAGAAGGCCGATCTAGCTGTGTGCCCAATGTTGGACTCTGTGAGGTGACCTTCTATGTCATTGTTTGAGGTAGTATGGAGGGATCCAGTATATTGTGAGGGACCGACTATCTTTTTAAGGAAGAGGGCTTAAAATTAACTTTTTTATACATTAAAATTAATTTTTTATTTCTATTTTTTTTTTTATATCAGGGCCCAAACCCAATCCAATCTAATTAGTCATAGCCAAAATCCAATTCAACCGGCTTGTGTAGGAAAAAAAACTTCTCATTTACAAATCATATCAAACTTGACAAATTATATAGTTTAATTACTGAAAGTTGAAAAATAAATTTTAATTTTGTAAATCAATTTTTTCTAACAGTTACAAATCCATTTTTAAGAAAAAGGAAATGACAAAAATTGAATCCAACATTAAAAACAATATCTCAACTGTGTACACATAATGTATTATGTTTCAATTCCATTCTAAAAGAAGAATTTTAATCAAATTCAGTAAATGAAATAAATAAATCGAATTAAAAAATAGAAATCATAATTTCATTTAAATGATTGTACAATTAAAACCTATAAGTAATGATTCAATTTAATTCTATTGATTTATTCCTTTTGCGCCAAAAGAAATTGGAGCAATTGGATCAGAAATTGAAAAACAAATTATATAAATTACTAAAGGACTACGAATATTAAATTGAATTCAAATCTAATTCAATCAGTTAATTCCTATTAGGTCAACAAATCAAAGTAATTCAATAAAAATTTAATTTTTGTCCAACTTGATTTGTTATGTTATGAAATTTCAAATTACAAACTATAACTTAATTAAATAAAGGTATTAAATAATTTGAATCCACATTTAAAAATTACATGCAATTGAATAATTACGACTAATTAGTTCTATGTGAAATTGGCCGATTATGGAAATGATTAATCTCATTTATTATGATGGATAGATTATTATTTTTGGATTTATCAATAAGACTGATTAGAAAAATAAAAGATTCAAATTAAATGAAATTAAGAATTTAAATAGAATATAAAAGGCCAAATATAATAATACATTCATATATTATCTAAAATGGATAATATTTGTATTGAAAATTTTTTTGATTAAAAAATGCCATTAAAGTTACGAAATAAGCTCACATATGCCTTTTTATTTTTTTATGCATACATTTAATCGTATATTTGGTCTTTCAAACTTAGACAGAAAGGTTAAATATATCTTTCCAAAACTGCATATGCGAGCCTATTTTCTCTCTTTAAATTTACAGGAAATTTTCTAAACAAACACCGAAGGCCGACCATGCATCATCTCAAGCCCAACCCAATTCCAAGCTTCTCGGAAACGACAATACTATTGAATTAGCAAAAAAATACGCCCAACATCAAACCTATAATAGAGTTCCGAACCCTTATATTTTGGTTCTTAGAGTTCATTATAATTCCACTATTAACGAAATTGAAGGTGAAACCATAGAGCCCAATATTAATATTTTCTCATTCATTTTGCTTATAATTATTATTATTATTTTCTTTCGGTCATTAGTTACAAGTCTAAAACATTGATCTACCGGGAAAGGGAAAGGAAGAGGAAGGGCGGGTGAGGGGGCAGGATTCAAACCCCACATATATATATTCTAATCTTTCAACCACGCTCGTAAAAAAAAATGAAAAAATAAAGAAGAAGAAGAAGAAGCTGAAACATGCAGGTTTAAATGTTGGCCAAAGCTGCAAAAATGCTTAATTTTGTCCCTAATATTTATTTTGTGAGCTCATGATATTTTAAAATAAGATCAATCTTGCTACTGGTCAAAAATTTCATTAATTTTAACTAAATTCGTTTGCTGATGTGACAATGAGATCCACTTACATTTAATCATTTATCGCCGCATGTTACATTTCATTCTTTCTTTTATTAATATGGTGCTCACTCCATCAAAACTTATCACATCTCACTGTTTGCTCACTCTTTTTTTTTTTTATTGTAGATACATGACATTGAATCTCATTTTTAATCGGTCAACCAATCACTATTGCAACGTGTCATATATGTGGAGGTGGGTGATTAGTTGAAAATGGAACCTACTATCATTTCGTCTCAACGAGAGAGGAGTGAGTAGAAGAGTAACACGTGACAAGTTTTGATTAAATGTGAGCGAATCCCACCACTGTGTCAGCAAAGAAAAGAATAAAAAGTGACAAGTGGTGATGAATAATTCATTATGAATAGATTCAATTGCCACGTTAGCAAATGAAGTTAATCAAAATTAACATAATTTTTGACCATGGATAAAATTACACCAATTTTGAAATATCAGAGGCAAAATTGTCCCAAAATAAATATTAAGAGCAAAATCGCACATTTTGTCAAACTTTAGAGACATTTTGCACATTTTGCCTTTAATATTTTATTTTGAAATTATTATTATTATTATTTTTTTTTGAGAAATAAAAATTAAGAACTTGAAAAACCTCAGGAATTAGAACTCTGTAAAAATGTCATTTTCCACGCTGCAATACGCAAATGCACAATGGAAATCAATGACATATAATTTGCTCAATTTCATCAATAAAAAAACTAGTCCTAGTTTAGGATAACAGAATTAATTAAGTTTTGATACAATTTTTTAGAGAGCACGTGCTGGACTCGTGGCAATTCAATGCTTTAGAAGCTTCTAAATTTTCTTTACTATATTTCAATTCAGTATGCAGACTAAGGGCATGTGGTAGGCTTCCGTGAATTGACTTCTAGGCATACTCGAACACGTTCAACTAAATTAAATTAATATCTTAATTATAGTCCTAATTAATTGATTAACCTTCATCTCAATTATGCATATTTATTATTCGAAAATTCGAAATTAAACCTAATATATATTTCATTTGTTGTATAAGCAAAATACTGATGCAATTTTAATAATGGAGATTTCAATGACAAGTTGGTATTTTAAAAAAGAAATGAGAAATAAAATGTGGATTTAGAGTTTAAAGTGGTTATATGATGGAATTGTGAAACTTTATATAATATAATTGATAACCCAGCAAATATCATTTGCTCTGAGACCCATCCTGTCGGCCCACTCAAACTGGCAAAGCCCAAAGCCCATCAGCTAAAGGTATCAGACACGAGCTCCTAGGCAGCGCACATGCCCGATCGGCTGATGTGACCGCCAGTCCCATCAGCCGCCTGACTCAAGGCAGCGCCCATGCCTACCACCTGCTCCCTGTAATGTCGCCGGATACCTACTCTGACAGCCGGTAATCACTCCCCAGGCACTCAAGTGCCCCTCGACTATCTCATATAAATAGCCCAGCCAACGATGGCACCAGGTATTGAATTCACGCCATTATCTCTCTAAAGCACATTTTCTCTCTAAGCTACTAACTTAAGCTTCGGAGTGCTCACGCCTGGTCCGACCGGACTCTTCTTATTGCAGAGTTATCTCATCCGATCGGATCGACCTCTCTTCTATAGATAAAGACATTTTTGGATTTATCATTTGGTGCTTTCGTTGAGAGATGTCGAACTCAAGATCCAACGAGAATACTACCCCCATGGACCATGACCATGATGACGACGCTCGTGCCATATCAGGCACCTCGAGAAGGAGGGCAGCACCCACCAGGTCCCCTGTGAGGACCAACCTCCTTCCCGAATTCGATAATGCCACTACTAGGCAACCAGAGAACACCCCCATCACTGTGAGGGACATGCGCGCCATTCTCAGTGATTTTACAAAAAGCATTGTCCAAACCCTTAAGAAGGGTAAGATGCCAATTGCTTCTGAAAGAGCCCAAGAGGATTACCTCGCGGGCGAAGACTTCAGGAGAAACAGGAACAAGGGAATCATTATTAATGAGTCCCGAGCTCAGGGAACCAGGAAAAGTGCGATCAGAACCCCAGGCAAGAGTGACAAGGAGAAGCAGATAATGTCTGCAAGTAGGGCCTCTCCCTACAGCAACAGGTCCACCACTCTGTCCGTGAGGGATGATGTGTCCTACATGTGCACCCCGAGCCGCAACCAAACTAGAAAGCACAAGGGCGAGTCCACCGCCACGACCCTGAGCAAACAGAACCCGTTGAACAAGCAGGACCAGTGGCTTATGCAGAAGCTTAAGCAGTTTGGTGTCCTCGCGCCCAAAAGAGGCGCCTTCGAAGGAAATACTTGTGGGAATACTGCCTCCCCCTTCTGCAGAGAAATCACCGATGTTGAGCTCCCCCCCAGGTGGCGAGATGTGCTTATGAAAAGGTACACAGGCAAAACCGATCCTACCACACACTTGGCAGAGTACTTGACCAAGGTGCAGGTCTATACTTATGACGAAAGAATAGCCTGCAGGGTTTTTCCCACCACTCTGGGAGGGGATGCATTGACGTGGTTCCACGAGCTGTCCATGGGCTCCGTTACGTCATTCAGACAGTTAAAGGAGCTGTTCACTACGAGGTTCATTGTGCAAACACGTGCGCCTAAGACGGTGAACGACCTGTGCAACCTTTACCAAAGGACAGATGAAAGTCTTCGAGACTACATCGACAGGTTTCAGGCTACTATGTCTGAAGTGAGAAATGTCAGTGTTGAGATGGCGACCAACGCCTTATCGGGGGGCATCACTGACCGGCCGCTCTTCGAGTCACTTACAACAAGACCCCCATCTAGCTTTGCCGAACTTATGGAGAGGGCCAGGCAACACATCCAGTTGGATGATGCCCTTAGGTCCAACAGAAGAGGAAGGACCAGCGTTCTGGACCGCCTTCAATATCCGGACAATCGCTCTACTCAAAGAGCCCCCGCTTCCGATCGGACAGCTAAAGGCCAAGATGGAGCTCAAAGTTCCAGAAATTCAGGCCAGGCTAGAGGATCGGGAAGAGACCGGAACCCGCGTCCAGACGACCAGGCGGAGAGGACGTACACCCCTCTCAATGCTACCCCAACCGCGGTGTTGATGTGGACTAAAGAGAAGCACCGCAAAGTCAACTGGCCCAGGGACCTCTCTGCGAGAAGCCGGGGTGTGAGGGACCCAAGCAAATTTTGCGAATTCCACAGAGATGTTGGTCACTTAACCGACGAGTGCACCTCTCTCAAAAAGGAGATTGAGAGGCTGATACACCGCGGGGCCCTCAGGAGATTCGTAGACCCGGCCACAGGGGACGAACCCTGTAGACAGCCGAAGCCTCGGAGGGACGACCCTGACTCATATAACGATGAGCGCAGGAACCCCAGAAACGCCAATCCCAGTAGGCCCTACGCCGGGGTGATAAACGTAATCACCGGAGGGTCATCCTACAGAGAAAATCTCCCCAAAAAAGGGAAAGACAAAGGTGTCTACCTCTCCCGCCAGGCAGAGCAGCCTGCCTCAGTCACCATTTCCAGCGAGGACGCACGAGACGTCCTATTCCCTCATGAGGACGCTCTCGTTGTAAGAGCTCGGATAAATAACTTCAATGTAAAGAGAATTCTGCTGGACAATGGCAGTGCTGTCAACGTCCTAACTCTCCAGGCCTACCGAGCCATGGGACTACCGATCGGAGAGCTGAAGCCGAACGCCACCCCTTTGATCAGCCTGGGCAACGCCACCATCCCCGTAGTGGGATCCGTAGAACTCTTTGTCGAGCTCGGCCAAGAGGCGATAGCTCACGCTTGTAAGGTAATTTTCATGGTTGTTGACATGACATTCGCCTACAATGCTATTTTCGGCAGGCCATTGCTTTTCCAGACAGGAGCCGTGACCTCCATCCGCTACATGGTGATGAAGATTCCAACCGCAGGAGGCGTCGCCATCTTAAGAGGTGACCAGAAAGCATCCAGGGAGGCTTATATCACCATGATAAAGCAACAGCGAGAAGCAATGGTCGTAGAGCCCGGCCTTGAGCAACGAGAGCAGGCGGAAAGGCCCAGGATGGACCCCGAGGAGGCCACAAAGGCCAGATCGCTAGATAAAGGCAAAAATGTTCAGGTGGGGACAAGCATGGATAAAGAAACTGAAGAAGCCATCATGCATGTCTTGACCATCAATCAAGCGACCTTCGCCTGGAAGCCGGAAGATATCCCAGGAGTAGATCCCAAAATAATCACCCACAAGTTAAATGTGGACCCAAACTTTCCCTCGATCCGCCAAAAGTTAAGAAGGCACGCACCCGATCGGAGGAAGTTCATCTCCGAAGAGGTGGATAGGCTACTTAAGACCGGAACTATCCGAGAGGTAGACTATCCAGAGTGGCTGGCTAACGTGGTGTTGGTCAAGAAGAAGTCTGGCAAATTGCGAATGTGTGTCGACTTCACCGACCTTAACAAGGCATGTCCCAAAGACAGTTATCCCTTGCCCAGCATAGACCAGCTGGTAGACGCCACAGCATGCCACTCTATTTATTCTCTTCTAGACGCATATGCCGGCTACCACCAAATTCTGATGTGGCTCCTGGATCAGAAGAAAACCAGCTTTATCACAGACGACGGGATGTTCTGCTACAGGATGATGCCGTTTGGACTGAAAAATGCTGGAGCCACATATCAGCGTCTGATGAACAAGATTTTCAAAGACCAGATCGGACAGAATGTCGAAGTATATATTGACGACATGATCGTCAAGAGAAGAAGCGCCGAGGAACATCCAGCCGATCTAGCAAAAGTTTTTGACACCTTGAATAAATTCCAGATGAAGCTCAACCCCGAGAAGTGCGTCTTCGGGGTACCATCAGGAAAATTTTTGGGATTCCTAGTCTCTCAACGAGGGATTGAGGCAAATCCAGAAAAAATAAAGGTCATCCTCAAGATGCAACCCCCTAGGAACATAAAAGACGTCCAGAAGTTGAACGGAAGGATAACAGCCTTAGGACGATTCATTTCCTCCTCTGCCAAGTGCTGCACGCCTTTCTTCAAGAAGCTCAGGAAGAGTGAAACTTTCATCTGGGGGGAAGACTGCCAGCAAGCCTTTCAAGAGTTAAAGGCATTCCTCACCAACCCACCGTTGCTTAGCCGACCAGTACCAGGTGAAAATCTGTACTTATATTTAGCCACCTCTAAGGAAGCTGTTGCAGGTGCTCTGGTCCGAGAGAAAGATACTCAACAGCTACCCGTGTACTACGTAAGTGAAGTACTCAGAGGCGCAGATCTAAGAAAGGGGCCGGTTGAGCAGCTTATTATTGTTCTCATGATGTGTGCAAGGAAGCTCAGACCATACTTCGGGGCGCACACAATTATCGTCCGATCGGGCCATCCTCTTAGGAAGATACTCCAGACGCCCGATCTGGAAGGCAAAATGGTGGGATGGGCGATTAAGCTACAGTCCTGGGACGTCAGATATGAGCCCAGAAAAGCAATAAAGGCCCAAGCTTTAGCAGATTTCATAGCCGAATTTGCGGGTGAGGAACCACTAAGTCAGCCCAAGCCACAAAGCTGGGAAATAACAGTGGACGGCGCAGCAAACGACACTCAAGGAGGCGTTGGCATAGTAATAAAAGGCCCTTTGGGCATCACAATAAGGTACGCCATAAAGCTTAATTTTAAAGCTTCTAATAATGTGGCAGAGTACGAGGCGCTCCTTCAAGGGCTGAGGCTGCTCCACGCCATCCGACCGGAGTCAGTAGCCATTAGGAGTGACTCCCAGCTGGTAACCAGTCAAGTTTTGGGGACTTTCGAAGCACGTGAGGCCACAATGATCCAGTACTTAGCCAAAGTTAAAGCTGCTTGCGCAAAACTGGAAGAGGCTGGGTCGGAATGGGTGCTACAGAAAGTCCCAAGAGACCAAACTACGGAAGCCGATCGGCTGGCAAAGATGTCTGCTTCCTCACAAAGCGTTATAGAGGAAAACATTGCCGTTGTAGACCAAACTTCCTCCTCCCTGGACGAGCCAGAAATGATGGAGATCGACCAAGAGAATGAAACATGGATGAGCCCAATCAAGCAGTTCCTCCAGACAGGGCATCTGCCCGAGGACAAGGACGAAGCTCGAAAGGTATCTCGAAAATCTCTCAATTACTCCATCATTAACGGTGATTTGTACAAAAAAGCTTTCAGTCACCCTTGGCTCAAGTGCGTGGCGGAGGAAGAGGGAGACTACATCCTCAGAGAGCTCCACGAAGGCATATGCGGAGCGCACGAGGCAAGCAGAGCCATGGCAAGAAAAGCCCTTCAGACGGGATATTACTGGCCTAGCATGCTCAAGGATGCCCAGGAGAAAGTAAGGATATGCCCGCAATGCCAAATACATGGCAGGATTATAAGGCAGCATGGAGCAGACCAACAGCCGATCAGAGTCACATGGCCGTTCGACCAATGGGGTATGGACATCTTAGGACCTTTTTCCCAGGGCAAAAAGCAGATGAAGTTCCTCATAGTAGCCGTAGACCATTTCTCCAAATGGATTGAGGCTGAGCCGGTAGCCACCATCACAGCCGAGAGGGTCAAGAGCTTTACATGGAAGAACATTATCTGCAGGTATGGCTTACCTAATGTTTTTATTGCAGATAATGGCAAGCAGTTCGACAGCTCCACCTTCAGAAACTTTTGCCAAGGCTTGAACATTAAATTAAAGTTCACATCCGTCGCTCATCCTCAAAGCAACGGAATGACTGAGGTCTCCAATCGGACCATCTTGGAGGGATTGAAGAAGCGACTAGGTCAAGCCAAAGGCAACTGGACTGAAGAACTGCAGAGTGTCCTGTGGACATACAGAACGTTCCCCAGAACAGGCACTCATCAAACGCCATTCTCTCTTATTTACGGCTCCGAAGCAATGATTCCTGTGGAGGTCGACCTCCCTTCTTACCGATCGGCTCTCTACTCCGAACGGATGAACACTCAGGAGAGATGCCAGGATCTGGATCTCATAGAAGGAAAGAGGGAGGACACCTACGCCAAGATCGCTGCCTATAAACAAAGAGTGGCCAGATACCATAATTCTAAAGTTAGGTCCAGAACTTTCAATGTAGGTAATCTGGTGCTCAGAAAGGCAGAACTAGGCTCGGGAAATGCCGGAGTGGGAAAGCTAATGCCGAATTGGGAAGGGCCCTACGAGGTTTCTAAAGTCTTAAGCCCAAGCACTTACAGGCTCCGAACTGTTGAGGGGCAAGAGATCCCCAGAAGCTGGAATGTTGAGGTACTCAAGAAGTACCATGTCGCGTAATGTATTAGAACCTGGCAATTGCCTCATTAATAAAAAGGTTCTCTATTTCATGACTATTCAATTAATACATAATATAGTGTCCTACGCTAAGCTTGATGCCCATCCCAAGCTTAATAAGTAAATCCTTTGCGAAGGAGGATCTTACCTCCCCAAATATTATCTGTATTATAGAGGATCTAATCTCTCTTGCTCGGTTATGCAATTTTTATGCAATTTTACGAGTACTCTCGGCTATGCAATTCTCATGCAGTTCTACGAGTATCACTCAACTCGATTTCGCAATAACTATGCGATTCTACGAGTATCACCTAGCTCAGCTATGCAATCCTTATGCAGCTTCATGAGCATCACTTAGCAAAATGGTGCAAATTTTATGCGATCTGAAAAGCCAGATTGACCCGATCGGTCACTAAGCTTTAACGTTATTCGAATTCAGGAAGTACTTGTGAAATTTAATGCAAATTTTAGTTACGAGTTTTAATTAGCTCGATCATATTGCAAATCTTAGTTACGAGTTTTAATTAGCTCGATCATATTGCAAATTTTAGTACAAACTTATGTATACGTTGATTTGCAGAAATATGCAGTTTTATTAATACAAATGCCTCCACTATACAATTTGTAAATAATTGTTACAAGGATAAAAAAAAAAAAGGAGAGGAAAAAGCAAAGCTGATCAAATTTCCTAAGCTAACTATCTATATTTACAATTTCTACATCGCCAGGAGGATCAGTGACTTGCTCAGTTACAACCTCCATTCCACCAGAAGGATCAACGACCTGCCCGGCGTTCGGATCGACAGTGGCTTGGGAAGGGTCGGCAGCAGACGGTGCAGATCCTGCTCCCCCTTCAGACACAGGCCCCGTGGAAGAAGGCGCCACTCGCTCGGCTTCAGGCGCAGGGGGAGCCTCCATCTCAGCTTCAGGGGCTGAAGGCGTCGCTGGCTCCACTTCGAAGGGAGCCTCTTGGATAATCCCCAGTAGTGAAGGGCCTTCTCCAGAAGTCCTCTCAGTCGCTTCACCCTCAGGAGCGTTCTCGTCTTCATCATCGTTTGGAGGAGCAGGCAGTGATGCCGGATCGTCCATCCAAGTCAGATCCACTCCGGGGAAGCGTCGCCCAGCTTCATGAACTAGCCGAGATAACAGCTCCACCTGAGTGTCTGCTAATTCATCAATCAGACGCTCCTTTTGGGTGGCAAGCTCCACTTCGAGAATCTTCGTAAAGGAAGCCTCCTTCTCCTCTTCCGATATCTTCAGGGACTCCACTTCTTTCCGAAGCTGCTCGCCTTCTGCCTTCAATTTGGCATTCTCGGCAGCCAACTCTTTGCACTCGGCATCCAGTCGGGTTGCATCTGCCTCGAACCGCCTCAGTTGCGCACCCTCCGCAGATAGACGAGCAACTTCGCCCTTCAGCCTATCAACCTCGCTCTGCCGAGCCTTCAAATCTTGAGCACTCTGGTGGGCCTCCTTCCTCAAGGCCACTGTCTCCGACTGCGAGGCCGCGTACCGCTCCTCCAGCTTTGCCACCTCGGCTTGAAGGTCGGAAGCTTCTTTCTTGGCGAGTTCGCAACGTGTGTTTGCCTCCGCCTTGGCCACGGCCCCTGACTCGGCCCTCCCTCTCCACAGACCGGCCATCATGTGCAGCCGCTGTGCCCTCCTGGCAGCCTACACAAAATCAAGAATAAATGGATCAAATACAGAGGTGTAAACGAGCACCAGAAATAAAAACAACAAATACTTACGTCTATTAACTGCTGACTAATAGCCTGGCTTTCTCTGCTGAGCTGGCTAGCGTCGCCGGCGTCCCGATGATCTTCATCCCGGAGAAGACCACGGCAAATGAAGTTGGCCACTTGGCCCACTGACCATTCATCACCAAAATTTTCTCTCAGAATGTCCTTCATAGGAACAATCCGCCGCTCGGATGAGCGCCTTGGAGACTCGCCGTGTTGCACAGCTTTGCCTCTTGCGGCAACCCGAGCGTCCGATTCCGCTATCAGCTCAGCAGCCCTCCTCTTGGCCGCTTCCTCGGCCTTCTTCTGGGCAGCCTCCTCAGCCCTCTTCTTAGTCGCCTCTTCTACCTCTCGGAAAGTGATTCCGATCGGCCTATCATCTTCATCGGACTCGTCTCGAAGAGTGTGGCGCCGGCGGCGCACCGGCCGAGGAGAGGCCTCAATTTGAGGCACATTCATTGGTCCAGCAGCAGTGGAGGTAGGCGTAGTAGTGGCAGCAGGGGGTGCCGACGAAATCGGAACGGCCACGATGACCGGAGTCATTGTAGAGGTACTGGTCGGCCCCTTAGAGGCTCGAAGCTCATAAGCAAGGACCAACTTCCTCCTTTTTTCTTTGCTCCTGAGCCTTCTTCTTCGCCTCGCGCTTCTGACGGATCCGATCGCCGAGTTGTTTGGAGGCTTCGTTCCCACCAGCCATCTCAGCTGCACAACAGAAAATAAACTAGATAAGTTTTTGTTTTCATGTGCAAAATCTCGTTGTAGAGGTACTGGTCGGCCCCTTAGAGGCTCGAAGCGAGGACCAACTTCCTCCTTTTTCTTTGCTCCTGAGCCTTCTTCTCCGCCTCGCGCTTCTGACGGATCCGATCGCCGAGTTGTTTGGAGGCTTCGTTCCCACCAGCCATCTCAGCTGCACAACGGAAAATAAACTAGATAAGTTTTTGTTTTCATGTGCAAAATCTCTATCATAAAGCATAAATAAAATGCAATGCATGATAGAGCATAATGGCAATATTTTCTTCCCGATCCTAATGCTCACGTTCTGCATCCTCAGCGGCTTCTGAGCTGGAAGACCCAAACAGCGTGGTTAAAAGAAAGCTGGACTGATAGGGCTCCCCGTGCCTACTTACAGCGTCCATCAGCTTCTTTATATCGCCCTCATACATGGGCTGACCCCCTGCAAGGTCCTTTAAAATCTTGGCCCTGTTCGATCGGGTAAGCCGTACGCCAAATCTACCCTTCATCCCGACCAAGAAGTATCTCTCCTTGTACCCTTTCATCGAGGTCGGGATAATCATCAATTTCTTCTTTGGTCGGCTGGTGAAAAAGTATTCTGTTCCATCGCTTCGGGCCGATATGTAGAAGAAGTGCGTGAAAAGCTCGAGGGTCGGAGCGACCACCTCTATTTGGCACAAAATTTTGAAGCAGGCTACTGATCTCCACCCGTTCGGATGCAGCTGGTTGGGGGCAATCCCATACCCTCTCAAGATTGCCATTTCAAAGGCGCCAAGTGGGAGCCTCAGGCCAGCATCCAGGCTCCAAAGATGGCAAATAAACCACTCGTTGCTATTTCGGCCAAAAGGCCCTTCGGTCGCCGCCATTGACTCTGGGCAGGCCATTACTGACACCTCGCCGGGAAGGCCATATTTGGAGGGGATCTCAGCCACTTCCCCAGCGGTCAATCGAGAATGGGACTCAATGGCTGGTCTGTTTTGATAATCATCCAAAAAGCTGCTATCCAGCCTATCACTGCTACTAAAGGCCATTTTCGACAGGCAAGAAGGGTAGACAGATGCAAATCTTTGGGGGTTTAAATCGAGTGGATGCACGAAAGCAGAAAGAAAACAAAAAGGAAAGAGGAAAAATTACTTACTTGATAGAAAGAGCTCAAGGAATTTGAAGAAACAAAAAGATGTTTGCAGAAACAAAAAGATGTTTGCAGAAATCTGAGATTCGAAACGGAATTTTGACAGAGCTTCGCTAGGGATTTCGAAAATAAAGAGGAAATACTCTGTAAAGTTCCCTATTTATAAGCCAAAAGCTTCTGGAACACGCCAAACGATGCGCCATTCAGAAAGCGCCACGTGTCAAAAGACATTATGTCTCTGCGAAGAACGAAGCGTCACCCTCGGTACGCTCACAACATTAAAGGAAAACAGCTATCTCAGCAGGCGCGTCGCTTCAGAAACAGCGCCTCCTAAATTCAAAAAAGCGCGCCAGTACGCGTCTTCGGATCGGGAATCTCCAGAACTAACTCCATCCGAACGGACCAACAAAGGCAAATCTATGCCCGATCGGACCTGTTGAGGGGGGACAAGTGATAACCCAGCAAATATCATTTGCTCTGAGGCCCATCCTGTCGGCCCACTTAAACTGGCAAGGCCCAAAACCCATCAGCTAAAGGTATCAGACACGAGCTCCTAGGCAGCGCACATGCCCGATCGGCTGATGTGACAGCCAGTCCCATCAGCCGCCTGACTCAAGGCAGCGCCCATGCCTACCACCTGCTCCCTGTCATGTCGCCGGATACCTACTCTGACAGCCGGTAATCACTCCCCAGGCACTCAAGTGCCCATCGACTATCTCATATAAATAGCCCAGCCAACGATGGCACAAGGTATTGAATTCACGCCATTATCTCTCTAAAGCACATTTTCTCTCTAAGCTACTAACTTAAGCTTCGGAGTGCTCACGCCTGGTCCGACCGGGCTGTTCTTATTGCAGGGTTATCTCATCCGATCGGATCGACCTCTCTTCTATGGATAAAGATATTTTTGGATTTATCAATAATGCAATGTAAAATAGACCTAGCATATAATTTCCGTAATATATTAGTAAAATCTGTAAGTTACAAATAATTTTCAAATGACCATAACGGTGGAATAAGTTGGGGAAATTTTCCAAACCTGTGGAGATTTGAATAAAACAATCTGATCATCATTTTCTAATGCTTATTAGCCGATTTGTTTTTATTCATCTAACTAACAAAAATATTCCCTTTAAGTCATATAAATAACAAAGTTTAACCCTACTGTCTGGGTGAAAAAGTAAATAACAGCGTTCTATAATTGATTTGACTTTTTTTTGCTAGGATTCTCAAAAGGAAGAAAAGGACTTTAGAAAAAAAAACTCCAGCCCTAATTAAATTATCAAAATTATTTAATTTGTCAAAAGGAAAGAGAAACATATTGGGCCCATGGATGGATAGTGACAAGTTGCTGGTATGAGTATATTCCAGTACAAAATAGGAGATTAATTGTCTAAACCTAACCAACCCAATTACAATATCAAATTTAATTGTTATCAGATTTTATTATGAGCAAAAAAAAATTATGGACCTCGTTAATTAGGTTTCAGTCTATCTCTATAAATCAGATTGGAATCATAAAACATTTTAAATTATTGAATTAAATTTTAAATTTATTCTTGAATATCATTTTATTTTACCGTTATATTCTATTCAGTTCTTCTCACTAATATTGAAGAGAATATTAATTATTTTGAACTATTAATAAATAAATTTAATTAGAATTTTCTGTACAAAATTTTTTTCAAAATATTTTGAATCAAATAAAGTTTTGTCAGAAATTTTAAATTTCTGAAATTTTAGGTCCAATTATTTAAGTTATCATCAATTTTTTCAGCTTTAAAATTATCATGATTCATTGTCATTATTTAATTAGGACTTAGTTATACACAAAATAATAATATATCTATTTAAATTAATAATAAATCAAAATTACTCACATTAATTTCTAATGACGAAAGTTCACGCGTCAGGAACTTCCCTATCGATTCCTTTCACATTGCCATTGAATAAGTTAATTGCAAACTGCTTATAATTATTCCTATATTATTAGAATCATTAATTTTTTTTATAGAATATTAGAATCAAAATTAGAAAACATAATTAAAATAATAACATCAACCTAATTTTTATGTTTTCTTGTTATTCACTCTCTATCATGAGAATCTAAGTTACCCAAGCTGTTGGAACTCATGGACCTACATAATTATATATATATTGGCAGGGGGATATAATTACCAATTCTAAATTATAAAAAAACACAAGCAAACAGTCACTAAGTTTGGTCAAACCCATCAAAAAATTTGGAAAAAAAAAAAAATCCAACGTAAGGAACTTCCTATATTGATTCCATTCACACCATATTTTATAAATCTTGATAAACTTGTATTACTATTTATAACAAGATTTTCCCCTAATTACATGTAGCTTATATTGCTTAATTACCCGAAAAAGATCCAAGAAAATGGATATGAACTCTCAATTGCATGATTTTGAACTATATGATTTCACTAGCGATGCTAACTTCGATCAATGCATCAATCTAATTCGAGGAGAAAACGAAGAACAATTCAGTCAATTCGATTGCGATCTCATCAATGGATTATTAGAGGATCATTTTGTTACTTATAGTAATCCTCTTGCTATCCAGGGAGATGTAACTAGTTTTAGTCCTGCTTCTTGCACAAATTCCATATTGCCTGATCAAGCTCATTTTCCAGTTACATTGCCAAGTTTTGATGGTGATTTGAAAGAAATGGAAGAAGATTTTGATGATGAGAAAGATTCCTCTGGAACTACCACAACTACTACAACCACCATGAAAAATAAACCTGATCGATCCAGAACTTTGGTTTCAGAAAGGAGGAGGAGGGGAAAGATGAAAGAGAAGCTTTACGCATTGCGAGCCCTAGTTCCAAACATCACTAAGGTAAATTTTTATATGACCATTACCTTTAATTCACTATTAGATTAGCGACGGAACAAAATTCGTGGCAGATTTAGCGCAGGGATCCATCCTCAATGGACTCTACATCCGTCGCAAGTAAAAAAAAAACTCACTCAGATTTTATAGTAAATTCATTGTGATTGGCTTAATGCTTATATTCTATGTGATCAATGTGACAATTGATCAAAGTTATATATGACAAGTTTGTAGTACATTCAAAATTCACTTTCATCTCGAGCATTTTGATAAGATTTTACTGACTTAAGCATTAGAGTAGTAATGCAGATACAACCAATTAAAGTCGTTTTTGCTCTGAAATTTTTCAGATAGTGATAATGAAGTAGTGAAATGTTATATGGAAATGTGCAGATGGATAAGGCATCCATAATTGGAGATGCTGTATTATATGTGAAAGAGCTACAAATGCAGGCTAAGAAGCTGAAAAATGACATTGCTGGTCTTGAAGCCTCATTAGTAAGATCAGAAATGTATCAGGGATCAAATAAAAATCCCAGAAAGATTCAAGTTATAACCACACATAATCCCTGCAAGAAAATCATCAAGGTTACATAACTTTTTCTTTTAATGCTTAATTATGGGATATTATAGCTGAAGAGATACAACTAAAGAGAAATTAGCCAGTTGAGCTTATAATTAATTAATTTTTTTCATTTTAGATGGATGTATTTCAAGTGGAAGAAGGAGGATTTTATGCAAAATTGGTGAGCAATAAGGGTAATGGGGTTGCAGGCTCACTTTATAGTACGCTTGAATCGCTCGCAAGCTTCAAGATTCAAAGCTCAAACTTAGCTACAGTTTCTGACAAATTTATATTAACATTTACTTTAATTGTAAGATTTTTTTCAACTCTATGTACCTTTTTTTCTTTAATTACATTTCCCTAGCTAAATGTCATTAATTATTTATTTTCATAAAAAACAGGTTAAAGAAAGAGAGAAGGAGATGAATTTGCCAAATCTGAAGCTATGGATTACTGGGGCTCTTTTGAACCATGGATTTGAATTATTTGCTTTGAGTAATTAGCTTTCTGTGCAACTTTATCTAGAGGGAGTTTCTCCTACGAATATATCCATGAATCTTGAAAATTGAGATATATTAGTTTTGGATTAGTTTAGGAAGGTTCCGATTTTAGAATTTGCTTAAGCGTTTGGTAGCGATAAGCCGATACCAATACCAATACCAATACCAATACCAATACCAATACCGTACGCAGAAAGTTATAGGTATAAAAGAAAAAAAAAAGTATCCAGACAAAGGAATTTTTATTTTAATCTCAATCAACCACAATCTTGTAGCCACGTTTATAATTTATAAAGTTTGGAGCATCTTATCATCATATCTACTTTATATATCTCAAGCTATCATAGTATATAATTTCGAAATCGAGTATTACAATAAATATATTTAGAAATTTGGGGTTGTTAAATATCGATAGTGAAACTATTAATTTTTGATGTGTTTACATCCCATGAAATTGACAAATTTGTTGTTAAAGTCATTAAATTTTATGCTGATTTCTCTGATAGACAAAGTCAACGGCCAATTAAAACCGTCATTGTCAGCGTTGCAATGATCAGACGTTGACTGGCCCACTAAATTCAGCACAAAATAAACTGTGAAAGTCTCACTGTCTTTGTCTTGCCACTCCAAATTTTTAAATAAGGGTAGTAGTAAATTTCGATTTTTTTTAAAAGACATTATTTTTAAAAAAACCTCAATATTTACCAAGTTACAGTATATTAATTTATCTAGAATACAAATATCTTTAACAATAAATCTAGATTCCTTAAATAAAAAAAATAATAAATCTAGACTTGATCATGTCGAATCAATTTTTATCCACACATTTTCTTTCTTTTTTAATTTTTTTTCCATCTGTTACAAATAAGATTTTCTATACTTTCACTAAAAAAAAATGGTTTTAAAGACGAAAAAATCCACTAGAAAAATGATGATATCATCAATCAATATAATAATTATTAATAGTAATTTTTTAACGTATCATCAACAGCCCTATTAAAAAATTAAGAAATTAAAGGATTTCATTTTCCAACTTGGCAATCATATTCCACACGGAGTTAGAATCGCAATTTGCTGAACCATGCATGACTCTGTGTAATTCAAAAAATTGTCAAACTTTTTGAACTTATTATTAATTACTTCATCTATTTTTTTATATTTTTAATATAATTTATTTTTTTTCAATACAAGTTGATTAATTAAATTTAAGTTTTTGCATTAAAATATTTAATTTTATCTCAAATTAAATTTTAATTAATATTTATTAATTTTAATAAAAACAATAAAAGTGACATATAATAAAAAACGAATCCAAAAGAAAATAATAAAACCGAAAGTAATAAAATAAAATTCTCGTGCATATTGCTTTGCTTACAGCTTATCATTCACCTCCAGTTTTATGTAAGACTGCCACGTGTAAATCATGGCTAAGAGCCACGTGGTGATTGTTGTTGTTTTGATGGTGATGGAACACTGTGGGCTTTGTCTAACTTGTAAGTTGTATTGGTGGTTGGGTTACTAATCTACACATTTCTAATTGCCAACAACAAATTATTGAATAAAAAATTAATTAAGGAAAAATATATAAAAATATATCGTAATTGATAAAATTTTCTAATTATACACCTCAATTTTACACTTAAAGTAGATAAAAATAATTTATTGTTTATCTAAATTTGGTATTCTGAACGTGTTATTCGTCAATATTGACAAAAATCATATATTTTTTTAATACAAATTAAATTTTTATTAATAAGATAAAAATTAAATCTGAAAAGTACAAATAAACTTATAAAATTTAAAAATATATACAATGTACGAAACTAATGAAATTGTTAGAGTATATCTCTGATTTTTTTCGACGAAAACAGTGGATAATGGTAACATGCTGCAGGAAATCTGGCTTTTAGCTGAAAATTGAGTCCATCTATTATCCATATAAAAACTCATTCCAGGAGAACAAAAACTTGTATAAAGGAACAGGAAGAAAATAACCTCCAAATTTGGAGTACAAACTTGCATAAATGAAAATATAAATTGCATTCAATATTAGTTTTTTTTTTTTGATAAATCGGGTAATCATTGAAAAGAAAAAGATACAGCCAAAAGATACCCAGGCCCAAAAACCTAACGGGCAAGCAGCGAAAATAACCAAAGTCCAAAAGCCTAAAAACATCAAATTAAATCCCCCATTAAGTTTGGATTTCCAATTCTGCAAAGGAATATCACTGATACTTGCTGGAAATGAATTTCTCAAAACCGAAGACAGTCCACCATCAGCGATATATTAGTCTGGCCACCTTGATCAACCTGACTCCAAAACTGCAGCATAGCAACAGAGCAATCCCAAGATATCCACAGCAAAAAACCCAGTTACCAGAACAGACAACTGGAATATGTCATCCTTAGCTGCACTTCCAGCCCACCAAACAACCCAAATTCAAGACAACATCAATGATAATTACATCAATTATTCATCTTATAAAAACAGAGGGCAACTCCCAGCCTCAAATGCAAGTGGGAGATCAAGGACATTAAAGATTGCCAAAATATAGGAATCTCTAAAGGGATCAAGACCCAACTGGATATGAGAAATAAGTCAGCCAACAACCGGATTGGAAACAGAAACCAGCCTTCTGGCCTCCTTGATCAACCTGGCTCCAAAAAGTTAATAACCCTGCTATAGGCACTCCCAAAGGACTTAAAAAACACAAAAACATAAGAGGCCCCTCGACAGGTCTGATAGCACAAATCCACAATTCCTCTTGAAACAGCAATCAAAACTCTGAAGAGAGAAGAACAAAAAACAGCATCAATCTCAACTGGTAGAGAACCAAACCGACCAGAAGGCCACAGCAACTCAGACTGAAGTGAACAATAGCAACCAATCTTGCTTCAGAAAGAAAAAAACAGAATAGAATTAAGCAGAGCAGGCCAGGAAAGAACCAATACACAATTTGTCCAGAGCCCTCTGACAGCATTAACCCAATATAGAAACCAAAAACTAAAAGAATCTATATACCCAGCCTACCCACAGCACCAGAAAACCCTTACATACGGAAGCAAAATCCTCATAATGAGTCAAGCCACGCGATGTAACAAACTATAAGCCACTGTTTAGCCAATAACTGCACAGAAGGAGGATATAACCCAGTAAATACACCAGACCAGGTCCAAAGCTGACACAAAGCAGTCGTAACCCCTCAGAGCAACCAAGCGAAGAAATTAGACATTTTTGAGGCACCTCGCTTTGCAAGATTATTAGCTACACAATTACATTCTCTTGGCCTCTGTTGAAAACTCACATTGCTAAGAGAGAGAATGTAGTTATCAATTCTGTTGAAAATAAAGGAGAACTTCCATGGCCTCAGATGTGCTTCAGAAGATAACCACTGAGTCACCACCATCGAATCTAATTCGATAATAATGCCAAAGACTTGCTCATAACCCAGTAAATGTTCAAAAGAGATTTTGAGGGCCATCTCAACAGCTAATAATTTAGCTAAGTTAGAGTCTAAGGAACCCACAAAATTTGAAAACAAACATAGGAATTCCCCTTTATGGTTTCTTAGAACACCACCAATCCCTGCTGGACCTGGATTACCAAAGGAAGAGCCATCTGTGTTCCACTTGAGAAAAAACACCTCAGGCGGACTCCAAAACACTAAGGGCCTGGTTTTATCAAAATTTCGGTGGGTTTTAATAGCATCAGCAGCAAGACTTAAGCTTTGTCCCCTAAGAAATGCTAGATCCTTCACATTATTAATCCAAAATGAAGCTCTAGCTAAAATAACATGAAAAAGCTCGTCAATACCCTTCTACCATCAAAAACAACAGCATTCCTTTCACACCAAATGGACCATAACGATGCAAGAGAAATAATCAACCAAACTTTCCCTTGGATTTTGCCTTTCACCATCTCAAGCCATTGAACAAAGAATTCGTTAAAAGAACAGGGCAAGCAAAAAGCAAAGCCCCACCAGCCCGCTAATCTATACCAGATAGAAGAAGAAATTGGGCACAGAAGAAGTAAATGGTTAATAGATTCCACCTCATGTAGACAAAAGGGACATGCTATTGCATTTGCATCCAGAATTCCCAATTTAAGTAAGAAATCCTTTGTGCAAATCCTGTTTAACAAGGCTCTCCACAGGAATATATCCACTTTTAGAGGGACCAAGTTTTTCCAAAGGCCATTCGCAGGCAGTAAGCAAGATTGGGGACATACCTGTAGTTCTTGAGATCTAAGGCAAGCTGATGACACTGAATACATTCCTTTGGGGCTATGAATCCAAATTCTTCTATCATTCATCACTTTAGAAATTGATACCACCTTTAAGGAATTTAGCAATACAACCTCAAGCTCCAATTCCCAAGCCCGAAGAGGTCTTCTCCAATCCAGCTTCCAGACCCAAAGTCCTTGCTGCCAAGAACCATTATCTTGAACCAGAGAAAGAGGCTTTGTTGCCAAGGCAAATAGACGAGGGAAAAGAGATTTAAGAGACCCATCACCGACCCAGACATCCAACCAAAACCTGCAGAGATTTCCCTTGCCAACACATATCCTAATTCCATCAATGAAAGGTGGGGATGATGACACCTTTAGAATATCCTTCCACACATTTGAGAGCTTAACAGAGGGAGATATCTCAGAGGGATCCAGTGATTTGCCTATCCCATATTTATGTTTTATAATATTTTGCCATGGAGCAGAGCTGATCGGATTTAACCGCCACAACCATTTGAAAAGAAGACTCTTATTTCTTAGGCCAATAGATCCAACTCCAAGTCCTCCGAAGATTTTAGATCTTTGTATGAGGTCCCAACTGATAGCATGAACTTTCTTTTTATCACTAGATCCTCCCCAAAGAAAATTCCGCATTAGAGAGCCAATAATCTTCAGGACTCCTGCCGGAACCTTAAAGACAGACATAAAATACATCGGGAGGCTGGAGAGGGAAGCCTTCAAAGGAGTGGTTCTGCCAGCTAGAGACAAAAATTTACCCTTCCATCCTGATAACTTGGACTTGAATTTATCTATAACTGGATTCCATGTGGCTAACCTACTTGGGTTTGCCCATAAAGGTAACCCCAGATAGAAGCAGGGCAAGTTTTGTACCCGACACCTCATCAAGTTGGCGCAAGATAGGAGCCAAGAGTTATCAGCATTAATAACAGTCAACGAACTCTTTTGGAAATTTATTTCCAGTCCAGAAATGCAAGAAAAAACCCTTAGTACTCTCTTGACATTAAGAAGCATATCTAAATCAGATTTAATAAAAATTACTGTGTCGTCGGCAAACTGTAAGTGTGAGACATTTGGGATCATATGCGGCTCCTTCAAACAATTGAGCCCCTCAAAAAGACCAATCTCAGAAGCTTTGCCCAGCAGCCTAGATAACCCTTTTGCTGCAATAATGAACAAGAAAGGAGAAAGTGGATCTCCCTGTCTCAACCCTCTCGACATGATGATTTCTTCAGAAGGACTCCCATTTACAAGCACAGAAACTCTGGCTGAAGATACACATTCTTTAATCCATTGCCTCCAGGTTATACCAAAACCCATTTGTTCCATAACTGCCTCCAGATACGACCATGAAACAGAATCAAAAGCCTTATAGAAATCAATTTTAAGCATAACTCCACTTCTTTTAAAACTTTGAAGAGAATGGATGACCTCATTAGCAACCATTATGCTATCTAGAATTTGGCGACCCTTGACAAAGGCACACTGCTCTTCGGAGATAACTTCTCCCAAGACCAGTCTTAATCGGTTGGCAAGAAGCTTTGCAACAATCTTGTAAAGGCACCCTAAAAGACTTTATCCCTTTTGGGAATAAGGGTAATAAAAGAAGAATTTATCCCTTTTGGTAATTTACCATTCTTCCAGAATTCATGAACCATTTCATAAATATCCCATCCAATGACTCTCCAGGCAGCCTTAATGAACCCGAAATTGAAACCATCAGGACCGGGCGCTTTAGAGCTTTCACAACACCATACTGCTTTCTTAACTTCTTCAAAAGAAAATGAGTTTTCAAGCATCAGAGCAGACTCCCTTGAGAGCTTCTTGAAAAAGTCTGGAGGAAGAGATGGCCTATTATGATTTTTCTCTTTAAAAAGGTCTTCATAAAAAGACACAATCTCCCTCTTTATGATATTCAAATCTGATACTGTACCCAAGGGGGTTTGAAGGGACCCAATGAAATTCTTTGATCTCCTATTTGAGGCCGACAGATGGAAAAAATGAGTGTTCTTGTCCCCTTCTTTTAACCATTTAATTCTTGATTTTTGTCTCCACAAGGACTCTTTACATTTGAGCTTTCCCCATAGCAGATTCAACAGAGTGTTTCTTTTTTCCCAGATAAATTTTTTTAAAACATCATGTAGATCCTCATCTTCCAGGTCCCTATCGAGAACTTCAATATCATTTTCTAATTTTTCAATGGCTACATCCACATTACCAAATACCGATTTGTTCCAATCCCTCAGCTTGTCTCTTAGGAACCTAAAATTTGAGATTAGGCCTCTACTTTTCAAGCGCCCAGACTCAATCCACCATTTTTCTATGTTTAGAAGGAAATTAGGCTCGTGCAGCCAACAGTTTAGAAACCTGAAGGGCTTGGGGCAGGCTTTCTGATTAACACTTGTTAAGAGAATTGGAGAGTGGTCAGAGATTCCTTTAGGTAGGCCAGATTGTACAACATTTGGAAAAGTAGTCATCCAAGTGGTATTGACTAAAAAACGATCCAGTCTACTTTTGCTGATTGAATTGCTCCAAGTAAACCGTTTTCCAGATAAAGGCAAGTCAATAAGGCATACTCGGTTAACAAAGCTAATAAAGGCCTGATCTTTCCCAGATAAAATCCCTTTCCATCTATCCTCATTTTTTAAAACTGCATTAAAATCACCAGCAACCAAAACAGGTAAAGAGTCATTTATCAACTTCTCCAGGGAAGCCCATAGACAAGCTTGGAGCTCTTCAGAAGAAGGGGAGTAGACATTTACAAAGAGACACTCTGTTTTAAAAGAAGGAATATAACCTTTAACTGCCACCCAGTGATCCCCATAGCTCCAATCACTCTTCACAAAGAAATCACTACTCCAAGACATCATCAACCCACCTTGATTACTGTTAGATGGCAAAAAGACCCAGTCGTGATTAACTGACCCCCAAATTTGCTTCGCAGCAGGAGCAACAGAGCTACACATTTTTGTCTCCTGCAGCATAAATAATTCAACTTTTTTCCTAATCACCCAACTAGCCACCACCCTTCTTTTAATACCCAAATTAAAACCTCTAACATTCCATGATAGTAGATTCATAAGGATAATATTAACAAGGTCCCCAAAACCAACAGCCTGACTAAACACTTAGATTATCGGCTCTACCTAAACCACACCTTGAAATTTGTCAACTTCAGAATTATCCCAAGCCATGGATTCGGCCATTTCCAGATTTACCAATTTATTAATAAAAGCATCCTTTCCTTCAGGGATTTCAATTCCCAAAAGATTAGCCACCTCGAAAACTTTCGTGGCTTCCAAGAGAGGGGGGGGGGAATAGAAGTAACTTCGGCCTTATGACAAGAGAGGGAATTTCTATTTCTTATGCAACCGTCCGATATAGATGCATCAGCAATTGGACCAGATTGTGATTGCAAATCTTCAGTAGATACAGGAATCTGGTAAGAAGCTTGCTTTGCCCTTCTTCTCGATCCATTCTTCTTCTTGTTCTTTGAAACAGAGGGGAACTGCAACATGGATTTATTTTTTTTTGGATCTAAAAGATAGAGAGCCCTTACCTTCTTAGATTTTTTAGACTTAGGATTTTTCTGGGCCTCAAACCCATTAAGCTTACCATTTGACCCAAAGATGACTAAGGCACTATTTGGATCAATAAATCCCTCATCTTGAGAGCTCATGGAAGGATTAGGGGATGCAGACCCAATAGCCAAAGGAGGCAATGACCCACCATCCGATTTACAAGGGGAATAGCTGTGTAGAGAGGCAGCAGAACCGTTTGGAGTTCCACCTTGAGCCGCCAACTCAGTATTGGGAAACTCCCTATCAATAATTGCAGAAGATTTCTCCAACGCAGAAATGTTGCAGCGACCTGTAGAGTGTTGCCCGGAAAACTCTTCAGCTGACTTGTCCGAAGGCTCTAGAGAGGATGATGACACCGGTGAACTGACTTATTTCTTTTGTTCCGCCATTGGGGGAAAAATAATGCATGGTTCCTCAATAATTCTTACTGGAAAAACTTTTCCATTAATTCGAACTTTAATCAAAGTATTGATAGATTCAGATGAGGAGGTGGAGACAAGAACTCTGGTCAAATCAAATCTTGATTTATTCCTAGTACTGTCATCCAAACAAATGAAATTCCCATATAAAACTGCCACTTTGCTAAAGAAATCGACATTCCATGCGTGCAGAGGGACACCTTCACATCTAATCCATGCAAATCTCTTGGTGCATATATCGTTTGGTTCCCACGGTTTTACAAATTCAAACCATTCAGCAAGCCATTTTAGCCCTCCTTCTAGCATTCTTGTTCTTTCCTCCAAAGAATAAAAGTTTAACAAAATCAAATTTCCCCCCATCGGATAACACCTAACATTTAGATATCCCCAGCTAACTAGACTCTCTTGGATATTAAGGGAATTTTCTGGGTGATAAAGCCAACCCACCAAGCTTCTCTCAAGCCACTGCATGTCCTCCTTATTTGAGTTGTATAGGAAGTTTACCGAGCCCACTCTATCGTTAACAGTCACATCATCTCTACATCCTTCCTTGTTTGTTTTTTTTTGCTTGACAATATCAGCATACGACCTGTTGTCTCTGACACTGAAACTCCCTTTTTTTACCTTCTCTGAAGCCAATCTTTGCATTCTATCCTGATTAACCTGTTCAACCTTCCCGCTGGTGTATCTCTCCAAATTCACCTTGATCTGCTTATTCCCAATCCATGACCCATTTAATCTTTGGATCAAGGCATTAATATTTTTGACTCCTTCTATGGTCACAAAACCAAACCTCGTACCTTTCTTACTAAGCTTCTTGGCCACGAAGACTCTCTTAACTGTTCCAAACCAGGAAAAAACCTTCCTAACTCCAAAAGCTGGCCACCCTTTCGGAAGATTGTCCACAAAAATGTTGTAGATACCAGGACTTTTTTTGTATTGCTCAACATCCAGAGATGGATCAATACTAGACCTGCCACTACCCAACCTAGTGTAATCCCGATTGGGACTCCGCGGAGGGGTAATGTTGTGGGTGATGGCTGCCGGGAAGGGGGAGGGAGGAAGGCTCATATTTGAGTATAGAAAGTTCAAATAAAATAATAAGCATTCAATATTAGTTAAATGAACTATATCTATAAAAACACAAAAAAGAACTGGACAAACATGAAATCAAATTTAAAATAAAATTTTAGATCTGAGTTTATTGAAACAAAAAAATACAAATATCCAAACACAAAAAAAAACAACGGATAAAATTAAAATTTTGGGTCTAAATAAAAATTTCAGATCTGAATTATTGAAATAAAAAATACAAAAAATCAAATATAAACAAAAAATAACGGATAAAATTAAATTTTCAAATTTATACTGATTTGAAAAAAATTATAAAGAGGATTGGAATGAAAAAAAGCACAAAAATTGAAAAATATAAATAAAAATTTAAAAAAAAATAAAGTGAAAGAGGAAGAGAAGGAAGAGGGGCTGCCGCCTGTAGAATGACGGCAGCCCCTAATTTAGATCAAGAACAATGAAAACATTTGAATCCAAAGAAAGAGAGAAAAGAGAAAAGCGAAAGTAAAAAAAAAATAAATTATACTTGCATTCTCTCTTACAAAAAGCATACTTATTATCCTCTAAATTCTTTTTATAATTGCATTTTCTCTGTTATATTTAGTGGGTAATAAGTATACTTTTGTCATAATTATGTGAATTTAGTAAATAAAATGCACATTGCAAAAGAATTTAGAGGGTAAAAGGTATAATTTTGTTAATATTAAAGGGTAATGTTTCCACATTACTAAGTTCATGTGGACAATATGTTTTTGTTTTTCAACTTTAGGTGTATAAAAAATCATTTATAAAATTGAGATATGTATATGTTTATTTTTTTTTTGTATTATTCCATTAATTAACTATAAATTAGCCATCTCAATTTTATTTTGATGGATAGAATATTTCTCATATTAAGATGAGTTTTTTGGATGAAAAAAGGGAATATCGATCTCAAGATTATATATAGTGTATGAGCTATAGTATATGCAAAAGTGTATTATTCTTTTTTATAATTATTTTCCCATTTCATAAAATAAATAAAAAAATTACAGTATTTAGACAAAAATAGTCATAAAAATAGACAAAGATATATAGTTGGAAACTAATTAAATGCAATGAAATTAAAACTAGGTACACAGTACATTTTTTTTAGGTGAAAAACAGCTACCGAAATGAAATTTAAGAGGTATGTGATGAAATTAAACCCCTTTCCTTTTCCTTTATAGAAAGTTGGTTATTTAGTTAAATCCTTAGTATTCTGTTAAACAATATTAATTTAATACTTGATGCATAGCGATTTAAATATTTATAATGGACAAGGGGACATGTTACTCATACTTTAATTTTTGTGGTTGGTAATTAGTGTTTATCTCCTTAATTAGTATTAAGTCATTATTTATTATCTTAGTCACTAAGTCCAGAACAGTAATCAGTTAAATTTATCTCTAAACTATTGGCACATCTAAAATACACAAAAAAAATAGAAATAAAAATTAAAATAAATAAACAAGAAAACCCATTTCTGGAATTTTGTTAATAAAGGTTCTAAAAACACATTTATAATTATTTACTCAACTCAAGCAAGGGTGAATTCTCCTTCTATTCATCTTAATTTATATAATTTTTTCCCACATTTAATTAATTTGCTCTTAATTTTATCATGGATTCAAAGTCTTCAATGGAGGATAGAATGATTGCTTCAGGAGCATTTAATTACTTGGGAGATTTTTCAATGGATTTCCCTACTATAAATTCCACTATGACTTGTTATTCCGTGCCTCCAAGAAGCAATTCTTATGGAATTTTAGGGAGTTTCAGTGACCAAACACATTTTTTAAGATACACTATGCCACTTCTGGAATTGCAAATGGGTTTTATTTTAATTCTCACCTATGCAATTTATTTTCTTCTCAAGCCTCTTGGAATCTCGTCATTCGTAGCTTGCATTCTGGTAAATATCTGTCATACATTATTTCTCTTTCAGAATTTCATTTCACATTTTGTAAATTTTTGCAAGGGAGTTAGTGGTTATTAGGTGGTCTGATGGAAAACAAAGAATTTTATAAACCATGAGTCGGTAAGAAATTTCCTATAAACTGTTAATTATTAATTTGCATACACGAAGTTTGTCTTTCTAGGCCAGAAAGAATGAAAAACACATAGGATTAACAACAATCGATTGTTTAGATTGATAACATTAGCTAGAATTATCCCTTTTGCCATGAACTTTTTCTTGATTAATTAATGTAATTAACTGTAATTAGCAAACGTAAAAGACTAACTAATTAAAACCCATTTGATGTGGAACAGGCAGGAGTAATTCTGGGTCCATCAGGTCTAGGAAGATTTGATTTCATGAAAGAAGTAATATTTCCAAGAGAGAGCCAAGACGTAATCTGCACAGCAGCATTACTAGGATTCAACATATACATATTTCTAGCAGCAGTAAAAATGGAAGTAGGAATGTTACTTAGAACAGGGTACAAAGCATTATCAATTGGAATTCTATCAGTCATAATCCCATTAACCTGCTCTTTCATCTACACATTAACCCACGATCAAGATTTCGAAACCGAGCACGAAATCTACGGAGGAGCTGGAATTGTAGCAATATTGACTGTAACAAGCTTGCCAGTGGTAGCCTATGTGATTGATCAGCTCAAAATGACTAACTCAGAACTCGGTCGACTAGGACTTGCTTCAGGTTTAGTAGCTGACGTTTTAGGCATATCAATAACTATTATTAGAGGGTTACATGATGCAAGATCAGTGCATGAAAAAATTTATAGTTTAATTCCAGTATTAATATTTCTTTTAGTACTAATATTCATACTTAGGCCAGCAATTAGTTATGTTATAAGGCATACACCTGAAAAGAAGCCATTGAGTAGCTCATTTATTTATTCAATTATGGCATTAGCGCTTGGATCAGAAGCTTATTTTCATGCAATTGGGCAAAATCAATATCTGGCTCCATATTTGATGGGTTTAGCAATACCAGCTGGGGCTCCATTAGGATCTGCTTTGGTGGAGAAGTTTGGATCTTTTAGTACGGGAGTTCTTATGCATGTTCTGGTTCCTACTTCAATGATGAGAGCAGATATTGGACTTGTTATAACTCATTTTTTCAAGCTGAGAAAATACATTGCTATAATTTGCTTGAGCTTTTCAGTGAAAATGGTGGCTTGTTTAGTTCCTTCTTTGATCGCCAAGATGCCTTTAATTGATGCCATGGCTCTTTCTTTCATTCTCAATTATATTGGCGTTGTTCAGCTATTGATGGGTGTCGTCATCAGGGATACTCAGGTACGTTCATATACATCTAATCATACTTTATTTATACATTAGATTTTTTTTAAATGAATAAATTTATACGAATCAAACCAATTAAAACTACTGCTAACAAAACAAATACTTTTGTAGATATGACAGTTTCTAATAAGTTGGTCATTAAAAATCTAAATCTAAATTACATATATGTTAGACTTAATGATCTAGATTACATTTTGACCCCAGTCCTCCAAATATTTTTCAAAACACTCCAAAAATTAAATTAATTTTTCAAAAAATATATATTATTTATAAAAAAATCCCATAAAATGAGGCAAAAAGTCCATATTTTGAGAAATGCATTTGCCCCGGATTTTAATGTTGAAGCCAATTAAATATCATAAAAAGAGTTCAGAACCTTTCAATCATTTTACATTTCGTTTAAAGTTTTATACTCCATTCTTAACACCAAATTGTTATTTATTACACAAATTATCAATATTAAAATAATAATTAATTTTATTAATTTTTATATAAAGTTATATTGAATAGACTAAAATATTCTTTTTAATTTAAATTATCATAATAAAATATGCAAAAAAATGTTGATATTATACGAGAGTAAAGTTAGAAATTATGTATTAAATGTAATATTAAATTTACAAAGTGACAATTTAGTGGGACAAAATTTTTTTTCTAAAAAGTGATAATTTGGTAGAACGGGTGGAGTACTATAAAAATAAAATACGTAATTTATTCTAAGAAGGATTTTTTTTTCTTTTGTTATTTATTAAAGATAAAAAATATTTAGATAATAATTGGACTAACATCTTTGAATATTTTTTTTTCTTAAAATTAAATTACAGATGGTAAAGGAAGAGGTATTTGCCCTCGTAGCCTTATACATCTTACTAAACTCAACAATTTTTCCAATGATTATCAAATTCCTCCATCGTCCGTCAAAAAAATCCCCAAACTACCAACAGAGAAACATTCTTTCTCTAAAGCCTCGCTCTGAACTCAAAATTCTCACCTGCATTTACAGACAAGACAATGTAGATTCTTTCGTTAAACTACTCGCCGCTACACATCCCACAAAAGACAGTCCAATTAGTGTTTATGTTCTTCATCTAGTAGAGCTAGTTGGCCGATACGCACCGATGTTGATCTCCCATTCAAAGCATAAGCCAATCTCAAATTCAACGTCTCAGAATATAATCTATGCCTTTAATCAATACGAGCAGAATAATTGGGATTCTGTATCCGTTCATTGTTTTACAGCAATGTCTTCATTTCCATTAATGCACGAAGACATTTGCAATCTTGCTTGTGATAAAAAGACTTCCCTTATCATCATCCCTCTCCATCGAACTTGGTCGATCCATGGAAATATCGAATCGGAAGATAAGCGATTAAGGCAATTAAACTGTAATGTTCTTGACAAAGCTCCTTGCTCGGTGGCTGTATTTTTCAACCGTGGCCGGCTTGGAAGACAAAAATCGTGGATAGGAACATCAAATCTTTCCATATGTGTGATTTTTCTAGGCGGAGATGATGATCGAGAGGCCTTAATTTTGGCGAAACGAATGCTTAAGGACTCGAAAGCAAGATTGACGGTTCTTAATTGCCATTGTAAGGATGAACATGGAGTTATGATTGAAGATGAATCTGATGATGCAACTTATGATTCTGCGGTTTTGAATGATATTAAGGAAATGGCTATGAGAAATGAGAATGTAGTGTATAAAGAGACAGCGGTGGCCGATGGGCCGGAGACAGTGATGATCGTCCGGTCCATGGCCAATCATTTCGATCTTTTTATTGTAGGAAGACGGTATGGGGTTATGTCCCCTCAAACTTCAGGGCTGTCTGAATGGAGTGAGCTGCCGGAATTAGGTGTAATTGGTGATCTTTTTGCTTCTACAGATCTTGTAACAAGAACTTCTGTTTTGGTTGTGCAACAACAAAAATGTTAGCACATAATTGTTGTAAATATTCTTAATTAGAGAGTTATTTTTTTCCCCTCTTGTGCGTACAAATTCTTTTTAGCTGACATTTTACGTCGAATGCAAAGTCCAAATTAAGTTTTATTTCACAAACCCGATCTAGGGCGGTCGGCCAATGGATAATAATGATTATCAGTAACTCCAGTCATTAAAAGGACAAAAATTAGACAAGTTTCTGATAAGGAATAATTTGATCGTAAAATTAGTATATGAAGATAGAATTGATATATAAAGTTTAGAGAGCAAACCTGATGGCAGCGATGGTCTTTTTATAATATTGTCAGTCACTGCAAATCATTAATAACTCTTACGTGCTAATAATATTTAGGTAGGAGATTACATCTTCCCTAATTAAACTTAGAAAATTCTGGTAAGATAGGTCGATTATCAAATACCATAAGAAAAAAAAAAAATCAGTCATGGTATACATTGATGATTTATGTTTGGAACTGGAGCAGCAAAATGAATTTATTCACATTGTAGCTCAAGAAAGATGTTATATGGATATGTGATCCAGAAACATACCTTCTTCTTCTTGAGTTCTTTTTTTTTTTTTTTTTTTCTCCTGATTCTCAGGTAACTCTTTCCATGGTTGCAATTGGAAAGTTGGAATATAGAGATTATAATTGGATTTGTTAATTAAACCAATAAGAGTTTTGTTGTTAGTCCTACTATAACTATTCGGTTTATATTGAAAAGAATAGAGAATTCTCCGCTCATATTATCTTTATTTTTACTTTTATTCTCTTTATTTATTTACAATATTTACTATTATAAAGCGAGAGATACTTAAAACGTTTTTATTAAGATAATTATTAATCAGCGCGCATAGACCATGTCAAAATAATGAAACTAATCCTTGGAATTCAAAGTAAACATTTTTGATATTTGGATAACCACATTCCTTGAGAATAGAACTACTTATGTCTGACTTTGCCTTTCAGTTATTGAAATCTGGTTATGGTTTTTTAACTTCTCTACAAATCAAAAATATGTATTACCCCGTTTGTGAGGACAATATAGATTAATAAAATTAACCAAAAGATTTAAAAAATTATTATTTGTTAAAAGCTTTTGTTACTCAATCATATAAACTAACACTTGCTAAACAAATTATTTGTTACCAGGCCGTTCTATTCCAAGAAAATCAACATTCATTAGCACTCAATTAAACAATAATTTTCCTCTAAAATTTTGTTAGCAAATTATTAAGAACAGAAACAGTTAGTGCCATGCATATACTTGAAAACAAGGAAATTTATTAATAGTGTAGCAGACGTTTACAAATTCCAAAAATTCTATTCCCTTTATGTTTTTGAAGAAAGTCCCCTTTCTATTTTAATTTTTATATTCTTGTTTTTGTTAAAAAGGAGACTCGGAGATCTCACCGACCTGAGTTACTCCAGAAATCAAGCTCGAGACCTGCCTATATTATTATCCTTGCATTGATTTGGAGTTTTTGTTGTATATTTATTAAAAAATGGCGAGCACAAATATTTCTGCTGCAGAAACAATAACAGTTTGCTTCAATTTAATTGACAGTGCAAATTCTCATGGCATATTGAACAGCAAAGGCAAAGAAGATGGTTATCTAAGCCACTCATTGCCACTTCTTGAGCTACAGATGGGTCTAATTTTCATAATCAGCCATACATTGCATTTCCTTCTCAAGCGTTGGGGATTATCTTTGTTCGTCTCATCCATGCTAGTAGGTGCTTCCCAATTCATATAATTTTTTTTTTCTAAATTCAGTCTATAAATTTATCTTACTATTTTCTGACAAGGTTTTAGACCGAGCTTGCATTAGAATGTCATATGCCCATATGCCATTTCATCACTAAATCGGTCTAATTATTGGACTCAATCACTACGAAAAATATGCTTTTAACAAATATGGATTTTAGCCTCAAAATCCATCACGTACTCCGAGTGCTTACGGGGTAAAACGTGAGAGTCCGTCGCTACAAATTAACGAAGCGTTTTTTTCCGTGGCTAAAAGAATTATTTTTAGTGAATTTTAAGAAATGAAATCCTTCTATTTTTTTTTAACTCTTACTCTTTTTTTTTTTGTGATAATTTTCTGAATACAGGCAGGGATAATTATTGGTCCGACAGTTCTTGGCCAGTATGATTTCATGAGAGAAAGTATATTTCCTCAACAGAGCCAATTTATACTTAATATGATATCAATAATAGGAACTCAGTTTTTTCTGTTCCTATCAGCTGTGAAAATGGAAGTGGAAACACTATTTAAATCAGGAAGAAAGGAAATTTCAATTGGAATTTCTTCTGTAGCCATCCCATTTATATTTGGGTTAGCATACAAAAGATTCGCAAACGAGCACATTAATTTCTCAGAAGATTTACCTGTTATAGGTGTCCAATCTTTCACAAACTTCGCAGTTGTTGCCTACTTGATGAACAATTTAAGAATCTCAAATTCAGAACTTGGCCGGTTAGTACTTTCTTCAGCATTGGTGGCCGACAGTTTTGGTATATCTACAACTTTTATTGCTTGTATGGTATCAGAAAATGGCAAAGGCTGCAGTAGCCGAGAGATTTCAGGAATCATTATGATAATTCTTGCTGCAGCATTCGTCTTTAGACCGACTATGTTATGGGTGATTCGAAGAACTCCTCGAGGAATGCCCATAAGTAACCTCTACATTTGCATCACTATAGGATTGACTCTTTTAACCGGATTGTATTTTCTGAAATTCCATATGGCTTTATTTGTAGCCCCGTTTATCTTAGGCTTTTCGATACCTTCAGGACCGCCATTAGGATCTGTTTTGGTCGACAAATTTGAAGCTGTTACATTAGGGGTGTTCTTGCCTATTGAAGTCGCTACAGCAGTAATGAGGGCAGAGTTTTATACGGTCATTTATGATCCCCATTTGGGATACTTCATTGGAATTTTAGTTTTTCTTTTTGCAGCCAAATGGATTGCTTGTGTTATTCCTACTTTGTTTTACAGGATTCCAATACTGGAGTCTTTTGCACTTGCTTTCCTAATGAGTTGCAAAGGGATTATTGAGCTAGAGTCTTATGTTCTAATGAAAGATTGTCAGGTATAAATGCTTGAATATTCATTATCGAAAAGGTACTTTTTTGCTGTCGAATTTTTCACAGAGCTCTATTTTGCCCCTCAAGTTATTTTTAGAGCAAAAATGCCCCTATAGTTGTTGAAAATGTTACTAACGAGCCCCAAATTTTCAGCATCTATAAGAGTATTTTGGCTCCCAAAATAACTTGAGAGGCAAAATAGACTTCCAAGACAATCTTCGAGAGAAAATAGTACCTTAAGACAATATTCTTTTTGCCAATTTTTTATTTATTAGTTTTCATTTACCAAAACTCACACTATATCTTTCAATTTCTGTGTTTAATTGCAGACCTTACCTATTCCGGTTTTCGCCATCTTAACACTGTACATTTTATTAAGCTCGACTATTTTTCCAATCCTAGTCAAACGCCTCTACAACCCTTCAAGAAAATATGTTTCCTACAAAGCAAGAACTGTAGCTAGTTTAAGACCTGAATCCGAGCTCCGAATTCTCACATGTATTCACAAACCAGATGATGTACCTTCAACCTTTAGGCTGCTTGACACCACACACCCAACAAAACAAAGGCCGATTGATGTCTGTGTCCTTCACCTCATCGAACTAATCGGTAGATCCACCCCAGTTTTTGTATACCATGAAAAAAACAAGCCAGTGCAAGATCACTATTCTCGAAATGTGATACTTAATTTCAATCACTACAAGCAAAATAATCCTGATGTTGTATCAATCGATGCATTTACAGCAATATCTCCTGCCAAATTAATGCATGAGGATGTATGTTCATTAGCCCTTAACAAAGTAACATCTCTTATACTAATTCCTCTCCATGGAATGTGGTCATCTACCAATACTTTCATCGATCCTGAAAGCATCAACTTGAAGAATTTAACTCTCAATGTACTTCAAGAAGCTCCTTGCTCGGTTGGCATCTTTTTAGATCGTAGCAAACACGGTTACCAAGCAATAAAATCATCAAAGGGGGCATTTCAATCCTTGTGTATGATCTTTTTAGGCGGTGCTGATGATCGAGAGGCCTTAGCTTTAGCGAAACGAATGGCGAGGAACTCACATACAAGCTTAACAGTTATCCAGTTTATTATGGAAGAAGGCAATTTTGTTGAATCAGAAGATGCAGTGTTTGACATTATAGCATTGAAGGAGTTCAAGAGAGGATTTCCGACAAGTTTATCGATTGGTTATAAACAAAGGATAGTAAAGGATGGACCTGAAACAGCATTGGCTGTGCATTCTATGGCTAATGATTATGATCTTTTTATAGTAGGAAGGAGATATGGTATTGCGTCTCCTCAGACTGAAGGATTATTAAAATGGAGTGAATTTCCAGAGATAGGGATTATTGGTGACTTGCTTGCCTCTAAGGATCTCAATACTGCAGCTTCTTTGTTAGTAGTGCAACAACAAAAACAATTTAAAAATATAGAATAGACTAGCTTGATTTCAAGCTTGCCATAGATAGATTACTATTCATTATTCATATCCTTTGTAGAGATAGTTTGGTTGTCATTACGTCATAGTTCATTATACTAAAATCCAATTAGTCACAACTATCATTTAATACAAAAATTTTCCAATGCAAAAATTAGTTTGCTTAAATGCATAAACACTACACTCGTATATCACTCCTGTAAAATCTAGGTGGGCATGGAGAGTAAATTTTGATAATTGTGAACTTACTATTTCTTCAAAATGAGAGTCAGATTATTTCCAACATTCTCCCGACTAGTCCTTTTATGGCTTTGATATCATATAAATTTTATGTGGGTTTGAACAGTTAAGCTTAATAATTATGGACTCATCATTGCTTTAAATGTCTAAAACCATTTTAAAATTAGTTTCTAGCCACAATTACAAATCCTTTTTTTTATTTTCTTTAATTATTTAATGTGGAATTCTCTCTCTAACATATTTTATGTGTGCAAGCATTTTATCGAATAAATTAGTGTATAAAAATTAAATTCATTATAAACTGCTGCTGCACAAAGTAAAATCTACTTTATATCTACTTGTTCGTGCATATGTCCTGTCCAAGTATTTACAGTTCAATATTATCCAATACGATTAGATTAATCGAGTCTATCGAACCTGGTGTTGAAGAAGACATAGAAGAAAAATAATACATAAACTGAAGCAAAAATGTAATCCCACATGGGCTAAAACCAAAAGGGTTGGAGAAAGTCCATCAACTAATGGATCCAAATTTATGGATTAAGTACTCCCTCAAGTTGACGCAAGGAAATAATAATTTACTAATTCTGGTTACATTAAAAATAAGTACTATATATAAGCAAAAAAATAATAAAACACACTCACGAGATGTGATATAAATAAATAATATGTCTTGCCCTGTAGCAAGTTGTCGTGTCTTGCCCTATAGCAAGTTTTTGTGTTAACGTTTATTTCGTTTTGTTTGTGACTTTTTCTTTCTGTCAGTTATGGAGAACCAGCAGGAAGACATTGAAGGGATAAACCTACAGTATGCAGATCTAAATGTGAATGAGGAGGAAAATGAAGGTCTTATAATAGAAGAGGAGGAGACAAATGAGCATGCTGCAGACTTGAGATGGAGTTTAGTTGGGCAATTTTTAACGAAAAGAACCATCAACATTCAAGCAATGAAACAGACTTTAGCAGCTCTTTCGAGACCAGAAATGGGCGTATACATAAAGGATTTGAATCCTAATCTTTTCATTTTCCAGTTTTTCCATGAATTGGATGTTCGAAGAGTTCTAGAGAACGGGCCATGGACTTTTGATAATCAGTTATTGTTGGTTAATAGAATCCAACCCCATGATCAACCAGAGGAGATCCCGCTCAACATGATGAGCATTTGGGTGCAGATATATAAGCTTCCTATTGGCTTTATGTTGGCCAGAGTTGCAAAAAGTATAGGCAGCTATATTGGTAATTTTATAGAAGCATATCCTCAGAATTTTGATGGTGTATGGAGGAGTTACATGCGCATAAGAGTAGCAGTTAATGTTGAGAAGCCATTGAAGAGTGAGATGAAGATAAAAAAAGGTGGGTGGTGAATGGGTCAAGATTGAATTCAAGTATGAACGGTTGCCTACTGTTTGCTTCCTTTGTGCAATGTTGGGACACAATAAGAAGCAATGCCCTGTCCTCTACTATAAAAATATCAATGAATTGATTAGGAAATTTGATGAATCGATTAGAGCGAGTAGTAGAAGGCAAGGTTTAACCATTGGCCAGCAATGGCTACGAGATGCTCCTCCTACTGCAGCAAAAATAATGGCTACCAATATCAATTCCGGCGAGGCTATAGTGGTGGACTAATTTGGATATGGTAATCCCAATATACAAGGAGATAATGGAGGAAATCAAGGGATAAGGGAGGAGATTTCGGTTGCTAAAATTCAGGGAACTACAAAAAGGAAGGATATCATGATAAGTGTGAATGGAGAGAATATTGAGGAAGTTCAACTACCAAGGAAGGTGTGGTGGTTACGGATCCTAAGAGGAGGAGAAGGGATATGGAGAACCAAGATGTGGGTAATACTAGTGGGCTTAAATCCATGCCACAGCCCAATATTGAAATAGATTCAAAAAACATGGCAAAGGCGGCGGGTACTGGGGACCAGGCCCGCCTATCCTCATGAGTTGGATAAATTGGAATTGTACTGGGATGGGCAACCCACAATTAATTCGGGTGCTTAAGGAGATTGTCTCCCTCAAAAAGCCCAATTTTATTTTTCTAGTAGAAACAATTTGTAGTAGAGTAAAATTAGATAAAATAAAAATAACCTTGGAGTATGAAGGGCTGTTCTGTGTAGACCTAATGGGCCGGAGTGGTGGATTAGCCTTATTTTTGAAGAACAAGCAAGAAGCTAAACTCATTGGGTTTTCAAAATCTCATATAGATGTTGAAGTTTGAATTCAGAGAATGGAGAAGTGGAGACTTACGGGGTTTTATGGTGAGCCAAACAAAATTAACCGGCATCTCTCTTGGTCACTGCTTTCATCTCTTGCTAATAAATCTAAGCTTCCTTGGTGTGTGATTGGGGACTTCAATGATATAACCCATCAGAGAGAGAAAAGAGGTGGCTTGCTTCAACCGGAGTGTTTGATGGAAGGGTTCAGCAATGCCATGGAAGTTGCTCAGCTTGTGGACCTCGGTCTGGAAGGTTACTAATATGGAGTAGAGGCGATGGCAATGGAAATTTCATTGAAGAAAAGCTGGATAGGGCATTAGCTAATGTAAGTTGGATGGCAAGATTTTTGGCTTTTAAGGTCAGTAATTTGAATCTAACTTCATCATACCATATGCCAATCCTTCTCAATCCGTGTCCTTCCTCTTCTTGTGTTCCCTTATTTCGATTCAAATTTGAAAATGCATGGCTTTCCAATTCTGACTTGGTTGAGGTGGTGCGAAACTCTTGGTTGGCTAATCCTAATCCGTTAATTTTTGAGAAAATTAAAAATTATAGTGATTGACTTTCTATTTGGGGTCAGCAAATTACAGGGAATTTTAGAGAGAAATTATCAAATCTTTGCTTTCAGATGAGAATGGCTAAGCGTGATTCTTCTGCTCATAGTAATGTGTTGTTCCACAATATTTAGAAATAGTACTTAGAGACACTCTGACAAAAGGAAATTTTTTGGCAACAAAGAGCAAAACTTTTCTGGTTAAAGGAGGGAGATTCAAATTATAAATACTTTCATGCGGTGGCTTCTAAATGAAAGAGAAAGAATCAGTTCTCTCAACTGAAAGATCCTACTGGCAGATTATGTGGTTGTAATGATGGGTTGGATGAAGTGATTGTCGGCTACTTTCAAAATATTTTCTCTGCAACTAATACTAACACAGGGATAACGGCTTCTAGCATTAAGCGAAGGGTGACTGATGAACATAATAATTTATTGCTCTAGCAATTTTCTAAGGAAGATGTGAAGGAGGTGGTTTTCAATCTGCATCTGGATAAAGCTTCGGGTCTTGATGGGATGAATGCGGCTTTTTTCCAAAAATGCTGGAATGTTATTAGTGAAGATGTTTTCAATGAGTGTCTCAGAATCATTAATAATTACTATCTGCCAAAAGGTGCAAATGAAACAGCCATCATTCTGGTTCCAAAAAAGAAGAGAGTGGGTTCAATGGCGGATTTGAGGCCAATTACTCTATGCAGCATCCTCTACAAAATAGTGGCCAAAATGCTTACTGTAAGGCTGAAGAGTATTTTGCCAGACATCATCTCTCTGAACCAAAGCGCTTTTGTTCCTAATAGGCTTATTACAGATAACTTCCTTGTAGCTTATGAAGTTATGCACTTCTTAAAATGCAAGACTCGAGGGAAGAGTGGAGTGGCTGCTCTAAAGCTTCACATGAGTAAGGCTTATGACCGCATTGAATGACACTTTTTGGAGGAGGTAATAATTCGAATGGGCTTTAATATTCGCTGGGTTAAATTGATTAAAATGTGTGTTAAATCAGTTTGCTATTTTGTCTCTTGTCCGCACAAACTATTAGGTCCTATCACTCGTAGGGGCCTTAGACAAGGGGATCCTCTTTCCCCCTACCTTTTCATTTCGTGTGCTGAATTAAGGTCTCTCTAAACTCTTTAAACGGCCTTATTACTGGTTATCGTGTAGCAAGGAGTGCTCCTGCTGCTACTCACCTCTTTTTTGCAGATGATAGTTACATCTTTTTTAAGGCAAACTCTGAAGAAGCAAATGCAGTTAAGAGAATTCTTGAAGTTTATGCTATGGATTCGAGTCAGTTGATTAACTTTAATAAATCCTCTTTGAAGTTCAGTTCTAATACTTCAAGACAGGCTAGGGAGGAAGGTTGCTCTATATTATCCATTGATCCTCAATCCTCTCATGATTCATATCTCGGGTTGCTTCTCTGATTGGAAGGGATAAGAAAGAGGTCTTTTCTTTCATTGAGCATAAAATTTGGAAGCGTATCAGCGGCTGGAATTGCACTCTTCTCTCAAGAGTAGGGAAGGGAATTCTTTTTAAATCAGTGGCTCAATCTCTACTGACTTACACGATGAGTGTCTTTCTTCTCCCCATGGGATTGTGCTTGAAATTGGAAAGAAGGTGTAAATCATTTTAGTGGGGCACTAATAAGAATACAAAGCAGGGAATTGCATGGATGAATTGGAGAAACTTGTGTAGGCCAAAGAAGTTGGGTGGACTTGGCTTCTGTTCCTTTCATGAGTTTAATTTAGCTTTATTGGGCGAACAGTGCTGGCACTTACTATCCAATAAGTCCTCTTTAATGGTAAGGGTGTTAAAAGCTTGCTATTTTGCTAATGGTAGCTTTTGGGATGCAACTCTAGGAGCAAATCCAAGCTATATCTGGTGAAGTATCCTTCAAGCCAGAAATGCTATCAAATTGGGTTGTAAGTGGAGAGTGGGCAAAGGGGATAAAATAAATGTGTTGAAGGATCCTTGGCTTCCTGATGTTAATAATGCGTTTGTCAATACTCCCCCGATCTTAGCTATGAGTGAGCTGAACGTACAAGATTTGATTTTGGGAGATAATAACTCACAGAATAAAGAACCGATTGTTGACTTGTTCAATGAGAGGGATAGAAATCTAATTTTTAGTATCCCCTTAAGTCGGCGAAGAAAGGAGGATTTGTGGCAATAGAAGTTAGAAAGGGACGGCTTGTTCACTGTTAAAAGTGCTTATAGACTTATCAGCTCTTCTTTTAACTCAGCTTCCACCTCTCTTTCTTTTAAGCTTTGGAATAAATTCTGGTCTTTGTTCATTCCTCCTAAAATGAAACACTTTTTCTGATATACCATTCAATCATGTTTGCCAGTTCGTACTTTGTTAATTCAAAAAGGAATTGAGACTACTCTGGCTTGTCCTTTTTGTGGGAATAATGGTGAGACTACTTTTCATTTGCCGATTGAATGTGAATTTGCTTATCAGATTTGGTCTAGATCGACTTGTGGTTTTATTAAAGGCAATGCTACTGATATGTCCAGCTGGTTTTCTATTATTTTTGTTTGCTTTAGTCGAGATCTATGTGGTATTGCAATTGCTATTTGTTGGGCAATTTGGAAAGCAAGGAATGACTAGGTGTGGAATAATTTAAGAGGCACAGCCGACTCTATTAACATTATGGCTTCTTAAGTGGTGTCGGAATGGAGATTAGCTAGGAAAGATGCTGTTGCAGATGCTCAGAGGATTTAATTAGTCCCCTAGCAGTGGTGTCGGCCTCCAGTTGGTTTTTTGAAATTAAACACTCATTTTTGAAGAAGAGCATCAAATAGGAGTGGGCTTTATAGTTCGTGATCATGAAGGAGCTTTCAAATTTGCAGGAAGTCGCAGATTCTTGGTGTTGTTGATCCCTTGGTTGCTGAAGCCATCGGTATTCGTGAGGCCTTGAGCTGGATTAAAGTTTCGGGTTTATCTTGAATCAGACTCTCAAATAGTCATTAATGCTTTAGTCAATAAGAGTTTTACTATATCTGATTGTGGCTTAGTTGTTAGCGATTGTTTAGACTTGGTTTCTTCGTTGATTAAAATCCAGTTTGGATTTGTGAAAAGATCTGCGAATACTGTTGCCCATTGTCTAGCTAGCGCAGCTTATTCTATGACAGGTCTTGTTATTTGAGACTTGAATTACCCTAATTATATTGCTTCAATTTTGAGTGCTGACTTGAGATAATGCAATTCCTTTTGTTCAAAAAAAGAGACGATATGTGATTGATAGACGAGGATGAATTCATATCTTTCATTAATAATTTCATCATAGGCAACCAAAAATTTTTAATTTGGAATAATTTGGTATTGTTTGGAATATTTTTTGGAAAGGGGAGAGGAGATTTAAGGTAGGTGTGGGCATTCGGTTTATGAGATATATTGTTGTGGCAAAGGCATAAGGCCAATAAGAAATAGGTAGTGAAGCATGAGTGAGTAATGTGAGGCCTATTTCAACTATATGAAGATGTCTTCTTTCAGAGTATCCATTGTGTTCTGGTGTATGTGGTGGGGTGGTGAGATGTGAGATACCAGAAGTGGATATAAAATCAGCTAGAGCGATGTACTCACCACCATTGTCAGAGTAGAAAGTTTTAATGGGTAAATTAAAATGCTTTTCAGTAATGGCTTTGAATCTGATAAAAACTTCTTTCACCTCAGATTTTTGTTTGAGCGGATAAAACCAGATGTATTTAGTGAAATGATCAACAAAAATTACATAGTATTTAAAATCATTTGTTGATAAAATTGGAGAGGTCCAAACATCGAAAAATATAATGTCAAGAGGCTGTTTAGAGACAATGGTAGAGGTTGAAAATGATAACTTTTGACTTTTATTGCAAAAACAAGCATTACATGAGAAATCATGAGATAATGAAGATGACAATCCTAAATTATTGCTAGAAACAATGTGTTTGAGAATTGGAAAAGCAGGGTGTCCTAATCTATAATGCCAATTAGATGATGTGGTCTTTATTGTGGAAAAGGAAATTAAAGGTGGGGATTTTGGCCACTCATAAACACCATCTCTAGCTTATCCTTTGACCAGCATTGCTCCCGTGCGAAGTTCCTTCAGAAAAAAAGAATCAGGTAAGAACTCTACTGAAACTTTGTTAGAGCTGCAAAACTGAGAAATAGAAATTAGATTATTTTGCATAGAGGGTACACAGAGAACATTGTTCAATTTAAATGTATTGTGAGGAACTTGTAAAGAAGTGGAACCGGTATGAGTGATGGGAAGATTTGAGCCATCTCCTATCATGATATCATCATTGCCTATGTATGGAGAGTGCAGCGACAGATTGCTCAGGTCAGAGGTGACATGGTGTGACGCACCGCTATCTAAAAGCCACGATGGGGTGGTTGAAGGAGTGGTTGCTAAGTGGGCTTGTGGTTGCCACAAAGTGGTTATTGTGGTGTTTGAGTTGGGAGAGTCCTAGATCGGGATCAGTCGATATGAAGCGCACTTTTTTGCTGTGTGTCCTTAGAGTCTGCAGATTTGACAATAACCAAGGTATTTGTTTGAATTATTATTGGTGATAGCTGGTGGACGATGGTTTGGGTTATAGGAGGGACGCCAGTTGGTGGTAGTGTTTTGTTGAGGATTATTGGGTCTCCAATTTTTATTAGATTTGTTTGTGGGATTAGCGGTTGCAGGAAAGTGAGGATGCTCGAGTGTGACTATTTGAAGAGAGGCTTCAAAGTTTAACAGTTTTTCATGGATTTTTTCGAAGGTAATAGGAGTGTCTCGTGCTTGGACTGCACGTACTAATTCTTTGTAATCATCACCTAGCCCATCGAGAATTTTGTCTGTGACTTCCTCTTGATCAATTAGGGCTCCTAGGAGAGTAAGATCATCTGCTTAGGTTTTAACGTGTTACATGAATTCAGTTATGCTAAGAGAGCCTTTGGTGGTATTTTTGAGTTGATTTTTGATTTGTTTGATTTTGCCACGGGAGGGTTTGGCATAGGTGTTTTCTAGAATAGTCCAAGCTTGTCTTGAGGTTTTTGCTTGAGCAATGAATGGAATGATGGTGGGAGAGATTGAACCAATGATGGCATTGAGAATTAATTGATCTTGACGGGTCCAAAGAATATAGCTTGGATTTTGTGTGGTTGCAGTGGATTGTGTAATGGCCATGAGAGGTAATTTGTGAAGTTTAGTTTGAGAGGAGTTTGTGCAGCAACATTAATGCTGATCAGTGTTTGATTTGGTTTAGTGGTGGTGACAATAGTTGGATTATCGGAATCGATGGCCATGAGTTGAAGAACAGAGGAGAAAAGATGAAGGTAAAAAAAAAAAAAAAAGGATTGACTAGTTTTAATGCTCTGATACCATGATAGACGAGGATGAATCCATATCTTTCATTAATAATTTCATCAGTTAAATACAAAAATAGAGTACAACAATTTGAAACTAATTCCAAAGTTTAAGGATATGTGAATTTAAACAATTTTGAACAAGTCAATAACTGAAAGTACAAGAGATATTCTTCAATAGTGATGACTTGAGTTTTTTCTTTTTAAAAAAGCTAAAAGTTTCAAATTCAAGTCCTCAATATGTATCGAAGCACCTTTAAATATTTGAGCAACAGTAATTTATTGACGTATTCAGAATTTTGATTCAGTATCAGATTTCACAAGAAACTTTGAAGAATTTGTAAATTTGTTAATAATCTTGACAGATGAAAGGAAAGGGAAATAATGACAGAGGAAGAAGCGGAAAAACAAATATTTTCGTTTTCAGAAACAAAGTAGTCAAGAATATAGAAAAGCTATATGGGCTTCTCACTCTTATATTTTTTGAAGTCAATATATTAATGAAAAAATGATCAAGTGGTGATTTTGTTTGTTTTATTGGGTCAATTTAAAAATAAATAAATAAATAAATTGAATAGCAATAAGACAAAAACTAGATTTGCATAAGAACAAGAAACTTTATGGTGCTGTTTAGTTCAAGAAAATGTTTTCCATTTTCTTTTTCCGGTTTTCATTTTCATTTCTTAGTTTTCCATTTTTTCATTTTCCAAAATAAAAAATTAGAAAATAAAAATTATATTTGCTTCTCTCATTTTATCTGTATTTTCATTTTCTATTTCTTTTACAATTTTATAAATTAAAAAAAAAGGTAGTGTAGTTGAATTTGAACTCTCTTTTAATAAAAGAAAAATAAGAAAACATATTTTTTGTGTTTTCCATACAATAGTTTAATTTTGAAAAATTCAGAAAATAGTTTTCTAATTTTTTAAATTGAAAAATATTACAATTAAACAGTATTTTCCATTTTCTAATTTTCTTAGAGTAATTTTCTGAAAAATTGACTTTATTTTCCAGAACTAAACAGCCCCTATTATTCTGTAAAATGATGTTTTACGCTTCTATTTAAAAAACAAAACTTAACCAGCTATATATAGATTAAAGACATATATAGCTGTTTTACTAGATAGGAAAGAATGCTAATTATCTCCTATAATAGAGCAACTGAATACAAAGAAATATCAGATACTGAATATCAATTAGTTGGAGTTTCCTTTTTCTATTGACTACCATTTTTGTAAGAGTTTGTTGCTCTTTGGAAGCCTTTGTCACCAACCATATTTCTTTTGATAAATCTATGAGTATGATCATCCTTATAACTCTATGATTTGTGGAACCCCTTATCACTCCATGTACTCACAGTGTTTTTGGTAAGATGGGGTTGTTGCTGCTAATACAATATATTTTCTTTTAGATAAGTGAATGAGGGCAAACCACACACACTCATAATAAACTAGTTATGTCTTTGTTTCTGACGCAAATTAGAATTAGCCAAAATAAGTGAGCTTTATATCCCAAATAATTATACTTTTCTTTGAGAATTAAAAAAAAAAAATTGAACTTCTTCATACATGTATGATTTATCATGCACATTTTTAGAATCTAAAGAAGTTTTGTTTGACATATATATATATAAAGAAATATGACCAATTCAATTTAAACATTAAATGAATCAATTTAAACTCAATTGATTAAATCTTTATTGAAAATCAATTATTCAAATTGAAATTGAATTTCAATTAAAGATCAAATCCAAATCCAAGTTAAATAATTCAATTTTAATTAAATCTCAATTAAATCCATTTTTAATTAAATATCCAAATCAATTTGATTTAGAATTTCAATTTAAATTCAAAATTAGATTTTCAATTAAAATTTAATTGATGATTGGTTTTTCACTTTTTCTCGCTTGTCAAATTATATAAAATTATTATCAACATAAAATTACAAAAAACAAAGTCATAGTTTTTTTTTTAAAAAAAAAAATTTCTGATCATATACAATTTACTAATTTATGGAAAAAGAAAAAAACTATGACATATTTATAATTATTTGATATTGTTTACCATTTGCTTTTATAGTTTTGTTAACAATTTTCTCCCTAAATAGGAAAAGGCTATAGGGATGACTAACGGATAAACTTAAATGACCCATCATCAGTTTTATAGGTTGTGAAAATTTCGAAATTCATAACTATTCTTTTCAGTTATTTTCCATTTTTCAAAGAAACATAATGGTGGCTGGCACCATGTAAAAATTTGTTAATTAAGTGACTCTATGTCTATGGTTAACATAAAAATATACCAAACGTTACCAAAACAAAAAAGAGTTCACCAAATAACTTACCTGGACTTTATTTTACAAGACTTTTGAATAAAATAGTTGAATGTTGGTTAGTTCAGCATAATTGTCCTTTGTCTTATTAATATCCTTAATTAATGAATGAAAATTTGTAATTATTACATATTAATTGTTCAAAAATGGAGAATCATCATATTCATGGTAATGGATCAATGATCACATTTTGTCACAATGTAACCTATCAGATGAGTTCTGCAGGCATTTTGGATGCTCAAAGCGGTAGATATTTATCCTACGCACTCCCACGATTGGAAATGCAGATAGGTCTCATCCTCGTTACGACACATGCAATTCATTTCTGTCTCAAGCGAGTTGGAATTAACATGTTTGTTTCATCTCTTCTTGTAAGTTTCATTTTCTTTCTCTTCAATCTTTGTTATCTTTTCTTAACTTCTCCTTCTTCAACCAATATGCAATTATATTCCACTATGTAGCAAATAGGTCAGGTCGGGTGAATTTGACTCGGATAAAAGGTTATAAAATAGTCAAAATTTTGCGGATTGTATACGGATTATAAACATGTTAATTGAATTATAAACAAGTTAAATTTTATGACATTATTCATTTAGTATTTAAAAATTCTTTTCATTAAAAATAAAAAATTCACATTATTTGAAAAATTTGAAATCACAAATGAAATAAACAAGTTGAGCACACGGATCACATAATAGTCAGACTAGGTCGGATTATTGACAGGCCACGTCATATTTGATTCACATTTTTATGATGAGGTTGGATTGGATATACACACGTAAATAGATCAAGTCAAAATTTGCCAAATTTATGTGTAATTGATAAGCTCAATTGCGATGTTAATTAATTAATCTAACTCCTAGTTTGTTTGATGATTTTGTGGGCAACAGGCTGGCATAGTTCTTGGTCCATCAGTGCTGGGAAACTTTGATTTTATAAGACTGGGAATATACAGTCCATCAACCACACAACCACTGGACCTATTATCAGTACTTGGTGGCTATCTGTTTTTGTTTCTATCCGCAGTGAAAATGGATTTGGGATTAGTACTCAAAACCAAAACAAAGGCATTGGCAATTGGCGTTGGATCTGTTCTTGCTCCATTTGTACTTGGTTCATATAGTAAAAGAATTGCCAATTTTAGAAATGGCACTGAGTATTTAAACTTAACAGTTTACCAATCTCTCACCTCTTTTCCTGTGGTTGCCTACGTTATAAATCAGCTGGAGATCACAAACTCAGAACTCGGCCGACTTGGACTTGCTTCAGCTTTAATTGCAGATATCTTTGGCACTGCGGCTTTACTTATTCCACATTTTGTTAACCGTATAATTTGGATAAGAAACATTTTAGGAATCATTGTTTTCCTTCTTGCAGTTGCCTTCATTTTCAGGCCAATTATGCTATGGGTGATCAAGAAAAACCCAAGGAATTGGCTTTTGATAGCCCTGTTGTGCCCATTGTTATGGCATTGAACTTTGTTTCTGCTGTTTATTTCAATATGTTGCATCATATTATATACATGGCTACCTATATAATAGGTTTTGCAGTGCCTTCTGGTCCGCCTCTGGGATCGGCTTTTCTTGACAAGTTCGAATCTTTTACATTAGGAGTTTTCTTGCCAATCCAAGCTGCTTCTTTGTCAATGAGAGTAGATTGGATCAAGACCGCACATCGACTGTTCAAAATTAAGAGAAGAATTCTTGTCATGTTCATAATGTTTTCATCGAAATTCTCAGCTTCTTGTATCCCTCCATTACTGTGCAAGATGCATTTTGTTGATTCCATGGCAGTTGCTTCCATTATGAGCTGCAAAGGCATTGTTGAGTTAGTTCTATACAGTCGCTTGAGAGGAACATCGGTAAGTCCAATTGCTTCAGAATTACTTTGTTAGAATAATTCAAAATTAATTAGTTGATAAAATTATATTTTTGAATTAGTCTTTAGTTTGTTTTTATTTGATTTTGTAAGTTAGGATTTTAAGGAGAAAAATCTGAATTAGTTTGGAATTTGATTGTATTTTCTTATTTAAGTCCAATAGTTGTTTCAATTTGGGATATAAAATAAAAAGATCCAATATTTGTTTTTGCTCTCTTCTCTTCTTCCTTCCTAAAAAATCCAACATACTTTAGTGGTCATAAAAGTATAGTAGTTATAGTGATATGACTAAAAAAATTGCGACAGTAAAATCATCAAAGTTTTCGTTAATATCAACAAAGTTACATTTAGCCGGACTGTACATTTCCAGGCCACATGACACTGATGTGGCATTTTGTAATTGGGGAGCCCAGACATGAAATTGTATTGTCCGGCAAATTTACTTTTGGTGATATTAATGAAAAATTTGATGATTTTGTAATTCAAAAAATATTTTTTGTGACCACAGTATTATTCCCCCTGTACTTTTGTGATTACTGAAGTAATTAACCCCATGTTTCTGCTATGTACATATACTTAAAATTTCCATTTTGATTACGTTTGCAGGGCGTTAGCTCTGAGGTTTTCGCGGTTGTGGTGTTCCTCATTCTTACTAACTCTATCATCAACCCACTTCTAACCAAATCTCTGTACAACCGATCACAAAAGCGCGAAAAGTTTAGAGCACGAAACGTTGTGAGTTTGAAGCCTCGATCCGGGCTTCGAATCCTGACATGTATTCATACACCTGACAATATATTTCCTGTCCTGAGATTGCTTGGTACCTTATCCCCTACTAAAGAAAGCCCAATTTCTGTCTATGCCCTTCACCTGAACGAGCTAATCGGTCGCGACACGCCAATGTTCATAACCCACAAGAAGAACAAGCCTAATTCTGATTCTATTTCTCAGAATGTGATTTTTGCTTTTGATAACTTTGAAAGGGGGAATGAGAATGGTGTGTCGGTCAATGTCTTCACGGCAATTTCGCCACCAAAATTAATGGACAACGATATTTGCACGCTTGCAGTTCATGAAGATACATCCTTAATGATAATCCCACTCCACAGGAAGTGGTCTGCTCATGGTTTCATCGGATCAGAAAGCATGGACTTAAGAAATCTGAACAGGAAAGTACTTAACAGGGCACCTTGCTCTGTGGGGATCTTTTTTAGCCGTACTAAATCTGGCGATCAGCCTGTAATTAAGTGTTCAAAAGAATCATTTGACTCCATGTGTGTGATCTTCATAGGCGGTGAGGATGATCGTGAGGCCTTGGCATTAGCAAAACGAGTAGCGAGGGGTTCATTTTCGAGCTTAACAGTCATCAGGTTAGTTACTGAGCATGATGACGGGACCTGGTGTGAGGATTTAGTGCGTGATGATAAAGCAATAGAGGATTTCAAGAAGCTCGCTAATGGCGAATCGGTTGTTTACGTAGAACATAAAGTGAAAGATGGACCGGATACTGCATTGCTTGTGCATTCCATGGTGAATGATTATGATATTTTCATAGTAGGAAGACGAATCGAGATTCAATCGCTTCAAACGGATGGCTTGTCAGGATGGAGTGAACTTCAAGAGCTTGGAATCATTGGAGACTTGCTTGCCTCCAAGGATCTGAATTCTGCAGCTTCTGTTTTGGTTGTGCAAAAACAAAAACAAGAAGTTAAAGGGAAAATTTCTTGAATTGATCAATGTCTGAGGTTGCGTTATGATCCAAATTCTCAAATTGTAAATTAGTCAAAATTCATTCTTTGATTTTTTTTTCCCTTCTAAATCTCTTTTGCTTCCTTTTGAAAATTAGAGTTTGGATGAAGCATGAAATGTTATTGATTCCACCGAAAACTTTAGTTTTATTTTGAGAAATTTATTTACATTCATAACTCTAATTTATTTACATTATAAAAATTAATTATTAAGTTATTTTACTTTTAATTTTGGTTAATTAGATCTCTAATTGTCAATAGTGATAAGAGTGAGATGTATGCACAATTAAAAAAATCGACACTTATTTAAAAAATAATTAAAATTTTCATAATAGAAAATAAAAAAAAAAATAGAACCATAAATGGTGCACTTAGCTAGCCCATTAGAATGCCGCAAAAATAAATTTTCATCCACATTGTCACAACATTTTCCTTTCAAGTTCCGAATTGATGTCAAATAAAAGTTTATTACGTAGTTAAGTTTAAAATAACACCATTTTAACTATGATTATATCTCATTTCCACCCCGGTTGTATATTTTTATCTATATGATCTGCTTTTCTTTGTTATTTAGTTATTCTTTTTACCACAAGAAATATAGAGATACAAAGTGTATATCGTTAGTAGGCTTTGAACCAAGTTTTGTACTCCTTATATATATATATAGATATATATACACACACTTTATATTCAAAAGCTCTTACTAATTCAAACTGACTCGGATCGGATTGTTTTACTATATATGGGGTAAAAAGTTTTCAAAATGAATTTTTTAATTCACAAAATATACTTAAAGTCAAGATTTTGCTAAATGGAAACAAGTACCAAACCTTACAACCCCTATAATATTGACGGTCACCACAATAATCTATTTCTCAAAAAGAAAATAAATATTAAGAATAATTGAACTAAAAGAAATTTTTTTTTTCTAACGATTACTTAATTTGTGAAAATTTTTCTAATTAAATCGAGATAAAACAGGTCAGATGTAATAATTTTTCTTTGAATTCAACTTAGGCATGCATGAACGACTTGATGGCTGAATTCAAAGATTAAAAAAAAAATCGATTATTCCGTGATTTTTCTTTTTTTTTAGAATTTTCACTCATGCATAAATTTTAACTTTTAAACTCTGGCCTAAACAACCCGATTATTTATTAGAATTTTCACTCACAATTTGGAGGCTTTTGAAAATATTTTGCTGGTGAAACTAAGAACATAAATGCTAATTTTTTTAAAGTGTTTGAAAGACAAAAAAAATACATATATGTGGATTGGTTTTTACCGTCTGAAATTAATTTAACACAAAGCGTTGGTAATATTAATTTGTAAATGCTTAATTATACAAGTACTATATATATTATTGCAAAGTGTGGCATCATTTTTTTTATTCCCCAATTGTCCAAATGGGTCTAAACGTCATTGACCACGTCAACATTGAATAGTTAAATTAATATTGAAAATTTTAAAAAAGAAAAATCTGGTTTCTTTTTCCGAAGAAAATCTGGTTCGATTAACGAAGAAAATGCTGTATGACCACACGTCCTCCATTGTCTTTCAAGTAATTGTTTGATTACCTACTCTACCAATCAATAATTATAATACATTAACCTCATTTTGTTCCTTAATTATTTCGCTTCTACTATTAGATTACTAATAATTAGTTCACTTCTATACTATTATGGTGTATTTAGTGGATTAAGCAGGTATATTATTTCAAAACCAACATTATTTCAAGAATATAATTTCACTGACTCCAATCTTATCGCCTATTAAATAGGAATTAATAAACAAATAAAACAGAAATCAGTTTAATAAATTACTATCTACTGATTATGAACTGGAAGAAATTAAGTAACTACTCTTATGAAACAGTATATATCTAATTTAAAAAATAATAATTCTTGGTGTTCTCATTCTAAATTACATTCTTCTAATTAATTACTGAAAAAAGAAAAAAAAATTGTCCCAAATGCCTCTTTCTCCTAGTTTTGGGCATTTCAATGTATCAAAAACTTGCTATAGTTTGCCTCCAAAAATAAATTCTGAAGGAATTTTCAAGGATAGAAAATCAATGGGTGATTTTTTAACATACTCATTGCCAATTTTAGAGTTGCAGATGGGTATAATTCTGATGACAACTCATGGGTTATGTTTCCTTCTCCGCAGATTTGGGATCACCTTGTTCATCTGCGAAGTTCTTGTAGGTTCCACATATATATATATATATGTATATATAGATGTCAGGGTATGTGATTTTCTCTCAAGGCTTCTGAAATTATGCCTTTAGCATTGTTTAGCCCTGGAATTTCATTAAAAAAAAAAATCCTCAATTGGGTCCGATTTTAAGTCAAAAATCATGCACCAGTCTCAGTTACTTTCTGATCAACTATCAATCAAGAAAAAAAAAATATTTTTTTTTATTTTAGGGTTAATTGCAAATTTACACATAATTTCATTTACTTTTCAATTTAATTTTCAAATTAAAAAAAATTACAATTTAACACCAAACTTTTAGTTATATTTCAAAACAGTGACGCGAAAACATATGTCCAAAACTAATAAAATATTTTGTGTGACTCATGCAATATTCTGAAATATTCCATTACTTTTTCACAAAATTTTTAACAGAGCTTTAAATTTGAAAATATAACTAAAAGTTTGATATCAAATTGTAAATTGTTTAGTTTGGGTACTAAATTGAAAAAAAATAAAAACTTTGGAATTATTTTGTAATTAACCATTTTTTTTTTCTCACTTCATCTTTCTCCCCACTATTTCATTTTAACTTGTACTAAATAAAAAGTGAGACCCAATATTAATAAGCTTCAGCTTATAATATTGATCTAATAACAAGAATTATAGAGTCTCAAGTTTGAATCTGAATAAAGAAAAAATGGGGTCAGACCCCGTTGTGAGGAAGGATGAAGAATGGAGAGTACTATAGTATTATTTTGATAGAAAATAAAATTTAAGGGGCAAATTGTGCTAAAGGCATAAGTTCGAGTACCATGAAAGAAAATACTCTTTAAATTACCCTTTAAATTCATGTTTTTTTTTTTCAGTCTGCAAATCAAAAATCTCATGCAATTTTTTTACAGGCAGGAATAATCCTGGGACCAACATTGCTTGGGAGATTAGATTTTTGGAAAGAATTTGTGTTCCCAAAGGACAGCCAAGATGTAATATGCTTAGAAGGCTTATTCGGTTTTACATTGTTTGTGTTCGTAAGTGCTGTCAAAGTTGACACAGAATCAAATCTTAGATTAACAAGAAAATTGGCAACAATCACTGGCCTTTTATCTGTTATTGTTCCTCTTAGTTTCGGATTTGGTCTTTTCAAATTCTCCCATATCTATTTAAAGCATAGAAAAGATGTTGTTGGGATAGTGACAGTGCTGATCTTGAGCAGTTTCTCTTCATTTTCAATGGTTGTTCATGTCATTGAAGAGCTTAAGCTTCCGAATTCGGAGCTCGGAATGCTTGTTCGATCTTCTTCTATGGTTTCTGGTGGAATTGGGTTGCTAATTGCAATAGCTATTACAATATATTTATCAGGAGAAATTGCACTCAAAACTTTAGCAGCATTTATTGTCTTCTTTATAATTGGTGCAACTGTGTTCAAGCCAGTAATGCTTTGGATGATCAGAAGAACTCCGCAAGGAAAACCAATGAACCCTTCTTTTACTTATTTGGTTACAACAATGGCTTTCCTCAGTGAAATCTATTTTCAAATTATCCATCAGCTTCCATGTTTAGGAGCTTATACTTTTGGTATGTTTGTGCCTGCCGGACCGCCTTTAGGATCTGCCTTATCAGACAAGTTTGAGACTTTTAGCTACTCTGTCTTGATGCCTCTAGCCGTTGCTACATCAGTAATGAGGGCTGATTTATCTCTCATCGTATTTGAATTCGATGAAGTTAAACTTTACTTGGGAATTGTAGTCCTCATTTTTACTATCAAATTGATTGCTTGTCTAGTTCCTTCACTGTATATGAATATGCCACTCACTGATTCCGTCTTGTTCGCGATGATCATGACTAGTAGAGGTACCATCGAGCTTGCATTGTACACATATTCGCGAGAATTTATGGTGAGTTTCTTGTCCTTATATGCTATTGAGTTTTCATTTCTAACAAGGTTAATGACTAATTCTGTTTTGTTGATTTTGCAGTTAGTGTCTGAACCAGTTTTTGCGCTCTTGGTTTTGTACACATTGGTTAACTCTACCATTATTGCGGTGAATGTGAAACGCCTGTATGATCCTGCTAGGAAATACGCAGGATATGAGGCGAGAAACATTACGAGTTTGAAGCCTAAATCTGAGCTTCGAGTTCTGGCTTGTGTCCATAAACCAGATAATATAATTTCAATCACAAGATTGATTGATGCATTTCGCCCGAGCAAGGAGAGATCCATCGCCTTGTATGTTCTCCATCTTGTCAAGCTTAGCGGACAAAGCTCCCCGATACTTTTCTCGCACCAGAAACAGAAGCCGGTAACAGACTCTGTCTCGCATAATGTGATAGTTTCTTTTGGTCAATATCAGCAGAACAATTGGGACAAAGTATCCATATCTTCCTTCACAGCAATATCCCCAACAAGAATCATGAACGAGGATATATCAGTGCTAGCTCTCCATCAGCTAGCATCGATAATCATACTTCCATTCCACAGAAGATGGTCTATCCACGGAACAATTGAAGCTGAAGATGATACTATACGGTGTACAAACTACAAGGTCCTTGAAAAATGCCCCTGTTCCATCGGAGTCTTTTTCGACAGAGGCAAGCTCGGACGCCAAACTTTATCACCGAAATCATCCTTGTCGGTCTGTATGATATTCTTAGGGGGTAATGATGATCACGAGACCTTGTCATTGGCGAAACGAATTGCTAAAGGCTCAAATGTGCACTTGACAATCATCCATTTTGTTACAAATGAGAATGAAAAAATCGACGAGGAGGAGGCAGTGCTCGACTCTTGGGCATTGGAGGATATCAAGCAACCGAGTGAAGAGATTGATTCATCTTTAACAAACGTAGAATATAAAGAAATAGTTGTGGATGGTGGAGTTGATACTGCAAGAGCTATACGTTCGATTGCAGACGAATATGATCTGTTTCTAGTTGGAAGACGATATGGCATGGAGTCGCCGCAAACATCAGGTTTATCAGATTGGGTTGAGATTCCGGAGATTGGACTCATAGGAGACATGCTTGCCAGCCAAGATCTTAACACCAGAGCTGCTGTTTTAATTGTCCAACAACAGAGAAAGTTGAAATAGCTGTAACACGCTTTGCTTTTGTTGTTGCATTATTGTTTTATAGATTCTTAAAATTGAATTTTGCTTGTTTGTTCACATAAATAGAAAGGAATTCAAATTCATTTGTATGATAAAGTATTCTGCAAATTATAGTTCAACTAGCTAGGCTATTCGAAAAAAAAATAAAAAGAAGAAGAATTATGAGGAGGAAAAGAAAAAGAAGAATTCAACACAACGGGAATGTTAATAGCATTGAAAAATTCATTGCAACAGTCCATTAAAAACCAGCCAATGCATAGCATTAATGACTTAACTTTACTAAATGCTATAGTATAACAAGCTACTATACTTTTACATAGTATTCTTCTCTTTTAGGGACCGGATTTGCTAGCCGTCCTCACTGCTAAAACCTAATTGTTAGTGAAAAATAAGGTTATGCACTAACTAACCAAATTAAAGGATTAGCCAAAATCATAAAGAATGAAAAGCTTGGAAACTATCTATACACACAGAGTTAAACGTATTTAAAGGAAAAAACATTAAAACGAGAAATTCTTATTGAGAATGATACATAAAATGAAAGAACTTGGCAAAAGCAGAAGATTCTCAATTTCTTTAGAGCCTCAATTTGGCTCATCACAATTTATGATTGCAACCATTAAATTAAATATAAACATATTTTAGGGATCGAACAAAAAATTAAGAGGAATATTAATTGAAATTATCACCTTGATGTATCAAAAACTAACCCTAATTCAAGCCATGGGAACATTTTCTGTCTGAAGGAGATCCTTTTTCCCTTTATTCGTTTCCATATACCTCCTTAAAATCCAACTTATAATTTCAGATAATTATCAACGAAATCCTTCTCTCTTTTTTTGTTTTTTTTTTTTTTTTGTTACAAGTGCTTATGAACTCATAACAAAATAAATAAGAATTAAAATTTCAAATAAAAAATAGATTTTGAGTTTTCTTACATTTTTTAGATATTACTTTAGTAAGTTTCAAAAAAAAAAAATATTACTTTAGGCAACAAGGCAAAAAACTGCAACGTATATACATTTGCATTTATGGAAATTCAAGGGCCAAAATTTACATTTTTCTTACTTTTATCAGATATAAAAATTGACCATTGAATATTTGAGGCCGAGTCAAATTCAATATTGGAAAAAAAAAAAACAAAGATGAAACAAAAAATTTGGTTCAAATAACGGAAATATGCTGTATGACCAGTCTTGTTCAAATTTCATTCAAGTAATATTGTTTAATTAGATACTACAATTAATAATTATCATTGACCATACCTCTTTTGATTAGTAATAATTAGTTAATTAATACTAAAATTGTAATTTTTGTAGGTTAAGCAGGTATATAACATTTATTCAACAAAATAATTATACAGACTACCTTCTTATAGGCTATAAAATCGGACGTAAACAAATAAAACAAAAATCAGTTTATTAGTAATTACTAGTAATGATTATGAACTGGAATGTAATTAACTGCATGCTTTTATGCTGGGGTTTATATCTAATTTAAAAATATATATTGGCTTAGAAACAAGGAAAAAATATTGTGTTCTTGATCTTGGAAAAGAAAAAAAAAAATAAGTAATTAAAAAGTGTTCTGAATGTCTCTCCCTGGTATTGGCCATTTTAATATAACGGAAGTTTGCTTTAGCATTCCTCCAAAGATAAATTCTTATGGAATTTTTGAGAATAAAAATTCTTTTTCAGATTTTCTTTCATACTCGTTGCCACTTTTTGAGCTGCAAATTGGAATTATTCTCATGACCGCTCATGGATTATGGTCGCTTCTCCAACGACGTGGATTCACCTTGTTCATCTGCGAAGTTCTTGTATGTTCCCTTTATCTATCTATCTATCTATCTATCTATCTATTATTATTATTACTACTACTACTATTAAATTTCATCTTGTCACAAGAATAAAATCTTTTGCAATGCTATAGTCTAAAATGTCGGTATTATCGAAATAATTTATTCTCCCAATCTAATTTTTAAAATAGATTTCACTTTCTAACCCGACCTTAATTATAGTTCCAATATATATATATATATATATATATATATATATATATATATATATATCTTTTTAAACTATAATTTTTTTTTTCTTATAAATGAAATTTAATGGTTAAATTGGATTAGAGGCATCATTGAATATTAGGGGGCATGAAAGAAAATTGCGCATAAAATCAATGTCTATTTATCAAGTTTTTATATGTTGTATGCAATACATGTCTCATGCATTTTTTTTTTCTTACAGGCAGGAATAATCCTAGGTCCAACATTTATTGGTCGATTTAATTTTATGAGAGATGTTGTTTTTCCAAAGGACAGCCAAGATCTAGCAGCTGAAGTAGCATTATTCGGATATGCAATGTTCATATTCTTAAGTGCAGTGAAAGTTGATTCAGAATCAAATCGTAGATCAACAAAAAAATTGGCAACAATCACTGGCATTTTATCTGTTCTAGTTCCTATGGGAGTAGGCCTTGGCCTTTTCAAACTCTTCTATAATCCCTTAAAGCATAGAAAAGCAATTGTTGGAATACTAACAGTGATTGTCATGAATAGTTTCTCTACATTTTCGATGGTTGTTCATGTCATTGAAGAGCTTAAACTTCCGAATTCAGAGCTCGGTATGTTAGCTCGATCTTCATCGATGGTTTCGGGTGCAGTTGGCTTAGTCATTGCAGTAGCTATTTCGATAACTCTATCAGGAAGGGCTGCACTGATAGATCTCGGAGCAATGTTTGCATTCTTCCTCGTTGGAGGACTCGTTTTCAAGCCGATCATGTTGTGGATGATTAGCAGAACTCCGGAAGGAAAACCAACGAGTACTTCTTTTACTTATCTGGTCGCGACAATGGCTTTAGTCACCGAAGTATATTTTCGAGCATTCAATCAGCTTCCGAGCTTAGGAGCTTATGTATTTGGGGTCATGGTGCCTGCTGGACCGCCTTTAGGATCTACCTTAACGGACATGTTTGAAACTTTTTTCTACACTGTTTTGATGCCTGTAGCCGTTGTTACAACAGTAATGCGAGCGGATTTATCCCTCGTCGTATCCGAATTTGAAGAAATTAAGCCCTACTTGGTGATCATAATCCTGATTTTTGTGATCAAAGTGATAGCTTGTCTAGTACCTTCATTATATATGGATATGCCACTCACGGATTCTGTGTTATTTGCTACGCTCATGACTAGCAGAGGCACCATCGAGCTTGCGTTGTACGCATATGCAAGAGATATTATGGTGATTTTCTATCTTTATACGCATTGATAAAATATGATATTAACATTTACATTCATAACATGGTTACTAACATGTTTCCTCCTTGTTTTTGCAGTTAGTATCTGAAGCAGTTTATGCGCTCTTGGTTTTGTACACGTTAGTTAACAATACCATAATCGCCATGAATGTGAAACGCTTGTACGATCCTACAAGGAAGTATGCAGGTTATGAGGCAAGAAACATTATGAGTTTGAAGCCTAAATCTGAGCTTCGAGTTCTGGCTTGTGTGCATAAACCCGAAAATATCACTTCAATCACAACATTGATCGATGCATTTTACCCTAGCAAGGAGAGACCTATTGCTTTGTACGCTCTCCATCTCGTCGACCTAATCGGTCGAAGCTCTCCAATTATTATATCGCACCAGAAACAGAAACCAGTAACAGACTCTCGCTCGCATAATTTCATAGTTTCTTTTAGTCAATATGAGCAAAACAATTGGGGAAAAGTATCTATATCTTCCTTTACAGCACTATCTCCATCAAGAATGATGAATGAGGATATATCAATACTAGCCCTGGACCAGCTTGCATCGCTTATAATACTTCCATTTCATCGAAAATGGACTATCCATGGAAGAATTGAATCTGAAGACAAAACAATGAGAACTATAAATTGTAAGGTCCTCGAAAAGTGCCCTTGTTCTGTTGGAGTCTTTTTCGATCGAGGCAAACTAGGACGAGTAAATTCATCGCCATTGTCATTCTTGTCCATATGTATGATATTCTTAGGAGGTAGAGATGATCGCGAGGCATTGTCTTTGGCAAAGCGAATTGCTAGGGACCCAGCAGTACAATTAACAGTCATCCAATTTGTTGCAAATGAGACCGAAAGAATCGACGAAGATGAAGACCTCGACTCGTGGGCATTGGAAGATATCAAGAACCCGAGTCAACAAAGTAATACCTCTTTCACTAACATAGAATACAAACAGGAGGTTGTAAATGCTGGACTCGATACAGCAGTAGCTATCCGTTCGATAGCAGATGAGTATGATCTTTTTCTAGTGGGAAGACGATATGGCATAGAATCGCCGCAAACATCAGGTTTATCAAATTGGACTGAGCTTCCAGAGCTTGGAATCATCGGAGACATGCTAGCCTCGGAAGATATGAATTCCAGGGCTGCTGTTTTAGTGGTGCAACAACAAAGAAAGTTGAGGTAGCTAATACATGAGAATGCTTTTCCTTTTGTAGCTAATTAATGTTCTTTCATTGTTGTATTATGCAGATAAAATTAATTTTTGCTTATTTGTTCACACATAATTAGAAGGGATTCAATTCATTTATTAATTATTATGATGTTCATTGGCCAACATATAAGTTTAAATTAGTCAGTAGGCAAAGTATGACAAAATTCAGTAAAGCAAAAAGAAAATGATTTGAACATCTATAGAATTGTGAAACATAAGGAAAAGAAATCCCAAAACAGAAATTCTTGTACTTTGGAACAACAATTGATCTTATATTGGAAGGACAAATTACAACAATTTTTATAACGTTTCAGTCTACATAATACAGATAAATACAAGACAGGGGCATGAGATGTGAATTATTAAATTAACCAAGACCACAATATGTCCATCTGCAAGTTAATCCACCACGAGTGGATATCTATGATCTGCAAGAATAACAAAGCCAGTATCAGAACTTTTTCACCATCTATTTTCAGTTTAGCACTTTGGGGGTTAAGTCTTGTGTTTCTATTACAATTATGGTCTGTCAGAATCCCATCCAAAAATTGAAGCCTCACTATGGAAAATCCCCTGTTCAAATGGTTAAGAATCTAGTTATTCTCTCAATTAACCGGGATTCGAACTTTACTCTCCCCCGCACCCAACAGTGGATGCTAGAACCTTAACTCCTATAGAAAATTAAGATTATGCCCAGAACTGCCAAAATTCTTTTCGATAAAACCATAAAAGTGAAAAAGCTTGGAATTTCTTCTTTATGCTTATCCTTTGACCTTCAAAATGCATATTTATCTAGTCATCCAGCTGCATGAAACATCAGTACAAAGAGTCTTACCATGGTGACAATTGATGCCCGTCCGAAAGCACAAGCACCTAGAGGTCCAAATTCTGCATAATTAAAAAAGTGAGCCTACTTAAAGAAAAGACATTAAGATAAAGAATCCTTATTCGAAATGAGCATGAAAGAAAAATACTTGGCAACAGCAGGACATTCTCAATTTCTCTGATTTCTGGTTGCAGCTCAACAGTCACCACATAGTATTTTTCATCACAATCCATTCAAATCTTGAGCTGCAAAACACATCTCCAATTGTGAGTCTTAAATGAACTTGACATAAGGCCACACCCTACATTAACAAGAACATTCCTGCATCAATAACTTTCAAGTTATTATGTATTTTCCCAATCACAAGACTTTGGTTGAAACTGAGGCAAAAAATCCTCTTGTTCGGGAGATTAGAAAAGGGAAGGGAGACATAATCCAATTAAAAGAAAAACATGCATATTGCTTATTAATATTGAATATCATAACCAAAAATTCAGTGAAAGATTGACTATCTAACTGAACCTTACCTTCATTCAAGACATACACAGTTCGAGTAATTAGTTTCCACGAACTCAACAAAGGCAATTGTCACTGAGATGGCCAAACTCCAAGATTCAAAAGTTTTGGCTAAGTCTCGGCTCCCTCATTGAGGCCGCTTCCCTTTGAAATGACCTGCAAGGCTGTGCCCTTCATAATCCAAGCAGTCATTTCCGGTTGATGTTCAAAAGCACTCAATGCACTTGAACTCCCGTCTTCTAGTTGCACACCATACACAAATGGAAGTCTAAGAGTAAGGAAACTTTCTGGTGGTAAGACCACCTGACATCCAAGGCTAAATTGCAACTTTTGTTCACGGTTTCCAACTGATGACGGCAAGCAAGATTCCTTTACAAATAAAAATTGCTAAACATAAGCAAACTCATAATATGACCAGACTGGACAACATCATTGGACTTAGGAGATAAACCATTACCAAAAATATAAATGCTGGGAAAAAGTGTTGTCAAGTTATAACAATAACTACAGGGCTGAAAAAAAGAACAAAATGGTGTTCCAAAAACTCTACACTGACATCTAGTTAATGAAATTCAAAATCTGCCAGTACATCAGGGGCACCTGATCTTCCTTCTGAAGATCATGCTTACTATCATGAGAAAATAATACATACCTCAAAATGTACAACAGGGCATGTCGCCAAAACAACAGGAAACGGAGGCGTAACCTACAATTAAATTTAATATATCAGTCATTTAAAATCTTCACCATGAAATTCGTGAAAATGATAAAAGTAGTATTTCGTACCATAAATATCCTCTGTAGCTGTGATATATTGCCAGCAAAGTTAATCTTTTGTGGCTCCTTCTTACTCTTGGAATGTCTACAGTAAGGACAGTTCATGTATATTGGTAAGTTTCTATTCAACATGGAGAAAGCCCTTCCACCATCATCAAGGCTAAAAGAATGAAAGCCTTTTTCAAGATTTTTTACAAAATCTTGGTATGTTGGTTCACCAGTAGATGTCTGATTCCGTTCCTTTCCTGCCCTGGAGAACTGCATCCCCCCATCGAAGTGTAGACCACCAGTCTCTCCCATCTCTTTTGATTTATCCACATTCCTGACCTTATTTGCAGCAGTAACAGTTGTCCCCTTGGAGCTTCGATGAATTTTACCGCGAACACCATTCCGAACCAAGTTTGTGGGATCTCCCAGATTCTGGTCTGCATTTTCCACAGAAGAGCCATGACAGTCTTCAACCAAAGAATATGGAGATCCTAGTTCATCAACATGATCTGGACTTAATAAGAAACGGTGACCATGGGGACACTCATGCTCAAAACCAACATAAACTATTGCATGTTTGAAAGTGGGATTCAGTTTAACCGTTTCACCACCATTAAAGTTCATGGGAACCACATTACTTCCAATCTGTACATAAGGGTCAACACTAGTAGATATCCTATTGAAGGATTCTTCACCAGATACAATATCTTCAGATTTCGGAGATCCTTGGTCGACAGTAGTATGAGCCTGTTCTGAATTCCTGTCTCTGGCCCTATGTTGTCTGACAACTCTTTCTGAACCAGATGAAGGCTTTTTTCTCTGCTGGAGAGGAGGAAATCCTGAATCAGTAGTTGCTGATCCAGCAACAACCTCAGAAAAAGGCTTTCTCATTGTAAAATTTAGAACTCCTCTACCAAAACCAATTTTTTTATCGCTAAGTTTGCTGTTCACTGATAATTTCATCTGATCTTCAGCTCCTACCTGTATATTTGCAGAGTTCAACTGTGTGGAACCACTTTTCTTGAGGTCTAGCTCAGAAATTTCAAACTGGGGATTTGGCCCTTGCGTAGTCACAGAACTTCCACGCATTATTTTGGCAGGTAAACCATTTTGGCACTGCGGCTTCTCCAAAACTATTGTCCATTTCAGCAGAAACTTCTGTGAGGCAGAGAAACCGCTCTGAAGTAACCCCCTAGAAGGTTCGTAATACCGTGCCCCCCCAACACGAACCAAACTCCAGGAGGATGACTGAATAGGTCCCACCTTGTTTTGCTCAGGTAATTGGATGGAAGGAAGCAGTTTGTCACAGTCCCGAAATAGATTCGAACTAACATTTGCCGATTCAAAGTCAAAAGGATCTGACCGTAGGTAACGTGAGCGGCCACAGGCGCAAGCATGAAGGAAAAAATATCCGCTTGAATGTGGCTTTACTGGGGATTCTATAACTGAGTCTGTACCACCATTATTAATGTCATGTCTCTGGTGCATACATGGTTTGCCTGTCAAACTAACAGCATCACAAAGTTGCCTACCAGATTTCCATATGAATGTGCATTCATCCTCCAGCTTCTTTGCAAAAACTGGCACTACAGGTCCTCGGACCATGGAGTGAAAAGCTTGTAAAGCCTTTTCTAGATGAGCCTCATGCTGCGAAGTGGGATAACAATCAGGTAAGTTCTTCAAATAAACATCCTTAGCAGTTGGGAGAGTCCTTTCACACCACAAAGTTGAAAATTTTGTGTTCATTCCTCTACCACATTCCAACAAAGAAACTGCAACATCTAAAGGATCCATGCTTCTAGTAGCAAACCCTTCAATTTGCAATGAAGCAGAATTTCTTTGACGAGATTTTCTTTTACCAGCTTCAACATCATCTATACACCCACGTTTTGCATAGAGAATTCCATGTAGAATGAGTTCACTCGATGACAGCCATATTTCCAAGTTTGGAAGTTCCGGAGTAGTAAATGTCTTTCCAGATGCAGCTGAGGCAGCGGCGGCAGCAGCAGCAGCAGCAACCATACCAACACCAGCTGCTGGGCCAGTGTTAGTGTTAACCAATCCTCCTCTACCTCTCAGAATATCAGATTGCCTGTAAATGAACTCCTTGACCGATAAAATATCCTCCTTGTTTACATTCTGAATATAGTTTTCAAGTAAAAGAGAATCTGAGGTTGCTTTTCCATTTAAAACATCTTCCACAAGATCAGTGGCAAACTCCAGAGATTCACCTCTCTGATTAGACAACCTGTCAAGTAGCACAACTGCCCTTGAGGCATCAAGTGAAAACAAAGGTGCAGAACTTGAAGCACCTCCACTTCTTGAACCACTATGACCACTTTCAGAACCTGAGAGTGTGCGGCATTTCTTGATCAAAAAACGAATTTGTGCTTCTAGTGATGACTGCAGTTTCTTCCTGAAACCACCTTCAGATTTACCAACAGGGCGTGCTAACACAACAACTGAACCAGAACCCTTTGTAGGTAAATTTGGCCTAGATACACTACTCAAATTAGAAGGCTGATTAACTGAGGAGGCATCTTTTGATTCCTCTGAATTTGAATTAGGATTGGTTACATCCAAAAAATCATCAATGAAGACAAAGAGTATGACAGGAGTGCAATTTCCAGGCAATAAAGATGTGTAAGAACCTAAACCTGACATGAGAGAGATTGCTGAAGCACTGCGACTCATGGTGCCACTACTTCTTCCTGGTGAGGAACTGGTAGAAGGGGATGGCCTAGAGGAACCAGATGAAGAATGAGGTTTAGATGGCAATGGTGGGGTACTTCTGGATCTTACATATGGAGCCACTGCATGCTTGGCTGCTTGCAAGACCCTAAATTTTTTCAAAATATGAGGGTCAAAACGCGACCCTTCCTGGATATATATGATTATATGGCACACCTGCATTGCTAATTGAGTCATTTATTAGATACATAACCCAGTATTATTAACATCACTAGAAAAATAGTTTATTTTGCAGATTTCTAGATTTTTCAGGGCTCTGGTCAACCTCACCGCAAAGTTCTAGTGAATTTACCCATCAGTTCAAACAAGCCAGTCAAGCATCCAGAAATGAAAATATTCGGGAAGATTTTTTTTTTTTAGCACGATTTATTATCTTATGCAGATTAACCAAAAACTGCCAATCGTGTAATCTAACTAACAAGCTCCTGTGAACTATATGCGTGAATTGCGAACCTCATCTTAATTACTAACCGAAATCCTAATGACAATTTAAGCAACTTTAAGTATTAGAACAAGCCAAAATTTAGATGTGAATGCTGGAATCTAATTTTCCAGTAATAACCAATACATAGATGGAAAACTCACAGAGAACATGAAAAGCAATCCCTGAAGATCCTGAAACTCTCGCTCTTCCAAAACCGAATCAAAGCCCGTAGCCGTATCCGAAGACCCATGAGCAGCAGGGCACCAGGTCGAACAAAACTGCAAAAACAAAATCCCTTTTTCCTCCTCATGGTAATAGCTAATTCTCCTCCATTCGAACCAATCCTTCACTTCATCTTTATCGATAAATAGCAATTTGTCAATATTACCCGACCCGAATGTGTTCGAGTCCAGGACACGGTTGATGAGCTGGGAAGAGTAGCTGGGGCTCCGGGAAATAAACCCAACAACCACTAAACCTTCTAGAGAACGAGGCTGCGATTGGTTTTGAGATTGGGAGCATTGTTGAGTATCTGAAGAGGAAGCAGACATGGGTGCAGATGCAGGGGAGGGTGCGGGTGGACGGGTAAGGACCCGCATGGAAGGCGGGTTTGAATTGGGATTGGTTGAATCCATGAAGAATGGGAAGAGAAAGTTATGATTTTTAGGGAAGAAGAGGCTCCATAGAGATGCGGGTATTGTCTCCTCTCTTGCCCAGTGTTGCAGAGGAAGCAAGGAGGCTGATTTCTGTGCGCCTTTCTGTATTTAAGTCGTTTGCTTTCTTTTTTAAAAAGGCTTAACTATTAGATATACATGTATACTTTTAACTTCATAAATAGTTAAATACCAATAAATACAAATTTATATAATGCATTTGAAAAATTAACGCATATTGATGTATTATTTGAAAATTTGTAATGAAGATACATGTCTTATCTATACAATAAAACTGATTGAAATTAAAAATATAATGAATTTTTTTATTTTTTATTAATTTTGATGATGTGCAAAATTATATTAACATGATTAAGAGTAAAGTACTATAATTTTTTAAATGTATCGTAAATTTATATTTATTATTTGTAAAATTTAAAAGTACTTATATTTAAATGATCAAATAAATTACAAAGTAAAAATTTAAGTGATAGTAGAAGTATTAATAAATTGGAAAACAATAATTTATATTTATTAATTATATAAGGCATGTTAGATATTTAATAGGTTGATTTAATTGTTAGAAAGAGAGAGTAAGATTATAAATTGGAAAAAGAATGTCTAAAAAATAAATTTAAAAAAAAAAAAAAGTAGAACAATCTTCTCTAGTTGGATGAACCATGATTTAATATATTGTTAACAAAAAGGAAACTTCTTTATTCACATGAAACAAGGGTGAGTAAACAAAAAAAATCAAAAAAGGAAATCCAATAGATGAAATAGAAATTGAATTGTTGGTTAATGAAGTTGAAGGGAAAAAAAATCAATCTTCAATTTTTTTTTTTTAAAAAATAATATTGTATTTAAAAATTTTGCTTTTAAATACAACTTTTTTTTTTCAACTTTCATAATATAACTTCATTAAATTCATCATGTATCAGAATTAGAGATCACAAATTATTCCAATGATTTTAACTTTTAAATACCTCTTAAATCATCACGGTTCAATTTTCCATGTCTCTTCATGTAATATGTAATGTATAAAAATAATAATAATAATTTTTTAAAACTAAAAATAATAATAATGCATACATACAAACAAATACGCTTGAAAATTGATAAAATTATTTAGTTATACATATATTTTAATTTTAATTTTAATTTAGTTATACATATAGGGGTGTTCATTTATCGGTTTTGGTTCGGTTAACCAATTTATAAGCTAAAAAATAAAAAACAGTCCATTAATATCGGTTTTTGTAAAACACTAATCGTTAACTATAAATATCGGTTCGGTTAACCTATTTTTTGGATCGATTTCGGTTCGATTTATCGATTAACCAAGTTCAACGATTTTTTTGCTCACCCCTAAATGTATACATATTGCTAAGTTCACGTAGATAATAGATTATTTTCATATTTTTAATGTATATAAATGTGATTTACAAAGTTAAGATGTGTAATTAAATACCTATACCAACTTCAAGTGTGTGTTTGCATATGTTAATATATATATATAACCATATACTTTATCTATGAGTCATGTTGGCCAAGTTCATTTGAATATTTCGTCAACAACAGCTTGGTATTTTCTATTAGGTCGGAATCAACTTATTTTTGATAATTACAAGAGTTGTCAGAATCATTTGAAAGTTCAAATTCCGTTATAACGCAAGTTTTTTAAGATTTATCTTATCTAACTATAAATTATTCTTATTTAACCAGGAATTTTTGAATTCTATCCTATTTAGTACTTGAAATTCTACCATATTCAGGATATTAGTCATATTCAAAGTTTGATTCTTACATCCTAATTTCTAACTTTATAAAAGAAAGAATGCAGTTATGTCCTTATTGATTTTTCTCAATTACTAAACACTTTTTTTTTTTTATTTCGTCAATTTACTGACTTGATCGTCGGAGTATTTTTAATTGGTAATCTGCTGAAATTTTATATTTTCCGGTGACTTCCTATAGCTACATACCCGGAAAATTCGGACTGTTAATATATTATCATGGATTTTAAGACTATGAGATGAGTTTATAAGTTACAATATTATGTTTTTTTGGAACTCATGAGTAGTAAAATTAATTTTAATATGTTCAAATTTTCATTATTTTTTGTTAAAAAAAGTTTTATAATTAAAATTTAATATTGTATTAAATGCATTATTATATCATATATACATATTAAAAAAAAATTGGGAGGACTGTGAGTTTTACATGCTCCAATGAAGTTGCTTTATTAAATATGACGTGTATATATATAGAGAGTATACAGTATCATACTTATTAAAACGGACCGGACCAGCCGGTTCAACCAGTTGAACCAGACTGAAAACTGATTGGTTTGACTATATAAAACCGGATTTGAAAAAAATCGATCAGAACCGGAAAAAATCGGATAGAACCGGATAAAACTGGGAAAATCGGATTGAAATAAAAAATTATTTTTTTTAAAACACAAATTATTTTTTAAAACACCCAAAAACTCAAATTATTTTTTAAAACACATTATTTATAAAAAAAATCACACAATTCATTTCCTTCCATCTAAATAATATATTTTTTTTCTTTTTAAGTAATAGACTATATAATTGAAATAGAAATTCATAATTCTAATAAAAATGTATTGTACATAAAAAAAATTTATGAAAAATTAAAAACATATATTTCTGCTAATGACATAATCGAAATAAAAAAAATAAAAAATAAAAAAAAAACCTCCAAAATTAAAAAAAATAAAACAAAATATTTTTTTAAAATATACCCTTTATAAAAAAAATCAAATGAGAATGACAATGATAATAAGTGATGAAAATAATTTTTTTTAAATATATATAATGTAAAATAAATTTATTTGAATGTTTAAAATTTATGTTTGGTGAATATTTAATATGTTTTGTAACTTATTATTAGTATATTTATGACATATGTTAAATATTTTGATAGATTTTGTTTTTGTTTGAGTGTTTATATAATAATATTTATAAAAATTATACTAATTAATAATATTTTAAAAAATAGAAAAAAATTCTGGTAAATCCGATCGAATCACGAACCCTCAGTTTTACCGGTTTTTTATCCGATCCGATTTGAATAACAGTGTACAGTACCGGGCAAATTATATGGCTAAATAGATTACAACTTAATTTTCATTTCAAGTTAACGCACAAATTTACATTTTTGGTATTTGGAGCATGTCCATACGTGTTAACATATGATAGCGCCACACACTCGCACTAACCCTGACACTTCCTATTTTCTACAGTCCAATTCTTTATTATCTCCTCACCCCTAGAAATCCAAGCTCTCACACACATTATCATCTCTCTTATCTTCAGAAATGCAAGCCGCTGCTGTAGCAGCCATGGCGGCTCATACAATCCTGGCAGCCTCTCCATCATCTCACCCACTTCTCTCTCCCTTCTCAAGTCTCAATCTTTCTCATTCCCCATCTCTCAATTCCTCATTCCATGGTGTTTCCCTCAAGCTCCCTCGCCAATCCCTTTCTCTCTCTCTTTCCGTTGCCGCCCCAAAGAAACCTCTCGTTGTTGTCGCCGCCACCAAGAAAGCTGTCGCTGTTCTTAAGGGTACATCTGATGTTGAAGGCGTTGTCACTTTGACTCAAGATGATGATGGTCTGTTCTTTATGTCTTTTACTTACTTTTTGTTTTATTTTAAGTGCATTTATTGAGGTTGATTAGTTTGCTTCTATTCTTGTCTGATGAGAAAATGAGGGGATAGAGCAAAATCGGTTTCCTTTATTTCTGGTTTTCGTTGATGGGTTTTGATTGGAATGGAGTCCGTTGACTTTTTTGTTCATTTGAAGTTCCTTTTGATAGAATTGGAATTGAATTGTTTGTTTTGGTTAGTTTGATTTTTAGTTTTTTGATGTTTTGGTTTGATATTATTTGAATTTTGAAATATTAAGGAGGCAAACATGGAATATCGATTATATATTTCATGATCTTTTTGTTGCTTCCACTGTGACTGTTAGAAGCTAGAAAACAACTATCTAAAGATAAACAGTTATATTGAATTCTGTGTACTGAGGCTGATATATTCGAGCTATAGCAATTGAAAGTGAGATAGATAATGGTTCTTTGTGAATCTCTTTTTTTTCCGGTCAAGAAATTAAGAAATGATGTATTGATGATTTGCATTCTACTTTCAACAGGTCCTACAACTGTGAATGTTCGAGTCACTGGTCTTACACCAGGGCCTCATGGATTCCACCTAGTTAGTACCTTTGCCATTGGTTTTTGTGTTGCTTAAAGATTTGAAATTTAGTAATACTTTTACATATTTCTCATTTTAATCTTTATCTTGTGTTGTGTAGCATGAGTATGGTGACACAACCAATGGATGCATTTCAACTGGTGAGACTCGAACGCCTGAAGTGTTAACAGTTTGGATTACAATTTTTGTAATGTTTCAGAAAATGTGATTCTGATGCTGATTATGGAAATATCAATAATTTTTTCATTTTAATACAAAATTATAGGAGCACATTTTAACCCTAACAACATGACGCACGGTGCTCCTGAAGATGAAGTCCGTCATGCGGGTGACCTGGGAAACATAATTGCTAATGCCGATGGTAAGAATTTCTGAATGTTCATCCTGTTTTTGCCTACCTGCTCGAACCAACTAATGTCTTGTTGTGTAAATTTTCGAAATACAGGGGTGGCGGAAGCAACAATCGTGGATAACCAGGTAATCTTTGTGAATTCACCCAAATTTTTCCTCTGTTAGTATCTGAAGAGCTTGCCCCTCCCTTCTGGGCTGTTGGCTAGCACTGCAGAACTAGAAAATTAAGTTAGGGGCAGAAATTAATTTTGATGAAAAATAAAAGTAAGTGTATTCATAGAAATTTTAGAATATAAATACATATATGACTAGAACAGGTTAACAATTTTTAAAAAACAAAATAAAAAAATTAAATTTTTGTATATAAATTTATAATTTAAATGGATAAGACTGTAATTTAAGTAAACCTATAAGAGCATAATGAAATAAATAAATAATTCAAGGGGAAGGGGGTGGGGTATACAGCTGAATGTAGTTCCGTCCTGGTGGTTAGTTGCTATACGTATGGTTTTTTGCTCCTTATTCAGACTTTACATCTTTGTTACTATTCAATTACTCAGTTTTGGATTTCTGATGGAACAATGAACAGATACCTTTGAGTGGTCCTAATACAGTAATTGGAAGAGCATTTGTTGTCCACGAGCTTGTGGATGACCTTGGAAAGGGTAAATATTTTATTATGTCTTGTTGCAATAGTAGGTTGTTAGGCTCCCATTTTATATGCAGTTTCCTGGGAAATGACAATTTTTTTACCACTTGATAAATGTTATTCTATTTTTTAATCTTAACTTGGAATTTTCACTTGCACTTTTTTATTAACTGTTCTTAATAGAATGACAGCTTTATGTTGTTTCAAATAAGCAGAAATTATGTATTGTGTAGATAGAGAGAGGTGAAAATAACTTTTCAAATGTTCATGAACATGCTATTTTACTATAAGGCAGGGGCGTAGCTGCCCCTAGTTGAGTGGGGTCAATTGACCCCACTCAACTAAAAAAATTTTAAAAAAATCCTTTAATTTTAACTTTTTTTTTTTTTATAAAATTGACCCCACTAAAAAATTAAAAATACCCTTATAATCTTAATTTTTTTGAAAATGACCCCACTAAAATATTTAAATAATTTATTTTTATTTTTTTGACCCCACTGTAATAATTTTCTGGCTACGCCCCTGCTATAAGGGCATTTCTTGAGAAATAGAAGCTAGTAATAATATATCATTCTTAAATGGTCTGAAATTTCTCCTTGAAATCAAGTTGTAATGTGGCACTACATATTTACTTGTCTTCATAATTTAATACATTTCTCCTTCCTATTTGTTATTTGTAGGTGGGCATGAACTTAGTTTGACCACTGGCAATGCAGGTGGAAGATTGGCATGTGGTATGTTAAAAGGCTATAATTCTTTTACTTATGTGCACATTGCTAACTTAATGCACTCCTTTAGTTGCTTGATGACCATAATTTTATTGGACTGTTGCTTGACTGAATTTTGTGAGCAAGACACACTAATTAAAATCGCAAACATTGTATAACAATTATCTCTGATGCTGTCCTAACAATTTCTATAAAACTGTGTTTGTGTCAGCCCTTGTGGTCATGTAACATTTGTTGCCATGGTTGTATGTGCATGGGTGCTGTATAACCTCTTTGTTGTTTGGATGGCAGTTGCTGCAGTTCCCAAAAAACGCACCTCTATATCTAAAAAGCGTATTCGTAAAAATATTTGGAAAAGGAAGGGATATTGGACAGCATTGAAAGCCTTCTCCTTAGCAAAATCTCTGTATACTGGAAAATCAAAGAGTTTTTTGTGCGACGATTTGAAATAGGAATATATTTACTAGGCTGATATTTAGTCTGAATCATTGAAGCATTGGGGCTCTGAAACAATTATCAACAGACTTTGGCGGGTATTTTAAGAGGGGATAGGCAGATATAGAAATTTGGAGATGTGATGTTTTGCTAGAGAATGGGATTTAGGATGGGATGATTTATTCATGTATCACAGAGGAAAAATCTGTGCAGTCTTTCTTTTGGTAGGATGATTAACAGTTTATCATGTTTTGTGTGGTTTCCATAGTTGTGGTTCCTCGAATTCTTTCTAAAGAGCATCTTGAATTAATTAAATGTTCTCTTTGTCATGGTTTTACTTTAATTTGATGTGAAAAATAGCTTTTGGCTTGTTGAATATGTTTGTTCAACTACTTGTCTTGATGATGATAAATGATTAACTAATGAATTTGTTAAAGATGCCTAGTTGAGGTTCCATTTTGACTCAAACCATGGAGAAAATCCAACACCTACAGATCCTCTATTTAATTTTATTTTGTCAATTTAATGTTAAGATCTTCAGTTTGAAACATTCGCTTGACGTGTTGTAGACATAAAAGGGAAAAGGAAAAACCTTTTTGGTCAGGAAGTATAGGAATTTGGATATCAAAATTTTGTTGCTGTTTGTAGATACGCATTTCAATTTCACAAGATGTACATCAAATGCAGAGGCAACAAATGTCATCAATTTCCTGCATCATTTTTTTTTTTCAATCTGTTACTTGTCTATGTAACATATTCGAGTTAGGTTAGGAAGAAGAATATCGGTTAACCTTATCTGAAAGTGGCAATAATCATGAGAGCTGAGTTGTAAGCAAAAGTAGACTGTAGTCTTGTGAACACTCTTTAGAGTACAGGTATTCTGCAGGATTATATTCCAATCATGCTCTCTGAGTTTTGAACTGTGCCTTCTATTCGGGTACAATGTTGTCTGAATCTTTCTTTTAGACCTGCATTGTCTCCTGGACTGAACTTTTTAACTTTTTTCCCCTTCAATGCAATGCATATGCAGGTGTTGTTGGCTTGACGCCACTTTGAATGGCACAGCCATTGTTCTGAAACCGGTATGGTCTGTACTAGTTGCTGCTTGCATTCACCATTTTCCCATATAGAGTTTCAGTGTGAATTTTTCCAATCCAATGGTGTAATGTAGACCTGTATAACTGCAAAGACAGCAAGTAATAATTCACGTTAGGACGTTGTTATGTTTGTGGTTTCTTTAATAAATTTGAGCATGTGCCAGACAGTGAATGCTTGAACTTGATATTTTCATGATTTTTTCACATCCATACTGGATCAAGAGTTGAGTCAAAATACGGTTCATATTTGGGAACTACAGACTGTAATCTGGGAGTAGTGATGTCTCTAGTTTCAACTCACTTTGGCACAAAAGCATCTGGAGATGTCTGCTTTGGGGCATTTCAGGAGGCGTAAGACTTGACTCTACGATGTGGTTTGTACCATATTGGGGCCTCTTTCAAAAACGAACTCCTAATTTAAAGGCAAAATTCATTCTTTCTGAATTCGTACCCTTTTTTTTTTATTGGATCCAAACTTTTATTTGGTTATATTGGATTTTTCAATTTTTATTTTTATACATATTAAATTTTGAACCGAATTTGGATAAAATAATAGGATAATTTTAATATAGATTGAGTTACTTAACACTGGTTTTTATTTTATTACATTCTTACTTGGACTTTATTTTATTAAATTTTGAACCGAATTTGGATAAAATTGAGTCAGTTTCACACTACAGATTCGGGAAGGGGCAATGTAGATTAAAAATCACTTTTGCTTTTTTATTAAGTCACTGATTTTTATAATTAAGTAATAAGGCTGCTCTAGCAACTTTGACTTGCTAAGTTTATTGACGTGAATCTCTGGTTATTCAACTGCTATACCGTTTTTTCTTACCTGGAACAGTAATTTAAGTTAATCTTGTTGCATTGAAATGAAAATTGACTTAAACGACATAGTTTGAAATTATTGAAAAACTTGTGTGGGTTGATTTTGAACGTTGAATCCAACGTGTAAAAGATTGTCCTAAACAAAAATGTGAAATTAGTGGAACATTTTTCAGCCTCTAGTGATGATGGACCAAATGGGAGACACCATTACCGACCATTTATTCTACATTTTTTATATATATAATCATATCGAAGAAAAATTTTAGGAGGTTTCGGCATGCCAATATTTACTTAGTAATATAAGGTGTAAGGTACTAAATTAGCTACGTAACTATTTTTGTCTTAATGGAATTAAAGTGGAAGTGGGCACAACCTGTTGTCTCATCATTCCAAAAAATTACAATAGCCAACAAACCATACTTTGCTACTTCAACCTACCTTGGTTAGGTAAACAATTTGTCATCTCTCTACGTGCTAACTTACACAATAGATATCTCAATTTGATGATTTATAACATTAAACTTAAATTTGTAATATTAAAGTTATCTAATTTCAATTAGTGTATTATTTCCTTCTAATTAACTGATGGACAAAAATTATTCTTTTTAATTTTCTTATCATAATCAGTATCCAGTTACAATTTAACTTCTTCTATCTTTATAATAATAAAAATGTCACGTGAGAAGTTAAATGGTGATTGGGTTTTGGTTAGAACATAAATTAAAGTGAACTATGTTTGAAGTTACAAATGTAGTGGAGGAGAGAGTGAGTGAAAGACTAAATGAAAAATGAGGGGATTGGATTTGGCATAAAGTCATTGTCAATGAAAATTGGCAATTGATGATAGCCACATTTTGTCTTCAATTTTTCTTTTCCTTGTAAATTAGTTACAACTTCTAAAGGTGGTTCTCCAACACATCACTACTACTACTACTAAAGTCTTCACTATTACCACTACTACAATAGCTACTATATATATCTCAAACCCACCTACTCCATTAGTTTTTATAACTCACGTAATTTTAAACATACGACTAATATCACGTTCACAATAAAATATTTTTTTATAATGATTCGGTTTTTGAAATTCATTGCGTGACTAATTTATATTTGTGGTAGAAATACTCATATATCAAGAGGGACAAATGTTTTAAGTATTTAAAAATACTCAATACCCAAAATTTGAATTCAAAATTTCTTATTAATGAAAAAAACCCTATTAAAAAAGTATATATATTTTTTTTAATTACGAAGGAACTCATTAAACTCAAACTTGAGATTGCATGGTCCTAATACAAGATCAGTAAACTGAAACTTATTGGCCACTAAAAAGAAATTGCAATATTATGGCATGGGTCAACTTGTTCCGAGTCACGATCCACGAGGGTTTGGTTGTTTTATATATATAAGTATTAAATTTGTAGTTGCTTAGAAGATGGAGCTAGTCAGAAGTAATAAACAAAATGGAAATACTCTATCAATTATCTTCTTAGGAAATAAAATAATAAAAACAAAAATTTGACTTCTCTATGTTGATAGAGTGTTAGTGCTATACTTGTTTGCTTCTACTATGAAGCAAGCTATTTTGCTAATTTTCTCAAACGTATTATGATGATTTACTTGCAAGAAATTAATTTCTCAACGTATTATGATGATATAATTACTTAATTAATCACCCTTCTCATTTAACTAATTTAATTTATTTTTTTCTTGGTCGCTTTTCTATGACAAAGATGTGGGAAATTATGTTGGAATGCAACTTAATTAAGAGATGCATAGTTGACCAAGTAATTTAAGCCGACGGATATTAGAGATTTTCTAAAAAAAATAATATTAGAGATTTGATTAATTCTCATATATATATCTTAAAAATTTTTTATATAATTTCTCACACTATATAAATAAAATCAGAATTATATTCCGTAATCATTAAAATTTATTTTTGTAAAATTAAAAAAGAAAAAGCTAGTTTTCTACTCCATCACTCCAACCACAAACTAACACTAATTAATTGGGTTTTGCATACGTAGCTCGGTTGAAAACTACCATGACCTTATATAATTATTATTTATGTGTGGAGTATCTTATCTAGGCAATTTAATTAATTAATTTTTTTTAGAAAAAGAAAAAGAAGAAAATATCCAAAATCGCTATCAAAGACAGTTAGTTCACTGAGAACCAAGAGAAAAACTAATGGGAATGGGAGTAGTAGAAGAGCATAACTTTATTAAACTTACAGTTCAAAGACAACCAAGGAAATTCACAAAAACAAAAGTAATGCTTTGTTTTTTAGTTCTTTTAAACTATTTTTCGAGGTTCTTAGTTGCAAGTTGCAACTACTAACTTCCTTTTCATTATTTTGTGGCTCAAATTAAACCAATTTCTCTCTCTCTCTCTTTCTAAGTCATGACGTGTATGAAGTGGAGTGGGTGCTAAGTTCACTACTTCAGAGTAGTGTAGTGGCGAGGTTACTAGAGAGAGAAAGAGCGACTGTGAGTAATGGAGTGGGCAAAGATGGGAGACCGCACATTAAAAGTGTATAAATTCGAACCAAATGGATAGAAATTTGATGTGTCCATTGATCTCGATTTACTTGTTTATTTCTATTGATTTTTTTTATTGTATAGATCAATTTATTCCTTTTGATTTTTGTTGAAAAAACTGATATGATCAAATTGATTAAATTTTTAACAAAATATATTGTTCTATATTTTTTAAATTTAAATAATCGATCGAAATAAAAAGAAAAGAAGTTTTCTAGTTGACTAAAAATAGCCTCTAAAATAAAGCAGAAATTAATGTATATAAATATAACAAAATGGGAGAGAGAGAGAGAGAGAGAGATTGTTGGTTGGACTGGCTGAGACGCAAAGAAGAAAGTATTTCCATCCTATACTCAAAGAATACATACCATAGTGTCGTCTGTGTGTATATAATATTTATATATATGTATAATAAAGTATCCTAATTATCTTTTTAATTTATTCTTTTTGTAAAATGAATTTCTTTTTTTGCTAAAACTGCATTCTGGATCCAGCTTTTTATTTTTGCGTTATTTAATTCTTAAGCTTTTATATATTGAATAATGTGTTTTATTGATTTTTTAAAAATTTATTTTAATAGTATTGAATTCAAATAATGAGTCAATATAAATAAAAATTAAAAAAAAGCCATATTTCAGAATTAAGATGCATAGTTGCATACTAAAATAATACTATTTTAGATTTTCTTAAAATTGAGATTCAACGTGTGATCAAAATAAATATTTAGAAACTCAATAAACACGTTCAAGACTGATGGACTAAATAAAAAAAAATTAAAATTCAGGGACCCAAAAATATATTTTACTTTTTTTCATAATTTATCAATAAAATGTTTTATGCATGCATGCATGTAACATCCATTAACATTTATTTAATAGTTGATTTTTTATTTTTTTACATGGAACCCCGTCACGTTTTAAATTTAATCCTTGGGAATTATCCTTATCATAAGATGCGTGCATCTTTATAAAACTTACGAGGAGATTAGTGCCCAATTGCCCATAAAGGCTTTAGATCAAGTAAATTATTAATTTACATCAAATTTAATTAATATTTATTATAATTTATTAAAATATCATTTCATTAATTATTTATAGTTATATAATTTTATTCTATTTATTATATATTTTTTCATATATGAAGATAAAATAAGAATTAATGCATAATTAATATTTTTTTAAATTTGAAAATTGACACATTGAGTGGAACAAAAAAAACACCAAATATTGGCGCGATGAGTGGAACGGAGAGAATACTTTAATTCAAAGAATATTGTATTGCATTTTTTTTAACTTTAAGAAATCATTATTCTGAAGAAATTAGTATGTCCATCAATCAATAAATTGCCTTCAATAAAAATTCTTTTGGAAGTATATTAATATTTTTTGTGCAAAAAATATATATTTATTGAACGTTAACTATATTTAAAAGGGGGGGAAAAAAAAGAAGAAGAAAAAAACCGAATCATTACTTTTTATTATTACTATTTCATTTTTCTGTTATCATTACCCAATTAAGTTATATATATATATATAAAAACAGAAAAGCAAGCCATTTATGCAATGCCATAATGGTTAACCATTTCCTAAAACAGAAATAAGTTTTGGTCATAAGTGGCAATTAATTAAACTACTAATTAATGATTATGATGTAAATTATAAAGCATAAATAAATTGTGATTTAAGTAATCAAAAGTTGAGACTTTCATATACTTTTTTTTTTAATTATTTTTGTATTATAAGCAATAAGAGTATCAATACTTTTAAAGAAATCACTTTATATCTATATATATATATATATATATATATCTGTGAAAAGATTCTTAAAGGCCAACGTGAGCAAGAGTAAGTTCAATAATTGTTTACATTCTTTCAATTTTTTTTATTTAATTAATTTCTCATTAATCATTGATGTTTTTAACCCTATAACGATTAGTTTTGATGATACAGTCCTTTTTTTTATTATTTTTTTGGTATATATCAAATTAAATTTATTTGTCCAATAGCATATTCGAGACGAGAAAATCTGCAAATTTTGTACAACAAATTGGAATGGATTTTATAGTTTATCAGTTGTTTATAAATATAAAGTTCTCGATAATTTTAATTTTTCATACATTAAAAAGAAATAAACTAAAATGAAAAAGGACAAACTGGAAAATTCCAATAAAATAATATATAAATTTTTTCATATTGAAAATTTTAAGTTAAATTATTGTAATTCCTAGGAATATTCCTTCATGAAATTAATATTGTATTTCTTGTAATTAATTGAAATGTATTTTTATAAATTTTGTAAATAAATTAACTAAATAAGGCACACATTAACTCAGATCAAGTTCCTCTAGTATTCATGCATTCCACGACATTGCAATTTGAAAAATATTCTAATTTAATGTTTGTGTCCAACGTATCTAACCATGAATTTTCTTTGTAGACAGAGACATAGCATACCATTTATAATGTGGCACAAATACATGAAATTAATCTTCAATTAGAGATAAAAATTATCAAGAAAGGTCAACGGTTCATGAACCTCTTGATTGTGGAATCCTTTTTTAATTTTCTTTTCCTTATATATATATATATATATATATATATATATTATCAGTATCTCTCATAAATAGTCTTATTTTTAGTTTTCAAAGCATCAAATTACTATTAGTTACACATATTAACTTTTAGATTCTAACAAATGTGAGGTATATATCGATTTGGAATGATGAATTTAGACCTTTGCTTTCAACAACAATCAGGAATGGTGTAGAATATTTCTCCAAATAATGAAATTAAGATACTGATTAGATATAATTGGATATGTTTTGATAAATTTATTCTTTCGCTATTACAAATAAATGTATTCTTAAAAATTGGTAGATATATTCAAACCTGATAACCGAGCTATATAATTTGCACTTTTGAAACTCGTATAGAGTTTAAAGTTCTCTCTGAACGTTATCAGTATTAAAGAGTGTCGGATATGCCTTGAATTAAGAGGATTTGTCTTCTTGGATTTGTCTTCTTCCCATTTTCAATAGAAAAAGCAGCACCGAAATCCAATTGTCAATATTTTTGGCCACCGAATTCGGCCACCGAAATTCTTGTTTAATTAAGTGGTACAGTGATATTTCTTTTGCCTATAAAAGGCTTACCACTTTCATTTGTTTGTGTATCGAAAAAAAAATCATCAGTTTTTGGGAGTTTTGAGAGAGTTATATATACTCTAATTAAAAGAGTATTTTGTGAGCGGGTGTAATTGGGTTTTGGGTTGAGAGTTTTCTCCACTTGTAATATTATTTTACGATAGTGAACTTATTGCTCCTCTCCTCCCGTGGACGTAGGCATATTGCCGAACCACGTAAATTTTGTGTGTTTCTATTTTTATTACTTTGGCTATTTCTTCATTGTTGCCATAAAATCACAACTTAAATAGCCCGTCGATCCTAACAAATTGGTATCAGAGCTTTGGTTCGGCTATTTTTCACACTGCATTGGAAGTGCTGTCCGGAAAAGTAGCGAATTTTGGAGAAATAATTATATTGTCGGGAAGAGAAAAATATAAGGAATTTTTCGGTACGATCCGTTTCGAAAATGGGTGTAAAACGTGAAATTTGGTGAATAGTGGTACTATTCAAAGTGAAAAATTTTGCATTTGCATTTGCATGGTTTTCGCTCAAATACTGTTTCGTGGGCCACCAGTTACTATTCAGATCACTGTATCAGTACTGTTCAGATTACTATTCAGAGGACTGTAGCAGATACTGTGCGGAGACTGTTTAGAGCACTGTAGCAGATACTGTGCGGAGGACTGTAGAAGGGTACTGTTCATACGGCACTGTTCACCTATACGACACTGTTCACCTATACGGCACTGTTCACTTATACGGAATGGCAACTACAAGATTTGATATTGAGAAATTTGATCGCAATATAAATTTCTCTTTGTGGAAGATTAAGATGCGCGCCATCTTAATTCAGAATGGGCTTGAAAAAGCTCTATTGGGGAAGAATAGAATGCCGGAGTCAATGACTGAAGAAAAGAAGGAGGAGATAATCAACAAGGCAGTTTCCACAATTCAGCTCTGTTTGTCTAATGAAGTTTTTCAGGAGGTCATCAATGAAGATACAGCAGCTGGCTTATGGGCAAAGCTGGAGTCCTTGTACATGTCCAAAACCCTGACCGACAAGCTGTACCACATGACGCGGTTCTACACATTTCAAATGCAGGAAGGTACTTCAATTAAAACTTATCTGGAAGAATATACATCAATTTTAGTAAGTCTAGAAAATGTGGGTGCTAAAGTTGATGATGAAAATGCTGCTTTGAAATTGTTGTGTTCATTACCACCGTCACATAAAAGTTTTAGGGACACAATGCTTTATGGAAAAGATAGTGTGTCTTTGGCGGAGGTTAAGACAGCTTTACTCTCTAAAATTATAATTGACAAAGGAATTGTCGGTAGTAAAGATGATAATGTAGCAGAAGGCCTTGTTGCTAGAGGCAGGTCTAAAAATAAGAGTTATGGCAGTAGTAGGTCTAGGTCAAAATCTAGACATAAGAATTTGATATGTAACTATTGTCATAAAAAGGGGCACATTAAAGCTGATTGTTATAAGTTGAAAAATAAACAATCAACTGAAGAAAGAAGGGAAAAATCCGCCGAAGCTAGTATTGCCGAAGATGAGTCCACATCTGATATTCTTTTAGTCACTAACAATGAAAGGTGCAGGTTCAAAGATGATTGGATTATGGATTCAGGTTGCTCTTATCACATATGTCCCAATAGGGACTGGTTCTCCACATATGAATCTTTTGCAGGTGGAGTTGTTTTGATGGGCAACGATGCAGCTTGCAAAGTTATTGGCAAGGGCACAATCCGAATCAAGATGCATGATGGCGTGGTACGAACTTTGACAGATGTTCGCCATGCTCCTGACATGAAGAAAAATCTCATCTCTTTGGGCACTCTTGATGCTAATGGGTGCAAATACACAAGCGAAGGTGGAGTCATGAAAGTTAGCAAAGGTGCTTTGGTGGTGATGAAGGCTAAACTGTTTGGAAGACTTTATCTCCTACAAGGAACCACAGTTACAGGAGCTGCTGCTGTAATTACTACTCAAATGTCTGAAACCGACGTCACCAAATTATGGCATATGAGATTAGGCCATATGAGCGAGAAAGGCTTAACCCTGTTAAGCAAAAAGGGTCTTTTGTGTGGACAAAATACTTGCAAGCTTGATTTTTGCGAGCACTGTATTTTTGGAAAGCAAAAACGTGTCAGTTTCAGCACAGGTACCCACACAACCAAAGGTACCTTGGATTACATCCATTCTGATCTATGGGGGCCATCACAAGTTCCATCAAAAGGTGGTGCCAGATACATGCTTGTCTTCATCGATGACTTCTCGAGGAAGGTTTGGGTTTACTTTCTTAAACATAAAGATCAAGTGTTTTCCACATTCAAGCAATGGAAAACCATGATTGAGAAGCAGACAGGAAGGCAGATAAAGAGGCTGAGGACAGATAATGGCCTGGAGTTTTGTGGTGGTGAATTCAATGACTTCTGCAAAAATGAAGGCATTGTGAGGCATCACACAGTTCGAATGACACCCCAACAAAATGGAGTTGCTGAACGGATGAACAGAACCCTCATTGAGAAAGCAAGGTGTATGCTTTCAAATGCTGGATTACCAAAGAGTTTCTGGGCAGAAGCTGTCTCAACTGCTTGCTATTTAGTCAATCGCTCTCCATCAGTTCCAATTGGTTTCAAGACTCCAGAGGAAGCTTGGTCTGGCAAACCTGCAGATTATTCAAATTTGAGAATATTTGGCTGTCCAGCATACATGCACGTCAATGATGGCAAGTTAGCACCAAGGGCGAAGAAGTGCATTTTTCTAGGATATCCATCAGGAGTGAAAGGATATAAACTTTGGTGTCCCAAATCATCCAAAGTTATAATCAGCAGAGATGTCACATTTGATGAAGGTTCTATGCTTCACTCGAAAAATGAAGTATTAGTACCTTGCAGTTCTAATAAGCAGGTGGAGGCCAGTCAAAGACAGGAGATGAATGTTGAAGACTATCCTGCTCAGCAAGATTCAACTTCGCAGTCAGATTCACAACCATCCAGCTCTCAGCAAGGTGATTCAGATCCTAACTCAGTTGATCAGGAGCAGCCATACTCTATTGCCAAAGATAGAGAAAGGAGAGAGATAAAGAAGCCAACAAAATATACCGATTATGCAGATTTGGTGGCTTATGCTTTGTCAGCAGCTGAGGAGATCAACAATATTGAAGAGCCATCCACATATTCAGAAGCCATTTCAGGAGCCAACTCAGATAGATGGTTGATAGCTATGCAAGAAGAAATGGAGTCATTGCATAAGAATGGCACTTGGGAGCTCGTTAGACCACCAAAAGGAAAGAAGATTATCGATTGCAAATGGGTTTTCAAGAAGAAGGAAGGCAACCCAGGCATTGAAGAAGCAAGATACAAAGCTCGCCTAGTTGCAAAGGGATTCAAGCAAGTTCAAGGTGTGGATTTCAATGATGTCTTCTCCCCAGTTGTGAAACATTGTTCCATTCGCATGTTACTTGCTATGGTGGCTAAGTATGACTTAGAACTGGAGCAGTTAGATGTCAAGACTGCTTTTCTACATGGTGACCTTGAAGAGCAAATCTACATGCAACAGCCAGAAGGTTTCAAGGTTGAAGGCAAGGAGGACCATGTTTGTTTATTGAAGAAATCTCTATACGGCCTTAAGCAGTCACCCAGGCAGTGGTATAAGAGGTTTGACTCCTTCATGACTAGTAATAATTTTTCAAGGAGTAATTATGATAATTGTGTTTACTTCAGAAGTTTAGATGATGGATCATTCATATATTTATTGTTATATGTTGATGATATGTTGATTGCTGCAAAGAATACTTCTGAAGTTGAAAAGCTGAAAGCCTTGTTGAGTAAAGAGTTTGAGATGAAAGATCTTGGAGCAGCAAAGAAGATTCTTGGAATGGAGATTCAGAGGGACAGGAAAGCAGGAAAGTTGTTCCTCACTCAAAAGAAATATGTTGAGAAAGTTCTAGAGCGTTTTGGCATGAAAGATGCAAAGTCTGTAAGTACTCCATTAGCTGCTCATTTCAAGCTTTCAGTTATACAGTCACCACAAACAGATGAAGAGCAGAAGTACATGGATCATATTCCATACTCCAGTGCAGTAGGCAGTCTGATGTATGCCATGGTATGTACTCGACCTGATATTTCTCATGCAGTTAGTGTTGTAAGCAGATTCATGGCAAATCCTGGTAAAGTTCACTGGCAAGCAGTAAAATGGATTCTGAGATACTTAAAAGGTTCAGTTGACACCTGTTTGGAGTTCAGTGGTGGTGATAGTAGTTTGGTTGGTTATGTCGACTCGGACTATGCAGGAGATCTCGACAAAAGGAGATCATTGACAGGCTACGTATTTACTTTTGGAAATAGTGCTGTCAGTTGGAAATCTACATTGCAACCTACAGTTGCATTGTCTACAACAGAAGCTGAATACATGGCAGTGACTGAAGCTATCAAAGAGGCTATTTGGTTAAAGGGCTTATACAATGAGCTCAATTCAGATCATCAAGTGACAGTTGTCTTCTGCGATAGTCAAAGTGCTATACATCTGACCAAAGACCAGATGTTTCATGGAAAAACAAAGCACATTGACATCAGGTACCATTTCGTTCGAGATATTATTACACAAGGAAATGTTATGGTTAAAAAGATTGGTACTGCAGACAACCCAGCAGATATGTTGACAAAGTCTCTTCCTACTACCAAGTTCAAACATTGTTTGGATTTGATTGGTATATGTACGTAGCACTTAAAGTTATTTGGAGAAGGTGGAGCTAAGTTTACTGTTGATAAAATTCAAGTCAAGGTGGAGATTTGTCGGATATGCCTTGAATTAAGAGGATTTGTCTTCTTGGATTTGTCTTCTTCCCATTTTCAATAGAAAAAGCAGCACCGAAATCCAATTGTCAATATTTTTGGCCACCGAATTCGGCCACCGAAATTCTTGTTTAATTAAGTGGTACAGTGATATTTCTTTTGCCTATAAAAGGCTTACCACTTTCATTTGTTTGTGTATCGAAAAAAAAATCATCAGTTTTTGGGAGTTTTGAGAGAGTTATATATACTCTAATTAAAAGAGTATTTTGTGAGCGGGTGTAATTGGGTTTTGGGTTGAGAGTTTTCTCCACTTGTAATATTATTTTACGATAGTGAACTTATTGCTCCTCTCCTCCCGTGGACGTAGGCATATTGCCGAACCACGTAAATTTTGTGTGTTTCTATTTTTATTACTTTGGCTATTTCTTCATTGTTGCCATAAAATCACAACTTAAATAGCCCGTCGATCCTAACAAAGAGTTAGTTATAACTGATAGGCGTTATTCAATTAGTGTTCGGCCGTATATATTTAACCGCTACACACATAACATAGATCCATGTTTCATTTTAGATGTTGACTTGAAATTTAAGCTTCCATATTACTTATTTTATTTAATTAATGAGTAAAAGAAATAAAAAAGTGTTGAAGTAGCAAAGGGAGTGGGCAATGGATATTAATTAGAAAAGTGGCAAAGAGAATTACAAAACATATATGTATCTTAACAAACTCGAAAATTAATCAATTTAATTATCTAACAGAGTATCTATCACATCCTTGTAAGGTAAGCATACCCAAATCTTAACTGAAAGCCATGACTTTACATATACATATTAACTCACTAAATATATATAATTTTTTATGCTTATTCTGCTGCATTTTATTCGAAAGCACTCCCTCTTTTTATCTAATTTTTGTATACCATGAATTCTTTTTTTTTTTTTTTTAATAATCGTATAGAAAACGATTAAAAATGACTGTGAATTGAATAATATTCACTACAAAAAATTTGAAAAATAGCTAATGATATATTCCAAAGATATCCTTAAGGGAGGAGATGCATGTGATGGTAGGATGTCTTTTTTTTTTTCCTTAACAAGAGGTTTTGGGTTCAAATTCTAAATATGGATCATTTTTAAATTTTGAAACGCAACGTTTTGTCTTTTTTTATATAAATCTATCAAACATGAATTCAAATTAGTCAAATTAGTAAGTTTCGAATAAAAAATGAAATATATATATATATTTCAAAGTTAGGAGGTTTGGAATTAGAAGTAGTGAAGTTATTTTTTTTTATTATTATTTTTTCAAAACTTAAAAGAAGAGAAAGAGATGGGTTTGGTTAAAAAGGTAAACCGAATATGAGAAAAGAGTAGTGGAAGAGATGAAATATACTTAACTTTAAGAAGAGATGGAGTGAAGGAGAGGGTGGGCAACTGGGCATTGGCATGCTTTTAACGTGCAATAATTCCTATCCTTTCCTTTAATTGTGTTTCTGTATATTCCCCAACTTTGCTTGTCTAACTATCTACTACTTCACTCTTAACCTTACTTAATAATTATAACATTTCCGAAAAAATTAATTGAACCGATAAATTTCAGATATCGTTCTATCTCTTAATTAAGAATTTCTTTTTTATTTTCTTTTTATATTGGCCCTTTTTCAGTTATTATGTCTCTTTCTTTTCTTTCTTTCTGCTCAACCAAATCCTCACCTCATATTTTCACCAAGGTTTGGTACCATTAGTTTCCCTCTTACAAAACTTATTATAATTAATTAAATATTTACAGAATTATATTATTTCACTTGTGAATTTTTTTTTAGTTAGGCAAACTTCATATGACACTATTCATGACTTACTCTAATAGCAAACTATAAATAAAAAGGATATTTATTTATTTTTTATTTTTAATAAGATGGTCTGCTTCAGTTTCATTTTCAAAACTTCACGATCATGATACAGAATTAGTATGATTAAAATAAAATCTATTAGTATGTAAAAAATGATTTTGATTTCAGTGTTTACAATTATCTCAATATAAAATAATATAGTAGCTTTTAAAAATTATTTTTCATGTGATTTAATTATTGATTTGATTTATGTATAGGTACTCAGCTGGACCACAACTATATAAGCAGGTAAAATCCAAAAATATTAATAATCTTTTAGTAAAAGTTTTTAATAATATTAAGAAAAATGGTATAGTAACTGATTGAATTGTAAAGTGTGTGGTTTAAGGTTAAAATTGTTGAGAATTGACTGATCATGTGATTAAAGGAAAGATGATTTTTGATTGAAGCATCTAATTAAATGACGTGGACACAAAGTGCGTGAAAAGCAAAAACTTTTCTTGTTAGTAACACTTCGCAGGTTGGAAACGCAAGAAAAGATTTTGTTATTTTCCAAATTCTAAATTTATTTCCAAATCAGCCTTCCAATTTTTCACGGTTACTGTCACGGGGCCGGCTTATTTTCACTCCACAAAAATTAACTTTATTTCCTATTCATTATATATATATATATATATATATATATATATATATTATGATGTGTGCCGTATCGTTGGATCATAAATTATTATTTTGTAATCCAACAATGTGTATTCTACAATGCATCAATATACTATCCACCACATATATAATTTACTGATATACCGTACAGTATACATATTTAAATTAGAAAACAAAAATTAATAAAAAAAATAAAATTATTTTCTGATACTCTCTCTCTCTCTCTCTATATATATATATATATATGAGAATTAATTAGTTTTCAAAAAAAATATGAGAATTAATTCGGTATGCATAAGTACGCACCATTCGATCGACATAAAATAATTTTTTATTAGATCAAACGGTATATATACGTACACACTATAGCACATTCCTATATATATATATATATAAATAAACAACTACCTATGGATACATTCGCTATATATAACAAACCCACTATCATCACATTTGCTTCCCTTACAACTCTCTAATTATCTTTATTTTTTGTATAAATATAATAATATAGTTTCCTTTCATTGCTATCTCTCTCTCTCTCTTATCAACTCTTCTTTTGTTAGGTCATTACTGTTATATATTTCTTGATGGACATGGAATTAGCTCAAGAAGAATTCATGGGGTCCAATGATCTTACTCAGATTGCTAAAGGCAAGCGAACCAAGCGCCAAAGATCATCCTCACCGCCGGCTACCGTCACTTCTAGTTCATCAAGTGGTTGCGGCGGCGGATTACTAGTGGAGTATGGCTCAATTTCATCTCCTACAATTTCTAGTGAAGTTTATGAAAGCACCGAAGAAGAAGAAGATATGGCTAATTGCTTGATTTTATTGGCTCAAGGAGATGCTCATCGCCATGAAAGTTCAATTCCAAGAAAATTCTTTGATGTTTCTAATTATGTTTATGAGTGTAAAACTTGCAGCCGGAGGTTCCCTTCTTTTCAAGCATTAGGTGGGCATAGAGCTAGCCATAAAAAGCCTAAACCAGAAGAGAAAAAGGTTCTTAATATTGTTCAACCGGTTCAACCATCTTCAATTGATCATGATCATACTAATCTTGATGATCTTGATCCTGATCATCATGGTTTTTCTTTCCAAGTAAAGGGTTTTCTTCGAAATAATAATAATAACAACCATAAATCCAAGATTCATGAGTGTTCAATCTGCGGGTCGGAGTTCACTTCGGGTCAAGCCCTTGGTGGCCATATGAGAAGGCATAGAGCTAACAATGGCAACAACAACAATAATAATCAAGTGATTAGTGACCATCAAATCAAGCCAAGAAATATTCTGCCGTTAGATCTTAACCTTCCGGCGCCGGAGGAAGATCACCACCACCGTGAATCCAAGTTTCAATTAGTGTTCTCCGCCCCAGCTTTGGTGGATTGCCATTATTGAAAAAAGAAAAAAAATTAAGATTCATATATAGGAGATGATATGTGAATTATTATTATTATTTTTTTACTTATCTTTATTATTCTAATATTCAATATTATTCCTATAATTAGCAATTCTTTCCAATTTTTTCTTGGGTTAATTTTTAGTTTTTTTTCCCTCATTTTCATCATCTTCTTGTTGAATTTAAATACTTTGAGTAAGTAAGTGGTTAGTGTTCATGGTTGCCTTTCATTCACGAAAAGTAAGTGATATGGGCATCTCTTTTTTTTTTTTTTAATTTTATTAAAAAATTAGTATCGAATATATATATATATAGAGAGAGAGAGAGAGGCATTTTTGAGTTGATTCTAAGTGGAGAAGAGAGATGAGTGACACTGAAGAAAGAGAGAAAGAAGTGGGAAATGGCATGGCTAGGGTTTGGCATCACCACCACCGCAACACAAAGTCGTGGATTAGGTTTTATCTTGATTTTTTTTTTAAGAAAAAAAAATGAAAATTAAGAGTGTTAATTAATTGCATCCTGCATGTGCAGCCGTCTATAAAAAAAAATAAAAGTAATTTTTTTTATTATACAGTGCACATCATACAGTGTACCGTTATTATATAAAATTATAAATGTATACACGTATGAGAAAAAAAAAAAAAAAAAAAAAAACCTTCTCCAACATTCTTTTTTTTTTCCTCTCTTTTTTTCCATATAAGTTGTTTATCATAAATGACAAGAATAAATGGATAGCAAAGCTGAGTTGGTAACTGCCAATGCCATTTGTATCTATCTGTATCTCTTATTAGTTTATTTAAGTATTACAATTTGTTTTTTTTTTATCTTTAATAATGGTCCGACCTAAAATTAATTACAGTACATATTTAAGTAGTTATTAATTAGCAAATCTGGTTACACCTAATTTAAACCGACTAAATATATAATCTCTTACTTTGCAAGAAACTTAATTAGATTGAGATACAATCCTCTGGGGTCCATTCTCTAGTTGCTTACGATGTTCCCAAGAAATATACAGCTAACTTTTGTATACCACAAACATATGGATATCCCTTAGCACAACATCTATAGCATATAGATTGCCACCTATATATTCATCATTCTTGTCAATTTTAATAAAATTCTTGGATATAATATATATATAGTTTTTTTTTTAGATGTGATATATATAGTTATATACAGATTTTCCAAACCAATTTATGTTCATGAAAGATCATTGTTTTTTTTTTTTTAATTTATTGGCTCTTTTGCTTTACCTAAAAAAAAAAAAAAAACTGCTGGTTCATTACAAAATAACCTCCTACCTTTTTCTCATTTTATAATTTATTTCAAAAAAAATTAATAATTTGAAATCCAACTTTTAGTTATATTTCATATCATGAATTAATTCTATTAAAAATTTCATAAAAAACTAACGGAATATTTGAAAATATTTAGTCAGTTTCATGGAATATTCGGTTTATTTTGTAATGATATTTGAATTGAATCTCTGATATGAAAATCCAAAGTTAGATATTAAATTTTAAAATTTTTTAGTTTAGAAAATAATTTGAAAAGTGAGTGAAAATTTAGGCGTAAATTTATAATTAACCTAATAATATATATATATATATATATATATATATATATATATATATATATATATAAACTCAAGCATGGAAACACAAATATTTGTGTATGGTTATAAGACATGTATGTACTTGATTTATTAAAATAATTGCAAAGCATACCAATTAATTATTTAGATCTATTAATATTTCAATATTTATAAACTGAATGAATAATTATAAACATAAATATTTTGAGGCGCATGTTTATAACGAAAAACAAGTCACTTTCTCTCAAATATTTAAAGTTGTTCTATATTCACTGATAAAGAAAATGAAATAAATTTCTTAAAAAAAAGTATTTTGACCTTCAAATTAATCATTTTGTTCAAACTTTTAGACTAAATTAATAAATAATTTTCAATTTTGTGACAATTTTTCCTTCTCATCACCAAAAAGATTTTTATTTTTTCACAAAATTTTAATTCATTATAAATTTCTAGTGCAATAATTTAGTGAATGACATAAAAATAATAAAAAAAGATAAAAGTAGTGTTATATATATATGAATTTTTTTTTTGAAAAAAAAAAATCAATTTGTGTACTAATTTGGACATAAAAAAATAACTTTTTGCTGAAATGATAAGACGAAAAAACTGGAAAGTGAAATTAAAAAAGATATATATTATTAGGGAATAAACTGAAATAGAGGTTGTTATTTGCACGTATTGGTGAATGTTGGTGAGCAAAGCATGTGGGTACATTGCGTGAGATGTTCAAATACATATATAGTGTGTTCATTAAAACTATCACTCTTCTAGTGGGGAGACCTCATTTTGTCATTTTACTTCCTAATATTCTCTCTTATATATCACAATATTAATTATTCTATGCTCAAAAAAGTAAGTCCAAAAATATTAAATATACTTTTTAAATAATTAAAGCTGTTATATCAACTACTCTGTGTATATATATATATCAGCCCCATCTATGCCAAGTAATTTAAAGTACATTGTGGTTGAGAAAGATGGTTTTGGTGTGTCAACCAATCATTTTAATGATGATTTTGTACCTTTATTTTAATTCTTTTTAATTTACAAAAATCAGATGTAATATCATTTAGTGAAAAAAAGGAAGTGTCTATGGTAAGATTAGATGTAATATCGACTGTTGGCCACCAAATTAATTTTAAGTGATTTAATAGTCAATGTAATATCGAGTGCTAACCACTAAACCAATCTTCGGTGGTTTGATATTTCAAGGATTTTGCTACTCAAGCAATATGCAGTTGGATCCAATTTTCACACGAGAGACTTGCAATTGCATAAGAAATAAAATTTTAGTCAAACAAATAATATTGTAATATTACTGTTAAGAGATGAAATGAAATGATAATTATTTTTTTTATTTAAAAGTTTTTATTTTAAGTTTTAAATATGAAACATTTTTAAATATTTAAAAGAGACCAATTTGCTTATTTTATGAATTTGTCCAGTGCGAATTCAAATTAGTGGTGAATTTTAAATACAGCATGACTATGTTACAAAACATTATAACATTGGTGTAATATATATTACTATCTTGCTTTATTTCCACATTTTTAGCACCTTTAATTTATGGTTATATGATAGTGACAAAATGCTTATGTAGTGTATAAGCAGCCTGTGACTTGTCCTGCCCTTTAATGTGCACACACAGACAACCATCTCTAAATCATTAAAAGCATATTAGGTTTGGTTTTACACATGATGCCCATATTAGTTATAAATAGCTATTAAGGCCTAACTAATTTTACACTTTTATATATATATATATTTGACTTAAGCTGCAATTTGGTCCCAATTTGTCCCCCTAACTTAGTGATAAATTTATCATAAATTGATTTTTAGGCTAAGTTATTACACAACTAATTACAATGACAATGCTTTCCTCAATTTCATTTGCTCTAAAAAATATATTTCTTTTTCATAATTTTTTCTTTATTTTTGCACAAGTCAATTCACTTTATCATTAATTCTTCTATAATAAGGATTTTGTGAAGAAAATTAAGAAAAATAATTCAGGATGAGAATAAATTAAAAAATGTATACTAACTTAATTTGCAAGTTAATTTTGAAGCATTAATTTTGGGATTGCATGCTCCTTATACCATCTCAATTTCTCTCTCTCTCTCTCTCTTTTAATAAGAAAATAGAAGAGTCGGAGTTCGAATCTCAATTTATCTTTAGTTAATAATATCTAAGTAAAATTTCATTATTATATTATATAGTTTTGGTGAGATTTTGGGCACCTAATATTTATATGGTTCATAGATTTATGTTAGGTTTAATTAATGATAATGGTAGTTACACAACGAAAAGGGCGTGTGTAGTGTAATGTAAGGGATAACAACAAATCCTGAAAATATGCTTCATTGTGTGGAATGTTACCATTTAGTTTATGTAAATTTGTCCATTTTTTTTAAGAAAAAAATTAGTCCAATTAGTTGGAATAAAATATTTAAATTTAATAAATTTTAAATTAGTTGGACAAGTGAATTTTAGATACCAAATAATTATTTTTAATAAATTAAAAATATATTTTCATATAAAAAGATAAAAAAAATTAAAAGTTTGGCACTTATGTGGCACAAAGTGAAAGAAAACATAAAGAGAATAAAAGGGTAGCATATAACAATTTTTGTTGAGCCTAAAACTTTTAGCACATAAGTCGACTCAATTCTCTCAACTCGTTTGAGCCATCAATTTATGACTTATATCTTTTAACTTATTTATGATCGGTACATAAATAATATATCTATTTATAATCCAATTTAAATCCGCCCAACTTACTATCTCTACCTAATAGCCGAGATCTTAGCTAAATATGCAGACTCCATTTAGGAATACTACTTATATATGCTTATATAGCTGCGATAAATGTTCTTTCCATTCCGTTAATAAAACTCTAATTTAAATTTAATTTGATATGTTACTGATACATAGAATTCAATTTAATCCGTTACATGACATCTCTTATAGATGAGGCTGCCTTTGGCCAATTCAGTTGCTGTGGTGTAGTGGTTATCACGTTAGTCTTACACACTAAAGGTCCCCAGTTCGATCCTGGGCAGCAACAAGCTCGAAATGCGTTCTCTTGTTGTCATAATTACTTTTTAAATGTGATTTTTTAAACTATACATATTTATGCATGTATATTGTCCATTTAATGCCTGATCTTTTATTAGTCTGTATAAAAAATCCAAGTGCTTCAACTTTCATAGATAAAGTAAATCTATAGGGTTTAATTTTGACAGTATAAAATTACTGGAGAAAGAGAGAGATCAGTTTAAACAGAATTATCACATTATGATATCTTTGGAATTTGCAGATTCAGTAATAGACTCCTAAAGAATTGCCAGTATCAAAGTAGCAAATTCCACAACTAATAAACTAATTTAACATTCTACTTTAGATGAAAAGGCAGCAAAATTACAGCTACAAAGAGAAACAAGATTTGAACATCTCCATCAGCTAGACAAGTTTCACTTCATCATCCTCGAAAAGGTTCGTTTCTGTATTCGATATCACATTTGCTGTGCTCCTGTGACAAGGCACGATCAAAAGATTGATCAATTTCCCAGCCAGAAAAAAGGGACTGCGGTGCCATAACTAACTAGCTAACTAATCATCTACTATTACAATCTTTTGAGTTTCAAGAGAAAAGAATGTATGTTTCTCCTTTAATGTGGCTTACTTGTTGGTATGCATGCTTTCTTCATTTGATTGAAGAAAAGAATTACCATTACTTCTTTCAAAACAATAGTAAAATGATAATACAATCTGCTTTCTTATCACATAACCTAAACTGCACTCGAACTTTCAACTCAACACAACTTAATGGAGTTTGCTTGGGCCAACTGACCAAATTATAGCTCCAAGATTATATGAATATGCATATTCGTGATGCCAAAATTTAGTTTTATCCAAGCTCTTCTTTCTTTTTAGCTAAACGAGTGTAATAACATTACTGAACCGATTAGTTTCTGCATTTGGAAATGTTTTAACAAAAATGATGAAGTATAGAAGCTGAATCCATCTTTATAAGACAAAATTTGGAGCGGCAAAATATGCAAATCAGACAATTTTAAGCTAAGACTATGATCCATTGGAGATAAACTTTCATTTTGGCATATTACAGAATCTAATAAATAAGTTACTTTGAACTAGCAAGAAAAAAAACTTTTTGAAGTATTCTGGCAATTCCCAGCCCATCATCAAGAAAATACCAGATAAAGTTGCATGTGTAAATGATAGTATTTAACTGACATACCTTAGACTGATGTAGTTGACACAATTGTCCATTTGGTGAGGGCTCCCAAAATATGTTATTCTTCAGTTGGCATAAACATTTAACCTCACTCGAGCAGTAACTTCAGGATGAAGTTTTAGTTCTGCCATGTATTCCCCTGTTTCCCTTATTTCTGGAAGAGATACAATTCGCTTGTCCACATCCCTAGCACCAAGAATGAGCAGAGAGCAAACAAATAAAATAAGCACCGGCATAGAAGGCAGGTATACACACGTCAAGAATTTGCTTGGCTGCACTCCTTTGAATTGAAGGAAGAGAAAAACAGTAATCAACTAGATAAGTACAAGCATGGAAGGCAAAGTATGTCACAAGTGTGTTTATTTGATGTCTGCCAATTTATGGCTAACATTATATTTTCATCTCCAAGCTGCCCAACAGAGATTCACATGTTAAAATGTCAACTCTATCAGATGCATCGAATTAGCAGTTTCTGAAAAATACTCAAAACAGTTTATAACGGACACAAAAAATAGTCTAAAGAATGAAACCTAATGAAAAAGTTTCGAGATGAAAACAAAATCCCACATATTTATATAGAGTTCATAATAAATTCCATAGATTGCTTCACAAGCTGATTTGCGTGATACATATTGGAAAAGCATACCTTTGAAGCTGTGCCTTGATGATATCAACAAGATCTTGAGCAGTTACACTGCCGAACCACACTTGTATTAGATTCAAATAATGAGTTATTAGTAAATAAAATCTAAAAGTTATGCTTCCCTCAACTTGCCTTCCAAATATCTGTTTTCCCTTCCCACCTTTGCGCTTCACCTTGAAAGCTCCAACAGTTTCAAACAAAAGAGCAAGCTGCTGAGCCTCTTCTTTTACCTACACGGAAGTATGCTTTTCAAATAAGAAGATAGCATTAAGAGCAGAAACCTACGGGATGGAAAACTAACACTGACATATACATGAAACAGTCAATTACCCTTTTCTTTTCAGCCTCAATTCTCTCCTCTTCTATTTGCATTTCCCTAAAACAAAGACAGAGAATGAAATAAGATTAGCTGTTGGAACTAGAAAACAACAATGACATAATTATCATCAGGAATGTTCACTAGCTACAGGTTACTTGTACACACAAACTACATGATTAGGATATCCAAGTTTCACCCAAAAGCTATTCTAGGACCATATGTGTAAGCTCTTCTTCAATTGAGGCGATAGCCTTGTTTGATATTTTTATCCAAAATATGAAGCTGTTTAGGAATATCTCAATTAGAATAATTTTACCAAAGCCCAGAGGAGCTCCCTATGTCTATAATTTGTGGAAGGATCAACAAAGTACTAGTCAGTCATCCATAGTGGAAGCTAAATGGCTAGTAGCATTTCCAAGCATAAGTAGAGAACTTCTTTGCTTCCAAGTGAATAATTAATTCTCAACATCATTAAATAATTCTAAGATCATGTCACAATTATCTCACTTATTCAAGTTGGTATTTGGAAAATATTTTCTGCAGCTTAATTTGGTAGCAAAATCGTAATAAAATTGTTCAGCTACAAAATAGTTAAATTGAGAAGAATTGAAAATTAACAAGCTTAAGCAGCAAGCAAGTATAAAATGCTTAATCTCCACAAGTAAACGTTCTCATAACCTAACCACCATTGTTTTTTAGCATGGTTTTTCCCTCTAGTTCTTTCCAAAGTGCACTGTCCCAAAGAAAGAGCAAACACGTGTTCCTAGATATTTGAGGCAATAAGAGAGTGCAATACATTATTTGTGGCCTACAATTCTTAATATCTCAATTACATCATTTATAGCATGAGGCATGACTACACATGAAAAGTGATAGAAAGCCACAAGCCAAAATCTAATTGCTTCAAGGCATTAGCCTAAGATTTCCTGATCCAAAGATGGACTGTCTGGCTTCACGAATATTCCTCAAGCAGCTAAAACTAATGCAGAAAGAGAGGGGAGAAAAAAAAAAGTCAGACTACAAATTCTAAAGCTCTCTTATAAATGCCAATAGACTTTGACGGCAAAATATAAACAAAACTCAACTGATTCATTAAAAAAGCACTCTAAAAAGTTTTGTTTTCCATTGTCTATTGTCTCTTATCTTCTAAGCATTAGTATGGCAAGTTTCGTGTTGACCAATGTCTCCCTATGGGTAACTCCATGTCAATTTTTTTTTTTTTTTGAGTGGAAAATGATTTTAAATACTGGCTTGACATACCATTGCATATGTATTGGGTTACATTCCTTAAAAGAAGTACAATTACTCCAAAACAAATGTTAACTCAATCCTTAAAGCAACGTACAAATAATTCAACATTAGATTAAGGACAATGAAAGAAGAAAAAAAAAGTGAATGAAAGGATAAAACAATGCATACTTGAGTATATTAGGAGTGACAAGCAGAGCCTTCCCCATGGGGTGAAGATAATTCCGGTAAAACCCAGCCTTCACATCAAGTAGCTGCCCCTTTTTCCCCAAATCCGTCACATCCTCTTTCAATATTATCTACCACAGGAAGAACTAAAAATTACAGCTACCCAAAGCTACCAAATAAAGCAGCATTACAAAAATTGAATCTTTCTTGCAACTAACCGCAGCAAAATGAATAAACCCATATGAGAAAAAGCAGAATTGCAAGATCCCATTAGATATGACCAAATAAAGTTGTTACCTTTCTGGTCTTTTGGGCTTTCTTTTGAGCCCAGACCGCCATGGACGTTCTTTTGTCTGGTAATTTGGAGCACTCATTAGTGGCTCCACCAAAGCTATGAAGCCAACAACAAGAACTCCATGAGAGAGTTGCTGCTGTGGATGATGGTGCCATTTTTTCAGTGTTTACTGACCTTATCCGTTGGGCGCTTGGATTTTGTGCTGTGTTCTTAAACAGCTTGACGAGGATAGCTAGGACCGGGATGCAAATTTGTGTTTAAACATGTGTCGTTTTGATCTCGTGGGAAAATCCAAACACAAGTTTTTAGATTGCATTCATGCCCTTTTCTTGTAACTATCTTGTAATGGGTTGGGCCAGAGAGCATTTGACGCACAAAATCGAATTCGACTGGTAATGGCCTCCAACAAGTTTACTAGGCCTGATATGATAAAAGTTTTACGTGCAAGTTTAGAAACAACACCAGCGAGTATTCAAAATAATTTCACACTGTTAACAGACAAACATAAAATAAAATTTGCAACATGACTCAACTTCAAAATTTTAGATAAAAAATCATCTTAGCTTGAAATAGCCACAAACCCTACTAGAATGCACACGTGGCATTGCCAACTCAGCAACACTACCGATATAAGTTGACACACTAGTTGTCACATAGGATATCCACATCACCCATTTCCCACGTGTACCTATGACATGCAAGCAATGCCACATTAGTAGGGCCCAATATCTAACTGCAAGTGGGTGACGTGGATATCTTGTGTGGAACTTACGTGCCAATCTTCGCCTACAAGGTTCCTAATTAAGTTGGCATGCCATGCATGTGCATTCTGGTAGGGTTTGTGGCTTTTTTCAACCAGGATGCAAAAATTTCTTTTGTGGTTGGCTCGCTATTAGCTTATAAGTCTGATGATTGATGGTGAAATTAACCGAATATTTTAGTTCATGAATGGTTTTATATATTTTTTTTTCAATTTAAAAAAAAAAGAAAATTTGAAGCTTAATTAATAAAACAATTCTTAATACTTTCCAAACTTTTGGTCGTTGCGTTAGAATTCTCATTTAATTATAATTTGCACAAATAAATTGCTCTGATTTAAAGAATTTATTAATGAATATGTCTGTAGAAATATATATATATATGTTAGTGCAATTGAAGCAATCAAATCAATATAGTTTTGGTTGTATAAGTTTCCCATCATCGAGTTTTAAGGTAAAAAAGGAAAAACAAATGAAACAATTGTACATTTAGAGTTACATAATAAAGTCAATATATTCTCTGCTTGTGTGGTGGCACTTACTTATATTTAAGAGCACTTGTTATTTTTTTTAATGTAAATTAAATTTTCATTAATAATATAAAAAATATATTTATAAAGTACAAATAAAAATGTAAAACTTCAAAATATACAAAACTAATGAAATTAATTACTAAATTTTTTTTTTGAACTTATGCGATAAAAATAGTGAACGATGATAATATGCAGCAGACAATTTAACTCTCAGCTAAAAACTCAATACATTTATTATTTATAAACAAAATTCTGAACTACTCTGCATTCAAGAAGAACAATAACTTTTCCAAGAAAAAAAAAAGATAAATAATTTTTATTGAGAAAGACAATAATCTTCAAATCGATAAGAATGAACTTGCTTAACAAAAATCTAAACTGCATTTAAAATTAATTAATAAAAATAAACAAAATCTAAAAAACTCAAATAAAGTATGGACAAATAAAAAACTAAATCTTATATCAGATCTCAGTTTATTGAAATAAAAATACAAAATAAACTAAAAAAATCAAAGAAAGACAAAATTAAAAATAACCAAGAAAATCAGATCTATATAGAGAGAATTTAAAAAAAAAAACTCACCAGAAATTGGAAAAACAAACTAGAATAAGAAGAAAAATAAGAATAGGGTTGCCATTTGAATATATAGACTGACTGCAGTTTCAAAATTAAATAGAAAAAATAAAAACTCTTGAATTAACAAAAAAAGGGTTAGGATTTGGAGAGAGGTGAGCATTTGTTACTTAAAACATTTGCTGATGGAAAATTATACGCATATAATTTAATGGAGGTAACATTAAATAAATGTACCTACCTCTTGTAGCGCAGAAACTAGTTGCGGAAGCGTCTACCAAGATCCCGTTTGTTTTTGGTCACTGGTCCGGCTTTTACTCACTCGGGGTAAGAGCAGCTAGATCACAATCTAAATGCCCCTGAAAATAAGACAAAAAACTGTGAGTGAGAACGAGCAGCCTTGCGGCGTATACGTTTTCTCGTTACCAAATAATGAAGACATCACCTCTATTTATAGAGGTCCTAAAGGCTAGAGCCCTAACTCTAGTTTAACTCAGACTCTTTCTGAGATAGGATTTGGTAATTTTAATCAGATTAAATAACTCAATTTAATCTCGATTGGACCTTTATCCAAATTAGAGTCATGGGCGTACCCAAACTCTATCATCTCCCACTCGCACATGACGGAAAGCATTTTAGTCTTAATCTTCAGTTATACTGGCAAATAGATTGTGTGACCAGCATACTTCGAGAGCACTAGTGCTATACACCTGTTAGGGATATATAGCGTCTCGTCAAAACAAGATCCTCTTCTTTATGTATGCCTAACCCTAGATTGCCTTCTCACATTCATTGTTTTAACTCATGATCTCATAAAAAAATTTTCGTGTTCACTATTATGTTTCTACTCATAGAAACTATAATAGGCATGCCGGTGAACCACGAAACATTATGAAAGTGATCAAAAGGCTATCTTCCCCTCTTATTGTATGCCACCCATCATGATTCAACTCGCTTTTCTAGTTAGATCCGCCTGGCCTAAATTTTTTCCAGACCTCTTGAAAACTAACTAAGCTAGCCACATTGAACCATACTTCAGGGATAAGTTAAGGGTTCTAAGGGTCGAAATATAAATAGGGTCTCACAATAGGGAAAGTTGAGATCATTAATATTATTAAATTCCCATCACTGTGGTCACATAAGCACACACGGTATAAAACATGTGTTATGGTATTTTTTTCTTCCCTTAAAGGAGCACATGTCTCACATTTCGATAATGTGTATATCAAACACCATACAGAAGCGTAAGGTTACGATGCACCGAAGCACCCAACTTTAGTCCGCTTACTTAAGGACTACTTTCGGCTTTTTAGACAGAATATGATAGTTACATTTAACTTACCATCGGATTTCGTACAATCCTTATTTGGATCTCAATCCAAAGCATACCACTTTATGTATGTCTTTATCTCACACTTTAATAAGACTCATCTTGTAATTTCTGCAAGACGGCACTTTTATTTTGAACAGGCTCTCGAGCATTCTCATATGTTCAAAAATCGCCTCATCTTAGTCTTTGCCAACTCATTGACAAAACTAAGGTAAACACCCTTGTGAGTGGGCTACTTCTCTGTCCGACATGCTCAATCTCATATCAATAACAGTAAATGTTTACACATAAACATTCACACTCATGTATTGCCAATAATGAACTTTAGTTATTATTCGCAAATAATAACGTTAAGGGATTATATAAAATATAACAGTACCAATTAAATTCTACACAAACCTCGAGATCTAATGTATTTCTCAAAACACATCTCTCGTTACAGGTTTACTCAATGGATCTGCATGCGTAGAAACATACTGTAAGTTCAGTTCTCCTCGTGCAACAATATCTCTCATATATTGATACTTAATGTCGATATGCTTAGCTCCACTATAAGCTATAACGACTGACTGTCACTAATACCTTTGAGACAGTTACTCTTAAATGGCTCACAAACCATTTCAACCAAACTATCTCCTGTACTGTATTTGAGGAAGTGACAAAATTCAACTTCCACTATTGATAGGGCTACACAGGCTTAATTCTTGTTATTCCACGAGATGGCACTCTTGCCAAATAAGAATATGTAACCTGGAGTGGATGTCCTCTCATCCACATCTCCTGCCCAATCAACGTCTCTGTATTCTCTCAATGCAGATCATTTTATTGAAAATAGAGAGAATATTCTGCAGTACTTTTAAGGTATATAAGTATCCATTCAATTGCTTCCAATGTGGTTTTCCTGAGTTAGATTGATATTTATTAACCATGCCCACTGTATAGTATATATCATGTCTTGTATACAACACTGCATACATAAGACTACCCATGGCACTGGCATACAGAACGTTCCTCATACGTTCTTTTTGCTAGCATCTTGGGATACGCATCTTTGCTAAGAAACTAATTCTTGGCAATGGGGTTATCTATGGGTTTGCAATTTTGCATATTAAATCGCTCAAGGTCTTTGTTGATATATTTCTCTCAAGAAACAGACAACAATCTTCTTGAATGATCTCTCTTGAAATCTTAACTTCAAGAATGTAATATGCATGACCCATTTCATTTGTCTCAAAGTTGGACGATAACCAATCTTTGATTTTATTTACGTACCATTTATCATTTTCAGCTTTGAGTATATCGTATACATACAATGCCAAAATGATAAATTCATTTTCAGAGCTTTTACTATAAACACAATGATCTTCATCAATCATGCTGAACACGTTCGACATGATTCTATGATGAAGTCTCAAGCACCATTGTGTTGAAGACTGTTCAAGGCAATAGATTGAACACATCAATCAGCAAACCTTATGTTCGCTGCCTTTTTCGATGAAATGTGTAGATTGTTTCATCCATTTCTCCATTGAGAAAAGTAATCTTTTCATCCATTTGATGAAACTCTACGTTCAAACTCGCCACTATGGCTAGAATGAACCTTATGGACGTAAATTTTATTTACAACAGATGAGAAAGTCTACTCATAGTCAATCTCTTCCTATTGTATGAACCCCATAGCGACTAGCTGAGCCTTATATCTTTCGATACCTCTATCAGCTTTTCGCTTTACTTTGAGAATACATTTATTCTCAATTAGTGTCCTTCCAGTAGATCAAATAGTTCTCAAACATGATTTGATCTTATAGATGCCATTTTCTTTTCCATTGCTTTAGTACATTTTTCTCTTAAATGGGCATGAAAAAGCCTTTTGAATATTTTTATGCTTTTTCTTGTCTTGGAGAATAACTAAAAGGGCTTCATTCTAGCCTTCGATTTTTCAAATCGTCAGCATGAAACACTTATCCTTTTAGATTTTTGTAGTTCTGAATCTTGATGAACATGTCTCATATATTCATCGTGATTCATAATGCTCCAACTGGGATTATGTTCCATACTCCCACTGGAGTCAGGAATACCGTATTCTTTCCTCCCACTGGAGTCAAGAATACTCCCATTCATATCAGGTCTCGAACATCCGGATCGTTTGGAGGATGAAGGTCTTAACCTTTTTCCTCTAACTCCCTCCCACTCGGATGGAGTGATCCTGATGGTCTCTTCCTGAAATTAATATAAAGTGAAATCTTAATTCACTTCGCCCAACTTTGAAAAAATGCATTCTCTTAAGAATGTGACGTCTTGTGATTCGAATTCTATCATTATACCATTTTCTTACTGATCCATGAAAATGTATCCTTTTGATACTTCAGAATATCTCACATAGATACTCTTTTTACCTCTTGGTCTCAAATTTACCAAATTGAGGTATCATGGACGTAAGCATTATAACCCAAAGGTGTAAATGGCTTAGGTCAGCTTGTTGACCCGTTCACAACTCATAAGTTATGATAATGACAGATTTAGAAGGCATATAGTTCAGAACATATGTGACAGTCAATAAAATATTTCCCCAATAGGAGATAGGAAATTTGCCTCTGTCATTATAGATCTAACCATATATATAGGAGAGTCTTATTTCTCCTTTCCTCAACACCGTTTTGTTGTGGATTTATAGGAATGAACAATTAATGTTCAATCATTTTCATCACATGAAGCTTTAAATTTATCTGTAAGATATTACTGACCTCTGTCAGTTCTTAAAGCTTTGATCTTTTTATCTAATTGATTCTCAACTATACTCATATAAGTCTTGAAGCAACCCGATGCTTCTGACTTGTGAGAAATCAAATAGACATGATCATACCTAGTACAGTCATATATAAATGTGATGAAATAGTAGGCCTCATGCCTCACCCTCACATTCATTTGACCACATTCGTCAGAATGGACTAACTGCAATGAAAATTTGGCTTTAGTTCCTTATTCGAATGATTTTCTAACTAGTTTTTCCTTTTAGGCAATGCTCACACGCAGGCAATTCAAACTTATTTAAATCACTTATTAAACCTATTTTAACTAACCGACTCATTCGGTCTTGTTAAATATGGTTTAATTTAGCATGCCATAATTTTACATTATTCTCATAACAATGTGAAAAATAATAAATTAAAGGAAAAATTGTCATGGTCCAGATTCATAACCAGAACCATAATAGAAATCATTCAAGTATAAGCATACACTGTTATCCTCAAAATATAAATTGAAAACAAATTTCAATAAGTAAGAACAGAACCTAAATTTCATAACAAAGGTATCTCGATCCCTTGTTACACGGTCCATTGGTTCTAAATCTATCACCCACAAAGGATGAAGTTCAGAACTAGATATATAAATTTCACTCACTCTTGAGTCAGAATAGTATATCTTTTTAGGCATAATGCATCTCTTGCATAATGTCATTTCTATAGGCAATTGAAACATTTCACTCTTGAAAAGTTTATCTCATTTTTGCCTTTGGACCATACATGATTCTATTCCTTTTCCTTTTTAGGCTCTCAAGCCTTTTCTTTATCCCTATTGATGAAGGTTATTATCTTGTTCTAATAAGAACTCATTCTATTAGAATAGGACTATGCCATATGACATTGACCTTAATCACTGTCAGACGGCCCCTTTTAAGCTTCAAATAACAAGTGACATCCTCAAATGTCTTTTTGCTTATCTATGTGAGTTAGTTGCATCCTCACATGCTACCAACTCTTGGGTAAAGAACAGATAACAGTTTGGACCTTCTGCTTATCAGTCACTTATGACTACTAAGCTCACTTTGCTCACTTTTCTTTTTCATCTCTCTTAGATATTTTCGCATCAAATAATCAAACTTTTCTGATATGTATCAAATTTGATCTACAATGATCGGAGCTTATTCAGAGTCACATCTCTGAACTTCTCCTGCAAAGCGATCCACAGATCCATTGCATTTTGATACTTGAGAAATTGCTTAGTGATGTGATGCAATATAGGCATCTCGGTCATGCTTATGCTATGTTATAGCATCATCCTCAGGTTCAGTCATAACCGAACTTGAGGATTCAAGACCCTCTTGCTCTTCAAGCACATATTGGATCTTTGTATTCCAGATTTCATAATTATAACTTGGAAGCAGCATCCATTAAAATCCTCTGATCTCAAATGGAACAATGTTGCACATATTTAAAAGAGATAAAGCAAAACATGAAATTTACTATACACCTGAAATAATAACCTAATAAAGTTTTCTATTAGACTCAAATTCGAAAAGTATACTTAGAGTACCAATTACCTTCTAAGTTCTAATGTCCAACTTTATAGGTTAAGATTTCATGTATAGTAAATCAGAATTATTGAATTATTTAAGTTCTTAAACTTTTGAGGGATATTTTATTGGTTTTTATTTTATTAAGCCTCTACTTAATAAACATGCAAACATTTTACTCATAAAATATTGCAAAGGCAATTAACATTTTTAAAATAAACACATTTATTGAAAAATAATTAAAAGCCATAAAGAATAAACTCATTCATTCAACCAATAAATAAATCCAATAATTCTCTAATAAGACACATATGTCAAATAATAATAATAGGAAACTTAAATCCTATAAAATCAAATGCTAACTATAATTGACACTCATGTCAACTAATCTAGAAAACTAGATCTCCTCAAGACCTTCACAGACATAGGGACTGATTCTTTGACCAACTTCATCAATTCATAAGGGAACTCATAAGTTCGTTGATGAAGCCATGGACGATGCACTTTACGTCCACTTCTTAATTTCATCACAGATGGAATGTTGCTCCTCAACACTCCTCTTTTGGCAACTCTAGCCAAAAAATGGATGATAGATTTTTTATAAACTCTATCTCCTATGTACCAAGTTGTTTCCAAAAGCTCCCTCAGGACTGGATGATATTCAAAAGATTCAACCAACGCTTTGATTTTATCTCTGTCATGTAACACCCCCATCGCCGTCCCCGTTGGAAGGACGCCGACGGACGCACTACACGACACTCATACATACAGATATACACATGCACAATGCGGAAGCATACATTTACACATAACATACATACAGAAATACGGGTTAATTAAAAACTTACCTTGACTTACCTTCTGGTACAGACTGAACATGCAATAGCTCACACACATGCAGGCACTAAGCAAAAGCATACACAAAAGCATGCATATGACCATTCAACGGAAGCATAATCGAAATAATAAAACAAAGGAATAACTAAACATAAGGACATACTAACTATTACATTCCCAAAAGAAAACTCAAGAACGAAACATAATAATTACATATACAATACTACCGAATACAAAAGCTGAAATACAGAAGCTGAACAAAATACATAACTTCTAACTCCTACGTGGCCGACCCTGCAGAAGCGCGACTCGAACAGAACCAAACCTGCCACCTGCACGGAAAGGAAATCCGTGCTAAGCGATAACGCTTAGTGGGGAGAACACACAAGAATATGGACGGCCATTCACAATGGTCGCCAAGGCCAAACACATTCAAATGACAAATGCGGATATTCATAATACATATCAATAATCAGGCTGCACAATAAAGGCATTCAATCGATAACTCATAGACAGACCATAAACTCATGTCCAGGATATACCAAAACAGACATAATACAATATACGATACAAATGTCATCATGTCGAACTACATACTATAACTCATGCATAAACCTACATGGGTATCAAATAATAGCATCTTACCATGCGGAGTCACAAGAGCTGTACACATGCAATAAATATCACCAAGTACCCACGCCTGAACTGACAACCCAATAATCATGTTAAGCATACACCCTAGTCACATATCCAAAGGATAACATTTAGAGCATCACAATACCGCTGCGCAACTCTAATATATACTAAGCATCAAGCAGAAACATTCTGATAACGGAGACTGAAGGCATAACCACTTAGTATTACATTCATATCATCATCATGCAAAGAGTACAGTAATCATCACATACTTACCCTCACAGCTGCTTCGGTTCACATGCTAATATATATAACAAAACTATGCTGAAGTCAAATACTTAAATACATCAATCGAATCATTTCTAAGCATTCAAAAGCTTATAACAAATCACATGACAGGTACGGATAATCATGTTAGACAAAGAGTCATGCTTACCTAAAACAGACATACATTCTGAAGCCCATAGTCACATTCATATACATATAAACTGATTTCTGAAATCCTTATCATAATCAATCGGATATCACATTCTGATAACTATTTCAAAGCAGCATAAAACAAACCATCAAAGCACCTGCTGACTCACAATAGTGGATAACGAGTGTACTGAACTGATTAGTACCTTACGGGTACAAGTCGGCCTGAGGGTACCTTACGGGTACGAATCGAAAACCATTTATTTATCACAAAGCATTTTACTGATGGGGGATCTTAACCCGATCCAAATACATTAAAAAGGATCACGAGGATCCGTACTGAGGGGGGTTCGCGAGGAACCATACGGGGGACCTGATCAGGGTCCAATACGTTCTGAGGGCGCTGCAGCTACTGAAAGACTCTATTAGGCATGCCTAACTATCCACTAGACTGACTCTCGCAGGTCATGCATAAACCAATTCACATTTCGGATCGCATAATGCATAAATATATATAAACATCATGCATAAATCAGAATACGGTAGACATATAAATATGCTCATAAAGTCGGTCATATATCATGCAACTCGCATTGCAAAACATATTACAGTCCATACACTTTAACATTAAACAATATTCTAAAGCATGCCAAGAATCAGGTAAAGAAGCACTACCATGCTAATGATTAGTAATACAGAATCCTAATCATGCATTAGGTGAAGATTCTAAGCATAAACCATGCATAGTCCAAATTACATTAAAACATAACACTTTCAATTCCCAGGCTAAAGCATAATCATGCATTTAGACATTAATCATAATATTCAACTAAATATAGCATAGCATAATATCAATCATACCTCATTCAAGTCATATTCTGAAGCATGCAATAGGTCAATCAATCACATTTTTACCACTACTCCAATTACTAGAGTATATCAAGAGCACGTGTAATCATATTATGCCAATGATCAAAAACATATAATCTGAATCATGGATTGATACTATATTCTTAAACATGGTATGATAACTTAGATAAGAATCCGATCCAGAACAGCATAACATAATGCTAAAGACCAAGGACGCATCATCAATAATCGAGGAAAGTTACAGCATAAACTTAAGCATAGCAAATTATCCTTAAAGAAGAAACAGATTAAAATATGCATAGCATAATTCACATTAAGACAGAGCATGTTTGGGACTTAAACAATCGGAAAGTCAGTATTCATAATTCCTTCGCATTCAGAATATGACGTGAAATACATATCACAATACTAAGCATATTAAGATCCAAACCATACTGTTATAATCCCACAATCATACAACAGGATACTATAATCCAAAACTGATTCCAAATACTACATATAACTTATCTTAGATAACATATTATTAATACCAAATAAATTGAAATAATCAATCATGTCATCAAGATAATATAAAACACAGTAGAGGAAAAATACCCTGAAAAGCTTTTGAAAACCATTTTATAAAAACTGGACACTTGGGAAGGAAAAACAGAAGCAAAACAGAGCGTGAGGGTTGCTCACGTCGCGTGAGTATAGCTCACGCTTCGTGAGCAATCTGCTCACGTCGTGAGCATTGCTCACGTGACGTGAGCATTGCTCACGTGACGTGAGCCTTGCTCACGTAGTGAGCATTGCTCACGTCGTGAGCATTGCTCACGTAACGTGAGCAATCTGCTCACGTCGTGAGCATTGCTCACGTGACGTGAGCTACTTCTCTTGCCCTCCTCTTCTTTCCCGAAATCGCAACTTGCAGATTTCCATCCTTTTCCAGAAAATCCAAGAACTCGATAAAACTATTTTCAATCTGATTCAAACACCTCCAGAAACCATCTTACCTTTCAATCGATGTCCCAAACAGTATAAACAAGATAATTGCAACTTAATTCAACAATCAAAACCATGCATAAACATGTTTAATCCAATTAGGATCATAAACCCTAAAAATTACACGAGTTTCAAAACACAAGCTCAGAACTTCAATTCAAACCCTATCATGCATTACTAACACATTTGTTCACATAAACATGCATGTACACATTCTAAACCACATCAATTTCCAGAAATGCAAACACATAAACATCCTAAGTGAGAGTTAGGGCAAAACACTAAGAATTTCAAATACAGTAAACAGAGCTCCCAAACATTGCATGTAATCCAAATTGCTCCCAAACCTGGAAATAACGAACGATCCAAAATCAGCTTCAAGATCACTGCTCAATCCTTTTCTTGCCTTTGCTTTGCTTCCTCTTACAATCCCAAGCTTACACAAACAAAACCAGTAATGAATCTTCAAACCCTAACTCAACCAAAAACCAGGAGAAAAGAAGAAGAACAACAACACGTTAAACTCCAACTTACCTCCTCAAGGCTGACCCAAAACTCAACCGATGCACACACAACTCCAAGCCAAACGTGAATGAAGGGAAAAAGCAGAGAAAGGAGAAGAGAAGAAGAAGAAGGAACGTGAGAGGAGGGGACGGGAAGCAATCTGTATTTCCCCTCTCTCTCTTTCTTTTCTTCTTTTCCCCATTCAATGCCCACCTAACACACACACCTGGCAGCTCCTAATAGGACCACACAATCCACTCACACTTTCTAACCATGGTACCATACTTGAGTCATACCCAAACATTTCCTTAATAAATATCTTGTCTTAATGCTATTTAGTCCTTAGACAAATTACACTTCACTCACTAACACAATTCTTTCTTAACAAACTTAATTAACTTTTCAATTAGATCCTTAACACTCCAAATTCTCAAACACAATTTACTGAAATACCCTTCCGATCCCGACTTATCATGCATAATCCGACCAGGGCTATTTTGGGGTGTGACATGTCATCCCTTCCTAAGCTTAAACCTCCAATCCAAATGCACTCCTGCATTCGTTCATGCATAGTCAATATATGACGCACTATAGCATCAATATCATCAGCTCGAATGTTCCTCCGCATTCTCATTTTGCTTAGTGAACGCACTCTTGCATTCCTTAAAGCAATCCCATGCGGGGTTTTAGGAATCATAGATGTCCTTATCATCATTTCTGAAACACATTACAGAAATTCAAATGGTTAATACACTCATGTATAAACACAAATGATTGAAACACATTTCAATCAACAAATAAGGACAAAAAACCATATAAAAAATTTTTCAAAATATTTTAAAAATAGAAAACTCATTTTCCATAATTATTTTATAATATTTATTTCAAAAATAAACAAAAAATATTTTATGGTCATCAAAAAATTTTAAAAAATAGACCAAAAAATCAGAAATATTATGAAAAATATTTTCGCAAAAAAATAGAGATGATTTGGAGGCCGGAGAATCTCCCACGCGCCGACGAGAGGGTGGGGGACGCTCTCACGCGCCATACGCGCGTCTTCCCCTGGCCGGACACGTGTCAACACCACAGTGTGATACGTGTCCGACTTTTATTGGTCCACGTGATGCCCACGTGGCACCATATGGACACGTGTCATGCGACGTGGCAGTGACATGGCTTGACACGTGGCAGACTCTGATTGGTACACGTGGACGGTGATGACACGTCATCATGACAAGTGGCAGGTCCCAGCCTTGCCACGTGTCGACCCCCTATTGGTCCACCTGGCGCCCACATGGCACCAGGGGACACGTCGGATCCACGTGGCATGACCTCGGTCTGCCACGTGGCTCACGATGATTGGGCCACGTGTCAAGGACGCGTCATTCCTTGACACGTGTTTGCGCGCGTGTGGGCCACCGCCCACGCGCACGAGCCCAACGTGTGGTGGCGCGTGCATGCCACGCGCTACCTTCCCGGCTGATTCAGCTCTCTGGATTTCGGCCGGCCGGAGGTTTTCAGGGTCTGTGAACACAGTGGAATGGTCAAAACAAAAAATCCCAATTTCTAGACTAGCGTTTCGAATATTCATTTTTATCCCTCGGGTTTCGGTGTACACATACACGGAATTGAGCCAAAATATACACGCATATATATTTTTCACACAAAAATTAAATTTTTGTTGTGATTAATGCATCCCAGATCTAATAATTTTGCACATAAAATTTTAGATCTATTTAGCCACTTGCCAGGACGCAAAAACCACGGCTCTGATACCAATGATGAAAAATTATACGCATATAATTTAATGGAGGTAACATTAAATAAATGTACCTAACTCTTGTAGCGCAAAAACTAGTTGCGGAAGCGTCTACCAAGATCCCGTTTGTTTTTGGTCACTGGTCCTGCTTTTACCCACTCGGGGTAAGAGCAGCTAGATCACAATCTAAATGCCCCTGAAAATAAGACAAAAAACTGTGAGTGAGAACGAGCAGCCTTGCGGCGTATACGTTTTCTCGTTACCAAATAATGAGGGCCTCGCCTCTATTTATAGAGGTCCTAAAGGCTAGAGTCCTAACTCTAGTTTAACTCAGACTTTTTCTGAGATAGGATTTGGTAATTTTAATCAGATTAAATAACTCAATTTAATTTCGATTGGACCTTTATCCAAATTAGAGTCATGGGCGTACCCAAACTTTATCATTTGCAAATTTTTCTTATAGCATCATTTGAATTGAAAATTTCAAGTTCCTGCGTGAAGATTGACGCTAGAAAATTAGATTGTTTTATGCAAATTAAAAAATATATATATATATTTGTATTGGAAAGGGAATGATAAACTCTTTTTTATTTCACAGCTATGCAAAGTTGCCCTAGAACTGAAACAATATAAAAATGTCCAACTGTGTAAAAAAAAAATATTTACAAGACCATAGTATTAGCTAGTTTACGTAAGTATTATATTATTAAATGTCAATTTTTCTAAACAATTGCCTGCTTCTGTCTCCTTTCAGGATTGGCAGCTTATGTATCTGGGGGAGGTTTATGTGGGACTGAACTCAAGCTCAAAGTTGACTTGCATTTTTCTTGTGAGTCTGCTGAGATATAAGTGTTCGTCGCACGTTACTATATCATAATTTAGTTTTCAGACTTAATATAATATCATCATCATTATTATTTTATTATTAGTATTTTTTGATAACCAACTATGTAAACCGGATATAACAGTTAAATATTATAATTCACATATAACAGTTAAATATTATAATTATTGATGATAAACTGTTACGGATTATTATTCAGTATTAATGGTTCAATTCATTTAATACTATATAATTATACACTATATATATATATATATATATAAAGTCTCACAACTCCATCATGCAAGCTCTCTAAACTTTCATATAGTGGAATTTCTTTTACCATATTGTATTTTATAGATTAACTTAACTGTCAAAATCTATTTTACCAAAAAATTATTGAAATTCTTTCTTTTCATGTGAATGGAAGTGTTAGGCAGGCAATGGATAGAGTCCAAATTCAAAAAGTTTTAGCCTTCTTACAAGATTTATACCATTAAACTAAATTTTATTGGTTAATTTATTTTTTTCTCGAATTTAAAAATAATTTTTTTTTTTCTAAAATTTTTAATGGATGCCAAATCAGGTTGAACCAGTTCAATCGAATTCAACTAGATTTTTAAGTCTTTTATATATAATAAAAAGAAGTAGATCATCCGCATACAAAAGTCTATAGAGAACCCTAATTTTCACATCAAATTAATATTGTTTTGTTACAAAATCAAATTGAATTTTTAATTTGATGAACAGTTTTTAACCTGGTTGAATCCATTTTTTTACAATTTTATCACTGTTCATCAAAGTAGACCAGTTCAAGAGGCAATTCATGTCCTCTTAGATCCGATGTCAACATCATTATTACTTAAATAATCAAATTCTAAAGGATAAATTTTAATAGGCATTGTTGTTTTTCCTCTATAACTACTACTCTTATAAAATAATAAAAAAACCTTCCAATTTAAGAATCTAAGAAATGGTTCTCAAAAATGCTTGCAAACTATCTGAACATGTATCCCTCAAATTCTCTCCTTAACAATCTTTCCCTTCTCAAAGACAAAGTTAATCAAGCTCAATCTTTAGTTAACATACTTATCTCACAAGATCAAACCTTGCAACCCGAGTCAACTTCTCTAGCCATAGCCAGCATCGGTTCAATTCTTCAAGAAATCATTGTTGCTGCCTCTTCTCTTATGTTCACTTGCCAGCAGCTGATCCCCAGCCGTCCGAATTTGACCGATGAGCTACCATTACAGCCCAATTTTTGTGGTACTAGTAACCAAATCGAATCGACAGAAAAATATGACTGGTATGGTGATAATTATAATAGTGAAGTTATGAATGTTGCAAGTATTAATAATGATAATAATGTTGTTATTAGTAGTTATAATAATGAAAAATCAAAGGAGGATTATGAGATAATAGAATTAGATGCAGATCATTTATTGGCTAAGTATACTCATTATTGTAAAGTTTGTGGAAAAGGTTTTAAGAGAGATGCAAATTTAAGGATGCATATGAGAGCTCATGGGGATGAATATAAAACGAATGCTGCTTTGAGCAATCCAATGAAGAATAATATTAGCAAAAATAGTAATAATAATAGTGAGAAATATTCATGTCCACAAGAAGGGTGTAGATGGAATAAAAAGCATGCTAAATTTCAGCCATTGAAGTCAATGATTTGTGTGAAGAATCATTACAAGAGAAGCCATTGTCCGAAGATGTATGTGTGTAAAAGGTGTAGCAGAAAACATTTTTCTGTGTTGTCTGATTTAAGAACTCATGAGAAGCATTGCGGGATTCAGAAATGGCAGTGCTCTTGTGGTACTACTTTTTCTAGGAAAGATAAGCTTCTGGGTCATGTTGCTTTGTTCATTGGCCACACTCCTGCTGTTTCTTCTGTTTTTGGAAAATCTGAAATTTGTGGAGAATCTTCCAATCCTATGCAACTAGAAGATAGGTAAATTTCTTCTACATCTCATTAATTTTATGCTTATTATACATTATAGATTTTGGAGTTGTAATCCCATACGTGGTGCGCCGTGCACCTTGCATTGCATACCTTTCAATTGTGGATGCACCATTAATAAGAAGGTGCAAAGCTCGTGATGAATTGATGCGCCGCACATGAAATGGTCACCCTAAATTTTGTTACATTTTAATTATTCTCATTATCACATTTCGATTGTTGAGTTAATTAATTTACTTATACCGTATAGTTTTGATAGTTTTTTGGTTCATTAAATTATTTCACTGCCAGGTTAAGAATGATAGTTTATGCAAAAGAAAACGCATATCAATCTCTTAATTTAGTCCTTGTAATGTTATCTCCTAAATTTATGCTAAAATGTATTAATAAATTTGAGAATTAAAACGAATTAATTGCATCTATATTCATAAGTCAATTATATATGTTTGCAGGGGCTGAAGCAACCATATATGAAGTCCGTATTGGTGGAACTTTCAGAACATAGCTGTTTCATTCTGACTGTTCTAATCAGCTGCATGTTCTATCAATTTCATGTCTCGTTTATTAACATAGCTCTTAATCAACGTAGCTAGTAGTCGATAAAAGGAAATTAGGTGATAAACTATTATATGTAGTGAGATTTAATCTTACTTAGCATAATTTCTAGTCCCTATATATGTTTTGTTTTGTTGTTTGGATTTTGGAGAGTATATATATGCAAGTAATTAGGGTGTTGTATATATATAGTGAATCTATCATTTTGTAATTACAATATATTGGATATAATATTTTGTATTATATTATGTCGTTTTCCATGAACTATATATTTATGTTAAATTCATGTCTGTTATATAACTAATTTTTTTCCATGAAAAAGCTACTCATACCACATATACAACATTGTTTGTTATATATGCATAATATATATTTCAGTAGATTTTTTTTAGAATGGCATATCATCCAACTATATAAATGTCAAAAGAACAAATTAAAATTGAGACCTCATATATCTATTTAATTGAGTACTGATTATCATATCAAATTCCGGTAGATAGAGACATTTTACATTCTATTAATTTGAGAAACAAGAAAAAAATCATAGTTTTTTAGTGTGGTGATCAGTGTGAGAGCATTTAAATGAATTATATATTAGTAATCACCATAAAATACTTCTTATGTTCTGGTATCAGAGGGAAGAACAGCTCAAACTAAGTTTAAGATGATCAATATATTAATTGAGATCTCTAATTACTAAATCAATATTTTCATGAAATATATATACATATATAACTACATTTTGAATTTGAGGGGACAAAATAATATGACAAAAGAATAATTCAACTTTCTGTATTGTTGAACAACCAAGAAAGTAGCTCAGGTGAGCATTTCTCCTATGATTCCAACCTCAGTAAGCTTAGTTGATTCTGATGAACCTGTTTATTTGAGGCGATTCAATGCCATATTATTTTCCTGTACTTTTTGAAATGTAACTAAGAAAATCATATCAATATCTCATGTTAGAATGCAATTAAAGTAAATTGGAAAAGGATAATACTACAAGAAAAATGCTAAATATAAACCACAATTTGTAAGGGAAAGCTTTTTTAGCAAATAGAGAGAGATTTGTGATGAATTTTGTAATTACATACTAATTAGAAAGTAAGAAAACATCAAATTGACATGCCCACGAAATATTAATGAAATAGCGATAGGAAAAATTAATCTCTTACAAATTTGCACGCAAAATTATTGGCATGCACTATAATAACAGTTTAGTGATGAAGAGACCGTCGCTAAAAATGGGAAGAAAATTACAAAATTTATTGAGAGACAATCTCTTGCAAATGTTGACGGAAAAAATATAGAAAGCTTTTTATATGCTATAATATGTACATATACATTGCAAAGTCATAAAATAAAGTGTGATCCATTTGAGAGAGATAGGCTGTCACTAAATGAATAAAAGTGATACACGGCGAGAGAATTTAGTGAGAATTTTTATTTTTATTTTTTATTTTTTATTTTTTGCAAAGAGTCCAATACAATAAATACATGGCTAGAGAATTTAGCGATAAAAAGTATCTCAAATAGTTTAATATGGATACGTGATGAGAAAATTACGTAAAATCAAATAGCAAATAGTTTTACCTCACTTGTTAACAGGAAAAATCTCTTATTAAAAAGTTGAATAAACTATAGACATTGCAAGATAATTCTATAAGGATCAACGGTGGACAACTATCTCTCGCTAATTATTAGTAATAGTCTTCTCCTGTTAAATGTTAGAGGGGGTCATATAAATATCTGCAAAAATCAATACAAAATATTTCTCTCGCACATCTTTGGTTGGCAACCTTTTGTGAGATACATATTTATTTAATTTAGATCCCTCACAATTTGATAATTTTCTTAGGGTGAATAGGGGAAGATGCATCATGGAATATGAATGGAGGCAAGATGTAAGTAGATGATAAACATTAAAGACTTTAAATGAAAGGAAGGCAAAATGTAAAGATCCGTTTAACATTAAAGAATTTTAAAGTTTTGATGGGATGAAAACCCAAAATATAAATACCATTGTACGTAATTTTGGGTGTTTAGGAAAAAAATAATAAACTTCGGGGCTGAATCGGGAAAAAAAATCGGTTGGGAGGGCTCCATAGACTTCCTCATTTCCCCAAGGATCAATATCAAAATTATGGAGCCACAAAATTGCCATTATGAAAGAGTGCTTCGTGTTATAAATGTTTATTAGAGACTGTTTTGTAGGATTTTAGTTTAAAGGTTAGTAATACCTGCTATTATGACCTTTCTTCTCAACCTAATTTACCAATAAATTACGTGACAACACCTGTATTATCATAATTGGGCTTTTAGCTCAAGAAAACTCAACATAATTCCAATTAACTCCCTTTCTAAGTGTAATTCATTCTGATCACATTTGATCCGAATTTTTTAAATTGGATACTTAAAGTCACATTTGCCATTCCGAACTATAGACCCATCACAGCAATTGAAAAATTCACGAGTGATTAGACTAAGTCACGAAAACACACAAATAATATACTCTATTTTCTATTTCTCTTTACATTATCTCGGCTCTCATTTTTTCCCTTTATACTAACTTAATTACCGAAGGATGATTTCTAACCAGTCAAATAGTTCCGGTCCGATCCAAATTCTAGGCTCCTTTTAGGCCCATAACTCATTCCGTCAATCCCAAACTTTTCATGCCAATTCATGACTTTTTTTTCTTTTTCTTTTAGAATTGCCATTCAAACCAAATATAATTTTATTTGGATTTGAAAGTATCCTTTTTAATTACTGATAATTGATGGCAATGAGAATTTTCAGAGCACCTTTCCAGCTAAATCACTTGAAAACACAAATAAACCAACAGATATCCGACAAGAGAGATTCCGACGATCAAATTAGTGATCGATCTTGTAAAAGAATAGACTGAAAGAAGATTATTTTTTTCTTATGTAAAAACTCTCCCAAAAATGCACCATTCTCCTTCCCATTATAGGATCATTTGCTTGATTCATAACAGCTGCTTTTATGATGAGACTTTAATGAATAATGGCTATCCTCATGATGAGACTTTAATGAGTAACGGTTGTCCTCATGATAAGGCTTTAATGAGTAATGGCTGTCCTCATGGTGGAAGCCAAGCTGTTCATTTTTTTCGAGCCGGTGCTAAGAGTTTCTTGGACGGTTTGGCGACTAGACTTAAAAGCACGGTAATGGCCGAACCCGCTGAGTGGATGGCCCCAGAGAACTCATGCTTCTCTAGGTTTCGAATTATACCAAGCTGTTTATTGAGGGATTTCAGTTAGCTCGACTTTCCGATCCTGTAAGCATGATGGGCCGAGCTCTTAAATAGTGTTCAGCTATCATAAGTCCTCCCCCCCAAGGCAGATGATATTTATATCATTTGGGCAGCCAATCAGGACTTGGACAACAACTGTCAAGCGCGTGAGGCAAGAAAAGTGGAGAGGACAGCACCTCGTATCTCGCAAATGACGGCTAAGGCCTTCAACTGCCATCATTGTAACGCTTGGATAACTGTGCTTGCCTCAATGGGTCCTGACACCGCCTCTCAACATTTGCCACCTGTCTCCTGATTATTAGCGCGCTCTGCCTATAAATGCCCTTCCATTTTAGGGATTTCGCTTCTCTTTCACGCTTTCATCCCTAATTTCACTATTCATCTTTTCTCCCTTTTCATCGTTTCTGCCTTCTTGTTTCTGGTTTGTTGTTCTTCTCCAGTGATCGTTCTTAGGCATTTTCTAGCTTCACCCAGATTTTTCTTTCGAAGGCCTCTTCCTGAAATTGCCAGGTTTGTACCTTTTTCTTTTATCTCCTTTTATTATGAGTGTCTTTGAGAGCTCCACTGAAAGGATGAGGGTAGAAGAAGGGTTTACCGCTCAAAGTCCCCCTAACTCTCCCAGCACTAGCCAACGACGATAGGAAGGGAGAAGAGAGCCACGAAGGCTACCCCGAGTAGGGAGCATAAGCTCCGCCCTGACATCCAGTGACATGGGCCTGATGAGGCAAAAGCTTGGCATTCCTTATCAGTACAGAGTCCGTGCTGCCGGCGCCTCTCTTAGGGCCAACGCCAAATTTCAAGTGAAGAAAACCATAGTTGTATACGAAGCTGATTTCGAAGCCGGAGTGAACCTTCCACTGACTGCTTTTGAGCTAGAATTTCCAAACTACTACGATATGACGATTAGCCAACTGCATCCCAATGCCTGGCGCACCCTCTCGGCGCTGCAAATATAGTCTGCCGAGCATGATATAGACCTCACCACCAGACTTTTTCGAGCTACCCATAATGTCGGGCTCCGAGTTAACGGGAAAGATCAAAACTGCATACAATCTAGGCCCGGGTATGGGGTATTTGCCGGGAATCCTAAGTCACTAAAGAAGTGGAAGGACCGGTTCTTCCTTATCGAGAGTGAAACAGACTTCATCTTTCGAACTAACTAGGGTTGGTTTGTGAATAGGAACGACAGTCCTCTTATGCTCAGTGATGATGAGGAGCGAGCTGGTCAAGGAGAAGGTTAATATAAACTTGCAACTCCAGTGTAGCATACCTCCACCGCCTCGAAGACCGAGCTCCACCAGAAAGGGTAAATATTACTTCCTTTCCTTGAGTTCTGATTTGTTCATTATTGCTTGCTTTTTTATAACTATGAAGAGAAACTCCAATCCGAGCGTAGCCGAATTAATAAGAGCCAAGAGGCAAAAATCTAGAGGAGGCCCCTCTACTGCTGTCCCGAACCCGAACGAAGGTTTTCCAGCTACCGCTGCCCCGAGCTCTGCTGCCCCAAGATCAAGCACTCCAACCCGGAGTCCTCTGTCCATGGCTCCGCTGGTGTCCCCGATAATGGTGGCTGACAGCTCTCCCCCACCTTCGACCTCTACCAAACACCCTTGGCCAGGCAGAGAAAAAATATCTGTTCCTGATCCGAGGTTGTGGACCGAGGAATTGAAGTCTTTGACTGATAATGCTCGATATTTCTGGCAGCAACAAGGGAGAAGTTGGTCTAAAGACAACCCAAATTTCACTACTTTCGCTCACCTGATGTCATGTATCCCTGCCGAGACTGCCCCATTGTTGCAACTTAGTGCCGAGCAACTGAGTCAGGTTATGAAGAGACTTGAAGTGGAGGTAAGTTTGTGTCGATGGTTATTAATTATTTCGTTCAGTCGTCTAATTTATTTTCCCCTTGTGCTTACAGAGCAACATGGTGACTGGAGCTGCAATTGGCAAAATGAACAAACTTATCATCCTACGCAACAATGTGAAAAAAGAGGCACTCGGCTCCAGCATGAGCTCGGTGAGGTGAGGGCGAAGATGGAGGATGCTGTGAAGCGGGCTTTGGAGGCAGAGCAAAAGATGCTTGCACAGGCGAGCGAAGTTGCTGAGGCCAAGGAGAAAGCAGCGGTGGCCGAAGCTCACCTTGCACAGGAGAGAGAAAAGAAGCGGGCTGCCGAATTTTGCTTGGAAGAGGCCCAACGTGGACAAGAAGCAGTGAATAAAGAACAAGCCGAGTTGGAGCAAAGGTGCTCAAAGCTCGAATACCAGGCAGCAGATATGGCTGCCGACAAGTGCATTTCATTTGGGGGTAAACTGATTCAGTCAGTGAAGGACCGACATCCGAATATGGACTGGTCGTGGTTGGATGAAGTTTACCCTGATGAATAAACGCTTACTTGCCCATTGTAATAATTTTTTTTTGTTTTTTGTAAAATAGACTTCTTCCGAATTGGATAATTGTCTTGAGTTTGCATATACTATCGTGAATGATTCCGAATGTTTAGATAATCACAAGCATAATTACGTACTTAAACAAAATTAATTCAAATGCTCTTGGCGATGTTTGCCGAACTGAGCTTTTTCCTTGATATCAAGCTATGCTCGGATAGCAATTTAGCTGTACCCAACTTACAAAAATTACACATGTTTGTGGCGATCACGCCAAAATGAGTTGTACCTAGCTTACAAAAATTACAAATGCTTGTGGCGGTCACGCCGAAATGAGCTTGTTCACTGAAAATAATGCTTCAGATTAGAGATATTCCAAGAATGAGGGAGCAACTTTCCCGAAAGGTCTTTCAACCTGTAGGCGGCCCCATTAACTTCGTGTATTAAGTGAGGACCTTCCCAATTTGGGCTCAGTTTTTCAACCCCCGATGCCGAGTGAGTGGCAATAACCTTCTTGAGTACAAGTTGTCCGACCCGAAAGGACTAAGCTTTAAGCGTTCGATCATAATATGATGACATTCTCTGCTTATATATCGCTGATTATAACTGGGCAGACTCCCTAATTTCCTCCAATCGATCCAGGTGATACAAGAGATTTGTCTCATTCTTCTCAGCATCATATGAAAAAGTTCGGATGCTTGGAATGCCAATTTCACATGGGATGACCGCTTCTGCCCCGTATGTCAAAGAGAAGGGAGTGAGGCCGGTTGCTGCTCTTAGGGAAGTTCGGTATGCCCATAGAAAATGATTGAGTTCGTCGACCCAAAGACCCTTCGTTTCGTCTAGTCTCTTTTTTAGACCGGCTAGAATGATTCGGTTTATGACCTCAGTCATACCATTAGATTGGGGATGATATACCGAGGTGAAACATAATTGAATGCTTAAATCCGCACAATAACTTTTGAAGGAAGTGCAATCAAACTGCTTACCATTATCAGAGATGATTGTGTACGGGATTTTGAACCTTGTGACTATGGCCTTCTGTACGAATTTTATGACATTTGCCGGAGTAATTGTAGCCAAAGGCTCTGCCTCCACCCATTTTGTAAAATGATCTACTGCCACAATTAGAAACTTTCTCTGACCGGTAGCCAATGGAAACGGGCCGAGGATACCTATTCTCCACTGGGCGAATGGCCATGGGCTATGAATGGGGATTTGCGGGGCAGACCTCTGATGCAATATATTACCGAACCGTTGGCACTTGTCACACTTCTTCTACACAAGCCCTTTGGCATCTTTCTCCATCGTGGGCCAATAGTACCCCTATAATAAAGCCCTTCGGGCTATTGCCTGCGCGCCTTCATGTGCGCCACAAATGCCTTCCTGAATTTCGCGGAGTACGTAATTGTCCTCCCCAAAAATGTACCTTTCTCCTTCCTTTTATAGGATCTTTTGCTTGATTCATAACAGCTGCTTTATGATAAGACTTTAATGAATAACGGTTATCCTCATGATGAGACTTTAATGAGTAATGGTTGTCCTCATAATGAGCCTTTAATGAGTAACGGTTGTCCTCATGGTGGAATCTAAGCTGTTCATTTTTTTCGAGCCGCTGCTGAGAGGTTCTTGGATGGTTCAGCGACTAGACTCAAATGCACGGTAATGGCCGAACCCATTGAGTGGATGGACCCGGAGAACTCATGCTTCTCTAGGTTTCGGATTATACCGAGCTGTTTATTGAGGGATTTCAGTTCGCTCGACTTTTCGATCCTATAAGCATGATGGGCCGAGCTCCCAAAGAGTGTTCGGCTATCAATAATATTTATTATTATTATTAGAGTCTAGTTGTACTATCAACCCATTTTAAGATCCAATTATTAATAAAATTCTTGATACAATTAACCATCATTCAATGAGTAGTCTGATCAGACTGAAAGAAATATATCATGCTAGTTCACTGACATATACTATTGGTCATTATAGAAACCGGGTCCCGAGGCGATCCAAGATCAGAATTACCCGATGATAAAAGTGATACTTGCCACAAGTAAAGGTGTCAAAAATGATGTCTTCCTTGTCGAAAAATTCTCTGTGTTCCTCTAAAAAATTTCAACCCAAAAATTCGCATTGTTACTCTTATTTTTATTTTTTATTTTTTTATTTTTTTATTTTATTCACATGCCACGCGCGCGGGAGTGGCTCGTGCTTGCGGGCGCACGCGCTGCGGGGCGCGTCTCGTAGAAGGAGTGTGCGCGCCTCGTGTCCCTCAACACGCGGGCATTTTTGCCCCTTTGCGCGTCGCTTTCGCCTGCATTTTTTGGGTCAATTTTTCAGTCTGAAAATTTTGTTTCATGTTTTTATGTTATTTTTGGGTTACTGAAATTAAAAAGAGCACTTTGTCCCTTCCCATTTTGTGACAAAACAGGGAAATAAGTGAAGACTTTGTCATCATTTCAAGGGAGAGCGGGATTTGGTGTAAAAAGAAAAAGTCTAGTTTTTCTCTCAAGCAAAGAAAAAGGCAGACATTTTTCTTCAAAAAAATTCTTAAGTGTTTTCTCAAGTCTCAATCTTTTCTTCTCTGCAAATATTTCATCTTTAGTTTGATTTGAGAAAGAAAAATTAATTTTCTTTGCTCAATCATCCCATCAAAAATATATTTTTGAGCTAATTTATTTAAAAACACAGATTTTTTTTTTTTGTGTTTATCACCGTAAATTCGACAAAAATGACGAATCAAGACACCGTTTTCTTCAATTTATAAAATTTGAGGGTAAATATTTTTAGACCCGTTCTCATTTATTTTTGTGTATCATTTATTGTTGTTAATATTATTATTTCCTGTTATTATTACCATATTCATAATTTATTTCGAGCATTTTAATGTGGTTGTTATTGTTGATATATTATGTGGTTTCAATTTGATTTCTTGTTGTTTTATTTTTGTCACCGTTGCCGTCCATCTCCTTTTATTATTATTATTATTATTATTATTATTATTATTATTATTATTATTATTATTATCATCATCATCATCATCATCATGGTTACTTTATTATTGTTGTTATTATTAGTATTATTTTTATTATTATTATCATGGTTATTTTTACATTGTTGTCTTATCATTACTATTACCATGTCTATTATCACTGTATTATTATTATTATTATTTCATGGTGTTATTACTATTAGTCTTATTGTTTCATGTCTAGTTTATATTATCATTATTTGCTATTATGCTACTGTTCTTATTGTATTAGTATTATTATTATTTGATTGGTGCTATTATGCCATATTTATTAGTGTTATTATCATCATAATTTTATTGTTGCCATTATTTTGTCATTATTCTTATTTTTGGCATGACTTGTCCTTTTAATTTTCTTTGCATGTGAATTGTCTGCATGATTAAGTGAATGTGTTCTATATTTATTTTGGCTTTAATTAATTTTTAGGATTATTACTAATATCTTTTGATGCTATTTTTTGTTTGGGGATTTAAATGTGAATTTCCTTATGTGAGCGTTATCGTGGCCACGCGGAGGGGTCACTACGCGTAGGAGACTACGTCGCTTGGGTGAGATCTTTCCTATCCTACCTGTTGTGTTTGCACTTGTTTGTAAGTAAAATGTCTTCATTTTATGCACATGTGAGATAAAAAAAATCACAAAAATACTTTTATAATTAAATTAGAATTTTTACTAATAAAATTGGGACCAATGTCCCTCATTTTAGCCAAGCAATGTAAAATGTCATAATAAAACAAAGAGTTAATTTTCTCTAAAAATGGGATCACTCATCCCGATTTTTCAAACTAGCAATCGAATAACTCTTCGATCACTCTTCAAAATAAGCGCGAAGGAACCAGCGTTCCTAAACCAAACAAATGCCCCGATTTATGTATGTTTTCTCATGTTTTGCCTTTTTTGTTTGTTTTAAATTTATATTCATGTATTTTCTTTTTGGGCCGTTGTAATTAATTTTGGAGCAACATTATTTAATTTTCATTTGGGATTGTATTCCGTCCCAATTCATATTTTTTATTCTTTTATATGGGTTGTATTCCGCCCTAATTTCCCTTGTAATTGTGTGCTTAATGTGTTTACTGCTTTTTTTATTGCTTTATTTATCGCTTTCTTTATTACTTTTGAGTGCTTGTAATGCGCTTTAATTAAATGCATAAACCGTGTGAGATAAGAAGATAGAATTTTAGGAAGTTAAGAACTCATTTATAATTAACCAAAGTATAAATAAGAATGAAGTTCCAAACACCAATCTCTGATCTAGACCAATAAGAGGTTAGAGACCTTTCCCAATTTCTTATAAATTGGGTGGCGACTTTAAAATAGCTCAAAAGTGCCTAAAGGTGCCGTGAGGCTAGATGATCCTTTCCAATGTTCTATTAGGAATGAGGCATCCAAGATGTTTCATGGCATCCAAGATGTTTTATGGCATCCAAGATCAAAATAACGTGAACCAAACTCTCAAATCCTAAAAGTGGGTTCAAAGAGGACCTTTGCTAGGTTCCGCACGCATCACAGTCATACTATTTCAAAATACCTAACTTTAATACTCAAGTGTATGTACAAATGAATCTTAAAAATACACTATATATATAGCTCAAACATACATAAATCATGTAGCACATTCTTTTAGACTTTTTCACTATACTTTCTCTTTCTAAGTTTATTAACTTGAGTTTCAAAGTGTTGATATTTGGTCCGACTAAATTTCTCTTATTTTGGATTCAATTAATCTTGGTAATACAATCGGATTCTTCCATCTGAACTCACATATTTTTTATCATTAAAAAATTATCAATTTCTAACACAAGTGAAATGCTCGATAGATGATTTCGATTTGTACAAAACTGTTTAATGAGAAAAATAAAATATATGAATTTCTGAAGGTGTCATACTAGGAAAAATCAATAAAATCGAAAAATTCTAAAAATTGGTGAAATTTTGGATTTGACTCCCGTAATTCAGGAAAACTTCATTGGAATGGATTTTGGATTACCAAGCACAATGTATAGAGAATCGTCTTTATTGAAATCTGCCGAATTTTTATGGATTTTTCGAGGTGTTATACTAGGAAAAATCACTAAAATCGAAAAAGTATAAAAAGTGGTGAAATTTTGGATTATGATCAAATAATTCAGGAAAACTTCATTCGAATTGCTTCTACAAGATTAACATTCACAATGGATGGAGAATTGACATCATCAAAATCTGACGAATTTTTATGGATTTCTGAAGGTTTTATATAAGGAAAAATCACTAAAATCGAAAAATTATAAAAAATATAAAATATTGGATTTGAATCCCATAATTAAGGAAAACTTCATTAGAATGGATTTTGAAAGCTTACCAAGTAGAATGGATAGAGAATTGGCTTCATCAAAATCGGATAAATTTTTATGGATTTTCGAAGGTGTAATACTAGGAAAAATCAATAAAATTAAAGAATTATAAAAAGTTGTGAAATTTTGAATTATACTCAAATAATTCAGGAAAATTTCATTTTAATGGCTTCTGTAAAGTTAACATTCACAATGGATGGAGAATTGATATCATCAAAATCTGACGAATTTTTATGAATTTTTGAAGGTGTTATATTAGGAAAAATAACTATAATCGAAAAGTTATAAAAAGTGATGAAATTTTGGATATGAGTCCCATAATTCAGGAAAATTTCGTTGGAATTGATTCTATAAGCTTACCAAGCACAATGGATAGAAAATTGGTTTCATCAAAATCAGACAAATTTTTATGGATTTCTAAAGGTGTTATATTAGGAAAAATCACTAAAATCGAAAAAGTATAAAAAGTGGTGAAATTTTGATCTGATTCCCATAATTCAGGAAAACTTCATTGGAATGAATTTTGGAAGCTCACCAAGCAAATGGAAAGAAAATTGGCTTAATCAAAATCTGACAAATTTTTATGGATTTCTGAAGGTGTTATACGAGGAAAAATCACTAAAATCGAAAAATTATAAAAAGTGGTGAAATTTTGAATTATAATCAAATAATTTAGGAAAATTTTATTGGAATGGCTTCTACAAGTTTAACATTCACAATGGATGGAGAATTGATATCATCAAAATTTGGCGAATTTTTATTGATTTCTGAATGTGTTATATTAGGAAAAATATATAAAATCAAAAAATTATAAAAAGTGGTGAAATTTTGGATTATACTCAAATAATTCAGGAAAACTTCATTGGAATGGCTTCTGAGAACTTAACATTCACAATGGATGGAGAATTTATATTATCGAAATCTAACGAATTTTTATAGATTTCAGAAAGTGTTATACTAGAGAAAATCACTAAAATCAAAAACTTATAAAAAGTGGTAAAATTTTTGCTTTAAGTCACATAATTCAGAAAAACATCATTGGAATAAATTTTGGAAGCTTACCAAGCACAATGGAGAGAGAATTGACTTCATCGAAATCTGATAAATTTTTATGGATTTCTGAAGGTGTTATATTAGGAAAAATCACTAAAATCGAAATATTATAGAAAGTTGTAAAATTTTTTATTTAAGTCCCATAATTCTGGAAAACTTCATTGGAATGGATTTTGGAAGCTTACCAAGCACCATGGATAGAGAATTGGTTTCATCGAAATCTAACGAATCTTTATAGATTTCTGAAGGTGTTATATTAGGAAAAATTACTAAAATTAAAAAATTATAAACAGTGGTGAAATTTTGGATTTGAGTTCCATAATTCAGAAAAATTTCATTGGAATGGATTTTTGAAGCTTACCAAGCACAATGGATAGAGAATTGGCTTCATCAAAATTTGACGAATTTTTATGAATTTCTGAAGGTGTTCTATTAGGAAAAATTACTAAAATCGAAAAAGTATAAAAAGTGGTGAAATTTTGGATCTGATTCCCATAATTCAGGAAAATTTCATTGGAATGGATTTTGGAAGCTCACCAAGCATAATGGAAAGAGAATTGGATTCATCGTAATCTGACAAATTTTTATGGATTTCTGAAAGTGTTATACTAGGAAAAATCACTAAAATCTAAAAATTATAAAAAGTTATGAAAATTTGGATTATAATCAAATAATTTAGAAAAATTTCATTGGAATGGCTTCTGCAAGTTTAACATTCACAATAGATGGAAAATTGATATCATCGAAATCTGGCGAATTTTTTTGGATTTCTTAAAGTGTTATACTAGGAAAAATATATAAAATCTAAAAATTATAAAAAGTGGTGAAATTTTGGATTATACACAAATAATTTAGGAAAACTTCATTGGAATGACTTCTTCAAGATTAACGTTCACAATGGATGGAGAATTTACATCATCGAAATTTGACGAATTTTTATAGATTTCAAAAGGTGTTATACTAGAGAAAATCACTAAAATCAAAAAATTATAAAAAGTGGTAAAATTTTTTATTTGAGTCCCATAATTCAAGAAAATATCATTGGAATAGATTTTGGAAGCTTACCAAGCACAATGGATAGAGAATTGGTTTCATTGAAATCTAACGAATTTTTATGAATTTCTGAAGGTTTTATATAGGGGTGTGAAAAAACCGAACCGACCCGAATAACCCGAACTGAAATATAAATTTGGGTGAGGTTATTCGGATAATTCGGTTCAGTTTGGGTGTGAGAATATGGAAAATTTCGGGTTCGGGTTGGTTCGGGTGAAAATGAAGGTAAACCCGAACCACCCGAACCAACCGAATATAACCCCTCTTTAATAGAATAAACCCGGTCTGGATCTGTCCCTCATTTAGTCATTTTCCCCTTTTTCAGTTTGATGAACTAAATCCCTAGAATCCCTTTCTTGTTCTGCCCTGTCGCTCCTCTTCTCCATCGCTCGTTGCTGCTCGTCCCCTTCCTTGCTGTTGCCGCTTGTCGTTGCCGCTTCTCTTCGCCGCCGGTAGCCTCCACGAAGGTAACTTCTTCTTCTTCTGATAGTAATTCTGATTTGGTCATTGGTCGATGGAAGATGTACTTCAACTCTCAGTCTCAGTTAACTCACCATTAACTTTATGGATTTGAATTGTACAATATAGTCAAGAAATGAAATTATTTTTTGGGTTGAAGAAAATACATACTGTGTTTTAGGAAAATAAAAATGTTATATGAATCCTTGAACAGAATCATAGCGTGATTGTAATTTTACTTTTACTTTTTCGTTTGGATAGGTGGATTTGCTGATTTGTTGTGTGCCTTGTTACTGATTTGTTGATAGTAATACTGATTTGTTCTTGCTGATTTGCTGAATTGCTCTTGCTGATTTGTTGTGTGCCTTGTTAATGATTTGCTCTTGCTGATAGTATCAAAAAAATACATTAATGATTTGCTCTTATGCATTATATATAGTTTATTTTTGCCATTTGCTTGCTGGGTTTCACCGATCCCTTCTCCTTTTCTTGCTGGGTTTCACCGATCCCTTCATGAAGGGCATTAAACTAATTCCACTCTTTATTATATACTTAAACAATTTCCTAAATTTGATATAATAATGTACTGGTCTTTAAGAAAGAAACAATTTCCATTTAGAATATAATATAATAATGTATTGGTTGGTAATGGTTCCATTGATAATTCAGTATAATGTATATATATATATATATATATTTCTATTGGTTGCACTTTTCTGCTGTTTCCAATTATCAATTTGTTCATATTTTATTCTGAATTTGTTCATATTATTTTGATATAACTGAATTATCAATTTTGTATTATTTCTATATTATTTTATCAATTATCAATTTATTTTATACTGAATATTTATTTGCATAAATTTGTAGATGTCCGAATCAAATGAAATTGATTTGGAGGAAGAGATCACATCAGTGGAACCATTTAAAGTTCCTCAACAGCCGAGCAATACACAAAAGGCAGCAAACAATCCAGCAGCAGCCTCAAGAAAAAGAAATTCATATTATATGGTTATTATGTATTTAATTATGTACTTTTCATGTTATATGGTGACTATGCTAATTAGATATTCAATATGTTATGTTAATTATGTATTTAATAGTTTATAATTAGGTTTAATAAAAAAATAAAATAAAATTCGGGTTATTCAGGTTATTCGGTTCGGGGCCCGAAATATTTCGGGTTATTCGGTTCGGGGCCCTACAAGAAGTTAGGGTCGGTTCGGGTGTAGAATTTCATGTAAAATCGGGTTTCGGATTATTCGGGTCGGGTTGACCCAAACCCGATCGATGCACAGGCCTAGTTTTATACTAGAAAAAATCACTAAAATCGAAATATTATAAAAAGTAGTGAAATTTTGGATTTAAGTCCCAAAATTCAGAAAAACTTCATTAGAATTGATTTTGAAAGCTTACCAAGCACAATGGATAGAGAACTGGTTTTATCGAAATCTGACGAATTTTTATGAATTTTTGGAGGTGTTATATTAGGAAAAATCACTAAAATCGAAAAATTATAAAGAGTGGTGAAATTTTGGATTTGAGTCCTATAATTCGGAAAAATTTCATTAGAATGGATTTTGGAAGCTTACCAAGCACAATGGATAAAATATTGGCTTCATCGAAATCTGACGAATTTTTATGAATTTCTAAAAGTGTTATATTAGGAAAAATCACTAAAAATGAAAAAGTATAAAAAGTGGTGAAATTTTGGATCTAATTCCTATAATTCAGGAAAACTTTATTAGAATGGATTTTGGAATCTCACCAAGCACAATGGAAAGAGAATTGGCTTAATCGAAATCTAACAAATTTTTATGGATTTCTGAAAGTGTTATACTAGAAAAAATCACTAAAATCGAAAAATTATAAAAAGTGGTAAAATTTTATATTATAATCAAATAATTTAGGAAAATTTTATTGGAATGGATTCTGCAAGTTTAACATTCACAATGGATGGAAAATTGATATCATCGAAATCTAGCAAATTTTTATAGATTTCTGAAAGTTTTATACTAGGAAAAATATATAAAATCGAAAAATTATAAAAAGTGGTGAAATTTTGGATTATACTCAAATAATTCAGGAAAATTTCACTGGAATGGCTTCTGCAAGCTTAACATTCACAATAGATGGAGAATTTACATCATCAAAATCTGACGAATTTTTATGAATTTCAGAAGGTGTTATATTAGAGAAAATCACTAAAATCAAAAAATTATAAAAAGTGGTAAAATTTTTGATTTGAGTCACATAATTCAGGAAAACATCATTGGAATAAATTTTGGAAGCTTACCAAGTACAATGGATAGAGAATTGGCTTTATCGAAAGCTAATGAATTTTTATGGATTTGTGAAGGCGTTATGTTAGAAAAAATCACAAAAATCGAAATATTATAAAAAGTGGTAAAATTTTTTATTTAAGTCCAATAATTCTTGAAAATTTCATTGGAATAGATTTTGGAAGCTTACCAAGCACAATGGATAAAGAATTGGTTTCATCGAAATCTGACGAATTTTTATGGATTTCTGAAAGTGTTATACTAGAAAAAATTATAAAAAATGGTGAAATTTTGGATTTGAGTTCCATAATTCAGCAAATTTTCATTGGAATGGATTTTGAAAGCTTACCAAGCACAATGGATAGAGAATTGGCTTCATCGAAATTTGACGAATTTTTATGGATTTCTGAAAGTGTTATATTAGGGAAAAATCACTAAAATCGAAAAAGTATAAAAAGTGTTGAAATTTTGGATCTAAATCCCATAATTCAGGAAAACTTCATTGGAATGGATTTTGGAAGCTCACCAAGCACAATGGAAAGAGAATTGGCTTCATCGTAATCTGACAAATTTTTATGAATTTTCTGAAGGTGTCATATTAGGTAAAATCACTAAAATCTAAAAATTATAAAAAGTGATGAAATTTTGAATTATAATCAAATAATTTAGGAAATTTTCATTGGAATAGCTTCTACAAGTTTAACATTCACAATGAATGGAGAATTGATATCATCGAAATCTGGCAAATTTTTATGGATTTCTTAAAGTGTTATACTAGAAAAAATATATAAAATCTAAAAATTATAAAAAGTGGTGAAATTTTAGATTATATACAAATAATTCAGGAAAACTTTATTAGAATGGCTTCTGCAAGCTTAATATTCACTATGGATGGAGAATTTACATCATCAAAATCTGACGAATTTTTATGGATTTCAGAAGGTGTTATACTAGAGAAAAACACTAAAATCAAAAAATTATAAAAAGTAGTAAAAATTTTTATTTGAGTCCCATAATTCAGGAAAATATCATTGGAATAGATTTTGGAAGCTTACCAAGCACAATGGATAGAGAATTGCCTTCATCGAAATCTGACGAATTTTTATAAATTTCTGAAAGTTTTATACTAGAAAAAATCACAAAAATCGAAATATTATAAAAAGTAATGAAATTTTTGATTTAAATCCCATAATTCAGGAAAATTTCATTGGAATTGATTTTGGAAGCTTACCAAGCACAATAGATAGATAATTGGTTTCATTAAAATCTGATAAATTTTTATAGATTTCTGAAGGTGTTATACTAAGGAAAATAACTAAAATCTAAAAATTCTAGAAAGTGATGAAATTTTGGATTATAATCAAATAATTTAGGAAAATTTCATTGGAATGTCTTCTGCAAGTTTAACATTCACAATGGATGCTGAATTGATATCATCGAAATCTGACAAATTTTTATGGATTTCTTTAAGTGTTATACTAGGAAAAATATATAAAATTTAAAAATTATAAAAAGTGGTGAAATTTTGGATTATACACAAATAATTCAGGAAAACTTCAGAATGGCTTCTGCAAGCTTAACATTCATAATGGATGGAGAATTTATATCATCGAAATCTGACGAATTTTTATGGATTTCAAAATGTATTATAATAGAGAAAACCACTAAAATCAAAAAATTATAAAAAGTGGTAAAATTTTTTATTTGAGTCCCATATTTCAGGAAAATATCATTGGAATAGATTTTGGAAGCTTACCAAGCACAATGGATAGAGAATTAGCTTCATCAAAATCTGAAAATTTTTTATGAATTTCTGAAGGTGTTATACAAGGATAAATCACTAAAATCGTAAAAGTATAGAAAGTGGTGAAATTTTGGATTATACTCAAATAATTCAGAAAAATTTTATTGGATGGAGAATTTTTGGATGGAGAATTCTGCAAACTTAACATTCACAATGGATGGAGAATTGACATCATCGAAATCTGACGACTTTTTATGAAATTTTGAAAGTGTTATACTGGGTAAAATAACTAAAATCGAAAAATTATAAAAAGTGGTAAAATTTTGGATTTGAGTCCCATAATTCCGGAAAATTTCATTTGAATGAATTTTGGAAGCTTACCAAGCACAATGGAAAGAGAATTGACTTCATCGAAATCTGACGAATTTTTATGAATTTGTGAAGGTGTTATAATAGGAAAAATCACTAAAATCGAAAAATTCTAAAAAGTGATAAAATTTTGGATTTAAGTCCTATAATTCTGGAAAACTTCATTGGAATGACTTTTTCAAGCTTAACATTCACAACATATGGAGAATTGACATCATCGAAATCAGACGAATTTTTATGTATTTCTGAAGGTGTTATACTAGGAAAAATCATTAAAATCGAAAAATTATAAAAAGTGGTGAAATTTTGGATTTGAGTCCCATAATTCAGGAAAATTTCATTGGAATGGATTTTGGAAGCTTACCAAGTACATTGGATAGAGAATTTGTTTTTTCGAAATCTGACGAATTTTTGTGGATTTGTGAAGGTGTTATACTAGGGAAAATCACTAAAATCGAAAAACTCTAAAAAGTAGTGAAATTTTGGATTTCCATCCTATAACTCTGGAAAACTTCATTGCAATGACTTTTTCAAGCTCAACATTCACAATGTATGGAGAATTGGCATCATCGAAATAGGACAAATTTTTATGGGTTTCTGAAGGTGTTATACTAGAAAAAATCACTAAAATCGAAAAATTATAAAAAGTGGTGAAATTTTGGATTTGAATCTCATAATTTAGGAAATTTCATTGGAATGACTTTTTCAAGCTTAACATTCACAATGAATGGAGAATTGATATCATTGATATCAGACGAATTTTTATTGATTTTTGAAGCTGTTATACTAGGAAAAATCACTAAAATCGAAAAAGTATAAAAAGCTGTGAAATTTTTTATTTGAATCCCATAATTCAAGAAAACTGCATTGGAATGGATTTTGGAAGCTTACCAAGCGCATTGGATAGAGAATTGGCTTTATCGAAATCTGACGAATTTTTATGGATTTCTGAATGTATTATACTAGGAAAAATCACTAAAATCGAAAAATTCTAAAAAGTTGTGAAATTTTTTATTCGAGTCCCATATTTCAGGAAAACTTCATTGGAATGGATTTTGGAACCTTACCAAGTACAATGGATAGAGAATTGGCTATATCAAAATCTGACGAATTTTTATGGATTTCTGAAAATGTTATACTAGGAAAAATCATCAAAATCGAAAAAGTATAAAAAGTGGTTAAATTTTGGATCTGAGTCCCATAATTCAGTAAAACTTTATTGGAATGGTTTTTGAAAGCTTACCAAGCACAATGGAAAGAGAAATGGCTTCATCGAAATCTGACGAATTTTTATCGATTTCTATAAGTGTTATACTAGGGAAAATCACTAAAATCGAAAAACTCTAAAAAGTGGTAAAAATTTTTATTTGAGTCCTATAATTCTAGAAAAGTTAATTGAAATGGATTTTGCAAGCTTAACATTCACAATGAATGGAGAATTGTTTTCATCGATATAGGACAAATTTTTATGGGTTTCTGAAAGTGTTATACTAGAAAAAATTACTAAAATCGAAAAAGTGTAAAAAGTGGTGAAATTTTTTATCTGAGTCCCATAATTCAGGAAAATTTCAATGGAATGGATTTTGGAAGCTTACCAAGCACATTGGAAAGAGAATTGGTTTAATCGAAATCTGACGAATTTTGATGGATTTCTGAATGTGTTATAATATGAAAATCACTAAAATCAAAAAATTCTAAAAAGTGGTTAAATTTTGGATTTGAGTCATATATTTCTGAAAAACTTCATTGGAATGACTTTTTCAAGATATTCACAATCGATGGAGAATTGACATCATCAAAATCAGATGAATTTTTATGAATGTCTGAATGTGTTATACTATAAAATATCAATAAAATCGAAAAATTATAAAAAATTCTGAAATTTTGGATTATAGTCATATAATTCAGGAAAAATTTATTGGAATGTCTTCTCCAAACTTAACATTCACAATGGATGGAGAATTGATATCATCGAAATCTGACGACTTTTTATGGAATTCTGAAAGTGTTATACTAGGTAAAATAACTAAAATAAAAAAATTATAAAAAGTGGTGAAATTTTGGATTTGAGTCCCATAATTCAGGAAAATTTTATTGGAATGGATTTTGGAAGCTTACCAAGCACATTGGATAGAGAATTGGTTTCTTCGAAATCTGACGAATTTTTATGGATTCCTGAATGTGTTATATTAGGAAAAATCAATAAAACCGAAAAATTTTAAAAAGTAGTAAAATTTTGGATTTGAGTCCTACAATTCTGGAAAACTTAATTGGAATGACTTTTTCAAGCTTAACATTCACAATGGATGTAGAATTGACACTATCGAAATCAGACGAAGTTTTATTGATTTTTGAAGGTGTTATACTAGGAAAAATCACTAAAATCGAAAAAGTATAAAAAGTATTAAAATTTTTTATTTGAGTCCTATAATACAGGAAAACTTCATTGGAATAGATTTTGGAAGTTTACCAAGCGCATCGTATAGTGAATTGGTTTCATCGAAATCTGGTAAATTTTTATGAATTTCTAAAAGTATTATAGTAGAAAAAATCACTAAAATCGAAAAATTTTAAAAAGTGGTGAAATTTTTTATTCGAGTCCCATAATTAAAGAAAACTTCATTGGAATGGATTTTGGAAGGTTACCAAGCACAATGGATAGAGAATTGGTTATATCGAAATCTGACGAATTTTTATGGATTTCTGAAAATGTTATACTAGGAAAAATCATCAAAATCGAAAAGTATAAAAACTGGTGAAATTTTGGATCTAAGTCGCATAATTCAGTAAAACTTCATTAGAATGGTTTTTGGAAGCTTACCAAGTATAATGGAAAGAGAATTGACTTCATTGAAATCTGACTAATTTTTATCAATTTTTAAAAGTATTATATTAGGGATAATCACTAAAGTCGAAAAATTCTAAAAAGTTATGAAATTTTGGATTCGAGTCCTATAATTCTTGAAAAGCTCATTGGAATGACTTTTGCAAGGTTAACATTCACATTGGATGGACAAATGACATCATCAAAATAGGACAAATTTTTATGGGTTTCTGAAAGTGTTATATTCGGAAAAATCACTAAAATCGAAAAAGTATAAAAAGTGGTGAAATTTTTGATCTGAGTCCCATAATGAAGGAAAATTTCATTGGAATGGAGTTTGGAAGCATACCAAGCACAATGGAAAGAGAATTGGTTTCATCGAAATCTGAAGAATTTTGATGGATTTCTGAATGTGTTATAATATGAAAATCTCTAAAATCGAAAATTCTAAAAAGTGGTAAAATTTTGGATTTGAGTCCTATAATTCTGAAAAATTTCATTAGAATGACTTTTTCAAGACATTCACAATGGGTGGAGAATTGACATCATCAAAATCAGATGAAATTTTATGGATGTCTGAATGTGTTACACTAGAAAATATCAATAAAATCAAAAAATTATAAAAAATGGTGAAATTTTGGACTATAGTCATATAATTCAGGAAAATATCATTGGAATGGCTTTTGCAAGCTTAACATTCTCAACTGATGGAGAATTGACATCATCAAAATTAGACGAATTTTTATTTATTTCTGAAAGTTTTATACTAGAAAAAATCACTAAAATCGAAAAAGTATAAAAAGTGGTGAAATTTTTTATTCGAATCCCATAATTAAGAAAAACTTCATTGGAATGGATTTTGGAAAGTTACCAAGCACAATGGATAGAGAATTGGTTATATCGAAATCTGACGAATTTTTATGGATTTCTGAAAATATTATACAAGGAAAAATCATCAAAATCGAAAAAGTATAAAAACTGGTGAAATTTTGGAACTAAGTCGCATAATTTAGTAAAATTTCATTGGAATGGTTTTTGGAAGCTTACCAAACATAATGGAAAGAGAATTGGCTTCATGGAAATCTGACGAATTTTTATCGATTTCTAAAAGTGTTATACTAGAGAAAATCACTAAAGTCGAAAAATTCTAAAAAGTGGTGAAATTTTGGATTTGAGTCCTATAATTCTGGAAAAGCTCATTGGAATGGCTTTTGCAAGCTTAACATTCACAATGGATGGACAAATGACATCATCGAAATACGACAAATTTTTATGAGTTTCTGAAAGTGTTATATTCGGAAAAATCACTAAAATCGATAAAGTATAAAAAGTGGTGAAATTTTTTATCTGATTCCCATAATTCAGGAAAATTTCATTGTAGTGGATTTTGGAAGCATACCAAGCACTATAGAAAGAGAATTGGTTTCATCGAAATCTGAAAAATTTTGATGAATTTCTGAATGTGTTATAATATGAAAATCTCTAAAATCAAAAAATTCTAAAAAGTGGTGAAATTTTGTATTTGAGTCATATAATTCTGGAAAAATTCATTGGAATGACTTTTTCAAGACATTCACAATGGGTGGAGAATTGACATCATCAAAATCAGATGAATTTTTATGGATGTCTGAATGTGTTACACTAGAAAATATTATTAAAATCGAAAAATTATAAAAAATGGTGAAATTTTGGATTATAGTCATATAATTCAGGAAAATTTCATTGGAATGGCTTTTGCAAGATTAACATTCTCAACTGATGGAGAATTGATATCATCAAAATCAGACGAATTTTTATTTATTTCTGAAAGTTTTATACTCGAAAAAATCACTAAAATCGAAAAATTCTAAAAAGTGGAGAAATTTTGGATTTAAGTCCCAAAATTTAAGAAGAGTTCATTGGAATGGATTTTGGAACATTACCCAGCACAATGGATAGAGAATTGGCTTCATCAAAATTTAAAATTTTTTTATGGATTCCTGAAAGTGTTATACTAGGAAAAATTATTAAAATCGAAAAATTATAAAAAGTTGTAAAATTTTGGATTATACTCAAATAATTCAGGAAAATTTCATTGGAATGCCTTCTGCAAACTTAACATTCAAAATGGATGGAGAATTGACATCATCGAAATCTAACGAATTTTTTTGGATTTTTGAAAGTGTTATACTAGTAAAAATCACTAAAATCGAAAAATTATAAAAAATGGTGAAATTTTGGATTTAAGTCTCATAATTCAGGAAAATTTCATTGGAATTGATTTTGAAAACTTACCAAGCACAATAGATAGAGAATTGACATTATCGAAATCATACGAATTTTTATGAATTTCTGAAGGTGTTATATTAGGAAAAATCACTAAAATTGAAAAATTTTAAAAATTGGTGAAATTTTGGATTTGAGTCCTATAATTCTGAAAAACTTCATTGAAAAGGTTTATGCAAGCTTAACATTTACAATGCATGGAGAATTGACATCATCAAGTTCTATTAGAAAATACCACCAAAATCAAAAAATGATAAAAAGTGGAGAAATTTTTTATTATAGTCATATAATGCAGGAAAACTTCATTGGAATAACTTTTGCAAGCTAAACATTCACAATGGATGGAGAATTGACATAATCGAAATCAGACGAATTTTTATGGATTTTTGAAGGTGTTATACTAGAAAAAATCACTAAAATCAAAAAAATCTAAAAAGTAGTAAAATTTTGGATTTGAGTCCCATAATTCAGGAGAATTTCATTGGAATGGATTTTGGAAGCTTACCAAGCACAATGTATAGAGAATTGGCTACATCAACCTCTGACGAATTTTTATAGATTTCTGAAAGTGTTATACTAGAAAAAATATTAAAAATCGAAAAAACTTAAAAAGTGCTGAAATTTTGGATTTGAATCCCATAATTCAGAAAAACTTCATTGGAATGAATTTTGGAAGCTTACCAAGCACAATGGAAAGAGAATTGACTTCATCTAAATCTGACGAATTTTTATAAATTTCTGAAAGTGTTACATTAGGCAAAAGCACTAAAATCGAAAAACTCTAAAAAGTGGTAAAATTTTGGATTTGAGTCCTATAATTCCGAAAAAATTCATTGAAATGGATTTTATAAACTTAACATTCACAATGGATGGACAATTGACATCATCGAAATCTGATTAATTTTTATGAATTTCGGAAGGTATTATACTAGAAAATATTATTAAAATCGAAAAATTATAAGTAGTGGTGAAATTTTGGATTATAGTCATTTAATTCAGTAAAAGTTCATTGAAATTGATTCTGCAAGCTTCAAATTTAGAATGGATGGAAAATTGACATCATCGAAATCATACGAATTTTTGTGGACTTCTTAAGGTGTTATACTAGTAAAAATCACTAAAATCGAAAAATTCGAAAAAGTGGTGAAATTTTTAATTATACTCAAATAATTCAGGAAAATTTCATTGGAATGACTTCTGCAAGCTTAAAATTCACAAGGGATGGAGAATTGAAATCATCGAAATCCTACGAATAATTATGGATTTTTGAAAGTGTTATACTAGGAAAAATCACTAAAATCAAAAAATTATAAAAAGTGGTGAAATTTTTGAATTGAGTCCTAAAATTAAGGAAAATTTCATTGGAATGAATTTTTGAAACTTACCAAGCATAATGGATAGAGAATTGGCTTCATCGAAATCTGACGAATTTTTATGGATTTCTGAAGGTGTTATACTAGGAAAAATAAGTAAAATCGAAAAATTCTAAAAAGTATAAATTTTGGATTTGAGTCCCATAATTCAGGAAAAATTCATTGGAATGGATTTTGGAAGCTTACCAAGTACAATGGCTAGAGAATTGGTTTCATCGAAATCTGAAAATTTTTTTTCGATTTCTGAAGGTGTTATACTAGGAAAAATCACTAAAATCGAAAAAGTATAAAAAGTGGTGAAATTTTGAATCTGAGTCCCATAATTTAGGAAAACTTCATTGGAATAGATTTTGAAAGTTTACCAAAAACAATGGAAAGAGAATTGACTTTATCAAAATTTGACGAATTTTTATGGATTTCTGAAAGTGTTATATTAGGAAAAATTACTAAAATTGAAAAACTCTAAAAAGTGGTGAAATTTTGGATTTTAGTCTTATAATTCTGGAAAACTTCATTAGAATGGCTTATGCAAGCTTGACATTCACAATGGATGGAGAATTGACATCATCGAAATTAGACGAATTTTTATGGATTTCCGACGGTGTTATACTAGGAAATATCTCTAAAATCGAAAAATTATAAAAAATAGAGAAATTTTAGATTATAGTCATATAATTCAAGAAAACTTTATTGGAATGGCTTTTGCAAGCTTAACATTCACTATGGATGGAGAATTGATATCATCAAAATCTGATGAATTTTTATGTATTTCTGAAAATGTTATACTAGGAAAAATCATTAAAATCGAAAAATTATAAAAAGTAGTAAAATTTTGGATCTGAGTCCCATAATTCAGGCAAACTTCATTGGAATGGATTTTGGAATCTTACCAAGAACAATGGAAATAGAATTATTTTCATCGAAATCTGACGAATTTTATGAATTTTTAAAGGTGTTATACTAGGAAAAATCACTAAAATCGAAAAACTATAAAAAGTGGTGAAATTTTTGATTTGAGTCTTATAATTCTGGAAATTTCATTGGAATGGCTTTTCGAAACTTACCAAGAACAATTGAAAGATAATTGACTTCATCGAAATCTGACTAATTTTTATGGATTTTTGAAAGTGTTATATTAGGAAAAATCACTAAAATCGAAAAACTCTAAAAAGTGTTGAAATTTTGAATTTGAATCCTATAATTGTGAAAAACTTAATTGGATTGGCTTATGCAATCTTAACATTCACAATGGATGGAGAATTGACATCATCGAAACCAGACGAATTTTTATGGATTTCTGAACGTGTTATACTAGAAAATATCACTAAAATCGAAAAATTATAAAAAATGTTCAAATTTTGGATCATAGTCAAATAATTCAAGAAAATTTCATTGGAATGACTTTTGCAAGCTTAACATTCACTATGGATGGAGAATTGATGTCATCAAAATCAAACGAATTTTTATGTATTTCTAAAAGTGTTCTACTAGAAAAAATCACTAAAATCAAAAAATTATAAAAAGTGGTGAAATTTTGGATTTGAGTCTTATAATTCTGAAAAATTTCATTGGAATGGCGTTTCGAAGCTTACCAAACACAATGGATAGTGAATTGGTTTCATTAAAATCTGACGATTTTTTATGGATTTTTATAAGGAAAAATTACTAAAATCGAAAAATTATAAAAAGTGGTGAAATTTTAGATTATACTCAAATAATTCAAGAAAACTTCAATGGAATGGCTTCTGTAAGCTTAACATTCACACTGGATGAAGAATTGATATCATCGAAATCAGACGAATTTTTATGGATTTCTGAAAGTGTTATACTAGATAAAATCACTAAAATCGAAAAATTATAAAAAGTGGTAAAATTATTGATTTGAGTCCCATAATTCAGGAAAACTTCATTGGAATGTATTTTGAAAGCTTACCAAGCACAATGGATAGAGAATTGGCTTCATCAAAATTTGACGAAATTTTACGGATTTCTAAAAGTGTTATACTAGAAAAAATTACTAAAATCGAAAAAGTATAAAAAGTGGTGAAATTTTGAATCTAAGTCCCATAATTTAGGAAAACTTCATTGGAATGCATTTTGAAAGCTTACCAATCACAATGGATAGAGAAATTGTTTCATCGAAATCTGACGAATTTTTATGGATTTCTGAAAGTGTTCTACTAGAAAAAATAACTAAAATCGAAAAATTATAAAAAGTGGTGAAATTTTGAATTTGAGTCCCCTAATTCAGGAAAACTTCATTGGAATGCATTTTGAAAGCTTACTAAGCACAATGGATAGAGAATTGGCTGCATCGAAACGTGACGAATTTTTATGCACATCTGAAGGTGTTATACTAGAAAAAATCACTAAAATCGAAAAATTATAAAAAGTGGTGAAATATTGGATTTGAGTCTCATAATTCAGAAAAAATTCATCGGAATGGATTTTGAAAGCTTACCAAGCGCAATTGATAATGAATTGATTTCATCGAAATCTGACGAATTTTTATGGATTTATGAAGGTGTTATACTAGGAAAAATCAGTAAAATCAAAAAATTATAAAAAGTCATGAAATTTTGGATCTGAGTCCCATAATCCAGGAAAATTTCATTGGAATGCATTTTGAAAGTTTACCAAGCACAATTGATAGAGAATTTGCTTCATCAAAATCTGACGAATTTTTATGCATTTCTGAAGGTGTTATAATAGGCAAAATTATTAAAATCAAAAAAGTATAAAAAGTGGTGAAATTTTGGATATGAGTCCCACAATTCAGGAAAATTTCATTGGAATGCATTTTGAAAGATTACCAAGCACAATTGGTAGAGAATTTTTCTTCATCGAAATCTGACGAATTTTTATGCCTTTCTGAAGGTGTTATACGAGTAAAAATTACTAAAATCGAAAAATTATAAAAAGTGGTGAAATTTTGGATCTGAGTCCCATAATTCAGGAAAACTTAATTGGAATGCATTTTGAAAGCTTACCAAACACAATCGATAGAGAATTGGTTTCATCGAAATCTGACGAAATTTTATGCATTTCTGAAAGTGTTATACTAGCAAAAATCACTAAAATTGAAAAAGTATAAAAATTTGTGAAATTTTGGATCTGAGTCGCATAATTCAGGAAAATTTCATTGGAATTTATTTTGAAAGCTTACCAAGCACAATGGATATAGAATTGGCTTCATCGAAATCTGACGAATTTTTATGCATATCTGAAGGTGTTATACTAGGAAAAATCACTAAAATCGAAAAAGTATAAAAAGTGGTGAAATTTTGGATATGAGTCCCATAATTCAGGAAAACTCCATTCGAATTTATTTTGAAAGTTTACTAAGAACAATGGATATAGAATTGGCTTCATCGAAATGTGACGAATTTTTATGCATATCTGAAGGTGTTATACTACGGAAAATTACTAAAATCGAAATAGTATAAAAAGTGGTGAAATTTTGGATTTGAGTCCCATAATTCAGGAAAACTTTATTGGAATGCATTTTGAAAGTTTACCAAGCACAATTGATAGAGAATTGGCTTCATCGAAATTTGATAAATTTTTACGAATTTCTGAAGGTGTTATATTAGGAAAAATTACTAAAATCGAAAAAGTATAAAAAGTGGTGAAATTTTGGATATAAGTCCCATAATTCAGGAAAACTTCATTGGAATTCATTTTGAAAGCTTACCAAGCACAATTGATAGAGAATTTGTTTCATCGAAATCTGACGAATTTTTATGTATTTATGAAGGTGTTATACTAGGAAAAATCAGTAAAATCGAAAAAGTATAAAATGTGGTGAAATTTTGGATCTGAGTCCCATAATTCAGGAAAACTTCATTGGAATGCATTTTGAAAGCTTATTAAGCACAATGGATAGAGAATTGAATTCATCGAAATTTGACGAATTTTTAGGGATTTCTGAACTTGTTATACTAGAGAAAATTACTAAAATCGAAAAAATATAAAAAGTAGTAAAATTTTGGATCTAAGTCCCATAATTTAGGAAAACTTCATTGGAATGCATTTTGAAAGGTTGCCAAGAATTGGGTTTATCGAAATCTGACGAATTTTTATGCATTTCTGAAGTTGTTATATTAAGAAAAATCACTAAAATCGAAAAAGTATAAAAATTGGTGAAATTTTAAATCTGAGTCCCATAATTCAGAAAAACTTCATTGGAATTTATTTTGAAAGCTTACCAAGCACAATGGATACAGAATTGGCGTCATCGAAATCTGACGAATTTTTATACATTTCTAAAGGTGTTATACAAGGGAAAATCACTAAAATCGAAAAAATATAAAAAGTGGTGAAATTTTGAATCTGAGTCCCATAATTTAGGAAAACTTCAAGGAAATGTATTTTGAAACCTTCCCAAACACAATCGATATAGAATTGGCTTAATTGAAATATGACAAATTTTTATTCATTTCTGAAGGTGTTATACTAGAAAAAATCACTAAAATCGAAAAAGTATAAAAATTGGTGAAATTTTGGATCTGAGTCCCATAATTTAGGAAAACTTCATTGGAATTTATTTTGAAAGCTTAGCAAGCATAGTGGATATAGAATTGGCTTCATCGAAATTTGATGAATTTTTATGCATATCTGAAGGTGTTATGCTAGGAAAAATCACTAAAATCGAAAAAGTAAAAAAAGTGGTAAAATTTTGGATCAGAATCCCATAATTCAGGAAAACTTCATTGAAATGCAATTTGAAAGCTTACCAAGCACAATGGATAGAGAATTGGCTTCATCGAAATTTGACAAATTTTTACGGATTTCTGAAGGTGTTATACTAGGAAAAATCACTAAAATCGAAAAAGTATAAAAATTGGTGAAATTTTGGATCTGAGTCCCATAATGCAGGAAAATTTCATTGGAATTTATTTTGAAAGCTTCCCAAGAACAATGGATATAGAATTGGTTTCATCGAAATTGACGAATTTTATGCATATCTGAAGGTGTTATGCTAGGAAAAATCACTAAATTCGAAAAAATATAAAAAGTGGTGAAATTTTGGATCTAAGTCCCATAATTTAGGAAAACTTCATTGGAATGCATTTTGAAAACTTACCAAGAACAATGGATAGAAAATTGGTTTCATCGAAATCTGACGAATTTTTATACATTTCTGAAGGTGTTATACTAGAAAAAATTACTAAAATCGAAAAAGTATAAAAATTGGTGATATTTTGGATCTGAGTCCCATAATTCAGGAAAAGTTCATTGAAATTTATTTTGAAAGCTTACCAAGCACAATGGATATAGAATTGGCTACATAGAAATCTGATAAATTTTTACGCATATCTGAAGGTGTTATATTAGGCAAAATCACTAAAATCGAAAAAGTATAAAAAGTAGTGAAATTTTGGATCTGAGTCCCATAATTCAGGAAAAATTCATTGGAATGCATTTTGAAAGCTTACCAAGAACAATGGATAGAGAATTGGATTTATCGAAATTTAACGAATTTTTATACATTTCTGAAAGTGTTATATTAGGAAAAATCAATAAAATCGAAAAATTATAAAAAGTGGTGAAATTTTGGATCTGAGTCCCATAATTCAGGAAAAATTCATTGGAATGCATTTTGAAAGCTTACCAAGAACAATTGATAGAGAATTGGGTTCACCGAAATTTGACGATTTTTTATACATTTCTGAAGGTGTTATACTAAGAAAAATCACTAAAATCAAAAAAGTATAAATATTGGTGAAATTTTGGATCTGAGTCCCATAATTCAGGAAAAGTTCATTGAAATTTATTTTTAAAGCTTACCAAGCACAATGGATATAGAATTGGATTCATCGAAATTTGACGAATTTTTATGCATATCTGAAGGTGTTATGCTAGAAAAATACTAAAATCGAAAAAGTATAAAAAGTGGTGAAATTTTGGATCAGAGTCCCATAATTCAGGAAAACTTCATTGGAATGCATTTTGAAAGCTTACCAAGCACAATGTATAGAGAATTGGCTTCATCGAAATTTGACGAATTTTTATACATTTCTGAAGGTGTTATAATAGGAAAAATGACTAAAATCGAAAAAGTATAAAAATTGGTGAGATTTTGAATCTGAGTCTCATAATTCAGGAAAACTTGATTGAAATTTATTTTGAAAGCTTACCAAGCACAATGGGTATAGAATTGGCTTCATCGAAATTTGACGAATTGTTACGGATTTCTGAAGGTGTTATACTAGGAAAAATCACTAAAATCGAAAAAGTATTAAAAATTGGTGAAATTTTGGATATGAGTCCCATAATTCAGGAAAACTTGATTGAAATTTATTTTGAAAGCTTACCAAGCACAATGAATATAGAATTGGCTTCATCGAAATTTGACGAATTGTTACGGATTTCTGAAAGTGTTATACTAGGAAAAATCACTAAAATCGAAAAAATATAAAAATTGGTGAAATTTTGGATCTGAGTCCAATAATTCAGGCAAAATTCATTGGAATTTATTTTAAAAGCTTACCTAGCACAATGGATATAAAATTGGTTTCATCGAAATTTGACGAATTTTTATGCATATTTGAAGGTGTTATGCTGGAAAAAATCACTAAAATCGAAAAAGTATAAAAAGTGGTGAAATTTTGGATCAGAGTCCCATAATTTAGAAAAATTTCATTGGAATGTATTTTGAAAGCTTATCAAGCACAATGAATAGAGAATTGGGTTCATCGAAATTTGACGAATTTTTATACATTTATGAAGGTGTTATACTAGAAAAATCACTAAAATCAAAAAAGTATAAAAAGTGGTAAAATTTTGGATTTGAGTCCCATAATTCAGGAAAAATTCATTGGAATGCATTTTGAAAGCTTACCAAGAACAATGGATAAAGAATTGGGTTCATCAAAAGCTGACGAATTTTTATGAATTTCTAAATGTGTTATACTAGGAAAAATCGCTAAAATCGAAAAAGTATAAAAATTTGTGAAATTTTGGATCAGAGTCCCATAATTCAGGAAAAGTTCATTGGAATTTATTTTGAAAGCTTACCAAGCACAATGGATATAGAATTGGTTTCATAGAAATCTGACAAATTTTTACGCATATCTGAAGGTGTTATATTAGGAAAAATCACTAAAAGCGAAAAAGTATAAAAAGTGGTGAAATTTTGGATCTGAGTCCCATAATTCAGAAAAATTTATTTGGAATGCATTTTAAAAGTTTACCAAGCACAATGAATAGAGAATTGGGTTCATCGAAATTTGACGAATTTTTATACATTTCTGAATGTGTTATACTAGGAAAAATCACTAAAATCGAAAAAGTATAAAAAGTTGTGAAATTTTGGATATGAGTCCCATAATTTAGGAAAAATTCATTGGAATGCATTTGAAAGCTTAACAAGAACAATGGATAAAGAATTGGGTTCATCGAAATCTGACGAATTTTTATGCATTTCTGAAGGTGTTATATTAGGAAAAATCACTAAAATCGAAAAAGTATAAAAATTGGTGAAATTTTGGATCTGAGTCCCATAATTCAGGAAAAATTCATTGGAATACATTTTGAAAGCTTACCAAGAACAATGGATAGAGAATTGGGTTCATCGAAATTTGACGAATTTTTATACATTTCTGAAGGTGTTATACTAGCAAAAATCACTAAAATCGAAAAAGTATAAAAAGTGGTGAAATTTTGGATATGAGTCCCATAATTCAGGAAAAATTCATTGGAATGCATTTTGAAAGCTTACCAAGAACAATTAATGAAGAATTAGCTTCATTGAAATATGACAAATTTTTATTGATTTCTGAAAGTGTTACACTAGAAAAAATTAATAAAATTGAAAAATTTTAAAAATTGCATTTGAGTTGCATAATTCAGAAAATTTTTATTGGAATGGCTTTTGCAAACTTAACATTCAAAATGGATAGAGAATTGGTTTCATCGAAATATGACGAATTTTTATGGATTTCAGTAAGTGTTATACTAGAAAAAATCACTAAAATCGAAAAATTCTAGAAAATGGTAAAATTTTGGATTTGAATCCCATAATTCAGAAAAATTTCATTGGAATGGATTGTGGAAACTTACTAAGCACAATGGATGGAGAATTGATTTTATCGAAATATGATGAATTTTTACGGATTTTTGAAAGTGTTGTATTAGAAAAAATCACTAAAATCGAAAAAGTTATAAAAAGTGAAATATTTTTTTATTTGAGTCACATAATTCAGGAAAATTTCATTGAAATGGATTGTGGAAACTTACTAAGGACAATGGATGGAGAATTGGCTTCATCAAAATATGACGAATTTTTATGGATTTTTGAAAATGTTGTACTATGAAAATTACTAAAATCGAAAAATTTTAAAACGAAGTGAAATTTTTGATTTGAGTCACATAATTTAGGAAAATTTCATTGGAATGGCTTTTCCAAGCTTATCAAGCATAATAGATGGAGAACTGGTTTCATCGAAATATGACAAATTTTTATGTATTTCTAAATGTGTTATACTAGGAAAAATCACTAAAATCGAAAAATTTTAAAAAGTAGTGAAATTTTGAATTTTAATCTCATAATTCATAAAAACTTCATTGGAATTGATTGTATAATCTTACCAAGCACAATGGATAGAGAATTGCCTTCAATGAAATATAACAAATTTTTATGGATTTCTGAAGATGTTATACTAGAAAAAATCCCTAAAATCGAAAAATTATAAAAAGTTGTGAAATTTTTGATTGGAGTCCCATAATTCAGGAAAATATCATTAGAATGGATTGTGTAAGCTTACCAAGCACAATTAATGGAGAATTAGTTTCATTAAAATATGATGAATTTTTATGGATTTTTGAAAGTGTTATACTAGAAAAAATTACTAAAATCGAAAAATTCTAAAAAGTGGTGAAATTTTGCATTTGAATTCCATAATTCAGAAAAAATTTATTGGAATGGCTTTTGCAAGATTAACATTCACAATGAATAGAGAATTTGTTTCATCGAAATATGACGAATTTTTATGGATTTCAGAAAGTGTTATACTAGAAAAAATCGAAAAATTCTAAAAAGTGGTGAAATTTTGGATTTGAGTCCCATAATTCAGGAAAACTTCATTGGAATGGCTTTTTCAATCTTACCAAGCAAAATGGATGGAGAATTGATTTTATCGAAATATGACAAATTTTTATGGATTTCTGAAAGTGTTATACTAGGAAAAATTACTAAAATCGAAAAATTATAAAAAATGATGAAATTTTAAATTTGAGTCTCATAATTCGGGAAAATTTTATTGGAATTTATTGTGGAAAGTTATCAAGTACAATGGATGGAGAATTGGTTTAATCGAAATATGACGAATTTTTTTGGATTTCTAAAAGTGTTTTACTAGAAAAAATTACTAAATTAAAAAAATTATAAATAGTGTTGAAATTTTGGATTTGAATCTTATATTAAGTACATACATATGTATGGGTATGTACGTACATATATATATATATATATGTAGGCACATACAAACACACACACATATATATATATATATATATATATTTCAGAAAATTTAAAAAATATATTTTATTAGTTTTATAATCTCTTTTTTATTTAAGAAGCTGAAAAATTTATTTTTTATTTTTTGTTTTAAAAAATTAATTAAAGTAAATATAATTTTTATTTTTTATTTTATGTGAAACATTTTTATGAAAAATTAGAACAATTTTATGTAAGTGAACATATCCTAAAATTGCATTCCAAATGTGTCTCGACATTAATTCAGTCTATAGCCAATAATTTACTTAAATTTTCGGTTAGCCCGCTTTCAACAACCAGAACCGCGAAACTTAAAATTTGGCTAATACTTAAAAATTCAAGATAAAGGCCAGAAATATCCTAAAACCAATCCTCACCGTTCAAATATCTCTCCCTTTAGATCTACCGTCCACATCATCAATCCGCCACACCCTCAGATCCACCAGCGGAAATACCCGAATCCAAAACCCATCTAAGTTTAAAACAATCCTACGCGTCCAATCTAGCAACTAACATCTAAACGGTCCACTTCTAATCCACGTTATCAATCCGCGCCTACCCAATCCAACCAATCAAATCGCATCCCTCTTTTTCTATATAAAATTCGGAATCCCAAATTTCATAACGCATTCTAAATCGAAATTGAATTCGCAATCGAAATCTTTTCTAATTTCTTCATAATTTTCGATGGCACCCAAGGCAGAGAAGAAGCCGGCGGAGAAGAAGCCCGCAGAGGAGAAGAAGGCGGAGAAAGCGCCGGCGGAGAAGAAGCCAAGAGCTGAGAAGAAACTGCCGAAGGAAGGCGGAGCCGACAAGAAGAAGAAGCGTGTGAAGAAGAGCGTTGAGACCTATAAGATCTACATTTTCAAGGTCTTGAAACAAGTTCACCCAGATATCGGGATCTCAAGCAAGGCTATGGGGATCATGAACAGCTTTATCAATGATATCTTTGAAAAGCTTGCACAGGAGGCTTCGCGTCTCGCTAGGTATAACAAGAAGCCCACAATTACTTCCAGGGAGATCCAAACCGCTGTTAGACTCGTTCTTCCTGGAGAATTGGCGAAGCATGCCGTTTCTGAGGGTACCAAGGCGGTTACTAAGTTCACTAGCTCTTAGATTCTTAATTTTTGTGTCATTTTGTGATGAAATTTAGTCTTTCTTGTTGTGAAGGCTTAGACTTCATTGTTAATTTAGGGTTCTTAGCTGCTTTTTTGGAATTGGGTACTTTTCTGTAATTAATGTTATTTCCTGCACTTGAATGAAATTAAATCGCTTTATATATTGGTAAAGTTTTGATTTTGATGCTAATATCGTTTAAACTTGTGCAATTTGTTGGTACTGCTTTAGAATTTCAATGACTGCAAAGAAAATGAATCTTAAACTTATTGATAAATCCTTGATTTTGATGTTATATTATTTTAAGACTTGAAACTTCTTTTTTCAATATCAAAAATGTCATATACAAGTAAATTTCTGTTAATTATACAAAGTGGATATGCTAATCAATTTCAGCATGTACATAATCAACATATACAAAATTTTTTCCTAGATTATGTAAAACAAAAGCCAAGCTTGCACTTGTAATTGCAATGGCAGACAAGAAGATTCTGAACTTTATATCTGAAGGAATTCCAGAAGTTGCACAGAAAACCACAGTTGCACCCATAAGAAACTTCTGCAATGTCTGAAATGTGTTGTATGCTTTCTTACAAGACGAACACTTCTGGGTATGTTGTTCGAATCTGTCCAGCATCTGGCATAGAACAGAAATAGAAATGCCTTCAAAATCAAATGGAGCTATGAGTTTTAGCAGAGGTTGAATGTTCTTAGTACCTGCTGTTTCGATAGGACAGTTGATGGCAAAGGTTGTTGTTCATTTAAGTGAAGCCACTGAGGTTGGCCGTTGCCATGCCGCCTCAGCCAGTTTCGAAAAGCCAAGACAAGGCGATCTGCTTGGGTTGGTGTGAACGTGAGTTTTGTGTATTGCTGATTTATGTCAGCAGAACCTTCCTTTGATTTCGAAAGGAAGATCTTCTCTTGACCCTGAAGAACAATCATGTCTCCATCGTATACCTTATTTGAGGTCCAGTGCTCGTGCCATCTCGGAACCACCTAATATCCACCACAATTCAGATTAGCAATGACATTGATGAGATCAACAGCCGTTTCCAAATCAGTACTTATTTAAGACTTGGCATTCACAATCAAGCAAGAGCTAAATTTGCAAGGTATGTATGGTGCGAGGAGATTGTGAAGAAATTACTTGAGCATCAGATTATAATTATTATTGTGCAAATCCCTAGCAAGCTAAAATGACAAGATATACTCAGTAGAATTTCACATGGCATTCTATATATAAGTAAATCATTACTAATGAGACTGGCTAAGGTCCGTAATGCCACTGCACTCACAATAAAGCACCATCTTAGACAAGGATAGATAGATTGTGTTGGGATATGAAAACAAGAAGAATAGATGCACATATTAAGATGATGCCATTTACCAATCAATTGCAAAGGTATATTCATGGCTCACAATGACATCATGGATGAAAAGACTTAGAACTTGTTGATTCAATGCCTTTTTCATGTGTAAACTAATACAATATTTTGGATGGAAATGGCTGGGACAGGAAAAGTCTGCTGTTTAAACCTTCAAGAGGACTACGAAGTTCTTTAGATAATTTCTCAGATATTTAAAGAAATGGTATTCAAAGTTAGGACACAATCGAGGGCAGGTGATTACTAAACTAGATAAGATAACTAGCAACCCTTAACAATATACCACAATTGTATTTTATAAGACTGAATAGATAATAGACAAGCTATTAGAATGCCCATGTAGACACTAGGAAAATAAAACAAGAAAAGCACGGGCGAAATGTACATACCTGCCACCAGGTAGGCCCTGGCATTGTGAATTGAAAGAAGTTTCGAGCACTGCAAACAATTGAACGTGTCTTCCCAGGTGCCATTGGCACATTGAAGGAACAAATCCATATTTTCCATTTCTGGTCGCCAACTATAGGAAGTTTTGTGTCAATCTCTATCCTGAAAGAACACAAAGATGGTATCAGGCATGCCTCGGGATATTCATCAGATGAGTTCAAGACTCAATGCAAGAAATTATGAGTAATGACTAGATTTAAACTACATAGGTTTCAGACAACTCAGAACAGCCTAGTTCTCGGATTGAGCTTTGACTTAGAAAAGAAAATCCAATAGCATTGCACACCAAACTCAAAGTTTGAGTCAGAAGCATCTATGTTTTGCCTTCACACTTTGGGTGGAGATAAATACACATTATTCAAGGTCACACCAAACTTTATAAACAGCCAAAGGGCATGGTTTAAAACTCTAATGCAGATAAAAGAGATGGTAAAACAGGCTCAGTGGCAACCAATGAGTCGTAGAGCAGGAATTTTTCATCAAACATCTAATGTGAACACAAAAGTTGTTCCTAGAGAAGTGTAGAAATTTAAATCTTTACCCATGTGGGTAATACTTACTTATTCATGTAGTAACAAGGTGCAACAAACTTGGCACTGATACGTGGATTTCCATCATTGGCCCCAGCAAAGCCCCAAGGGCCACTAGCCTCCAATTTAAATGGCAAAGGCTTAGCTCTCTCTCTCCTTCCTGTAACCTGCAAATTCATTTCTAATGATAATCAATACAATAAACCAATGGTAATCAAAATTCTAATCTCTAGCCTCATCCACAAGGACACTTTACACATTAAAAAACACTTTATGTAAAACACTGGAATATGCAGTAATACTTGTGAATTTCAGAATTCATGTTAACAAATGACTAAAGAAGAGCACGTTCTGCAATAGCAATAGAGGCAAGCAAAACTAAATTATCTTTCCTTCCTAAGGAGATTAAATGCCAGCTGTTAGACTTTTGACAGGAAAATTATATCAAGAACCAACTTTTCAGCAGAAACGAAGGAACCTTCCAAGAAAAACCTATCCAACATCAGCAAACTCCTTACAAATGTATATAGGGCATACACATATAGAGCATGTGAATAATAAGTCTGACTATTATCAATGACTTGTAATCACAGAGAAAACTCCAAGTTTCTAGCTTGATATGTCAATTAAAAATCTCTGTTAATTCCCTTGTAATTTTAAGGAAACTTGTTTCTCCAAAATGACAGGGTCAATACCCTTCCACTTCTTAATATAATTGGCATATCAGAGCTTTCACCCACTTATAACCTGCTGTTTATAAGCGTAAGCATAACAGTTTTAGCCCATCAGGATATTGTATAAATAAGTACAATTCCTGGTGCAGCCCATTATTGCTAGACCATTAGGCCTCTTAATGAAATTTTCTTTCTAGTAATATCAAAACTCACCATACAAGAACTATATATTTAAATCCTCTAACCCCAGGCCAGCTATAAATTTTCTTAGAAGTAAACAAGCAATTCCTCAATTACAATTCTTGGATTGTACCTTATGATGAGCAAAGTCAATATGAGAAGGATCAGATACATTCTCCATGAGTGTATCATAACCATAGAACAAATCCCGCTGAATTGTAACTGTTGAGAACTCAGGTTTTTCAAAGTCATCAGGTAACCTGGAGAATTCAAATAAGAAAGCAGGTGATTAATATAAGCACAGCATCATCAAGTTCAATGTGCTAATCATCATATAGACTCTAAATGGAGCGAAAACAAAAGGAGGATCAATCACATTGGAGGCTTGATGGCCTGAGCTCTTTCCCAACCATTCTCATCTGGCCAAACAAAGAGAAGACCTTGGGACACCATTGTAGGAAATCTGGTAGCACAAGCCCTAGGGGACTTAACTGCACGAGCTTCAGGACCTTCAGGAAAGGCCTGAGGAATCCTTGTGCAAGATCCACACCCATCAAATGACCATCCATGGTATGAACATTGCAAATGCCCATTTTCATCAATCCGCCCTTCCTACAAAACAAAAGATATCTGCTTTATCAAATTGTAGAAAATCATGAAAAAAGTACAGGAGATGCATACACCAAAATTTCAAATTGTCACTCCCATTTTTCTTTTTCTTCAATCGATAAACAGAAGAGACCAATTCAATGATGAAAATCCAAAGCAACAATCACCCAAAATTACAAACTTACAGATAAGGGAGCGAGTCTATGGGGGCACTTATCATCAAAAGCAACCCATTCTTGATTAGTCCTATCAAACCACATAACTAAATCTCGACCCAGAAGCTGAAATGGAGTTGGCAATTCAGGGTCCAAATCCTCAACCAACGAAACCGGGTACCAATGATCCCTCCAAGAAAACTTGGAATCACCACTTTCTTCTTCACTCTCATCATCAATTTTATACTCTTCTTCTTCCTCTTTCTGTATGGATGGTGATGGAGGTGCTGCCACGTGTAGAGGCAACAATTTCTGGGTTCTTCGTAACAGTTTTTCGCCAGTAACGGTTTTTCTATTAAACAAAAAGCTGGAAGCTTTGAGGTGGGTTTGTGTGAGTGACGTGGGAAATAATAAAGATTTGGGCATACATGAAGCGGAGACGAGCAAAGCCATTTTTTTATTAGTTTAAGTTTACTGATCTTCTCGTTCTCTATCTGTTTAGTAAGTTCTGAGATGGTTTTAGAGAGAGAAAGGTGTTTGCGTGCAAGCTTTTAGTTTTCCAATGAGGGTGTGGAAGTATCTTCCCAAGCTTCTAGACCATCAAATGAAAGCTTTGTTTGGAGCGTGAATGTTCGTCTTCTTACCCGCTACGAGAATTTCATTTTTCTGTGGGTACAACCAATTCGTTTGGTTGCCAGGAATTGGGAGTAATTAAGAATGGAGTAAATTTACTTTGCAATGAAAAAATAAAAAATAAAAAAAAAAGGGATGAAGAAAAGGGAGCAACAATTTACAATTTTATTTTATGTTTTACAATATAATCACATCTAATTACCAAAAAAAATCATTAAAATAAATCAAATTCGAAACTTTTCGTACTTTTAATTTAATACTAGATAAATTCATGATAATATAAAGTAATAATTTACTTTGTCTACTTGCTTTTATTTTTATTTAAAGTAATAAAATAAATAAAAAAAAATTTTTATTTTTCTTTTTTAATCATATGAGAAAAGTAAATTTCTTCTATATTTTATTTAGAGCAACTAAATAATAAATATATATATATATATATACTGTTTTACTTTCTCTTATATTTTTCATTGAGATAAGTATATTTTTTTTCTCATTATTTACTCTCATCTAATCAAGGCTAAGTTCTGTACATCTTTTTTATGAAAAAAAATACAATCATTTTTCTTTAAGATTCAACTTAATACTTGAATTCAATAGTTCACAAACCTAATAAAAAAATATAGCAGAATTAATATTATTTTAATACAAAATTTATAATGTGTTACATAATTATATTTGTTAAAAATTAGTCCACATTTGCAATTTATAATGAATTTTTGTTAAATAAATTAAAAAAATAAATAAATTGTATTTAAATTGTCTGAAAAGAGATATTTTTAATCACACGGTGTATGCTAACGCAAAATTAGCACATTGAGTAGCATTAATTATCCATGTAACGTTACGTGTTAGCTAGAGTTTCGTCGATAGAAGTCAATTAGTGATGCCGACCATATTATACACATGGATAGATTTACAACCACAAGTTTAGGATTTCAATGTGCTCAAAACATTTGCATCTTTTAAGACTTTTGAATTTCTTTTTCACACCAATATTATCTTTTGTACAATTTTTCTTTTCTGATTATAAGAAAAAAAATATAATATCTAATTACAATATCATTAAAAATTTTAAATTAAATTCGAAAATTTTTGTACAGAACAAACTGCTGGTGGTTCCTTTTATAGATAGCCGCAAGTTCTTAACTTTTGCAACGAAGCCAAAACAAAAGTCTACCTGTGAATTTGTAGCAGCCATATACAACCACATTCTAATCAGTAACTTATGCATTCCCCTGTCTGAATCTATATCACAAAAAGATTGTCCATATAGTCAAAGATGAACAAAAGGGTGGCTCACTTTGTCTTCCATTCCTCTCCATGCCAATCCAAATCAACTGCAAAACTCTCTTCTATGCTCAACACTAACACAAGTATCAGTCTCTGCCAATCTGAACTCACACACTTCAGTGCTTCAAGCAAACAGCCTCAACATAACGAACCACAAGAAAATGATTGAATATACTGCAAGACATAAAGAAAAAAAAATCAACACATTTCCCCGAGCTCTATATGACAAGAAGAGAAAATTGCAATAAAACTTACAAGCAGTACCTTCCTAATCCTAAGCATTTGAAACAACTTACATCCTCCCGCTATTAATTAAAAGGAAAAGGTACTATTTTGTTCTTAATATTTGTCTCAGAACTCACTAAGTTATTTTTGTAGCAAAAGTGCCCCCATAGTTTTTGAAATGGATGCTAAAATGTCCTTAAAAATGATGCAAAAGTAACTTACAGTTGTTGAAAATGATGCTAAAATGCCCATGTTTTAAAACTGTTTCAGTGCCATTTCAACTACAAAAATAACTTGAGTGACAATATAGAGCCTTGAGACAAACATCGAGGTTAAAATACTATACTATCTTATCCCTAATTATAAACATACATTTTTGCATTTTCAATGACAAATAATGGTTTGGTATTGATAGGATCTAAAGAAAAAAGATCATGCTTCGAACAATTTGGTAATGTAATAACGAGCCTTTGCAAAGCCATAAATTTCGCAAGAGTTCCTGGAAATTAAAATAAAGACATGCTATCATGCAAAAGAATTCTATATCAGTAACTAGTTAAAAAGGAGAATTGTATTTTACTATCATATAGCGATACAACAACAGAATTCATCAAACTGATCCATGCATAGTACGGTTCAGAACAAATCAATTAAATTATGTCCTGTTGCTATGTTCATTATAACAAATCTGTAGGGTTATATTTATGGCAACTAAATAAGTTCTCTTTAGAAATTCATCTCCATGCATAGTAAGGAATAGCACTATGCCATAATTATCTTTAACCTTGAGATTATACACAGATAAAAACATCACTCTTTAGAAATTCAATTTCCTAGATTTATTCATAGTCATAAGCGTAATTCTCAAGCTATCGCTCATCTAAAATGTCTAGGTTAGACTCCACAAAAATTGTAGAGAACAAAAATCACAACAGGGAAGAAAGAAAACATAAGCTAATGCTAAATTAATAGAAAACTGAAGAAAAGAGACCTAGTAGTGTTTGCCTTAACAAGAATGTTTAGCCAAAATTCATCATTTCTTTGTGTAAGTACTATGGTCAGGTCCAATGTCACGTGACCCTGTGTTTATATAAGGCCCTCGAAAAGTTGCTTGTGGTGGCAAGGGCTTTGATGAATCGATCACCGGTTTACTCTTAGCTGATCTGGATAACACAGAACGTAATTAGTGTAACATCACACGCATGAAGAAGAGTAAATTCCCAGAAATATTCACAAATATTTGTTTCACTTACGCCATATAAAAGGGAAATGCCAAGCCAGCACCAGCAAAAGCTAGTAAGCCAGCAGCAACTATAACATTGCGCTTACGGCTCATATTTGATCAGTATAAAAGTAATGGTCTACAAAGAGAAGACAAGAAAATTTCAATGCCAAATGAAAATAAAATTGGATAAAAAAAAAAAATCCCTCAACTAAACTGAGTATCAAATTACAATCTGAACTTTACTAAAAATGTCATATTATCTCTCTACAAGTACCTGTGATACATCATCAAAAAGAATGTGCAGATAATACTTGATCAATATAGAGGAATTTCGAATAGTTTTTTTTTTTAGCATAGAGAGGTAATAAAATGCTGGATTAGTTGTTTTTATATACTATTCCAAGTAAAATGAAAAAAGAAGTGCGTATAAGTATTAACTGACATCACTGTGAAAGCTAGGAATAAATATTAGGATCAATAAATTTAAAGTTCCAAACTTTCAGCTGAAGAGCAAAGTGACCCTAATAATAATCCCCAAAAAAATTTTCATGTATTCCTCGCTCATATGATACAGTGGAAATACAACGAACAATACAAAAGGATAAGGATCGTCACTCATAAGATCATGAAATAAAAAGTTAAAAACTTTGCGTATAATCAAAATAGCAATTAGCTAAAAGAAATCAATAAATAAAACCCTAAAAATTAAATTCAGTCACCTGAGTATTACGAATGCCAATTTCAAGACCGAGTCATTGCGTAAGGAAAACACGATTCAGCGAGCTGAGGCATTTACAGTGGCGATGGAGAAGACAGGGGAAGATAGATGATAACAGGTTGGGTTAAAATGGGCCTTGAAGAGTACGCTTTCTATTTCTTTGGGCCCAAATAAAAGAGCAGGCTCTACCTTTATTGGAGTAATACTATGTAATACGATGTAATGCTTTTTTTTTAAAAAAAAAATTATATTAATTATTATAAAAAAAATTATTTCATTCAATTTACAATTTTTAAATTTCAAGGAGTACTAATTTTATATTATCTTATTTTGCCTTTGTCCATGCACTAATATAAAATATTTAACAGAATGAAAATATATAATGATAAAAAATTGATAAAATAATATTTTAGTAAATTTTAATAAAAATTTTATAAAATTAATGCTAATTAATTATTTTTTTAATCTGCATAAAAGGATAAAAATTATCAAATTAAGCAAAATGGATGAAGTATTATACTCCCATAAGATTGAAATTTGAGAAGGATGAGGGAAACAAAGATTCGAAGTTCTTATTCTCTTTTTTCTATTATCTTTTGTTTGGCAAACTATTGTAAGTTTTCAGATATATTTAATATTATTTTGAAATAATTCATGATGCATTTGAGAACAGATTAAAAACTTAATGATAAAGTAATAAAGGCAAGAATTTGGATCATATATATGATTTGGTTGATATGACGATGCATGCCATATGTGTACCGTTGAATAAAATATAAAATCATATTAAATTTTGATCATACAGTACATAATGTGCATATTAAAACATGTGCGCACCAAATTAATAGTCCTATCTTTTTTCTAGAGATGTGCAGAGCCGAACCAGAATCGAAAATCGAACCGAATTAATTTTGGTCTATTTGGTTCGATTTTTTCAGTTCAAAACCGCAATATTATTTCGGTTACCGACCAAACTTTTTTAAACTCACCGTTATATATATATATATATATATATATATATATATATATATATATATATATATATATATATATTCAACTCAACTGTAAAACAATTTGTAAAACAAATTCAACCAACCAACAACCATACAATCTGTAAAACAAATTCAACTCAAAATCTGTAAATCAAATTCAACCAACCAACAATATGTGTAAATACAACAAATTCAACCAACAATCCACACAGATCTAACACTTTTAACAAATTCAACCAATAATCTGTATATAAATAAAACAAATTCAACAAATTATTTACAAAACAGATCTAAAATGTTACAAACAATCTGTATATATATAAAACAAATTCAACAAATTATATATAAAACAGATCGGCGACGAAGAGGACGGTGGCAGAGGCGACTAGGCGAGCTCCGATCGGCGACGAAGAGGTAGAAGAGGGGGAAAGAGAGAGAGAAAGAGAAAGAGAGAGAGAGACTGAAAAAAATAAATCAATTTTAAATTGATATAAACAGGAAACCGGTTGGACCGAACCGACCGAAATAATTTCGGTTTATTCAATTTCGGTCTTAATAATTTCAGTTTGCGGTTCGGTTCTGAAAAATATTGAAATTCAATTTTCGGTCTGTTCAGTTCAGTCCAAAACCAAACCGAACCGATCATTTGCACACCCCTACTTTTTTCGGTTAATCTTTATTTCAAATTCTATTAAGGTCTTATGGGAAGAAGAAAACGTAAATCATTTTGCACAAATGAAATCCCTTCCATGTTTTCTTACAATGCTTAACCAAGAAAAAGAATCCTATAAGACTCAATTCAGTAATGAACAAATGAGAGGAGATCATTTTTTAAATATGAAGATCCTTAATTTTTCAAATTTCACAGGAACAAGAATTTCAGTAATAGAACCACGTATCTCAAACACCCACATACACAATATCTAACTTGTGTGATTTTGAATGGCGAAGGCCAATAACCAGAACCACATATGCCACAAGACAAACACGAAAACAAACAATTTAAAACTACAATTAGATTTTGATCAATGACAGCCATCAAATAAACTAAAAGATAAAAGCATCATATATTAACCAAGTAATGCCAATAACATGGTGTCAAGCAACAAGAGCCTAATGTCAAATTCTCTAAACAAGAGAATTACATCACAACAGCCATAAAATCCCAGATTATCCATAGCGTTTACGCAGAGCATAAACTATAGTATGTTCTATACTTAACATTTTCAACGTATCTGAGGGTAAATGTGATCACTTAGCAAGCATGTTTTGTTAAGCTTGATTCTCCTGCTGCTGTTGATAGTTCAAAGGCCTCCTGAAGAGCATGATGTGTGGCTCGGGACGATGAATTGCATAGTGAACCCAGCCACGGCTCTGCTGAACACCAATGGCACGCCATTCATTCTAAATGACAAAATCATGAACACAGCATTAACATTCATCAGAATTTCTGCAGATAAACTCAACTGGCCGTAATGCAAACAAGCATGGTGAATGAAAATATGGAGTTTTCATGTCGAATTTACTGTGATTCAACACCTATGATTAATTGCAATGGATATTGCATACACATAAACAGATAGATTCAAATGGAATGCCCGAGCAAGCAAAGTCCACAAAATTAGGTTTTCTTTACTTAATTCTACCTAATAAGCTCATTTTTGTACTTATTCTTACTAGGATTGAATCTGAAATCAGGCACTAAGAACATTCAAATAACATTAAACATTAATAATAATTTAAAAAAGAAAGAAAGGATTTCACTCTACCTCCCAAATCCACAGAATTGGGGTTTTATCCAGAAATATTTGATTCTTTGGGAAAGTGAAAAGCTTGATTCCTATATATTACTACTCAGCTTGAATTTGAAATCAGATAACAATCAGGCTTTTGATCAAGACAAAAATTTGAATAACTCCAAAAAAAAAAAACTGAATATTCTAATAAATCACAAATTCAAATGAAACTAAAACCACAAAATAAAAACCCTAAAAAGTAACTCACTTCAGAGAGTAGCCGATTCTTGGGAAGCAGTTTGGCCACTTCGGGAGGAAGAACTACATGCCTGCACGAACACCATTAAAATCAAAAAATAATAAACCGATCATTCAATCTGGGATAATTACAATTATTTATACCTGTACTCGTAAGTATCATCGAAATACTTCTCAGAGTACTGGATCTGACCCATCTTCCACTATTTAGGTATTTTTAATCTGAATCAATATCTACTTTTCAGTTCAGCTCTCGAACTTAGTTCAACAATTTCTTATCTGCGAAATACGAAACGATTTCAAACAAGAAAACAAAAAATAGTGCGAAAAGAAAGCGATAGAGAGTGAGAATCTGAAAGAAAAATGGTTACCTGAGAGTGGGAGAGAAAGTGAAATGAACAGAGAGAGCGAGGAAATAGCGGAGAACGTATGAGTTAGTATTATAGTAAGGGGACAAGAGTGTAAATATCATAGAGTTAAAGGAGTAAATGGTAAATGTAAATTAGATTGTGAGTTATTTTAGTATAAAAAATGGAAAGTCTTAAGGTATTTAAATTTTAAATTTTGAATTTCTCCCGCTTTGAATTTTCATTTGGTTAACGTTCTACTTCTTTTTAGTTATTATTAATCATTATCTTTTACAGATATATATATATATATATTTTCTTTTTGAAAACATCTTTTACAGAGTTCCACTTATAAATAGTTTACTTGTATAGAAATACTTTATATATAAAACTATTTTTCTTTAATATATGGTATGATTTTTTGTCAATACACATATCGTCTTCATAACAAGTAAACTTTACAGATTGCGTGAATAATTCCTTTCTTGCAATATAATTGAAAAAGAAAATACTTGTTAATTGAAAAAGAAAGAAATTCACTCCAAATTTCACTAATACTCAGAACTTTCTAGCTATCTCAGCAAATCTTTTGTAATATATATTCTTATTTTATATAAGTAAATGGAGGACAAAATAATATACCGCTATAGAATATAATATAACACTATGTCGGTCTTAAAATTATATTTTGCCTCCCAATTTACGACTATCACAACTATTGGTAGATGTGCTGAAATGGCCTTATAAGAATCCCAACTTGGTTAATTATTAGTCATTCCTAGAGACTATTTATATACAAAATATAATTTGGGGGAGTTTAAAATTCCAACTTCAACAACAAAAACAAGATTCCACAATCCATCCGCCTATTTCAAAACTTTGCAAGTTAGTATTAACTACCAACTACCTATCATCCCTCTGCAACTTCCTTCTACAAAAAGAATTTCAGTCACCATTAAAGCTTCAACTCTAACCATCACTATCCTGTACACTAGATGGTAGAAACACATTCTGTACATGGAAAATGCTTCCCAAAAATTTTGCTTCCCTAACTTCAACAAAACAATATTTGCAATACAATCAAACACCTTCTGACTGTCTATCGATCCAACACTTGGCAGAGGAACTGAATTCTGCAGCACCGCCATTCAGCCGCCTTCTGACCGCCCAACAATCCGACACGCAGGAACTAGCTTATGCAGCATTGCAGTCCCTTGAAAAGCCATCATTTGATAATTCTTCCTAAATTTTACAAACTGCAAAACAACAGTATGTATATGTTAAAATTGATTATAAAAATTGTTAGTTGGAAAATGTATCAAGACATGAGAGTTCTTGTCTAACTTGTGTTACATACAACTGAGGAAAACACAAGGTTATTTGAGCATATGCAGAGCATTAGAAAATTATGAGAAATCAGATGAAACTGCATTGATGCCATTGCTTGAGCAGAAGCAACTATGACGATACTTAATGTAGCACACATAACATGAAAACATATGCACGCACCTCTTCTTGAGTTAATTTCTTAAATCCGAATTTATTTGTCCAAATAGTTTCGGCTTCTTCAGCTGCTGGTAGTACAAGATTCTTTACATTGAGAAACCCAAGTAGTTTCTCGAGACAAGTGAACAAAGCCTGGAAGTAACCCTACATATTAAAAAACCAGAACTTATGTCAGAAATGTTATTTCCTCAGATACCTACACAATAGCAGAACAAAGAGATTTTATAGATGCATTGCATCATATCACCTGTCCTTGCGCTTTGCTACTGGTTGCAGCTAAAGGAAGCTCGGCCAATTCACTCCCAAAGAACCTAATGATTGCAGAGGACACAACAACTTGGCTGCATAACAAAGGGGAAGCAAATAGTATAAAATATCCTTCATGCAACATTATGAAGCAAGCACAACATGTTGAGGTGAGCAAATTCATTCAACACTCTTACTTGACAATCAATATGGCACAGTACATTCCACCAAGTTCCTGTCCCTTGAAGTTCTCTCTGCAAAATAAATCAATCAAATCATTTTGATGTAGAACCAACAACATCACGAAAATCATTTGTTTTCAACATTTAACCAAAAACATAACTAAGTTCAAGGGGTATTTAAACACTAAAACCAATCCCGCACCCGCTATAAGTTGGATTGCAAGCTAAGAAAATGATACAAAATGAAAAAGGGAGTCTCTAACTTTACAAATACAAATTAATTAAATGTCAAATCTAAATAATATTAATCCTCGACTGCCTTGCAAATAACCAGTAAATTTTAAGCACAGAAAGTTATAATCATACGAAAAGATAGAAGGATGGAGCCTTTATAAGAAACTATAAAATATCAAAATTTTATTTGCATACAACTCAACAATTTTCTTACCCAAAAACCATCGAGGGGATGAGATCACGGTTTGATTTGCCAGAAGTTCCAGCTACAAGAATGGGATCAAAACGTTCCTGAGAATAAAGGCAAGATAGAGAGGGAAAAAAAGGGGAAAAAAAGAGAGCAAAAATGTCAGTGATTAGTAGCAATGGAACATGCTCCTAATTCATGATTAAAAAAGCAGATGAAAATAACCAAATTGCATGCGTGACATCGCCAAGCAGCAATTTTGGACTGGGAAAACCTCATGCAACATCCAGAAAAATTTCAAAAGCATGACGCACTTCTATAAAAAATAACTGAACACGGTATCTTTCAATTGTGGAAGCTTTTTTATGCACAAAGACTTGACTTAGAAATAACCACATACTTGATAAATAGCAAGGGCTTCAGACAATAATGCTGCTGCTTCACCAGAAGAGTCTACTTTATCATGGAGAAGCCTCCATCTCACATCAATGCTGCCCTCAGTCTCTAAACTGTTATTTTTCTGCTTTACAGAGTTTAGACAAGAATCTGGAAGCCTCTCTTCTCCACGAAGAACCAATTTCTCCAAAGCAGAGTGAATTCTTTTGCAGTCCGAGCAGCAGAACCATTTCCCTTGAGGCAATGCCTGCAGTACAAATCGTGTCAAAACCTATAGAGAGAAAAAACACTTTGATGCCATAAATTTCTGCATGAAAAGGGAAAAAATAATGGCACCTTGAGATCCTCTATGTTGTGATCTTTCAAACAGCCAACATGAAACTCCTTCTCACACTAGGGAAATTCAGCACAAATTAGAAAACAGTGCAACTAAAGGTTCACAATTAGAGATATAACTGCAACGTAGTATACCTGATCACAGAGTAAAACGGTACGAGGACCAAATTCCTGGGAAAAATCATGGCCTCTGCATAGATCAAGAAATTGTTAAAAGAAAAATATTACAATTAAGACCAAAATAAAATGTCAAAGAAGACTGCAACACATGAAAATATACACAAAAAATGACTATGATGTCCACATTCCATTTTTCCAAATAACCAAACACATTCAAAAATGACCATAAACAATTAATGCAAAAGTTCCAGTGCAATTTACTATTATCTGTAAGTCATATCACATTTTAGGTTTACACAAAGAACAAAAGCCAAAAGAAGAGATAGATGGACTAAAGAATCCATGTTTATTTACTGAGATAAAAGCACTCCACCTGCATATCACACAGCCACCAAAATCAGCATCTAGGGTTTTGACAATGCGAATGCATCGCCTAGTTATCTGTTCTATAGGATCAACTCCGGCAACTCTTCCAGCAGCAATTGCATTTGCATTACTCTCCACAAACCTTTCTTTCTGGAAGTTATTCAAGCAAAATTTGCAATACCATTTACCGGCTGGGACTTCTCGTAGACCAAGACACTCTGTATGGAAATTTAATGAATATTAACCAAAGCAAATCCAAAGAGGGTACCTAGAGATTATACATGCTGAACAAATAAATAAATTCAAATTAGCCTTATGAAATACCAATTACCAACATAATCTAATTTAAGTGTACCACACTAAACTTGGATCAGGGTTATGCACCAGTTGTATAAATACACATCCACACTGTATTTCACACATTTATATTAGTGTTTTGAAACATTCTGAAATTAAAGGCAGGAAGCAAGATTTAGCCTTTATTAACAATCTCTATTCCCTGCAGAAAATGCAGCAGCTATTACCTTTCTAGTCCCCCCTAATCCAAGTCATTGACAATGGGACTGCCATAACCTTCTGGGTTAAAATCAAAAGAGAAGGCAGACGAATAGTAAGGCAACAGAGAATCCGGTCAAAAAATGTAACATATGTAGTGATACTGCTACTATGATGGACATCAGGACAACAAAGTAAAGATGAAGCCATTTTCTAGGAAAATGACTATGGATCTAAAGCAAGTCAACAAGCAGCTGCACAAGGATTAAGCACTGAAAGGCTGAAGATCATTTCTTGTACCTTAAAGGATTATTCTCTATCAATAAGGTAAGCCAACTCAATTATTTATGCTGGACATTAGAAACAAACACAAATTATTCAAAAATAACAAAAGGCTCACCTTTGTGATAAGATCTTGGGCATACATCACAGCACAAAAGATCACCACCATCTCTGCAAATCTGGCAGAGGTCATCATTTTCATGTGTTGCAAACTTCCGATTTTTGGATAAAGATATTGCCAATTCATGAAGAGAGACCCCATTGGATGTGTAAATGTGCAGATACCTGCACAAACAAAATGAGCAATTTTAAGATAATTTAAATTGAGATAAAATGAGAATTCAAGCAATGGCATTCTTCCCCACATTATTGTTTAAATGCGCAACTCTGTACAACTTATTGAGTTATTGACTGATATATCAAGGTATCAATTTGTTTGGGCCAAGACCATCAAAATATACTTACGGTTTTCGACGTGATGCCCAACCAGCATGAGCTTCAAATTGCGAGGGGCTCACCTGCACATTAAATTTGGAAAAATCAAATTGCTAGTACAGCCAAGTAAAGCAATAAAAGCAATAGAAAAATTATTACCTCAGAATTGCAGCAAGAACAAAATATGCCAAATCCTTTCTTGTATCCAACCAATAATTTCTGCTCAACAACGAAGTGCAACTCAGAAAAGAAATTTGTTTATACAAATACATAAAAGTATACATATGATCATTATAGCAACAACCTGTCCTCGAGAATAATAAGCTACTTCAGTTCCATCAGGCAATACGTCTTCTTCAAAAACCAACTTATGCATCCGCAAATCCCTATTTAAAAACACATACAAATATTGACATCTTAGATCACTGAACCGGAAAAAAATTATTTTTTTAAAAAGGTCTAGAATTTGATCGCAGGGACTTTAAAAAAATAAATAAATAAATAAATAAGTAGAACTTGTAAAGCAAAAAAAGAAGAAAGAAAATGGAGAAGAATACTTCGTTGTAAGTCTTCCATGACTCTTGCTTGGAGAAGAATACTTCATTGTAAGTCTTCCGTGACTCTTGCTTCTTGATGTGCTAGAATTTACCATGCTATCAGGTGATTTAGGAACAAGACCTGGTTTTGGCGTTCTGAAACAAGAGAAGAAGCATATTAGAAATTGTAAAACACCAACAGAAGAGTTCCCATCTTCAGGTATCTTGCAGCAAAGAAACTGATTCACTACTCTTAACATCCAAAAAATGCAACTACGAACACACATATGCATGAATTTTGTGTCGTATGGGCATTTCTTCCAACAGTTAAAATTCATTTACAACAAACATGTTAATTTTGCATAAAGTCGTAGCGAGAAGTCACAAAAGGACAGTGACATATAAATAAAAAAATACAAGTGTCTGAATACTTGTGGAGAGAAAGGTAATAAAAGCAAGAGACTTTCATGAAGCTACAACAGCACTGAAAAAAAAAATCAAAGAAAAAGCAAAAGCACCAACTTTGTTTTCATCCCCAATCAACATTAACCCTCAAAAAATCTAAAAGAATGGTGCTTCCATAGGGTCCCTGAAATAAAAGGAAAAACACAAAAAGGACAAATTGAATCTACCCATCTCAAATGTGGTACACAACCAACAATGTCACCACCTAAGCAAACATAAACTACCACTTAATGCTAAACCTTCAGATCAATCATACACGTGCTAATACCATTCTGATTCGCAACTAGGTAACCAGTAATGTGTTACCATCCAAAGCCACGTGCTAAAGTAGGCATGATAATTGTCAATAACAAGAAACAGGGACATAGACAACGGCATCATAGTCCATTATCCAATTGCCCCACGTACAAAAGGCAAGAAATATCAAGCAAATAGAAGTCATTCATCAAATTAAGTGTAGTCATATATGCAGCAACTCCAATATGAAACAAATAAAGAGCCACATACCCTTTGTTTGTATCTGTATTTACAGGCACGCCAACTTGAGAATCTAACCCCTCTGTGCATCGGCTACATAATATCATTGATTTCCGAAAGTCGACGACAGCACTTGCCCCTATAAACGATCACAGCACTTCAATCTCTGGAAAATACATTACCACAAACAAGTTGCAAGGCAAAGTTCAAGTGAAAATAACCTCTGCAATTCAGACAGAAGGCAGCTTTCTGCAAAGAAGCACAACCAATAGAAAGCCGTAGAGCTTCATCCAAGGTCTCCAAGGATGCATCCTTGCAAGAGTTCATCACATCACGAAGCGTATTCCCATTCTCCAGGTATATGTACTCAGGCGGACGTTTATTCGAACTGCCAGCATGCAGCTCAAACAATGTAGGAGTAACAACCTGTGTTTACAAGAAACAAAATACACTCAATAATTAAGCAGACAACCATGATAAGTTATAAAAACAGGATTGATTATATGTCAAAGCTATACAAATTACTCACTTCATTTCCTTTGCAAGCACGACAAAAACACTGAATCCCTGATCCCTGAATAACTCCCTGCAGTGTTGCTGCTTCTACAGGCCCCTTTGTCTACAATTAACACAAGATAAGAATTGACTATTGAGCCACTAACATAAAACAAGATATAAAACCATTAAACAAAACATTTATGGCGAAGTTAATCATACCTTGGATCCCCGCATATACTTCACCTTCATTCCCTCTAATATGCCTGAATCAAGAAGGTCCTTCAACTTCGAAGGGAACTTCTTTAATGCTTCATTCCTGAACTTCTTCAACTGTGGAGTGGAATTAGCATTGGTAGGAGTAACTACACCACCAGAAACACCTCCCCGTTTATTCCTTTCTACACCATCTTCAGAAGTCGAATCTCTCACTGCCTCAGCCTTCTGCTTCAACAAAGACCTTGTAAACCTCCTCATAGGCTTCTCCCCCACCCTACCATTACTGTCATTAACCAAAACTGGCGATGTCTCAATTGCATAATTCATCGTCTCGCCCTTTACTTCTAAATCACTCTTGCTTGCTTGAACCCCAGTCACTGCAGATGAACTGAGAGTCCCCTCTTCGCAAACATTAGTTCCATCACTCTTTACTTTCGATTCACTATTGCTTTCTAAATCCCTATTGATTATCATTTCTCCGAGTTTGCTCTTTGAAGCCTCATCCACTAAATTTGGCATTGACCCACGAGTTCCCTCTTCACATGCAACATTTTTATCACTCTCCTTCAATCTTTCATCGATTAAAACATCATCCGAATCGCTCTTTTTCTCCCTAGTTTGTTCACATTCATCATTCATATCAACGTCTCTCTGCAAGTCATCATTATTTGCATCCTGTCCAGGTTCATTCTTCATATCCTCTACACACATTGAAGCCGCTCCATTATCCTTCGCTTCCACAACCTCCACATCTCCACCATCTACTTTCCCACCTATTAAAAGAGGGACCGATTCAATTAAACCAATGTTTGCCTCCTCATCTCCACTACCCAATTCCACCACATCACTTTTAGCCTCTGCTTCATCTCCATAACCCACAACTTTCTCGTCCAAAGCCCTCACCTTTTCCTCTTTCTTGAAGCCACTGGCTTTATATCTCTTCTTATTAGATCTCTCTGCATTCCCTTTAGCGGGGGATACTTCGCTCTGCGCCCGCCCAGACCGGGTTCGACCCAGAGAACCAGATATCTCCGAATGAGTCCTGAAGGCGAACTCAAATTCACGTTTTAGCCGTGGCCGGACCTTCCCCACCAACATATCCTTAGCACTCGTTCCGTTTGCCATATGTGAATCAAAAATCGAAAATTCCTTCTGGGTTTGCCTCTCCCCTTCTCTTAGGTTAATGGGTTCCTTCAAATTGAGATTAGTACTTATCTATATCTCATAAAGCATGCACCTTTACATTCATGGATATGCAAATACATATCTGTAAACGACTTTTGATGGGTTTCAATTCAATTGAAGAATCTGAAGGGGATTTCAATAACAGAAAGATATTGAAAAAGGTTAGGGGCAGAGATGGAAAGGAAAGGATCGAGAAGGGTAAAGGTCGGCTCTTGGGAAAGAAGGGAAAAAACAGGGGATTTTTTAGAGAGAGGACGATGCAGAGACAGGAGAGAGAAAGGTAGATAGGAGTAAGGAAGCCACCTCGACACCTATAATTTATTAGACTGACGAAATTACCCCTAGTTGACTGAACCTGAAATGGTGTTAATTATAATCTTTGGGTTTTCCGGTTTTTGCTTGGCTGGCCCGATTTTCTAAAGTTATGTCTTTAGTGTGGTGTGTTGGGTTTTTATTATTGATTTTTGTCTCTCTTTCTCCAACAAATATTTTGTTTTTTTGTTTCTTTAAGACTTTAATGATTTTTTATTGCATTGACAAGATACATAGTGATAGTTGTAAAATACTCCAGCGCCGTATACTTGTTTTCATAAGATACATTGTTATAAAATATAAAATATAAAAATTTGATTTTACAAGAAATAATTATAAATATCTTACAATCTATCAAGTATATTTTAATTAAGTACCATTTTATGAAATCAAATAAATTGATCATCGGCTTTTCATAACAGTTTTAATTCGAACACTCCAATTTTTTTTAAAATTAATGAAATACTGAATTAACAGCATTTTATAAAATTTACCGTAACTTTTAATGCTTATTGAAAAAGTGAGTTTCACAAAATATTGTAAATTTAGCATTGGAGTCTCACAAAATATTGTCAGTTTAGCATTTTATTTAGTTTTGAATAAAAAAAATAATGAATGATTTGAATTAAAAATGTCATAAAAAGTTTAGGTTGATTTATTTAATTTTATACGTTGTTTTGAAGTAGACTTAAATATGAATAGAGGTAATACCATCACTTTATATATGGGAGACTACATTTCGGTTTTATCTAGAAACTAAAATATGAAAACTAAATCGAATTAGTTCGGTTAAAATTTAAAAGAATGATTTTTTTTAAAAAAAAATGATAAAATTTCCTAAATTATTAATTAGTTTGATTTTGATTTATAATTTTTATCAAAATTCGATTTTAAGTTATTTTGGTTCAATTCGATTATAATCAAAATTGATGTAATCCCTCCTATTTTTATAGTCTATTTCCTAACAACCGACTATAATTATTTGTAATTAAAAACATTGAGAAATACATTGATTTTCATAAGAAAATTGTTGTGGGATTCAAAAAGGATAAAAATATGCATTTAGCTGTACACTTCTTGAGTTATTTTTCAAAAAAAAGAGCATAAGAATATAGAAAAGATTAAATGATTTTAGTTGTTTAAAAAACACTCTAAATTATCTCTTATAAATCCTTTTAATAATAAAATATGAAAAAAATTGTTAGATGCAATTAAAAATTTAAAATACCAAAAAAAGGTAAAATTGAAAAATACAATGCATATTATAGAAAATACAAGGGCACAAATGCAAATTCTAACTACTAGAGAGAAGGCAAACTTTTCCTAGGGGTATATTCGTCAACCAAAGAAAGCCAAAGCGTATCACCTTATCTATCTACCTCTTTTATTTTCCGCTCAATTAATTAATTCATTCATTTTTCTTTTTTTTCTGGACAAAAAATAATATTTAAGAAAGCAGTGAACTTTTGCAAACCGGCCATTTACCTCTGTTGTTTAACCCCCAATAGCCAAATTACTGTGAGATTCGTTCAAATTGCACGCGCATGGGTTAAAAACTTAATGCCAAAACCAGCCGAGCCCTTGGTGCGTGCAAACAACGTGCCCCAGCACGTGACAGAACATTTTTTCAATTTTTTTTGCCCTAGTGATAACACTTTTAATATTTTAAAAGTAAATCAAATTCATTGGTAATTATATTTCGGGAAATTTCTCTGCAAAACTAAGCGCATGTTCACTTACAGAAAATTGGTACAGTTTTCCAGAAAATTTTTCTACAGAAAACAGAAAACAGAAATCATGTTTATTTTAGTCAATTTTCTAAAATAGAAAACAGAAAATAGATTTTCCAGTTTTCTAAAATAAAGAAGAGATTGGAAAACTAATAAAAGATGTTTTCTAAATTTTCTAAATCATTTTAATACATAGATACATGTGCGTGTATATATTCACACACACATACATATACATGTATGTGCATACATGTATATGTGTATGGATATGTATGCATAGACATGTATGTATGTATGTATGTACATATACATATATGTATGTACTTATATACATACATATATACATATGTATATACATATATATATATATATATATGTGTGTGTGTGTGTGTGTGTGGACACACACACACACATATATACACATATGTATGTACATACATATGCATGCACATGCATATACACATATTTATACATACATATGCATATGTGTGTGTGTGTATACATATGTATGTATGTATGTATGTATGTGTATGCGTACACACACATACAAATATATATATATGTATGTATGTATGCACATGCACATACATATGCATATACATATACACATACATGCACATGCATATGCATATGTGCATATGCATATACATATACACATATATGCATATACATATACACATACATGCAAATACACATGCATATGCATAGATATATATACATATGCACATGCACATGCATATGCATATATATATATGTGTGCATGTGCATGCTATATATGTATATATATATGTGTGTGTGCGCGTATATGTACATAAATACACATATATATAGAATATAAATACTCTAATTTACCATTTATTGATATATATATATATATACATATGCATATGCATCTATGTATATGTATGTACATACATACATATATATATATAGAAAATAATTACTTTAATTTTTCATTTATTGATATGCATATGCATATGTATGTATATATACATACACACACATATATATAGAAAATAAATACTCTAATTTTTTATTTTTTGATAAATAAACGCGTTTTCTAAATTTTCTACAGAAAATAAATACTCCAATTTTCTAAGAAAATAGAATACAGAAAATAGAAAACTGTTTTCTGTAAGTAAACGCACCCTAAGGTCTCTTTCTTTACAAAAATAAAAATAAATGCGACTAATAATTATTGGTTCAATGATAAAATATGCAAATTCTTTTTAAGTGAAATTTTAGCTTTAATTTTTATCTCACATATAAAGTATATTTCATTAGAAAATTAGGGAACAAAATATTTTCTAACAAAAGGTGCTTATAGACCTTTGGTGTACTCCATCAATGATTTTATGAAAAGGGATTAGAATGTGGAGCTCCCTCATACCAACTGCGAGAGAATGATTGTGCTGATTTTTTGGCAAATCTTGCTATTTCCGTATTATATGACTGCAAGTTCTTGGTCTTGAGCTTCTTTCTGTCGGCATGACTTTTTTTTCTTGCTGCTGTAATCAGAGGTGAGAAAGAATCGAATTTTAGTTAATTAAAATAGAGATCTGAAATCGAATCAATTTTAGATTAATCAAATTGAAAATTTAGGACCACAATTTTTATTTTTAATAAAAATCGGCGAACGGTTAATCGATATTGATAAAACCTGAATTGTCTTTATCTGGAGAGGGAGGGAACAACCGATCGGATGACAGCGACCTGCAAGGAAGAATGCCAGATCGGACCGGGCGTAAGCACTCCGAAACTTAAGTCAGTAATTTTAGAGAGAGAAAACTTAGAGAGAGAGTGCTCAAAGTTCAATACCTGAGGCCATCACTGGCTGGGCTATTTAAAAGAGATGTTGAGGGGCACTTGAGTGCCCAGGGGAACGATCTCTGGCTGCCAGAGTAGGTATCCAGCGAAGTGACAGAGAGCAGGAGGTTGAGGTGAGCACTGCCTTGTGTCAGGCGGCTGATGGGATGGGATGTCACGTTGTCCAATCGGTGCTCCTTGGGGCTCGTGCCTGTTTGTTTCGCCTTGTGTACCTTGGGCCTTGCCAATATTTGGGCCGACTCCATGGGCCTGAAAGCAAATGATATTTGCTGTGTTATCACTTGTCCTCCCTCTCAACAGGTCCGATCGGGCATGAAGTTGCCTTTGCCGTCTCGTTTAGGTGAAACGCCGCTTGAACCGTTCCGACCCGAGGGTGTCCGTTGGCGGGACTTTGAAATTTGAAGGGGCGGTCAGTCAAAAAGACGCGCCTGTTCGTACAGCTGTCTTCCCATTAATTGTTGTGCGTGCATCGAGGGCGACACCTCGTTCTCTGCAGAGCCATAATACATTTGGCACGTGGCGACATCTTAGTGGCGAGGTCGTCGGCATATCCCAGAGGTCTGGGCCTATAAATAGGCTCTCTCTGAGCCTCTCTCTTCTCACTTTTTGCAATCCTTAGCGAAACTCTGCCAAAATTTTCTCTCGTCTTCCATTGAGCTGTAGTGAACCCTTTTCAGTTTCTTCTTTGCAGAAACACCTTCCATCGCCAAGTAAGTAAATTCCTTCTTCCTCCTTTGCATTCTACCTTCAATTTTTTCGCATCCATTCTTCTATCATTCCTTGTCTTGCATTCCCTTTCCTTCAAATGGCCTCTAGCAGCAGTACGACACCGAGTAGAGCCTTCTTGGACGGGTACAAAAACCAATCTGCGGTTGAGCAATGCTTTCGCTTAACGGCGGAAGAGGTGGCCGATATTTCTTCCAGGTATGGTTTTCCATCGGATGTATCGGTGGTGCCTTGTCCAGATTCTATGTTGGTGTGGGAGGGGCCGTTCATAGAGGACAACAGTGAGTGGTTCATCTGCCATGACTTTTACGCTAGACTCGATGCACATTCTGAGTTAAGAATGCGAAAGTCGAACTGTCTTAATCGAATTCGATATGTGTTAACACTTCAGAGCAATAAGCTCATTGCACGCCCGACGACCCATCCGATCTGGATTGCGAAAATGGTCGATCGGAGACGCACGGATCGAGGAGATTCTGATCCAATACCACTAATATGGTCAATGGCAGGCCACTTGCTCCCCGTTCGGATCTATCGACGGGTACAGCAACGCTCGATCTTCTCCCAAGCCTACATACTACGTCGCTCATCTAGCCAAAGGCAGGCCACCGCTCCCCGTTCGGATCTATCGACGGGTGCGGCAACACTCAACACTACGCGAGGCGGATACTCACACAGCAACCTCAGTCCACCATGCAATTTTATGCAACGGCCACGGGTCAACATGCGATACTCACGCAGCGACCCCAGGCCACCATGGAATTTTATGCAACGGCCACGGGTCAACATGCGATACTCACGCAGCGACCCCAGGCCACCATGCAATTTTATGCAACGGCCACGGGTCAACATGCGATACTTACGCAGCGGTCCCAGGCCAATATGCAATTTTATGCAGCAGTCACGGACCAATGTGCGAATGAAGACCACGGCGTCGGACCTCGGGATTCCCGATTGATTCACCGACTGCCTGGCCCTTCCAAATTCAGGAAGTATACAAGGCTAGATTTTAGCTTCTTACAATTCAGAAAGTATGCGCAAATTACTCGAGTTATTTGCAAATTAATGCCGTTAAGTCAATGTGTTTGATTATACTAACCAATTGGACATGCCAATGATTGCAGAAAAAAAAAGAGAGAAAGAAGGGGGGGAGCTTTATTGAAAAAAGCTTCAAGTATATGTATACAATGTACAAAAATGATTACAGGAAGAGCTGCAAAGAAAAGAGAAAACTAGCAAGAACCTCTTACACCTCTAGGTCTACAAAATTTTCGCAGCCAGGAGGATCGGCGGTCTGTATGATGTCCTGCTTGGCGGCGGCTTGAGAAGGGTCGGAGGCAGGGACAACAGCTCCCGCTCCCCCTTCAGAGACAGGCCCCCCTGAAGGAAGGACCGTCAGATCGGAGGCAGGCCCCTCGGAAGGAAGTTCCTTATGCTCGTCCCCGGGCGGCGGCGGTATGAAAGGATCGGTCTCGGGTAGAGGAGGGATAACGGGCTCGTTCCCCGGACGGACCTCTGAACTAGTCCCGGGAGGAGAGAGTTCCATGCCTGGGCCTTCGGAGGTTATACCCTCTTCAGGAGCATCGTCCTCTTCGTCGCTTGCTGGTGGATCGGGCAGTGCAGCTAGGTTATTCATCCATCCAAAGTCGACGTCTGGAAAGCGCCTCTCGGCCTCATAAACCAGACGGCCGAGCACCTGCGCCTGAGCCTCAGCAAGTTCATCAAGTAGACGCTCCCTCTGATCAGCAACTTCCTCCTCAACCTTCCTAGCCCAGGAATTCTCTTTCTCCCCTAAGGAAAGCTTCAAAGACTCCGCCTCCCCACGCGCCTGATCAGCCTCTGCTTTCAACCTGGTGTTCTTGGCAGCCAGATCCTTGCATTCAATTTCTAACCTGGTTGCGTCCGCCTCGAAACGCTGGTATTGAGCAACCTCAGCAGCCAGACGTGCGGTCTCCCCCTTCAGTTTGTCCACCTCCCCCTGTCGAGCCTTCAGCTCTCGGGACTTCTGGTGGACCTCCCTCCTTAAGGCCACCGTCTCCGAGTGGGAAGCTTCAGACTGCTTCCTCACCTCCAGCACCTCATCCCGGAGGGAGAAGACCTCTTCTTGGGCAGCCCGAGCCGCCTCAAGATGGGCAAGAGCCTCCGCCCTAGCATTGGCTCCTTCCTTGGCCTTCGCCAGCCAAGTGTCGGCCATCAGGGCGACCCCTTGGGACCTCCTGGCTACCTGGAAAGAGAGAAAGAGGAGAAGAAGTATAAGGGACACTGAGAAAAGAGGAGATCCGAAAAGATAGAAGAGCAGAAAGGTGAGGCCTTACGTCCATTAGCTGGTGGCTTATAGCCTGCGTCTCTCGATAGAGTTGGCGGGCATCCCCAACCTCCCTGCGATCCTCGTCCCGAAGGAGATCCCGGCAAATGGAACCGGCCACCTGGTTGAGTGACCAATCATCGCAGAAGTTTTCCCTCAAGAAGTCCCCAAAGAGAGCGGAACGCCTGCCGGACCGCTTGGACACATCCCCTTGTTGGGTGCCTTTCTCCTTGGAGGCCACCCGAGCGTCCGCTTCTGCCACCAGCTCGGTCACCCTCTGCCTGACCCTTTCTTCCAGCTGCTGCTGAGCCACCGTATCCAAGTGCGTTGCCCTCTCCTAAGACATCTGCCTCAACACCTGAATATCGGGAGGGCTCACTGCTCTGGGCACCTCCTCCTCTCCCTCGGGCTCGCTCCCCACAATGTGCTCTCTACTAGAAACTCGAGCCGAAGGCTCTGAAACGATCGGGGTCTGATTAGGCAATAGAGCAGGAGGAGATGGAGCCAATCCAGCAAGAGCAGCATGCAGCGAAGCGGCGGTGAGCGGGGCAATGGTGGTGAAAGGAGCCAAGGCCTTCTTCTGGGCCTCGATCTTAGCCTTTTTTCCAGCCGCGATCTTGGCTTTCTCTTTGGCTGCGGCCTCCTTTTGGGCTTGTGTCATGTACTTCCTCCTCTTGTGGTCCGCCTTTGCCCCCTGAGCGTCCACTTGGGCCAACCTCTTAGAAGAGGCCCGATCGGCCAGCTCCTACGCGGTGCTGTTTCCCCCGGCCATTTTGGCTGCAGCAAAAATACAAAAGATAAGTGCTCTCATTAAATATCTATTTTCAAATGCAAATTAAATGCTTTATGCTTATAAAATTGTGGCCAAGCCAATCCTAATGCTCACGTTCGGCAGTTGCACCTGCCTCGGCCCGGACCCCCTGGAGCGATTCCAGCAGCTCCTTGGACTCGTAAGGACCTCCCTTCCGAGCCACCACATCCATCAGCTTCTGGATGTCGGCGTCATAAAGCGATTTCCCGATGGCTTGGTCCTTCAAAAGCCTCATTCCAGCCAACTGGGCGAGACTTACCCCGAAGCCGCCCTTTCTCCCCACCAAGAAGCACCTTTCGCGGAAACCTTTCATCAAGGTGGGGATGTTGATCAGCTTTTTCTTTGGTCGGCTGGTGAAGAAGTACTCCGACCCGTCGCTCCGGCAGGAGATGTAAAAGAAATGTGTGAAGAGGTCGAGGGTCGGAGCCACTCCCTCCAGGAGGCACAGCACTTTAAAGCAAGTCACCGACTGCCAGCCATTTGGATGAAGCTCGTAGGAGGCGAGACCGTATCCCTCCATTACAGCGATCTCAAAGGCATCGAAGGGAAGTCGCATCCCAGCGTCGAGGCTCCATAAGTGGCAGATGAACCACTCGCTGTTGTCCTCTATGAACGGCCCCTCCCATACCGACATAGAATCTGGATAAGGCACCACCGATACATCCGATGGAAAACCATACTTGGAAGAAATCTCGGCCACCTCTTCTGCCATTAAGCAGGAGCATTGCTCAACCGCATATTTGTTTTTGTACCCATCCAAGAAGGCTCTGCTCGGTGTCGTACTGCTGCTAGAGGCCATTTGAAGGAAAGGGAATGCAAGACAAGGAATGATAGAAGAATGGATGCGAAAAAATTGAAGGTAGAAGGCAAAGGAGGAAGAAGGAATTTACTTATTTGGCGATGGAAGGTGTTTTTGCAAAGAAGAAACTGAAAAGGGGTTCGCTACAGCTCAATAGAAGACGAGAGAAAATTTTGGCAGAGTTTCGCTAAGGATTGCAAAAAGTGAGAAGATAGAGGCTCAGAGAGAGCCTATTTATAGGCCCAGACCTCTGGGATATGCCGATGACCTCGCTACTAAGATGTCGCCACGTGCCAAATGTATTATGGCTCTGCACAGAACGAGGCGTCGCCCTTGGTGCACGCACGGCAATTAATGGGAAGACAGCTGTACGAACAGGCGTGTCTTTTCGACTGACCGCCCCTTCAAATTTCAAAGTCCCGCCAATGGACACCCTCGGGTCGGAACGGCTCAAGCGGCGTTTCACCCGGACGGGATGGCAAAGGCAACTTCATGCTCGATCGGACCTGTTGAGAAGGGGGACAAGTGATAACACAACAAATATCATTTGCTTTCAGGCCCATGGAGTCGGCCTAAACATTAGCAAGGCCTAAGATCCACAAGGCGAAGCAAACAGGCACAAGCCCCAAGGAGGACCGATCGGACAACGTGCTATCCCATCCCATCAGTCGCTTGACACAAGGCAGTGCTCACCTTAACCTTCTGCTTGCTGTCACTTCGCCGGATACCTACTCTGGCAGCCAGAGATCGTTCGCCTAGCCACTCAAGTGCCCCTCAACATCTCTTATAAATAGTCCAACCAGCGATGGCCTCAGGTATTGAACCTTGAGCACTCTCTCTCTAAAATTACTGACTTAAGTTTCGGAGTGTTTACGCCCGGTCCGACCGGGCATTCTTCCTTGCAGGTTGCTCTCATCCGATCGGTCGTTCCCTCTCTCTCCAGATAAAGACAATTCAGGCTTTATCAGATATAATATATATTTTTTATATTATATTTTAATTTTTATATTTAAAATTTTCAATATCTTTGTAATTTATAAATATTATGATATATGACTTTCTAAAATATAATTATAATACATATTTTTAGTAAACAAATATTGAAATTATCTTTTTATTACAATTATTTATTCATTGCATTTACATAATTAATACTGTATTGTTAGTTTCATATTAAATATATTAAATTTTTATAATTAATTATGATTTTTTTATTCTTTTAGTGAATATTATATTTAATTTGTATTTTTCATTTTTGAAACATTTTTAACTATTAAAAACAACATTATAAATTGAATAATTTATTAAATTTATATGTTAAAAATTTTTAATGGTTAAATCAATAAATCAAAATCGATATAGTTATTAATCGAATTTAATAGATTAGCTAATAAAATTGTTAATGAACCAGTCAACCCATCCATACTCATCCCTGGATGTAATGGACATCTCCTTGCATTATTTGTATGTTGCTTGGATAGCTTGGACGTTTGCCCCTTATTTCAAAAGAAAGAAAAAAAGGATTTTAAAAATTTTATTTCCTTAATAAAATAGATTTCACCAGTTAAAGTACTTTAAAATTAATTTGGAAACAAAAACTATCTTGAAAAATAATTGCCATTAGGCCTATGCATAATCAAACCGAATAGATTTTGGTCCATTTAATTTGATTTTTTCGGTTTTCGATTCTGAACCAAAATAATATTTCAGATAATTTGGCTCGGTTCTAAAAATTGAAAAATCAAATTAACTGAACCGACTGAATTTATTAAAACTTACCGTTTTGCTTTATATGTATATATATATCGGTTTGTGGTTTGGTTCTTTTACTTTGGAAACTTTGATTTCGGTATATTTGGTTGGTCCAAAATCAAATCGATCTGACCATTTCCACAGCCCTAACTTCACGATATAGATTGAAAATCTAATAAAAAAGAAGCTCATACTGTGAAGAACCGATTAAACTGAATCGACCGAAATTAATTCGGTTTATTCGATTTCGATTTGCGATTCAAGTTTTTTTACTTTGAAAATTTCAATTTTCGATCTGTTCGGTTCGATACAAAATCGAACCGACCTTTTGCACGGTTCTAATTGCCATATTTAAAATTGAAAGTAGAAGATGTTTTTAAGAGAAAATGAAATAATGTTGTAATTTTGAAGTAATAATTCAGTACACGCTCTCACGTAATTTGTGCACGTTTAGATCTTTCATAACATGTGCATATGTTCCTAAAGCGCGTGTGGCTTTTTTAGTTGATAGTGCTAGCAGAACACGGATTTGTGAAGCGAGTGGTAAAACCATAAATTTGATAGTTATAAATCTAATTTTTGGTGGTAGGGGGAAATTGTTTTCATGTGCCACTTGGTTTTGGATATAAATCAAATTTCATACTCTAAAATACACGTACTTGGTATATATATCCCAATGTTTTTTTGAAATGGACCCGACATCATGTCGATTCTATCAGCAAACTGAATTATAAATTAATTAATTATATCGGTTTGATTCAAAAATTTTATCTTCTTTTAAATATAATTATTTATAAAAAATTAAAAATACGTTATATAAAAAATATATTCAAATAACTTATTAATTATTAAATATCAATATAAAAATAATAATTTTAAATCTAACAAAATTCACAAATATAAAAATCAAATAAATTATTCAATTAAGTTACTTTTAATTAGTATGTTGGCTATATGTTTTTCGGTCCTTGACATCTGATAAACTTATCGGATACATTTAAAAATCTATACATATAATATGTTGCATCTCTCAAATTTTATGTGGTTTATGTAATGATATAGCCACGAGGAAAATATTTTATGTAAAATTTTTTGCTATTGGATTTTGTTATTTATTTTATCCCCAACCATTTTTTATGGGATCAATAAAAAAAATGTGGGTGAACTTTCAAAATTCTGAATGGAAAGTTATTTTATGCTTTGGACAATATAAAAATAGCCTTATAGATTTCGAGTAGAAGAAGGAGCAGAGTTAAGAATTTAAGATATATTAAATTTTTATAAAAAAAATATTTTTGAATTGAATCCAAATCAATCCGGTTCAATCATTTTCGGTCCAAACCGAGCCAATCCAGTTCAAACTGAGTTTTTGCATATTTCAATTTTCATATTTGATTAAGCAGGTTTTTTTTCGATTCACGATTGAACTGATTCGACCAGTCGATGCAACTCTATTTTTAAAACATTGATCTATCCACATTTGCCCCTGCTAAATTCAAACTCCATCCGCCTGTTCACAACCAGCAAACCACTTTTCTTTTTCTTTTTTTTTAAAGTATTTATAATAATGGCATGAAATATATAAAATTTCTTTATTTTTTTTAATTTTGGCTAAAAATATAACTTTGTCATTCTAATTTGTTCAAGAGAGTGATTTTTCCCTTTAAATTGTAAAATCAAAATAAATCACAACAATTAAGTTTGATCACCATTTATCTATTAGCATGCACCCTCAACCTATAGATTTTGCCATTATGTATGTTAGGTGACTATCCATTGATATAATAAAAAAAAATAGCATATGAGTGATTGAATAGAAGATTAATTAGAGAAAATTATAATTGCAATATTGTTAAAAGAATGTTTTTATTAGGTTTGATTTTAAGATTGAGGGAGATGTAAAATAGAGGTTAATTTAGGAATTTCATCTATTATCTATATAATATTTTAAAGTTACTTGAGTTTAATAAGAGAATATGCATTTACCGATGAGTTGCATGGCTCAATCGACAAAATATGGCCAAATTTAAATATTTATATGAGAAGGAACTTAATTATTTGATCCGATTTTAGAATTTAAGAGACAAAATTGTCCTTTTAAAAAAATTAAGAAAGAAATTTGCGCTGTGATAATTCCAACATCGCAATACATGTTAATCATATATGTGAAAAATACGACTAAACTTAAAGCTATTAATTTTAAAACTAGCCTACTACCCTATAATAATAATAATAATAATAATAATAATAATAATAATAATAATAATAATAATGTTCATGTGAGTCCAAAATTAAATTAAAATTCTAGAATAATTTTTTTCAATTTAAAGCCATTGATTTTGTATTGGAGGTGCGGAATCTCGAGTTGGAATTCTGTATATATAATAAAAAGACTTTTGAGCAGTAACTAGCAGTTCAAATTCTGCCTTTTGGCATTTACAATTTTTAGTAAATAATAAGTTTCTTACGGATCTTGATTCTTGCTGGTTGCTACACTCAATCCAGAAAAAAAAAATTATTAACAAGCTCGAGAAATTTGATATATATATATATATATATTATCTTTTTAGCAAGTATATATAGATCATGTATAAATGACAAAAAGATAAATTAAATTTCAAATATTTGCAATTTTAACTGAGTAATTTTGGTAATTAATATTATTCTATTCTTTAATTACAAAGACGCAAACATCAAATCCAGCTAAACAATTCAGCACAAAATCACTATACAAGAAAAGTACAACCTTAATTTCCACACACATATATTTGGAGCATAATAAAGAGAAGAAATTTCTTATTTTCTTGAAAACAAAAACGATTAACTAATCATGAATACCTTCCAGTTCTTGAGCCACGAGATCATGCCAAGATCACCAAAGAAGACACAAAATGCCAAAGGATTGAGGTTGCCCTGTGGGAGAATTTTCACCTCCCAAATGTTCTGTCTCACAACACACATAACCTTGCATAAAAATTCCGACCACCCACCGCCGCGGGCGGGGGTGGGTGGTAGCAGCACAAGTTATGACAAATATGACTATTTCTCATCACTTCAGTGTCACCGCTACACATGTATATAGTGCTAAAGGCATAGATTATATATATATATAAAAGCTAAAGTGAATATAAAATATTGGGTTCCTTCTCCTTTGGGTTAGCATAGGCCGCATCTTCCAAAGGATATTCGGCTACCACCTCAACTGCTCGGCATTTGATGTCCACACTTCTCTTTTCTTTTTCCATTTCTTGCCTTTCTTGTGAATATCATACACTCTGCTCTAATTTACTGATCTTCGCGCGCCACACGCTCCTTTCAGGCATACTAATATAGAATTAATTTCATTTATAATTACTGTCTTTATGCTAAAATAGTGATATGGTTATTAAGAATTTTTTTTGTCCCACAAAAATGTCATAATTTTTAAATATTATTACTAAATCAATTTGAATGGAAAATTATTAATTTGGTACCAAATGTTTTATGTGACATATTTTGAAATATTTGACGTAATATATTAATAAATATTATAAGTTGATACGCTTTATTATATTAGTGTTCAAACAATATATTGACTTTGAATGAAAAACTATAAATTCGGTATAAGTGTATTGATACGATAAATTATATCCATTTAAAATATTTAATATAACATATTTTGAAAAAATTTTATGTGATATTATTTTATATAATTACATTATTATTGGATATAAGTTCAATCACTGTCGATGCAATTAATCATATACGTGTTGATCTAGGAACTAATTGGAACCCTTCTAGCGCGTGTGATATTGTGAGATTGGTTTAAGTTTCTTCAGGTTAATGCTTTGTTCCTGCAATTGCTTTTCTGTGGTCTCCATTACTTCTGTTACTAAAGCATCGTTTTTGATTCTCTTTCTTGAGCAGAAACATAAATTAAGAAAAGGTGCGGTGGTAGGAGTTTCATTAGGTGATGGCGTAAATGCAGGTTTTGAGAAAAAAATTAAAAAGAATAAAGAGATATTTGGATTTAATATGCCATGTTAAGTCACCAAGAATTGGAAAAGGAAGATTATACCTAATTTTAATTACTAGGATCAGCATTGAGATGTCACTCATGTCCTTTCCTAATTCATGTGGAGCCTGATGTTCTGTAATTGCTCGTTAGATGTGCAAAAAAGCGTTTCCTTTACAATCCAAGAGCATCTAGCCATTATTATTCAGTTTCAATTCCTCGCAATATTTTGCAGATGGGTTATATGTGTTGTTTAAGGGGCGAAAATAATGATTCGTGAAAAGTCAAATCACACTTGAATGCTATTAGAGGTTGTAAACTATTGAATATGATATAAAAAAATAATAGTACATTCTCTAGTGCCAATTAATTTTAAGAGAACGACAGAGTATTTGAAGTTCACTAGAAATAAAATAAAGTGAGGGCAATTGCTTGAGAGGTACACCACCATGAGTTATTAAAAAAAAAAGCAGCAAAACCTGAGAGCAATCCTATAATTGGGCTTAAGAGGGATGGAATCATTTCAGTAGACATATATGTTCATTGCAAATTAATTAGACTTTTGATGATTTTTGAGAGTCAAAGGTATCATCAAGCTTTAATTTTAATCGAAAATCTAACCAAATCGAATAAACTTAGTTATTCAGTAATCAGCTTGATTAATGGAATATGTATAGTTTGGTTTATCGATTCGATTGGTAATCAAAATTCTAATAAAATTATTTTAAAAAAAAGATATTGTTTTATTTAATAATTTCAAGTTGTTAATCGGTTTCGGTTGGTAATATAAAGAAATTCGGTTATTAGTTCATTTCGAATAGCACAAAAATTTGGCCTGGTTTTTGTTTAATAATGCTTGTAATTGTAACCACATGTAGAAACAGAGGGGATATATTTTGAGTAAGTTGAAAGTTAGTATAAGATTCAAAACACTAGAAATGGTAAATCAAACTAACAAAAATTAAAAATAAATTGAAAGTCCGTTTGATTTAGCTGATGAGTACATTTGATGGTCGATATCGGATATTGTTAGTTGGCATTTGATAGCCGATAGTTGATTGATAATCAAATTAAGGATTTGGTAAATTTATGTAAAGTTGTTATTGGTCGATTTATAATTATTATTATGGGTATCATTTTTTTTAATAATGGTACTTTTTTATTTATTAACAAATTATAGTATAATATAAAAACTTATAAGTTGCAAAAACAGAAAATTTAGTGCAAAAAAAATAAATATGAACAGTAATTATGTTTCAAAAAATTAACCAAACACTTAAATGGAGTATTTGGAGTGCAAAATGCTATACGCTGATACCAAAAGTGAAATCAAACACCCGCAAAATATCACAAAAGATGAGATGGTACTGGTCCATTCTCTATTAATTAGAGGTATCAGAAGTATTAGAAAAGAAGCACTTTGTTTATTTTATGGACATATGCAGTGAAATTCTGAATTAATCAGACTAATAAATTTTAGATAACACGTCATTAAAAAAAAAAAAAAAGATATTGCCATTCCATTGATATTTAATTCTAGCATTAAACATAGAATCTGGAATTTTCTACTTGAGAAAACTGGAAAACATTATTCTGATTTATTTCTTCTTCTTAATGCTTATGTGCGTTTTTATTTCATTTATTTATTTATTTCAGTAGTGATTCTTGCTCTGCCATCAACTCAGTCCAAAAATTCATCAACTTCTCATCTCAATCGACCTAATAACGAAACATATATAGGAACTTAATTTCAGTTAGTTTCGTCAAAAAAAAAAAAAAATCAGTTAGTGGTGCTGAAATTAATTATCTACAGAATGTGAGTTCACATGCTGATTTCACGATCACATTGCGTGCTGATGCTTTCAGCCTTACTCAAACCTTTATATACAATTAATTAGCATAAGGGGGGTGAAAACCAAGATTACAAAATGGGAAATGGCACTTACGGATACATATTTTCGAAGAACTCAAGGCACAGCTAATTGTAAAATTATATAATAAAAATTCATGGCAGGCAGGTAATGATTTAGGGGAAAAATAAGTGTATCTTTACGATGATTTAATTGCAAACGTTCAATATGTAATTATCTGACCTAAAAGTACGCTTCTTTTTAGAGTACTAATATTTGCAAATTCACATATTCAGACTAATTTGAAGTTTTACTTGAAGCAAAATAAGTAAAAGTACTAAAAAAATTCAGCTATGTTTTATTTTGGAATTATATGTCATGAGGTTTTTGAGCTTTAACGGTTTCCTACGTTAAATTTCTCTACTTTTGAAATTGGTATGTTGGATTTTTATACTTTTCAGATCATTTATATTAGTCAAATTTAATTGTAATTAAAAGAATTGAAAGGTATGTTTTATTAATTTTGCGTAAAATCAACTTAAAATGATTGTAAAATCCACTAAAACATAAAAATTTGAAAAAAAAATCAACTTATCACCTGTTACACGTCTTAAATGATTGTATATTTTTTTAATTTTTTAATGTTTTAATAGATTTTTCATTTATTTTAAATTTAATTCATGCGAAATTAACAGCATATGTATTTCAATTTCATAATTTTATCTGAATTGGATTTAATGTGAATGATATAAAAATTGCATTCAATGTCAACTTTTAAAAATATATAGACCTAATATAGAAAAACATTAAAACTCAGGATTCCACAATGCGATTTTCCTTTTATTTTCTTTTCTAAGTGCAAAATATATTCATAAGCATGAAGCAGATATGAAATTTCTTTGTTCAACTTCTTAAATTCATTCCGCTTCTCTTTTGGCAAAGTGAAAGAGATGATTTTTAAGCTAAAACTTTAAAGGTTTAGCTCGGAATAACTTTGAGGTGAAGTAAGAACAAGTACCAAGAAACTCCATATTTGAAAAAAGAAGATTCCAGTTCATATCCAAGTTTATATCTTACCCTAATTTTATATAATATCAAAGGAGATCTTATCATTCAAAATTCATCTCATCAGAATGCTGCTATGCCTACTTGTCAACCGACTCATCTTTAGCTTTAACATAACCCTTTTAATTTTTCAAGAACATTTTTTTTTTGAAATAATCCATATTCTTATCTACTGGCCCAACTAATAAGATAATTTTTACTATTACCTTCATATTTGTAAAGTAAAGTTAATATTTTTTTTTATAACTATTTAATATCCGAAACTCATTAATCCAATTAATTTGAATTCAAGCTGAGCTTACTCAAATCCAGAATCTTTAAATTTTTTAGATGATATCAAATGAATCAACTTGGTAATTATGAATGTATGTACACCTATATAAAGGCCAAGAATTTTCTATTTTAGCCTACAGTGTTCATAATTTTATAACTGGTATCAACTTCATCATAGCAAAAGAGTCAAAAGTGGTTGTCTACTCAGAAAATAAACATATTCATTCTGTATTCTTTAGTCCATTTTGCACGATTTCATGTCCTCATTTAAGAACTTTTTCTGTAAGTGATGATGAAGACTTACACAACAAGGCATCAACGCCTAAAATTTTGTCTCTGAACCAGCATATTCTTCTTTCATTTTCATCCGAAAATATATAAACAGAGCATATTCCAACAGGTCATAATAAAGTAGATATACAGAATTAAATACTTAAAAGTGTCTTAACTGATCGATAAACATATGAATCTTGAGAACTTTCGATCTGAAGAAAAGAACATGGGAACATGAGTCTCAAAGATTTCTTGAGTTTCAAGCAAGAAATGTTAAAAGAGAAAAAAAAGTTGTGTAATTATAAAAGGTATAGAGAGCAAAAGAAAACCACAAAATTGGCCAGTAGACAACAATCCATTAAAAAATGCAGAAGATTTTGAATTTAATTTCTTTTATTGACATTTATATTTATAATTAGACAAAAATTTTAAAGCAAAAATGATAACATTTGCCGTAATGTTAGCTTCTAAAAGAACAAAAATATTCCATGTCTCCATACCCTTTTATCCACTATAAAACTAAATCCACAATTTGATCATACATCAATCAGACCATATATCCACAACAATGGCTAATGGGACTAGCACCACCCAGCAGCCACCGCCACGAACAGTCCCGCCAGCCCATTCGAAGCTGCTTCGAATCATAGCTATCATTATACTATCACTGATAGTAATCATTGGCCTTGCAGTGCTGATCACCTGGCTAATAATCAGGCCAAAACAGATCGAGTATTCGATTGAAAATGGTACGGTACGTAACCTTAATCTTCATTACAACCACCTGAATGCATCATTTGACTTTGTCATCAGGGCACGTAACCCTAATAGGAGAGTGTCTATATACTATGATTCCATTGATGTTTCTTTGTTTTATGATGATCAAACCATTGCATTTAACACCCTCGAGCCATTCTACCAACCTCGGAGAAACATAACTCAGCTAGAGGCCAAGATTGAAGCTAGAGATGTGGCATTGTCTAATGATTTGGCTAAGGATATGACGATTCAAAAATCATCTGGACAGATTGTGTTAGATGTGAGAATTAAAGCAAGAATTCGGTTTAAGGTTGGAGTTTTGAAGCTGAGACATCGTACTTTAAGAGTAGAATGTCCTTATGTTACGGTGCATTTCTCTTCTTCAAAGATTTCAGAGAGGACTTTCTGTGATATTGATTATTAATTAATTGTAGGATTAGAAGGTAATTATGTTGGTGTTTTTTATTTTTATTTTTCTCTTTTTTGATGAATTGCTAATCTTGTTCATATTCTTGTTGATGTAATTGTTTTATTGATTTTCTTCCTTCGGAGTGCTTCTCTTTTTCCTTGTGAATTGGTTTTTGTATTAATTATTTATAAGGGATTATTGATTTGTAATTTCATTTCTTGAAATAAAGCAATTTACACTTTACGGTATTCTAATAAAGCATAACACATTATGTCTTAACTTTTTTTTTTTTCCTTATTTGGATAAAGGAAATTGGAAGTTCAAATTTGAAACCAGCCAGTAATTAAATTAGATCATTTTATGGTTAAAATATTTTCAAGCGATTTTTATATCTGAACTTTTATGGCATATATTTTAAGTTCAATTATTTTTGCAATGCTGTCAAATTCAATCATACTGATCAGTCTAACTGGTCTCCTTACATCTAGAAAATAGTAAAAATTAGGAAATTTTAGGTATAAGTGTTATTAAATATTTCAAATCTGTTAATTATAAAAATTTAATAATTTATTTTTTATAAAAGATTGAACAATTCTAACATCCCAATATAGCTTTTGGGGTTAGGTTAGATTCATTTCAATTTTCTTCAAATAGTATCAGAGCTATCTGTCTTGCGATATTATATTATTTACAGATATCTAATTCTGCAAATTTTATATTTTATATTTTTCGCATATGTTTAGTTCTAGACTTAAAAAACTGCATTAAACATTTCATATCGGTTGATTATAAGAATTAAATAATTAAATACTATTTCTTATAAAATTTAACCAATGCTAACTTTACGATGTAACTTTTTGAGATTAAGTTAAATTTAAGTCCAGTTTCTTACTTCATATATATAACTAGTGAAAATTTATTAATTTGACTTAAGTCTCAATAACAAGCAAGAATATAATGTGATCATATAGAAAAACAAAGTTGATTTCCATTTTACAAATATAATAATAAAATTGGCAGCAAAAATCAACCCTGTTTACAAATAAATATTTGGACAGAATTTAAATCAAAATTATCAAAAAGAAAAACTATCATATCACCTGGAAAGGTTAGAACTAAGGAGCAACCTATTAATCGACTTATATCGTTATGTGTTTGAGGCCCATCATAGAAATGGGCTATTGGATATGGCCACTGGTCACCAATTTGGGGATTTACAACATAAAATAATTTTAATAACTCATATAATTTCAATTGATAAATCGACGTGAAAAGGAAGGAACAGGCAAACAGAAATATGGGTAATGTATCATATATATAACTTGAATGTTTTGTGCTTGAAGATTTAATCTAGTGCACCATATCATAGTTTGGTGTCCAAATAGAAAATTAAATTAATACTTCTCAAACTAATTTAATACATGTCACTGCACATTAAAGATAAACAAGCAAAAACTTTCGCAGATATTACAGCACAAACCATCACAACACCAAATGAAAAGATTAATTATTCAAATACTTTGTCCAGCTGATGGTATTTTATTGAGATCCAACAACATCTGCAACGTTAAATAAAAATGATAAAACTAATATGCATTTAAGGTATTCTTTAAGGTTACCGCAGGCTGCAAGTGCTAGTAGATTTTGTAAGAAGCCATTGTGGCAACTCTGCTACTTTCGGTGGTCCCTTCGAGACTTCTTATTCCTCCATCTTCAAATCAATATTTTCACTTCTTTCAGTGAAGATGTTCTTTAGGCTGGTTAAGTATTTAATACTTTTTGGCAACGAGATCAACTTTTCACAATTTATAAGATAGAGATTTCGAAGGCTTATGAGTAGGGGTGTGCAACGGTCGGTTCGGTTCAATAACCGAACCGAAATAACCGAAAACCGAAATTACCATATTTTACGAAACCGAACCGAACCAAATTTGTATAATAACCGAATTCAAACCGAACCGAATTTGTCGGTCGGTTTGGTTCGGTTAACCGAAAAACCGAAAATCCAAAATTATAATTAAAAAAATTATACAAAATTATAAATCATAAAATTAAAATTAAAAAAAAATCAAATTAAAAAAATGTACATATATAATTTAATTTCAAACCCCTTAAATTGATAAAAAAAATACAAAAATAATTTTTTTAATGTACAAATTGAATAAAATAATATATAAATTTAAAAGTTCGGTCGGTTCGGTTTTTCTTCGGTTTTTGCCTTTCAAAACCGAACCGAACCGAAATAACCGATTTGCCTATAAATTTAAAACCGAAACCGAACCGAATAACCGAATAACCGAACCGAATTTAAAAAATCGGTCGGTTTGGTTCGGTTTTTCGGTTTTAACCGAATTTTGCTCACCCCTACTTATGAGGCCTTCCATATCTTCCATGAAGTATTCGAGACTTCTACATTTGTTAAGGCAAAAGCGTTCGAAGGGACTTCAAACACGCTATTCCGTCCTTTGGCAAACACTTTCCACTTATGGTTACCCCCAGATATCTAAGGTTAATCAAGTATTTTATATCTCTAGGTAACTCTTCCAGTCCCTCACATTGTTGGAGAAACAGAGCTTGCAAATGTTGCAGCTGGAAAATGAAATTAGGGAGTTCCCTAATTTGGCAATTACCAACCAAATTGAGGAATCTCAAATGCTTCAAATTGCCAATCCTTTTAGGTAGGATCCCAAATTGGCATTTGGATAGATCTATTGCTCGAACACGCTTGAGTTTTGAGAAACATATGTCATAATGATTGATCTGTAATTAGAACTTTCCATGTCATCAAGAAAAAACATTGTTCTTACTTTCTTCATGTTGTCTAGCAAAGTAAAATAATCTTGGCCAAATAAGCGAGGTGCATCAAATAATAAATGGCAAGCATTTTGGGGGAAGTATTGGTCACTAGAAATTATCACAGAACACTCATTTTGAGCCATTAAGGACGCAAGGACGTGCACTAAATCATGCTTTTGTATCAATGAAGTTCCGAAGTTCTTCAGTTAAGGGGAAAAAAAATTAGCCGAACATGAAGAAATTTGCAAGCAAGTGTGAGTGCTATCAGACAAATATTATCGAGCCATTGTTATTTAAACATTAAACCAATGATAATAATAACAAAAATAATGGCAGTAAATAATAAAAACTTTAGAAAGTGGAAATTTTAGACCCAAACATTTTTTTATTTGGTTTCCATACTATATAACAAATACTAAGGAAAATGATATTAATTATTATTTAGGTAGCATTTGTACATTTCAGACAGATGCAATTATATAATCATGGATCAAATAAAATACAAAAGGGCATCCAACTTAAACCAATTAGTTAAAATCAACCACTTTAGTGAGATATTATCAAATCAATTTAATTCACTACAAAAATATAACGAAAAATTCTGTAGCTAACAAAAATAACAGTACTACTACACATATAAATTAACAACTAATTCGCAAAGAGACATATAACATAAGTCGGAAACACTTCAATATTTAATGCTTGAACATTTAATCTAGCACACAAATTATACCGAATCTGAGGATAATGTTGGCAAATACCATAACCCTCTAAATAATTGGTCCAGTGTAGAGCGCTCGAATATCTGCAGTATACATAAGCAAAAATGACAACTAATAAATGAAATTTGATAATGTCATAAATAACTCATTTGATAAAAAATTAGTCCCCATGAAATATTTGGAATTATATCATATGATTAAATGTGTGCGTATAGAGTACATGCATTAGTCTGAATATATTAAACTGATGAACATTCAAAAGTTTCATTATGCTAATTAAACGTCACAGGTCATTCATATTTTATAGTTCTTTTTTATTTGAAAAAACTTTGGCATTAATGTAGGGATGAAACTAAGCAGGAAAACATGCATTTTGTTTTAGAAGTAATTCTAGAGTTTGCATTACCCGTTGATCAAACTCCCAACGCAAGATATCAAACTTATCGACAGGCTCCATATATTTCTGACCTGCCAAATCAATAATCAGAAACAAAAGTTAAAAAGTACATAAGAAAATCGTATAAACCTATGCATGATGAAAAACTTGATCAGTTGAAGTGGCATGCAATACATACTTGCTGTAATCGATGGTTGATGTTTAATGTCTTCCAAATCAACTGAAATTTCAGGGATGTGAGCAATCTTATGCCAGTCCTCACCTTCATCTGGTTTGCATCTTTCATTTAACAATCGACAAAGAAGAATACGAAGAAACCGCATGGCAGTCTTATGTTGCAGCCACATTGGTAGTTGTTTGAGGTTGCAACACTCAACAAGTGCCAAGATTTCTAAATTTTTGGAAGATGGAGGAAAAAGCCATTGTGGCAGCTCTACTAATTTTGGTAATCCAACAAAGAACAATTTGCGAATATTTAGTTGGCTGTCTTCTTCTTCCTCCATCGTTAAATCAAGGTTATAACAGCAACTAATATCAACGAACTCTAACCTGCTCAAGTATTTCATACTCCGTGGAAAAGAGATCAACTCGTAACAATTTGAAATAAAAAGATTTCGAAGGTTTATGAGGCCTCCCATATCTTCCATTAAATATTCTAGATAACGACAGTCATGCAGAATGAGCGTTCGAAGGGACTTCAAACAGCCTATCCCATCATTTGGCAAACGCTTACCACTTATGGTTAATGCTAGATATCGAAGATTGATCAAGTATTTTATATCTCTAGGCAGCTTGCTGAGCTGGAAACAATTCTGGAGTATCAGAGTTTGCAAATTTAGCAGTTCGCAAATAGATTCAGGGAGTTCCCCCCCAAAACGAGGTTCCAAATTGAGATATCTCAAATGCTTCCAACTGCCAATACTTCTAGGTAGGATCTTAAAAAAGCATGGAAATGGATCAATTGCTCGAATGCGCTTTTCCGGACCTGGAAAACATGTCTCCATGATTGATATGCGCTTACCAGCATCCACATCTTTCAAGAAAATTGTTCTTGCCATCTTCATGTTGGCTGACGAAGCAAATAAATTATCTTCGTCAACTGAGTTCAGTTTAATAAATGGCCAACGCTGAACATTTTTGGGAAAGAGTTGGTCAGCAGAAGTTATGAGGAAGTACTCATTTTGTGCCACCCACAATGCAAGGTCATGCACTAAATCATGCATTTTACAACGTATCGAATGAAGCCCAACCTCAACATCTTGAAAAAAACCTTTCAACCATAGTTCTTTCAAATAGCGCATTCCAACATCTTCTAGCTCTTCACCTGGATTTGAGGATCGTAGAAGACCATGTGCCATCCAAAATTGAGTCAATGAAACACTATTGAATACAAAGTCCTCAGGAAAAAGAGAACAGTATGCAAAACATCTTTTCAAATAAGAAGGCAATTGTTCATAACTCAATCTTAGAGCAGGCAAAATGCCATTTTCCTTTTCTTCCAAATCCCAAATTTCACTATTTTTCACAAATTCCCAATCACTTTGATCTGTTGTGGAATAAAGTAAAGATCCTAAGCTTATGATTGCCAAAGGAACTCCTTTGCACTTCCCTACAATCTCTTTCCCTATAATTCTAAGGTTGGGATATTGGTGCTCTTCCCCTTGTTGAAATGCACACCTAGAAAACAGAGACAAACCATCCTCAGGGGAAAGATCACCTAAGTTGTGTGAATGAACAGTGCCCATGATTGCTGCAACTTTCTTACTACGTGTGGTGACTAAAATTTTGCTCCCTTTACCGCCCCCAACTAACAAATCACTCAATTCAAGCCATTTCCTCCTATCCTCACACCACACATCATCCATGACTAGCAAATACTTTTTTCCCTCCAAAGTCCCTCTTAGTGCTCTTTGTAATTGGTCCAAATCCATATCTTTACATGTCTTATCAGCAGATTTCAAAATCTTAATGATCACCTTCTGCAAATCAAAATCATTAGAAATACAAACCCACAATTTCGTACTAAAATGACCATCTACCTTTGGATCATTATAGACTAACTTAGCAAGAGTAGTCTTCCCCAAGCCTCCCATTCCAACTATTGGAATAACTGACAGATCTTCACCATCACCACACTGCTCTAACTTACCTAAGATGATTTCTTTATCACCATCTCTCCCAATCACCTTAGCTGCATCCACAAAGGAGTGGGTCATCTCCCTCTCTCTACCAATCACATGCCTTTCACTGACTCTCTCTGTGAGACCTAATTCAGACCTAAGATCTGCAATTTCAGCTAACCTTTCTCTTATATTCTTCAATTTATGGCCCATTTCGAAGCGAAATACAAATGGGTTAGAAGTTGAAAAGAATCGGCTTACCTTATTCACCACTTGCTTTCTTAAGGCCACGTAATCAAATTCGTCAAGCACATCTTCTGCATCATAAAGGACCCGTGTGAGCTTCTCTACCCATAACTTAGCTCCTTTACTCTGCCTCTGCTGCTGTTCGGCATCCAATATTACAGCTTCGATAGCGATCAACTTATCTTTGATTTTATTAAGTTCAGTTTCAAGGCCCCATGCCAAGCCAACTTCTTTCAAAGCAAAAGAACCAATCTTCCCCACAACATTTCCAGCAATCTCGGAAAGAAAAGACTCCGCCATGATCTGTTTGCGCGATTAAGATGAGAATTGATTCAAAGTTTGAGATTTTTCTTTCGGATAAAGAATGAGAAGCAAGCATAGAACGCACAGAGTTTTTATCTTGTGGAGTCAACGATTTTATCTCGTGGAGTCAACGATGTAGTCCTTCTTTGGTAATAAAAATTTCTTCAAAATAACATTCAAAAGATTTTGGGATAAAGATATATTTTTGGGAGATGATATGATAAAATTTAAAAAGGGAGTTTACAATTGATATCGGTACAACAATTTATATTTATACTCCAAATGCAAAACTATAATGAAAAAGCTTGAGCTGAAGCCACTCGCAGTAATTTGAGGGATATGAGCATCTTAGAAGGTTAGGTCCAAGTAATTAATTTGTTAGTTGTTGCAACTAAATTATTGAGATTGTTAAGGGTCGTTGGTCACTAAAATTATTTGGTGATTTGAAACCAAATTGCTCGAATGCGCTGTGACAGACATGGAAAACATGTCTCCATGATTGATATGCACTTACCAGCATCCATATCTCTCAAGAAAATTGTTCTACCCATCTTCGTGTTGACTAACGAAGCGAATAAATTATCTTCGCCAACTGAGTTAAGTTTAACAAATGGCCAACGCTGAACATTTTTGGGAAAGCATTGGTCAGCAGAAGAAATGAGGAAGTACTCATTTTGTGCCACCCACACTGCTCTAACTTACCTAAGATTATTTCTTTATCACCGTCTCTCCCAATCACCTTAGCTGCATCCACAAAGGAGTGGGTCATCTCCCTCTCTCTACAATCACATGCCCTCCACTGACTCTCTCTGTGAGGCCTAATTCAGACTTAAGCTCTGCAATTTCAGCTAACCTTTCTCTTATATTCTTCAATTTATGGCCCATTTTGAAGCGAAATACAAAGTGGGTTAGACGTTGAAAAGAATCGGCGTACCTTTCTGCGGGTGCTTATATTCTTCACCACTTGCTTTCTTAAGGCTACGTAATCAAATTCGTCAAGCAAATCTTGTGCATCATAAAGGACCCGTGCGAGCTTCTCTACCCATAACTCAGCTCCTTCACTCTGCCTCTGCTGCTGTTGGGCATCCAATATCACAGCTTTGATGGCGATCAACTTCTCCTTGATTTTTTCAAGTTCAGCTTCAATGCCCCATGCCAAGCAAACTTCTTTCAGTGAGAAAGAGCCCAGTGAAAATGGGCAAGGCATTTCACTTTTGTAGAGCATATATTAAGTATTAAAACCAAATGACAATATATTCAAATTGGAGACGACGACTAAAGAGAAACAAAAGGAAAGGAATTTTGATTTTGGTATTTGGGATTTTATATTTATTTATTTATTAATTTTTCTTTTATGTCGAGTTTTTTGTTGTTCAACTTCGTTTCATGGATATGGCCATGTTATAGAAGCCCACCCAATGGGCTATCCCACATTGACTTAAGTCTTGCGATATCGAGTCACCTGAGACAATATCCAGTACCATATATATATATATATATGCAGACAGACCAAAACTTCTGACCCAGACGTGGGCTAAGGCAAATGGTTATGACACGACAAAAAAAGGCGAAAACATACCTTAAAATGGCCTGGAACTCAATCAAAAAGAAATTCTCTTTTGCCGGGAACTACTACTTCTAGTCTACCTACGCAGCTCCCCTTCGAGGCGAAGTAAGAGCCTATTTGATCACGGACCCAATCGCCAAGGAAAGTCGAATCCCACAGGTACGAAACCAAGGGTACGAAAGGATAGCTATTCAAAGCATCTCGCAAGAAAGGAATAGGACCTTTATATATATATATATATATATATATATATATATATATACACATATACATACACTCTGAATGCTGAAATGTTAGACCCAAATAGAGTGTGTAAATTCAAATTGTTATTTTATGCAGCCCATTATGGAAATGGGCTACTAGTTACAGCAATTGATTTCGGACTTATTTTGAAATTTAGTGCGCAATTCACAATTGAGCCTAACACAATAAAAGCCTATTGAAATATATATATATATATATATATATATATATATATATATATATATATATATATATATATATATTCAAAAAAAAAGTAAGATGAAATAAACAGCCAATGAAATTGAGGCAATCTTAATGGAATAACTTTGACGCCAAGTGACAGTTAGATAGCTAAAACTAAGAAAAAGAATAATAATTTGTACAACTAATTATTACTTAGGTAGCAGTTGTACATTTGCGCTGATGTATTATTGCACCTAATAGGCTAATACATCAATTTATAACCCAAATTAGAGTAGAAAAATAATAAAAAGATAAATAAATGAACATATTTTTATAGGTATCTAAAAAATGATTGTTGGAAGATTAATGAGTTTGAATTGTTATTAAAAACTTGCAAATACTATCCAAATCCAAATAGAAGCATATTCTACCGTTGTAAGATATTTCTGCACTAAAAAACAACAAAATTTGTTAAATATCAATGGCATGCCCTATTTAATCTAATAAAGATACTTCTATTTGTATAGTTTGGCTATAGAAAGAGATGCAAGATATTTTTTTTATGCCAAACCCATTTCTTGTGGCCCTAAAATCATGTAAACTTGTCAAAGCTGTGCCCTTCAATGCCATCAAATTAGGGCATCAAGCTAGCAGTTTTACTGTTCTAGACCCCTCCATACTTCCGTAGATAAGGAAAGAAACCCTAGAAGGCTAAATTCAGGGACGTTTGCTCATGAAATGAAAGACATATAACCTAACTCATTTAAGATTTCTTTTTCTATCCTAAACTTTGCTGTTTTAATGTCCCTATGTTAATGGACATATATATGTACATATCATTACCTGAAAGGCCCATCAATTCTTCAATTATGTGCATGTGTTTCTAGTTTTTTCTTTCGAATTCTTTCCTTTTCCAATTGAAATATCAGCACAATGTAATTATTATTATTTTTTTTTTTTTTGCATTTGTGTCTTAAAATTTGATAGATCCGAATTATGATATGATCTAAAAAATTTACGATGCGTCCTTAATTGAATATAAAAAATGGAGATTTGAGTTGGTGACGAAAGGTTTTGACCGTAAAAATGTAGATAATTACAAGAAATTTATGAATTTATAAGGAAAATTTGATCTGTAATATTTTTTATTTTTTAATTATTGGTTTTTTGCTTATTTCTTAAAATGAACGTTTCTCTCTCTTGTTTCCCTACAAGTGATAAGTTTGACTGTACAAATTTGCATGATTATTTATTCCCCAACATTACACAAAATTGGTATCCAAATACTCATTGTGTTTTCCATTTTTGATTATTTTGAGGAGAGAAATTATTAGTTTTTGCAGTTTGCTCAGTATATAGCAATTGAGTGCTTGATTTATTCTTATGGTATAAAATAAGTTAACTTTCAGAGTTTTTAAACTGATTTAGGCTTTTGGAGAAATTTATAATTGTTTTTCTTTCAATAATTAAAACAAATTAAATTAAATATGCTTTATAAAATTTATTAATGAATCAACCTTTGATAGTCCATTCCACTTTGAATATTTTGTATTGTTGCTGAATGATGATGCCTACAGCCCTATTTTGATATTTTTAAGGAATCATTGCTATTTTTTTTTAAATACCCTCTCCAAATATTTGTTAAAAAATACTATTCTTTTTCATTTAAATCATAAAACTATATAAAAAAAGGCAAATTTATATCCAACTTTTCGGATATAGTGAGAGTGTTATTTCAAATATTGCATGTCCGCAGATAGAGGTGTCAAAATTAACCCAAACCCAACAACTCACCCAAACCCACCCAAAAAAAATTGACCCAAACCCAACCCAACTAAAAAATTGACCCATTTAAACCCACTCAAAATCTACCCACATAAAATACAACCCATTTGGGTCATTCTTCCTTGACCCAATGGGTGTTTTTTTTTTTCCATTATTTCTTTAATATTAAAAACTTTTACTTTAATGAACAAGATCTTTTATTTAAACTGTCCCGCTGTATTATTATTGTGTAATATGTATGCGTATTTTGTTGGTTAGATTTGTAATGGCCGAGTTATCGGGTTAGTCGTGAATAGTATTTTTCGATGAAAAATAGTGCACTGGGGACAAAAATTACACCCGGAAGTAAAAAATATTTTATTTGACCATCGGAAAATACTAGTCACAAGGAGTCCGAGGGTAGAATGTGGAGAAAAAATGAACTCAAATAGATCTCCAAAAGTCAAAAATAAAAAAAAAAACGGGCTCATTTTAAAGGTTACCTGGTTTGACCAAAATTTGACTAGACATCTAAAAATAACAAATGACCTCTAAAAATTATTTTAATGATATATATAGACTTAGATTAATATTTAGAAATTTTTGACAGCGAAAAATTAATTTTTTGGTAACACTGAAAATTGTCAAAACTGACTAATTTAAATGTAGCAGATCGAGAAACGGACTCTGTTTGAGCTGAAATTTTGCAGGGAGAATAATTTAAATATTTTAAGAATTATAAAATTAATTTTGGGAGAAATTGAGTTTAGAAAATGAGTGAAATAATTTAGGATTACATATTTGGTTTAAAAATGGAAAAATGACCACTTGGTTTATGAATTATTGTGTTGTTACACCCCCGTGTGTGACTATAAATTGTTTGAATTGCAGGAAGGGTATGTTATATATATAGTCGTTATACTACAATTTTTACCAAATGAATAGTAAATTGGACAGTTATAAGTTAACCGATATCACGATCCGTTTGGATCTCAACCGACCCATTTTGGCCAACATTTTTATAATAATTTTTTTAGTATTCCGTTATTATATCGATAATTATTTTTCATTAAAAAAATATCAAATGGGTCGACCCAAACCCACCCAACCCATTTGGGTATTGACCCATTTATGACCCATATATTTTTGACCCGTTTATGACCCACCCATTTACGACCCAACCCATTTATGACCCAACCCAAACCCGCCCAACCCACCCATTTGCCACCTCTATCCGCAGACATTTTTTTTATAGAAAAAATATTTTAATTAATAGGTTATTCATGTAATTATTAAAAAAAAACATTATGTAAAATCCAAGGAAAGTATTTCTTTAAAACTTTATAGAAATATCTTCAGTTTAATTATTTCATAAAAATTCCATGAATGAATGGAATGGATTGGTTCCAAATATGTCAATCAAGATGGCAAAATAATTAAAAAAAAATAAAGAAATGTTTATAATAAAATGAAGAGAAGTGTTTATTTATATGTGAAAATTGGAGTTGGATCCATGTCTTGCCAGTTCAGTTTGGTGCTTTGGTAGCATGTAGGTAAGGATCAAACATGTTCATCTTTCAAATCATTGGGCCCATTATTATCCAATTAATATATAAATTTGCAATTAAGACAATTATTATAAATCCATCTTAAACAAAAATAAGTTTATAATTTTATAATAGACATCAATTTAAAAGAAAAATAATAATAATAATAAAAAGAAGCAAAACGACAAGTTAGTGGCAAAATATGGGGTTTATTTAGCCATTGGTGATGGCCAATAGGACCCATATATACTCACTTTTTTTCCTTTAATTTGTTCTTTCATACCATGGTTAATACTAATTAAATCCATCTTAAAAGAGATTTTTCTCTCAAGATATTTGTCACTTTCAAAAATATAAGAGAGTATTATTTTTTTTTATTTTTCAAATTTATATTCATTAATTATCTTTTCAATTTTCTAAATTCTTCACCTCCACACTTATTATCTCTAATTATTACAATTTATTAAAAATAGGCTACTAATTAATTTTATTAATTTGGGTGCATAAATCTTAAACAACAAATATTGTGAGACGGAGAAATAGTAATAACTGACTATGGGTAAGCATTATTTGATCGGTTCGTTATGAAAATCAATTGAACTTAAGTTATCATTAAAGAAAACTGAATCAACCGAAAATGTAAAAGAAAATCGTACTAAATCAACCAAACAATACTTTATTGTTGATTCGGTTATTTCAATTTAGTCTCGCTTTATATATATATATATATATATATATAAATAAAAATAATGTTACTTTATCAAAAGTTCGGTCGATTTGATTATATCACACTCTTCGCAATAAAAACCAAATTTAATAGGCCAAATTTAACGCTAGATAACCAAATCAAACAGACCAAATTTCACTCTATTCATTCAGTTTTTTACACCCTAGTAATAAGTTCATTAATTTGTATAATAAACTCAATTGCTGATTATTTTTAATTTAATTATTAAGATTATTCTAAAAAAATTACTCTCTCCATTTCAGAATACTTGACATTTTTGAAAAAATTGCATATTGTATTTTATAAGTTATTTTTAAACTTTTAATACAACATTAATTTTATTTTTTTCATTTTTCAATACAACATTAATTTTATATTCTATTTTTAATATTATTCAACCAAATAGATTTAAGTCACAATTTTGGCAGTAATAAAAATAAAGATAATTTAGTCATTATGTACTATATTTAATCATAAATTTAAGTCTAATTAATATTTTTTAATTTTAATGAAAAAAATAAAAGTGATACATAAAATGAAATAGAGGAAGTATTTATTAAGATTCTTTTAAAAAACTCCTTTTTTTTTTTTTGTTTATGAGTAACGGTTAAAAAACTTCTTAATTTAAAAGTCTTTGATTAAATTTATTGGTTTGAAATTTGAATTTAAATGACTTTCCACCAATTATCATATTAACATGCAAGTAATGATTGTTTAGGCAAATAGAATAGATAGCCATTTGTTAATTATGATACAATTTAATGCGTTCAATTCTTTTCTGTGACATATAATCATACATATTTTAAGTTAATTTCTTATTATTTTTTTTTAAGGTTAATCTCTTTTGTGATGATTTTTTTTTTTATAAGGCAGGAAATATATATTAATGTGAAAAAGGCAGGAAGACTATACAAAATAGAGAGTGAGAGCAGCCAAGCTTTGAAGTCCATTTGCCTATTGACCCCTTGTGATGACTGTAGTTTATACTAAGTAATTAATTAAACAGAGACAAGCAAACATTAGAGAATAAAATAATAATAATTAGCTAGTTGATGATGATATTATTATTTTATTTTAATAATGATTATGAACAATATCCATCAATTCCGATTCTGATTCATGCTAGCCAGGAAGCACTACTAACATTTTCAATAATAATGCAATTATCATTTGGTTGACAACTTCAATTAATTAATATTTTCTATCCTAGCATGTTATTAATTAATTATTTTTAAATAGCACCGCCGACAGGTATTAATTAAGTCAATGCATGTATCGGAATTTATATTTGGAGAGGTTAATGAAAAATCACTTTTGACATATGGTGGAGTGTGCTTGATCGATCCTTCGGTTGTTAGGAAATATGTTTTTGCAATAATTTATTTGCCTCTTCTTTTGAAAAGAAAAATATTCAGATTCTGCCATGTAAAGTCCGACATTATCCAATTGACTGGACGATGGTTTGAAATTTCTACATGGAAATTTCAAGTTTGAAATTTATTTATTTCAAAAAAATATAAAAAGAAAATGTAGGTTAATTAATTAATAAGCTTTTTAATTTTGTTGGAAAAAAAAAACAGACACTCATGTAAATTCATATTAATTAGATAAGCGAATTTCGAATAAGGAATGGATATAAAAAAAAAATTATTTTAGTGATGAATAATGCTTACATTTTTAGTGAGAACTTTATGAATTAATTTAAATATCGAAATGAGAATATTAATTTAGTCAATATTTCTTACTTTAATCCGTGGCAAAATTCACAAGTAAATATACAAATTGGTAATGATTAATTTATCCATATAATAAAAAAAGAAAAGAGAAGCAATTATTCACATATTGGGTAGTAAAAGAAAGTGTAATTTAAGGATTTCTTATTTTTGGGTTAAAGTAAAGGTATGAAGCTTTTTGAATATGCACGTTAGAAAAATAAAAAAAGTGAAAAATCTTTTACACTTTACACTGGAAATTGATGAGGCAGAGAGGTAGTTAAAAGTTGCTATCTTTTAATTTTAAACCAACCAGAAATTGTTGGCAGGTTGCTGTAGGATTAAGAAGACTCAATCTATATTTATTATTTTATATAATTCTATAAAAGCACCAAAGTTAAATTGGTCCCAAAAGTTGGGTGTGTACTTATTTCTATCACCCTCACCCTTCTCTTATTTCATTAATTATTGCCCATAAAATCATTATTAGATATATCAAATTTTTATATGCCTTTTCTTTTCTTTTATTGCATCATCTCAATGTACCCATTCGTTAATTATTGACATATTGAATAATATACACTCATTTTTAGGAAAAAAAAAAATAGTTTTTCTTAATGCAATATGACTTGGATTTAAGCAAGATTTCCCTGTATTTCCAATAACTGATTAGTGAAAAAATTGATTCAAAAATAAAAAAAATATATAATTTTATTATGAATCTTTATTTGTGATCTTAAGAGAAAATCATAAATAATTTTTAATAAGCCAAACTAGAAAAAAAAATATATATATATAAATTTTTTATCCAATTCGGTATACCCCACTGCTAAACATGCTAGATATGCCCATGCGCTATATTTAAAAGAAGGTTTCATTTTTTATTTATTTTAAATTATTGGAGTTTAATATTTACATAAGTGGACAGCTTTTACAATGATCTAATTTTATCACACTTTTATTTTTTCTGGTGCTAATTTTATCACACTTTATATATTATCCTATCATGTATTATTCACTTATCTTTCGGTGAAACATTGAAGTTAGATTCCCAATCTAATATTAATTATTCTAAGTAATAATTGTCTAAAGATATAAATTATTAGGCGGAGTCAAGAGCATTTCTATTTCTCTCTTACCAGCATATGGATCTCGTGATAAGAGATCGTTCAACATTCATCACTTTGTGTCAATCTCCGCTAATAATTTAAAATTAATCATCAATTTAATTCAAATCTTTTCATTTTTTAAAATTTAATATACAAGTGCGTCCAAAAAAAATATTATTTGCTTGAGTTCGAGAATCTACAAACGGAAAATAGTACCGATAAATTAAGAACTTGCGAAAATAGCTTGATTGTTAAATTAATATTCGCATTTTTAAAAAGTATTGGAAAAAGCCAGAGAAAAAAATGTAAAAAGAGGAGATTGCTTATGTTGTAAAATTATCCTTTTAACTTTTATATAGTTAGTTTGTTAAGATAATCGAGATTATTTGACGCTTCAGTTGAGTGAATAATATGAGATCAATTGACTGTTAAAGTTAAAAACTTAGGGTATTATTTACCTCTCTTGTGACACCCTAAATACCCCTTAGGAGTATACAGAAATGATACAGACACATACATATCACATGAACACTATCAACATGCTTAGACAAATATTAACCAAAATATTATTATCAAAAACTAGATGAACATGCATAAACAAATTTTTAAATTAATTATATTACAACATATAGTTATTTACATTGCATAATAACATTATCCTTATATTACATGAACATATTCCTTTAAAAACATTTATACTTCATATACGAAATATTTTCTTTACAAAACACTATCCTGAACATTACAAAAAGAAATCATATCATATACAAAATAGAACTCTACGCTTCAACCTACATATGCACAACTCTCTCTATACCAAACCTGCATATCTACACGAAAAAATATCCGTGCCAAGCGAAGGCTCAGTGAGGATAAACAAAAGCAATGGACTTCTAACGAAATCACAAAACATCACACAATATACATATCAAATCACACAATAGCATTCATTCATGAGCACTTCCAATGAGCATGAAATCAACATGCCTTTATTATCTACATTCATCTCAACATACACAAATTCTCTAACTTTTTATAGGTATGCCTATCTATCAACTACTATGGCTAATTCAGACATATACAATAACTTCATTCACTATTCCATATACTTTACATTAATTCAATTATTATCTCATACCACTGCACATTCACTTCAAACCATATATTAACAATGTAAACCACAAACATCCATACATGTTTGTTTATCTGTCGTGCCAGAAGTATATTTATTTAATATGTTCATATTCAATTAACATAGACACATAGTATATACAAATATCTTAAATTCATTTTGCACACTAAGCATATCAAATCTCATCAAACATATCATTCATATTCTCACTTATAATAACACATTTAATCTTCTTTATGTATAGTCATTCATAATTCAATGCAATATTGCACACAAATTAGGACAACTAACTTGCATTTATGCACTTTAACTATGTCGCACTCGTGACAGACCACAGATATACCTTCTGTCGTGCTTGCGGCAAAACTTGCGCTCGTGACAGAACACTAAAATGCTTCTATCACACTTGCGATAAATCTCGCACCCGCGATAGAACACGAACTGACAAAACTTGTCTTACGGAGCGCGACAGAGCCTGAACTCTGTGTTCAACTTCACAAAACTCTAGCACATACTTTTCACATACTTTCCTATATTCATATGCATGACTTCTATCATCAACCAAATACCATGTCACATACTCTTCAATGCTATACAACTCATCTTTTGACACAATCAAACACCAATTCCAGCCAAATTGGCCTTCAAACCATATAATCATACACAAATAACTTTTCATTCACAATCTATAACAACACATAATCATCATGCAAACAATCCAAAACATGGTACATCTAAACAAGACTTTATCAACTTATCTATACTATCCCATATACAAATTTGACAACTAGAAGAGTTATTGAACTCTTCAAATCCCATAATTTCTCCGAAATAATCAAACATGCATCTAACTAAAAATCAAATATAATTAACCCCAAACCTCAAAATGAAGCTTGACCAAATCCTCTTCTAGCTCAAACCTTGTCTTTGCCTTTATCTCTTCTTTTATCCACATTTTCTTGCACAATCCAACAAAATACACACTCAATCCAATAATCAAAATAATCCAAAGTTCTTGAGATTCAAAAACAAAAGAAGAAGAAGAAGAAGGTAGAAGGAGATACTATAACTTCTAATCCACACTTACCTTCTCAATTTCTCACTTATTCCTCTTCAAACCAATCCAGCAAAATCTTGAAATCCAAACACAAAAAAAGATGCAAAAGGCTACGAAATGATGAAGAAAAAAAAGAACTGAAATGGGACTAAGAAGAGTGGCTGGCCAAGAATGCACGATTGGGACAGATTTTGCGTCCAAAGTCCCTTATATTGCATGTGGCTGCTTAGGTGGTACTTCCTCCATAAGCGAGGTTTTTTTTTAATTTTGGGATTATTTTGAATTTTTTTTTGAAAATTGGTGTAACAGTAAACAATATTAGGCTTTTAGGGTGTTGAAAACCGGCACATTGTTGTGCCAATTTTCGTCAGTAGTGGGCCAGCCGGTTTGACCAACTGGCGTGCTAGAAATCAGCACTGTACTGTGCATTTTTGGCACTGAAGAGACAAAAATCGGCACCGTACGGTGCCGATTTTCGGAAGCTGCAGCCCACTAAGCTAGAGACATGTTATTTTTAAGGGATCAATAAAAATAAATAAACTTTTATTTTTTTAAAATTATGCAACCACAAACCTACACACAGAAGAAAACAAAAGGCAACAAGAATGAAGTGTAAACAAACTACAAAGGGAAGGAATAAACCTTGAAAAGGGGAAGTGAACTCGCTATCTGAAGGATACCCTTAAATAAAAATTTATTCTTTAGATAGAAATGACTCTGGACCAGAAATAAGTAGTTAGCAATTTCAAAACTTTGAACACTTCGCCAACTCCCAACTCACTAGCAGTGGCCAAGATATGAAGAAAATCAAATTCAAGAGCTTGAAAGATTATAGAGAGAGAGAGAGAGAGACAAAACACAAACAAGCAAGCACAAAGAGGTTTAAGGGATGGGTGGCAAAGATCGTGATTAGATTAAAAGAGAAGCAAAAGTGGGGATACAATTAGGTTCTTTTTTAAAAAAATAAACAAGTAAAATAAAATTGAATCCTTCAATTTCCATTTTTTCACATCAAAATAAAAAAAATTGGGAAGAAAAAGGAAAAAGAATAGAACCTACAAGGTTTAGAGGGAGAAACTAGGCTTAAAACAGAGAGACGATGATGATGATGATGAATCTTTATACATATATGCAATTGCTTTTGGTGTTTTCTTTATCACGTGTAAAAGGTTTATGAGCCCCTCTCCTCTGCTTTTAAATTATCCCATCACGTGTACAAATATTTTTTTTGGCTGAAGTATGCACGAAAAAAGAAATTATTGGCTACAGCCACTGCAGCTTCACGCGAAACTGCAGTGGGCTGCAGCTTTCAAAAACCGGCACCGTATGGTGCCGGTTTCTGTCTCTTCAGTGCCAGAAATCGGCACAGTACAGTGCCAATTTCTGGCACTCCAGCCGGCCAAACCGGCTGGCCCACCACTAATAAAAATCGGCACAATAGTGTGCCGGTTTTTAACATCCTAAAAATCTAATATTGTTTACTGTTACACCAATTTTTATTTTTTTTTCAAAATAACCCCAAAATTAAAAAAAACCCCCTCCATAAGCCACATGTCAAACCCTTAGCAAATAACCCACTTCGTCCTTGGCCAATACCCACTTAGTCCCTCACTCTAATTCTTTCTTTCAAATACTTTAATTTCTTTTCAATTACATTCTCATTAACCCATAAACTCATACTTATACTATTTACTCGTGTACCCTCTCAATGCAATTAACACTGCAAATCTTTCTAGGATACACTTTGGGTTATTACACATCTAGTCTTGGTTTCTTCTTTACTTTACCTATTGGAGATCCCAAGGGAGGTTTTATAGTTTTTGGGGAAGATAAGGCATTCACATTTAGAAGGGTTGTCTAAATGGGTTAAGAATTGGGTAAATGAAGTTCTAGGTGGTTGAACTTAAGTCCCTTAAAAGTGTTATGACTAATTGTGAGTCCGTTTTAAGAGGTATGTCATGTTTATTAGATTTTTACTAAAATGACTTACAAGATGTATATAGTTTCCCACTTGAACAGTGGTGATAACATAAGGCTAGCTAGCATAATTCCTATCAATTGAAAACTTTTACTCATTCTTTTTATTGAGTAATTCTCTTGTACACTCTTGACCCCATTTTATCTTTTTCTTTGGTGTTTCGATGCTAGCTTTATAAAAATCCCTAAAGGTTTTCATTTAAGCTTCAAAGATGTGAAGAAAGTGGTGAAAGATCAAACCAAGAACACCGTTCATAAGGTGGCTAATATATAGTTTAAAGCTATATAAAGTTCATCTTTTAGTTCATATAGGAGCCTCACATGGTAATACTTAGCACTTTTAATACTATTTGTTATTTTAGGGAGAGAATTTAGCTTTTTTAATTCCTCTTGTCTTATTGATACTTCTATGTACTTTGGTGCCCTCCACTACAACTGTAAGAAGGTCACCCTTACAAGTTCCTTCAAGTGATCCTACTACATTAAGACCTTCTAATGTGAAAGTTGTTATCATTGCCACTGTTGTTTAATTCGTTTCTCGTTTTCTTCTATCTTGTGAGTTTGGCTAGTTCTTTAGTTGTAAAAAAGTACATTCTGTTACTTCAGAGATCCTTTTGCGGTATCTAGTACCCACCATCAATTGCTTAAGGCTTTTGACATTTGTACTTGACCATGTGGAACCACTCTCAATGTTGGCAAACATGTTCCTTATGAAAATGGAGGGTAAATAGGAAAGAGGAGAAGACAATATATCCTGCTAGAACCTCAAAATTCTAAAGGGAAAAAGAAAAAAGTAGTGATTGAGGCATCCACTGATCAATTATCTTTGAAAAATCTCGCCTTAACTAAGTATCATTTCTTAGATATGAGTTCTAAGCTATTAATCCCTTTGCTATAAATTCACTTGCATTTATTGCTAGTACTATTGCAAAAATTATCGTGATTGATTCGACTCTCGACTTATTATGGCTAAAGGTACATTTTTGCTCTTATCGTTTTGCCAAAAGTGCAATTTTGCCCCTAACGTTCTGTTTGGGAAAAATAAGTCCTTAACGTTCGTAAAATGGAGCGAATTTGCCCCTACTGTCAGTTGGGGTTAAGTTTAACTGAAAATCCGTTAGTTGACTGCTTAGTTGGCTCTAGCGGGACACGTGTCACCATTTTACACGACACATCAGCGCCACGTGTCCCGCGATTGTAGAACACGCGTTATTAATTTTTTTTTTCACTTTTCTCTCCTGCTGCTCTCCTCTCTCTCCAGCCCTTTCTCTCTCTTGTTCTTCCCTGCTCTTCCTTTGCTCCATCAAACTCTCCTACTCATCCCTTTTATTGTTACAGTATCAAAATCTCCAACAATCCCTAAAGTCCCATTTTTTACTTTCTTTTTTTCTATCCCTCTGGATTCGCCACTTACCCAACCCACTTCCTCAAGGGTTGCATCAGCTACAAAAAACAAACTGTGTCTATTGCTTCAGCTTTTGACCACTCTGATGGCTTTAATTCTGGCTGGATAGGGCGGAGAATGAGAAGAGTGGCCACAAGAGTTATGCTAAAAACCAATCATAAGAATAATTGGAAGCTAAGATAAGGACAAGATTGAAATTATGATTCTTGTATAGTTAAATAAATAGATCAAAGGAAAAAATAGGTTGGCTTAGCGTTGTCGCCGGTGAATCAATTCAGGATGGGTCTCACTTAAGGCTGATGCTATTGAGAAATTGGGGAAGGTTGTCCATTACGTTTGCATATTATGTGGTTTATGTGCAAATTTATTTTGAAATCTTCTATTTTCCTTTGGAATTTAACGGGGTTAAATGTGATTGGAGGCTTCTTTTGTCATTTTGTTGATCGGAAGTGATTTGTGGATGCAATTATTTGGATTTTTTAGGAAAAAAAAGAGAATATTTACAAGGAGAAATCACCAATGGCCACTTGCAGGCTCCATTGATCTCTCCTGCTCTCTCCCTTTTTCTGTTACAATATCGAAATCACCACCAACCACCGGCGGCTCCGATGAAGACTATAAAGATTCAGAGGCCACGACAGCCTCAAAGGGATTAGGAGCAACCCCCAAGTCAGGGGTATTAGCAACATCAGGATCTTGTTTCAGATTAATGTTGAGATTCTTCTCTATTACTGCCTTGACGAAGGCGGTCTTCTCTTCCTCGATACAGAGGCCGTAGTAGCACTTGGAGCAGAGGTTCATGTTCGCCGTTGTCCGGAAAATGCCACACCCGTTCACGCAGAGAATTGGCTCTGATGGAGGAAAACTTATGCCCTCTTTCTGCTAAGAACCCATTTTCTACCTCTCGTATCGATGGAGTAAGGGAAGAGCAAGAGAGAGAAAGGGCTGGAGAGAGAGGAAAGCAGCAGGAGAGAAAAGTAAAATTTTTTTAATAACGCGTGTTTTATAATCACGGGACACATGGCGCTGATGTGTCGTGTAAATGGCGACACGTGTCCCGCTGGAGCCAACTAAGTAGTCAACTAATGGATTTTCAGTCAAACTTAACCCCAACTGATGATGGGGCAAATTTGCTCTATTTTTCGAACGTTAAGGGTTTATTTGTTCCAAATAGAATGTTAGTGGCAAAATTGCACTTTTGGCGAAACGATAAGAGCAAAAATACACCTTTCGCCACTTATTATTTTTAACATTAGATCATTATATCTAAAGTGATTAAATTGCTTTTTGGTAAGGTATTTCCTTCTACTAAAAACAATATTAGTTATAAATCAATTGCAATAATAGTATAGTAGAGAATTCATATTTTAACTTAAATTTAAAAAGAGAAATAAGACTATATTTTAAAATAAATAAAATATACACTTAGACATATACTTGTCAAACCGAGGACCTTTAATTATCTCATTTATTATCCAAAATCTCATGCAAATCAAGATTTGCCAAACATGTTAACTCTAGTTGTCCTAAATCCTAATGAAGACAAAATGGCAAGGTTTTCTTCCACTTTCTTATAAAAGCCTTCCTAATCATCCCTATTATACAAAAGTCTCTTTTTAAATTGCCGTTATTTCCCACTCTTAACGGTTATAATACCCGTCAAGCGCCGTTAAGTTCCACACGTCAACCACCACACCATTATACTCCCATTATTGCTCCCCCCACAAACAGGTCAAAGTAGCTCCAAACAAGACAAACGGCGCCGTATAGAGTGGTAGGTGAAAAGGAAGACCCGTAGACCGGTGTCGTTTAGCTCATACTTATTAGGCTTCTTCTTCACTTCCCGTTACACTCAGGATTTAAGAAAATTCCACAAAGAAAGGGACTTATGCCACGTGTCAAGTCCTGAGCGCCCCCCACGCTCTTTCCTTTTTTTTGTTTGTAGACGTTAGTGTTACGGCAAGATTTATGGGCTTAAACTGTAAAACGATGACGTGTCCACCTTCCCCATTTATCTCTCTAAAATAAAATCTCTTCCCTCTCTCTCTCGCTCTCCGTCTCTCTTAAAAAAAAAAGAAAAAAAAAAAAACCTCCAGCTTCTCTCTCTTCTCTCTTCTTTCTTCACATTCTCTCTCTCGCTAGGGTTTCGTTTTCTTTACTTCGAAATCATCAGGACTAGAGCTTTACAGGTAAGTTTTAAGCGGTTCTATTTCAATTGGAGCAGTACCGGTTTTAGGATACTCATAACGGTTGTTGAAGATGATATTGATATGGTTTTGGTTATGATTTGTTTTTAATTTTGTTTTTTTTTTAAAAATTTTTTCCCTCTTTTGAGCTGATTTGTTTTGGTTTGCAATTTGTAATGGTGGTTTAATTAATGGTTTTTGGTTATTATTTGCGGTTTGTTTGGCTACTGAGAAAACTGAGGAAAAGAATGGGAATTATGTTGTTTTGGATTTGCGGAAGTGAGTCGAGGGATTTTAGTTTCTTAAATTGGAGGTTGGTTTGCTTTGGTTCGGAAATAGAGGAAAATGTGAGGTTTAAAGTTTTATTTTCTCAGATTTTCTTGCGTTTTCTCAGCTACCAAACAGAGACCGGACAGTTTCTATATTGAGCGGATTCAATCGTTTTGTATCCTACTCGGACGAGTTGAGGAGGCAAATTTTTCTCCTGGTTACATGATTGAAACACTGTGATTGGAATCAAATTTATTTTATTTTCTTTTTGTTTGTTGGAACCAAACAGAGGATTTACACATTAAGCCTGTTGGCTGTAGTGTTGTTGAGGTTTGAGTTTAGTTGGCTGTTTTAAGAAATTTTATAACTAAGGTATTGGTATTGGAGAAATTACCTTTGGATTTGTTGATTTCATTTTATTAGTTTAAATTAATAATAGCTTTTTTTGTGAATAGAGGGAAATGATCTTGTTTTCATTTGATGCAGGAAAGGTACTACTCCAGTGACTGAAAAGGATTGCACTGTTAATTCTGATCCTCTTTGATTTTTGTATTACGCTTGCCTCATTTTGTTGTCCCACTGAAGATCTATATGATGCAACAGTGACGCAATGATTTCAAGGACCGTTGCCTCTTGATCTCATGATATGATCTAATTTATGCAGTGATCTAACTTGTAAACAATCATCTGCAAGTATTAATTGTAAATAAATGCATTTTTTCAAGCATTGCAAGCAGATGTTGTGAGAGGTTTTGGTTGTTAGATTGGGATTTGGACTAATGGCTATTGCTGGTCTGCATAACGTTACTGTACTTGATTCCTCATTCCTTAGGGACTCTCAACCAGAAGTTGTGACAAGACGTGATGATGGGAGGACTAGCACCCGGGCATCTTCGCTCCTGCAAATGTGGAGGGAGCTTGAGGATGAGCATGTGGTGAGTCCTGCCCGAGGGAGGATTGGTGGAAGAGTCCAACATAGAGGTGATGGATTGAGTTCTGATATTTCAAGGGTGGATATGTCTGATAACCATGGAAGTGAGCATAGTGGCATTTCGGAGGATGTGAGTGTGAGTGAGAATGAGTGTGGACAATGGTCTCCAGGTCCAATTGGAGCAGAGAGTGGACAAGAAGATTCTTCTGATCTGGGGGAGATTGAAAGGGAAAGGGTAAGGCAGATATTTCGGGAATGGATGAACTGTGCTGCAAGGGAGAGGACATCTAACATGTCTCGGAGGAATAGTTGTCCAAGGGCAGAATGGCTTGGAGAAAACGAGCAAGAGAGGGTAAGAATTATAAGGGAGTGGGTACAAATGAACAGCCGGCAAAGAAGTACTCGTCTTGATCGTAGAGAAGAGCCGGGCACTGAAATTGTCGGTCAAATAGAACAAGTTCTTGATGGATCAGTTGTTAACCGCAATGAAGGTCAAGTGGAGCATACTCGGAGGGGCATTCGTCGATTATGTGGTAGACAGGCTCTGCTTGATATGCTTAAGAAGGCTGAGAGAGAGAGACAACAAGAACTCCAAGGTCTGTTGGAGCATCGGGCTGTATCACAATTTGCTCATCGCAACCGTATTCAGGTTAGCACCTGTAAAATGTTTTATTTCAGTCATTGATGTACCTTGCTATTTCTTGGGTCATGTGCTGTGCAAGCCTGTTATTTTTCATGTCCTGCAGATTGAACAATTTTTAGTGGTGAAATATTGCACTCTGGTGGTCAGAGATTCTCAGTGTAAATTTTTAAGGGCAATACACTTGGTTCTCTTCAAAGTGTCATTGTTGCCTGCTAAAGTCAAATGTTTCTGTTAGCCTAATTGTTTTAATAGTTGCTCATTCCGGTTCTTTGGAGCCATATTACTTTTTGTGTTGGCAATGCCTGCCTCTTATCATATCTTATATTTTTGCCTTTGTATTATTGTGGTCATTGATAAGCTACATCTGTCTGCAGTCATTACTTAGAGGTAGGTTCTTGCGAAATGACAGAATAATTAAAGATGAGAGACCTACTTCCACAGCTGCAAGTGAATTAGGCTTACTGAGGCAGAGACATACAGTATCAGATTTGAGGTATTTGAATCTTTATGAGCATCTCATTCTTTAGTATGCTGTTTTTGCTCTCTCTCTCTCTCTCTCTCTCTCTCTCAATCTTTCTCTCACACACACAAAAAAGAATCTGTTGATATTGTGACCTTTCTGTGGGGAATTTTCAATTTTGTGATGAAAGATGGGTTTGAGTATGCAAACCTAGAAAGGTCGTAGTTTATTTTGTATTCCGTGCAATATGTAAATTGTATTCCACTTCTGCAGGGGATTATTTACCTATCAGTGCAATTAAAAAAAAGGAATTTTATTTTATGCCTAGTTCCTGATAATATTGAGTATCATAATGCTTCTGAACTTAGGGTGGAGAGCTTTGGGTTTCCGGTACAATGCTTTAATCATATAGGCCTGCTCGTTTAACTTATTGTAATATTGGTAATTTTAGGTGTCAGTGCTGCTATGTTGTTGTTAGATGTATACTTTCTTGTGAGCTATTTATATCTTTTGGTGGATTTGGAAACCATTTTGTTGTATTAGAAAAATATATCTACTGTAATATATCTACTGTAAGTGTTATATGCTTTTAGTTTTCTTCTGTATGATATGTTTTTCCTTAAAAATAGAATATGTTTCATAGAATTTTATTTTTCCCAGGTTAGTAAAAAACTAGCTTGTTATAGTTATTTGATAAGCTAGCATTGAGTTGACAATTGAATTTTCAGTTCCTTTGAATTTAATATTGTACTTCATACGTCCTTTTAATGATGTCATTTAAAATGTTTCTTCTGTGAAGGGAAGGATTTTTCTCCAGATTAGACCATTCTTCTTGTGTTCAAGTGAGCAGCAACACCTCTGATACTTCATCTAACCCTGACACTAATTGTAGTGAAAGTGAGCAAAGCGAGTTAAATAATTCACAACTGGTTGTTGATTCATTTCAACAAGAAGCTGAGTCCAGTCTTGAGGAACGTCATAACCATGGGATATCTGATTTAAGAACTGATATAGGAAGTGACAATGTTGAAGATAGAAGTTTGCATGAGCCTACTTCTGGGTCAGAAAATGGTTTAGGACAGATCTTACAGAATGAGTTAAGAGGCAGGCAACAGTCTGCAAATTCTGAACTTGTTCAAAGGAGAGATGGCACTGGAGAAGAGGTGAATGGAAACAGGAATCGAAGTACAAATGAAAATGAAGCTGGAGCGCCTAGCCCTCTGCTCTCAACCAGTGAAATTGGCTATGAAAATTCTGCCTCCATCTTGACGAATCATGTGCATGAGCTAGAAGGCAATGGAGTTGAAAATGTGAATCAGCATCAATCTGCTGGATTAGTAGAGCAGTGGCAGAATCCAGTTCTGGAAAGTGAGGATAGAGGCTTCGTCGAAGGTGGTCAAGATAATGTAGCTGGACATCAACACGAAAACATTGCTGAAGAATGGCTGGAAAATGAAGAAAGAGAAGTGTGGCGTGAAGATAGTGGTTTTCAGGAGGCTGTTCAAAGTTGGTTAGAAGAGCCTTCTGAGCAGGATGCTGTTCCTGTTAGTAGGATGGATCCTTTCTATTTACCTGATGAGGATAACGTGTATAGTATGGAGCTCAGGGAGTTGTTGAGTAGGTAAAGATGCCATTATTCAAGAGCTTATTCAATTTTAACTCATCTAATTTAGGTGATTACTAATTACAGTACTTAATCAAACTTTTGTTCATATTTTAGGAGAAGTGTCTCTACTCTTCTTCGCAGTGGTTTCCGTGAGAGTCTCGATCAATTGATACGGTCATATGTAGAAAGACAAAGCCATGCTTCGCTTGATTGGGAACTGCAAGAAACATCTCCAACTCCTGCATCTGCAGAACAGGAACTGGAGCAGCAGAGTGGGGATCAAAATTTGGGGCAGGGAAATTCTGTTCAGAGGAATCAACTTGATCTCTCTTCCCCATCAATGGGCCCGGTACAGCATTTGTGGGACCAGGAGTCGCAGCATTTTCCTTGGCCACAGCATGATGTTCATCAACGCTTCGGAATTGTGAGTTAATTTTCCCTCATTGATTCTTGGGTCAAGATTAAAAGTCTTTTCCCCTAAACAATGAAATCCAATATATGCTCATCTTTTTGACATTTTATATTTAGCTTATTTAATGCTGCTGCCAGTAGATCAAAGCAATGTAGATGTTCTGTTTGAAAGTATATAAATATATGAGCGTTCGGGCTGAAACTAATTTTGTGATAGGCTGCGACTCGTTTCACCATAATTTGGTCTTCTTGATTTATTTTTTCTTTTCCCATCACTATTGAAACTTTTATGATATGTTTTGTGTTTTGGATACAACTGAAATGAGGTTCATTTGGTGCAGGAGTGGGACATCATTAATGATATGAGGATTGACATGGCAAGGCTACAGCAGAGAATGAATAACATGCAGAGGATGCTAGAAGCATGCATGGACATGCAACTTGAGTTGCAGAGGTCAATAAGACAAGAAGTTTCTGCTGCTCTAAATCGCTCTGGTTCAGCAGGTGTGTATGGTTTAATGGAATTTCTCATATGTCTGCCCCGCTCGTTTGTTGCTTTTTCATTTCATTTTTCCCCCCAAATCAGATATCATAATATAACATTTTTTGGGAAAGTGGAGATACTTTATCATGTGTTCCATCTATATATTTTCATCTTTCAGTCAAATATTATTTTTTAAATGGAAACCTCTTATTTGGCTATGCTTAGCTACCAAATTTGAGTTTCATCTTCTTACTTTATGCATCTTATTATTTTTCCCATGGAAAACTGTTATTTCAGATATCATAATATAACAATTTTTGGGAAAGTGGAGATAGTTTATCATGGGTTCCATCTATATATTTTCATCTTTCAGTCAAATATTATTTTTTAAATGGAAACCTCTTATTTGGCTATGCTTAGCTACCAAATTTGAGTTTCATCTTCTCACTTTATGCATCTTATTATTTTTCCCATGGAAAACTGTTATTTCGATATGTTTTCCTAGTGTATCTCGAGTTTAATCTTCTTAATACAAGCATTTGTTCTTCTGCACATGTAAGTTACACTCAAAATATTTCTTATTAGTCAGTAGTCTCTTGCCCGTTGGATATGTTTTTCCCCGGGAATTATAATATTGGATCATAAATTTTACTTTTATGATGATATTCCCCATCAATTGTCGTATTTTTGATTGTCTATTTGTGGGCTATGGATGTAATATGATGTTCTTCTTTGTTCTTCTATGGCAGGTGTGTGTGAGAATGATGTGGCAGAGGATAGATCTAAATGGGATAGTGTGAGAAAAGGAATTTGCTGTATATGTTGTGATAGCAATATCGATTCTTTGCTGTACAGGTAAATTTGAGCAGCATTGTATATTCTAATATTTTGATTTGAAGCTTTTCTTCCTTTTATCTAATCTTGCATCATTTCTTTTTTTTTTTTGGACCTTTCTTGTCACAGATGTGGGCACATGTGCACATGTTCAAAATGTGCTAATGAGTTGGTCCAAAGGGGAGAAAAGTGTCCAATGTGCAGGGCACCTGTGATTGAGGTGATTCGCGCGTACTCCATCGTATAATTGGACTTTTGGAAAGCAGAATGCAGGAGGATCACAGATATACAAAAGAAATCTGGATTAGCAACTAATAACAATTCTCTTCTTGCTTTTGGCAATCACCAGGTATTTTATTATTCCCTGGTTTCTTCATGCCATACATATGATGAACCAAACAAGTGTCTTCTTGATTCATCCATTTGATGTGAATAAAAAGAATATTGAGTGGAAGAATCATATATATAGCGACGAGAGGTTTTGAAAGCAATTTTTTTTTTCTTTTTTTTGGAGATGTTGTACAATTTCCTGATTCCTAAGAGCTCCCATTTCAAGTGGGACATATAGCAATGTGCTTTCGCACTACCCTGTAAAGGATATTTATAGCACAAGTTGCTAAATTTGTTGATGATTTGAAATGGCACTTTTCCCAGTTTATGATAGGTCAATGATTGGCTGACAGGAGACCAAGATGGAAAAGTTGGCAACTTATTTTTCCTTTATATGATACTGACGGATGATAATGCATGATTTTGATGATATGGATAGTACTAAGGTCTGGGATATCTCCTACAAATGCAAGCTTTACAGTGGCAAATTTCATTTAAACTGCGATATTTTTATTATATACTATTTGTAACTTCATTTTATGTGAATCTGAGTAATTATTTATATACTTTGGTTCTTCATTTTGGAGTACTCTTTTTCTTTCTTTTCTTTTTTCGAGATTTTGTTTCCTGTAGAGGAAATTAACAAATATTGGTCGGATCAGTATTAATATGAAAACACTTAAAAGTTCCTTGGCTCTACAGGAGTGGAAAGTGGAGGAGCCTCTAAAAGGCTCTGCATTATTATAAAACGGTCAAATCCAAAGCTTTTAGAATTTGATTACCTGGTCCGATTTGATTTATCAATATTATTCTTTTTAGAAAATTGTCGGTCGCCAAGAATTTAAAAATCAAAAAAGAAAAAAGAAACTCTTATCCGAAGATGGAATTTATTTGATTTGAAGATCACGCAAAGCAAACATGGAAAATTATTCGGTCATCTAATAAGATAATTCTGTTGACGACACAATCAAGAGTGGAAACATTCAAACGCCAAATTGGCAAATTTACTAACCACAATGATTTATTTATTTTTTCTTCTTCTTCTATATAACCTTTTTGAATGCATATTTGCTTACACTAATAAAGAGAATATTCTTAAAAGCGAGTGACTACTAATTCAACCCTCTTTAGGAGTTCACCAATAAACCACTAGATTTCATCTCGAAACTCCTAGAAATCATTATCTGACTGGTCAATTCCAGAAGATTACGGATTTGCCCAATTCAAACTTATACCGACTGAATTAATTGAACACATAAATCTCATCTTTACGGATTTAGTTCGGTCTATACATTTATTTCTGAATCATCAACGATGAAAATTATTTAAACTATATTTTAATCTATGAATCAATTCCATATAATATTTAATAATCCACAAGCTTCCCATATTGAGTTCAATATAGTCCTTTAAGTTCTAAAATTATTTCTTATCAGATTTTTTTTTTATTTTTTAAGTGCGTTCAATAAAACAATAATCATTGTTCAATGTGACAAAATTCTTGTTTTTTTTTTCTTTTACATAAAACAAAATTCTTGCTTGCGTACAAAAAAGGGCAAAAACAATTTACAAGCCATAATTCACAAACTTGATATCTTCTCTATCCTCTCTACAGACTACACAGATCTTGAACATCTACTCTTCTACTCGTTACTCACTGCCCCACTTCTATACACGTGTCACCGTTGTCCACAGTTGATCTTCCACCTAGTTGTCTATTCAGCGGTTCGCCGCCACCCTTGGTGTTCACCTCAAAAAACTGGGTCCCCCTGCAAACAGGACAAGTCACGTGCATTTCAAGCCACGTGTCAATACACTCCAAGTGAAACGCGTGCTTACAGTAAGGTATCATTTTAACACACTCTTTCTCCTCAAACTCACCTAAACAAATAGCACACTCATTCTGATACTTCGCTTCCCCATGGTAATATCGATACACCGGCAGTGATTTTGTAACTTTCGGGTCAAGCCCTTTACTACGCAAACCAACCCCTACTCTCGCCGGACGGGATGGTGGAGAATAAAATTCCGGCGCAGGCTCACCAGAAAACCTACGGATGTAGATAGAGAAAAAACCCATGAAGAAAAGAACTGTTAATAGGATAATAACAGTCAAAGCCATGCAAGACTCGAAGGGTGGGTTTGAATATTGATGGTGTTGCGACGGCGGCGGAGAGGCGGAGTTGGAGGTGTGGAAAGTGCTTATGGATTGAGACGACATGCCGTAGGATTCTTGTTGTAGTTTGCGGGTGTGAGGCTTCATTGTTACTGGGAGATTTTATTTTATTTTTTGGTGGTGGATGAAGAAGAGAAATTAAACTAAAAAAAAAACTAGAACTGTAAGTGTACACATTTATAGAGGGCAATATTATAATATAGAAATGGGATAAGGTGGGTGGAGGGTGGTCATGGGCTGTTGACGGGGATGCACCACCAGATTTGGTGGTCCTATATTATATATACAATACTTTTATTTTTTTTTTATTATTGTTATTTTTATTTTACATAGTCTATCTTTTATTTAAACAATAATAGCATTGAAGAGTCTAATATAATTGAAAAGTATTATTTCATTAATGGCACAACTGATATGTGTTATTTCATTATAATGGTACTCCATATTGCTAATGGCCAAATTCATTTATATAGTATGATATTCATTTAATATATTATAGTATTATTGATTGCTATATAAAAACTTTTAGCATTTAAAATTCTAAAACCTACAATTTTTTTTGTTATAAATATCAATTTAATTGTCGAATTTTTTAATATATAGCTCTTTGTTTTAAATTTTATAATTATTTTTTAAAAGGAAATTTTAGTTAAATCTAATTAAATATGGTATACAGTCCTAATTATGGGGCTAGAAATTTAGTTTTAAACTCTTTTAAGATTGAGGAATAGTTGGAATTATATATGAGAATATAATAAATATAATTAGTTTTGGACAAAAATGCTTATAAAATATCAATAATAATAATAATAATAAAAAAAAAAAAACCACAAGCAGACAGTATTAAGCTCCAAATGACCTCGGTTTCTGATGAACTGATAAGTATGGGTGGTATTCAGATTTTATGTTTTTGTTTCGATTCTTTCCTTTGATATTGCTTCTTGAGCTTTGTTATTAATTAGTGGTTCTACCACCTATACACCAATTAATACAAATAATATTTTAATTAATAATCAAGTTTCTGTCCTCTCACTCCTTATCTCTAATCTAAACCAAATTGACATTTTATTATCAAATTAATATAAAAGTTTTGCTAAATCAAAATAATTAGGTTTGCGGCCTTGTGGGTGCCCATGGAATGATTTTTAGAGTAGAAAATAAAAAATAAAATATAATTAATGTTCTTTAACATAAAATTGTTACAATAAAAAAAAGAAGGGGGACGAATAAAGAAAAAGACAACATTCTCCATAGCTGTATCTAGAATTTCTACGCAGAATACGTATTCCAATATAATTGGCTTATGAAAATCTTGTTGGGCACAAATAAATGGATTAACTTTAATTACTAGATTTGCATGTGATGCTGTAATGATTACAATGGTCCGATCATTTATTTAATATTATATTTAATCCGTTCCTTAATAACTGTTAATTTTTTTAAGAAAATTTATATTTCATTTTAAATATTATTTTTAAACTCTCAATACAACGTTAATCTTTTTTTAATTTTCAATACGATATTAATTTTATATTACATTTTCAATGCCTCCGATCCAGTTCAATTTTTTAATTTTTCTTTAAAAATTTAATAAAAAAACCAATATATTTACCTCACTTATTATACATTATAAGTACAATGATAAATTTAATTTTAATTCTTGTAAAATTGACCATTTAAACTGAAATGGAGGCATAATTATATCATTCTCTCTTAATTAGTACTTATATCGCAATTCTTTTTATCTAGTGTGATTGAAAGTTTATTTGCAATTTCCCAAAAAAAAAAAAGTTAATTTGGTGTGTTCAAGGATAACATGATGCACGTATTTGAGAACCGTTGGACTAACTCTTTGTATTACATCAAAGAGTATCCCATCTAGCGACTGTGGTGGTGCATCCATCTAGTGACTCATGCTTGACGCTCCAATACAATTAGAGAAAATTACATCATTGTCTAATTAGACTATATAACTCACTCAATCTATCCTAATTAATTAGCTTAGCTTGAGTAGAAAAAGTCTATGAGTAAAATGGAATTTCATCATTAATATTGGAATGTTCTGTATATATGAAAATATACACCAAGTCGCATCCTACTCCTATATATGAAATTACATAGTGTATTAATATATACATATTGGATGCAAATAAATTATAGATTTTTATTGATCGATGTATGTATTAGGATAAACAAAGTAAGTAGAATGATGGATGAAATTGTAGGCAGCGAAACTACGACAGCCAGTTTGATTCTGTCTAAGCCACTCAACTTCATGTCGTGGCTGCTGCTGCTTAGGAGTTTATAATGATTAAATAATGCACCCTCCAACTGCGGGTCAATTTCACTTATGGTCACTCAACTTATCACTTATCGCGCAAAAGTAACCGACTTTTTTTTTCTTACTTAAATGTCACTGAACTTTTAACATTATTGCACAAAACTCATGTTGACCGGAATCCGGCGATTACCCTTGCCGGATTGATGACTTTTTTGCAAAAATGTTAAAAATTCAGTAACATTTAAGTTGAACAAAAAAAAACTAATTACTTTTGCGAGATAAATGATAAGTGTAGTGACCGTGAGTGAAATTAATTTAAATGTAGCATTTGTTGAACTTATCAATCCGGCAAGAGTCGTCGCCGGATTCCGATCAACATGACTTTTGTGTAATAATATTAAAAGTTCAGTGACATTTAAGTAAGAAAAAAAAAGTCGGTTACTTTTGCGCGATAAGTGATAAATTGAGTGACCATTAGTGAAATCAACCCCTCCAACTACCTAAAGCAAGACCTGATGTTTGCATAATCCAAACCAATAGTCCTCTGATATCAATTCTTTGCAAAGACTACCAAATTCAATTTACACACTCCAAATAAAAATTCGAACACAAATCAACACCAAATAACATACAAAAATAGAAAAACACTAAACCAAGAATTAACAAGTCCTAAATCAACTAATTAACAACGCCTCATTAATTAATTAATTAATTACTTAATCCTTGGTTTGATAAGACATATAATTACTAACAGCTTTAGCACCTTCAGCAATGGCATGCCTTCCAAGTTCACCAGGCAAAACAAGCCTAACAGCATCTTGTATATCTCTAGACGACAGTGTAGTTTTATGTGTATACTGTGAAAGCTTTGCAGCTTCGTCTGCAATTCTCTCAAACATGTCCATCATTAAGCTGTTAATTATACTCATCGCCATTGATGACATTCTAAGATCTGGATGAACTTGCTTCAACACCTTAAACACGTACCTTTTATAATTTTTTTTACTTTCTCCTATACCTTTCCCTTTCCTCTTCCTCTTCTTTTCTTGATTTCTTGGTTTCATCTCCTTTTTCTTCTCTTGTTTTTCTCCATCCTTCTCCTTCTTCGGTTCTTGTTCTTGAATTGGAATTTCAATTCTTTCCTCTTCTTCTTCTTCTCGTACACTCTCTTCTACAGGAATGTTCTTGATTATTTCAGGATCATGAATTTCTTCAGTTTCTTGATTTTCTTGAGTAGTGCTGTCTCTTTGAATAACAGAAACTTCAACTGTTTCTTTAACTACTTTTCTGGTAGACCTTAACACTGTCCCAATCACTTTTTTTTTCTCCTTCTTTGGCGCCATTTCTTCTTCTTCTTCTTCCTTCTTTATTTTACTGTTTATTTCTGTAAAACTGAATTTGGATATATAATGTGGGAAAAGAAGTTAATTATGGAAATTACCAGAGGTAGACGGGTGGTGGACAGGTGGCGGATGTATCGGTGATTGAATGGCTACGTGGGGTAGAATCATGAATAGTTATTAAAATTTCTTGTGGAACTTTTATCGTTAACTGCACCGAAAATAACTTTCTGCAACTTTCTAATCCAGAAGATAAATAATTTGAAATTATTCAATTCTTTTGGGTAACCAACAAAGTTTGTTTGGTTATCGAGAAAAATTTTGCAGGGGCTAATCATACATATCTCTGCAGCGAACAGAGGAGATTCATACTTCTCTTTCACAAATACAAATTAGAGACTTCATGAACAAATTAAGGTAACGTACGCATGAAATTATGAATCCAATGTATTAATGATTTAATTCATCTAATATAACATAAGATCAAGTGCTAATATAAAGTCTCTAAACTCCATTACTTAAGCTTCTAAATGGGAATATATGGGGCCTGTTTACTTACAGAAAACAATTTTCTGTTTTCTGTGTTCTATTTTCTTAGAAAATTAGAGTATTTATTTTCTGTAGAAAATTTAGAGAACGCGTTTATTTATCAAAAAATAAAAAATTAGAGTATTTATTTTCTATATATATGTGTACGTATGTACATATACAAATGCATATGCATATGCATATCAATAAATAAAAAATTAGAGTAATTATTTTCTATATATATATGTATATGTATGTATATACATACACATAAATGCATATACATATCAATAAATGCTAAATTAGAGTATTTATATTCTATATATATGTGTATGTATATATATATATATGAATAGCATGCACATGCACATGCATATAAATGTATGTGTTTGTGTGTGTGTATATATATATATATGTATGCGTGTGTGTATATATATATATATCTATGCATATGCATGCGCATGTGCATATGTATATATATATGCATATGCATGTGACATGCATGTATGTGTATATGTATATGCATATGCATGTATGTGTATATGTATATGCATATGCGCGCGCGCACACACACACATATATATGTATGTATCTATATGTATAAGTATGTGCATGTACATGTATATGTATGTGTATATATACGTATATATATATATACACATATGTATGTGTATGTCTACGTACATGCACACATGCATATATATGTATATGTATGTATGTACATACATATGTATATAAGTACATACATACATATATGTATATGTATATGTATGTATGTATGTATGCATATACATACATATATATAAGTACATACATACATATATGTATATGTATGTATGTACATGCGTATGCATGTAGATACATATATGTCTATGCATACATATACATATACATATGTATGTATGCACATACATGTATATGTATGTATATATATATGTGTAAATATATACACGCATGTATATATGTATTAAAATGATTTAGAAAATTTAGAAAATATCTTTTATTAGTTTTCCAATCTCTTCTTTATTTTAGAAAACTGAAAAATCTATTTTTTATTTTCTATTTTAGAAAATTGACTAAAATAAATACGATCTCTGTTTTCTGTTTTCTGTGAAAAAATTTTCTGGAAAACTGGAGCAGTTTTCTGTAAGTAAACAGGTCCATGGATTTTCTTTTTAATTCTTGAAGTGACCAAGGTAGTCCCATATCCGGGCTATTTCAGAAATACTTTGCCCAATTCAACAATCCAAATGAATTTTGGGGCCTCTGGACCATACTACATAAAGGGGCTCTCAATGATATGATATTTGGCCCACATTAATTTTTCATAATTCATATGCCAGGTATTTTTTTTTTAAATGCATAATTTTTCATGAGTGTCTATTTACAAGTTAATTAAATTCTAATTTATGAAAACATAACCATATATAATAAATATGAATTTCTTATGATCTTAAATAGACTAATAAGATCCCTAATCAGCAACGCTAGGGAATTTGTGAAGAGAAAATAAATTTAAGAATAAACACACACAAACACTGAAGAATAGTTAATTACTTAGCAAGTTTCCTCAAAAATATTTTAGAAATTGAGAAATTCTTTTATATATGTAAAAAATAAAATAAAAAAAAATCATTGAAACCGGATCTATGAAAAAATTGGTAAATCAAACGAATCAAATTTTTATTGTGGAATTATTAATTAAACCTTCAGAATTTTGATTTTATTGTGGATTCAATGGTCCCCCAGAATTATTATGGAAAAATACATGTATACATGTACATACAAAAATGGTGAATTTCGTATCTAATTTTCAGGTAAGGGAAATTTCCGCATAGTTTTTCTGAATTGAATATTTTACAAAAATGTACAACACTCCAATTAAATCAAGAAACTAAGTTTTGTGTATATCTGTGCAGTCGGCAATAATATATATAATCAAAACTATAATTTCTTTTTTTGGTATTTATTACAGTATATATGAAAATTAATGGCATCCAAAGCCGACTTCCAAGCTCAAACAAACCCACGTTCTTTCCCCTCTCTTTCCCAAGTACTTCAAAAAATTTACTGTGCCTGTGAGTTTTTAAGTACTCTTTATGGTTTGTTTGCCTTCTGTGTTAGGGTAAATAAATAGATATACAATACTTGAATGAATCAAATCTTATTTGCTTACCCCAAATTAGGTATAAATTTTATGCATAGTCACGAGTGCCATGACTTCTATCTTATATATAGGAAGATGCTTATTGTCCTTCCATATTTTTTATTTTTTCACCATAGTTTTTGTAATGTTTTATTTTCTATTATATAAGTAGACCACTATTAAAAGATGCATTATTCATCTCAAGGGTAAGAAAGGATAATTAGGGTAATTTTTTTCTTAACTAGATGTCTCGGGTTTCAATTTTGAGTATATGAAGCACATTCAGATATTTGGAAAGAAGTGTTTGTCTCTAATAATTATGAAAATGGGAAAACTTAAAAGTATCAAGAGTAGGGTAATACGATCAGCCCAATTTTTAGGTAACTTCCTAATAAGAGAAAATGGAAGTTTTGCAGATACTAATTTCTTACTTTTATATTTATTTTATTTTTCAAAATAAAAAAATTAGAAAATGAAAATCATGTTTATTTCTTTTTTTTTTTATCAGTATTTTCATTTTTCATCTTTTTTATAATTTTTTTTAATATTCTATATATTCTATCAATATAATTATAATAATTGTTGTTTATATTAATAATATTTTAGGTATTGATAAATAAATATCTAAATTAATCAACGCTTAAAATGCTAACAAGTATATATGAAAATTTTAGACAAGGTATAAGTGAACAATCAACAAATAAAAATTACAATAAAATTATTGTAGGTGATAATCGAATAGAAGCAAAAAAAATGTAATAATCATAATAAAAACAAAAAATTAATATATAATTAAATAAGAAATCAATGAGAAAGATGATTATAAAAAAAAAATTAAATTGACCTTGTAATTGGTTGTTCCAGCAGGAGATGAAATATTATATTAGGTTTCTTTTTTATGAATTGGAAAAGAAAATAGTGTAGTGAGACTTGAACATTTCTTTAATAAAAAAAATTAAGAAAACATATTTTTTGCGTTTTTTATACAATAATTTAATTTTGAAAAATTTAGAAAATAGTTTTCTAATTTTCTAAATTAAAAAATATTACAACTAAACAGTAATTTTCATTTTCTAATTTTCTTGATATAATTTTCATTTTCTAATTTTCATATATGCTTTTTAGTTTGTTCAACTTCAAGTTTTTAGGATATTTAATAACCATTTACCGTTCGAATCATGTTTATTGTCAATTGAGAATTGATATAAAAAAAATATCGAGAGATTGAAATATCAAAAATAGATATTTTGAGCTCCGTGACATTTCTAACATAGTAATTTGATGTGTTATTAGCATTCTTGACAGATTTTCCACCTTTCTTTCTTAACTAGATGAAACAAGTGAAAAATGGTAAAATAACCATGAATGAAGCTAATTAATAGCTTGATGGTGTGAGTGTGTACCTCATAATGCAAAAGGCTGTACCATATTGGATTCTGGCTTCCTTGAATTGTATTTTGTTTTGTTAAATCGGATAATAAGACAGAGAATTGAACAGAAAAAGAAAAGAACATTTGGAATTTAATTAATAACGCTTGACATGATACAACTTAAATTATAGCGAAGGAATGGGACAGATAATTACGGACTTATAAAGGATAAGACTCTTCAATAAATACAAAATGAGACGTTGTCTTATGATCGTACTAAGCTAAACCATTTCTCACCCCATTATTAACAACTCATTAATTAATTAATTAATTAATTTTAGAATGATTTTTAGTAGAGAATATTGTAACTTAATGTTTATTTTTAATTAATTTCTTATATATAAATAATTAGACTTTTTGCCAAAAAAACGTGTAGGCACCGATTCGTATGAATTCTCGTCTTGAAGTATTGAGATTATCTTATTTTCACAATCATGGAGTCAAAGCTTTTATCGGGCTTATCTAATTTTTCAATGCTAATCAAATACCACAGGAAACCTATGTTTTTTCCTAAAAATATTTTTCTCTTGAAAATTAAAATATATACTGGTTTGAAGGTAATTAATTCTTTGAAAATCAAAAAAGCTCATTGCCATTCCAACCCGATAAATATAACTGAATTTTATATAAACAATTCTTCTGTTTCATAATATTTGTTACTTTTAAATAAAATTTACTTTTAAATTTTTAATATAATTTAATTTATTTTTTCAAATTAAATTTTATTTTTCAATAAAAATTAACCAATTATATTTAAATGTATATTAAATTACTCAATTTTATCTTAAATTTAAACCTAATTAATACTATTTAATTCTAATAAAAATAACAAAAATGACAAATATTATGAAACGGATGGAGCAGTATCTTATAACACTCTCCCCGTTATATAAATGATGAGCTTCTCTCTTTATTATATTATGTGAAAAAAAACAATAAATTATAGACTTTTCAATTTCACTCATTACTGCAATCGCACCTTTTGTTTGGTATATCAACTATATATTTGATTCCTTTTTTTTTTTTTATAAGCGGATATCTAAAATTTAATAACTCGACTAATTTAGATTCAGGTTAAATTAGGGGCGAGCAAAAAAACCGATGGATTCGAATAACCGAAAAAAAAATTCGAAACCAAACCGATGGACTGGTTAACCGATTGTAATGGACTGATTAATTGTTAGTGTTTTGAAAAAATCGATATTAATGGACTGGTTAATGATTTTTGACTCATGTGACTGGTTAACCGAACCGAAACCGAATTTTTAGTTAATTTATTAATTTTTTAATAATTTATAAAATAATTTATCCTAATTAAAGGTGATCATGTACTTTTTTTTCATTATACTAATTATTTTAAAGTTTTTAAGTTTTTTTAATTGGCTATTAGTAAGTATAACAATTTATTTAATTAAAAGTGATTATGAACCGGTTAATATATTTACTTATTAAATATTAATTTTTAAAAACAAATTTGCTTATATCCACCAAATATTTTTATTTTAACAACAATAATGTTATATTATAGTGAAAAAATTTTAATTTTTAAGTATCTTGAACATTTTAATTTTATTTATGAATATATTTATAATTATAGTAGTTAACCGCAAAATATTGGGTAACCGATCCGAAAATTCGATAGTAATGGACTGGTTAACCGATAGTAATGGACTGGTTAATGGACTGAAATTTCAAAAAACCGAATTAATGGACTGGTTAATGGATTAGAGCTCATGAACTGGTTAACTGACCATGTTCACCCCTAGGTTAAATAGACCCACAAAAAATACAAAATATTTTATTCTAAATATTTAAAATGTTACATATTTAAAATTTGAATTCGAAATCTATTATTAAAGAAGGTACGGCGTATCAAATATTTGACTTGATTTTTACTGGTTCTGTTCATATAGAATCGCTAACATTGTAAGTGGTTTGGAATAATTATTTGGTCAAATGATTAGTGGGGTAAAAAAAATTCGAGTTAATTACGTTTGTGGTCATCGAATTTTGGGATTTATAACCAAATGGTTAAAATAAAATAATTTGTAATATAAAAATTATCAAAATTTTATTTTATTTCAATTAAGATAAAAATGAACGAAAAATTAATTTTTTGCCACTGGAGCACCACACAAGCATGCAATGTCATGAGTGATTTTCTAGAATGCATGCTATCAGCATGCCATGTGGCCCCCCAAGTACACGTTGTTAGTGGTTATGCCCTAATCCACATATTTGGACCTTAATGTAATGTTACATTTTTCATTTTAAAATAGTTTTCTAAAACATATTATTAGCATGTTACATTATTGTAATGCCTATGAATGAATAATATTTTATTGTTCTTATTATCTCTAGTCATTTATCACTATAGGGAATAACGATAAATTATGACTAATTAATATGGGTTTGATTGATAATCATAAGATGATTATACATATGGTGATATAAATTAAACCTGTAGGTACTTGTTAGAGAACGAGGTACTAGATAGATCCATTACGAGATCACTGCATGGGTTAGTGTTATAAGTGATTTCATAATATTGATGTTATCGAATCTTTAGACTTGAAATTATCACAGTTTCCTACATAAGGAATATTATTTTTTGACATAATCAAACCTATCTTTAATCAGATAATTATAAACGTTATGATTGGGCACGATATGAATTATCGAGAGTAAAGTTAATAATCAAGATGGATTTTATCTCTCTCTTATGAGAGAGATATCTATTGGACCCATCGATAAGTAAAACTGTAAAATGCATGGCCGTACTTAAATGAATTGATAGTGTGATCAATGTCACTTAAATTTATCAGTTTACTTAGTGATCGAAAAATTATATGTTCGAACAATATAAGTTTGACATAGACCATGACTATGTTCAAATAAGATATCGTATAACAAAAAAATAATAACATGTTTTGTTGTTAGGTTAAAATCGGACTAACGATATTTATATTATTTGAGTAGTCATAATATATTGCCAGAAACCAATTATGACTTGTGAGGCTATTATGAAATTGGAACCACTACCAACTTAATATAAACCTATTAAGTCACACACCAACAATATAATAAATAGATTGGATTTTAATTAGTGTATTTCGAATTTAAATATAACAGATATTTTATTCAAATTATATAAATAAATAAATAAATAAATATATATATATATATATATATATATATATATATCTTTCTTATTTTTGAATAAGAGATAATATCCCTAATTCGTTTCTCTTTAGGGTTTTAATAAGCTGTTTAAGAGAAAGATATATACATGTTAAACCCTAAGAAAATAGTTAGTGGCTGCAAAGACAAGAAACCCTAGTTGCCTTTTTATTTGTGAAAGGAAACGTAGAAAAAAAAATCAGTTGCATAGAAAGGGAGCTAACACCCCTGCAATTATTTGTTCACTGATTCGTGCATGTGGATACCATAGAGGGTGTTCGTTCTTTGAAGCAGCGCCTACAGTCTGATTAAAGAGTTTATTTCGACTTTTCTGCGCTACAAAAATGTTGGTAAATCTTTCAATTTCTTTTGAATCAATTGGATCCCTTGGATCCTGTTTGGCTTTCGTTTTATATTCTGCTGCATTTAATTTTGAATTACTGCGATGAAACCCAACACACTTGTCATGCCAACACGTGTCATTTTATTTCAGTAAATGGCATGACACGTGTACTTGCTGACATGTCAATTTCTCAATGTAGGTAGGCGACATGGCATGCTAATGGGGCGCATTCTAGAAGTTCATTGATGACGTAGTATGCTTGTGTGGTGTTCCAGTGACAGAAAATTAATTTTTCGGTAATTTTTATGTTAATTGAAATAAAATAAATTTTTGATAATTTTTGTATTACAAATTATTTTATTATAATTATTTAATTGTAAGCTTCAAAATTCGATGACCGCATACATAATTAACCCAAAAATTCTCAAAGAGAGATTTCAATTTTCTTTTTCCGGGAGGATACATAGAAGAAAAGAAACCTTATCTATTATATAGTTGGGGATAAAATCAAAATGATACAGTAAGAATATATACTTGTTGACAGAAGTTCTTGTCCTTCAAGATTCCTAACCTCATCTTTGAGGTGCAAACATAATGGAAAAAGATGAAACTAAAAATAATTTGATGAAATGAAAATTAGAAAATTGTGAAAATCTCAATTAATAGTGAAAATCTCCCTCTTTTTTTACTCCAATCTTAAATTTTTCTGTTTTTTTTTTTTATTCTCTCTCTAACATCTCTTGGTCCCATTATCATACTTATACCTTGCCAGTGGGTTTTTTAGGCTTGTCCAGCAAACAATGCAAAAAAAAAAAACAAAGATACAAATTCAATGACCAACCTACACATTTAAAATCGAAATCTTTTACAAGTATCTAAGGAAAAGAATAAACAGATTTAATTCTCAAGTAATCTATATAGTGTATAGATGATGTGTATAAAAGTCACATAATTGATAAAAAGATTTAATTAAATTTTGAGTTCCCCTCAAATTATGCTCATATATAAGAATACGAGGAGGCAAGATATTAACAGAAATTGATACTGCAGTGCTATCTCAAGAACAAACTTTAAGATACTAATTGACATTCTGTGAATGAATTCGTAAACAAGAGAAGAAGAAAATCCTTTTGATCATATGCCGTAGACCTAGCTCTCTCCCTCTCTCTCTCTTTATATAAATATATATATTAATTCATCCATAATTAAATAAGAAATGAAATTCTAGTCTGACATCCAATAAATTTGAAACGTTATAGAGAACAAATGAAATTCTACGAACAAGGAGGTACTAATTAAGGGTGACCACCTTCCATGATATATACAGAAATTTAAACTCTAAAATCTTTTAAATAAAAATAAACACAAAATTATCATTGGATTTTTAAACAAGCAAATGTTTGAAAGGAAAAAATAAATTCAAAAATAATTGATAATTTGAGATCCCTCAGTCTATATACGATCATAGAAAGAGGAAAAACAGAAAGGAATAGAGAATTAAATCCTTTTATTTCAAGGATGATCATCATAAATATATGCATAAAAAGCTATAAAATTAAATAATAAACGAATATATGATAATTCATTCATAAATAATTAAGTAAATATTATTATATCACATATAAATATCTACATAAAAAATAAAGAAAATATTCAATAACTTCTACATCTTCTCTTCACAGGACGATTAGATTGATTAATTTCAAAGCTTGATTTAAAGAAAGACTCTACCTCTTCTCTATTCATATCTTCAAAGAAATCAAACTCAGACAATTTTCTCTTTTCCAATAAAAATCTTTGCACTTTCTTTCTTGGTGTAGGTGGGCAGCTTCGAATTTCTGGTATTTTATGATCATCAGAAGTTGGTGTTTTGCACTGTTCTTGATCGTTGGATTGCACTGATTTTTCTTGATCATCGTGATCATGATCATCTTCTTCTTCTTGTTTCATGCTCTGCTGTGATGCAATTTTTTCAAGTTTTGGTAGAATTTTGTGGGTTAGGTTAGAATGATCTTTAGACATGGAAATGGAAACTTGTAATGGAAGAACAAGTTTGGTAAGAGAGAGAGAGAGAGAGAGAGAGAGAGAGTTTGGACACTTTGTTTTGCAATAGAATTTTTTTTTTTCTTTCTTTCTTATCTTATGAAAATTTACACCTTCTGTTCTTATTAGTAATATTTTTATTCTTTTCTTCAACAAGAAAATATTTTTATTCTTTTATTTAATACTATCTCCTTCACATACCTTTTCGTCTTTTTGTATACTTTCACACATGACGCAAAATTAAAATTATTTTAGTAAATAAATAAATGCTTCTAAGATTTTATTTTTTTTTGGGTCGAAATCGATCCTATATTTGTTTACAATTACTTCACAAATATGTAATATTTGATTATAAAAAATACTTGGTTTAGTTTTTTTTTTAATAATATTGTTTGTGAATTTATTTTATAATGAAAAATTACATATAGTTTATTTACAATTACAAATGTTATTAGAAAAAATCAAAATCGATATCTTCTACATTTTTAATCAATTGCTGGTCAGAATGTCGAATTCTGATGATGATCTTTATATCATTCAATTAACACATAAAATATCTATTTTTTTTATAAATATATTTGTGGAGGTGAAAGAGCGTAGAATTCAAACTCTTATTATAGATGGATCAACAATTTAAATTTTAAATTATAAGTGATTTTATTATTCAATATTTAAAACAGTAAATAAAGTGCATGAGGACGTATTAATTACAGCAATAAAGCTATCTCTAATTATTAATTCATGAAAGGAATCTATATATAACGAGGCATGATTTGATTTTACAATATATATATCATAAGATAAGCTCACAATGAATGGCTATAAATTAGCATTCAAGAATATACGTATAAAATGCTGTGTAACTTTAACTTTCACCCTAATTTTCCTTGCCGTTAGGCTACGTACAATTGAAAACGAAAGGCCATACAAGTGGGGGATGAATATATATGAGGTGGAGGAATATGATTGGTTAAAAACTAAAATTTGTAAATGATTAATTACTAACTTCTTCTAGCGTAACTTGATGCTATATGCATTATCAAATGCCACTAACACCATAGGCAGATAGGCTTTAGGTCATCTAACTATACTGAAAATTTTAAAAAAGAATAAATAAATAGGCTTTAGGTCATCTACTATAGTAAGATTTTTAAAAAATAAAAGTAAGAACCGTGAGCTCTCACGTCTTATAAAGAGAAAATAAATGTACCGAATGGATTAAATATAATTTATTTGGATGAAATATAAAATAGTACTATATATTTTTTCATTTGATTTATCATCTTTTGATTTTTTTAAATCTCGTTATTGATTAATTTAGAGTTATGATCCTTCCAACGGCATATATTTCATACACAATTAAATATGAAATTTCACTTAAAAAAATTCGAACTTATTAAGCAATAGCCATGGATAACAATTGATATTAATTAATATACAGTATGTTTGACATGCCAAAACATTATTTTTAAAAAATAAAATAAACAAACCAAATGTTTATAAATAATTTGCATAAGATATATATGAAGCCATGTGCTCGTGTCTTTAGGAAGATAAGCATACAAAATCCCATATAAACAAAAAATAAATAAACAAATAAACTAGACAAATCTGTCCATAAGAATCCCATGAACCCATATATATATATATTTATATATATATGCACAGTGTCACCTGTCGAATCAAACCCTCTTCCTTGCTTGTCTGTATTTACGTTAAATGCATAGGATACCCTTTAACACTTACACCATTATAATTGACATTTGAAGAAGACATAGAATTCCATAGGCCAAATCTTGTGCACATGATATTCTATTCCTTCAACCTATGCTACCCAATAACATGTTGCCACCTAAGATCTTGTGTGGGTAGTCTTGGAACTTATGGGCTGAATAATTAGGTTTAATTTGTTTTATGTGATCGGTAAGATTTATTAATATGAAATAGAAATGAATATTGTATTATTCTATTTCTAAGTTAAGTGAACCAAAAGGGCGACGGTGGCTGCTGCATGTATGTTTGCAGTAAAGACCTGAGACCAGCAGGGGGCAGAGGTATCTGGCAGTTTCCATCTCTTTGGAGAAAATTCAAAACTAAAACAATTAAAAATTATATGCATCTATAGATATAAACCTACTTATTTACGATTTATTTTTAAGCTTAAAAAAAAAATCATGGCTTAATTAACATACCATTAAGTATCAGTTGAGATTTAAGGGTTTTTTTTTTCTTTTCTATCGATTTTTTCGAAATGATTTGAAAAAGTCATTAAATTTTATTTTTAATTATTTTATCATCAAAAATTTTAAAATAAAGAGAAAATGCCCTTATTTTGAAATATGCCACATAATACCTCATATTTTTCACTCTAGAAATAAAACATATCAATTTGGGCAAAATTTAAACGTAAAAATTACATATTTTCGAAATTATAAAAACAAATTATCTTTGTTTTGAAATTTTAAGAGTAAAAATAACATAAAAAAAGAAGAAGTTATATGGTATTTTCTAACCATTTTTATTTTAATACCGAAACTTTTATATAATGTTATTAGTTGGGTGATAAAGAATTATAAACTTCAGTCGGAGCTTTTGTATTAAAAAATTATATAGAAATTTGTGATAACGGTAAGACTTTTGAAATAAGAAATAAGGATAAAAATATAGAAGAATATTAAAGTTGGGCCAGTAGGCCCAGTACCTTCAACAGAATCAGAATTTTGAGCAAGGATAAATTATGGGTCACAACGTTCTTCTGGCTATGGTTATTTAAGGACAATTTTCTCTGAAAAAACCCAATGGTTTTTATCATAGGTAGAGATTTGAGTATCATTTTTGTATATTTACAACCATCAATTTATGCCAGCTGTTTCTGTTCCATTGCTCCCTCTTTAAGGATAACACTGATTTGTCTATATATATGTTTCAGTATTATTCTTTGTTTTATTTTTGGACTGGAGTATTAGTAATTATTCAATGATTGGCCTGGTAATATATGCATGAAATCAGGACAAGCACCAAGTTATTGGATTGTTGTACAGGAGAAGTATTATCAGGAAATCCGGTTCACAGTTGAATGTTGTTTCAAAATATATATCTAAATCTCCTTTGGGATTGATTTACAATTGAGTGTTGTTCATGGAAAAAGTTTCTTTTTATTTTTTTCCGCAAGTAATCATTCAAAATTCATTAATTTTTGTTATTTTAAATTCATGCCGGACAAATTCGCAAAAATGATAAATTTATTAATGTAACTAGTCCAAATTCGTATTAATCAGGCCATAAATGGAGCAAAATATTTTCTAGTAAATATTTAAAAATGCTCTGGAATTACAATCCAAAACATTTGATTAGGGGAGAAGATTTACAATTTTTCATAAGTTTCTTTTAACTATTCTAGCTTCTGTATTTGAATTTTGGCTTACATAAGATTGCATTTTATTCTTAAAAAAAAAAATGAAGTATAGGCCAGCAAACATATGAGCTAAGGTTTGGGCTGAATAGGTCCAGTGGCATTTCTAATTCTAAGCCCAATCACGCCCTAGTTGGCTTCTTTCTATTGGATCACTCAGGCCCCTTATGGGTCATTGTGCCCTGAACGGGTCCAGTCGCAAGTTCTAACTCTAAGCGCACTCACATTCTAGTTCGGCTCTGTCTATCTGAACATTCAGGCCTGTAAGGGGCTGGCCACTACTCACAAGTTCTAATTTAAGCCTAATCACTTTCTTGCGCTCCTTCTATCAACCATCTCAATACCTCGTAGAGTTCATTCATGTCACAAAACTAACTCCTAGTGGTTTAGAAATTTTTTTTTCCCCCTAACATAAATCTGCTTCCAAACTATGCTAAATGCTACAAGTTTACTTTAAAATTATTTTAAATTCAAAAATACTTATTCTATTATTAAAACAACTCATGTTTGCCTTTATTTTAAAAAGCGATAAATATGAACATTTTTTAACAGCAAATAAGGGAAAATGAAAATGAGTTTAGTAATTAAGTAGATAAATATAAGCTAGTTTGATAATAATAGAGATAAATGTGAACTAGTTTAATATCAACAGGAACATTTTTGAACCAAAAACATAATTTAAAGATAAAATTATACAATTTTATATAGTTTATGGGCAAATTTAACTCTTTTTCCTAATTAATTTGAAATTTACCAAATTTCATCTACAATCAGTAGGGGTGAGCATGGTCGGTTAACCGGTCTATGAGCTCCAGTCCATTAACCAATCCAGTAATATCGGTTTTTTGAAATTTCAGTCCATTAATCAGTCCATATACTATCGGTTAACCAGTCCATCGGTTTCGGATTTTCCGATCGGTTACCCAATATTTTTCGGTTAACCACTATAATTATAAATATATTAATAAATAAAATTAAAATGTTCAAGATACTTAAAAATTAAAATTTTTTCACTATAATATAACATTATTGTTGTTAAAATAAAAATATTTGGTGGATATAAGCAAATTTGTTTTTAAAAATTAATATTTAATAAGTAAATATATTAACCGGTTCATAATCACTTTTAATTAGATAAATTGTTATACTTACTAATAGCCAATTAAAAAAACTTAAGAACTTTAAAATAATTAGTATAATGAAAAAAAGTACATGATCATCTTTAATTAGGATAAATTGTTATATAAAATGTTATAAATTATTAAAAAATTAATAAATTAACTAAAAATTCGGTTTTGGTTCGGTTAACCAGTTACATGAGTCAAAAACCATTAACCAGTCCATTAATATCGGTTTTTTCAAAATACTAACCATTAACCAGTCCATTACAATCGGTTAACCAGTCCATCGGTTCGGTTTCGGATTTTTTTTCGGTTAACCAAGTCCATCGGTTTTTTTGCTCACCCTTAACAATCAGAACACAATGAAGAGGAGATGAAATTGTGTAAATTGGCATCAAATCGAATATGAGTACTAATTAAAATAAAAATAATAATTTTGTGACAATTAGATCTACCAATGAGTTTATATGAGAATTAACTGCATAATTAATTCATTTGTGGATAATACAATTAAGGCTGTGTCCAAAGACCAAAACCCATTATTTTCTACAAAGGAAATAACTAGAGCAATGAAATGCCAAAATACAAATCTATATTTTTTTTATGGATAAATATAAAATTCCTTGAAATTTTGTTATTCAATGTTCATACATTTTATAATTTTTATTCATATACCGAAATAATAATACACTATATGATATAACAAAAATACTTGCCAATTTTACTAGGCAAACGTTATTGGAAAGTAAGATCTCATAATCTCATAAATAAATAAATAAATAAATACAAATATATAGAATTGCACGTTTCAGGAACAAAAGCATTTTAAAAAAAAAAAAAGCTGAGCTGTTAATTTCTTTATATAAAACCGTCCATGTGTGTATAGATACATTTACAACTTTGCATATCCAAAACATTATTAACACCATCATTATATTCTATATATACACACACATAAAATAAAATATATATATATATATTTTGTTTTTCTTTAATACCCTAATTAATCTTGTTGATCACATTAACCCTGGTCCTAAAAAGAACCCATGTGGAGGCTAGTTAGAAATGAGCTGGATATAAATAAAAAGTGATTAAGGACGCTTAATTATGAATTAACATATAATTAATTTAGGATCCAAAAGGTGCTCTATGAGGAATGCCTTTTCTTCTTCTTGAATTAGAATTATTATGAGAAATTGGTGGAGGATGATGATGAGTGGTTTTATTATACATATCTTGGTGGCTTTGTACACGCAATTCTTGTTCTTGTTCTTGTTCTTGTTCCTTTGGTGGCAATCTTCTCCCAATAATTCTTTCCCTTCTTGAAATATCCTCAATTTCTTCCTTCTTTGTGCTTAAGTTAAAGTTGCCATCTCCATTCCTCTTTATTCCTACAAGCTGAATTCAATTCCAAAATTACTTTATAACTTCTGCTATCTTCCAACCAATAACAACAATATTATTAATCCTACTATATTCTAAATCTGCCTAATTTTTTATGCTGACACGTACAATACATTAACACTACAAGAAATATCAGAATTATCTATGCAATGTAGGAAGTACAAAAAATCCTAGCAAAAAAATATAAATAGCGACAATTTAACGATAACTTGAGTAATTCCTAACTTAATATATGAGGGGTTTAAGTTTAGCAAGGTTTTAGCGACAAAAATGAAGTACAAGCTAATTTTAGGCACCAATATTATGACTCGAGGGTGAAATTTTTGTAGTGCAATATTAATATGCACATGAAACTTAAGTATTGCTTGAAGTAATGCGAGTTTAGTTAATAATATTCTATTTTAAAATTTATCTTTCCGAAAAAAGGCGCAAAAAATTCGTAAAAAATTTAAAATCTCTATCATTCACGCGAAATTTAAATATTGGTTGTAAATATATAAGTTTATTTAATAATATTCTATTTTAAAATTTAACTTACTATACACATAAAAAGCGCGTGGAAATTCGTATATGATAAATTTTAATTATAAAATCAAAATCTGCCTATTATTCACAAATTACAATCAAATTGATGGTATACTCATGATTTATGATTAATTTCTATTTCGATATAACAAATTCATAAACAAAAAAAAATCTCCCTATCATTCACTAATTAATGGTAGAAATTAAAGAAAATAAAAGTGAAAAAAAACTGACCTTACAGCCAAGAGAACAGAAACGAAAAGGATCCAAAAGACTTCTTCCACAGATTTCACATAAATGAGAAACACCTTTACTAGATGAGCTACTCTTAGGTTGAGGTCTCTCATTAAGAAATAGCACTCTTGCGCTGTTTATAACGTACGTTTGAACTCCACTTATGTCCAAAACATTCTGAATTTCTGCTACTCTTACAACATCATGATACGATGATCTTCTGATCTGTAATTAATTAATTAGTTAATTACCCCCATTTTCAATAAAAACAAAGAATCAAGAAATTAACTTACTTGAATAACAGAATGATCTTGGTGTCTAGATGATTTGCAGTAGAAGCAAAACGCATCGTTTTTGCAGTCAAGACAAAACATATTACATTCACTTCTGGGTGAATCTTGATGCTTAGGGCAAATGGTGAAGAATGAAGCTGATAATAATGACTCTAGCCATGGAGGTACCGGCATTTTCTTTCTCCTGTTTGGCACCCAAGAAATTCAACTACATCTTTATATACCATAAAAGAAAATTAAATTAAATCAAACCTACCATTTATATATAATAAATTATGAATTTACCAATTGGAACAAGAATGGAGATTACAGAGAGAAATCGGTGGTGATGAGAGGAAAGGAGAAAGAGAAACATAAGATTCATCAAAGAATTGAACAAAGAAGACAAGAAGGCATGTGACAAAAAAATGTGATGAAACAATAACGGTGTAACGGTTGAGATCACGAGATGGTAGGTTAAAGTGGGTTTTGAACCGTTGGATTAGGAGAAATTGAAAGTACTGAAAAAAAAAATATTTAAAAGAAAAAACTAGGAAATTCAAAAATATATAGTATAAATAAAAAAAAAATTAATGGGAGTGTTTGGATCTTACGCAAGAGTTTGGGTTCTTCTTTTGCGTCTAATTGTATGGCAGCACAAAGGTCGGCCTAATATCTGGTTTCTTCTCGGTGGGTTAATTAATCATCAACTTATTATTATTATCATCATTAATTCTTTTTGTAGCTAATTATATATAAAGTTGGCAATAGTAAATTTATTACATTAAAAAAATTTATATAGTACGCAAATTTTATTTTTAAATAATATTATGTAAATAAAGAAAAGTTGAATTATGTGGTATTGCAACAGTTCTATTCCTGTTGCCAAAATAATGTTGTCTAAAGGTACTTACGTGGTAGTGGTAATTAAACATAATATATATTATGGTCATTATGGTTACTCCTGTTTTGTAATTAAGAATTGGGTAGCGGAGGCAAAAGAAAACGTCGATTCCATAATTAATTATTGTTTAAGAAAATGTTTAAGAATTAAGCGTGAATCATGAGCTGAATTATGGCTAGATATGGCAAATGCTCATTTCTAATGTGATTAGATTTGGAGAATATCACAAGTTCAATGTGGTTTTTTATTTATTTTTATTGCCTATTGTTCTTCGGTTTAAATTTCATAATCATTACATGTAAAGTTGAATCCAAATATGATGCATAACCATAACATAAAATCACCAACAGAATTTATTCAGGAAATTGATTGAAAAAAAAAACAAAACAAAACAAAAGAAGGTTATTCCATCCAGCCAAATATGGCGTATACAATGTGCAAATATATTTGCTGCATATCGATTTTGAAATAAGGTCGGGTTTGACGGAAAAGGAAAATAAGAAGAAAGAGGGGTCTTTAAGAAGAAGAAAGGTAATATGGCATCTTAATTGATACGATGAGACTCATGTATTAACTGAATTAATAAAATTCGTTAGTTTTTAATGGATTTATTTACGAAATCTTTTTAGTTTAAAGGAAACTCGAAGTTGAAAAGTGATATTAAAAGATTTCATTTATTGAGTATAATATCGAGAAGTATATAATAGTTTAGAAATAAATTTGTAATTTAAAAAAAAAATGAAAGAGGTGATATCGTGAAGATGCATGAATTTGGTTTCCTAGGCCAGCTGACGCTGACGAATTAAATTTCTTATATAGTAGATTTTTCAAACGGAAATTTAGCACATACTAACAGTTTTCTTTTGTTTCTTTTTCTGCTTCCTATATTTTTCTACTTACCTTTTTATCTGTTTTAGTTGCCACTTAAATTTTGCTTAAAATTACATAGAGAGCGAGAGAAACCTAATAATTTGATGTATTAACCTTCATCTAATTTAAAATTCATATGCATTAATATATATATATATATATATATATAAATGACAGCAAATCATTTTCTTTTAAGAGCCTCCAATTAATCATCCACATGAGAAAAGCAACATGCGACAGCAAATGTTTTTTAATAAATAAATAAATAAAAACAAAAACTTGTAATTTTCATAAAATGGGGCATAGGAATATTTAGGTGTAAGACAACAATGTAAATTAACAAGGTAGTATAGATAGGGACAATAACAACTAGTTTCCATGAGCTGTTCCTTTCTATGTCTCTGCCGAATTAATTAAAGTTTTTCAGGAGATGAAGCCTAACTTTGTCCTTCAAATTCTCTTGGCCATCCCAATTTTGATACAAAATTAGTTTATAAGTCTAATTTACAAGTCATTTGCAATTTATAAGCTAATTTATCTCATTTGATCTTAAAATAAATATTTTTCCATCTCTTTCATTTTTTTTATATCTTCTTCGGTTCTTTTCTTCTTAAAAAAACACTATCACATAACAAGTTTATTTCAACACATTTTTAACAATATATTTTAAATTATTATCTTAATTTATATAAGGTAACAATTTAGCAGCATATTTACAATATTACAAATATTTAAGTATTATATCAAAATACTCAAACTGTTGCAATAATATAACGTAGTGAAAGTAAATGTAGAGTCTATTAAACGGTTGCTATAAAATAATTTTTATACGGCAATAATTTGATAGATGCTATATTTGCTATCGTTGTTATAATTTAGATTATTGTAGAGATTTGAACATTTTGATACAATATTTAAATGTTTATAGTATTTTAAATATACTGTTTTACGTAAAGTAAAATAATAATTTTAAATGTGATTGTAATAATATGTTATGGTAGACTTATTACGTGGTAGCGAAAAAATGCTATGATAAAACTAGTTTTTTCATATAGAAAGAAATATAATTGGTGCAAACCAAAAGTTGCATGATTGCTAAAACTTTTGGGGGTAATTAATTACTCCAAAAAAAGTTTGAGGGGCAAAATCATAAATGATATACCATCCATTTTCAATTGGAATTTTGATTTTTTTTTTTTGTTTTGTCTTTGGGCCAGATTGATTAAAGGAATTATGTTAGAATTGTTCGGGTCCAAATACAAAACTCTTAAGCCCAAAAGTCTACTTTCCTTTATCAATTAAAAAAAAGAGTTTATTATGCGAAATTATATATGAATAAATTTTTTTTTCCTTGGAGAGTAAAAATTAATGAAGGTATATTTCGTAATATTGGGATCAAACTCTTTGAAAAATAGAAAAATAGTCACAAACATGGGTTTGAATTTGATATTAATGATTATGTTAAATAATATAATCATTCATGCTTATCAAATTTCAATGATATATCGTTTTAAATTACAATCCGTAAAATTTTAACTTATTTACTATTCAATACGATTATAATCCAACACTTACTTGTCCTATCATGTTTGCCACCGATAATAGTTTTGTGGGGAAAACATTTTCATTGAATCCGATATTTACTTATTTTTAGTGGATATAATTAAGCTAAGTTGAATTTCGAAAAAACATTATTTTGGTGTTGGTGGCGATTTTACGGCAAGGGATATGATGTTAGTGGGTGGATCCTAGTTGGGAAAAAACTAAGAAAGACTTTAAATTCTTTTGCCATCATTGACAGGTTGTCTGTATGGGCTGATATAGATAGCAAGCTGGGTCCAATATTAAACACCTTGCACAAATAAATAACAGAATATTAATACCATGGTGGGGAAGATTTTGATTTTCCCTTAACAAAATCATTTTTAAATTCTTTCTTTTTTTAAACAAAAAAAATCAAGGACACAGATTTTTTTTTTTTCTCAAAAAGCAAAAATCATGATTTCTTTCTTTTCTTTTTCAAATAAAAAATGGATAGTTATATTAAATCAGAAGAGAGTTTCAGCATAGAAAAACAGTTTCTCAGTTTCTTTTACGTCCCTTTCTGCACTGACAAAACTAAAAATTAATACTCTACTTCACGCAATCTCCTTTCTCTCACAGCATTTTACATGCAACGGTCCATTTCTTTTCTTTTACACCATAATTTCGGATATATATATATATATATAGAATATTTTTTTTATTGTGATAATTGTAATATTTATCTGTGAACTAAGCAATTTTATCTTTATTTTTTTTAATTTTTATTCTAAACTATTTAAAAGGAAATTATTTATTTAAAAAAATATACAAACAAAATCTCTTTATTTCCAATAAATCAAATTAAAAAATATAATGGGAAAACCGCTGTATTTGTAACAGTTGAGGAGAAAAAGCTAGATATCTTTTCTTATTTGGTTCAATAGTTAGATCATAACGTACAATCTTTAAACAACTTGCCTTCACAGCAAAACCTTTTTTCTTTTTGGGGTCAAAACAAAAAGAAGAATCGTTAGGTTGGGCTTAGCCTTCGTCGCGAGCTTTATATTGTCTTTTAGAAGTTTCCAATTCCAAAGATTGGCTTTCTATTTATTTCTGTTGCAAATAGAAATAAAGAAATCCTTTCTATTTATATATGTAATAACAAAATTTATAAATATCCATAAATTATGCTTTACTACTTGATTCTATTGAATCTGTGAAGTGGGTATGGAAAAGCCTTGTGTTCTTCTTCTGCTTCTTCTTTCTCTGGTTTTTCTGGTTCAAAGAAAGATAGTCACAGCTTCAAGAAACGAAGATGGATCAGAAGAGTGGGGATATGTAGAAGTTAGACCAAGTAAGTATTTTTTTTTTTAATTTTTGGAAATTTTTTTATTATATAAATCAGAAAATTAATGTTTTAATTTTGGATTTATGGTAATTAAAAACAGAAGCACAAATGTTTTGGTGGCTTTATAGAAGTCCTTACAGAGTTGAAAATCCTTCCAAGCCATGGCCAATCATTCTTTGGTTGCAGGGTGGACCTGTATGTTTTATTTTCTTTGCATTTTCATTTTTCAATATTCTTATTTTTTGTTTCTTCATTTATTTAATTTTCTTTTCTGTGATGAACTAGGGAGCATCAAGTGTTGGTATGGGTAATTTTGAAGAGATTGGGCCTCTTGATGTTAATCTAAAACCAAGAAATTCAACATGGTTAAAAGTGGCTGACCTCTTATTTGTGGTAATTAATTACATAATTCATCTTCTTTTTTTTTTATGATAACTGATAATTATTTATTTATTTATTTATTTATTTTGCAGGATAATCCAGTGGGAACAGGATACAGTTTTGTGGAGGAAACTAATTTATTTGTAAAAACTGATGATGAGGCAGCAACTGATTTAACTACATTATTAGAAGAAATATCTAACAGAAATAATTCCCTTCAAAAAACTCCTTTATATATAATAGCAGAGTCTTATGGTGGTAAATTTGCTGTAACTCTTGGATTGTCAGTTTTAAAAGCCATTGAAGCTGGGAAATTGAAAGCTAAACTTGCAGGTAATTAACTAAATAGTTAATCATTTTTTAATTACTAATTAATAATCTATGATATAATTTGCTAATTAATTTTCTTTTTCAGGAGTTGCATTGGGCGATACTTGGATCTCTCCAGAAGATTTTGTGGTAATTATTTGTATAATCTTGTCTTTTTAATTAATTTATTATCAAGTGTTAATACATTTTTAGTTTTCATTAATGGACATTTCAGTTTTCATGGGGTCCTCTTCTCAAAGATGTCTCAAGGCTAGATACCAATGGTCTAGAGAAAGCAAACAGGTAATTAATATAATTTTACTACTCATATCTTAATTACGAAACTAATTATGTGATGATTAATATTTTTTTAGTGTTACTGAAGTCAATTTTCTAAAACCATGAGATTGCGATTGATTGTAATCATATCTTAATTATTTTGAAAATTGTGAATTTGGCTTGCTGATATTATTTTAATGGGTTAGTTATAAATATCTCCTAATTTTATTACTTAAATTTCAATTAGGTCCCCAATGTACAAAACTGAACAAATCGACCTCATTTTTTTATAATATTAATGGAGAAATAGTTGTAATTATTCCTAATTTAAAATTATCAGCTCTAATAAAAAATGTTTGATTATTTTTTTATAATACAATTATTATAAAACAGACTGGCAGAGGTGATTAAGCAGCAAATCAGTGAAGGCCAGTATGAATCTGCAACAGAAACTTGGGCAAAGCTTGAGGGACAAATCAGTAGCAGCAGCAACTCAGTGGTAATTAATTAAATATACAGTGCTTAATTTTTTTCTTTCAATTAATTTAATAAGCACTCAATTAATTAACTAAAATTTTCTGTGGATTTATCAGGATTTTTATAATTTTCTATTAGATTCTGGTATGGATCCAGTATCAATTACAGCAACAGATCAATTATCACAAGCAAGAGGGACGAAGAGATACATGAAATATCTGAGCTCATTGAGAAAATCATCTCCAGATGGTGATATTGATAGCTTAATGAATGGTGCAATTAAAAATAAGCTAAAGATTATCCCTCCTAATATCACGTACGATTAATTAATTAATTAATTAATTAACTTCTTCTTTAATCAAGTGATTAATTAAAAAATTATTTATTCTTCTAATTACTATACTTTAATCTTTCATTTAAGTATAAATTGCTTTTGGTGTTTTTACAGATGGGGAGGGCAGTCAGGTTATGTGTTCAGTAATCTGGCTGGTGATTTCATGAGACCTAGGATTAATGAGGTAATTAATTAGTATAGTTAGTAACATTCTATGAAATTACAAGAAAATTAATTTTATAGGAATTTAATGTATGACAAGTGAAAAAACAAACATAAATTGCATTTTTATGCTGTGTAGGTTGATGAGCTCCTAGCTAAGGGGATCAATGTGACTGTGTACAATGGACAAGTAAGCTTTATTTATTTATTTGCTGTTGTTAAACTTTAAAATCGATTATAACCGAAAATCAAACTGTATTAATTTACTAGTTAATAAAATATATAAAATTCTAATTATTGGTTTCATTAAATTAATAAAAATAAATAAATTTTAAAGCGGCATTATTTATCAATAAAAGTATTAAAATACAGTATATTGAAATTAGTTTTTCCGAAATATTTGAAAGGGAACCAACCACCCGTAGTTGCTGTTATTATTATTATTATTATTTGCTAAGGAAATCATAGTTGTATGGACCTCCGAGGACCACCCATGTGCAATAAAATGTTGTCTCTTTGGTTTTTGCCTTTACAATTTAAAATTAAATTGACTTGCTTATAAGAAATTATTCAATTTCTGCATTAAGAAAAACTATATGTGAAAATAGAAACATTAATACCTGTATTTTTGCTTTTATTTATTGTAGCTTGATGTGATTTGTGCAACCAAGGGCACTGAAGCATGGATACAAAAACTCAAGTAATTACTCTTACCATTTTATTTTATCTGCAATTTGCTGTTGTGTATGATAATTAAGTTGACACTATCAATTAGTATAATAATTAATTTATTTATCAGATGGGAAGGGCTTCCTAATTTCTTGGGCATGGATAGGACCCCTCTGTACTGCGGTAATGATAGCCGTACAGGAGGTTTCACCAAGTCTTACAAAAACCTACATTTTTATTGGATTCTTAAAGCTGGCCATTTCGTAAGTCCAATCTACATTTCATTATCAAAATTTCAATTTAATAATTTCATTTCAATAACTAGTATATAGTTTGGTCATGCATTCATCACCATATATCAACCGATGTTGGACAGCTAGGAAATTAAGCATCTTAGGATTCCATGAAATTAATTATTTGTAGGGCTTTTATGTCACAAAATTGGTAACGGTCAAACTTAATTATAATAATTTCTTGTTAAAATTCTCCATAATTGATTTCATTTTCTTTGCTTTTATTGATACTTGAAATATTTGATAATATCCTTTTCTTAAAAAAGCAATGTTTTTAATACATGAAGAAAATAAATACTCCATCCATCAAAAAATAGTCCATTTTTTTTCACACAAATTAAGAAAAAAATAGGTAATATATTTGAATTAATGCATTTTTTAATCATAGATTCCTATTTTAATTCATTGTATAAAGTAAGCAATGTTAATATATATATTTTTATTACTATGCATATTAAATATGGATATACTAGACATTTAATTAATAGGTTAATGAACTGTAATTTGAAACAAGAGGACAAAAGGAGTATATAAAAGATTTAATTGTTAAATAATCAGAATTATCCATTAACACAAATAAAATAGAATGAATGAAGATGAGAATAAAGATAGGGAAATGATGGCAATGCCATGTTCGAGATGAGAGGGCCATGGTGTTGGTTGGTATATTGTCAATATTTTTCCTTTCATACACATAAGTCAATATCATATTAATTGTTCCTTTATACATTATTCTGGGGCAATTTTTTTTTTTTTTATTTTAAAGTCATTTGTTTGGTATTAATTTGAATTCTATTTAATTCTCTATTATTTTTAGAGAAAAACTCCTTTCAGAATTAGTTAAATTTAAGTTTTTATTGATTTACTTATCAGAAAAATTAGCTTTTCATGATATGAGAAATAAAGAAGGATATTTTATTATTTCACCATGCAAGTACCAATTATTTACCTTATAAGTCAAGATAAGAAACAATAAAGTCAAACATTTAATAATGGTGATAGTACTAGCAACATTTATACAGAAAAAAATGACAAATGCGTAAAGCCAAGAAATGGAATTATAAAAAAAAAACTGAAAATTTCTGACATAGAAAATCTATTTGATTTTGATGATATAAAAATAATAATAAAAAAAGAGTTTAGAAATAATTATGAAAGGTTTTGCTTGAGTGCAGGTACCCGTAGACCAACCTTGCATCGCTTTAAACATGGTGGGGGCAATCACACAGTCGCCAGCTGCATCACTTTCAACAGTAGATTCTTCTTCAAAATAAAATCAAAATTATTCAGCAAAAATTAAATAAAATATATTATTTTTAAAATTTTGTTACAGAGAGTATTATTATTATTATTATTATTATTATTATTATATACGTAGGAATTGGAAGAAGAATATTTGAGAAAAAAAAAAGAATTGGGAGAAAAAGAGAATCAGCATCATAGGATCAACATTACAACTGCTTCGATTAGCTTCCAAATTCAATTATTGTTAATGATTATTGCACAGAAAATAATCGAGTTTCTGCATTTCCTTGTTTTCTATTTACTTTTTTTTTAAAAAAAAAATTTAAAGTGAATTGCCTCGATAATAATATAGTTTACCAAACGGACAGATAAAAAAGACAAAGTATTTCTTTCTAAATATTTAAAAATATTTTATTTTTAATAGTCGAATATAAAATATCGAATTAAATTGAATGAGATATCTACTATCTCATCTCATATCATATTTTGGGTAGATATATAGTTATTTTTAAAAAATATCAAATCCAATTTGGCCATATTTTTACAGTTTTGCCCAATAGATCCTCTTCAATTTACTTCTTTTTTTTTTCCTCACATGATCTTCTTGAGAAGCTAAAAGGGGGTAAAGATACTCATCGATACCTGAAAAATATCACCATAATCAACAAGACTTACACTATGGATCAATGGCTTTAAGAAAAATATACTATTTTCTCTTCGACATTTGTTACAAAATCTTATTTTGCTTTTTCAAAATATTTTTGAGCAAAAATCTCAAATAATTGTTGAACAGAAGGCTAGAATGCTCTCATAACTATTAAAAATAGTACAAAAATGTCTATATAATTGTTAAAAAAGCACTAAAATTTCTTTATTTTATCACTCTTGTAGTACTTTAGGAGCATTTTAGCTTCAAAAATAACTTTGAGGGGTAAAATAAAAATAAAACTCCTAAGACAAGTATGGATAGAAAATTAGTAATTTTTTTAATTTTCAATTGTATTAATTATGAATATTCAAAGTCCCTAATAATAGAATTTTGGATTTTGTGGTTCTAATGTCCGTTCAACCTACAACCTTTAAGGAAAACATGCCAGCAAACTTGGTTCTTTCTGTATTATCATAACCTCGAATTTATCAGCAGAATATTCATTTTTTTTATAAAACCTAAATGCTGTCAGAAATAGAAACTAAAAATAAATAAATAAATATTGAATAATTAATTTATATTTGAGCTTTATAGCTGCATATTGTAATTGTGAAGTGAGTTTATCCATGGAAAAGCATCTTCTCTGTGTTTTCTTATTTTCTCTAATATCCATATCCATAGCTGCGAGAATTCAAGATAAATTAGAAGACTGGGGATATGTTGAAGTCAGACCTAGTGAGCAAATTTCTTTATTTATTTTGTAATTTTTCAAATTTTAATTATTTCAAATTTCTTTTAATAATGAGATTAATTGTTATGAATTTCCATTTTCTTTTCTTTATACAAACAGAAGCACACATGTTTTGGTGGCTCTATAAAAGTCCTCAAAGAGTTGAGAATTCCACCAAGCCATGGCCTCTTGTTCTTTGGCTACAAGGAGGACCTGTGAGTATTTTTTATTTTATAAAAATTCATGATTTTCTTTTCTTATATATAGTTTAGAATATGAATCTGATGAAAACCCAGAAATTTATTTTGCTTAAAATTCAGTATTTTTATTTTCTGGGTTCGGTGATTCAGGGTGGATCAGGTGTTGGTATAGGGAATTTTGAAGAGATTGGGCCATTAGATAGTGATTTGAAACCCAGAAATTCTACATGGCTTCAAGTTGCTGATCTCTTGTTTGTGGTAAGTGAAAATTCTAATTTTATATTCTTAATTTTCCTTGGATGATAATAATATTAATAATTTTATTTTTGGTTTATTAAAAAATAAAAAAAAAATTGTAGGACAGTCCAGTTGGAACAGGATACAGTTATGTGGAGGATATAAATCTTTTGGTGAAAAGTGATGAAGAGGCAGCAACTGATTTAGTTGTACTATTGCAAAATATTTTTAATAAAAATAATAATAATATTCAAAAAAGTCCAGTTTACATTGTAGCAGAATCTTATGGAGGCAAATTTGCAGTTACTCTTGCATTATCTGCTCTTAAATCCATTGAAACTGGCAATTTGAAGCTTAATCTTGGAGGTAATTAATTAAAAATAATCTTCTAGAATTACAATTTAATTATTTATTTAGTCGGACAATATATATATATTGATAAAGAATTTCTGATTATTTAGGAGTGGCATTAGGTGATAGTTGGATCTCTCCTGAAGACTTTGTGGCAAGTTAACTTGTTTCAATTGCTTTCTTTTTCATCCATTTTTTAATTTTTTTTTTATAGGATTGTTTATTATTATGAATTTTGATGTTTCATTATAATAAAATTGCAGCTTTCTTGGGGTCCTCTTCTCAAAGCTGTGTCACGGCTTGACAGCAAGGGTTTAAAGATTGCAAATGGGTAATTAATTAAATAATTAATTAATAATTATAATTTGTAATATTATAATGTAAAAAGTTTTTACACTTCATTTTATATTTGTAGAAAAAAGTTAATTATATTATTATTGGCTGAAAACATAAGTATTTAAATTGTTTTTGTATCTTATATAGAACTATTTTAAATATATATATATAAACAGTTTAGCATACAAGATTAAGCAGCAAATCAAAGCTGGTCTCTACCTCAATGCAACTAATTCTTGGAATGATATTGAAGATGTTATTTCACGATTAAGTAATCATGTGGTAATTAATTTCTTTTCTCATTTTGGTTGATTACATAATCTATGACATATAAACTATTTAATTTCATCCACATGCATAATTTATTACACAAATTTAATTCAAAATTTATATTCTGGTTTGCAGGATTTCTATAATTTTCTTAAAGAATTAGGATCAGATTCCTCATCTGTGGCATCAGAATCGAAGATAGGTTCATCATCGGGGATTAAAACTACAGCAAAAACTGAATTGCAAACATATAAAACGTATCTAAAAATAAAATCTTTGAGGAGTATTACTATTAATACGCTAAGTGCAGCTGATGATAATAAAGATAATTTGATGGATGTTATCATTAGAAAGAAGCTCAAGATTATCCCTGATAGTATCTTGTAATTCCTTCACTTCACCCTATATATAATCATTATTTTTCTTATGATATAAAAAATAAATAAATATAGAATATTGACGTTGTTTATGCAGATTCGGACAGCAATCAGATAAAGTTTTCGAAGTAATGGGAACTGATTTCATGAAACCAAGGATTAATGAGGTAATTGTTTTACTCTCATTTGAAAGAGGACATAAAATAGCATAAGATATATAATTAGATGTTTTGTTTTGCAGGTTGATCAACTTCTAGCTAAAGGGATAAATGTGACTGTATATAATGGCCAGGTATGTTTTTTTTTCTCTTTAAACAATTGCTTTGGCTAATGTGACTGTATATAATAGGCAGGTTGCTTGCTGTAGCTTGATGTCATTTGTTCAACAAGGGGTGCTGAGGCATGGGTTGAAAAGCTCAAGTAAGAGTCTATTATTAGTGAATCCTGCATGTGATTTTTTTTTATTATTATTTTACAGATATAAAATGATTATAAAATTAATTTTTTTATGCCATACTGACAATGAATTGTTAGCTTGACTTAGAATAAAATTGTTGAAAGTAATTTAGATAAAAAAAATTACAGTTATTTTTGTGGTGAGAAGTTAATTATTTACTGGTCAGGTGGAAAGAGATTGAGAATTTTGTAAACAAGGACAGGACTCCTTTAACTTGTGGTGAAGATAAAAGTACAACAGCAGCAGCATTCATCAAGTTACACAAAAATCTGCAATTTTATTGGATTCTTGGTGCTGGCCATTTTGTAAGTGAAAATTACAAAAATTATATTTTATTGCTTTCAACACAATCTCTCCAATCTTATCATAGTACGGTTCCCACTTCTATCTCTTCAATTATATTATCTATGATTACACAATAATGCAACATCATTTGACCAAAGAAAAAACTGAATTTCATGAAAAATATGATACTTACAACTTAATTTTATTTATTTATTTATTTATGATGATGCAGGTACCGGTGGATCAGCCCTGCATTGCATTAAAAATGGTGCATGCCATAACACAATCACCAGCAAGACTGGAATGGTAAATACTCTTTAAAATTACAGAAATTTTATTCACAGGCCGCCAACATACTGTTTCTACACGTGAAGAGAGAAGATTTTTTAATTGGATTATGATTAATTTCATTAAATCACTTTATTATTATTATTATTATTGTATTCAACTGTCCAAACCAATTAAAAATATGGTTCATATTGTGTATCGCATCCCTACACCGATAGTGAATAATAATAATAATAATAATTTTGGATCAATGGATTACTGTTCTGGCTATGAGCATTGTATAAACTTGGTAGGAGAATTATTGAAGTTTTTATAATATATAATAAATGGCCTCATTTCTTGTAAAAATAAAACAAAATTATCCATTTCATTTTATTTCTCTTTTTCAAGCTTATTCGAAAAGTTCCTCAAACTTGACACCGATTTCGTATTACCAATTAATCATTTGCACAAAAGTGTAAACAGAAAAGAGAGAAGGACTTAGCAGCATTTTTCACAATTGGACAGTGATTAAAAAAATAATTAAAATAAAGGAATTAAATACCTACCTAAATTAATAAAGCTAATTAATTTCGTTTAGCTCTTCTCATTCTTCAACCTTAAACTCATATAACCGAGTAAAACTGTAAATACTAATGGAACAAAGATGAACTTACTCTGAAATTCTCTCACAATAAAATTAATTTATAGACCTATTTATTTAGCATTCAATTTTTAAATTACTCTATTGCATCCTAAAAACACTTCTTTTTTTTTTTTAATTTGTTTACCATGGTCATCAAAATTTGTTGTAATTTAAAATTAATTGCACAAAATCTATAGTCAGCCAAAATGAGGAGAAAAAAAAACGAATTATTGAGAATGAAATGGATAAAATTATCACAAGTTGAAAAATATATACTAATTATGCTCAGAAAATAACCATATACTCAGCAATTTTGGAGACTCCTGTATATAATTAATTATTATAACAATTAACAATTAAATAGAAATATAATTAAATTGTAAATCTTAACCTTCCCATTATTTCAATTACAAAAACTGCATCTTGATCAGACATTAGTGGCTGTAGAACTCACGAATTGAAACTTTCCTCTGAACTTATTATTTCACATGAAGATGTGATCCAAAATTACACTTGACATTCCCACATAGGGAAAAACCATATATATATATTACAAACTATACAACCCCTACATTAATTAAGGGAGGTGAAAAAAATCTATCCAATATACATCACTCTTTTTTTTAAAAAAAAAAAGCCAAGAAAAGAAGAACATTTTTTGAAAAAAATAATAATAATAATAATAATAAAAGCAGTCCAAGATTTCTATACCTGAAACCTAATATGGATTCCTGAGGCTACATTCAGCTCATCATTCTATCTTTTCTAATACTTCCAACCTGGTTTTCCTCTTCCAACCTTTCATTGTAGCAACTAGGTTTATCAATCCAACAATTTGATTTTTAGTGTACTCCTGCAATGAAAAAGGTACTCTTGTTTTCAGAGTATAGCTCACCAATCATATGGTTAACATGTGGCATTCCAGAGTGTAAAGCTGTCTTACCGGATGAGCGCGAGCCCAATGCACATACTCAGTTTCAGGAAGGTAGTAGGCCTGTTTGAATTAAGAGGGAGAGTCCCATTAATCAATATGATAGGGAATTCAGTTTATTTTGGCATTTAACCAATTTAAGCATTCAAATCAAGCAGGTCAACCTCATCGTTTTGTTTCGTTCTTCTTTTTCCCATGTTTCTAATACTCATTACTGCCTTTATATTCCCAAGAGTGTGGAGAATAATAATGAAGGAAATACCATCACACGAGACAGATGGACACAAACTAAATCTACTAGACAACTGCTAAAAATTTTCTCCACAGTTTGAAAATCAGTCGATCTTAATTAAACTGGATCTTACCTTAATGAAGGTTTCGACGATTTGTAACTTGGGCTTCGCATTAAAAGAGACAAAATGTTGCAGGCCATTGATCAAAACCTAAAAGGAATAGGAAGCACTTTATCAAGATGAAAAATCAGTAGGGGAGGAAACAAAGGAAAATCAGAAAGCCCGAGAGTTTAATTTGCAGTTCAAGTGGCAAAAGAGAAAAGACAACCTGAAGATCCAACGACATGAGAGCTCGGCCTTCATCAGTGCACCTTTTGACCCGTGATAGACCTTCAATTAGAGTTTCGACCATGATTTCAAGACCATATTCTAAAAGGAGGTCTTGAACCTGACGAGAAATATAGTTCAAATACATTAGTCTTTTGCATATCGACAAACCTAAACATGATTTCTTTACTCTGCAAGTTGAACATACATATGGCAGCACTCAAAACAGCATAAATATGTCGATTGTCAAGAAAGTTCACAAAATAACAAAGGTGGAGATTGAAATTAGCATAACTCCAATCAGAAAGCAGCCAGGATAACAGCCATACATTATTGATCTACCTACAAGGGATTGCTTTCATACTTCCAGATATCTATATAATCAAAGAAACGAAAATACATAATCCTATGGAACGTAGTAGGTTGAAAATGACAGTGACTCAGTGATAAAGGATGAATTAGTCTAAATTCCACATCATAATTTCACATGACAGCACATGATGAGTCGCAGAACTAAATATTACCTCCTTGTGAATTCCCCCATGAGCCAACCTTGTTTTATAGTGCTTAAATTCCCCCAGCAATAAATCAACATACCTGTCAAATAATAGCAGCACCTTCATATATATAATTAATTAGCTTCGCAAAAATGCCTGCATCATGCAGGAATTTATGAAAGAGTATGAGAAAACAGTTATCAGATATCATCTCCCAAAAGCCGACAGACATTAAAAGTAATTTCGGCCAAGTAAACAGCACTCAAAACATGATTTGCAACTAAGGTCATCAGGAAAAGATCTCATCTCATACACCATTATGTGATACAAACTTTGGCCACGAGCTAAAGCAAAATTAGCAGCAGAAACACACATTAGGCTTCTTCATTGTTGAGGAAAGACTGGCACTGATTTTGGTTCAACATGGACAGTTTCAGTAAAACCAAAGAACCATGGCTAGGGACACATGTAATACATGCTGGTCAATATAATCATATTTTATACAATAAGAATCCTATTTCCCCTTAAAGATCAATATACCAACCACATGCTTCAGTCTCCTACTAAGCATGCTACCCAAAGTCATAACAAGCATATATTTTACAAACATCTCTGAACCTTTGCGTCCTGGGTAAGTCACAATTTAATTATACAAAAATTAATGAAAGCACTGAAACAAACCCATTATGCTCCAGGCCAAGCTCTTTTACTTCCCATTTAGCATTAGCAATCCGGTCAACATACCTGCAAAAGAGAGGTTTCTTACTAGAGTTGATCTATAATAACATAAGGGGGCCTACACTAACAATAATAGTTCTCCTATCATATTAGAAATAGTATCAATAAAAATTAATGAGGAAATAACATCTAGGCGCAACATGTCATTATATAAAGCTAATCAGTCGGCACGTGAATTTAGAAAGCCAACTAGTCAGGGTCATTTACATCTGTTCATATTATGGTCGGACACTGCAATATTTAAATGTTTCACCTTGTGTTGTGAGCAATGTTTGCAGTTGAAATTGGCCTTTCCAAAAAAAATAAAAAAAAGAAGGGAAAAAAGTGCCCCAAAAAAGAACCATCAGAAACATATGAAACTGGATAAATGCAGCCTAAACCATGACAAGGCAAAATTTTAGTTTTATGGACCTACCCATCAATATGTAAAAGTAGCCTTGCAGTTGACCTGTGTATGTGCTCTGTAAGATCTGGTACAGATTCCACCTGTTGAACATAATTATTAGCCACTAAAAGAAGAAGTCAATAAAATTTAAGGAATTTCATGAGACCATTACCAAAAAGAGAAATTCATTTCACTTGAAAATATGAAAATTTATCGAAAAGAAAACAAGGAAAAAAGAAAAATCCAAGTATCATATAATTAAACTAAGCTAGAGAAGGAAAGAATGAAGAAGATGATTGCACCCATGTCCTGTTGTTGGACAACTTTATTTGCCGAACTTAATAGAAAAGGCAGAAAAAAGAGAATTCATTCATTGATAAGAAACGAGTACTGAAATAGGTGGAGTAGATGCAACAGTTAAATTCAGGCTCGATCAACAGTCCTGCTTTTGTGCACATGAACTCATGCATAAGTACGTGACTATATTTGTGGATTTCCCCCACCCTTTTTTTTTTTATTTTTTTTTTAATCATTGCCAACAACCCTACAAGTGACAATCAATTAAATTGCCATTCAGACCAGTGAAACTCTCCTTGAATTCTTTCCACATCAATAGACCACGTATAAAAAAACAGTAACAAGGCATGTACCAGGTGTGTGTAGAAATCCTCCACTATAGCTGGATTATTCTGGAGAAGCATCAACTGAAGGTGGGTTTTGGATCTGTGCAATATTCGAGCAACAAGAGATACACTGTCAGCAGCTGCACATCTTTCCTGCAACACAATGGTGAAATTATCCACAGGATTCACATACAGTGTGATGTTTGCCCCCAGTTCAATAACCATCCAGCTTGTACACCCTATATGTCTGGTGAACTCATATCCATCTACATTTATGAGGTACAGGATATAGAGGACAGGAAACACAAGATCACACTTGTATACTCCCATAAAAATAATTGTCCATGAAAATTTCACAAAGATACCTTGAGGCCAAAAGAAGCAGGTGGTGCAGATGGTGTTAAATCTGCATGCATGTATGTATTTGAGGATGTAGGTGAAGAAAACAGTGATGTCGCTGGGGATTTTATCCACTGGTCACAATCTTGAGTTATTCTGGATAAGGCAGTCTTCAGTCGATCTAAATAACATTGTAAAACACGCTTAACGATTATGCATTATCTTGACATAGTAGCAGGTTCTTCCAATATAAGGTAAACTATTAAAAGATTACTTACAATTGAGAGAGTCAGATAACCCTTTTCCATTTGAATTAGATTTTTGAGGAACAAAAGTTTCAAATACAAAGTAGAAGAAAACCTCAAATAACTGGCATATACCCTGCAATAGAATACTGAATCAGGGAAAACAATTTAGAGAAAAAAAAATAAAAGCATTACCAAGTCACGTACGCTCAGCAAATAAAGACAAGCTAGAAATTAACTAACATATAATAACATACCTTAAAAAACTCAACATTCACTATTTCCAACTTCTGCATTAGTCTTGCATATTTATCCATTGACCTAACAAGCATAAATACGTAAAAATTAATGAATCCAATTACATAAGTTACAGATGTTACAACATCTGGAAAAAATTAAAAAAAAAAATCATAATCACAAATACGTAGAAGAGCATTTCACCTTAGAAGACATAGAGATGATCCTGTTTGAGCGGTTATATCGTCCTTTTTCCAGTGCACAGAATTGTTTCTTGAATGATTTGGCATTGAGATCCGACTGGGTAGCTGACTATCCTCATCAATAAAGTCTGCAAGCAGATCTTCATTTTCTTCTTCCGAAGCAGGAGTTCCATTCATATGATTGGCATCAATACTTTGTGGGGATCCCACATCACTGTGATAATTATCATTACTGTGTCCATCATATTCACCTGTAATTGCCCCATTAAGTAGGGAAAAATTATGACCTTTGGGAGAATGTGTTAATTTTGGCGAAAATGGGTTTCCATTTCTAAGCCACCTTGTAAAACCACTCTTCTTTGCACTTTCACCCAAGTTCAATGATTTATCAGAATGATTCAATCTGATATTTGTGCGGTTATCATCAGATGGGACAATAAGGGGTGCCCCATCCCCGACCAGCCCAGCAAAACTGATTACTTGTGCTGTATCCGGTGACAATATCACCCAATTTTCCTTTTCCAAAACCATTTTAAGTGCCTGAAAAAGTAAAGGCAGCATAATTTTTTCTTTCATGTTTTATGCATAGCTCAAATATGTATATAGTAACTTAAGAATCAAATAAGAAACCTTCTGGAAAAGCTGTTAGTAAAATACGAAAGAAACATCCAAACCATAAATCCTTAGATTGCAGAATAACGTAGAGGAACCATGTAGACCAAAATGTCAAACACCCAAGAAGAAAAGGCAGGATCAAAATGAGAGCAAAAAAGACAGAAGTTAGGACAAACCCTTCAACAGGAGATTGCTTGAAGAAACCTAGTAACTATCAATCTGCAATTTTATCTGCATAGCAATCAAAAACCAGGAGATATTGTAACCCTGGCAACTTACAGAAATATTTTGCCGATGAAATGCTGCAAAATAATTCTCGCAGACAGCCTTCAACTTCTGCCTGAACTCAATGGCTTCAACACCACAGAAGGCTTCACCAGCCAAGATAAATACATTCAAATCTTCATAATTTTTCAAGAATTGATGAATGCTCATTGAACCAAGTGCAGAAGAAGAAAGCAACACCGATACTCGACTTGTTGTCAGCTGCCAGAGATTCTTCCGGCCTCCTTGAAGGGTTTGTGAAACAAAAACTGTACCATCATTCCTTAACTGGTACCACGGGGATCCGCTGCTTGATGCTCCAGTGCCATCATTCCTAGCCTCATCCACTTCATTGTGAGCATCTGAATAACTGGAATTTGTAGTTCCCATTTGGTCAGAAGTAGACAAAGTGCTAAGAGATTCCTCACTGATTATTCTGTTAGAAGGCTGAGAGACAGAGCTATTGACTCCTTGGGGATCAGAAGAAATGCTTGCAACTGAATCACTTTGCTGGGTGTCTCCAGAAATCTTGCAGTTGCCAGTTTCCCCCGAAATCAAATGGGTGGATGCTTGGGATGTCCAGTCCTGCATCAGTCACAGAACAAGTTCGTGTATTTCAAATTTTTCTGATTCAAGTTTTGCTTTTTATCCACAAAACCATTTGACCAAAAAGACACTTTTCTTGATTTAAGGGACACAAGATTGACATAAGATTTCTATGCTTGAATTGTACAGATTGGCTTGATGTATAACCTCTACATTTCGCAGAATATCAAGGTTTATCTACCAAATATTCCGCAGACCACAACAAAATGCTTTAAATATATAATTAGTCAAAATACAGAAGGATGAACGAATAACAGAACTATTCACCAAATGCTGGAGGTATGCTTTGATGTGGTAAAGATAAGAGCCAAGCAAAAAAAAAAAAAAAAAAAGGAAAGAAAAATGGATAGCAAAACGCAAGATAAAGAATGTACATACCTTGTTCTCCAGCTGAAAGATCATAATTTCATGATAGGAACACATTAATCTGAATAAGACAGCTAGTGTTCCCAACAGACACTGCCTGAACTTAGATTCAGGTATTTGAAGGCACAGATCACTGTAGGTAAGCCTGGAATGAATAGAAACGTGTTATGAACGTGGAAAGTGGAGAAGCTGATATATATTCGGCACATAAATGTTTATAATAAGAAGAAACTACCTGTTGTTCTGCATTTGTACTTCCTGATCCTGCAAAAGTTAATTAGCCATCTAAGTAATGGGCTACTTCAATAAACATGGGAGTCATTCTCAGAAATTTAAGTTAATAAAACAAAAAAGATGCAAAGGGTAATTGCCAATTACGAAAATATAACTTCAAACAACCTCCATGCATGGCCGGCACGCTCAGAAAAAAAGAGGAAACAGAGAGAAAGAGATTCTGAATCTGAAAATTACTCATGCATTTGTTCATATTAATCCCTAATCACCTACTTGCAAATCTTAACCACTCTAGCATACCTCTTGGACAATATTCTTCAACACAGAGTGAGTTTCTGATAGAACTTCCTGCATGAAAAAGCTTTGTATCTTCTCAGCGAGACCAGAGATATCTCCAATTAATGCATAAGCATCAACCACCTGCCAAGCATTAAATATAGTCTATCATTTGAATTGGCAATTTACAGTGAACAAGATGATACCATTCAGTTCTTCAAATTAATTAATTAATTGAGGACTGCTGTGCCTGCTAATTGTCTATTATTGGTAAGAAAAATAACTTTCTGAGATCAACATTCCTTATTGACATTTATACTTTGCAGTCATAGTTTAAATTTTCTCTGAATGTTTAAAGGTGTAAAATGCAATACATCATCTTTCTCTGGGTAGATGGCAACGAGGAAAAAGAATCAGGCTTCTGCAGAACCATCTTGAATCACTTCAAACTTTGAAAGACTAATCTCAGCAAATGTGGGGGAGGATGGGATCCCTGAACAGCAGTCTGAATTACCATCCCAACTCCCAATAGAGAATATAGTTGCTGCCTGAGACAGAAAGCTACCAATATTGAACTATAAATGGGATCCCCTCTGCAATTACCATATAATCGCTATCCTTGGAAGCAGCCAGATTTGAATATTACGCTCTGCTCCAATAGAAGGGACTTTAGGTATTATGTTATGACCTAAGCCTCCATAAACCCAAGTCACACCCACACATTTGGCGGACTTGCCCATACAAGTCCAAAGGTCAGACTCATAAGTGGGAAAGCCCCTTGTTCCACCAAAAGAAATTCCTAGTAGTGGTGGGTGCCTATCACACTTATAAACCATTAACTACCCATATACTTAGCCAATGTGAGATCGTAACATATTATCAACAAGGCCAAATTGATAAATTTACTGGAGGCCCTCAATGAACAAGATGCACATCCATCCATGCACCCATCTTAAAGAATTGATCATATAAGCAAGACATGAGCTTCCATGACAACAGAAGAGAGATATACATCTCATGGAATATATCAACTTAATATAACAACAACAATAATGCGTACAAGAAGTAATTTAGAACATTATCCAACCCATTTTAGAGATGAAGAGATGACAATCAATAATCAAAGCAAAGGACTGATGTACTGACCGTTATATAATTCTCCTTCTTGAAATCCTGGCAAACTCCTAACAAAAGTGAATCCAGCTTTTGAAGGGTTCTTCCCAACCAAACCTGTATTAGTATTCAAACAATTCAGTGAGAAGAAAGACTGTAGTTCCAACTGTATTTGAAACAAAAATGAGCAATAGGTAATGGAAAAGCAATAAAAGCACAATTTTTTCAAAAAAAAAAAAGATATAGCGCTTTAAATTATAAAAGCATCTCAGCTGAATATTCACCTCAACTCCTTGGCTCATCTCTTGAACAGCTGAAAGCTCTGAAAAACTATCTAATAACTGTAAATACTCTGATAGCACTTGGAATGCCTGAGTAACAACGAAATTTAGTGGATATCTTGGATGGCAGAAAAATAACAAAAAGATAACTCATCTGGAGAAAAGAAATAGAGAATGCAAGGTCCAACATTGGCAACACACAATTAGATTTAAAAAGAAGAAGAAGAAGAAGAAGAAGAAGAAGAAGAAGAAGAAGAGGAAGAAGAAGAAAAATGCACCTTGCAATAATTTCCTTCTTCAACCAAGGATTCAAGGGCTGATTGCATGTCCAATGCATGATGAAGGTCAGATAATATTGGAAGCATGTCCTGCAAGTGGAAATGGTGCCACATTTCAATTAATTGAGACTGAGAATCAACATAAACCCAGAGAAACTGATATATGATAGATGCTTCTTCCTGATAACTGACCACCAGATTAATATTTGATCAAGTTCAATTGACTTCCACAAAAACCAAAATGATACAGGAATATAGATGTATTAACTGATACAGAAAATATGCAAAGACTTAGATATGCATTTATTAAATGTCCAGAACATTAACATACCTGGAGAGCTTGTTTCTTTTTGGAATGAGAATTTACTATGAGATCCCTCGAGACCTCATTCCTAGAAGAAGTTAAGTGCCTTCTTCCATTCTGCAAGAAACAGTGGAAAATATAGGAAAAGCCAGATAAGAAAGTAACTTAAGGATGGGATTATTACCACAGTTGAAAAGGAAAAAGTCTTGAAAAAAATAAAAAAGAAAGAAAGAAAAAAGAAGATGCATTTTGTAATAAATGTTTATTTTTATAAAAAAGCCTTAATCATGTAATGAAGGCCCCATGGCACTTTCTTACCATGCAGATAACATTTGCAACCTTCAAGTCCTTCTCTAATTCCCTGACCAAATTCATCCCCTTCACTGGCCAAAAGCAAGTATAAACATCTCATTCAAAAGTAAGGCTATAAAATATTTTGAACTTGTTAATACACTATAGCCAAATAGGAAGAGTCAATAGAAAAGGCTCCATTCTGCACCAAAAACTTGAGAAAACGAGCAGAAGTGGACTACGTTTTACACATATAACGCATCATGGACCCATAAAAAGGATTTTAAAATGAAACACAGAGGCACCAGTTGTTTACAAGATGTGACTAACAATGCGCAAAGGCTAGCAAAAGAAACTATTTCCATATAAATAAGCACTTACAGCGTGACAGTGGCACTGCAACTGAAGTATACTATAACATATGGCTTTGTCACCTAAGCTAATATACTTAAGCAAAGGAAAATATTACCCAAAAAAAAAATTGTAATCACAACAATTTAGAGATCATCAAAGTGAAACAGAAAAATGTACAGTAATGTTCTGTTCATAAGTAACAAACTCAATCACATACTATGAACAGTTCAGATACATAATGGAGTGGCGCACAAAATTGGACAAGCAAAAGTTGTCACTACATACCCATGAGTACGTAGTTAAACAATGTAGAATAGCATAAATGGGATTATATATGAAAGAACTTGCCAGTTTAATGGGACATTTTGTCATAGACATTAATGACGACAAACAATACAAATACAAACAACTCACTAGATGAAATTGTTTTAGAACTATTCTGATTTGAAAATATCTTAATGCAATATTCCATAATAGACACATGAAATCATATAAGAACATACCCATTACTTCATGATGCTCCATAACTTGGTAGGATAGCTGCTCTGATACTCTATCCAATTGTGCCAACCTAAGTGCAGCCTAGAACAAGAAGAATTTGGGTTAATTGCAAGTAATTGGTCACAAGAAAATTTTGTAGCAAAAGAATGTCTCTTATAACAAAAACTGAATTTGGTTCATAAGAAGCATTGAAGAAGGAAGTACCTGTTTCTCAAAATACTCCAACTCATTTTCTTCAGATGGTATATGCTCTAAAATGTGTTTAATTGGATCAAAACCCTGCATGAAGGAGGTAAGATATTTTAGTGAAGCAAGCTTCACTTATCTCAATTAACAAAGCACTCAAAGCAGAGACAAGTGCTCCTATTCTAAGCAAAGAGTCAAACACAAAAATGACAATTTTCTCATAAGTCCAACAGTCATGAGGGTGAGTAGTATACAGATACTGGAATCAAAAGGTCACACAGTAAATGATATTAATAATTCTTTTAGAAAAAAGCAAAAAGCGAAAGTAATCATAATAATCTCTAGGCATCAACAGACTTAGATTTACAATATAAAAGGATGATACTAGAAATCTAATCCAAACAACTCTATGCAAAACAATTGACATGATTGACTTTAAAATAATAGCGATATATATATATATATTCTGCACATCGCTATAAAAATAACTGACAATCTATACTTATTCTAAAAAAAAAAAACTGGCTGCAATCTACATACTATCAAAACTATAACCAGCTGCTTTGAAATGAAAACTAGTTCCCTAGAACTCCTGAGCTAATTGAAGTGGCCAAGTTATTCCCCTTAGAAAAGAAACCTCACATAGGGTTTTGCTCTCCAAAAAGCAGAATTTCTCTCTCTGAGTTTCCACTCTTAACAGTCCAGTATTTGTTGCAATGACTGGAGAAAAATCCATGTCAGACTTTGGATAAGCAAGCATAGACATACTCTAGAAGACTTTTTTCTCTTATGCCGTATCTAAAAACTATAAGAATTTTGTTAAAACAGAACTTGAGTACATGGCGTCCAAAAGATCCTCAGATTTTATTTGATTTCGAATAGAATCTTTATCAAAATGAACTTAGTTTATGACTAAATTAGAATTTTATAAAAGTATTCTAGCTAACGAAATTATCACCTAGATGATTTGGTGATTGGTTCCAAGTGAGTACTTGTGCCTATGACAAACGGAATAGAAATTCTGGTCTATATCCACTACATATACCAAAAAGAAAATCTATTCCAGGAAATCATCCGTCAACTTTTTTCACTAACACTTATCTGTGATTTATATAATTCATGGAGTTTTCTTCTATTAAAGAAGCAAGTACCAAAAACCTAACAAAAGACAGATCACTACTTTGGCAATTACTTATCATTGTGAATGAAGAGAGAGAGACTAAAACAAGCACCACCAAAAGAACAAACGGCTTCTATGACCCAATTATAAAAGAAATCTAATTAGATGATATCGGATCTATTAAATCTAAAACTTCCAGCAAATCCAAAAGGGCATGCTGAATATACTAAAACCACAAAGAGCAAAACTACCTTTTTGTAACAAGACCATCAACCACATTGTAGTTTAGACTCAATTAAATTTGCCATTGAATCCTAGTAGGTAATTGACATCTTCGGCATTTTATTAATTTTTTTTCCTGAAATGGTTCGTATTTTCATTTTGCAATTTTCTTTTAACTTGAATTACACTCTACCTTTTTTTCAAGGTTTTAAGCTTAAGATTTTGATAGTTCCAAGCTGCTATAAAATCCACAGAAAAAAAAAACGCTTTAACACCTAGCTACGAAACTTTTTGATATCATAAATGATCACTCTTTTAAGATTCAAAGAACCATGCATAAATGATCTTTTTTAAATCATGCCTAAATAAAAGCTATAGCAACTTTTCTACTAATGCACCATACCAATAGAATATCATTATCATAAACAATATACCAACTTTGAAACCACTGATAAAAATGAAGGGGAAAAAGGACCAGAGTCATGTAAACTTTGGTAAAGATTTGAATCCAGTAAAACCTCATCATAGAAGTCCTCTTCTATTTCTTCCGTTAATTGTCCTTGGGATTGAGTTCCATATATCGAGCGCAATTCTTCAGAACTTGATGGAAGATTAAATCGCTGATGGGGAGGCAGCCCAGCAAGAACACGGGCAACAGCTGCAGCTGCTGCAGCTCGAGCAGGAACCTTCAAAAGCACCATAAAAATCAGATTTGGATGTCATAACCTAATTAACTTTAAGTATCCTTAGTAATACTCCAACATGTTGGGCAAAAAAGCTGCGCTAAGTAGAGGTAACAATTGGTAAAAGGAAGAGAACCCTGCATAATGTTAAAGAATTTAAATTTGCCTCAACCTGTTCATGCCATGTCCGTGTCAAAATAATTACAACATGAGATAGCCATTTCATGTGAGTCAACCTGCTAGCCAAGGATGAATTTGCCATTTAGATTTATATCATGAATGCTATTAATAACCTTTTATGCAATTTAATTCATGCAACTTATCATTGTGTTGGAAAAATGTCAAGGATGAATTTGCCATCGGAAAAGCAAAGAAACTATTGCAACCAAAGAGATAGTCATGTTGCCTGTGTCAGGCTGGTTCTGCAATGTTTAGTGACTTAAAATATTTAATAGATCATGAACACCATGTCATGATGTTCATCTAATTAATGGGCCATTTTTCATTATTGAATTGGCATGAACAACAAGTCATGTTTGTTTCAACCAAGACCAAGTCCTGACACCAATGAATAATCTGAATTTCCATCTGAACATCAAATTATCGAATTCTATGTATAAAAGCTTGCAACATAAAATGTGACAGATTCCATTACCTATTCACCATGACTCACCCAGCTACATGGAAATTGAAGCAGGAAATTTAAAACTCCTCTTTAAAAAAATTCTTCCTCCAAAATGAACCCCAAATAATTCTTCCTCAAACCTTATAAATTAGTATAAAGCCAGTTTCTTTCATTAAAAAGCCATGCAGTGTTTAACAGGACCCCTAACCACTCTCGTAATTTACTGTGTCAAGCAGTGCAGAAAACATCAGCATCAAGTCTGAACCCAACACAAATAAGGGTCCAAAACTGTTAGACTCAAAGAACCTAACTTTCACTACCTTTTAGGATAATCCAAATACAAAATTTCCTCATATCAACTCAAATAAAATATATTTCATTTTCTATTGCAATGTTAGCATGTAATTGACTAAATTCAACAAAAAAAATAGCTACCCTCCAAACACCGAGAAAAATTAATTCCAGCTAAATGTTCCACCATTGAGATTTCGCAGCCCAGTGCCCACTAGCCTTCTCTACGTAACTTCAATAAGACTTTAAAGGAATAAAAAGAAAAAACAAAACTCAAATTCAGCAACCGAAGAAATCACTCTCATTTGCAACTTCCACAGCAAATGACACTTGTCATTAGTTTATCACTTACTAGAACCTGCCTAATGAAGTTCTAATAGAACTTAATCAGATTGTGAAAAAAAAAAAAAATCTACTAATACCATTAAAATAGCTAATCTAAATAATCGTGCAGAATCAATTTACCTCAGGGCGATCGGAAGTAGAAGGCAGTAGACCAAGCGATCTAGCAGAGCGAACAGAGCTCAAAATCTTCTCACCAACCTTGGACAAATCCATTCCACCTCCTTGGAACAACAAAAATGGGACCAAGAAGAAAACCCTAGAGCTCTCAAATCCAGCTTCACTCAAATCACCATGAAAAAGAAAAGGATTGCTAAAAACAGAACCAAATGGGAAAAGATTAGGCTGCATTTCAACAGAAAACAACGAGATCAACTCCCTCGATTGCCCCCATTGAATTGGACTCTTTTTTAATTGAGATCTGATATTGCTGATTTGGGGTTTTGGGATCGAAAAAGGTAAGTGAAAAAAACTGTTAATTTAATCTGATGAGATGCGTTTGGTGGAAAATTTTGTGTAGCTGCTGTTAATTTTATAACATGTTCATGTTTGATGGTTTTCTACTTTGTAGCACTCACAGACTTGACTTTTTAAGTGCTTAAACATCCAGTAAATTTCTGTTTTTCTTTGGTTAATTAAACACTTCTAAATCCAAAAATTCATAACATTCTTTCTGTTATTTTGTAATTTGTTTCAAAAAAAAAAAGTTTATCTTTTAAATTCAATTAAAAAAAATACTTTATTTATAAAATAACTAAACAAATATTTTAATTTTGGCAAGTTTTATATTTTAATTTTGGGACTAATACATATTCCCTCAAAAATTGTCCAAATAATTTACTTAATTCATTTGAAATTTGCTATTTACCACCTAACCTTCTAAATTTATAGAATTGATATACATTATTCCATTTTCTACATCATTTGAAATGAGTGTAAGTATGTATAAGACATGCGCAATAACATGAAAAATAAGATAATTGAAATAACGCCGTCAAATACTCGAAATTATAAGTTTAGAGAGCAAAATGATTGCACTAAAAAATTTAAAAGTCTAAGTGAATTATTGGAAATTTCATGAGACTACCTATGTATTCGGCTTTAATATTTTAATTGCATTTTTTGTTGTCTTTAACTCACACTATTTGTGTGAAAAATACACAAAATTAATGTAATATTAGCATCAAAGTAGCTATTAGTATTCGAATTTATAAATTTAGAGAGCCAAGTGGTTGTTCGAAAATTTAAAAAATTAAGTGAATTATTGTAACAAATTTAAGGGATTATATATATATATATATATATATATATATATCTCCTTTGTTGCAAACTTGCACTTATGATAAAAACAAAATTGAATGGACTTAATTAAAAAAGACAGGCTTATAAATGTGCATTTATTATTGTTTAAAAATAAGGAATAATGCATTTTTGAATCCCTGAATTTATATTTTTTTATTATTAGATTATTAAAATTTTATTTAATCACATCGAATTCTATATATATATATATATATATATTGAATTCAAATAAGCATTTAATGGAATAAAAATGAGAGTTTGCATACTCGATGTATAATATTATTTTATCCAAATTTGGTAATTTTAAACTTATAATGTAAATAAAAATAAAAGTCTAAAAATTCAATGTCATTTTTTCTTGTATACATTTTGTCTTGGACGAGTTGTGCTGATGTCTCAAAAAGAGGAAAATGATGGCCCATGCAAATCTCAGCCCAAATATGATTTTGCTTTTAATGGGCTTTTTGTGTTGCAAATAGGGTTGGCTACCCCTAGATAATTTGCAAAAAATACGGATAATAGGTTTGCAAAAGTATGAATTCGAATTTTATCTGTATCTATTATCAATATTGAAATTACTATTTATATTTACCCCACATTCATTTATTCACTATTTTAATTCGTTTTATTAGATGATTTTATGCATATGGTTTTTGAACTGAAAACTTTTAACTCTTTTTTTTTTTTTTTTTGTGTGTGTGTGTGTTAATGGAGGCAAAATGTTACTCATTTCTATATATATATATATATATATATATATATATATATATATATATATATATATATATATTGGTTCGTAAATGTAGTGATATTGAATATGTAAAATGGGAGAGGTTTTGTTGTTCTTTCTAGTGGCGTGTGTACAACTTAAAAAAAATGAAATTAAATGTAAAAAATTATAAAAATTTAATTTTAGCTAGTTTTGTCCACTAAAAACAAATGGTGATATTCCTGACCCTTATGGACTTGATTCTTACTCTCCATCTTTAACTATCAAGATCTGTCTACTTGAAATGCTTCAAGGTAATATGGACAACTTTATTTAAGGTTTATGTTACAAAAGGCTTGCTTTTATAATTAAAAATGACCATGAAAATGATGTTTCTTAATTAGTAATAAAAAAATTAGGATATTCTTTTTTTTTTTTAATCATATTTGCAATATTAGCAAATCACTATATGTAGGATTAGAAGTGGATATGAACTAATTAATCGATCAATTATTAATTTTATTAATCACATTTTTTAAATTTTTAATTAATTTTTTGAATCGATTTATCGGTTAACCATTAAAAATTTTAATATTTAAATTTAATACATTATACAATTTTTAACTTTATTTTTAATAATTAAAAATATTTTTAAAATAAAAAATACAAGTCAAATATAATATCTATTTAAAAAATTAAATTGAAAACAAAAATTTCATATTTAATTGTAAGAATTGAATATATTCAATATAAAATTAACAATACTACAATAGATTGCTAATTATGCACATATAATAAATAAATTATTATAATAAAAAGATAATTTTAATATTTAATTGCTAAATATATGTATTATAATGATATTTTAGAAAAACATATATCATAATATTCATAAATTATAAAAATATTGAAAATTTTAAGTATAAAAATTAAATCATAGCATATAAAATGTATATAAGTACGGGGTTAACCATTGATTTCTAAAATTAATAATTGTAACTCCAAATTTTAAATTGATTTTCTGGATAACCAAATATTCATTTTTTTTTTTACTCACGTCTGTTCATAGGGATGCTCACGGGGCGGGGCGGGGGCGGGGAGTGGCTCCCCCATCCCCGCCCCGCGTAGGGGCGGGGATTCCCCGTCCCCGCCCCCGCTAGGGACGCGGGGGAAAATCCCCCCCGTCCCCGCCCCCGCGGGGATCCCCGTCCCCGTAAAAAAAAATTTAATTTTAATAAAAAAAATTAATTTGATGGATATTTTTGATCCAAATTAAAAATATTTTATAAAATTTAATAATTTAAAATTAAAAATATTTCATATAATTTAAATATAAATATTTTATACAATTAAAATATAAATATTTATAAATATTCCATACAATTTATACATTACAAATATATATATATATATATATATATATATATATATATATTAATATATTATTAATGTATTATCAATAAATAAATAAATATATATATATATATATTATTAATGTATTATTATATATATATATATATATATATATATATATATATATATATATATATATATATATATATATATATATATATATATATATATATATATTTTTTTTTTTTTTTTTTTTATTTTTTTTTCGGGGCGGGGATCCCCGCGGGGCGGGGACCCCTTTCCCCGTCCCCGCCCCGAATTCAAGGGCGGGGATTTTTTCCCCCCCATCCCCGCCCCCGCGGGGGAAAAATTCGGGGATTCCCCGCCCCGTTCGGGTCGGGTCCCCGCGGGGGACGGGGAATCCCCGCCCCGTGAGCATCCCTATCTGTTCAGGATCAACAAGTGTGAATAACAAGGCAACAATTAGTTAAGTATTTTTTTTTTTTTAGAATAAAAATTATTTAAACTATTCTATATGAGATTTTTATTTAATTTTCACGGGGATTGTAATTTAGTCTTTGGAACTTATGTAACTTGTAGGATAAATTTTTATGTAGAAATTTGTAATGATGCATGGATATTAGTATGCTGTTTTGCAATTGATATATATATATATATATATATATATATATATATATATATATATATAGAAGTTTGAGACATTTTATTTATATATGGAAAATATTTTAATGGGTTTTATGGAATAAAAAAATAGTGACAAGATATTTAGTCTCTAATTGTAATTTTTTTTTTTTTTAGAAAAATAAAATTTAGAATAGCAAAAGACAAATCCAATCGTTTGAAAAAGTTTACCTTCTAATGGCCAGAAATGCTTTTGTTGAAAGCTAAAGACAACTGGGCACCGAAATTTCCAATTGCTAAAAAATATTTCTCACAATGAGAAGTAGCTAGCTTTAATTAATAACAAATATCCATAAACTAGTAAGTACTTACTAACTAGGTTGGATAAAATCTACATACACATACGATTAAAAACTAGGGGTGAGCAAAAAAACCGATGGACTTGGTTAACCGAAAAAAAAATCCGAAACCGAACCGATGGACTGGTTAACCGATTGTAATGGACTGATTAATGGTTAGTGTTTTGAAAAAACCGATATTAATGGACTGGTTAATGGTTTTTAACTCATGTGACCGGTTAACCGAACCGAAACCGAATTTTTAGTTAATTTATTAATTTTTTAATAATTTATAACAATTTATCCTAATTAAAGGTGATAATGTACTTTTTTTTCATTATACTAATTATTTTAAAATTTTTAAGTTTTTTTAATTGGCTATTAGTAAGTATAACAATTTATCTAATTAAAAGTGATTATGCACCGATTAATATATTTACTCATTAAATATTAATTTTTTAAAACAAATTTGCTTATATCCACCAAATATTTTTATTTTAACAACAATAATGTTATATTATAGTGAAAAAATTTTAATTTTTAAGTATATTGAACATTTTAATTTTATTTATGAATATATTTATAATTATAATGGTTAACCGAAAAATATTGGGTAACCGAACCGAAAATCCGAAACCGATGGACTGGTTAACCGATGGTAATGGACTGGTTAATGGACTGTAATTTCAAAAAACCGATATTAATGGACTGGTTAATGGACTGGGGCTAATGGACCGGTTAACCGACCATGCTCACCCCTATTAAAAACTACTAGTTTTCAAGACAATATTTCCAGCATACTACAGATTTTTATAATCCTATACCATAGAAATTTCTCGACTTTCTCACATTTAATTATTTTTTTTCGACTCACCTTCAATTATGAAGTGACAAATTTCTCAAAATTAAAGAGGAAAAAGTTATTTTGTTTATATTACATAGTATATGTTTTGATTTTCTAATTAAAATTCCAAATTGACGAGTATGAGAAGTATAGAACGAATGAAGCCGCAATCCAATGCAGGGTATAAATTATAAATGGTTTTAAATATGGTCCCACTTCAAATATATATACATATAATCATTAATGTTAGGATCACCCAACCTTGAGAAATTGAAATCATACGTACCAGTCCCTTCCCTTTTCTCGAAATTTTCCACAGAGAACAAATCAAATTGTCAGAAATTGAAATGTCGTAAAGTGAGAGGGAGGAAGATAACTAATTTATAATAAGAAAACATTATATATCAGGTTATGCCATGTCATTGAGATGCATATCACTAAACCATTTGTATCGTTTTCCCCACTAGTGAAATGGCATCATTATTCTTAAATTGTCTTGTTAAATATTGAAAATAAGCTAAATATTGAAAATAAGCACATATATATATATATCCTAAGTAGATGATACCTATTATTATCTCTCTCTGTGCCGTGAATACCGACATTTTCTTAAACCCCATTGAGAAGGACCCTACAGCTATCCAAGGGGTCAAAGGCTCACCTAATTTAGCAACTACTAACACTTAGAATAACATGCAAACATATTTTCAATTAGTGTTCACTTCACTTTTCAATATTCAACATTAACGCGGTAATAAGTATTAAATGTAGCACTCAATCTGGGCCCCAGGTAACCTGGATATTTAGCATGTTCTTTCCACCTTTCTTTCCTCCATTTGTTTCTTTTTCCCTCACTGTTTTCGTGTATATAAGCATTAAACAAACTGATATCATTATTCATCATTAATACGAAATCAGTTACAGATTCACTTTCTCTTTTATCTCTGTGGAACCATTTGATCATCTTTTTGCTTCTTGAAATTGTTCAACCGTATTATAAGTTTTATAGCCCACAAGTTCATAATGTCCATACATGGACATTGTATAGGTTTATAAAAAGATTTTGGCTAATGGTACACTTTCAATCAATCGTTTTTTTAAATGGGCAAATTCATAACTTTAATACAAATTTGCTCGTAATATTTGTAAAATCGGATATTTTTGCCATTTTCGCTACTTTTCTTTATATTTGATCATTTAACTCTTAGTTAACCACTGACGTGAATGAAATAGGACACATGTCGCATATGCATTGGATAGTAAAAAGTAACAGTGGGAGGAAAAAATGCACCTTTGGATGTTTACGTATGTGTAATTTGTTCAATACATGCGCAATACGTATGCAAATCGATCTATATCAGCAATCATCTAACATCTAAAAAGTTAATTTCAGTAGTAATTGATGATGGAAGGCAAATTTCTCCTGCTTTTAAATATTAGGGATAAATTTGTTTCAAAATAAATATTAAGAGCAAATTTGCTCATTTGAAAAAACGATATGAGTAAAAATGCATATTTGGCCAAAGATTTTCTACAAACTTTATAAAAGATTTTAGCCATATATTTGTATTCATCCAATATTGTATCCATTTTTTCATATAATACAAATGAAAATAATCATTATTAAACAAAGCTAGGAAATTTAATCTAGTTAAAATTAAATTGAGCTATACTATTGAAAACTAGTAACTATTAAGAGCGTGTTTGACATTATTTTTGGAATGATAAAAAGCTGATTATTGAATAAAAATATATGTTTGGTAAATAATTAAAAAAAAATAATTTTGTAAAAAGTAAAAAACTTTCTATTATACAAAATTAGAAATTGAACTTTATTTCAACTTTCAAAAATACCTGGTTTAATATTTGTGCTTGCTCTCCAAAGCACAAATTGTCTTCCTACTAACGTTCTTCTCTCTTCTCGGAAAGTTAATATTGATCCGGTGTGTAGTTTGTGTGGTCTTGGTGATGAAACTATTATTCATGCTTTGCTTGACTGTCCCTTAGCTAAGAAATGCTAGTCTCGTTCTTCATGTGGGTATATAAGAGGTTCCTTTGTGCAATTTGCTGATTGGCTGGCTTTTTTATTTAATAATTTGTCTATTGATACTTGCTTGGAGGCTGTGATGCTTTGCTGGAGTGTGTGGAAAAATCGCAATGATTTTGTTTGGAATGGTAAAAGAAGGCAGGTAGCAGGTATTATAGCTGGTGGTTTTAATTTGCTGCAGAACTATAAATTAGCTAGATTTAATCCTGTTTTGTCTAATAATGCCGTTTCTCAATTGGATGGTGCGGTTGATTCCTCTCCTGGTGGTTGGAAAAAACCTCCTATTGGCTGCTTGAAACTGAATGAGGATGCAGCTTTGTTTCATAGTCAAAATAAAACTGGATTTGGTTTTATTCTTCGAGATAAGTTGGGTTTATTTGTAGCAGCAGGTAGTGGCCCCTTACATGGTACTTCTTCTCCTGCATTGGTTGAATGTCTTGCTATCCGTGAAGCTCTCAGTTGGCTCAAAACTCAAAATATGATTCGCATAGTTATTGAATCTGATTGTCAACTCATTGTCCAAGCTCTCACTACAAATGCTCATTTCGGATCTGATTTGGGTCTTATAGTTGAGGATTGTATTAGTTTGTGTTCTTTTTTAACAAATGTTGAATTTGTTTTTGCAAAAAGATCAGTAAATTTTGTAGCTCATAGTTTAGCAAGAGCTTCAATTTCATTGTCTGGTCTTCATGTTTGGTTGGATACTCCTCCAAACTTTTTATATTCTGTATTGCTTACAGATTCAATTTAATGGAGTTATTTTCTTTCAAAAAAAAAACTGGTTTAATATTTCTTTTACACAAAAATATCATTTATTTTATTTCATAATAACAATGGAGTTATTTTTTTTCAAAAAAAACTGGTTTAATATTTCTTTTACACAAAAATACCCTTTATTTTATTTCATAATAGAAATGGAGTTATTTTCTTTCAAAAAAAAAAACTGGTTTAATATTTCATTTACACAAAAATACCCTTTATTTTATTTCATAATAACAATTATACTCAATATAAAAAAAACTCTTTTTTTTCTATCCTTTTACCCTACCACTCAAAATCATCTGTCGTCGAAAATGACTTTACTTTTCTTTATGTTTCTTCTATTTTTTTTATATATATCAAAATAATATGTATAATGAATTATGAAGATAATATATACATTTTTAATTTTTTATGTTATATTTATTTTTTTAATTATATATGAAAGTATATTATTTTAATAGTTTAATGAACTAGAAAAAGTGTAAATAAGTGAGAAAAATTATTATTTTTTTAGTAAAATTTGGAATATAATATATTAAAATTTATAAATTTATTTTTATATTTTTAGACAAAAATATCATTTATTTTATTTTATAATAACAATTATACCTAATATAAAAAGACTCTTTTTGTTTGTCATCTTATTTTACCATCTAAAATCATATGTCGTCAAAAAATGATTCTACTCTTTGTTTTGTTTCTTCTCTTTTTTATATCCCAAAATAATATATGATGAATTATGAAGAAAATGTATATATTTTTAATTTTTTTATGTTATATTTATATTTATTTAATTATATAAGAAAATATATGATTTTAACAGTTTAGTAAAATAAAAAAGTACAAATTAGTGGAAATAATTATCATTTTTAGTGAGATTTGAAATATAATATATTAAAATTTATATATGTCATTTTTTGTCTTTTTATTTTAAAAAATTATTTTTAATCCTATTATTTACCAAATAGTTGACAACTATTTTTGAATTTATAAATCATTTTAAATTTTATTTAGTTACTTACATTTTGAGATATAATATTTTGAAAAATTTTGCTTTCATAAATTTTTACAAACTGATCATAATTAGGTTGCAAAAAATCTACATACTATTAAAAACTACTAGTTTTCAAGACAACATTTACAGCATACTACAAATTTTTATAATTTAATAAAGCATTGGTTAGGAAATTTACAATTTAATCATATCCAAAGGAATAAATTGTTAGTCTTAAATAAGTCAAGTTATATAAATTTATAAGTGATAACCCAGCAAATATCATTTGCACTAAGGCCCATCTAGTCGGCCCAGTGGACAGGCAAGACCCAAGGCCCAAGAGCCAAGAGTGAACAGACACAAGCTCCTAGGCAGCGCACCCTGCCGATCGGACGATGTGACAGCTAGTCCCATCAATTGTCTGACACAAAATAGCGCCCATATCAGCCACCTGCTCCCTGTCACTTCTCCGAAAACCTACTCTAGCTGCCAGTAATCACTTCCCTAGGCACTCAAGTGCCCCTCAGTCATCTCTTATAAATAGCCCAGCCAACAATGGCCTCAGGTATTGAATCTTAAGCATTCTCTCTCTAAGCACTTTCACACTCTAAGCTACTAACTTAAGTTTTGGAGTACTTACGCCTGGTCCGATCGGGCATTCTTTCTTGCAGGGTCACTCTCATCCGATCGTTCGGTTCCTCCCTCTCCAGATAAAGACATTCAGGGCTTTATCATTTGGTGTTTTCGTTGTGAGATATGTCGAACTCACGATCAAACGAGAATACGACCCCCATGGACTTCGACCCAGAAGAAGATAAATGTGCCAGTTTAGGCGCTTTGTAAGGGGGAGAAGAGCCTGTCAGGTCCCCAGCGGAGACCACCCCCCTTCTTGAGTCAAACGATGCCATCTTAGAATGGTCAGAGGATTATCTCGTCACTGTCCGCGACATGCGCGCTATACTTAGTGACTTCACCAAAAGCATAGTCCAAACGCTCAAAAAGGGTAAAATGCCCGAGATTCCCGAAAGAGTCCATGGGGGCTACCCCATGGACGGAGACTTCGGAGGAAGAAGAAGCAAAGGGATCTCCATTAACGAGCCAGGGGCTCAAGATATAAGGAGACGCGATGCCGAGACCCCGGGACGTCACGATAAAGGGAAAGGAATAGCATTATCCGGTAAAGGCTCTGCCTACCACCACGCTGAACCCTCCACTTCAAGCGACGAGGACGACTTGTCCTATTTGTGCACGCCTAATCGCTCTGTTTCCAGGAGCTTACGTCAGGACCCCGGCTCTGTGATTTTGAGCAAGGGGGACAATGGCTGAAATGGAAACTGCAGCAGTTTGGCTTAACAAGCTCCAAAAAGAGCATACCCAAGACAAAAACCCGCAAAAGCCAGGCATCCTCATTTTTCAGAGAAATTATGGAGCTCGAAATGCCTCCCAGGTGGAGAGACGTCAAGATGAGCAGGTATACGAGCGAGTCTGACCCCATAATTCATGTGGCAAAGTTCTTGTTAAAAATGCAGGCGTACGCTCATGATGAAAGGGCTATCTACCGGATTTTCCCCACCACCCTTGGTGGACAGGCCTTGAGATGGTTTTGGAAGCTCCCACGGGAGTCGATCATCTCCTTCTGGCAGCTTAAGGAGCTTTTCGTCATGCGATTTGAAGCCAACGCGCGCTCATCAAGGTCGGCAGGCGACCTGAGTGACTCCTATTTGCGACCTAACGAAAGCCTTAATGGTTACGTCGACCGGTTCTAAGCTACTGTCACGGAGGTAAGGAACCTAAGTGAAGAAATGGCAATGAACGCCTTAGCAAGACGCTCGGCCAATCGTCCTCCACCCTAATTGGCGTCCACAACAACCCCTCAGGATTTTTATGAGCTAATGGATTGGGCCAAGCAACACGTTCGAATAAATGAGGCTCGGAGGACTGGTAGAGCCAGACCAGCCAGCATGCTAAGCAGACTTCAGTATCCTGACAGATGGCCTCTCACAAAAAAGAGAGTAGCCGAACGGCTCGAAAACGTCTCGGGTGAACTCAAAAGCCCTTAGCACGGGAGCGAGGGGAAAAAAACCCAAGGGCGAATCTTCGGGTGGAGCAAACGATTTGGTACCTGTTAGGATGTGGTTTTATAGTATTTTTATAGTTTGTTTAGGTTGTTTGTGTTTAAGTTTAATGTTATTTTGTTAATTTAATGTAGGTTTTTCTGATGTTTTTACATTTATTATGAGTGGTTATGTTCATGTGTTAATTATATGTTTTTGTGTTAGATTTGGGTGACTTGGACAAGTTTTCACGTTGAAATTGCTTGAGGGACAGCAGCTGACCAAAGCTGGAACCAAAACTGTCCAGCTTTGGTCAAGAGCAAAAGAAACAAAGGAAGAAATCAACAAGAGGGACAGAATCCTACCAAAGCTAGGACCAAAGCTGAGACCAAAGCAAGGTTCAGCTTTGGTCAAGAGTAAATCATGAGAAAGAAATCAATGAGAGGGACAGGAGCTTACCAAAGAAGGGACCAAAGATGGAACCAAAGCAAGCATCAGCTTTGGTTGAGGAAAATTAACTGACAAAAGCTGAGACCAAAGCAAGACCCAGCTTTGGTCGCAACTTTGGTCAGTTACCTGATGTGTTTTAAATTCCTTATTTTGACAGATCTCTAATTTAAGTGGGACTCTTAAGTAGGAATTAAAGGGGAACGACTGAGCATAAAAGAGACATATCTTAACCTAATTCTAGAGAGGAAAAACGGAAGAAAAACATAAAAGAAACGGGAACAAGATCATTGACGTTTGGCAGCAACAGAGAATTTGGAAAAGCAACCTGCTGGTGGCCAACCTGGGCTCTGTTTTTCCTCTTTCTTTTGTTCTAAAATCGCTGGTGGCCAGTCCTCTGCTCTCCATCGTGTTCTTCTTCTTCTTTTTTCTTTATTTTGCTTTATTTTTCCTTGGATATTATGATGAACTTGATGGATTTTAGTTGTGATTTGGGATTTAATTTTGGTATTATGAACTAATTCCATAGTTAGGGCTATGGTGGATCTTAATTTTGAGATTGTGTAATTTATTTTGGATTTTATGCATATGAATGATTTTCTTATTTGAGCTTATGTTTTTATTGTGATTAATGCTTGTTGGAATTGATCAATTCAACATGAACTTAATCAATTAATTTACTTGACCAATTGGATTAATTGGTGGATCAAATGAAACATAACCTGGATTGAAAATATGCATGATCAACCTTATTTTTATCCTTGTGGTTTTTTATTTTTATCAAGATTTTTCCATTGAACTTAATGCTTTCTAATTTTAGTTCTTTTACTTGATCAATTGGAAGAATTAAATTGAGATTAGGATTAAAATACCATGATCATTGGATTTTGATTAATTTAGGGAAAAATTACCATCTCATATGAAATATCATTCTTTTGCATAATAATTTGGAAAATTACATAGTTGAGAAGTTAAGTGAAACCCAAGTCCTAGCATTTATCATATTTATTAATTCTTTTCTTAAAATTAGTTTTAAATTATTTAGTCGTTTGTTAGCATAGTTTAATTTAGTTTCATCTTCAAATATTATCTGTCTAAATAACATAAGTATTTGAGAATTCTAGTAATTGTTAGGTTGTTCCCTGAGGACGATATCTGGACTCACTCCCTTTACTACTTGCACCGACAGAGTACACTTGCTCTTAGATTTAGTTTATTTTGCCCGTGTCAAGTTTTTGGAGCCGTTGCCGGGGAACAATATTTCTGGCAATATTAGAATTTAGAATTCTAGTTATTTTAGACTTTTTCATTCTGTTATTAATTATTTTTTTTATCGTATTTTTATTTATTTTATTATTTTAATTGAGTTTGTTTTTGTATGATCACTAGGACTAAGCATTCTGATTCTTTACTTTTTGATCCTGAAATTGAAAAGACTGCTCGCAGGACAAAGAAGAAAACTAAAGAGATTAAAGACACTGCTGCTATAGAAGCTTGGGGAACTGATTCAACTTCAGCAACCATAAATTCTGAAGAAGAACAGCCTACCTTAGAGATTAAAGAGATGGCAAATCCACAGGATGATCCAACAAAGCCTGTAATTGACTACACTACTCCTTCTTTGAGCGGCGCTAACTCATGTATTGTACGCCCACCTGTGGCAGCAAACAATTTTGAGATCAGACATGGAATGATTCAGCTCATTCAATTTGGAGTTCAGTTTGGTGGTCTAGCAAGTGAGGATCCCAACAGACACATAGCCAAGTTTCTAGCATTATGTGACACTTTCAAGTATAATGGTATATCTGATGATGCTATTAGACTGAGGCTATTTCCCTTTTCACTGCGAGACAAGGCAGCTGATTGGTTAGATTCTTTGGAACCTGGATCCATTACCACCTGGGAAACATTAGCAAAGAAGTTTCTCAGTAAATTCTTTCCCCCATCCAAGACCGCTAAGTTAAGGAATGAGATATCTTCATTTTTACAATCTGAGATGGAAAGCTTTGGAAAAGCTTGGGATAGATTTACTGAATTGGTCCGAAAATGTCCACATCATGGTTTTGGTAAATGGGCTCTAGTTGAAACTTTTTATAATGGTTTAAATGAAACTAATCAATCACTTGTTAATGCAGCTGCAGGAGGGAGTCTAGTGAAGAAACCATCAGCCGAAGCTTATGAAATCTTGGATGAAATGGCTATGAGCAGCAATTGCAAATGGCAGAAAGAAAGGCAACGCAAATCAGCAGGGTTGTATACAGTTGAAGACAATGTAGCTCTTGCTGCACAAGTAGAGAATTTGTCCAAGAAATTTGATAATTTTATGAATTTTACCAGATCAGCGCCATGTGGATCTTGTGGAGGAAATCATCCTGCTCATGAATGTCCGGTAATAAATTCATTTACACTTGATGAATCTGCTAATTTTGTTGGTAATTGGAACAGGGCTCAAGGAAACCCATACTCAAATACATACAATCTTGGTTGGCGAAATCATCCCAATTTTTCTTGGAGCAACCAGCAGAATATGCAGCGAATGGAGCCCCCTTCAGTTCAAATATCCAATACCAGGAACAATGCACCAATACCTCCAGGATTTCAGCCTCAAGGGGAGAGGAAACCAAATATGGAGGAGTTGTTAACTAAATTCATCTCCACCACAGAGACAAGATTGAATATGCAGGAGACAAGAGCTCAGAATTAAGAAGCTGCTATTAAAGGGTTGGAGACACAAATTAACAGATTGGCTAATATCTTGACTGAGAGAGCACAAGGAGCATTGCCTAGTCAGCCTGAAGCTAATCCAAAAGAACAATTGCATGTTATCACATTGCGAAGTGGAAAAGAGCTAATTGACCCAATTCCTAAGAGTGGACAGGCTGCATCTTCTAATGATAAAAATGAGAAAGAAGAGAGGACAACACCAAGACTTTTTGCTAATCCTAATGTACAACCAGCACAACCTACCATTCCATTCCCTCAAAGGTTAAAACAGAAACATTTGGAAAAGCAATTCTCAAAGTTTCTAGATGTCTTCAAGAAGTTGCACATCAATATACCATTTGCAGAAGCACTACAACAGATGCCAACATATGCAAAATTCTTGAAAGAAATAATTTCTAACAAGAGAAAACTTGAAGATCTTGGGACTGTTCGCCTCACTGAAGAATGCTCTGCTATCTTGCAAAGGAAATTGCCACCTAAGATGAAAGATCCAGGGAGTTTTACTATTCCTTGTACTATTGGTAATTTTGATTTTGATAGAGCTTTATGTGATTTGGGTGCAAGTATTAATCTTATGCCTTTATCTATTTTCAGAAAATTAGGATTGGGAGAGCCTAAACCCACTAATGTGATACTCCAATTGGCTGATAGATCCATTAAGCATCCACGTGGGATAGTGAAAGATGTTTTGATCAAAGTTAACAAATTTATTTTTCCTGCAGATTTTGTTGTACTCGATATGGAGGAGGACATCCAAATGCCAATTCTTTTAGGAAGACCCTTTTTGGCAACAGGGCATTCTATAATTGATGTTGCAGAAGGAAAACTAACTCTCAGGCTTCAAGATGAAGAAATTTCTTTTAATGTTTTCGATGCCCTTAAAAATCCTTCTGAATTTTATTCTTGTCATTTTATTAAAAGTAAATATATCACTGATTTGTTGGCTGAAGAGAGTTTTAATGATATGCAGGTTTCAAATTATTGTGATCAAGATTTGGAAGTAGATGAGGAAGCTGGTGAAACGTGCTCTTGGATAAGAAGTCAGCCTTTTGAAGAATTAGGGCGACCATTGGAACCCACACCGAAGTCATCCATGGAAGAAGCTTCGGATTTGGATTTGAAACCTCTACCTTCTCATCTTAAATATATTTTTCTTGAACCTCCTTCTAAGTTGCCAGTAATAATTTCTTCAATTTTGACAGGTGATGAAGAAGATAAACTTCTAAAGATATTGAGGAAGCACAAACAAGCAATTGGCTGGACAATAGCTGACTTGAAAGGGCTTAGCCCAACCATCTGCACTCACAAAATTTTCATGGAGAAAACATTCAAACCCGTGGTACAGCCCCAGAGACGCCTCAATCCCAGCATGAAAGAGGTAGTAAAAAAGGAGGTACTCAAGCTTCTCGACGCAGGTATTATATATCCTATCTCCGATAGTACTTGGGTAAGCCCTGTGCAAGTAGTACCTAAAAAGGGGGGAACCACTGTTATGCAAAATGAGAAAAATGAATTGATACCTGTTAGGAAGGTCATTGGTTGGCGCATGTGCATTAATTATAGGAGATTGAATGATGCCACTAGAAAAGATCACTTTCCCTTACCTTTTATTGACCAGATGTTAGAACGGCTAGCTGGACATGCATATTATTGTTGTTTAGATGGGTATTGTGGCTATATGCAAATTCCTGTAGCTCCAGAGGACCAAGAAAAAACCACTTTTACATGCCCCTATGGGACATTTGCATATAGACGCATGCCATTCGGCCTTTATAACGCACCTGCTACTTTTCAACGTTGTATGACTGCTATATTTTCTGACATGTTAGAAGATTTCATTGAAATTTTTATGGATGATTTTTCAGTATTTGGGTCTTCTTTTGATGCATGTTTGAAAATTTAGAAAAAGTTCTTTGTAGGTGCAAGGATACTAACCTAGTTTTAAATTGGGAAAAGTGTCAATTTATGGTCAATGAATGCATAGTTCTCGGACATAAAGTGTCTGAAAAAGGGATTGAGGTGGATCCAGCTAAGGTGGAGGTGATTGAGAAACTGCCTCCACCAAATTCTGTTAAAGCCATAAGAAGTTTTTTAGGACATGCTGGATTCTATAGGAGGCTTATAAAAGATTTCTCAAAGATAGCTAAGCCACTTACAGATTTGTTGATGAAGGATGCAGATTTTAATTTTTTTGATGCATGTGAAAAAGCTTTTAATTTGTTAAAGGAAAGATTAATTAATGCTCCTATTATTGTTGCTCCTGACTGGACTTTACCTTTTGTGTTAATGTGCGACGCGAGTGATACAGCTGTAGGGGCAGTCCTTGGACAAAAGAAGGAAAAGCATTTTAAGACTATTTACTACACTAGCAGAACTCTAAACGATGCACAAAAGAACTATACAACAACCGAAAAAGAGTTGCTAGCAGTAGTTTTTGCTTTTGATAAGTTTCGCTCTTATCTGATCTTGTCCAAAGTTATTGTTTACACTGACCATTCTGCTCTCAGGTATTTGTTTGCCAAACAGGATGCCAAACCGAGGTTGATCAGGTGGGTACTGCTTTTGCAAGAATTTGACCTTGAGATACATGATAAGAAGGGTTCTGAAAATTTGATTGCGGATCATTTATCACGATTGGAGCTCGGATCGCAAATTAAGGTTGAGGAAGGGGTGATAAGAGAAACTTTTCCTGATGAGTAGTTATTCACGGTTTCTGAATTTCCATGGTATGCAGACTATGTGAACTACTTGGCAGGTAATATCTTACCATTTGATTTATCATATCAGCAAAGGAAGAAATTCCTTTCTGATGTTAAATATTACTTATGGGAAGATCCTTATCTGTTTAAAATATGTGCTGATAGAATTATTAGGAGATGCATTCCACATTTAGAAATTCATGCCATTTTAGAACATTGTCATTCTAAGGAAGTAGGTGGGCATTTTGGCCCCAATCGAACTGCCGCTAAGGTTCTACAGTCGGGTTTTTATTGGCCTACAATTTTTAAAGATGCAGTCCAATTTGTTAAGTCCTGTGACCAATGCCAACGGAGTGGTAATATCTCCCGAAGGCATGATATGCCCTTAAATAATATACTTGTTTGTGAAATCTTTGATGTTTGGGGTATAGACTTTATGGGACCTTTCCCTAAATCTTTTGGAAATCAATTTATTCTAGTTGCAGTGGATTACGTGTCAAAGTGGGTAGAGGCAGTGGCACTGCCCACTAATGATGTTCGGGTAGTAGTGAAATTTCTTAAAAAGAACATATTCACTAGATTTGGTACACCTAGAGCCATTATTAGTGATGGTGGAACACATTTCTGTAATAAACAATTTGACACTCTGCTTTCTAAGTATGGTGTAACTCATAAAGTTTCCACCCCTTACCATCCCCAAACTAGTGGACAAGTTGAAATTTCCAATAGAGAATTAAAGGAAATCTTAGAGAAGACTGTAAGTGCATCAAGGAAAGATTGGTCATTAAAATTAGATGATGCATTATGGGCATATAGAACAGCCTTTAAAACCCCAATTGGTATGTCCCCCTATCGGTTATTATTTGGAAAAGCTTGTCATTTACCTGTCGAATTAGAATATAGAGCATACTGGGCCTTGAAATTCCTTAACTTTAGTATGCAAGATGCAGGTGAACAAAGGCTATTACAGCTTAACGAGATGGACGAATTCCGTCTTGAAGCATATGAGAATGCAAAGTTGTATAAGGAGAGGACGAAACTTTGGCATGATAGGTGCATTTTATCTCGTGAGTTTCAGGTTGGTGATAGAGTTTTAATTTATAACTCACGTCTAAAACTTTTTCCAGGTAAATTATGGTCTAGATGGTATGGTCCGTTTGAGGTGGTTGCAGTGCTTCCGTTTGGTACAATTGAAGTTCGAAAAGAAAATGGTGACACGTTCAAGGTCAATGGACAGAGAGCAAAACGATATGAGGGTGGCAATTATGAAGATTACTTGACCACTCTCCAATTTCAAGAATCAAATTGAGCATACTCACAATGTCTAGCTAATGACTTAAAATTTAGCGCTTTCGGGAGGCAACCCGATCAATTTTTTTTTATTTCTTCTATTTTATTTTTTATATAGCTCTCAATTTTTTTCCATAAATGTCTAGGTGTTTGATTTTTTTTTTTAAAAAAATAATATATTTCAGCATTAATAGTAGGATTTTTTTTTATTTTGTTTCTTTTTGCTAATTTAAAGAATAAATAAATAAACTTTCCAGTTTTTTTTTTTAAAAAAAATTAGTCTTTCGTGTGAAATACACTGTGAGTAAATTAATTGGACAAAGAAAATAAAAAAAATGAACTCAACTTACTCTTTCTTTGCTAATCAGTTTGGAAGCTCTGTTATTTTGACTTGGCATTGAGTAAAAAGGGGCCCGGCAACACTTCTAAATTCACTAACTCTTTGCTCCTTGTTTTGTTATTTCCCATTTGAAAATATTTCACTTTTCATGCTCTGTTTTCTTTGTTTACAGTTCTTATATTAACTTTATTTTCTTCTCATATCAATTTCTTTTTCATTTTTTCTTAATCAACAGTGAATCTAAATGTCAGCAACCGCATTCAAGTAAGATCTCTCCTTATCTCCATTAATTTCTTTTCTATGTTATCTTCTTCACTGTCGTCAATTTTTTTTATTTTCTTCGTTGCTCCTCAAATTTTGTGTAATTGATTTAGTAATTCTTCGTTCTTTTTCTTTTTGATTCTCAACTGTTGTGTTGTTTTGCTGTTGTTCAGATTTTGTGTTTGGGGTTAATTCCACTTTGCTCACACTATCTCACACACACATTGCCCTTCACGTGTTTAATAAAATGCCTAAATCAAGCAATAGACCAAAACGAAAAACCTCCGTTTCTTCCACCTCTTTTGATCCTTTAAGATTTTCGTCACAAGATAATGCGGATTGGTTTCATGCTCACCAGAATTCTAAGCTTATAGTGGAGAAAAATATCCAACCTGATATTGATAACCAATTCAAATTAAGAGATGGATTTAAGGTATTAGGGTGGGAGAGGATTCTAGATTTTCGTGGTGCTTATTATCCTAGGCTTGTTAAAGAATTTTATGCTAATTTTGAAAATAAAACTGAGTGTCAGAGTCAAGTTAAAACTTATGTTAAAGGTAAGTTGATTGAGTTTGATGCTAGACTTTTGGCTGAAATTCTTGATTTAACAGACCATGGGCGTATCTATGAACCTCAAGGTGAGCAAATTCTATCTGACCCAAATTTTAATTTGCGTGAAGCTAGACAATTGCTTGGTTTGCATTATGTAGTGAGCAGGCATTCATCTAATTTCAAAAATCTTTTACCTGTTCGTGGGATTGACATCAGATATAGGTTGTTAATTTATCTACTTAGCTCTAATGTCTTTCCTAGGGCAATTACTAGTGATGCTCGAGTTCATGATATTTATTTTGTATACAAAATGGTTGTCGGTATGGGCTCTTTCGGAACTATTAGGTTATCTCGTATTCTTTTAAATTCCATGTGGGAAGTAGTGTGCACCCTCCGGTCAACTAAGAACTTTTGCTTTCCGGTGCTACTAACCCATATATTATGTTATTTTGGAGTTGATTTGCAGGGAGAAGAAGTGGCTCATACCACCTCTTCTGATATATTGGATGATTTCTTGATGACGCGGATGGGATATGCACAAATTAACGGGGCTTGGTGTCCTTGTTCTAGGACATCACGTGCTCAAGACGATGAGACCCATCACCAAACCGCTGTTTCGGAGGATAGTGCACCCTTACCTGCCCCTGCAAGTTCACTCCCTAGCACATCACAGCCTATCTTAGAGCAAATTTTGGCCAACCAACAACTCCTTTTAGCATCGCAGCATCGGGTGGAGGAGACCTTAGAGGAGCAGCAACGCACCTTGAACAACCAGCAAGTACAAATCGAGCAGATATGGGACTATCTCCGTGATGGGAATTTCCCATGACGAGCCATGTCACTCTTTTTACTTCACACAATTCAGGGCAGTTGCCTTTCTTTTCTCTTTTATTGTTTTTGTTTTGTTCATTGGGGACACCGAACAAGTTAAGTGTGGGGGGAAAACTGTTTCTTTAGTGTGTTTTTACTGTGTTTTCACTCCTCTCATTTAACTGAAAATTTTCTTGCCTATTTCAAGTATAAAGTTTCATGTTAAATTCTATTAATCATAGCCTAAAATTTATAGGAGTCTCTGATGATTTTTGTTAAATTTTGCATCCTCAATTCTAGTGTTATTCCTTCTTACTATTGTGTGTAATTCTTTGAACATTTGATTTAGGAATTCCTTTATTTTTAAGAAAATTTTGCTTGTTTAAAAACTTTATCAAAAGTTAACTTTACACTGAAATTGTGATGAGGTTTTACTTTCATTCGAACTCATGCCTAATATGTTAATTTTGTGATACCCCTTTGAGACCATCAATTACTGGGAAAATACATTTTATGTACTCCTTTGAGATTGCTGGTTATTGGGGAAATGCATTTTTTTTGTACCTCTTTGAGACCAGCAGTTACCGGAGAAATACATACAAGTACCCCTTTGAGATTGAATGGTTACTGGGGAAATATCTGATATATTTAATTTTTTTTTCACTCAAGTTGTTTATCAAAAGTTCAAATATTTAAAAATAAAAAAAAAAGTGAGTGAAAGATGTTAAAAAAAAATGAATGATAAGTATTCCTTGTTTAATTTGAGTAAGGAGTTAATCTTTAATATTAGTTCTTTAACTAGCATTATTTTCTTTAAATTGTGGATGTTTGTGAATTTTTGTTCAATTGATTACATGATTAAATTAGTAGGAATTGATAATACTAGTGAGGTTTGCATCCTAGTGTTAGAATATGGAGACTCTTATTTATTTTGGTTATGATTTTTGTGAGTTAGATGGTTTATTATATTTGATTTGGTTGAGAAATTTTCTTTCTTTTTGCTTGAGGACAAGCGAAATCTCAAGTGTGGGGGAGTTGTTAGGATGTGGTTTTATAGTATTTTTATAGTTTGTTTAGGTTATTTGTGTTTAAGTTTAATGTTATTTTGTTAATTTAATGTAGGTTTTTCTGATGTTTTTACATTTATTATGAATGGTTATGTTCATGTGTTAATTATATGTTTTTGTGTTAGATTTGGGTGACTTGGACAAGTTTTCACGTTGAAATTGCTTGAGGGATAGCAGCTGACCAAAGCTGGAACCAAAGCTGTCCAGCTTTGGTCAAGAGCAAAAGAAACAAAGGAAGAAATCAACAAGAGGGACAGAATCCTACCAAAGCTAGGACCAAAGCTGAGACCAAAGCAAGGTTCAGCTTTGGTTAAGAGTAAATCATGAGAAAGAAATCAATGAGAGGGACAGGAGCTTACCAAAGAAGGGACCAAAGATGGAACCAAAGCAAGCATCAGCTTTGGTTGAGGAAAATTAACTGACAAAAGCTGAGACCAAAGCAAGACCCAGCTTTGGTCGCAACTTTGGTCAGTTACCTGATGTGTTTTAAATTCCTTATTTTGACAGATCTCTAATTTAAGTGGGACTCTTAAGTAGGAATTAAAGGGGAACGACTGAGCATAAAAGAGACATATCTTAACCTAATTCTAGAGAGGAAAAACGGAAGAAAAACATAAAAGAAACGGGAACAAGATCATTGACGTTTGGCAGCAACAGAGAATTTGGAAAAGCAACCTGCTGGTGGCCAACCTGGGCTCTATTTTTCCTCTTTCTTTTGTTCTGAAATCGCTGGTGGCCAGTCCTCTGCTCTCCATTGTGTTATTCTTCTTCTTTTTTCTTTATTTTGCTTTATTTTTCCTTGGATATTATGATGAACTTGATGGATTTTAGTTGTGATTTGGGATTTAATTTTGGTATTATGAACTAATTCCATAGTTAGGGCTATGGTGGATCTTAATTTTGAGATTGTGTAATTTATTTTGGATTTTATGCATATGAATGATTTTCTTATTTGAGATTATGTTTTTATTGTGATTAATGCTTGTTGGAATTGATCAATTCAACATGAACTTAATCAATTAATTTACTTGACCAATTGGATTAATTTGTGGATCAAATGAAACATAACCTGGATTGAAAATATGCATGATCAACCTTATTTTTATCCTTGTGGTTTTTTATTTTTATCAAGATTTTTCCATTGAACTTAATGCTTTCTAATTTTAGTTCTTTTACTTGATCAATTGGAAGAATTAAATTGAGATTAGGATTAAAATACCATGATCATTGGATTTTGATTAATTTAGGGAAAAATCACCATCTCATATGAAATATCATTCTTTTGCATAATAATCTGGAAAATTACATAGTTGAGAAGTTAAGTGAAACCCAAGTCCTAGCATTCATCAAATTTATTAATTCTTTTCTTAAAATTAGTTTTAAATTATTTAGTCGTTTGTTAGCATAGTTTTATTTAGTTTCATCTTCAAATATTGTCTGTCTAAATAACATAAGTATTTGAGAATTCTAGTAATTGTTAGGTTGTTCCCTGAGGACGATATCTGGACTCACTCCCTTTACTACTTGCACCGACAGAGTACACTTGCTCTTAGATTTAGTTTATTTTGCCCGTGTCAGTACCTCAGGGCTTTACTCCGCTCAACACAAGCCCCTCCAAAGTAATGGCCTGGATTAAAAAGAACCACCACACAATCAACTGGACCAAGAGGATGTCCAGCCGGAGTAGGCACCGAAGGGATCAGAGTTTGTATTGTGAGTTTCACAGAGACGTCGGTCATCCTACCGACAAGTGTTACTCACTGCTCAAGGAAATTAAGCGCCTAGTGCAGAGAGGAGCTCTCCAGAGATTTCTCCGACCGGTCAGAGGGGCGAGCCCCTGTAGGCGGCCAGAAGGAAGAAGAGGGGGAAGGGAGTATATCTCTCTCAGACGACCGAGCAGTCTATGCCTGTCACGGTGTCTAGCGACGATGAGCGAGATATCGTGTTCCCCCACGAGGATGCGCTCGTCATCAGAGCATGCATCAATAATTTTGATGTCAGGCGGATCCTAGTGGATAACGGCAGCGCAGTCAACGTGCTCACCTTGCAGGCATACAAAGCGATGGGACTGCTGGTCGAGGAGCTAAAACCGAACGCAATGCCTCTGATCGGATTAGGCAATGCCACCATCCCGGTGATCGGATCCGTCGAGCTTTTCGTGGAGCTCGGACAAGAGGCGACGGTTCACACCTGCAAGGTAAATTTTATGGTAATTGACTTAATATTTGCCTATAATGCCATTTTTGGCAGGCTTTTGCTCGTTCAAACTAGAGCTGTCACCAGCGTCCGATATGCGGTGATGAAAATTCCCACCGGGAAGGGCGTGGCTATCGTGAGAGGGGACCAAAAAGCGTCCCGAGAGCCTTAGATCACGATGACCAAGCAGCAAAAGGAAGCTTGTTAATCGAGCGTCAAGGGTTAGAGGGCCGATGCGCTCGTAGACGACCCAGCAAGAGCGAGCTCTGCTTAGGCGCACGTCTCCAGTTAGGCGCACGTCTCCAGTTAGGCTCACGCTCTTCCCAATCTTTGTAACATTGTATCAATCGTTCTTTATCAATAAAGGAATCTTTTTATTAATCCTTCTTGCCACCTACGAAGGCTCTATATATCACGACTTATTCGCTAGACTTGACGCACATCCCAAGTTAAAAATGCAAAAGTCGAACTCCCTGAAGACCAAATTCAATGTGTATTAACGCATCATAGGCATAACAAAAATCCGTTAGTGGCCGACGCTCTTCCCGGTCCGAATACATCATAATGATTATGTGCTCAATGGCCTATCCGATCCGATGTATGAAAACGGTCGATCGTAGGCACCAGGATCGACGATACTCCTGATCCGACGCCGCTAATTGGCCAATTGCAGGCCACCCGTGCCCGTTCGGATCTACCGATAGGCACGGTAAAGCTCGATTCCCCTACGAGCCTCCGGTAATTGGCCAATGGCAGGCCACCCATGCCCGATCGGATCTACCGATAGGCACTGTAAAGCTCGATTCTCTTACGAGCCTAAGTTTATGCACCGGCCACCATGCAAGTTTATGCAGCGGCCACCGGCCACCATGGAAGTTTATGCACCGGCCACTGGCCACCATACGAGTTTATGCAATGGCCATTGGCCACTGTGCAACATAGCACAAGGTCTCTCCACCATGCAACATCAAGTAGCGGCCACCAGCCAAAATGCAACACAGCACTAGCTCGATTTGCCTACGAGCCTAAAGTGTTATGTAGCGGCTGCAGGCCAACATACAAATATGAGACCTTAATGTCGGATTCATTCAGTCATACTGGCTATTAACCGACCGTTCAGCTTCTTCCAATTCAGAAAGTATACGCAAATTACTTGAAGTCTTATGAATTAAATTTAGTTAATGCAAACCTATGCGTTTTTTATTATACTGACGATCAGATGTATGCACTTCGCAGAAAAAAGGAGAACTTTATTATAACGATTTCAAGTGCACAGTTCATATACAACTTACAAAGAATCATTATAGGAAATAATTTACAAGTGGAAGAAAAAGCTAAGTACAAGCTCCTACATTTCTATGTTTACAACATCTACGTCACCGGAAGGATCAGCAGTCTGCTCGATGCCTGGCTCTGTGGAGGCCTGAGAAGGGTCGGGCACGGGCAGAGAAGGCCCCGCTCCCCCTTCAGAGACAGGCCCCACTGAAGGAAGGGCCCCGGACTCGGCTTTGGGCGGCGGAGGGATGAAAGGATCAGCTTCAGGAGGCGGAGGGACGATAGGCTTGACCTCCGAACTGACCTCTGGGCCAGTCCCCGGAAATGAAGGGTCCCCGCCTGGGCTCTCTCGGAGCGTCCCCCCCTCGGGAGCGTCTTCCTCGTCATAGCTTGACGGCGGATCGGGCAGTGTCGCCGGATTGTCCATCTACTTGAGATCAGCACCCGAAAAGCGCCTCTCGGCTTCATAGACTAAACGGCCAAGCACTTGTGCCTGAGCCTCAGCAAGCCCATCAAGAAAACGCTCCCTCTGAGCAGCGACTTCATCCTCAAGCTTCCTGGCCCAGGAGGCCTCCTTCTCCTCCAAAGACAGCTTTAGGGATTCCGCCTCCCTACGCGCCTGATCGGCCTCCAGCTTCAATTTAGCATTCTCGGCAGCCAGATCTCTGCACTCAGCATCCAACCTAGTTGCATCTGCCTCGAAGTGTCTGTACTGAGCGTTTTCGGCAGAAAGACGGGCAGCGTCGCCCCTTAGCTTGTCCACCTCCCCTTGCCGAGCCTTAAGCTCCTGGGTCTTCTGGTGGACCTCCTTCCTCATAGCCACCGTCTCTGAATGGGAAGCGGCTGACCGCTCCTTCACCTTGGGCACTTCAGCTCGAAGGGCGGAGGCCTCTTTCTTAACAGCCTCGCAGCAGGCATCTGCCTCCACCCTGGCCTTGGCGCCTTCTTCAGCCTTTAATCGCCAAGTGCCGGTCATCAAATTTAGCCGCTGAGCCCTCCTGGCAACCTAGGGGGAGAGACAGAAGAGGAAGAAGAAAAGTGAGGAGAAAAGGAAAAAAGCAAGCCAACCAAACTTCACACGAACGAACGATCGCAAACAAGCAAAAGGAATAGAAGGGAAGGTCCTTACATCAATTAGCTGTTGGCTGATCGTCTGTGTCTCTCGGTTGAGCTGACTGGCATCCCCGAGCTCACTACAGTCCTCATCCCGAAGGAGACCACAGCAAATGAAACCGGCCACCTGATGAGGTGACCAATCCTCACCGAAGCTGTCCCTCAAGAAGTCCCCAAAGGGAACGGGATGCCTGCCTGACCGCCTGGGTGCCTCGCCCTGCTGAACGGCCTTCCCCTTTGCTGCCATCCGAGCGTCCGATTCAACCACCAGCTCGCTCACCTTCCTCCGGGCGCCCTCCTCCATCTGCCGCTGAGCGGCCTCGTCCAAGCTTGTTGCCCTCCCCTGCACCATCTCCCTCAGAGTTTGAATTTCGGGAGGGCATATCGGCCCGAGCGCCTCCTCCTCCTCCTCGGGCTCACTCCCTACAACATGCCCCCTGCGAGAAACTCGAGCCGAGGGCTCTGTGAAGATCGGGCTTGGGCTGGGCAATGGAGCAGCTGTTGTGGTGCGAGTGAGGACCGACCCGACCGGAGCGGCAGATAAGGGCACGACAGCAAGCAGTGCGGCAGCAGAGGAAGAGACCGGCGGTCTCTTCATAGTTTCGAGCTCGGACTGTTTCACGAGCCTCCTCCTTTTGCTGCCCGCCTTAGCCTCCAGCTTGGCCGTCCTCTTGGAGGTGACCCGATCAGCCAACTCACTAGCAGTACTGTTTCTTCCGACCATTTTAGCTGCAACCAAAAACAAACAAATAAGATAAGTTCTCCAGCAAAATATTATTTCATGCGAATGCAAATGCAATGCTTTATGATCACGAAATTATGGTCAGCCCAATCCTAACACTCACGTTCGGTAGCTGCGGCCGTTTCGACAGAGGCCCCCTGGAGCAACTCCAACAGCTCCTTGGACTCATAGGGCCCTCCCATTCAAGCCACAGCATCCATCAGCTTTTGGATGTCGGCCTCGTACAGAGATTGCCCAGTGGCCTGATCCTTCAGGATCTTCACCCCAGCCGACCGGGCGAGACTCACCCCGAAGCCGCCCTCTCTTCCCACCAAGAAGTACCTCTCTCTGAAACCCTTCATGGAGGTGGGAATGTTTATCAACTTTTTCTTTGGTCGGCTGGTGAAGAAGAACTCCGCCGAGACGTAGAAAAAATGAGTGAAAAGGTCGAGGGTCGGAGCCACTCCTTCCAGAAGGCACAATATTTTGAAGCAGGCCACTGATCGCCACCCGTTCGGATGCAGCTGGTAGGGGGCGATGCAGTACCCCTCCAGTACGACAATTTCAAAAGCGCCAAAGGGGAGGCGCATCTCGGCGTCCAAGCTCCACTGGTGGTAAATGAACCACTCGCTGTCGCCTTCTCTGAATGGCCCATCCGATACCGCCATAGAATCAGGGCAGGCCACCACCGACACATTGGATGGAAAGCCATATTTGGCGGGAACCTCAACCACCTCCTCTGCCGTCAAATGGGCGCACGGCTCGACCACAGGTTGATTCTTATACCCATCCAAGAAAGACTTGCTTGGTGCCACACTGCTGCTTGGTGCCACACTGCTGCTAGATGCCATCGATAGCAAAGGAAAAGGGAGGGAAATGCAAACTCGAAATGCCCGATGGATGAATGAGAAAAAAAAATGGAAGGCAAAAAAAGGCCAAAAGGGAGGAGAAGAAATTACTTACTTGGTGGTAAAAGGTATTTTCGGCGAGAAAGAACTGGAAAGGATTTGCTAGAGCTCAAGGGAAGTCAAGAGGAAATTTTTACAGAGCTTCGCTAGGGATTGCAGAAAGTAAAAGAAAAAAGTCTCAGAAAAATGCCTATTTATAGGCCAAAGCTTCTGAAATATGCCAACAGTCTCGCCACTGAAAAAATTCCACGCGTTAAAGGCATTATGGCTATGCGAAGAATGAAGCGTCACCCTCGGTGCACGCGCAACAATTAATAAAAATAATTGTATGAGCAGGCGCGTCCCTTCAGCTGACCGCCTTTCAAAATTCAAAATCCCGCCAACGAACACCCGCGGATCGGAATAACTCAAAGCAGTTTCCATCTGAATGGGACTTCAAAGGCGAATCTACGCCCGATCGGACCTGTTGAGGGGGGATAAGTGATAACCCAGCAAATATCATTTGCACCAAGGCCCATCTAGTCGGCCCAGTAGACAGGCAAGGCCTAAGGCCTAAGAGCCAAGAGTGAATAGACACAAGTTCCTAGGCAGCGCACCCTGTCGATCGGACGATGTGACAACTAGTCCCATCAATAGTCTGACATAAGGCAGAGTCCATATCAGCCACCTGCTCTCTGTCACTTCGCCGGAAACCTACTCTGACTGCCAGTAATCACTTCCCTAGACACTCAAGTGCCCCTCAACCATCTCTTATAAATAGCCCAACCAACGATGGCCTCAGGTATTGAATCTTAAGCATTCTCTCTCTAAGCACTTTCTCTCTCTAAGCTACTAACTTAAGTTTCGGAGTACTTACGCCTGGTCCAACCGGGTATTCTTTCTTGCAGGGTCACTCTCATCCGATCGTTCGGTTCCTCCCTCCCCAGATAAAGACATTCAGGGTTTTGTCAATAAGATAATAAAAAAGGAGAAAAATCTGAAAACGATCACCAAATTTAAAATGAAAACATGATCTAAGGCTGTCTATATCCTGAAATTTGACTACGTAGTGAAGATAAAGTTTCAAAACTATAGAAGAACCTTGTGTATCCTAAGATTTATGATCAACTTTTCCTCCATAAACCCAAAATAACAACGGAGGATTTTTTTTTTTAAATCATACATATAAGTACGTACTTAATATTTGTACTTACTAAAAAAATAAGGAAAAAGGTACAAAAATATCCTCATATTTTTTTTCAAGGCAGTAGAATGCTAATATCATTAGAAAAACTCATAATTTGGTACCTAAATTTTAACCTTTTTATATATTAGATTCATATACTTTAAAAATTATACATTAAATTCTCGAATTTTTTTAAGAAAACATATTAATTTTAAAATAAACAGTACAAACGATTATATAATACAAGTATTGTAAAAATTGTGTGTATTTTAATAGAATAATATATTTTAACGACAGTGTTATTTAGCAATTTTCGTTATGTCGGAGACATTTTTGCTTCAAATAAATGATATGTACATTTTAATATAAGGAAAAAGCTTGAACGATATTTTTTTACCTTTTTCCAATAAACAATTAACAATATAACAAAATCATTTTAAATATATAAACTACAACACGCTACCAACTTTATAAAATAATTGACATAGATAAAACTGAGATAGTTTCAAAAATTTATATCAAATCTTTTGTACAAGTTTGTAATAAATAACATATTAATTGCAAATAGAGGAGCTATATTGACTTTCAGCAGATATTAAAGAATAAGAAAAGTCCACAAAAGTTGTCTTGTGCAGTAAGCAAAATTATTTCTTAAATGATTTTAAGAAATTATTAAGTAGGAAACATCCACATATATATACATAACTAATAAAGTCGAATAAACATATAAAACAAGCCCAATCCATATTGATAGCGATAATTTGAAATAAAGAAAAAGACCAACATGTTTCTATAGTCGGTCGGACGAATTTCCTATTCTTGACAAAATGTCTGCGCCATATATAAATAAAGTTATGTAAGATATTTTTATTAGACATGAAAAGAATCCTACGACATTTGTAACATTTGCGACTTCGAGTTCACATGTTCAAACAATAACACTTTTTTTTTTTTTGCCTGATTTTATTTGAATAAAGTTATTAACTAATTTAATAAATAATTAATTTGAAAGAATTAATGGTAGGTTTTGTGAAACAGAAACCTTTCTAGTGATGGCACCACGTGGGACAGCTTAAAAAAAGAAATGACATGTAAAAAATTATAAAAATTTAACTTTAGCTTTCTAAATTTAAATTTAATAATCATTTTAGTCCAGGTTTGTCCACTAAAAAAAATAAAATAAAATAAAATGGTGCTATTCCTGATCCTTATGGACTCATCTTTAACTATCAAGGTCTGTCTACTTGAAATGCTTCAAGGCAATATGGCCAACTTTATTCAAGGCAACAATTAGTTAAGTGTTTTTTTTTTTAGAATAAAAATTATTTAAACTATTCTTGATGAGATTTTTATTTAATTTTCATGGGGATTGTAATTTAGTCTTTGGAACTTATGTAACTTGTAGGATAAATTTTTATGTAGAAATTTATTATTATGAATATTAGTAATATTATTTTGCAATTGAATAAACTATACATATAAAGTTGGTGACATTTTATTCATATATGGAAAATACTTTATTGGTTTTATGGAAAAAAAGAAAATAGTGACTAGATAATTAGTCTCTAATTATATATATATATTTAAAAAAAAAAAGAAAAATTTAGAGTAGCAAAGATAAATCTAATCGTTTAAAAGAGTCTCTATTCTAATGAGCAGAAATCCTTTTGTTGAATGTTAAAGCAATTAGCCACCGAAATTTCCAATTGCTAAAAGCTATTTCTCACAAAGAAATAAATACACAATGAGAAATAGCTTCAATTAATGACAAATAGCCAAGGGAAAATGAATCCACAAAGATAATTGGTGGGTTATTCTAAACCATATGTATGAACTCACATAATATGTTGCATTCACCCAAACTTAAATATGGGTCCCTAGTTTAAAAGTATATATAAAAAATAAATATTGTTTGGATTACCCAAACCTAAGAAACTTGTCCTGGCCTACCAGTCCCTTCCCCTTTCTTAAAATTTTCCACAGAGAACAAATCAAATCTGCCAGAAATTGAAATGCCGTAGAGAGAGAGAGAGAGAGAGAGAGAGAGAGAGAGGGGAAGATAACTAATCTATATAAAAACATTATGAGGTTATGTTAGTTTCAAGTAGCAAGTCATGGATGCTAGTTTCAAGCAAGGGCCCCAGGTAAACTGTATATTTTGGATGGTCAAGTTTCAAGTGGCAAGTCATGGAAATGCACATTGCCAAAAGTTTGTAGCATTTTCCCCATTAGCCAAATGGCATCATTAGCCAAAAGTTTGTAGCACTCAAAGGTAGGATTGCATTGATACCCAAGGATAAATTAATACATGGTATGTGCCCCAGGCAAACTGTATATTTTGCATGGTCTCTCCTATTAATTTTATAAGGTTCCTTTTCTCCAAACCTAATTCTCTCTCTTCAATCCTTATTCTTCATCAACTTCTTCTCTACCTACTTTCTGTATATAAAATGATTTTCTACAAACTTTATAAAAGATTTTAGCCAGATATTTGTATTCATCCAACATTGTATCCATTTCTCAATATAATACAAATGGAACAAATTTTTATAATTTAATAAAGCATTGGTTAGGAAATTTACAATGTAATCATATATAGACATGAAAATAACGTATTTTAGTGCTAATTACATTACAATTTATAACCCATGTATCGCCCTATTAAGAATTGAAATCTTCAATTTTTTTTTTTTCTTTTTTAAGTCTACATTACTTTTAGATGAAATGCTCTATCTTACTTTTAAATGAAATACTCTATCTGCATTTTCATCCAAAATAATAAAAATGTTGACGTAGCAATGAATTTATTTACAATTTGTCGCTAAATAAAATTAAATTATTTTCTAATTTTTTAGCGACGGAAGAGATATTCCGTCTATTTTTAGCGACGGTTTTTACGAACCGTCGCTAATTTCAATCAGCGAATTTGAAAAGACTTTTTGGCATCATTTTTAGCAACAGAATTGATTTTTCGCCGCTAAATGACCCTGTCGCTAAATTTCCGTCTAAATTATGAATTTCTTATAGTGAAAAAATTCAATTTGTCTAATTAAAAAAGCAATAAAAATCCTAATTTTCAGCATGAAAAACTCATAAGATGAGATCAAAGTGAAGTTTACATGAGGATATGCAAGTGTGGTTGTGTCATTTTTCTTCTCACTCCAATATTGGAGGATATTTTGATCCTTATCATGTAATAAGAATACATGATTTTGCTTTTAAAGGGCTTTCTGTGTTGCATGTAGGGTTCGCCACCCTTAGAGGATTCGCAAAATCACTAATAACAATATCCAAAAGTATGAACTCGAATTCTAATGAAATGACTGTTTTATTTATTCACTACTCTAATTCATTTTATTAGAATCTCAAACTCTTAACTTTTTTGTATTAAGGAGGCAAAAATGTTGCTCATCTCTATTATTCTTTATTCGCTACTCTGATCCTTACGGACTTGATTCTTACTCTCCATCTTTAACTATCAAGATCCTTCTACAGATGTTGCTTGGTTTCATTGAAATGCTTCAAGGTAATATGGACAACTTTATTGAAGGTTTACGTTACAAAAGGCTTGCTTTTACATTTACAATAACCATGAAAATGATGTTTCTTAATTAGTAATAATAAAATTTAGGATATTCTTGTTTTTTCTTTTTAATCATATTTGCAATATTAGCAAATCACTATATGTAGAATTAGAGATGAATATCAACTAATTAATCAATCTATTAATTTTATTAATCACGTCTATTAAATTCTTAATTTTTAATTAATTTTTTGAGTCTATTTATTTGTTAACCATTAAAAATAGTGACCAGATATTTAGTCTCTAATTATAATTACTTTTTTTTTTTTAAAAAAAAAAAGAAAATTGGAGTAGCAAAGAAAAATCCAATATTGGGAACAGTCACAAAGAAATGAATACACAATGAGAAATGGCTTTAAATAATGACAAATAGCCAAGGGAAAATGAACCCACGAAAAATTAGGATAACTTTTTCTCCCTGCCTTTTTCAAGAAATAAATACAAAGTGAAAGATTATTTTATTAATTGGTGGATTATTCTAAACAATTAAATTAATTAATACTAATTAAGGTGTGGATGTCTCCATGTCTATATGTTGCTTTTTGACTGTTCCGTTTAACCTAGCTAAACCAGCAACTCATCCAATTTCAACCTAAAATCAGCAATTTTTATAGTACTTGTTTCTTAATCAAGCTTCATTTCTAACAAATTTAGGGTCCGATTGGCTAAAAAAAACAAGCTTATTAATTATGAAATAAATTATATTAATTTTGCTTCCACTCAAAATTATCTCAATTATGACTTTATCACTTCGATGACGACAACGATGCTTCCTCGCTAGACCAAAATTTCCACACGGTTGTTTTCTTCTGTTCAGAATGCCTTTCGTCCGCTAGACCAAATATGGTTTTTAATTGGATTCGATAGCTTCAGGAGTGGACCATGTTTGATAATATTTTTTCCTGCATCCCTTCCTGAATAGTTCTCCATGGCAAAACCATGTTTGATAATATTTATCTCTCTGGAATTAATAGATGATCATCAACTGTATTCGAAAAGAGGAAAATGATGGGCCATGGATATCTCACTCCAATATCCGAGGAAATTTTGATATTATCTTGTAATAGGAATACATGATTTTGCTTTTAATGAGCTTTTTGTGTTGCATGTAGGGTCGCCACCCTTAAGAGAAATATTACTCATTTCTGTTATTCTTTACTTTGGTTCGTAGATGTAGTGATATTGAATATAATATGTAAAATGGTAGAGATTTTGTTGTCTTTTCTAGTGATGGTACCACGTGGGACAGCTTAAAAAAAGAAATGACGTTTAAAAAATTATAAAAATTTAACTTTAGCTTTCTAAATATAAATTTAATAATCATTTTAGTCCAGGTTTGTCCACTTAAAAAAATAATAATAATAATAATAAAATGGTGCTATTCCTGATCCTTATGGACTCATCTTTAACTATCAAGGTCTGTCTACTTGAAATGCTTCAAGGCAATATGGCCAACTTTATTCAAGGCAACAATTAGTTAAGTGTTTTTTTTTTTAGAATAAAAATTATTTAAACTATTCTTGATGAGATTTTTATTTAATTTTCATGGGGATTGTAATTTAGTCTTTGGAACTTATGTAACTTGTAGGATAAATTTTTATGTAGAAATTTATTATTATGAATATTAGTAATATTATTTTGCAATTGAATAAACTATACATATAAAGTTGGTGACATTTTATTCATATATGGAAAATACTTTATTGGTTTTATGGAAAAAAAGAAAATAGTGACTAGATAATTAGTCTCTAATTATATATATATATTTAAAAAAAAAAAGAAAAATTTAGAGTAGCAAAGATAAATCTAATCGTTTAAAAGAGTCTCTATTCTAATGAGCAGAAATCCTTTTGTTGAATGTTAAAGCAATTAGCCACCGAAATTTCCAATTGCTAAAAGCTATTTCTCACAAAGAAATAAATACACAATGAGAAATAGCTTCAATTAATGACAAATAGCCAAGGGAAAATGAATCCACAAAGATAATTGGTGGGTTATTCTAAACCATATGTATGAACTCACATAATATGTTGCATTTTGACTGTTCTGTTTAACCTAGCTAAACCAGAAATTCAACCAATTTTAACCTAAAATCAGCAATTTTTATAGTACTTGTTTCTTAATCGAGCTTCCACTTCTGCCAAATTTAGCGTCAGCAAGGCTAAAAGAAATATATATATATATATATATATATATATATATATATATCTTATTAATTATGAAATAATTTATACTAGTTATTTGCTTCCACTGAAAATTCTCTCCATTATGACTTTCTCACTTCGATGATAATGGCTACTGCGAGTGGAGCAATGCCTTCTCAAATGATCTCTAGAAATATATAATTCTCAAATATGGTTCCTAGTTTAAAAGTATATATAAAAAATAAATATTGTTTGGACTACCCAAACCTAAGAAACTTGTCCTGGCCTACCTGTCCCTTCCCCTTTCTTAAAATTTTCCACAGAGAACAAATCAGATCTGTCAGAAATTGAAGTGTCGTAGAGAGAGAGAGAGAGAGAGAGAGAGTGAGATAACTAATTTATATAAAAACATTATCAGGTTATGCTGCCTTCAAGTAGCAAGTCATGGAAATGCACATTACCAAACGTTTGTAGCATTTTCCCCATTAGTCAAATGGCATCATTGTACTTAAATTGTCTCGTTAAATATTGAAAATAAGTACATACATGTATACATATATCCTAATTAGATGATACGCATCATTATCTCTCTCTGTGCCGTCAATACCGACATTTTCTTAATTGACAAGCACCCTATAGCTATCCAAGGAAGGGCTCAAAGACTCACCTAATTTAGCAACCACTAAAACTTAGATTAATGTATTTCATGCAAACATATTTACAATTAGTGTTAAATACCAAGCGATGAGAACTATCACTTTTCAATATTCAACATTAACATTGTAACAAGTATGAAATGTAGCACTCAAAGGTAGGATAATATTTATATATATTAGAAACGACAATAATATTACAAATTGTTGAATACCCAAGGATAAATTAATACATGGTATGTGCCCCAGGCAAACTGTATATTTTGCATGGTCTCTCCTATTAATTTTATAAGGTTCCTTTTCTCTTTTCACCAAACCTAATTCTCTATCTTCATTCTTCTTTACCTACTTAGATTAAGAGAGCTTCAATTGAAAAAAAGTAGTCCACCAAAGATCTTAATTAATGATCCAAGCTAGCACAAAAGTTTGTCTCTCCTCTTCACTCTCTTCATTTAGCCCTTGCTCTCCTTGCTTCTCCATAATCCTGCGTCTTGCCTATATCAATAAACAACCAAGAAGTTGTGGATTCTGAAATCTTTGGTGGACTATTCACTCTTTTTATTCCCATTCCTTTCTCTTCACTCTCTAGCTTCTCTGCTTCTTCACCATCAAACTAGTCCCTCTTCTTCTTTTTCTTACTCACGTAGATTAAGAGAACTTTAATTGAAGATCCACTTGATAAAGATAGTCCACCAAAATTATCATCTCGTGCTGCAAGTACGTAAAAACAAATCTATAATAATCCTATAACTTTTGTTCAGTCCATCACAAAGTTTTTCCACTTGACTTTTTTTCTCCTTATTCAATCTTCATATTCCACCTAATTAGTTTTGCTATCCTCAATAGCCTACTGTCTCTCTTCTTTCTCTTCTCTCCTTCTTCATCATTAGCCCATCTGTCTTTTCTTCTCTTTTCCCCTTTTTTACTATTAACCCACACCATCTTTCCTTCTTTTTTCTCCTTCTTCAGTACCAATAGCCCACTGCATCTTTTCTTCTCTTCTCTCCTTCTTCAGTACCATTAACCCCCTCCATCTTTTCTTTTCTTCTCTCTTTTCTCCTCTTCTCTGCTTCTTCGCCATCAACCCTCCTCTTATCTCCTTCTTCACTAAGGTGGATTAATTACTTAAGGCCTGATTTCATCATTTTTTATCATTAGATTTGAGGTATATATTCCTTTTTAACTCAACCCAGTCCATCTTTTCTCATTCTCTTATTATTAAGTTTCAAGAGGAATGAAAAAGATCCATAATTAGACCAATTTATTTTCTTTTTAAGTTATTTAATTGCTTGTGATCTTTGATGGTTATGACAAGGTCTCATATTGCAGCACAGTTGCCAGGAAGGACTGATAATGAGATAAAGAACCTTTGGAATTCTTGTGTAAAAAAGAATCTGAGGCAAAGTTGAATTGACCCCAACACTCATAAACCTCTCTTAGAGGTTGAAAATCACAAGGAAATGCGGCCAACACAACACTATTAATTCAGGTTCATTACTGAAAAGCAAATGGCCTTTTGAATTGATTTTGTTTAGATGTAATCTCAACTTGTAATGAAAAATATGTGAAATAGGGGATGGAGATTACCGAGGAGAAAGAGATTGAGCTCAAACCAGGAAGTAACCACAACAAAAGCCCTCTTAGGTCAGGAGCTGATGCAGAAACTGGAGAGAGCTCATATACAAGTGTAAGACCTATATATTATGCATTGGAGAAAGCTCATTTTTCAATTTAATTTGAAATTAGACAAAGACCATGGGGAAAGTGGGCAGCCTTGAAAACTCATAATTCAGTTGGGTGTTGTTGGATTAAACCAGAAGATGCAAAAGAAGAAGAACAAGATGGAAGTTGATTATCATAACCATAAAAACTCTGCAAATAACCATCATCATCTCTACAAAGAAGCTGTGCATACTCTAAAAGATTTGGGAATTCTTCAACTGGAGTAGAAATTGGGGGAGGAAGTGGCTGCGCACTTTCCCCACGGTCTTTGCCTTACTCGTATATAATGACTTCTTATTATCACATTCCCTTCTTCGCATTAATTTTACCAAACTAATAAACATTTTACACATAATAATTCATCTCTAAACAGTTCATATATCATACAAAACAAATCAAATAATGATTTTATGGTAAAACACATGAAAACGAAAATGAAATCATTATCACACATAAAAAAAAAAAAATAATTTTACCATATGTATTCATTTTAAATTTTATAGTCTTTGACCTTATTTCATTTTCGGAACAAGATACTGTGTTGTTTCTCTGGTAAGATATACTGAATTTAATAATTGAAAAGGCGGTGTTTCAGATATACTTGGGTTATGAAGTTTGCTCATGACTGCACACATTTTATGTGAATATTATCCAAAAAAAAGCTAATCTGAAACATGCATACGAACTTCTGTTGAATGTAAACAATCTCTCAGGACATTCTTAGATTTTGTTGGGGAAAGATCTATAATGAAACTTGAATTCTCTCTCTCTCTCTCTCTCTCTCTCTTCCTTTTTTTTTTTTTTTTTTTTTGTGCAGGAAGCAGCAAATAGAGGGAAAGACGACAGTGCACAGGATGTGATTTTCTGCACAAGCTGGGTTTTACTAATCACGAGCTTTCTTATGGAGATTGTCTGTTCTGTTCTTATCCAACTGAAGTATCCTTTAGAGAGCATGGTGCTGGCATATGTGGCTTTACTTCTTACAATTCTTGAGCTCATTCTCATTGCTGGATTAAGACTTATGAAATTGGGAAGGAGGATAAATTATTGTGGCTCTATTGCTAATTCTTTTGGGAATAATGGGGATTTAATACTTGTTTATGGGTTTCGAATAGCAGCCGCTTTGTGGCAGGGCCTTTACACAACCTTGCAGTATAAATATCCGAATAATAACCAAATCAGAATGGACCCCCTACCTTTCATCTTCCTCTTGTTTGTGCTCATCTCCAGATCCATGAACACTTTCAAGGCTCAACCTCATGAGCCTCAATCAAGTATTAATGGGCATGGGATCAAACTTGGATCTGCTGATGATGGACGTGGGTCAAACATGGAGCAGAATGGTAAAAGCTTGGAGATAAACGAGGCTAAAGTTGATGCCGCCCCATCAAATCCTAGTGAAGCAGCTGCAAATGAAAATTTGTCTGAAGTGGATTCCAACAGTTCAAGGGCTGATGAAGCTGAGCCTCAATCAAATACTAATCTATCCGAAAATGTATGTTCTTCAACAAACGAATTAGGATCCATATTTGCACCTTTTACTTCTTAGCTTCTTCAGTAGTCCACCTAGTTTCTCTTCTTCTTCACCAAGCAATTGTGGATTCCTAGGTCTTGCCTCCATTTTTTATCATTAGATTCAGAATAACTCCAAAGATTAGCACAAATCTGGTCCTTATTTGTAAATTTTTAAGGACTAGTTTTGCAACCCGTCTTTAAGATTTGGTCTCTAAAAGTCCTTTTTCTTGTAGTGTCGATCATCTCGTGGTACAAGTTCATTTGCATCAACCATTACGGACAAACATTTCGTTTTTTTTCTACGCAAATGCCCTTTTTGAACTGATATTTAGCTAATCCCAACTTCTTCTAACAGAAAAAATGTGAATTTTTAGGAGTGCATGCAGGAGATGAGGATTGACAAGGGGAAAGAAACTATAACAGAATCAGATGTCAAAAGCCCAGTTTGTTCGGGGAATGTTCCCCATCAAGTTCATCGAGAAATGGGAGGGAGCTCGCTTACAAGGGTAAGACCTATTATGCATTACCAAATACTTTATTTGTGGAAAATCTAACATTTAAAAATTGCATTTAGAATACCAATAGATTTTTGGTTGTTTACGTTTGTGGTTCCTCTCTTTAATTACGTTTTCAATCGATGAATCACAATGATTTCGATAAAAGTCAATTTAATTATTATTATTATGTGCTAGGTATTATTATTTTAACAAATATATATTTTAAAACAGTTATAGAAATGGAATCATTATATTTTATCTTGTAAAAAATAAGTATGATGTAAATTTTTTCTTCATATTCAATATATAAAGTACACCCATTAAAATATAACCTATATAATACCATCTATTCAATATATTAAAAATATGACTTATAACCCAATTGGGTCATAAAGCTTTTGGATGAAATGGATTAGTATCTAATTGTAATCCACCCAATAATTGGATTAGATTTTGTTAGTCTCTAAATGTGTCGCTAATTAATTAATAATTATAATCAAACGTTAAATTTCTAGTATTATAAATAAAAAAAATGTGGCAATTCAATTCTGCATTATAATACTATATATACTGGAATTTGATTTAGCAGGAAGCAACAAATAGAGGGCGGCGTGTCAGCTTTCGTGAACTACGCTTCTGCAGAAACTGGTTTTTTCTAATCATAAGCCTTGTTTTGGAGGGTGTCTGTGCTACTCTTGACCAACTGAATTATCCTTTGGTGAGCATGGTGGTGGCTTATCTGGCTCTATTTCTTACAATTCTTGAGCTTATGATTGGTGGAAGCACACTTTTGAGATCGAAATGGAATGAGCTTTCAACAATTGTTCGTTGGTATGGATTAGCAAGTGCTTTGTGGCAGTGCATTTACTCAACTTTCCAGTATAAATGTTCTGATAATAATCCAATCAGAATGAACCTTCAACTTTCTATCTTCCTCTTATTTGTGGTCATCCACAGATGGAACTTAAGTTTTGTTCATCATAGATATGGGTCAACGATGGAGCGGAATGGTATAAGCTTAGAGATGAATGAGCCTGAAGTTGATGACGCCCCATCAAATCCTAGTTCAAGGGCTGATGAAGCTGAGCCTCCATCAAATGCTAATCTATCCGAAAATGTATGTACTTCAACAAACGAATTAGGATCCGCTGATCATGGTTATGGGTGGTCAAAGATGGATCAAAATTGTCAAAGCTTAGAGATGGACAATCCTATTGAAAAAGCTGCAGATGAAGCTGTGTCTGCAATGGAGTTTGGAGCTGGGATTGAAGAGTAAACAACCTCTCTCTCTTTATATATATATATATATATATATATATATATATATATATATATATATATATATATATTTATATATATAATAAAATGCAAACAGTCATGAACATGGTTGTATGAATAAGGATAGTGCAATTGCACCCCCTTCTTCTTCTTCCTTTTTTTGTGTGTGTGTGTGTGTGTTTTGGCGGTAAGGGAAGGGAGCTAGCCCAAACTAAACACGACAAGCTCCAGCTCAGCTGCATAACAGAGTGAAGGAGTACTAGCAAAGATTTGTACCAAATGGCAGATGACTAGCCAGTCTTGCCGAAGCATCCGCAAAGTTATTGCCTTCTCTACACGTACGTATGGTTTATGGTAACCATTCAATGCCTCTTAAGAAGCTCTCCTTGATAGCTAGAACAATTTTGTTTTAATGTAAAAGATTTAATCTTTTTCAAAATCCTTTGCTGTTTTACACTCTTTGACTTTTGCCCTTAAAAGCTCAATAAGTATTCAACTAGAACATGTACGCTTTTGTTTTTATATGAAAAAACTTATCTATTTCCTATAGTTTAGATAAGTTTTATAGATAATCTAATAATATATTGTCATTTATGCATTATATTTTTAATTTTTTTTTTCAATTTTGTATAGGTATAGGGTATTATAAGTTTGGCTCATGAATTTTCATAGATACTTTTAATATAATGAAAATTTAACAGTGGTAAAATAATACTAATACTAATACTTGGCAAAATGTGTCATTTCAATAGCATATTTTATCAAATCAATACATAAATTTTTATAATAGATAAAATTAAAATATATTTAAGAAGTGATATATTTTTTCTTGTTTAGCGTTATCTTAATGTCATGTCAATACCAAAAATTTAGAGGTGATTAAAATTATTTATATGACTATTTTTGTATCTATTTTTATTATGTAGGCATTTTTTTCTAAAATAAATAGGACATTTCATTATCCACATGGTATTTTTTTAACATTTTTCTTTCTTTTAAATATTTATGCATACGTAACATTGTCGACTATATGAATTAAGCTTACTTGATTGCAAAGTAAATGAAAAAAAAAAAAAAAAAGATTAAGTTTTAATTGAGATCTATGGCTTTGTCGTTGTTGCCGATGGATCAAGAGGAAGAAAGTGGGATTGGTTTCCAGCTGGAGGTGGATAAGCAGAAACTTCCTAACCCAGTTTACTTAGTGGTATATATTGAAATTTAAATGGACATATTTGACATTTCAAATACAGTTTCTACATTTTGGTGCACATATTGTTTTTTCCTAATTATTAATTATTGTTGTTGGCGTTATAATTATTACTATCATTACTCCAAGACTTTTCATTTTATTTTATTTTATTTTTTTTACTTCGAAATGGTCCGAAATTTCTAGAGTGTTAATTCGATAGGCCAATAGATTAGATAGGCAAAGTTAAATTGAGTGAATTTTAAATCTGACCGTACACCCTAAATTTGTCTAGAATAGAGAAATTTACATTTGTGACCCTATGTATAAATGGCTCCAAGTTACATTTTCCCTCCAAAAAGTCCAGTATTGATGGATTTTTTTTTTTTCAATATAAAACTGTTCCAATTTGAAGTTCAATATGCGTGTTAATCATGTTCATAAAATCTATTAACAAAAAATTTGATATCAAAAAATAAGAAATTAAATATTTAATATTGCGAAATAAATATTAGTTTGCCAGTATATTCAATTTTTTTTTTAAGGTCGATGTGAAGCTGAATATTAAATTGGTTAAAAGTAAAATGAAATTTGGTATGGGAGACGATGGACCATGGAAGAAAGAAAGTTTTGGTTTGTTCTTTGGTATAAGAGGAAGCCATTGCTTTTTTGACAACTGAAAAAGCAAGCATGTGAATGGTTTTAGAATATTATTCATTAAGATACAAAACTCAAGAAATCTAATGATGCATCACCCTTTATTAAAAATCTGTTATGTAAGAAAGTCACATCACCCTCTTGCATATAATGCTTAACATATTCTTTTCTACCTAAGTTCTCCCCATTTCCTTGTTCTTTCTTCATTTTCTTATAGTTTGGATCTAGAAATCAACACAAGTAGCTTTGCTTTCTCAATATCTGATACTCTTCAAGGCCACCTACACCATCTATAGAGGAGATGAAGAGGAGCAGTTTTCACTTCAAGAAGAATTGAATAATTCAATTCTTGGTAACAGGTACAAGTATAAATTACCCTTGACAATATTTAAGATAGATAATTAATTATACGCATATCTTTTCTTTTAAAGTTCTTTAATCACTTGTAATATATCTTTGATGGTTATGCATAGATGTTCACATGTTCCCTTCAGCACAATACCCACCACCTATCAAATCCACCCGCATCGTAATAAAATAAAATCCTTCTAATCCTTTTTGTTATTAAATTTCAAATAATTCCATCTTAACTGCTATAAATCTTGATCCAACTATACGGATTTGCGCATAATATACGTATGTTGACCCTACACTGCCATACAAATTAATTTTACTAATTTTAATTGTAAAGTTTATTTGCTAGTAAATAGTACATACTTTTGGAATACGTGGCGGTTTCCAATCCATTTTAATGCCAAACAAAAACTTCTTTATTATTATTATTATTATTATTTTAGAACTATTATTATAATTATTATCATAAAACTCCTGATACAGCTTTAGAAAAACTGAGGAAGATGCACCAGTTACTCTACTATTTTTCAAAGTCCAAGCGATAAATTAAAAATAGTTAAATTTTCATTATTAATTTTGAAATTAAATACAAGTACAAGGGCCATATGATATATTAAGCCTAAAATTAAACACTTAAAAATAACTTCAGTATCATGTCAATACTATTAATTTAAAATTGAAAAAAATTACTTTTATGAGCATTTTTGTATTAATGTTCATCACGTCATGCAATTTTTTTCGAAAATAAATAGGACATTTAATTACCCACATGGTATTTTTGTACATTTTCTTTTTAAATATTGATGCATACTTACCATTGTCATTGTCGACCATATGAGTTGAATATTAAAACTGTTTTGGCAATTGAAAAAGAAAGCATGAGAATGGTTTTAGAATTTTATTGATTAAGATAAAAAACTCAAGAAATCTAATGATGACTATTTAAGCGCACCACCACTGTGAGTATCTTTTTGATCCTTTCTTCTTTCTTTGCCAACGCAGGGCCCACCGCTGTCATGCATGATGAAATCTCTTGGTCTTCATCTGAAGAATAGTTTCTTTTTCTCTTAGATTTTAGGTGGTCCGCAAGGGTGACCGGAACCCTTAATTCTTGCTTTGGGGTAACCGCTCCCCAATCCTCATCCTTTTTCTTTGACCGGCAGAAAGATGCTTAAATTTACTTTTTACCTCACATCATGGAATTTCCCAAGCGCTCAGAAAAATGGGTTTGGAAAGTCTATCCACTAGTATGGAATGCGGGGACCAAGAGAAGTAGGAAATGGGGCACCTTAGCCAATTGTAAGACCCCCGTCTCATTCGTTAAATAAAAAATAATATCCTTTTAATCCTTTTCTAATGGTTCAGATGCACTGGTGTGGCATGTCTGATGCAACAAAATATCACCCTTTTTATTAAAAATCTATTATAGAAGGAAGCAACATCAACCAAATCTTAGTTTCTTGCATAATGCTTAACATATTTTTTTCTATCCCCCCGCCCCGCCGCCCCCCCCGCGTCGTATGGCGGCGGAACGGAGGAGAAGGAAGAGATTAGGTCAGTTTTTAATTTTAACTGAAATATAATAGCTGAGTCCTAATCACAACCACAAACTGCTAACATGGAATCCTGCTCCATGAAGCTGACTTGGAATATTATTTTATTTTTTTCACAATGCTGCCAAGTGGATACCTCCTTACAGGTATCAATTTTCCCAGTAACCAAACAGAAATTTATTTTCCATTTTTGTTTTATAAGAAACTTATTTTCCTTATTTGGTTGGTTCTTGTGAATCGATATGCTTCTATTTATTCCTGTAGCAGTTGATATCTACGGCTCTAGGGCAAGAATTTTCCGTGCTATGGCAAATACTTTGAACACTACCCATCTCCTTCTTCACCTTTGGAACACATTGGACCATCCATTATTGCAGTCTTTGCAGATATCATTTCTGATCAAGGTTTCAATGAAGAAGACATGGACCACACAGGCAAGATTCAGACAGAAAACAGCGAAAATCAACCATCTACAAACTAGATCTATACATATTTCTAGACATGCAAATTTGTGATCAACTACAATACAAATCTCATGTGAAAAATGAAGATATAATATTTTGGGGTTTTCTAATCATAAGCTTAATTATGGAGCCGGTCCCATCTGTTCTTAACCTACTGGATTAATTATCGGTTCCAAAGCATGGTGCTGGCCTTTGTGGCTTTACGTCTTTATATTGCTGAGCTTGTTTTCACTGGTAGAAGAAAAGGACCCGCGAAATTGGAAATAAGGAGCTGTTTGCCTTGCTATTGCACTCAGTCGATTGATAAAGAAATGGTAAAAGACTAAAGAATAGTCTATGAGCTTCTAATCGCAGAAGAAAACGCTGCATCATAAATTAAAATTTAATTACTGATAACTGAAAACGCTCCCTCCTCCTCTCCTCCTTGCCTTTTGGATCTCCTGGTATAAACCCTCCATATCTTGGGCCTGTGGGCTTGGGCCTCCAGGTTCATAGCGTTTTCTTCATCACTATCTAAGTTAAATGATAGGAGCTATTCCATATTAGTGGTCACCAGCAATTGTCGTTGAACAATACCAGCATTATCATGCACATATAGGCAAGTAGATCAACCGGCATTCATCTGAAATCCAGTCTGGATCATATGCTATAATTTTATCACCAATAATCGAATGCCTAACACCATAATAGATCACAGCTCGTTTCAACAATTCATCAATCAGCTGAATTGGTCGAGAGCAAGAAATCTTTATCACACTCCATTCACCAGAATCAGAAGAAAAGATTTCAAGATTGAATATCGTTGACAAATTACCGTATTTCAAGATTCTAACTATCTTGGAACAACCTTGATCTTGACTACTAAAACCTTTGTACCAACAGATTGATGAATATGAGGAGGCTTAGGACGAGATGTCCATTGTTGAGTTGTTGGACTAGCTACACAGTAATCAGTCTGGCAATTTGAAGGATTCCAATGAAAATTTTATACAACTTTTTATTATTTGGTTGGCTTCCAAGCAGGATTCAGGATTTTACCAAAGAGAGGGTCAAAATTTAAATATTATAGAAAGCAAAAAATTTGAGGAGTGCTAAAGCATAAGAAATAAGAAATTGAAACGATTTGTTTAAAAAATAAGCTAAAATTAATATAAAAACTATATGGAATTTTTCGGAAAAAAAAATATGGCCCCCTCATTGTTTAGATTGATTCGCTTCTGTTGCCAAGTTGATACTGCCTTATAGATATTAATTTTCTCACTAACCAAACAGTAACATAATAAAGACGTTAATTGACAAGAGTGCTAAATCTGAATATGTGAACAGAAAACAAGACGAAGGCATTAATGTATATTTCTTGCTTGATACAATTAGTATTGATCAAGCAATTATAGTTTTATTAATGAGCGGTGAATAAAATTAAGCTGAAATTAAGGCAATATAGCCAATAAGTTGATTAATTAGATCCCAGCTAGTAAGGAGGCAGAGAAAAGTTGTGAGAGCGATAATATGAGCAAACAACCATCGATTGACTAGTATTTCTACACTGTTTTGTTACACATCCTAAATAAGTTGAATATCGGCTCATCACTTTAATATATGCCCTACAAGCAGAGAAACATTTAGAATCATGATTTGCACAACCAGATCCTGTGCAAGTATTGTTTAGGCTGTTGTAGTATATTTTGCCTGCAATCCAAGAGTTGACTGCTGCTACCTCTGTTATGCTATTGTTTCCAAATTCAACATTGTAAGCAGGAAAACCAGTAGTCGAATTAAAAAAGCAATCAGCATCAAATGACACCGGATACGATGTCGCCATTCTAACATTGAAGATGTTCCATTTGAGAGGTGGTACGCCTTTTTCTGCACGTGCTGCATTATGGGCATCGAGAAATTCTTGTGGGGAGTTTTGGGCATTGCTAGCAACCACTAGGGCGATGCACACCACAAAACCAACTACTACTGAAACCTTGCTCACACCCATTTTTAAAGTGATGATAGGTTGAATGAGGATTAGCATGGGTATATTATATAGGAGTTCAAGCATCTATTTATTTATTTTTAATATAGAACCTTAATCGTTGTCGCCATAACCTGCGCCTTGTACAATGGTGAAAGCAACGTGATCTACAAAGCCATCTTCACATGCTTGACTTTTCGATATAATTGCAGCTTTACTACATATCTTGGCTGGTATTCGAAACTTGCTCATGAGATATTGGGCCCGCGCGCGCGCATATATATATATATATATATATATATATCCAGCATGCTTATCGCGAAGGGAATGGTAGTGTAGATTGGCTGGCGAATCTTGGAAGCTGCTTATAGCTTGGAAGCAGCTGTTCCAACCTCTCTCCACCCAAAAACCGAGGCCTGTGTACCATGATAAACATAGCTACCTTGTGATGGAAATAAGATTATGAAAGAAATTAAGAGCTTAAAAAATTGGTAGGGCAGAAGGGAGTTGCCCCTCCCTTTTTTTTTTAACGTATTCAACCGACCATAATATAATTATAAATATACTAGAAATACAATAAAAAAATAAAATAATTATTACATATTTTAACTTAAATAAATAGGAAATGTTAATCTGATCTGCAAGTCTACTGTGATTTAATCTGCAAATCTCTCTAATTAATTCTTGATTTCTGCTGTTAAATTTCAGATAAAGATTTCTAAATCTGAATCTTACCCTATACACTTGAATCTTGATTGCAATAATATTTTTGGGGTTGAAAATGACAAAGTAAAATTTTTCAATTCAATAATATATATAGAGAAAAAGACCCAAAAATTATCCTTCTAAAAAATGCGGAATAAATTAGGAGAAACTCACAATACAAGAAATTATATTGAAAACTCCAAAATCGGAGAAAAACCACTTGTTGTCCGAAAACAACCAAGAAAATTTCACTAAGTGTTTGAACAATTTTTACATTCGCTCACTCTAATATTTTCTTACATCCCCAATAAATGGATACAAACCCAAGAGAATTTTCCACAAATTCTCTAAGTTTCAAAACTTACAAGCTTTCATTGAAATTTTTTCTTTGAATCCAATCTTTTAACATTTGAAAAACAATCTCTTGCTTTATATAGGCATGAGCTTCCGTGTGAACAGTCAAAAATTCTTCAATTCACATTTGGTAGCCTAACTATTCTTTTTGTGTGCTACCATTCAATTCACATTTAATAACTCAACTATTCCTTTTGTGTTATACCAACAATTATTCAATTCATATTTTGTAACCCAACTATTATTTTTTTGTGCTACCAATAATTTTTCAATTCCAATAATTTTTCAATTCACATTGTAGCCCAACTATTCATTTTGTGTGCTACCTCCATTTTTTACTTCCTCTATTTTTTATCATTATTTTTAATCTAATACAACACCCTAGGCAGTCCAATTGGCCAATAGTTTTTATCTAATAATTTACCGGCTCGAATTGAATGAAATAATATTGATAATTCATTAAAAAAAAGAGAATTGAATTCTTATTTTTATTTAAGGCAAGAAAATTTGCGTAAATTATTACGACCAAAAATTAATTCACTTATATTGAGCTTGTATGCGTCATAGTCAATTTATACGTGTATTCATTATTAAATTGTAATTATTAATCCGATAAAGGATATATGGTTTCTAATTAAGAAAAAATAAAGGTCACTTTCCCGGGTATAGATAACCATTATCTGAAAGTACACATCATGTTCTACTTTGCTACTATACTCACATGATTAATAAGGCCCACACGTGTGTTAATTTTATTATTGAAACAATGCAAATAATGATTAATAATCTAATATAAAAAACAGAAATTACAATTAATAATATAAATTAAAAAAAATATAATAGAAGATTTACAATTTAACAGTAACATGAAAAAGAAAATGAAGTATTTTTCGAAACAAATTAAAATAGAAAAATAAAATAAAAATATGAAATGGAGTGAATAATTTATTTCATATATATGGGAGTAATAATCTTTAATGATTAAACTATTACTTATTAACAGCTAATCATAACTAATTTGCTGCTAAACAAACTATGATCCACAAAGTAATTTGATGACTCAATTTAGCATATTATTTGAATTTATGACTATTTGATTTTAAATAAAGTTGAATAAAATTGAACACAAGAAAAGACTATATAATATTTATTACGAATTAATTTTTAACTAATTAATTATGATTATTTTATATTAAAACCAAGAGTTGGCAAGAAAATCATGAAACGACATACTGAATCAAATTAGAGAGTTTATTCTGCTGAATTTAAGATATGGTATGATTTAAGCAAGAAAATATTAATGAGGAAAGTGGGCCAATCAAATGAAAGAAAGCCCCCAAACAGAGAATGTGAAGAAAGCAGTAGACAAGTGTTGCTCTTCACTTCACACTTTGTCATCACTTATTTGTTTCTTTGTTAATTAATAATTAAAACTGCTTTTCCTTTTTTTAAAAAAAATCAATTTCACATTAACAGTCTAACTAACAAAGCCCAAAACCCAAACAGATCTCTCCTCTCTCTCTCTCAATAATTTCCATTCCCTCTTTCCTTTCCTTTCCTGTCTCTCCAAGACGAATCGCACAATTCTTCAAATGGCTCCGATTCCGTCGGAGAACGGCGTCGAAGGTGACGACGAGCGGGAGGAGGACGAGGAGGAAGAAGAAGCTGAAGAAGAAGAAGAAGAACAAGAGGAGGATGAGGAGGAAGAAGAAGATGAAGAAGAACCCAGGCTTAAGTATCAGAGAATGGGAGGTAGCATACCTACGCTACTATCCAATGATGCGGCGTCGTGTATTGCTGTTGCTGAGCGTATGATCGCGATTGGAACACTTGATGGAATTGTCCACATCCTCGATTTCCTCGGCAACCAGGTGATTAATGGTTAACTGAGCTCCGAAATTGATGAATTGAAGTTTGTTCGGTTGAATTTAGATTCCAATGTCATTTTCTAGCAAAATTGTTATTTTTTTTAAGTGAAACGATACTCATTGTTTAGTTATTTGCTACTATTACTTTTGTATTAATGAGTTTATTGCATTCAAATATTAAACATTTATCGATTATAGTTTAAATGCATTTTTACTTGGAACCTTTTCTTTCCATGCTAAGAATTTGTTTGACTTAGCAATCATATTTTAGGTCGAAGTTGAGTTTTTTGATGGGAGTGGAAAGGGAAACATCTGTTGAGCATCTGAAACAAAATTGATATTGTATTATGGTATGTGCTAATTTAGGTATTGGATTCGACTTAGAATTAAGCTTGAGCAACTATTTGAGTGTTCAAGGAGTTTTGCTTTTCTGCAAATGAGTAAATTGCATGCATGATATGCTGATGATTATTCACGTTCAAGCTCTCGCTCAGACTGTTCTGCTTCTTGATCTCTCAACACCCTGAAAGAACATCTCCCATGCAGGATACCTTAATTAACTAACAGGAATTTTACAAATGTAGTAGTAAATGTAGGAATGTAAGCTTGTCTTTAAACCATAATACCATCAAATATACAAGCAAACTAGTTATCCTTGCTTTCCAAGTTTCATGGTGAAATTCTATCTACTTTCAATACATGAACTTGTTATTGTCTCTAATCGATTACAACCTATTATTGGTGGTGGTGTTGTTGTTGTTACCTTGGGCTGCACTATTAGTGTGGAGAACAAAATCTATATCAAAAGCAAAGGGTGGACTGTTTTTGCCAATTGATAGTTTTTCTTTTGTGGGCTAGAACTGACTTCTTGAACCATGTTCTGGAATTATTTCTTCAGGTTAAGGAATTTCATGCTCATACTGCTGCCGTCAATGACCTCAGCTTTGATATAGAAGGCGAATTTATTGGAAGTTGTTCGGATGATGGATCTGTTGTAATACACAGCCTTTTCACTGATGAGAAAATGAAGTTTGATTATCATCGTCCAATGAAGGCCATTGCTTTGGACCCTGAGTATTCGAGGAAAACATCTCGAAGATTTGTCGCTGGTGGTTTGGCAGGTCATTTGTATTTTAATTCAAAGAAATGGCTGGGCTATCGAGACCAGGTTTATGATAGTCTACTGTTTGATACCCTACATAGTATCTAGGAATTTCCCATTTAAACTCAGTTCTTCATCTTACAAAATTATTTATGTTTTAGGTTTTACACTCTGGTGAAGGTCCAATACATGCTGTAAAGTGGAGAAGTAGTCTCATTGCTTGGGCTAATGATGCAGGGGTGAAAGTTTATAATGCTGCCAATGATCAGCGTATTACATTCATTGAAAGACCGCGTGGAAGTCCGCGCCCTGAGCATCTACTTCCACATTTAGTTTGGCAGGTTAGTCAAAGCATAGGTGTCTCCAACTGTTTTTTTATCATTCACATATATTTGTTTTCTTCCATGTGTTTGTGGTTTCATCATTGATGTGAGCATGTTTTCCCCAAAATACTTTTGCTATCTTTTGATGCCGTTCTATCACATTCAGGATGATTCTCTTTTGGTAATTGGCTGGGGAACATCTGTGAAAATTGCATCAATAAGAACAAATGAGCAAAAAGGAGCTAATGGGACATATAGGCAGCTTCCAGTGGCTAGTATGAACAAGGTGGATATTGTGGCATCTTTCCAAACCAACTATTATATATCAGGAATTGCTCCTTTTGGTGATTCTTTGGTTGTTCTAGCTTATATACCTGGAGAAGAAGACAAAGAGAAGGAATTTAGCAGCACCATTTCATCTAGACAGGTATCTTTGCTATAAGGTAGTATGAATTACAACTTTGATTCTTGATATACTACCTGTCACTTGCTGAAGTCAGTACTGAAGAAGATATATGAATTTAGTCATTTTGAAAGCTGCAAAAATCAGCATTTTTCTTTTTTGCATATACAACTCTTTCATCAGCACAACTGAAGTAAAAATCATTACAATAGGAGATCATTCTGCTCATGAAGAAGATGTAATATAGCTAAGTTTTTATGGACTGGCTAACATCATCGTCTTATGATTTTTCAGTTTGTTTTCCAACGCTGAAGTTTTGGTTTGTTATATTGTTTAGTAATTTAAGCCCCTATTCTTTTCTAAAATGAGCCTCTCATCCTATAATACTCTTTTGCAAGAAAGATGCATTAATTTTTATTTTATTTTATTTTATTTTTCTGTTGTTTTTACTCTAGTTAGTCCATAATTTAAAAAAATACATTGTCATGGGTATTAATGTTGATTTCTTCAGCACCTATTTTTGCTTTTCATGAAAGCCCTTTAGCATGATGAATGAAACTTTCATGTATGCTGGATAGCTGTCATATGAATTACCTCATCGACTATTGCTTTTAGACCACAAAATGACATGATTAGTTTTGGTATGAAGTAGATTCCTTTGAATATGTAATATGTTTGAATTTACAGTGACCTATTAGAGTGCTATTGCTGTTACTGATTTCTTCTGCCTATTTAAAGCAGGGAAATGCACAGAGACCAGAAGTACGCATAGTTACATGGAATAATGATGAACTTGCAACAGATGCCCTACCTGTGCATGGCTTCGAGCATTACAAGGCAAAGGACTATTCCCTTGCTCATTCTCCTTTCTCAGGTTAACATACTAGCTTTGACGTTTGTGAAGTCTGTTTGTTAGTTGATCGACATTTAAATAATTATGATATTTTTTATGTGGATATAGGTAGTAGTTACGCTGGTGGTCAGTGGGCTGCTGGTGATGAACCACTGTACTATATTGTATCCCCAAAGGATGTGGTTATTGCAAAACCGAGGTTAGAATTCACTGTTTGTTAGATTGTAGGTTTCAAAAAGAAGAGAGGATACTTGAAATATATTGCATGCTGAGCACACAGCACCTGGATAAATGGAAACCTAGCTGCCCTTCCTATAATAAATTGTCTGATTTAAATGGTCTTTCGGTAGGGATGCTGAAGATCATATTTCATGGCTTCTGCAACATGGCTGGCATGAGAAAGCTTTAGCAGCAGTTGAAGCAGGTCAGGGTCGGAGTGAACTCCTTGATGAGGTATATCAAATTCTTCACTGTCCAAAATTGAAGAGTCTGCTGCTCTGCTGTTTGTATGTGTATGATCCAGGCACACACTCATTTGTGAGTTGGACATACTAATTGACACATAGTTCTAACTAGATTAGAAGCTTGTTTTATAATTTGTGGTTCAGAATTTATTTATTTACTTTTTTTAAACTTTAGCTCTATTGAGAAACTGTAGCTATTACCGATCCTTTCCTGCAGATAATTTCCAAAAGAGAAGATTGATATTATTGAGTAGGCATTGTAAAGAGGATGGTGCCACAGTGGGAACCTTGTTATACTTTTGGGTTCCAAAACTGTCTGGATGATGTTTTTGGTCCTTTTGGGCACTTTTTGGAGGAGTTTAGAAAGATTGACATAAGTAGGTTGTTTCTGCCTGTGTTGTGTGGCATCTATGGTTGCCACTATCGTCACTGGTGACATGATAATGCAATGTCATAAAATTTCAAGATGCATTTCATTTCTTTGCACAAATTTTCTATGCTAGTTGTATTTTAACAGAGTGTCTACTGTTGCTGTGTTTAAGACACACTTATGCTATAGTTGACCTTGCTGCAAACAGTATGTATTGTTCATTTATCTTTACAATTGTGTTATTATGTAGAATGGAATTGAACATATCTTACATCTCAAGTCTTCCTCTTTCTCCGTATTGTACTATATTTCTTGTTGTCCCAAGTCCTCAGTTTCTATGTTATCGCATTATGCAAAAATGGCTCAATTGGTTCTGCTGCATGATCAGGTTGGATCTAGATATCTTGATCATTTGATTGTGGAAAGGAAATATGCTGAAGCTGCATCTTTATGTCCTAAATTGTTACAAGGATCTGCATCGGCGTGGGAGAGGTAAAAAAACAACAATGCATATTCCTTCGTCTCTTGCTTATAATTGACTATCATCTGCATTTTTTTAGGTGGGTTTTCCATTTTGCTCATCTTCGTCAACTTCCTGTATTGGTTCCATACATTCCTACAGAAAACCCAAGACTGCGTGATACTGCTTATGAGGTTTGCAGAAGAGATGTGGATATGTAGTTCCTATATGCCTTATCTGATGTGCTAATTTGGGTAAAAGGTTTTCCTGGTTTTTTATACTACAGGTTGCTCTTGTAGCACTGGCTACAAATCCATCATTTCATAAGGATCTACTGTCAACTGTTAAATCTTGGCCACCTGTTATTTATTCAGCTTTACCTGTCATATCTGCTATAGAACCTCAACTGAACACCTCTTCCATGACTGATGCGCTCAAAGAGGTTAGACAGAGTTTTGATGTCATCAGAAACCTAATACTCCCAACTGCTATGCCTTTAATCACAGTTTGCTTTTATACCAGGCACTAGCAGAGTTATATATAATTGATGGACGATATGAGAAAGCTTGTTCACTTTATGCTGATGTAAGTTTTTTGTTGCATGGAGGCTGTTCCACTGCAATTTTATCTTTATGTAAACTGATTTAGGAAGTAAACTGTTGCATCAATATTTAGTTTCTGACATGATTTGGTTTGTTTTTTTGTTGTTTTAATGGTTTTTATTGTTCAGCTTTTGAAGCCAGAGATATTTGATTTCGTAGAAAAACACAACTTACACGATGCTATTCGTGAAAAGGTATGCTTGTGCAAAGTCAGGAAAAGTGGCTGTTTATAGCTTCTGCCATTCTCTTATCATCGTGTGCTGAATTAAAGATCTCCTATTTTTTCTTTCATAATATTTGCTCATGCCAGTCTTTCTTTTTTGCTTTTTCTTGTTCTTGTGCAGGTTGTGCAATTGATGATGCTCGATTGCAAGCGTGCGGTTCCTTTATTGATTCAGAACAGGGAATTAATTCCTCCAGCTGAAGTTGTCTCACAACTGCTGGCTGCCAGAAATAAGTGTGATTCAAGATATTTCTTACATTTATATCTACATTCCTTATTTGAGGCAAGTCCACATGCTGGAAAGGATTTTCATGATATGCAGGTATGGAGAAGGCTGGTGGTTGGTTATTTTGATTTTCTGATTTTGATGACCTCAATATGGCTGCTTTATTCCTGTTTGAAAAGAGATTATTTTGCTTGAAATTTTAGTAATGAGGATTTTGAATCATTCTCATGAACTTGTAGACTCGATGTTACAGTGAGGGAAACACGTAATGTAAAATTGCATGAAAGGTTCTTTGATGCCCTGTTCCACATTGTAGTTCTTCAATTCACGTCAATGGGCTTTGTTTTTTATCATGCAAAATTGGTTATTGTCATATTTTGGATTGATGAATTAGTTTTCTCATACTCATACCAAAAACTTAAAATATTCCTGTTTTTAAATAAGTGATTTGATAAGATGCAAATGCAATTCATTTAATCAACTTGTGGTGTTGATATCGTGTGACCTAACCCATTAGTATGATCCATTTCACCAATTAACTCTAGTAGCTGGATTAATGCATATAACACAATTGTCTTGTCTTACAACTATGTCAAGTTGATTTTGACATGAACACTCTAATGCATACGGTGTACCCCAATCCTCCTGTATGGTCAAGCTGTCTTCAAGTGTTGGGCCTATCATTGCCACTTGTAGCTGATGCAGTTCCATCATATCTCTGCTGGTTATCATATTGAAAGCTTGTGCTATCCGAGTCAACTCAATGTATGGTTCAAGTTTCAAAAGGCTGCTTGGAGCAGCTTGTTTTCTATCTTTTTTACCTAGGATTCCTTTACTTGAGGTCTATTCTACTTTATCTGTATGCAGCATATGCTGTGGAATTTCTTTCTTATGAGAAACAAACAGTAATTTTTTTTTTCTTGCATATTGTTCAATTTGAATCTTAATTGGGAAGATACTGCTACATGCAATCTTGTGGCGCAGAGGCATTTTTAGATCATCCCCCTGCACTGTAAAAGTGCATGTACCAAAGGCTTCCTCTTGAAATTGTCCAATCTCACTGCATGTGGCTTTATCATTAGTTGCTGAATTTGGCTGTAGACTGTTGACGGTGTCTAACATTATGCTTCATGATTATTGTGATAGGTAGAGCTATATGCTGATTATGACCCAAAAATGCTACTTCCTTTCCTTCGTAGCAGCCAACATTACACACTGGAGAAGGTTTGAATAGTCAATCAATTGCCAGTTTTCTTGTGTTCTGAATCAATGTGTCATTTGTTTTCTATATAATCTGTCTCTGGTTAACCCATTGAACGAAATTTCAGGCATATGACATTTGTGTCAAAAGAGATCTTTTGAGGGAACAAGTCTTCATACTTGGAAGAATGGGAAACTCAAAAAAAGCTTTAGCTGTCATCATTAACAAATTAGGAGATATTGAAGAGGTATTTATTTCTTTTGATTTTAGAGTTGTTCCATGAAGGTCATTATTAGTCGTTGTGATGATTTTGCATATAATTCAGATAAGATTGATGATCTTGCATGCAGGCTGTAGAATTTGTAACTATGCAGCATGATGATGACCTTTGGGAAGAACTGATTAAGCAGTGTCTTCATAAACCTGAAATGGTAGGAGTGTTGTTGGAGCATACTGTTGGCAATCTTGATCCCTTGTATATTGTAAATAGGGTACCTAATGGACTGGAAATTCCTCGGTGAGTATACCTAGAATTATATTTCAGCTTTTCTCCATACATTTTTCTTGTTTTGCTTTCAAGTTCTCTACCATTTTATTTTGCAATGCATGTAAGCAGATTTAGACTGCAAAATTTTTGATTCTGACACTAGTTCCTAGGTTTTATTAGTAAAAGAGTATCTAAGATAGCTTGAAGTCGATAGGCTTAGGGTTTTGCGGTTAAGCCTTGGGTTTGAATGATGAAGAGAGAGGAAGGAACATAAGTCTGCATTTCTAAATTTCAGGTACTGTGAAACATTTTATTGAATCCTCTTTTGCATGGATTCAGTCCCATAAAACCTGATAAGAAGCAGACCCAACTCTGGTAGTATAAACTCATTAAAAGTTTTTACATTCAATTATTCCCAAGTTATACAGAGGACAACAAAGCCCATTCTTTCTTTATAGCGTAAGAAACTGCTAACTCAAAAACAACAAGAACACAGAATAGAACCGTAGAATACTTCCTTTCTCATGGAACATTAATATTTGATTTATATTACATTATACATCGAACTATACTGGCTCTGAATTTTCTGAAGTTGCCACAGTTTTATGTCAATAAAGAATGCTGAGTTGACTCCTAAAAGAAGGTTGATGTCTGTTATGCTGTCTTGGCACACTATTACTTGCATGCTTTCTGTTAAGTATTACTATGTAGTCCTTTCAATGTCATTTTCCTCAAGTTGTGGAAAATGGTGAGAATTTGCTCATTTCTTGGTTGATTCAGTTTTGGAACTAGTCAACATTTTCTACAGCCATGTGCTTATTTCTTTCCTACTTTATGACGATGTAATATTTTGTTCTTTGAGGATCTAACATACAACTAAAAATTATTTCAATGGATGCTTTCTTCCTCCATTCATTTTTTGAGGATCTTGGTATTTTATCAACTTTACCCTGTGTTAGGGAAAGGATTTCTAATTTCATAGACTGAGGTTAGGCCATAGTCTACAGGCAGGTGTCCTAATAATACTGATTCCATTGTGATATAGGATTAAGTTGAACATTATATAGTCATCCAAACGCATGAGGCAAGGCTCTTGAGGATTTTTGTTAGCAAACAGTAAGAGTTGGGAGAGCAATTCTTGGAGGATTTTTACAATAAATTAGTATGAAAATTGCTGCATTCTTACATGTACTGGAATGATGCTTTCCACTCTTCAACTTTTCTTTAAATAGTGACATTGATGTAGCAAATTTCATACTCATTGTGTCCAATTCTCCAACTTTGAATCTTGTTTTCAGGCTTAGGGATCGTCTAGTCAAAATTATCACTGATTACAGAACAGAAACATCTCTTAGACATGGTTGCAATGATATTCTTAAGGTACCAAGCTTTGTATGCACTTGTTTTTCAGTTGAACAGAAATTAGTATTCCTTGTTAGAATATCATTTCAATAATAGCTTTGGGTTATTTTGAAATGCACAGGCTGACTGTGTAAACCTCCTCATCAAGTACTACAAAGAAGCAAGACGGGCAGTTTGCTTAAGTAGCGAAGGAGATGATACACGAACAAAAAGGGATGGAGGTAGGGATTCTCAGGCAATTGAACGAACATCCAGCACTAGGACCATGGAAGTTAAGTCGAAAACTAGGGGAGATGCTAGATGTTGCATGTGTTTTGACCCCTTCTCTATACAAAATGTGTCGGTAATTGTATTCTTTTGCTGCCACGCCTATCACATGACTTGTCTAACGGATTCCATGCATACTGTTAGTCAAAAGGGAAGTGAAGACACTTCCCGGATAGGTTATGAGTATGATGACGATGACGATGAGGATGAGGATGCACAATCCGGTCGTTTAAGGTGCATCTTGTGTACTACAGCTGCTAATTGAGATATAGTGTTTCTTCTCTTTTTTTTTGCCCCTTTGTTTTTGGTTGGGGAGTAAGGGATGGGTATCGTGCGAGTGTTTGCTTTATATTCTATGAGGCTTTTTCTTTCTTCTCTTCTTGCTTTATATTCTATGAGGCTTTTTCTTTCTTCTCTTCTTTTCTTTCGTTTTCCATTCCTTAGCTTCTTCTTCTCTCTCGCTCTTTTTGGTGTTAATATATCATATATGTGTGTTATTTATCGATTGTATTTTTTTGGCTGAGCTTCAAATGTTGTATTATATAAGTTATTAATGAAAGCATTAATTTTTTTAGCTGTTCCGTTGTGTTGTAACAGCCTGCCTGTAATGCTTGAGCTGATGCTCTCTTGTAATCAATCAGTATACACAATTGCATTTTCCTTCTCTCTCTCTTCCTTTTTGATTCATAGAATTTTCTCATTAACCAAATACTGCGGTGTGCTGAGCTAAGATCCAACCCTCATGAGTTTGGATCTTAACAGGGATATAATACTGATGGTTTGATAAAAATGATAAATCAAATTATTGACTTTCAGTATTTGTGTAGAGCCTAGCTTAAAGTATGTCTTTATATAGCTCAATTATCATTACAACTATGAAATATATTAGTGAAAAAAACATTAATGTATAAAAGATTCTTTCATAAAAATGCATTTTGTAATGCATAAAAATTTCCGCACATCGTACAAATTGCTCGTGTTACTTATTGAGTAGGCAGCATAGTTGCCAGCGCAACTTACTTATTCCCAATTCAACGTAAACGAAACATGGAAGATAAAATGTAAGAATTTTTATTTTCAACCAAATAGAAAAGGAAAAGAACGCTAAGAAAGCAAAATACTATTTAGCCAGATTTGTGACCAGTTCTAACGTCCCCCACGGAGGATGTAACTCTTTGTTTTTAACCGTTAGATTGTGTTTAATCATGTATTATCTAACAGTTGTCTAGGCAGACAATCGTAGCTTCAACCCGAATTTGTTGCCTGTTTTGCAGCCAAGCTTAGCATAGTAATCTGCAAGCCAAGATGAAATAGTGTTGATTTCTTTCTCTCTCTGCTCAAGGAGCCACTCAGGATCACTTGGTTTCGGGGTTAATATATCCAAGCAATGAGCACCTAATTACCATAACAAAAAAAAAAGTATAATTATGGATTTTATTTGTCATTTTTCTCTCAATAATAAATTCAGTTTATTTTTATTACAAGATAAAATATTAATTATTGATACAGTAAAAAGTAACTAATTGTACAGTTTACCTTGATCCGTATGTATGGCAACAATAGTATCTGATATGTCCTCTAAAACTCTGTCAGTCAAGAAATTAAAAAATAAAAAAATTAAGTCAATAATTAATAAATAATTTTGACTAATTAATGTGATTTGTATACCCTCCAGCACTCCATGGATCGCGCATTCCATTAGAGTAAATGATGTTGCTTCCGAAATTCTCAAGAGCAGATTTAATAGTCTGAGAATTAGAAAATAAAATAAAAATATTTCGAGTTAATTAAAATAATATTCTTGAAAAAAGTAAAAAATATTGATATATAAAAAAGGTTGATTAAGAAGGTTACATGACCACCAAATTGAATTGGAACCCAATAAGGCCTTGGAGTAGCACCATGAAGCTGTTGACAATTTTTTATATAGTAATCCATATCAAAAGGTCATACTTCGAACATCGTATTATTTTTATCAATTCCCTTGGCCAGTACAATCTCAGTGCATGTCTGAAAAAGTATGAACTTTATATAGTTAAAAAGAAAGAAAGAAATAAATATATATGAATCTTATATAGTTAATGTACTATAAGATTAAACGAAGAAAAACTTTCCAGACGTACCTGCCATTGCCAAGGAGTGGTGCTGCTTGCTGTAGCTTCAGTAACATGACTGGGACTGCAAATTCCAAAAGTAACACCAGTGGCATTGAGACCAGCAACAATTCGGGCCAGAATATCGGATCCTTGCGGGGCTCCATCAGCTCCTTTGCAGAAATTTTCCACATAATAATATGGAGGATTGTCGTATTGAGCAAAGTACGTATATGTAGATTGTAATAACGTCTTGAGTTGTTGTGCTGAGGTCAAAGGACTTGGAAGAAAAATAAAACACAACACTTAGAAAGAATTTAGATAAATGCTTATATAACAAATTAGACATATGAGAATTATTGTATAGGTGATCAATTTTTAATGTAGATATTTCGAGACAATTCTATCCAAAGATAAGATTTTTTTTTTTGAGAAAATCCAAAGATAAGTTTTCATTGGCCAAAAAAAAGAAAAGAAAATCCTTTATCATCGCAATTATAAATGCTAATATAAATTACTCAATTTGATAAGAGAGCAAAAGAATATGAGTAAGAGTTGTATTGGACTTACTAGCAAAATTTGAACATTTGGGCAAGGGTCTCAAGACCATCAGTCTGACTTGCAACACTGTCGATTTCGGACCACGACTGTTTTATGGTATTGTAACAACTCTCGCTTGTGTTCTGCACCAAACAAATTAACATTATAATTTAGTATTAGTTAACAATTAAAATGATACGATTGTAGAGCCTGTCCAATAAATTCATGAAAAAAAAAAGTTATTTAAATCCACCAAATGATTCATTTTTTTCAAGTATATATCTTACCAAGAAATCATTGGATGCAACAACGTAGAATGCATCATGTGGTGTAATACCCTCAAAGTAGAGAATCGGAGCAGATGAAGCCAAAGCACCATTTATAATGTGAGGATATTTTAGACGAAACCAAGAAGCCAGCACTGAAATGCATTAATTATGAGAGAAAGATATTAGTGTAATTTTGTGGGTTTTTTTTTTCCTTTATAATTTTGGACAAAATTTCAACAGAATTTCTAATTCAAAATATAAAGGACTAGATGTCATATTAAATTAAAAAATAAGTGAAGATTAAAAAATTATTTTGTAATACACCATATAGAAAATTTTTACTTACTTCCACCATATGATCCACCAACGGCAACAACGGGACAATTTTGAGCAGACAAGTTATTCTTAACATCTGTAACAATTTGTGCATAATCCGCCAAAGCCTGTTCTGAGCTCAAATATGCGAATGTTTGATTTGTTGTGTCAATTGGTAATGATTTTCCATAATAGCGATGCTGTACAAAATCACCCATTATCATATTAGTAACGTTATGATTTAGATCGACACACACATATATATATATATATATATATAATAATAATAAACTTTCGTGCATAAAAAAGTAATTATTTTATGGCTTTATATATCAACAATCTCCTTAATTTGTAAACTTCAGTCATTTTGCTCTTATTTTTTTTAAAAAAAAAACTATTCAGTCTTCTAAACTATTAATTTTCATATATAATAGGTCTTTAAATGGTAGTGTATAATTTTTTTTTTTCCAATGACAAAAAAAGACATTCATAATTTTTCTACATAAATCTAATTAATCAGACTCTTCTCTTTCTTACTCGAAACAAAATTGGACATGAACATTTAAGAACATATTAATAGTTTAGGAGGTTGAGTAGTGTTTTGAAATATATATTGAAGAGATAAAATTACCAAAACAGAATATGAATAAAACCTGGCAAAAAATTAACATGAGTGCACTCACCTCAATAAATAACAACAAACCGTTGAAACGAGCAGCCATTTCACATATGAATGTAACATTATTCACATCATATTCTATATCACCCTCTTCACCTACGTAAACAAATATTGGGGAGCTCGTATTTACGCCTCCCCAGTACTTGAAGTTCAACAAATATCTTTGTTGGAAAGTTGCATAACTTTCGGGATAATAGTTAAAGTGATCGAGTCTTTGATTATAATAATGTGTTTCGTATTCTGGTGGGAGTTGGAAGGAGGATGAGAAATTGATCGCTGAACGTCCAATTGGACTTAAATTTAATCCTTCTGAATAAGCATATGATAGGTATGCTGTTGTTAGGACTAGTAGAAGGATTAGAAGATGAGATTGGGGAAATGCCATCTTGAGCTACCACTAATTTCGTATTATTTGCCTTGAGAATTATAACTTGAATGTAGATATATATAAGTGGATATTTTTATCATTTTGTGTTATCGAATTTAGCATTGATTAATTAGACCATGTGATATATTTCTTGACAGCGTAGCCGGCCATGAAATATTTATGTATATATATATATTATTGCAGTACTTTCAAATTTTCAGATTTGCTTTTTCGGCAGAAGAAATCGTGGACATGTATAATTCAGCTCATGGAAAATAACTAAGGCGTTGAGGTATTGTTCCCATGTGTTAAAGAATATGCTCACAGTAGTCCTTTTTTTTTCAACACAAAATATGCTCACAGATACGAAAAATGGTCATGTAGTTTTGGATTTTGGCTGATAAGGAATCAATTCAAAGAAAAAAAAGATAATTAAATGAGGAAAAGATAATTTAAAAAATTAATTTTTATTTGCAACATCAAATTAAATATTATGTATCCACTAGTAACAAAAAAGACTTAATACCTAAAATACTCCTTGAATTTTTTAAAAATTTTATATTTTATACATTCATTTTTAATGTTTTTAGTTTCTAACCTAAACTTAAATTATGTATGATAAATAAACATCTGAAATAGAAACTACAAAATTTTTTTATTGAGTGATACACACATGCTAACTGTTTATGTACGATCAATGCATGTTTGACACGTATAAAATGAAACATAAAATTGAAATCAAAATTACGCTAACCTAATTTAATTTTTCCTTTTATGTGTTTTACTGTTTTTGAGTGTGGTCAATCTTCTTTCCAATTTCCATAGACAGAAACTTAATTCAAATTATTTGCTTCTCTTGTCCTTTTGTAAATCATTATATTTGGTTCTTAGTTCTTCCTTCCTTTTCTTCACAAAGTTCTCATTTTTATCACTTTCCATTTCTCTTTCAAATCATTTTCCTCATGTAGAACAAGAAAAATAATATGACTCCTAAGACCAAGTAAGTATGCAAGAGTATACATCTTAGAATTTTTCTTAATCTTGTAAATTTAGTATTTTGATTGGAATTACATAATTTGTGAATGAGGAGTTAGGTTGGATCTGTCTTTGTTAGGGGGGTTTCTTTTTCGTCCTTACTGTTTTTCTATTTGAATTATGAGGACATTTATTTCTCTGTCTGTGGCTTGTTTTTACTTGTCACTTTTGTTTGGTACCGTAAATAATAAATATATTCATTTAATTTTATGAAGTTTGGTCTTTGTTTCAAAGTTTGACATTGATTCTACTTCATTTTTACTGCTTTTTTGAACCTGAATTTTCTGTTCAATTATGTTTTATTTTTAATATCCTATTTTTTTCAAAATTTTTAGGTTATCATGGTTTCTTGCTCTTTTTTATGTATGCTTTACTTTCCAGTCCATATTAATAACATTAAGTGACCGAAATAGTTATTTATGATACTTAATTTAAGTTTAGATTATGAAATAAAAACGTTGAAATATGAAATATGAAATATTTTAAAAGTTCATCGAGTATTTTAAGTATTAAGCTCATAAAAAAAATATATTAATTTTTATAATGATTCGAACTATTTTTATTCATTAACTAACTTTTAAAATTGATTCCGATCCATATATAATATATTCATTTACAAAAAGAAATCATATTTATTTAACTAGTTTATAAATTTTTCTAAAATAAAAAACTATTTTATAAATGGCTTAACATTAAGAGCATCAAGTAACTGTTTAAACAATTATTTTTTTTTTAATTATTTCATTTTCAGCTAAAATAAAAATTTTATCAGGCACACACTACTATTATTTTTTTTTAATAATATTTTTTTCTTTTTATGCTGTTGTAGTTTGGACCACACGTTTGCTTTCATTTTTATACTTTTATGAATAAAAAAAATAAAAGAGAGAGAGATAAACAAATGAGAAGACAAAATTAAATCACTCCATTTTGTCGTGTTAGGCCACTTATTTTAAATGTGCTGAGTCCAAATAAACCCAAAAACTCTAACATGCATGTATTCGAATATTTATAGAGGAAATGACAAAATCATATATTGTAAAAGTTATCCTGTGATTAATTAATGCAATACGTGGACGGTAGCTTCCCCTAGGGACGTACCTACCGGTTATCAACTAAGAATATATATATATATATATGGTTGTAATTTTATTTTATTTAAATTGAGTACACTAAAATATTTAAATAACTCAATTAAAATATATTGATTATCTGCTTTCACTAAATACAAAATTTAATTAAAATATTTACATATAAAGTTTTAATGTGTGACTTTTGATATTCTAACACCTTCATATCATGCTCAATTATCTCTTAACCTTGTTATATTAAGTTCTTTAAGTATTATTTTAGCTCACTATATGTATTTCACGCATCATTATCTATATCAAACTACTGATTATGTTATATAACTGTTCACATATCACATGTGAATTAATAAATTTCTCATAGCGGATGCTGCTGTGTATGTAACTATTTTTATAATTTAAGTTTTGGCTAACTCAATTATAAATCTCTTAAGTAATGGATAGATGTATATTTTTTTTTTAATTTTTAAAAAGGTTAACAAAAATACAAAACTATCGATCATAAACAACACAAATAACATCATGAAGCAGCTAATATTTGAGGCCTTGAGGAGGAGGAGAAAAGTTGCGGAAAACAGGAGAGAAACCATAACGCCAAATGAGAAAGAAAATTCGCTACAAAATTAGCCTTTCGATGAACATGACCAAGATAAATGTATTATAATACAAATGAAACACACAACAGTAAACAATTTTGGAAAATTCTTGACAAATTTAAGGAATTTTCTTTTAAGGGAAAACATAAAGGAAAATAAGAGAAGATAATAAGGTTATTTAGGCAGATTTGTTGGCAAGCTTAGCATAGTACTCTGCAAGCCAGAATGCAATAATTTTGATCTCTTTCTCTCTCTGCTCAACCAGCCATTGTGGATCACTTGGCGTCGGATTTAATACATCCAAGCAATGAGCACCTAATTACCATAATAATTTAACAATCAAAAAGAAAAATAAATTCTCTACGTACCATAAAAAAAAAAGAAAGAAAAATAAATATTCTTGTATATATGACTATATGGATTTTTTTCAATTTATAAGCTTTTCAGTTTTCATTCTCGTGCCAATTCAGTAATGGATTACTATAAATATAGGAATAATATCATTTTCTGTTCTTAAAGTATTAGAACAAGTTTGCTCTATCTATTTTTATTTTTACTGTTGAATTATCTAAAATTATGAGATTTTACATTTATACTTTTTAACATATGTGATTTTTTTTTTTCAAAATGAATATATTTTACCCATAAAATAGATATGTTGCATAAAGTGATTACTTGCATGGCAAAATCGTTTTATTTTAAATAATTAAGAAAAAATCGATAAAAAAAATTCAGGTATTTCGAATAGTTCAAGAATAAAAGTCACCTTTATCCCATCTATATATATACATGCGTGCACATATATATAATAATAATAATAATAATAATAATAATAATAATAATAGTTTTCAAACTGAATTTTATATTTGCTAAGCTTTTTTACAAGATATAATATTATTGAAGCGGTTTAGAAACTGATAAATTAAAAAGGAATTGATAATAAGTCTACCTTGATCCGTATGAATGGAAACAACTGTATCTGATATGTCCTCTACAACTCTGTCAATTCAGAAAATAAAATAATGATAATAATAAATGAATTAGACAAGTTAAAATATAATTATAATTAATGTGATAGGCTGATAGCACAAATTGTTTCAGAAATTCAGGTTATATAGTTACCCTCCAGCACTCCATGGATCACGCAGTCCATTGGAGAAAATGATGTTGCTTGCAAAATTTTCAAGAGCAGATTTAATATTCTGAGGATTAGAACATAAAATAATTCCAATTGATTAAAATTTATTCTTGAAAATAATAAATAAATAAATAAATAAAGATTGATTTTCGGAGCTTAAATACATGACCACCAAATTGGATTGGAGCCCAATAAGGCCTCGGGGTAACACCATAATCTTGTTGACATTGTTTTGTATAGTTATTCAGATCAAATGGTGATACTTCGAACATTGTATTATTAGTGTCAACTCCTCTCGGTATTACCATCTCACTGCATATCTGAAAAAAATATATGAATTTTATAAATAGATTAACAAAAATGATAATAGTATGAATTACATATATGTATATGAATCTTAAACAGATTTAGACAGATTTATCCCTTATAAAATAATAGAAACACTTCTATTTTTACATAGTTTAAAAAAGCTAATATCTTCTATCTATTTTTTTTTTTTTACCTCTTATTAATTACTAATCCCTCTCCATCCCAAAATAACAACCATACATATGCATATTTATTTTTCAACCAATTTCATTGACTGTATTTAGACAAGAATTTTCCTAATTTATTAGGGTGCATGCCTACTTGAATTTCTTAATTTTAGGAAATTAATATTCCTTTTATTTTTTCTATCTCCCACATTGTGTTTTGGTGGAAAATCAATACTAGAACTAGAAGGATGATAACATTTGTTACAAGTTAAAATCCAGGGAAATTAACTAACTAAGGATGAAAAAATGAAAACAGCCTCATGGTATTTTATATACAAACTTATGAAAAAAATAACAAAATTAATAATAATGTAGCAAGAAAAGATAATACCTGCCATAGCCAAGCACTGATCATGCTTTTTTTAGCTTCATTTCCATAAATACAACCTGTACCGGAAACATTGCTGGCATTAATACCCGCAACAATTCGGGTAAGAATATCGGATCCTTGCGGAGCTCCATCAACGGCTTTGCAGAAATTTTCCACACGATAGTGTGGAGGATTGTCGTATTGAGCTGACACTGCACAAACATCTTTTATGTAGTCCTTGAGTTCTTGTGATGAGTTCAAAGGACTTGGAAGAAAAAGAAAGCACAAAACTCAGAAACAATTTAATTAAATGCTTATATATATATGTTAGTGTGAACAATTTTTAATATAAAACATTTAGAGGCAATTCCATCATATATATATATATATATACACACACACACACTTCAATTTTATCAAAAGAGCAAAATAACATAAATAGGAGTTACTATGGACTTACTTGCAAAAATTGAACATGTTAGCAAGGGTGGCAAGACCATTAGTTTGAGCAGCAATTCTGTCGATTTCGGACCATGAATATATTATGGTATCGTAACAACTTGCGCTTGTATTCTGCTCAAACCAAACATATTAATTATGATTTAGAACTAAAAAAATTAAATTTAATTGAATTGTTATTAGAAGGAATTTAACAAGGTTTTTTTGTTTAGATTTCTTACCAAGAAATCCTTGGATACAACAACGTAGTATCCATCATGTGGTGTAATACCCTCAAAGTAGAGAATTGGAGCAGATGAGGCCAAAGCACCATTTATAATGTGAGGATATTTTAGGCGAAACCATGAAGCCAGCACTGAAATGCATTAATTAATTAGCAGGAGAAAGATAGTGGGCGGTTCAATTAATTATGTGTTTAATTATAAGTATTTTTTTTATAATTAGAAAAAGAACTATGTATGTTTCAAAAAAAAAATATTTGATCAATATTAGTATGTTCAAGTACTTCGATACCAGTTCTTTTTAAGTAAAGTTTCAATCGTGTTAGAGTTTTTTAAATGAAAAAAAAATTATTGAAAGAGTTTTACGTTCATATTGAACCGATCTAACTTGAATTGGACTTATCAAAACCTACAGATTTTCGAATTGAAATAATGATAAAAAAATATGCAAAGATTTTTTTCTTAAAAATTAATTTTACTTACTTCCACCATAAGATGCACCAACGGCAATAACGGGACAATTTTGAGCCGATAAGTTTTTCTTAACATCTGTAATAATCTGTGCATAATCTGCTAAAGCTTGTTCTGAGTTTAAATATCCCATTGTAGTTGCATTTTGAAATGTTTGATCTCCAAATGGTAATGATTCTCCGTAGTAACGATGCTATGAAAAATCACTCATTATCATGATTTTGTAGACTAGATATTTATGAAAAAAATTTATAAACTAATTTGATAATCAACTCTTACATATGAAAAAAGAAATTTTATATGCATCATATATATGGTTTAACATTTGTAGTAATGCCAAAGAACATGCGTGTACTCACCTCAATATATAGTAGCAAACCTTTGAAACGAGCAGCAAGTTCCGATATGAAATTAGCATACAAAACATCTTCTTCTATGTCACCTTCTTCACCTACATAAACAAAAATAGGGGAGCTTGTATTTACCCCGCCCCAATACTTGAAGTTCAATATATATCTCTGCCGGAAAGTTGCATAACTTTGAGGATAATAGTTAAAGTGATCGAGTGTTTGCGCATAATAATGTGTTTCGTAATCTGATGTAAGTTGAAAGGAGTAGGAAAAGCTTTTCGCTGAATGTCTGATCGGACTTAATTTTAATTCTTTAGGATAGGCATATGATAGATACGTTGTTGTTAGGACTAGTAGAAGGAATAGAATATGAGATTGTGAAAATGCCATCTTGAGCCACCACTAAGTACTATTGCCTTCAGAATTAATTTGAATGTATATATGTACATATAAGTAAAGATTTTTGACATATTAGGGTTGGATTTCAGCAGTCATTAGGCATTGTAATATCCATCAAGGAACTGTCTTACATGATTATAGACTTGGACTTAGACCATGTTCTAGATTCATTTACAATGTAGCCGGCCAAGACAGTTAATTATGTCAATATATAAGACACAAAACACAAGGCATCCTTAATTTATTTTTAGCTCAAAGCATATATATATCCAGCTCATCAGGCTGTTATAATTTGCTAATACACTTTTTGTATCTTTTTCTTGGATCCAATATATGCATATATTTAATATAATCATATGTATTTGAAATCTAGTGGGCTTACAATGGGAGAAAAAAACGCTCACTTCTAAATATTTAAAGCTATTTCATATGCATGACATATATATATATATATATATATATATATATATAAATGAATGGTTAAGATTTAAGTGAGAGATAATCTTGAATATCCAAGAAAAGGTTGTTTTCATTTTTCTTTTTATTTTGAAGGGGAGACCAATTACATCACAATAGACGAGTAAATGCTATCCTTATCCTGGCAACATATTCCAGATAGACACATATATGCATGCCAGACGTAAGAGACTAATTTAGATAAATAACTATATATATGATTAAAAATTTGTTAGAATAATTTTTTAACCAGCTTCTTGTTCATACACATACCAAAAGAGTAAGGTTAATTACTTTGTTTGTCAAACTTATCATCCTCATACTAAATTTATTTATTTTTACTAGAAATTCTATTTTTGGCGTGATATTTCATTCCTTTTATAACCATTTCGTGACTCGACTAATCGAAACACTTGTTGAGTAGAGTAGATCTTATAACGAGAGTAAAATGCTCTTTTAAAAGTATTTAAAAATGTTATATACTTAGAATTTGAATCAAGACTTTTAATTAAAATATAAGAGATACCTATCATCACATTTTATAATTTGTGAATTAGATAGCCCAATATTATTTTATAAAATATTTTAAAAAATGAATGTAATTGACTGAATTAGCTAGTTGTGTCAACATAGTCTTGAAATCAAGTCACTGAATTACATACTCAAGATTCTGATCAAAACTCCCTACCAAAATAGGAGATACAAATGCAGTGAAATTAATTACAAGCTTTGCCAAGACTGGTTTGGCTTTTTAAAAAAATAGGTTTCTTCTGTACCATACTTTTGCTAAAAGAGTCAGGTTAATTTGTTATTCAAACTTATCATCCTCATATTTCTTAAAGAACTCTTATTTTTGGTCCATTCTAGCTAGAGACTGGAACTTCTAATTTTGGTCATATTCCATTCTTTATTATTATTATTATTATTAATTATAACCATACGATTTAGAATTTACTTATCCGACTTATCTGAATTCATATTAAGGCAGTGGCGGACCTAGGTGTAATATGAGGAGGGCCAATAATTTTTATTTTTAATTTTTTCTTTTCAAAATGATCCATATGCAATTTTATGCTATTTTTAGTTTGTTTCTCTAAATAAATCTTTAATTTTATTTTTGAAAAATTTACACCCCTTCAAATTTATTAATCTTCCATTATATTTAAGTTTTGAACCTATGTTTTTAGTACATTTTGTGTATGTGTCGGTGAGTATATCCATAAAAGAGGCAGAATGCTTCATTTCAAATATTTAAAAATGATCTATATTCAGAACTCAAATTTAAAACTTCTGATTAAGTGAAAAGGAAATCATAACATCTTATCTCATAATTGAGAATCATATGGCCCAAATTTTAAAATTATATGCCAAAAAGGATTTATCATGCTTATTAATAGCAGCTTAATTAATTGCATCAATTATGAAACTGTTTGATTTAAAAAAAAAAAATCAGCGAATTTCATAGCTGAAAAATGGGACTTGCACCCTTTCAATTATTGCTGGGGCTGCTCTTGCTCGCTGCAATAACTGCATCTGCAGTTCATCCCATCAAATTAAGCAGATTTAAAAGGGTAAATAGACGATTCCCGGCCAGCGAAAGCTTTTATGAACTCCCACTAGAATTTCAATTGCATAACTACACACAAACACTTGACCATTTCAACTACAATCCTGAAAGCTACGCTAAGTTTCAGCAGTGATATATCTTGAATTTTAAGTACTGGGGAGGTGCTAATACTAGCTCGCCTCTCTTTGTTTATATCGGCGAAGAAACTGATATAATGTTGGAAGCTTCATGACTGATCTTGCTGCTCGTTTTAAAGGCTTGATATTGTTCATAGAGGTATGTAAAAATAATGGTGTCCTGTATTTGCTCAACGTTAGTTTCTTATGGGTGATATGATTTGTTGTGTTGTGTCCGAGTACATGAGCATCAATTCGCCGAATTTCATTAAATTCTGATATTTTTATTTATTTATTTAATAGCTATTATCGGATATATTACTAGTAAATTATTATACTGTTAAATTATTTAAAAAAATTATGTTTAATGACATTGTGTTTTAAGTGTAACCATTTGTGGCTGTTTCAATTTTTTCTGAAAATTTTATTTTGTATGTTTTTTCAATACAATATTTTACGTTTTATTCATCTACACAATAATATTTAAGATAAATTTGATGAAAATTAACTCGAATTTTCACAATATGTTGCAGCATCGATACTATGGTGAGTCAATGCCTTTCGGATCAAGAGACGAGGCGTTTCGAAATTCCAGCACTCTTGGTTACTTGAGCTCGGAGCAAGCTCAAGCATATTATGCTCAGGTGATTGTTGATGTGAAGAAAAACCTCTCAGCATAGAGTTCCCCTGTTATTGCTGTTGGAGCATCCTACGGCGGAAGTGAGTCTACTGTACGTAAATTTTCTCATTTCGGGGTCAGGTCATTTTGGATTTTCATATCGATTTTTGAATTGGTCCGGTACTTATAGTTGTTTTTTTGCAAATTCATTAGTGCTGGCATCCTGGTTTCGTCTGAAATATCCTCACATTGTCACTGGTGCCCTAGCATCATCCTCTCCAATACTCTACTTCGATGATATTACACCGCAAAATGGCTATCATTCTGTTGTCACTAAGGATTTTAGAGTAAGTAATTAACTGAATAAATATATATTAATTAAAAATTTCATCAATACATCAATTTTTGTACTTACATTGAATGATACAGGAAGCCAGTGAAAGTTGTTCCAACACAATTAAACAATCTTGGTTTGAGATTGACAGAATTGGAGCTGAACCACATGGGTTATTGACACTTAGCAACAAGTTCAATACTTGTAGGTAACTAAATAATTCTATGATCAATTAACAGTAATTGTACTAAAACAAGTCCTGATTAATTGTTTTCTACCTCATTTTCAAGCACTCTGAATTCGACAAAAGAGCTCAAGGGCTATTTAGAAAACATGTATTATACCGCTGCTCAATACGATAGTCCTCTATATCATCAAGTTAGGAACACATGCCGGGCTATCAAGCTTTCAACCAACTAACTTTAAAACAATCACTGACTATGCATCGCTTGTAAGGGAACCAAATTGTATGCAATAATAATATGAAGAAAGTAATATGGTTTGTTTTTTCCAATTTATGTTTTAAATTTCCATGCGAATCGGGTCCAAATATTCATTCTTTGACTAAACTAATTAACTAAATTAGTGATTAACAATTAAGATTGTTTTTATGCTGGTAGTATTATTCTAAGCCGGCTATCAAAACGTCAAACAAGAAGCTATAGTCGTTTGATTAAGAAATAAATATATAATAATTTTTTTTTTAAAAAAACAAGGCTGTACTCTAAACAAAATTATTTTTGGAAAGAAATATGGCAGCATCGGAAACATTGCATAGGCAACATGAAAGATCATGAAGTCTAATGAAGACCAAAACAATTTTTGAACACTAAATCAGCTAGTTCTGTCAATATTCTCTATAATTAGATATTCTAACTCCAAAATAGTAAAAACAAACGAGTGCAATTAACTGCAAGCTTGCCAAAACAGGCATTTTGGCTTTTTAATTGTATACTACTCAGTCTAACTTAGCTCTTTCTTTGCTGGCATTTTTCTATTAAGGAATCCAAAAGTCAATGCCGAAATGGAATCTATCATCTTCAAAACTACTTATACCAGCTCAATTACAGGTTTCAATTATGAAACTGTTCGATAAAAAATCAGAGAATTCATAGCTGAAAAATGGCATTGACACCATTTCAGTTATTGCTGATGCTGCTATTGCTTGCTGCAATAACTGCATCTGCAGTTCATCCTATCAAATTAAGCAGATTTAAAAGAGTAACCAGAAGGTTCGCAGCCAACGAAAGCTCTTATGAACTCCCACGAGATTATCAACTGCATTACTACACACAAACACTTGACCATTTCAACTACAATCCTGAGAGCTACGCTAAGTTTCAGCAGCGATATATCTTGAATTTTAAGTACTGGGGCGGTGCTAATACTAGCTCGCCAATCTTTGTTTATATCGGCGAAGAAACTGATGTAACTTATGATGTTGGAAGCTTCATGACTGATCTTGCTGCTCGTTTTAAAGGCTTGATGTTATTCATAGAGGTATGTAAAAATGGTGTCCTGTATTTGCTCAAAGTTAGGTTCTTATTGGTGATATGATTTGTTGCAGCATCGATACTATGGCAAGTCAATGCCTTTCGGATCAAGAGACGAGGCATTTCGAAATTCCAGCACTCTTGGTTACTTGAGCTCGGAGCAAGCTCTAGCAGATTATGCTCAGGTAATTGTTGATGTGAAGAAAAACCTCTCAGCACGGAGTTCCCCTGCTATTGCTGTTGGAGCATCCTACGGCGGAAGTATGTTGACTGAACTTAAATTTTTTCATTTTCGGGTCAGGTCATTTCGGATTTTCATGTCGATTTCTGAATTGGACCAAAACTTATGGTTGTTTTCTTGCAAATTTATTAGTGCTGGCATCCTGGTTTCGTCTGAAATATCCTCACATTGTCATTGGTGCTCTAGCATCATCCTCTCCGATACTCTACTTCGATGATATCACGCCGCAGAATGGCTACCATTCTGTTGTAACAAAGGATTTTCGAGTAAGAAATAAAATGAAAGTGATATTGAAGATTTCATGATTAAATCACTTATACCAACCAACTTACATTGATTGATTCAGGAAGCCAGTGAAAGTTGTTACAACACAATTAAACAGTCTTGGTCTGAGATTGACAGAATTGGAGCTGAACCAAATGGGTTATTGACACTCAGCAATAAGTTCAATACTTGCAGGTAACTAATTAATCACACCAACTTTCTAAAAAATAACACTAATTTTAACAAAACCTGTCCCGATTAATTGTTTTCTACCTCCTTGTCAGCCCTCTGAATTCGACAAATGAGCTCAAGTTCTATTTAGGAGTCATGTACGTTAGTGCTGCTCAATACGACAGTCCTGTATATCAACAAGTTAGAAACACATGTCGCGGCATTGATGGAGCTCCAGAGGGAACCGATATTCTTGGCAGAATTTTTGCAGGGCTCAATGCTAGATTATTTGGACAGAATTCTTGCCATGAAATGTTTTCAGATGAATTAAGCAATAAGAGTGCTTGGGATTGGCAGGTATTAATTCCATACCATGATTTTGATCAAGCTAACAATATACTGTCGTGAAAAATATGAAACTAATAGTAAAAATTACTTTCCACTATTTTTTCAGACATGCACTGAAATGGTATTCCCAATGGGATATGGAAATGAGACTATGTTTCAAGCATCTCCTTTCGACATGAAGAGTTATACGAAAGACTGCGTAGATACTTTCGGAGTAGTTCCTAGGCCGCATTGGGCAACAACAGAATTCGGTGGCCATGTAATTGAGTTTAATTTCCTCTGTCTGTATATTGTTTTCATTTAGTTTGAATCCATAAAATCATCAGGACGTAAATTAAAAAAAATGTTCAGGACATAAAAACTGTGCTCGGACGTTTCGCAAGCAACATCATTTTTGCCAATGGACTGCGTGATCCATGGAGTGCTGGAGGGTAATTAAACAACCAATTATTGATTTCATTTTATTCATATATATGTTTTTGATATATTCTATCAGATCATTCATTTTTTCTTATCTATAAATAAAATTCACAGGGTTTTAGAAGATATATCAGATAGTATTGTTGCAATACATACAAAAGAAGGTATTTTTCTTCCCTATAAAATTCTTTCAATTTCATAAGATATTATAGTATTATATGCAAGAATTTAATTGAGATATTTGTCATTATAATTAGGATCACACTGCTTGGATCTATACCCTGCTGCAACAGATAATCCTGATTGGCTGGTTGCTCAGCAAGAGAAGGAGATCAAAATTATTGCAGCTTGGATTGCAGAGTACTATGCTAAGCTTCCGACCAACTAACATTAAAACAATCACTGTTTATGCATCATCTCTTGTAAGGGGACCAAATTGTATGCAATAATATGAAGAAATAAATACATTTTTTTTCTTCCAATTTAGATGTGTATGAGATTATTAAATTTCCATGTGATGGAAGAATTGTTAAGTTTAAAATATCAAAATTCATTTCCAAATGCAAGATACGCTATGATACCTCGTACAATCCTGAAATAAGACTAGTGCCACTAAATTAAACTTGAGATATTTTTTCTTAAATCGGTCCAGATATTCATTCTTTGACCAAACTAATTAACTAAATAAATGATTAAGAGTTTTTATATTAATTAAAATTATGTTATCTCTGTGTGTAAATTTACAATTAAGATTGTTTTTATGATGGTGGTACTATCTAAGCCGGCCATGAAAATGCTAAGTCAAACAAGGTGCTATAATCATTTAATTTTAAAAAAACAATTACTCCAAGTAAAAAAGATACAATATTTAATTACAATTATAAATTAAAAAAAAATAAACTCAAAATTTCGTTTGCTTTTAAATTTTAATTAAATACTGGTCACTGTCACAATTAAAAAAAAAAATCAAAATTTGAGTGAAATTTAAACCATTGGAAAGAGTCCAATCCTAATTTAAACCCAATCTTCCACACCCCAATTAATTGTCTCCGAAATATGAGTGATACTGCTCACATTATATTATTTCTTTTTGACTTGAGAGAATCGACGCATAATTTCCTTTGTTTTTTAGTGGATATTTATTTTAATGATTCAATAGAACAAAAATAATAATAAGAAAAAAGATTCGATTCAATTCAATTCAATTGATTGGTAAATTAAATTATACCCCATTTTCTATTCAGGGTTTCTTTTAATATCCTCCCCCTCTCTTTTATTTGATTTTTATTAATTTTCTTTTTCTATTGACAATTTATTTTCTTAGTAATTTGCAAATAAAAATAATTTTCATAAGAATTAAGAAATTAACCAATCGAACTTTAGAATCTTTCACTTAAAAGGGCCGAAGCCTATTTTAAAAATAATAATAATAATAATGATAATAATAAACAATAGAAAAAGTATTACTGAGCGCTTTAATTTACGTATTTTCCTGGAAACCACGATCTTCGTAAAATATTGTCAAAGAATTTTCCGGTCAGTCAATGCGCACTTCAGAACCATTAACAACCAGCTACCTTTTCAAAATCAAAGTATCAATCCACTCCTTTTAACCGTATTTCTGTTTAGTTTACTGTCAACGTCTTTGGTTCGCTGTCATTGGAGAAGATCATGGCTCTGCAGTTCGTGGGTGGAGCTTTTCTCTCCTCATTATTTCAGGGTTTATGCGATAGGGCCTCCAATTGGGTAATTTCCGGCGAGGTTCTTCAATTCATCAACTGCCAAAATCTCAACGAGGAGCTGCTTCACCAGATGCTCGAGAAGCTGATTCTAACTATGAATGCTGTCCATGGAGTGCTTGAAGATGCTGAAGAGAAGCAGATCACTGATCGCAGAATTAAAATTTGGCTTGATGAGCTTAGAGATGCTGTCTATGAAGCTGATGACTTCTTGGATCTGATATTTTATGGGGCTTTGAAGGTCCAAGTAGAACTCACGAATCAGGTGAGAAGTTCCTCCTCCTCTTATTTTACACCACTGGAAGATGTATCTGAAGAAAATGCGAACAAGATCCTTGAAAAACTTGAATATTTAGTGAAACAAAAGAATATTCTTGCTTTAAGGGAAGGTATTGAAGGAAAAGCTTCTTCTTCTAAAATACCCACAACTTCTTTAGTAGATGAATCTGGTGTTTATGGTAGGGATAGTGATAAACAGTTAATAATGAAGTTGTTGATGTTAGATGATGCCAATGGTCATATCCCAGGAGTGATTCCCATTGTGGGTCTGGGTGGTGTTGGTAAAACCACACTTGCACAGCTTGTTTACAATGATGTTAAGGTGCAGGAGTGGTTTGAACTCAAAGCATGGGTTTGTGTTTCGGAAGAATTTGATGTTTTCAAGGTGACAAAAGACATCCTTCAGGAGGTCTCTTCAGTGAATTGTGATGCCTTGACTCGAAATCAACTTCAACTAGAGCTGAAGAAAGTATTGCAGGGTAAAAAATTCTTGATTGTTTTGGATGACGTTTGGAATGAGAAGTATAGAGAGTGGGACATTTTGCGGGGACCTTTGGCAATGGGAGCTCAAGGAAGTAAAGTCATAGTTACTACACGTAATGAAAGTGTAGCATCAGTTATGCGCACATTTCCATCCCATCATATAAAGGAATTAAATGATGATGACTCTTGGTCTTTGCTTGCAAAGCATGCGTTTTATGAGGGAAATTCATGTGCATATCTGAGGTTAGAAGCCATTGGCAGAGAAATAGTTAAAAAGTTGAATGGCTTACCTTTAGCTGCCAAAACATTGGGAGGTCTCTTACGCTGTGAAAGAGATGCTAGGAAATGGGAGAAGATATTGAAGTGCAATTTATGGGATTTACAAAATAATGAGATTCTTCCAGCTTTGCAATTGAGCTTTCGCTATCTCCCATCACATCTGAAAAGATGTTTTGCTTATTGTGCAATATTTCCTAAAGATTATGAATTTCAAAAGGATGAACTGGTCTTGTTGTGGATGGCAGAAGGTTTCATAGTTGGTTTTGAAAGAGACGAAGAGATGAGAGAATTTGGTGAAGAGTATTTTGATGATCTTGTGTCCAGGTCATTTTTGCAACAATCAAGTTCGAAATCATGCTTCGTTATGCATGACCTCATTCATGATTTGGCTACGTTTGTATCAGGTGAGTTTTGCTGCAGATTGGAAGATTCAAAAGTGGTTTCCAAAAAGGTCCGTCACCTATCATGTGTTAGAGCATCCTGCTTTGAGGGTTTACCACTTCGGACTATCATATGTAAGCATATGGATGAGGCAAAAGTTAACTTGTTGCCAAAAGGCTTAAGAGTTTTATCATGCGAAAGTTATAAAATTTTAATGCTGCCCGATTCTATTGGCAATCTGATACATTTACGATATTTAAATCTTGCTGCTGCATCGATTTCATATGTACCCAGCTCTGTAACTAGTTTGTATAATTTGCAAAGTTTAATACTGTGCAATTGCACAAGGCTAACTACACTGCCAACGGACATGGCTAAATTACTCAATTTGTTTTGTCTTGACATTAGAGAGACAGGTTTGATGTGCATGCCTCCTAATTTAGGTCAACTAGAAAAGATCCAAATGTTGACTAATTTCATTGTGGAAAAAGATGAAGAGCTGAATGGGAATTTATATGCTCATTCTCCTAGGAGAAATAGTGGTTCTAGCATCAGAGAGTTGGGGAGGCTTCAACATCTGCGAGGGAAATTTGTTATTCAGGGACTTGGATATATTTTGGATCCTGTAGAGGCTTTAGAAGCCAATTTGAAGGGTAAGAAAAACCTTACTGACTTGGAGTTGCAATGGAGTGGTCATTATCCTGAAGTACAGCATGACTATAAAGTACTTGAACTATTGCAGCCACATACCAACTTGGAATGCCTATCCATAGTTCTTTATCATGGTGAAACATTTCCAATTTGGGTAGGAGATTCTTCCTATTCAAATTTAGTCTCCTTGAAGATCAACAGTTGCAAAAGCACATGTTTGCCTCCTCTTGGTCAGTTAGCAACTCTGAAGGACCTTTCAATCATAAATTGCAATAGTTTGGTGTCTATTGGTCCTGAGTTTTATGGAAGTTGCATCCAGCCACCATTTTCATCTCTTGAAAATTTAAGATTTGAATATATGTCGAATTGGAAAGATTGGAAAGATGAAGGTAGAGGCTTTCCCATGCTCCAAGTTCTTTATGTACGATGTTGTCCCAAGCTAAAAAATGCCCTTCCTATTCACATTCCTTCCTTGAAATCACTAAGACTCGAGTGTTGTCCGCAGATTATGGTTCCACTTCCCAAGGCTCCAATCCTTGGAATGAAGTTAAACTGTAAGGGCATTTCTCCTTTGAAGGTTAAACTGTGTTCTGGGCCATACTTTGATGTTCATCAATTCCCCTCAGTGGATTCTCTTTTTGAGGGAACAGAGCATGCGGAAGCTCTTTCTGCTACCTTAGAAGAAATTGAAATTGAAAACTACGATGAATTACATTGCTTTCCCTTACAGCAGTTCCCTAGTTTAAAGAGACTTGTTATTCGTCTGTGCCCAAATCTCAAGTCCCTCTCAGCATCTAAGACAGGTCATGGTGAACTGACATCTCTCAATTCTCTGGAAATCAGTCGCTGCTCTAATTTTGCATATTTTCCAACTGGAGGATTATGTGCCCCCTATCTAGCAGAGCTTCGGTTGTTGCAGTGCTCAAATTTGAAGTGGCTTCCTGAAAATATGCAATCGCTCCTCTGTTCACTTAGCCATTTGAGAATAGAAGGTTGTCCTGAGCTTGAATCATTTCCAGAAGAGGGTTTGCCCTCCAAGTTAGAATCACTGGCCATTGTAATTTGCACTAAACTCAAGCTCATTACTGGCAGTAACAATGAAGAGGAATATGAACAAATGTTGCAGTTCCCCATCACTCTTACCTATCTCAGAATCAGCAGTCTCCGAAATCAGAAATCTATGGACTTCAAGAGGCTTCAATACCTCAGAGAGATGAAGATCTCTAACTGCCGGAATCTCCAGTCTTTGTCAGCAAATATGCAATTCCTTTTCCCTTCCCTTGTGACATTGAGCATAGGAAGCTGTCCATTGCTGGAGAACTCATTTCTACAAGGTGGTTTGCCCTCCAAACTGGAATCACTTGAGATCCGCTACTGCAAGAATGTCGTTGCTGGCCTTCTGCAGTATGATCTGCGAATGCTGCCATCTCTTACAAGCTTTGCCATTGCTGGGTACGATGGTGTGGAGTCCTTGCCAGAAGTGACAATGTTGCCTTCCTCCCTTACATCTCTGTATATCCGGGATTTTAAAAATCTGAAATCTCTAGGACTTCGGCACCTGTCCTCTCTACAATCCTTGGAGATCTATGACTGCAACAATATCCAATGTAGGATAGACGAGTGGTTTCCTTCCTCACTTTCTTTTCGCCGTATCAAGGGTTGTCCTCTAGTGAGTGAAATGTGTAAACGGGATATAGGGACAGATCGTCCCCAGAGTTCTCGAGCCAGGATCTTATGAACATTAACTGAATATTAGCGAGACAAAAGACTGGACAAATCTCTCTTCATTCATTTATCCAAAACTGACATGATCAGGTATTGCTGATTCTTTCAATTTCTTTCCATTTTATCCTTATCTCGTTTATTTTTATAGTTTTCCGTTACAAATTTTTACTTATTCCCAATATTTACTTTTCATGAATCTAATTCCACTGAAGGGGGAAGAAAGTTTGATTTGTGATCTGAAATTATGTAAAAAAACAGTTGCCTTATTATTGGATTTGCATCATCCTATCTCTATGTGTGACTGTCATTTGTTTTGAATATTGAATTTATCCATTCACTGTGGATTCCTGGTAGGATTCTTTTGTATGCTAATTATACATTGATGGATCATCATGTTCTGTTATCCAAGTTTTCCCTACTTAGAATTTGTTGGATTTCGATGTAGACTCATTTGCTTAAAGAAGGGTTCCTTTCTAATCTAACTATTTGTCGAATAGAAAATGTGTTGCTAAGGATATTGTTTAGCAACCTATCACTGTTTCTTCTTAATTTTTTTCTTTTTCCTTGCAGCAACATTTTCTACAAGCAACAGTCGTTTTGCCTCAACAAATTTTGGTCACTTTTGAAAACAAGTAGACCACCGTCTTCTTATTTTTCTTACAACTCAAAGTAGGGCTGTACGAATTTGGATTCATCCGGTAATTTACAAACTAAAGATTGCAAAAACTTGCATTGGTGGTTACTTAATAATTTATCATCTCAATTTGCACTGATCTATGCTGATGGTTTTTATGAACCAGAAATGGAACAGCAGGTACTGGTTTCATCTGCTATAAAGAACAGAGATGTTTTCACATGGAAATGGGGTCTTCACCCCATGGAAACTGAAACTTGAGGAAGCAGTTCTGTGTTATTGAATAAGGGCATAACTACTTGATCAACTAGTGTTGGTGCGCTTATAGTTTATTTTATAATAGAATAACAAGTTAATTTACACTGTTGAACTTGGGAGATTTAAACATAGACATTGACATGAATAAATTTCTCATTTGATTCTCTTTCTTGTGGCCGTATCTATCACAATACATGTGCAGAAATTGGAGCCTGATAAGATGAAAGGCACAAAGTTAATTAATTACTCATATGTAATCAAAATTTACCTTATATTTAAATTTTCTCACGCTGGTGAAGTGTTGCACGAATTAATTTGATTATTCAATGAGCTTGCAGATGTATCTAGATGCTGGATCAAGATTTCAATATTATTTTATTCTTAATTTAACGGTCCATAATTATACCCGCAGTACTTAACCGCCCCGAATCTCACCCTAATATAAGTGCTGTATGTTGTTTTGATTGGAGTTGTTAAATTGGCAGAAAGTCTTTTGATTTTGTAATTTTTCAACATAAAAACCATTGTTTTGAAAACCGGACCGGCTGGTTCAACTGTGAACCGGACAGAGAATCGGTTCGATTCAATATAAAAATATAATATGTAAAAAACTGGAATGAACAGTGGAAAAATTGGATTGAACTAGAAAAAACCGGTTGAACCGGGAAAATTAAATATATTCTAAATTATATTTTTTATAATTCTGGTTAATAGTTATTGAATATTGTTCGATTAAAAATTTATATTTGATGATAAAATTATTTTATATTAATATTAAATTCCATAAAATTGAATATTATGTAAAATTGTTTTCATTATATTTTTATTTTATATTTTTTTAGATATTTAATAACTAAATAATTTAAATATAATATAATATTGAAAAATAAATGAATATAAACATGCATAAAAATAAATTTTACAATTGAAATTAAAATTAAAATTAAAATTAAAAAAATTTATAAATTCAAAATTACATTTTTCTTATAAATTCAAATATTTAATAAAAAAATTCAATTGTTGTGGTTAATTTTTTACTATTATCACTAAAAAAGTAGTAAAATAAATAAAAAAAATTAATATATTGATATTTAATAATTAATATGTTGTTTAAATATATTTTTTATATATTATATTTTTAATTTTTTATTAATAATTATATTTAAAAATAAATTAAAATTTCGAGTCAATTCGATCGAAGCAATTGACTTCTGATCCAATCAGCAGAGCATGTCGACGTTCGGTCCAATTTTAAAAACATTGATGAAAACTGTCTTATATAATATGGCCGTGCATTATGCGAAAATTTAGCCTGTATATTGTAATTCAACGCAGTGGAACGTATCAAATGTGAAGAGATTTTTGATAGACCGAAAGGACTGCAATTAACCATGAGTTGTCATGATAGCATTAAAAACTACGGAAGGTTCTAAGTTTGGTCAACTTTTATAGATGTCTTTTTTTTTTTGTTAAAAATAATAATAATAAAATTAATTGGCAATTAAAATCAATTAGATACAACTACTTTTTGGCAAAATTAATTAAAAATTTAGGTAGAGCATTTGACTGCAGATCAAGAGGTCACCGGTTTGAACCCGGTAAGTAACTTTAACAGTAAATTAAAAATTCCATATTCAGTTTTAAAATTCAAGTATTGATATTATGGGCAATGTATAGAATTTGGATGTAGCTTTTTAATTTTTTTCCCTAAATCCAAGCATGGTCAGATCTAATTATGAATAGCTTTTGAATCCTATAAAGATGCAATGTCATTATAAATGGCATAATTGTTGTCACACCTTATTTAACAATCCCCCTTCAGCAATTGTTTATGCTGAAAATTTAATTCATCATAATTCATCATCTTAGCTCTGATATCAATTGTAAATTTAAGGTATTTCACAATTTCTCTCAAAACCAATTAGAATTGAAAAAAGCATTATTATTATCTTTATATCGCACAATGCATGAGTGATCTAAATATTCGATTGTGACTCGATTTCTCATTAGATTTTTGCCGCATGGTAATTGCTACCACATCTTGACCAACAATAGTTACAAATTATTACTCATAATTAAAAATTTAGCGCATTAAATGTTGCTCTATTAGATACTATATACTTTTTTTAAGGTAAGCTTTCAAAATTCTATTCTCAAAATATTAATTTAACAGTTGGAGTTTGTCATGAATTAGCTAGTGGTTTTACTTTTCAGTTGATCTAGAATATCAGACGATAGGGGATCAATGGGTGAATTTCAGATTAGGTAAAAAATAAATGTTAAAATAGTATTTTTAATGGAAAAAGATGTGAAAAGATAATAATAATGGACCATCATGAGCCTAGATTTTCCACAAATTGACTGGAAAAAAGAGATAATACTTCTCTTTTATTTGTGTCTGTAGAAAAACTCAATTAGTTATAGTGACATAATATGAACATTCTGCTAATACTTTTCTCTTCTATTTGTTTCTGTAGAAAAACTCAATTAGTTATAGATAGTGACATAATATGAACATTCTGCTTGTTGATTATATGTGAGCGTGTAGCGGGGCACTATATTTTGTCTTTTCTTTTATTACTTTTTGAAGCAAAATTTCTTGATTAAAATTTCATTAAATTAAGTGATTTTGTAATAAGAGAGCACTTCAATTAACCCTCATATAGTCGACTAGCTACTCAATTTTAATTTCTTTGAATATTCCATGTGTCTCCCACTATTCCGGAAATGGCAAATTATTATGGGATGTTTAGTTTTAGAAAATATTTTCTATTTTTTTTTCAGTTTTTATTTTCATTTCTTATTTTTCTATTTTTTATTTTTTAAAATGAAAAATTGAAAACTGGAAATCATGTTTACTTCTCTACTTTTATCAGTATTTTTATTTTCCATCTCTTTTATATATTTTTTAATATTCTATATATTCTATCAATATAATTACAATAATTATTGTTTATATTAATAATATTTTAGGTAATCAATGCTTAAAATGCTAATAAATATATATGAAAATTTTAGACAAGGTATAAGTGAATTTAAATAATAACATTCAGTTAATCAAATAAATTTTTAATTTTTTTTACAAAAAAAACCTATAATTATATTTTTCTTATGATAATCATAATAAAATAAAATAAGTCTCTAAATTAAAAGAAATCAAACTATTGTATGTGATAATCAAATAGAAACAAAAAAAAATAATTATAGTGAAAATAAATAAATAATATATAATTAAATAAGAAATTAATGAGAAAGATGGAAAAAAAAAACTGATCTCGTAGTTGGTTGTTATAGCAGAAGATTTCTTTTTTATGAATTAGAAAATAAAGTAATCTACTGATATTTGAACACTTATTTAATAAAAAAAAAATAAGAAAACATGTTTTTTTGTGTTTTCTATATAATAGTTTAATTTTGAAAAATTCATAAAATAGTTTTCTAATTTTTTAAATTGAAAAATATTACAACTAAACAGCATTTTTCATTTTCTAATTTTTTTAAAATAATTTTCTGAAAAAATGGTTTTATTTTTCAGAACTAAACATCCACTTAAGTTTTCAATTAATTACAGATAATTCACTCTTTCCTGTAATTTACCAAGCATCCTCATGCAAACACAATTGCAATCCCTCAATTTAATATCTTTCTCTGATAAAATAACTTCAGGACATCTATCTACATCCCAAAAAAACAAATCACAGCACCTATATATTACTCACTCCGTTTCTTAATATTTGTTACTTTAAAAAAAATTTAAATTTTATTTATTTGTCACTTTTATATCTTTAATGCAATTTAATTTAATTTTTTTAATTTAATCTTCTTTTCCAATATAAATTAACCAATTAAATTTAAATTTATACATTAAAACACTAATTTAATTTTAAATTTAAATGTAATTAATATTTTTTAATACTAACGAAAATAATAAAAATGACCGTTAATAAGAAACGGGAAAAGTATATTATCTGTTAGTGTGTACGAAGTAGAAAAGCCTATGCCAATTTTTTAACGAAACAAACAAATCTGTGAAGGAGAAAATAGGTTGAAGAGCAGGGAAAACATAAAGACCTTTGAGCTACTTTTGAAGTTTATTTGAGCTGTGATACAGCCAAAATCATACCAGATCTGAACATATAAGTACTGGAAATCACAATGATTAGATAACTCAAGCTAATAACTAGAATTCAATATTTAAAACCAGATTAGATATGCGAAATCACAACTGCAAGCCTTCATCATCATCTTCGTCCTCGTCGTCATCCCCCGTCTGAACCGGTTGGCCACAAGAGGTACCTAAGACTTGCACTTCGTCGTCTTCCTCGTCTTCATAGTCTTCGTCGTCTTCATCGCCTTCGTCCTCCTCCTCGTCATCTTCTTCTTCCTCTTCAACTTCTCCACCTTCTTTAGTTTCACTGTCATCAATTTCTTCTTCTTTAATTTCCTTCTCCTCTTCAAATGCTTCTCCTTCTAGCTCCATGACTTCATGTTCTGAAATAGAAGCTAAAATTCTAGAGAAATGAGAGTACAAACTTTCTCAAGAAAATCTATTTTTTCCAGGAAAAAAAAAATTGAAAAGGGAAATTTGGGAGGAGAGACAGAGCTTGCAGGTGGTAAGCCAAAAACCGGCGGAAAAGAGTTCCGGTTTTCTGGCAGGCCAGCTGGTCAACCCGATTGGCCCCATTCTGACAAAAACCCGCATATGAATTTGCCGGTTTTCAATATCTAAAAATCCAATAATTTTTTTTTTTTACCGTAGTTTCATTTTTTTACTTTTAAAAAAAAAATCCCAATTTTTTGATTCAATATATTCGGATCTCAATAAAAAAAAAAATTAATTTCGGCCATTAAATGTCTAAAACTGATAAAACTGGACTGATTTAATTTTTAAAGATCACATCATTTTAGGTTTATGCATTATAAATATTTTTACATTTATATTATATTTTAATATACATAAATTATATAAATATAAATGATATAAACCGATCAAATGCAAATTGGACTGAGCTGACCCATTACGAATTCTTATATAATTAATGTATTATTAGATAAATACTTCCTATTTGATAGTCTTACTATTTTTTTATTTGATCAAAATTGGAATTTTACTCTCTCTTATCTCTAATATGTATTATTAAAAAAATTAAATAAATTAATATAACCTTAATAATTACTAGAATAATATTAGTAAAATGACTAGCATTGGATGAAAAGTATGAAAAGTTTGTAATGATATTTATAGTTGTATATTATATTAAAAAAAATATAATCTTGATAAACTCATGGTGGACCCCACACGTCATTTAGAACAGCAATTAAGCTTGTCAGATTACTATATATATATAAGCCTCTTCTAGTTCAAAATTTATGTCACCAATTAAATATTATACGTTTTGCATATTAATTTCCATGAAAATGAATCCAAAGTTTCTGTTAATATTATGGTTAACCTTAGCAACCGCAAGTGGGTTTCGCCATGTCCCGAGGCTGAGTCCGACAGGTCCAAGAATTGTGGAAGATACAGAGGTATTTTTGTCTGAAGAAGAAGAACAAGAAATGGAAACATTCTTTTACAATCAAACAATTGATCATTTCAATTTCAGGCCAGAAAGCTTCGAAACATTCCAACAAAGATATGTCATAAATTCCAAATATTGGGGAGGAGCCAATTCTAGTTCTCCAATTTTAGTGTATTTTGGAGCTGAAGATTCACTTGATAGTGATCTTCCCATCATTGGATTTCTCACAGATAATGCTGCTAAATTTAAAGCTCTTATTGTATATATAGAGGTATTAAAAACTAAATTAAATCAGTTATAATTGTTATTTTTTTTTTTTGTATAATTACTTAACTGATATTTTTTTTTAAAAAAAAAAATTGATATTTAACAGCATAGATATTATGGGAAATCAATTCCATTTGGATCAAGAGAAGAAGCGTTGGAAAATGCAAGCAATCGTGGATTTTTCAACTCTGTTCAAGCAATTGCTGATTATGCAGAAATTATCATTCATATTAAGAAAATTTTGGATGCTCATAATTCTCCGGTCATCGTCCTCGGCGGATCATACGGCGGAAGTAGGTGACTGTAGTTTGTTTTATGCCATGCCAATATTTGTAAAAAAAGAAAAAAAATGCTTTTTTTTTTAATTTAATTATAGGGTTTAATAAACTACAGATTAAGAATTTACGGCTTAATTGAATAATTCTTAGAAAGAAAGAAAGAAAAAATTCCTAAAAACACTGTTACATTGAAAAAATTTTAATTTCCTCTTAAGGTAATAATTAATAGTTATATTTGATAATAATTTTGTGGGTAGTGCTGGCTTCATGGTTTCGACTAAAATACCCCCACATAGCGTTGGGAGCTTTGGCATCATCCGCACCTATTCTCTACTTTGATGATATTACTCCTTCTGATGGATACTATTCTATTGTCACCAGGGATTTCAAGGTAATCGTATTTTCTGTAATTGGAAAGTTTAATTACTTTAGTTAATTAAAGTTTTGATTAACTAGTTAACTCTTCTTATAGGAAGCAAGTGAGACTTGCTACCAAACAATACAGAAGTCATGGGCAGAAATTGATGATGTTGCTTCTAAGCCTGATGGATTGTCAATCCTCAGCAACAAATTCAAGACTTGCAAGTAATACTAAAAAAATATTAAAAAATTATTATTATTATTATTATTTAAATTTTAAATTCAACACTGCTGTTCACGCACGTGCACTAACACATCCCAAAAAAAGTATATATATAATAAATATAATTTTTGTTTGTGTTATATGTATAGAACCTTAACAGATGGTGATGAGCTGAAGAATTACTTAGACACAACATATAGTAGTGCAGCACAGTATAACAAGCCACCGAAATATCCAGTGAACATAATTTGCAAAGGCATAGATGGAGAAAATGATAATAACACTCTTAGCAAAATATTAGCAGGAATGGTTGCATATAGAGGGAATAGATCGTGCTATGTGAACCCACCCACTAATGTTTCTGAAACAAGTGTGGGATGGAGATGGCAGGTAATTATTTCTATCACCCATTTTTAATCACTTTTTCCACACAATTTATATATAGTGGAATTCACCATCATTTCTTTGTGCACTCTTCTTTCAGTGCCATAATACTAATTATGATTTTTTCCACATATATATTTCCTTATTTATTTGATTAATTAATTTGTGTGTTAAATAGACATGTAGTGAGATGGTGATACCTATTGGGCGAGGGAATGAGACAATGTTCCCACCATCTCCTTTCGATCTCAACACCTACATTCAAGACTGCATTGATTCTTTTGGTGTCGCACCTCGTCCTCATTGGGTCACCACCTATTATGGAGGCCACGTATATTTTCCTTTTTTTCTCTCCTTTTTATATTTTTATTTATACCCTAAATTCCACATTTATAAAGTAATAAATTACTTTTTTTTTTTAGTTTAGCAATATATTATTATAAACCTAATCTAAACAATTTACAGGGATTTTATTTCCTATTAATTTCTTTTTGTTCCAAGTATATTTAGACATTATTATAAATTAGGATAAGGTTATTTTTTGACCCCTTAACTATTTGAAATAAGGTGATTTTTTCCCTTCAACATTCTTTTTGGTTGATTTTTATCTTTAAATTATTTGAAATAGAGAAATTATTTCCTTATACTTTTTAAAACTAAGCAATTTTTGCTCTTAAATTTATCAAATAGTCCAAAAATAGATGTCACGCAACATAATATAACTGATTTTTGTACAGGAGAAAAGCAAAATTGTCAAGATTTGGATAATTCAAGGATAAAAAACAATTAAAAAAAAAGTTTATAGATAAATTAGTCCATTTTATCTTCATACAACGGCTGAGACTTGTGGGCATCATATTGATATTCAGTTTCTCTCTCAATGTGTGTACTTGTTTCATTGCAGAGCATAAAGCTTATTCTAAAGAGATTCGGTAGCAACATCATTTTCTCCAACGGATTAAGAGATCCTTACAGTAGTGGCGGGTAAAGAAATAAGATTTCTTTATTCCACATTTTCTATTTTAAAGACCTTATTCCTGAAATTTTATTAATTTCTCATCTTCTTATTTTGGTTAAAACCATTTTTTTTTTAATCAAAATTTTCAAAGTGGTTCAAAAATGCCACTTAACTCTTTTTTTTTTTATATCGTTCTCACCTTTAAAATTTTAAAATAGAGAGATTTGAAGTATGATACTTGATTTTTGCCACTAAATTTGTCAATATGAATATATTTTAATCATAAAATAAATGGCACGTGACACTATATAATTGATTGTAATATAAATAATAGTATGTTTTCTAACCATCTCGTAAAGTTTAATGGCAAAGAAAATAACGTTTAACTCCTTTTTTGTTTTAAGATTTTAGCCTGTTTTTTTTTTTTTTTTTATCATTATTACAAAAAATAATTAGAGTTTCTTATAGGGTTTTGGAGAACATATCGGATAGTATTGTTGCCGTCTCTACAGTGAATGGTATTTCCTTATAACTCCATATTATCTAAATTTCGTTCATATTTGAGTTAATAATATACTGGCATGTAGAAAATTTGAAAAATATTTTTCTTATACTCCCTCCGTCCCACTTTAAAAGGCTATTATCCTTTTTTCACGGTAATTAAGAAAATAATTGAAATACATCAATTTCATAAAAAAATAATATAAAATGACAAGAATGTCCTTATTTATTACATTGGGAAAAGAAAAAGTAACTGATATATATTTAATAAATTATATAATAAATAGAGATAAATACGTAAAAAAATTTTCTTAAATTGCGAAAAGAACATTTGGAGTGGGACAAATAAAAAAGGGAAAACAAGTGGAACGGAGGGAGTATAATATTGTAGTAATACCTTAACTTGTACATAAGAATTTATTGCCTAAATCCAATTCTGACTTTCACTCAATGATAGGGTCAATAATATATATTGCCAATATACAAAAACCCAAAATTATTTCTCTGTCATGATAGGATTAATTAATTCAGCAGTTATAAAAATATTAGGAGTAATCACGCTGTGTTTACAAAAAGAAAGTTTTATAATTGCAAAATCATCCGAATTTTTGTTAATTTTACTAAAGATAAATTTGGCTGAATAGTACAATTTCAAGATCCGATCCCTAATTATAAAATGACACGTCAAAGTCATATGAAACTAAACAGGATTTGAAATTGTATGATCCAGTCAAATTTATTTTAGGTAAAATAAATGAAAATTTTGATAATTTTAAGGATAGATTTTTTTTTAATTATTATTATTATTATCATTACAACAGTGTAATTAATTCTATTCATGGACCTAATTCTAGCAAAAGGCCGGCCATGAACAAGTTTAGTGACAACTGAGGTAATTAACCCATGATGATAGTGTATCACTGGTCTGAATTATTTGTAAAAATTAGGCTGAGATATACACGATGAAGACAACTCTAAGATTTGAAATTTGGCAATAATACATGAGACTTGTTTTGCAGGGTCTCATTGCTTGGACATACTTAGAGCAGATGCAACAACAGATCCAGATTGGTTGGTTGCACAGCGAAAAACTGAGATCAATATTATTGATGGATGGCTTAAGGATTACTCTGTTGATCTACTTAATGCCAATAAATCCTCTGCTGAGTTGCTCTAATCCCACTAATGCTAGTGAAAGTTAAGACTTAAGAGTCTGAATTTTCATAGATGCAATCATGGCAACTAATATATATATATATATATATATATATAATTCTCATGCTACTTATAATCAAAGGACAAACTTATGAGCAGATTTTATCTCCAATTGTGATTATGAATATTGAAATTCATGCTAACAAATGACAACTAGAGAAGACCTCGAGCACTAATCGAGTGTCAGACCTGAACTAGCTGACTCAGTTGCAAAAATTTCAAACTCCTATTAAAGATAATAGGGATAATACATGAAAATCCTGCAAATTATCCATAAATAATAGTTTATTACACAACTCAACTAATCGAGTGAGAGACCGAACTTATTAAAAATATCATATTATCACTCACAAAATATAAATGGTATAACTTGAAAAAAAGCATGCAAAGAATACACATGGCGCATGAAAGGCTAAAACTTTTTTTTCCTTTTAAATGGATATTTCATTTAATTCTTTACTAGTATATGAGGTATTTCAGATAATTTTATTAGTACAGAGGGTAATACAACATTCATGCTTTCTATGGATAGTTTGGGCAAGTTTTTTTTGTATTATCCCAAGACAATATTGTTTACTAATAATGATAAAAGGTTATATGCATAACTATGTTCATCTTTCAATGAAAATTATTGATTAAGAATAGAAGGTTATATGTATGCATAAATATGTTCATCTGTCCATGGAAATTATTCTTTCTTCTTCTTCCTTTTTTTTTTTCCTTTTTTTTTTCATTTAAATTTTATTTGTACATGACAAATTCCTACAGATAAAGAGAATAATAGATATTAAACATCTGACCTCTTGCATTGTAAGATGGTGTCTTCATATTCCATCGCTTATGCTCCCCATTTCTCGTCCATCTCCACGAATTTGAACAATGACTAGCATCACAAAATGATATTCTCAAGTGAACTGATCAATAGTATTCAATGTAATCTGTTTCTATGCATTTTCAGAGAAAGAAATGAAATCATGAGCTCCATACCATTTTACTGGGAAGCAAAGAAAACCACCATTCAAGTTGCAACTGAATATCACTCATATTTATCACAAAAAACTAACTTGCCTCCTTTCATGCATAGTCCTTGTTCACCAACTGAATTAACTACCTTTCCATAACTATATCTCAACGGCATCCTGCCGAACAACTTATGAAATTCTCTTATGCAGTCACCCCTTCTCTTCCTATGCTCGCCTCTCCTACTACTCAACCCAACTGCTTTTACCGTGCTATTCTCTCCATCCTTCAATCCCATCCGTCCACCATCACCATCATTACGTGCATCTCCCCAATCCCTGACCCTCTCTGCCCCCACCAGTACAGGCCCTGCATTTGCCTGGTCAGCCACCAAGAAATTCATCAATATATCCTCACAGTTTTGCATCTGATCGACGGTCCTCCTCATTTCACTCATGCTAGGTTCACCCTTGCAACTATACTCAAACAGATAATGGCTTTTCAAAATCATGAACTTTGTGAGCACAATTGAATACTTATCTGGATGCACTGTGTAAATCCATTTTTTTGACAACAAATCAAGATCATGTGATCTGACAAAGAATCCAACTAGACGGTCAGGATTCAATCTCCAAATCCGGAAAGCAAACTCGAAGGATTTAGGATCTACCTCCACATCATCGTCACAGATCAAGACAGCTCTCGTTCCAATGGGTGACCTGGGGAGGAAACGGTTGTTAAGGCTGTTAGAATGCTGGCGGACAAGGGATATGGTTGCACCGAAGGAGGAAAGGGAGAGATTATGTGCCAAGTGGACAAGTGCTTGGGGTGGAGTGGAAGGGTTTCCCCAGAGGACTAGCACAGATGATACCAATGGTGAAGCAGAGTATGAGGCAGCAATTGTCTGAAGGAGAGGAATGCGTGACTCAGAGTAACCGTTAATAAGGACAGTGATTTGATCTGATCGGAGGGTCTGTGGATCCAGCTCATTTGCAGGGTCACATGGATCAGAAGGAAGAGTGCGACGGGAGTATACAACAAGAGGCAGAAGTAACAATAAGCATAAATAGAATAACAAAGTCATCATGAATGTGACCATGCTATGCCTTGATAGAGTCTTCATCTTTGCAAAAGGGATTCCAAGGATTGGCTTGAACCACCTCAATTTGTTAGCAAGACTGTTGAAAACATTTTTACTTGTCCTGACTTCATCAACAAAATCTTATTGAAAGATATGCTATAGTGAACAAGAAGAAAATTATGATAAAAAGACATTATACTTGAAATATTGTCCAAGGCCTCAGTCCAGCATGCTTGATTCTGTTGAGTCAACCAGATTTAGTCCAATTTCATCATTATGACTTGGATCTGACAATTTTGGCATCATTAGTAGCAACTAATAAGCATCAATGCATTACAACAAAAATTTATGCATAAATATATTAACATCTACTTTCAGAGTCTCACTCAGCCTCTAACTTCTCAGTCTCCTTTCACTTTGATTGGAATAGTGTAGATCAAGGGAAACATGGCAAATTTCAATTAGATTGTTGTCCAGGGAATGCCAGGTCAAGCTATCAAAAGAGGACAATTCAATTTTAGTAGTAGCAGAAGCTGCTGATTTTAAACAATTGCCACAAACAAGTACAATGATGTAACAGCAGCCAATGGGTTTCTCTTAAATATTCATGTTTCATGCACAATCAAAAAAAATCTAAAAGGACATGAGGATAGAGATAGATCTGTTCCCAATTTTCTCACTAAACTACCACGACTCTGGTGTCAGGGTTTTTAGGTCTTTCTGCTCTATTAATCTTGTTCTTCCTTGTGCTTCCCCAAAGACCGATCTCTACCAGTTTGTTCTCTATCTCATTGAAAACTGCATTTTTTCTTTCAAGGTAGTCCCTCACTCAGTTTAGGCACACAACCACTTGTCAATAGTCTACTACTCCAAGGTTATTCCTAGCTAACAATACATGAAACTGAATCGAGTTGTTTTGTTTTCCTCTCAACAACAGAAAATTCAAAGACCAAAACACCCTTTAGCTTTTAATTTGTTTTCTTATTTTCTCTGCGCATCATAGTCCCCTCAAGTTCACCATTCCCTGCATACCTAAAGAATACAGCTGCTAAGAAATAGTCTTCCTCTCATAAATCATGTACTTTTTCACTCACAGCCCACAAAACAAAACTTTCTTCCATTGTGACTATGCTTAAACTGGAGTGATTCAACACTTAAACACTCATTTGGAAGATATTCTCTTATTCTTATTGCAACTCTAGAAACTCTCTAAATTTATTTACCTAAGCAAATGGGATATAAACACCAAAGCTTAATGATATGTATATTTAAGAAATTGATCCTAAATTTCTACTTTAGTATAGATATTCATATTCCCTAACAACAAAATCATTTTCGTTCAATAAAATCCAATCCAATATTCAATTCACAATTACTGCAATGATGAGATTGTACACAAATCAACTACACCACAACAATGAATAAAAGGCAATATCCAAATAACCAAGCATCAAATCAAAATACTTTCAAGCAATAGCTATTAGTCTCTGTTCTCAGAAATTACCAAGTAGAGGCGACCCATTCAAAAACAGATGCTTGCGAACCTTCTACACATGAGTACAATCGCCTTTCCCGATATGGAAATAGAGCAATCAAGATGAAGTGAATCGACATAAAAATTAATAGCCGGAGGACAAGAAGATCATCTCCATTAGTAAGAAAAGTCTGGAACTTGACCTTATAATTCAGTGAGTAAAGTTCCCCACTTATGATTCAGATAAATTCTTTCGTGGGTTTTGATCAGTTTTGTTTGGAAGGCACAAAATGTTAAGGAAGAAGGAGATAAGCTGAAGAAATAGCTAAAACTTTTTCAGATATCTAATTCTGAAGAGAGAGAGACGGCTGAGTGATTCAGCAGGAATAGTGACGGCCCGTCGGCCAGTGCTTCGAAACGCAGCGTTTTATGATCTTTTTTTTTATTATTATTATTGTTATGGTTATTGACAATTCGATATAAATAGTTCAATTCGATTCGTTATCAAATTTAGTTCAATTCAATTCTAAACCAAACTGACCGATTTTACAATTCTAATTCTCCATATCCCAACACTCACTTCAATCGAACAATTATTTATTTCCATCCCATGGCACATTCAAGTAAATTTTTCATGTGCACGGCATTATTAGTTATTATTTTACGTATTTTTTAATTTTTAACCTTACGAATAGTAGAAAATAAAGAGCATGAAACAATAATGAAATTGACAAAGCCAATTAAAGCATGCATAACAATATTTTTTCTGCAAGTAGCTCCACTAGGGGTGAGCAGAATTCGGGTAAAACCGAAAAATCGAATCAAACTGATCGATTTTTAAAATTCGGTTTTTCGGTTTGGTTTCGATTTTAGAATTTCATGTAAATCGGTTATTTCGGTTCGGTTCGGTTTTGAAAGGCAAAAACCGAAAAAAAAATCGAACCGACCGAAATTTTAATATTATATATTATTTTATTCAATTTTTACATAAAAAAATTATTTTGTATTTTTTATATTAATTTAAAGGGGTTTGAATTCAAATTATATATGTATATTTTTCAATTTGAATGTTTTTATTTTAATTTTATGATTTATAATTTTGTATAATTTTTTAGATAATTTTTTTAATTATAATTTTGAATTTTTGGTTTTTCGGTTAATCGAACCAAACCGACCGAAAATTTTGGTTCAATTTTAGTTCGGTTTTATATAAATTCGGTTCGGTTTCGGTTTATATAAATTATGAAATTTCGGTTTTTAGTTTTTTCGGTTCGGTTATTGAACCGAACCGACCGTTGCTCACCCCTACTTATACTTGTCTAAGGCATACAAGCCAAACATGTCTCCCTCTACAATTTTGTTTATGCAATATTTTTTTTTCCTCATATTTATGTAATTTTTTAATAGATAAATTCCATGCATATATTAATTTTATGCGAATAAATCAAATGACAAAAGTTTTAAGAAGTTTCTACTAATCCTGAGGTTTTATGCGAATTGAGCATCAAACTCAATTTGGACTTATATATGATTTTCACACAATGGTCGGCTTTTAGTAATTAATTTTTTATTTTATGAATTAAAACTTGGATATAAAACATATTTAGGGATTAATTGCACCGGTGGTCACTAGACTTTTACTCTAATTACCAGAAAATTAAAAAAAAAAATTGCATAACAAAACATACTCGAACTTTATAATTTTTACCTGAAAAATCATTTTAATCGAAAAATACTTAAAAATTTATCAAAAATTTAATATAACACATGCTATCTCAACTATAAATATTATAGAAGGTAACATGTAGCAATACATATTAATAGAAACCCATATAATGCAGCCAAAACTGTAAAAAATTGCTTTCATTGTTTCTACTTAAATTTCTTTTCCTTGATTAAATAACACATAGATTTGTTGTTTAAGGAGAATTTATACTTTTTGAAAAGTTTGAGCTTAGATGAGGAGTCATATTGGATTTTCAGTAGAGTTTAAAGTATTTCTCAATCAAAATAACTTTATGCATTTTTAGTAGAGTTTAAAGTATTTCTCAATCAAAATAACTTTATGCGTAAAAATTATATAATTCAGTTTTTTTTCGGTTTCAAAAAATTATTTTGTTACTTTTTTTATAATTATGACAAAATTACCTCAAATATAATTAACCCCATATTTAAAGGTGAGTTTTTGTTTAAAAATTCTTCAAATCAATTCTTTAATTGAATTATATTCATTGCTCTTTCTATTTCCTTCTAAATATCCATTTTGAATGTATAAATATCCATCTCGAATGGATAAAGTGACAATGCAATTGGCATATTTTTTCCTAAGCCTATCTCCTATAATTTGGTCTCAATTTAACATCGAAATTTGTTAAAAACATTAATAATAAACACATTTTATAATATATTCAAATCGGGTAATTATAAAATTTAAATACTTTTGTAAAAATTTAAAAAATTTTCACCTCACAAACTCTTCTATAAGGTGAAATAGACTCAATTTTATTTGCTTCGCATGATACCAATTACTAAACTTGTGATGTTGACCATCTGCAAATGTCCAAAGGGTGTGTCCTTATAAAAGTTTTTATAATTCTTACTTCACAAATTTGATTTTAAGATTAAGTTTTTTTTTTAATCACACTTTTAGGATTTTTACAATTAGCTTATTTTAATCTGAAATAATTAAGGAACTTTACTCTTTAGGTTTCTTCATATATTCGGTCTTGAACGTAAGAAGTGTGCCGGCTAGTTACAATAATCAAATACTCATTTTAAAAATTTAAGCAATTCTCAATTCACAAACTAATTTTTAGAATTGAGTTAAGTCTAAATCAATTTTTTTCATATGTTAAATATCAACATTGTCTAATTACGAAGATTCAATATTCCTTATAAAAGTTTGGACAATACTCACTAACTTTTGGATTGAGTTAATTTTAAGTTCGTTTTTTCACATATTATAATTACTAGTTCTTGATATTGGACTATTTATATATGTCTAATTTTGCAAATTTTACGCTTTATATTTTTCTCATATATTCCACCTTAGGCTAGAATTTATAATTCTCTAAAAGGATATATATTCCAAATCCACAATATGATCCAGCTGGATTATCTTATGAAAATATTATATAAATTTAAGATGAAATTAATGTTGTACGTCACCGATTGTCAACTCTTTTTTTTTTATTATATTTTATTATTGTTTATAACTTAGGGTAGTGAAAATGACAAAGCTAATTGAAGCATATATAACAATAATTTTTCTGCAAGTGGTTCCACAGACCTCACACTTATCTAAGTCACACAAGCCAAAGATGTCTCCCTTTTTTTTTTTTAATAAAAAAGAAATTATAAAGTGGCACATTATTTTTTTATGTGTGGATTGGAATATGCAATATTTTTTCTGCATATTTATGTCATGTCTTAATAGATAAAACCAATTCATAAATAATAATTTTGAAAAAAAAAATTCACAAATAATAATCATATGCTAATAAATCTATATAACAAAAGTTTTATAAAGTTTGTAGTATTCCTTGAATTTTATGCTAATCGGGCAACAAACTCAATTTGCACATAATTTTCACATGCATATATCTAAAACTCTCTCAAATTAGCCCAAACTAGCTATATAAATACAAGTTAATTGCCGTTATTGAATTTTATCATTAATAATGAGTGGCCATGAATTTTTTTTTTTAAAACCTTAAACAATTTATTTGTAACTAAATTTTTATTAATTTATCCACATTTAGGATAAGACATATATAGCTATAAATTTATAGTTGTAAAAAAGAAAAAAAAAAAAAAGAAGGAAAGAAAAAAAAAACAATCTCTCAAATATTAAATTTTCAAGTGGTTCGTAGTATACATATCTAAAGGTGTTTAAATATGGTTTGATATATTAAAAAATAGATAGAGTACATAGGCCCCCTAAGAGATAGGGGCGACTTTCTTGTGGTAGTAATTGCGAATGAGCAAGTAGCGGCCGGCACCTAAAGAGGTAGCGAGACTAACCCCAATTGCGGGAATAGGTTGACTTTCTTTCATTTTGGTAAGTCATTTATTTATCTTTTATTTTATATATTATAACTAATTAGTTATCGAAACTCTATTAGAAAAAAAGAAAAAAAATTGAAATAGTTAACTGTTTTAAATAAGTAGTACTGGTGACAACTAGATTAAATTCCAATATTTGTAAAGATTACTTATTAAGTATATTGGCTAGCAGATTAGTTGTTAGTGGCAAAAATGTAGAATGCGAATTTGGATTAGTCGGATAAGTAGATTTCAAATGCCAAATATATTAATATAATAAAACCAATTCCTATAACATATAGAAAAGATTTATCTAAAATGGGTTCATGAAAAAATTTAAGAACCAAATCAATAACAGAACGAGACACTGAATAAAAGAAGTTAAAAAACTAATGTAGGTTAGTGGCTACCAGTTATGTAATGGGTATTGGTTGTTTATAAAAATATAGTATTTTTTATAATAATTTAAACAATTTTCATCTCCTTAGTTTATGAGTTGATTTAAGTTTAAGTTCATTTTTTTATATAAGTTTCACGTGGCAATTTATTATTGAGTGGATTCATGATAAATTAAGTCATGTATCGAATCTAAATAAAAGCTTTCATTAACATTAAGCCTATCAACCATACAAGACAAAGAAAATATGTATTACATTGCATAATTAAGATATATTAAGTAATAAATTACAATATTACTTATGCATTTTCACTGTTCACAAAATTCGAAAGTGTGACTTTATTCAAGAGAAATAAGTGATAAAATAGTTGAACCAACCAATATTAGTTATTAGTTGTGTATTTAATATATATATATATTTGCACATGACTCGTTAATTAAAATTTATATATAAAATATAAACGAATATTTTTCATGTTACGATTATAATTAAAAAGGCATTGAACCCATGCAAAGCAAAGCAACTCACAAGCAATCAAAACACTTAAAGATTGGAAGAGAATTCAAAAACACCGAAATTACGATATGGCAATAGCATTGAACTGGAAGGCTCTTAGCGGCGTAGAGAGCAATTGGGAAGGTCTTTTAGATCCTATTAATGTTAATCTGCGGTGGTATTTAGTTCACTACGGTGAAAGAGTTGAAGCTGCTAATGAAGCTTTCAACGCTGAAACTAATGATTCTTTCTTTCATCGTGAAGTATTTTTCCTTAATACAGGCCTACAAAATAACAAACCATTCAAATATTCGGTGACCAACTTCTTGTTCGCAACACCACAATTCGACTTGGGAGATTCGGTCGCCGGAGAAAATTCATTTATTGGGTATGTTGCCGTGGCCACTGATGAAGGGAAGTTTGCTTTAGGGAGGAGAGACATTCTCATATGTTGGAGAGGAACAGATATGGAGTCCATCGTCGAAAAAATCAAAGATATGGATGTTCATCCAATCTCAGCTTCAGAGTTGTTTCCTAATTATGAAGATGAGCCTAAGGCGCACAAAGGCTTCCTCACTCTCTACACCAATAAATCCGATTCAGCTTACATTAAAACTAGTGCCAGAGACCAGGTACGCATACAACTTCATCCGTACTTGTGTATTTCACTATCATGTAGATTTTGTTAAATATAGTGGATACACCTGTCCAACGAGCTGAGCAGGGTAGGTCTGGATGGAATTAATATTTGGGTCATTCTCTAATAATTAGATCTCTTTGGATTCTAGTTTCTTTGAATCATGTGCCTGTTCTCGGGTCATGTTTAGATTCAGATTTTTTTTTTTTTTTAATGAATTTGGATCTGAGTTACAACTTTACGTCAAAGTAGATAGATCTAGTAGTAAATGCATACATTTTTAATATATCCGGACAACTTATTAGCATTTGTGAAGTTTAAAATTAGTGATATTACTTTTTTTTTTTTTTAGACAAAGTCAAAGGGTCCTATTGGAGCTCAAACTGAGGCTTCAAACCTCCAACACCATACCAATACTATCAAATTAAAATTTGTTGATAAATTAGTAAATCTTAATAAACTATAGTAATAAAAGAACTAATATGTGCTATGTTATTTTAATTTTATTATTATTTATTTGAATGAATCAAATTTCTTGCTACGCTCTTTATGCAGTTATGCTTAACATGACTTGTAATGAAAAAAAAATGACATGGTGCATTATGTGTCTGCAGGTTCTAGAGGCTGTAAGGGGACTTGTGAACAAATATGCAGAGTTAAATGAAGAAGTGAGCATAACCGTGGTAGGTTACAGCTTAGGTGCAGCCATTGCAACCTTAAACGCCACGGACATAGTTTACAATGGATATAACAAGCCAACAGGATCATCATCTGCATTTCCTGTAACTGGTTTCACTTATGCCACCCCTCAAGTTGGAGACCCAAACTTTTTAAAATTATTCAATGAACTGAACCTGAATAAGGATCTTCATATGCTACGCATTAGAAATGCTATGGATCCTGTTCCTGACCTTGTTAAGGGCATCGCCAAGCTCTTCAACGTTGGATATGATGATGTTGGCATGGAGCTGTTCATTGACACCCAAAACTCAACAGAAACAAAGCCACAAAATACATTATTTCATAATCTGGAACTGTACCTCTATGGAATTGCATATTATCAAGGTAAAGGAAAGGATTTGAGCAAAGCCTTTGATTTTGATCTTGCAGTTCTGAACAAGGGCCTTGATCTGTTGAAAGATGAGTATAATGTGCCTCCTAATTGGTGGCCCAGTATTGTGAATCCTGACACCCCGAACCTTATGGTTCAGCAAGACAGTGGAGTTTGGGTGCCCACCGATGCCAACAATGGAACTAAATAATTAATTAACGGCCATAAAAAACATAAAAAATAAAAACTCATAAGGTTGAATGTGCTGTTATTTAATAAATAAAACATACTTCTTCTTTGTTCCTGTTTGTCTATGTGTTTTTCTTGTACTCTTATCATCATTGTTGGACTATGTAACTTTCTTAATTTATGTTACTAAATAAGACTGCCTTCATCTTTGCTTGCTTTCTCTAATTAAAAATCTTATTTATAGATTATTGTTGTATGCAATACCCCGAAAATTCAAATATTACATTAGAAAAAATAATTATATTTCACACGTGACACAGATTACTGATTATTTTATTATAATTATAAAATTTTATTTAAATTATGTTGAGTTCAAATTATAATCTCAATGCAATACGATTTTATTATGATAATATGGTAAGGATAAGATTTTGATTAAAAATAATTTGTTGTAATATCAAAATAATTTCTTATTTCATAACCTTCAACAAATATGATAATTGTTTCGTCAAAAAAAAAAAAAAACAAATATGATAATTGTAACATAACAGTCAACATATTTGACAGCTGTAAAAGAGTAGTCAACAAAGTAAATGGCTATTTTTTATCTGTCATTTCACTATTAGTTTTTGGTCCCTGAAAAAAAAAACATTAATCATATTTCATAATTTTACCATGCGAAAAAAAAAAAGAGAGAGAGTTCAGTTTTAGTGATTCTTATCTTAAGGAATACAAAGCCAAACATTTCTCCACCTACAATTTTAGTATTTTTGCCCCATATTTATGTCATGTCTTAATTATTAGGTAAAATCTATTTATATATACAATTAACTAAATCACTTAGAAGATGTTGATGTTATGTTTAAAAAGACAAATACTATCCAAACTAATTACAAAGCATTGTTTTATTACTTAAATACAATGAATATCTTGCATGGTATTGTTGAGAAAAATTCTCCCCCTTTATCCCAGTAAGTTACCTTTAATTAAATATGAAAAATAGTCGAACAAATACAGAAAAACCGCAAGATAAGAATTTACGTGAAAAACTCCAAAATCGGAGAAAAATCACAGCCGTTGTCAAAAGACAACCAAAAAAAATATTCATTATGTGGAAAATTGTTACAAACACACAATAATAAATACAATATTTTTTTTATACTCTCGACACAAGAAAAATACCCAGAGAGTATCCCAAGAATTTTTGAATAAACCCTTAAACTCTCACTATTTTCTTATACTCACAAACAAACTCATCACACAGTATTTTGTTTGTTTGAAATTGAAATTATGTTTTTGCAAAACAACAATGCCTATTTATAGGCATATTTCACCGCGTATGGACAGCTAATTTATTAGCTGTCCACGCGGTCCTTTTGCAATTGCAAATTGCGGCTGGCAACTTTGAAAAGTCAAAGTTGCCTCCTTTTTTTTTTTTTAATTATTATCTTACAATCTCCACCATAATTAAAAAAAAAATTCTGCTACCAAACCATTGTCTAACACCGACAATTACAATTCTTAAATAAGAATTATCATACTCCACCATAAAAAATATACCCACTTGGAATTAACACTAACTCCAAGAATTTCACCTCGGCCCATGTCGAAAAACTTGCTAATAAATTATGGTGTAACTTCCATGATGATTTTCCAAGAAGTTCATTAGCCATCGACATTTTTTTGTCGCACCACACACCTTGCATATTTATCAGCCAATGCCCGTGTGTAAATCCGTGGACATGCTACCAATCAGATGTCCTCTTTCATGGCATTTTCAATGGTAGCAATCCTGCCATGAGGACATATATATTTAATAAAATTCATCATCTCCCTCTTGCAGGGAGACTACATTGGTAACATCAGCTTGTTCTTTGGAGCTGTTGGCCGAATTAACTCCACCCTTCTTGCAGTTCCTTTTAATGTGGCCAGTTTGCCCACATCCCCAGCATACAACTTTATTTTCAGAGTTTTTCTTCTTCTTCCCATAAACAATCAAAATTGAGTTTTCTGAATGTTTATTTTCTCCATTCATTCTTCTTTCTTCAGAAATTAATTTACTCGCCACCTCTGAAAAAACTACAGTTTCCTTCCCATACATTAAAATGGGTTGCATGTGTTTATAAGAAGGTGGAAGAGACAAGATGAGTTGCAAGGCTTTATCCTCTTCATCTATCTTAACTCCAAGAGTCTCCAATTCAGAAATAATTCCATTCAAGACACTCAGATGATATGAAATTTTCGTGCCTTCTTCCATTTGCAATTTATAAATTGCTCCTTTAAATAAAGTCTATTTGAGACACTTTTTGTCAGGTACAATTTTTCAAACTTATTCCAGATCTCCTTTATTGTAGATAGTCCAATCACATTAGCAATAACATTTTTTGCTAAACAGAGACGAATTAGACTGGCAGCTTTCATGTCTAGCTCCTCCCAATCTTCATCGCTCATTGTGGACTTTCCTGAATCTCCACTGCTGGTCAAAGGGATTGTTTTTCCCTTCAATACTTTATACAATCCACATTGGATTAATACATCCTTGACTTGCACTTGCCATAAGGCAAAATTGATTCTCCCGTCAAATTTCTCAATATCGAATTTTGTTGTAGACATTTTTCTATCACGAACAAATCAGCTTTCACTATTCACATGAATAGTACTGTATACGTGAATAGTACCCGTATACGTGCACAATACCCAAGAAAAAAAATTTTCTGATGTGGAAGATCAGTCTATGCTGCAACCACAGAGCATACTAAGAAAAAATCTTGGCTTCACCTTGGCTCTGATACCAGTTGTTGAGAAAAATTCTCCCCCTTTATCACAGGAAGTTGCCTTTAATAAAATATGAAAAATAGTCGAACAAACACCGAAAAATCGCAAGACAAGAATTTACGTGGAAAACTCCAAAATCGGAGAAAAACCACAGCCGTTGTCAAAACACAACTAAGAAAAATATTCACTATGTGAAAAATTGTTACAACCACACAATAAAAAATACAATATTTTTCTTATACCCTCAATACAAGAAAAATACCCAGAGAGTATCCCAAGAATTTTTGAATAAACCCTTAAACTCTCACTATTTTCTTATACTCACAAACAAACTCATCCCACATGTATTTTATTTGTTTGAAATTGAAGTTATGTTTTTGCAAAACAACAATGCCTATTTATAGGCATATTTCACCGCGTATGGACAGCTAATTCATTAGCTGTCCACGCGGTTCTTTTGCAATTGCAAATTGCAGCTGGCAATTTTGAAAAGTCAAAGTTGCCTCTCTTTTTTTTTAATTATTATCTTACAGGTATCACTCATCACTCTTATAAATTGAACCCAAGCAAGCAAAAGCAACTCACAAGCAATTAAAACACTTAAATATTTGGTAATGGATATATCATCAAATTGGAAGGTTCTTAGCGGCATCGAGGGCAATTGGGAGGGGCTTTTAGACCCTAATAATATTGATGATAAGCTTCGGTATTATCTAGTTCACTACGGTGAAAGAACTAGAGCTGCTGGTGATTGTTTCAATGTGGAAACTAAGCTACCTAGATTTCAACCTCAACAAATTTTCAGTAAAACAGGCCTACAAAATAATAATCTATTCAAATACTTGGTCACCGACTACTTGTATGCAGCATCAGAATTCTGGCTCCAACCAGGAACTGTAAAAACTGAATTTGCTGGGTATGTTGCTGTTGCTTCTGATGAAGGGAAGGTTGTTTTAGGGAGGCGAGCCATTCTTATTTGTTGGAGAGGAACTGATCCTGATTTGAACTCCCCCGAAGCTTGGGAAAATACAGAACTTGCTCAAGTCAAAGCTTCAGAGTTATTTCCTAATACTGAGGCTCAGGTGCACCATGGAATTTTCGATTTCTACACCAAAAAATCTGAGTCACTTGCAGATAAAACCAGTGCCAGAGATCAGGTACTATTTCGCTTTTTAATTACGTGTATGTTGTTAATATATATAAAAATGTACTTTAAGACATTTAATTATTAATATATATCAAATTCTGTCTCCGCCCCTATGTATGCAGGTCGTAGATGCTGTAAGGAGACTCGTGGACAAATATGCAGCGCTAAATGAAGAAGTGAGCATAACCGTAACAGGTTTCAGCTTAGGAGCAGCCATTGCAACCCTAAACTCCATGGACATAGTTTACAATGGATATAACAAGCCAACAGGATCATCATCTGCATTTCCTGTAACTGCTTTCGCTTATGCCAGCCCTTAAGTTGGAGACGAAATCTTTAAGAAATTATTTGATGAACGGAACCTGAATAAGGATCTTCATCTCCTACGCATTAGAAATGCTAAGGATATTGTTCCTGTCCTTGTTAAGGACTTTGCCAAGGTGACCGGCATTATAAATGATGACGTTGGCGTGGAGCTAGACATAGACACCGACAACTCACCAGTCACAAAGTCCCAGAATGAGCTGCACCATGAAGTGAACCTTTACCTGTATGGAATTGCAGCTTATCCATTCGTTCAGGGACAAGGAATTGCTTTTGATTTTACAAATCTAAACTGGTATGTGGATCTGTTGAAAGATGAGTATAATGTGCCTCCTCAGTGGTGGGACACTATGAACGATAGCAACCCAACCCTTATGGTTCAGCTAGACAGCGGAATTTGGATGCCCACAGATACCAACAATGGAACTAAGTAATTAATTGAAGGCCGTCAAAAAACTTTAATAATATTAAGTGAGGTGTTGTAAAATAAATAAAACATACTCCTTTGCTTTCGTAAGCAAATGTAAGGTTCGGGTTATACCCCGTTTGTTTGTTTGTTTCTCTTGTACTTAATTTTGTCATCTTTGTTGTTCTATGTAACTTTTTAAATTTATGTTCCTAAATAAGATTGCCTTCATCTTGTTGACTTTGTCTAATTTAAAATCTCACGTATAGATTATTTTGGTATAATCCTTCTTAAATTTATTAATTCAACTAATTTACTTGGAGCAAATAATTAAATAAATTTAAAATTAATAAATTTAAAAGTAAGAGGCTTCCTATCAAATATTTAAAAATACTCCATATCTAATATTCAATCTCGAAATCTCTATCTATTTATTTATTTATAATAGGGGTGTTCAAAAATGGGTTGGGTGGGTTATGATAAAATTTGAATCAAATTTATATAATATATTTTGTGAGATTATGTATAATTCAACTCCATTTTTCTTCTAAAAAAAATCTAATTGTAACCCATCTAACCCATTTTTGAATACCCCTAATTTATAATATGTATGCCAATAATTCATGGATCAAGTCAAAGCCACATAAAATGTTATATTGGAAAAAGTTGTTACCTTACACAGCTAACACTTCAATGTTAGCTTCTGGTAATATCATTAATTATGTCAAAACAAAAAATTTCATTCATAATTTTAACCTCGTGTGATCAAAAGTTTAATTCTAGTCAATCTAACTTTTAAAATTTCAAGGACATAGAAAACCTGAGATCTTGATACTACAAATACAATTTTTTTTATCTATTTTTATTCTTGAAGAAATTGTCATGTCTCACCTTAATTTCTGCATTTACATTATACCATAGCATATTACACGTTACAGAAAAATGGCTAAAATTGATAGAATATAATATTCTGTTTAGCTTATTATTCTCCTATTATTTGTAATTAATTATCCCGCTTAGGATTTTTTTATGTAGGATTTCTTTTATTATTGTAACCGATGTTTTTAAAATCGGACCGGATATCGATTTGGTCTGCTAACTGAATCATGAATCAACTAATTCGTTCGAATTGACTTGGAATTTTTATCTTTTTTTTTAAAATATAATTATTTATAAAAAATTAAAAATATGGTATATAAAAAACACATTCAAACAATCTATTAATTATCAAATATCAATATATTGATCATTTTTCGTTTATTTTACTACTTTTTTTACCAATAATAATAAACAATTAAATACTACAATTGGATTTCTCTGTTAAATATTTGAATTTATAAGAAAAATATATTTTTGAATTTATAAATTTTTTAATTTTAATTTCAATTATAAAATTTATTTTTGTGACGTTACCTAAATATATTATTTTTATAATTATTATGTTTATTTTTATTTTCTTTTTAATATTTCATTACATTTAAATTATGTAGTTATTCAATATCTAAAAAATATAAAATAATAATATAGTAAAAATAATTTCACATAATTTTCAATTTTATCAAGCCTAATATTAAAATGAATTGATTTTATCATCAAATATAATATTTTGATTGAACAATATTCAATAGTTATTAATCCGGATTATAAAAATATAATTTAGGGTATATTAATTTTTTCGGTTCAACCCGGGTTTTCACTCTTCAGACCTTTTTTTTTGCATTGGATCGAACCGGTTTTATTGTCTTTTCCGGTTGAACAGGTTTGACCAACCGGTCCAGTTTTAAAAACATTGGTTGTAACTGTTTCCTAGTGTAAGTTATTTCTTATTAAAGTTGTAACTCTATTATACTATGCAAATAAACGTTACCTGAATAAAATATTTATGAAATGACTCAATTATTTTATATGATATCAGGGTCATAAGTGGTCTAATAACCCATGGATCATGTGCTCCTCTCATCCCATCTCTTTGGTGTCTTTCTTCTTATTCACTTCTAACTTATGCATCCTCTCTCTGTCTAATGTATTTATTCTCTTAAAATATTTCTTGTTTTAAATTAGTGATAGTAGTTTTGATCTTTCTCTACTCTTTAAATCTGTAATAGGTTAAATCAACTCAGACGATTTCTATTTAAGTAATTTTCTCTTTTTCTTAGTGGTATGATCTATGGTGTTATGTTCAATCTCTTTCGTGTTTTGATCTAATTAATTTTCTCATCTTTGCTATTAGTGGGATTCTCTTCTTTTGTGTCTCTTATATCTCTTTTATCTTTTGATATGTTCTGTTTTTTTCACTTAATTTTTGGTTTGAAATTGTGAGAGTTTAAGTTAACCTACGCAATCTTCTATTCGTGAAAATTTTTCTTTATAATTTGATATGTGATATTCTCATATATTTTGCTTTGAATTGTTCTAGTTCTGTTTGTTAAGTTTAAAGAGACGTGAGATACAGAACAAGGAACTAATGTTTATTTCTCACTTCTTCCTTAAGATACAGTTTATGCTTATATACTAGGTACAGCTAAGGATAATCTCAAGTAGTTACAGATATATATAAAGAGTATTTGATACAACAGAAGGAACAACTGAAAGACTAAAATAACAGCTGGTTGTGTTTATCAAGTAATACCCGAATTGTCATTCTTTAACACCCCCCCACAAGCTGATGGCGGAGGAAGGCGAAGACAAAGCTTGTCTCGAAAGGTGAGGAAAGGACGAGTACCCAGTGGTTTTGTCAAGCCATCGGATAATTGATCAGCACTTGAAATAAACTTCACCAAAATTGAACCACGTCTAACCTGTTCGCGAACAAAATGGTAGTCTAATTCAACATGTTTTGTACGGCCATAAAAAACTGGGTTGGAAGATAGATAAATGGCGCCAATATTGTCACACCAAAGAGAAGCAGGTAGAGAATGAGGAAATCCAAGCTCTTGAAGAAGAGAGCCCAGCCATAAAATTTCTGCCGTGACATTAGCAACCGCCTTGTACTCAGATTCAGTAGATGATCGAGCCACCGTGGGTTGTTTTTTTGATGACCAGGAAATCAGATTTGAGCCCATATATACAAGGTAGCCACCGGTGGACCTGCGGTCATCAGGACAGCCGGCCCAGTCGCTATCAGAGAAACCTTGAAGTTGAAGAGTCGAATTTTGAGAAATAAAAAGACCAAACTGATGGGTGCCACGGAGATAGCGAAGGACACGCTTCATGGACTGCCAATGCACATCTGTCGGTTGATGCATGAATTGCGCCAGTTTGTTGACGGCGAAGGCAATGTCTGGACGCGTTAAGGTGAGGTACTGAAGAGCACCAATGATTTGACGAAAATGCTCTGGTTGTGGAAGCAAAGTACCCATTGTTTTGCTGAGATTTGGAGATACAGCCAAGGGTGTGGCACAAGGGTTTGAATTTTGCATATTAGCCTCATTTAACAAATCCATCAGATATTTTTCTTAAGTGAGTAAGAGGCCGGTGGGCTGATATTTGACCTGAATACCAAGAAAATAGTGCAGGGGACCCATATCTTTGACTGGAAACACCTGTTTGATTTCACTTAAAAACCATTCAAGCTTTGCTGGATCAGAACACGTTAGTAATATGTCATCAATATATACTAAAATGTAAAATTTTAATGGCCCAATACATAGATAAAATAATGATGAATCAGCCTTAGAGGATAGGAACCCGAGTTTGTGTAAAAAGTGTGAGAGGCGTGTAAACCAGGCCCTTGGTGCTTGTTTGAGTCCGTACAAGGAACGTTGTAACTTGCAAACATAATCTGGAAATTGTGAGTGAGTAAAACCCGCTGGCTGGTCCATATAAATGTCATCTGTTAAAGTGCCATGGAGAAACGCATTGGAGATATCAATTTGACGAATGGGCCATTGATGAATGGTGGCAAGAGACAATACTGTGCGCACTGTGGTGAATTTGATGACTGGAGAGAAGGTTTCTTGATAGTCAATGCCAGATTGCTGGGCATATCCTTTGGCTACCAAACGGGCTTTATAGCGATCAATAGACCCATCCGGTTTCCGTTTAATACGAAAAATCCATTTGTTACCAATGATGTTCTTGCTTGAAGGACGTGGAACAAGTCTCCATGTGTGATTTTGGAGGAGTGCATTCAGCTCATCCTGCATAGCTGTGCGCCATACTTGAACAGTCTTTGCCTGAGTTACAGTCTTAGGTTCAACAAGAAGGTAATTTGGTTTGGTTTGGGCGGCATGGGCTTGTCGACGGAGAAGAGTAGTGGGGCGTAAGTTCATATGGTGGGTTCTTTGTGGAGTGTGCGTGTGGCCATCATTTGGGTAGCTAGAGAGGTCCACAACGAGATTGAGGCCAGGTTGTTGGGATTGATTTTGGATAGGTAGAGAGGAAGTGGTGCGGCTAAGGATAAGAGGGGAAGAGTAATCTGGTGGTTGATTGGATGAAGATGTAGAGGATAAAGATGGAGTTTGAGGTGAGTGGGATAATTGATGAGGAGATATTCTCGGTGAAGGGATGGGTGAAAAAGGTGATGGAGAGTGAGTGGAATTATGAGTCATACCTGAGGAGGGGACTGAAGTAGGACCCAAATTTGAATGTGTCAAGTTGGTGAGATGAAGCCAAGGTGGGTCTTGAGCAACACGTGAGGGATGAGTGGCTGGCACTTCATATGGAAAAATTTTTTCATGAAATTTTACATGCCGAGCTAAGAAAATTCGCCCAGTACTTTTGTCAAAACACCTATAAGCAGCATGATTTGGACTAAGTCCCAGATTAACACAAGGTTTAGTTCTAAAAGAAAACTTGTGAGCTTGATATGGTCGTAGCCATGGAAAAACAGCACATCCGAAAGGTTTAAAAGCCAAATAATTTGGTTGCCTTTTAAATAGAATCTCAAAAGGGGATTTTTTAAGTAACACATTGCTGGGCAAAACATTAATTAATATGTTGCTTTGTTCAAGTGCAAAATGCCAAAATTTTAATGGTAAAGAGGCATGTGCTAAAAGAGTTAAGGTGGTATCCACCAAATGTCGAATTTTGCGCTCAGCCGTCCCATTTTGCTCATGCGTATAAGGGCAAGCAATCCGATGATGAATACCAGTTTTCTTGAAATATGTATGCAATTTTTGGTATTCACCACCCCAATCGGAGTGGAAAAAATGATTTTTTGCTTGAAATTGTCGTTCAACCATTTTTTCAAACTGAAGGAAAATATCAAAAACTTCGCTTTTATTTTTTAAGAAATAAACCCAAGTGTAGCGCGAAAAATCATCAGTGAACAATACAAAATAACGATGGCCATTAAAGGATAACGTTGGGGATGGACCCCAAACATCAGAATGAATGATATGAAAAGGAAAACGACTCTTATGTTCGACAGCAACTAAAGGAATACGAGACAATTTTCCTAACAAACAACTACTACATGGTTTTAAAGAAGAATTGGTACTTGAAATAAATTTATTGTGAACTAGATCCTGTAATTTTTTGAAATTTGGATGCCCCAGGCGTGCATGCCAATCATCAAGTGTTGCCATTTCCGCCACCAAGGCTTGCTTGATCGAGCGCAACTTGTACACTCCGCCTTCACTGGGTCCTTGCATCAGTACCCTCCTGGTGGCTTGATCCTTAATAAGAAAATGAGAAGGCCAAAATTCAAAAAAACAAGAATTGTCAGCAGTGAATTTTTGCACTGACAAAAGATTTTTGATAATTTTGGGAACACATAAGACACTATTTAATTGCAAAGAACCATTCAAGGAAGGAAGCAAAACTTTACCGGTGTGAGTGATTGGCAACCCCTGACCATTACCTACATGAAGATTGTCAGTCCCATTATAGCTTTGAGCATCAGTAAGCTGCTGAATATCAGGAGTGATGTGAAAGTTAGCTGCTGTGTCAGGAAACCAAGACTGAGTTCCATATGGTGAGATAGGCTGTTGTGCATAGACATGATTTGCCTGAGGAAACACTGGCCGTGTGCCATAATTGACATGCTGAGATTGTTGCTTGGGGTTATATCGTTTTCTGCAGGTGACTGCTGTGTGATTGCGAAGCCCGCAAATTTGACAGGGACCACGTGGACGCTGTTGATTATTGTTACCTCGATTTTGATTTTGATTGCCACCACGGGAACGGAATGAAGAGGAAGCAGAGGTTGCATTTGAGATAGAGGAGTCCGAATTTTTTATGACCATGTTAGCTTGTGGCTCCTGTGTTCCTTTTAACAAAATTTCATGGGCCACCAGTTGCCCATGCAGCTCATAAAAAGAAACTGGCTCAGTCCGAAGGTTGAGAGCAGTAATAATACTATGAAATTCTGCACCAATATTGCGATAGATAATCGCGTTGAATTCAGGTGGGGAAAGAGGCTTACCTGCAGCTTTGAGTTCATCTGCTAATGCCTTTGCCTTTTGAAGAAAATGGGATACGGACATATCATTCCGTTTTAATTCTTGGAGTTCTATATGCAGCTGTAGTTGCCTGTTTTGTGAGATTGAGCCAAAAGCATTGGCTAGAGCTGTCCATACTTCACGAGAGGAGGAAAGCCCAATAACATACGGGAAAGTTTCCTCTGTTAACGAAGAAAAGAGCCATGAGAGAAGCATTTGATCCTTTTTGAACCAGATGTCATATTCTGGGTTTGTTTGAGGAGGGGGCGGATAAGTGCCATCAACAAGACCATTAAGATTTTGGTAATTAAGAATAGGAATGAATTGAGTTTTCTAGGCTAGGTAATTCTTTGTGTTTAGTTTCACAGAGAATGAATTAGTAGAAGAAATAATAGATGGTGTGGACGAAGTGGAGGATGGAGTGGTGGAAGAAGAGGAGATTGGAACAACAGGTTGATCATCCATGGTTAAATGGAGTTACAGCTCTGATACCATGTTAAGTTTAAAGAGACGTGAGATACAGAACAAGGAACTAATGTTTATTTCTCACTTCTTCCTTAAGATACAGTTTATGCTTATATACTAGGTACAGCTAAGGATAATCTCAAGTAGTTACAGATATATATAAAGAGTATTTGATACAACAGAAGGAACAACTGAAAGACTAAAATAACAGCTGGTTATGTTTATCAAGTAATACCCGAATTGTCATTCTTTAACACTGTTATTTTTATTTTAGTCTTTCTATTGCCTTTTTCGGTTTTCTTAGTTATTTAAAATAAACAAAAGAAAGGAAAAAAAAAAACACTTTGTTTAAAGAAAATCAAATCGTAATTAATAACATAATAAGATACATTCTTTGAGCAAGTTTTTTATTACAAGAGTCATATATACTGGACTTTGGATTCGATACTCGTAACCTTCGACAATACCAATATCACTAGGTTACCATACATTTATTTATTTAAAGTAAAATATTCATCGCTATAGCGATAAATATGTAGAAACTTGCTCAAATATATATATATATATATATGCTAGCAGTGGTAAGGATATTTGAGAGTAGGATCAACATCAAATTGATTGCAGAATTTGAGGAAATACTGAATAGCTATTTCATCATCTGGGTCATCACTGCCGGCACACAAACCTATATCAACAGCCCTTGTGGCATGACCAAAATTGTCGAAATGTGCGGCAGCAATGTTAACCCAGAACCACATTGAAGCTGCGAAGGAAACAACAGGATCCTCTTCTACTATGCTAGGATATCTTAGAAGATCCAAACCTATGGACTCTCCAGCTTCGTAATACTTAGAGCAACATGTCAGTTGAAGTGGTCCACGCCCGTAATATTCCTCTTCCTCAACACAAGGGTATAATTTTTCAACGTTTGGGTAACACATTGTTGTTGTATCGGGTTGACTCCTTACATAGCAGAAATCTGCACAAAAATAATAAAAGAAATTACAATACACAATCCTTCCTTTTATCCCAATATTTTTTGATAATCGCTTATTTAGGACCGGTGAGAATTGAAACTCTACAAGTAAGAAAAATTATTAGACTTGCAACCTTTGAACTATACATCATTATCAAGATTTATCTGAGTTTGTTCTATGCTCATTTTGCATCTAATACACTGTTAAAAATGAAAAATCTACTAATCTATGAACAATTTCACAAATCCATCCCTGAACTTTTCCAAAAATCATATAAAAACCTGTCTATTCATGAAAATCCACTCCACTCCACACACATATATGATTGAATATAGAAAAGAAAACGAAAGAGAGAGAGTGAGAGAATTCATACCATGAGTTAACCTGGGATTCAATGCGATTGCAAAAAAGGCAGCTAAAGCAAGTTTAGAATCGTCATAGGTACCATTTCGAGCAAACAAAGTTTGGATATAAGCAGCTTTGATAAAAGCATCTCTAGTGTAGAAGGTGTGACCAGTGCAATTCTCCATGCTTTTGTTAAACAGAGAATCGAAGAATTCTTCAGTCACATATTCTTCAATGGGAAAGTCATTGGGGTCAGGTGGTGATTCACAAGGACCTTCCACACAGTTAGGCCACCCACAGTAATCCTCGCTTAGCCCACAATAGTAATTTCGGTTGCAGCAATATGTGATCTCAGGAGTATTAGGACAGTTACACAAATCACTTGTTGCATTGCCAAATACAAATATTGCTAATAAAACTAGGCTTAGCTGCAATTTCATAAGCACACGCCGGCCTACCATTTTTTTTTCTTTTTTCTTTTCTAGAGCTGGATCAGAAGATGAAGAAGAAGAAGAACAGGAGGAAGGGTTGTGTTGTGATTAAAATGCTTGAGAAGTATCCAAATATATAGTGATAATATCTTTGTTTTTTTCTTACAAATAAACAAATTCGCCTTCCCCGTGCATGGATATATACGTAATCTAGTATTTTATATGTGGAAAATGGATTTTTCTTGCTCGATATCCTGCCTCTGTGATCAAGTAAATAAAAAACTGCAATATAAAAAAAAAAATATGCATATTACAGTTTATAATTGGTTGGTCTAAATTTTTCCGTTAAAAATGAAATATCCTGTTCTAGTCCCAACTCTCAATTCAATAAAAAAAAAAAAAGTTTTTTTAGATGTTTTATATTTGAATTTTAAATATGAAATATTTTTAAATATTCGTATAAGTAAAACGATAGTAGAGCATTTTACGTATTTTTTGAGTTCGGCAATACTATCAAATAATAATCTTTTGAGTCAATAGGCTTCTAATGTCAAATGATTATAATAAAACAAAAGTTTTCAAATAAAAAAAGAACACATCTTTTAATTCCCAACCAATTCAAATGATAAAATATGATTTGTATTTGTTCACCAACATGTTTTTAGAGAAGCGAACAAAGCTGCTGACGGGCTCGCCAGCAATGGGATGAACCTTCCTGCAGGATTACATATGTTCCGAACTGCCCCTTCTAGTCTGCATAATATTTGCATGGCTTGGCCTCGTGTGATCTCCACTGTATCTTTGGTGTTTCCTTCAATTCCTCAAGAAAAATAAAAAAATTAAATGCCTTCTATACATGTTACATGTTAACTAGCACAAAACATTTTTTTCAACCAATTTATCTTATGTAACACTTCAAGATTGAATTGGCCTTGGTAAATATTTTAATTTGAGATGATACCTAAACTGAATTAATGAAAAATATTCATGAACTTAGCCAATAGCAGAATATTTCATATTAGATAAACAAGTTGAAAAAATAGTGAATAAATATTTAATTACTAATCATATGGAAAATTCTTGTACGTGGCTTTCTCCTATTTGTTTGGTCCATGAATTTATTTTTGGATCTTATTTAGATAAGGATTTTTTTTAATTATATATATGTGGTAATTAACCTTGATATATGAAAAACTTTAGGATAAAATTTAGACAAGAATTTTATTTTATTTTATTAGCTTAAATTTTTCATTTACTTGCAAGTTTTGGTGGTGATTTTTTTTTTATCCATTTTTACGTTGATTTATTTGAGACGGAGAGATTGGAGTGAATACATATGAAACTTGGCACGGAGGAAAATTGATCCTTCATTAACCTCCCCACGGCTAATGAAGCCCTTTTGCCATTTCCACAAAAATCCCAACTCTCATTTCAATAAAACAATTATTTATTTCCATCTAATTATTTCAACTCTAATATCATCCCATGTCACACTCAAGTTTGTCATTTCGTATACATACCCACTTATAATAATAATAATAATAATAATAATAATAATAATAATAATAATAATTTAGATTATTTTATGTCTTTCTTATTTTTAATTGAAGATTAGTAGAAAATAGAGCGCTGGAAACAATAATGAGAATGACAAAGCTAATTAGAGCATATATAATTAATAATAATTTTTCTGCAAGTATCTAAGGTACAAGCCAAACATGTCTTACTCTACAATTTTGTTTATGCAATATTTTTGTCTCCATATTTATGTCATGTCTAGATAAAACCCATCCATTTGTATATAAATAATCATGATAATGAATCTAATTAACAAAAGTTTTAAAAAGTTTGTAGTATTCCTTTTGATTTTCTGCAATTGAGCATCAAACTCAATTTGCACATGATTTTCATACTCATATAGCTATGGCTTTCTCTATAATTAACTCAAACTAGATAACTACGAGTTAATTATACCTTCAATCACATATACTGAACTGAGTTTTACTATTAATAATGAATCAGCTATGAACAATTTTTTTATACTGTAAAAAAAATTAAAAATAAAAATTTATTTGTAACCAAATTGTTAGTAATAAAATTTAGTGACTGTTAATGTAATTAATCCGATAAAAACAGCTAATTCTTGTGTGACTTAAAATGATTAAAAAGAAAGAATGCATGTATATTATAAAATATCTTACATGTTAAGTTTTGAAAGTGGAATGGATTTCATTTCATATATTTAAGATTTACAGCAAGTTATATTTATAGTTTGAGTTACAAAGCTTGAGAATTAAAGTTCAAACTAACTTATTAACAAGATATTAATAGCTAAAGCAATTATCTAAGAAAAGAAAATCAGAAATTATTTTTGACGCTATAAAAATAAAAACCAATTTAATTAGCGATGGATTGAAATCTTTAGCTAAAAGGGTAAAATATTCTAATGGATTAATAAAACTATTTATTTGTATAGGACGAAACTTTCTTGGATTTTTAAATATAAAATTGGATCAACACCTTTACAATGTGCATATTGTTTCAACTCCCTTCATTTTATATTATCTTTCGGATCTTTTTTAGAATCTTTCATTTCACGTATCTATGTATCTTTTTAGAAGATAGTTTTATTTCGAATCAACTACCCTTTCAAAAAATTAACGTAATTTTGTTTAAAAAAAATCAAAGTAATTTACATATATTTTTCCAAATATGCCCCTTTATTTTAATAAATATTTTTACTGAAAATAAAATAATAAATGGCGTAAGGGCCAAATGTACCAAATTTGTATTCAAAATTAATCATGTTTTGTTTTCCTTTTAATTTTTTTGGTTAAAAAAGGCCAAAAAAAAGAACATATGTGAATATTTTGATTTTTTACTCTTAACTAAAAAGACAATAAATAAATAATAAATTACATATGCTGAATTGTAAACTCAGCTAATTATACTCTGCTTGCAACTACACTATGTACTCCTATAACTCCTTTGCTGTCATCTGCTCGTGAGTTGGTTTCTTTGCTAGTACCGGCAAAATTAAGTTGCCGGTGAGCTATATCTTCAAGACATGGTCAACACACGTCCTGTTGGTAACGGTCGGTCAAAAAGGAAGTCAAAAAGAAAGAAAAAGAAAAAGGGGAAAGGGGATAGGAAAAGCCTACAACGGCTAAAAAAAAAAAAAAAAAAAAAAAGGAAAATCCCAAATCCCACATCGGAATTATTTGAGAATGGGAAGGGGTTTTGTAACTATAAATAGAGCCCCTTACCTTTAGGTTTATTTCATCCCTTGATTGCTTAGCTTGTCAATTAGTTAAGCATATTTATTCTCTCTTGTATTATTTCACATTTCAGTTTTAGTGAAATAATATTCTTAGTCCCGAGGACGTAGGCAATATTGGCCGAACCTCGTTAAATCTTTTGTTCCTTATTTTCTCTATTTTAGCTGCGTTTTTGCTCTAATCCGGTCCTTATTTTCACAACAAGTGGTATCAGAGCCGAGGTTCTATCTTAGTATGCTCTGTGGTTGCAGCATAGTCTGATCTTCCACATCATAAAAGATTTTTCCTTGGACACTGTTTACGTATACGGTCACTATTCACGTATACGGTCACTGTTCATCTATACGGTTACTATTTACGTATACGGTTACTATTCACGTGAAATAGTGGGAGCTGATTTTTGAGCAGAGAAGTTCGTGATAGAAGCAATGGCGGCAAAATATGAGATCGAGAAATTCAACGGGAGTAATTTCTCACTGTGGAAATTGAAGATGAAGGCAATCTTGAGAAAAGATAATTGTCTAGCGGCTATAAGTCAAAGGCCGGCTGATTTCACAGATGATAATAAATGGAATGAGATGGATGGAAATGCTATGACAAATCTTCATTTGGCATTAGCAGATGGGGTATTGTCAAGCATAGAAGAGAAGAAGACGGCAAAGGAGATATGGGATCATCTCGCCAAATTGTATGAAGCCAAGTCACTCCACAATAAAATATTTATGAAGAGAAAACTTTATACTCTTCGCATGTCAGAATCCACTTCAGTGACGGAGCACATAAACACTTTAAATACTCTATTTTCTCAACTCACATCTTTGAGTTATAAAATAGAGGCAAATGAACGTGCTGAACTTCTACTTCAAAGTCTGCCTGATTCGTATGATCAACTCGTCATTAACTTGACAACCAATGTCCAAACAGACAATCTAGTTTTCGATGATATTGCAGCTGCAATTCTAGAGGAAGAAAATCGGCGCAAAAATAAGGAAGACAGATTGGCAAGTTCTCAACAAGCAGAGGCATTGGCAGTGATGAGAGGGAGATCAACAGAACGTGGCTCAAGTGGAAGCCAAAGTCAAGGTAGATCGAAATCAAGGAGTAAGAAGATCTTGAAATGCTACCACTGTGGCAAAAGGGGTCACTTGAAGAAGGACTGTTGGAATTTGAACAAAAGAAATTCCAATCCGCAAGGGAATGTGGCTAGTACCTCAGATGATGGACATGCTCTATCATGTGAAGCAGCAACAACTTATAAAGGCAGGAAGAGATTTGCTGATGCATGGATCTTGGATTCGGGAGCTACATTTCATATGACTGCTCGAAGAGAATGGTTCGATCATTATGAGCCTATCTCGGGAGAACCAGTGTACAGCTGCAATGATCATGCCTTAAAGATTGTTGGCATTGGATCCATCAAGTTAAAGATGTATGATGGTACAGTTCACACTATTCAGGAGGTGCGACATGTGGAAGGGCTGAAAAAGAATTTATTGTCTCTCGGAAGATTGGATGACCTTGGATGCAAGTTCAGTGGTGAGAAAGGAATTATAAAGATAACAAAAGGAGCGCTTGTACTAATGAAGGGAGAAAAGATAGCTGCCAACTTATACATATTGAAGGGAGAGACTTTGCAAGAAGCAGAAGCATCGGTTGTTTCAAATAGTCCAAGTGAAAACTCTGCAATGATGTGGCATCAGAAACTTGGGCATATTTCTGAACAAGGAATTAAAATACTTGTGAAGCAAAATCTACTTCCAGGCCTCACTGAAGTGTCATTACCTTTTTGTGAGCATTGTATTACAAGTAAGCAGCACAGATTGAAGTTCAACACATCTAATTCTAGAAGCAAATCTATTCTAGAATTGGTTCACTCTGATGTGTGGCAAGCACCGGTTTCATCCTTAGGAGGAGCAAGGTTCTTTGTGTCATTCATTGACGATTACTCCAGGAGATGTTGGGTGTATCCAATCAAGAGGAAGGCGGATGTGTTTCCAGTCTTTAAAGTATTCAAAGCGCGGGTAGAACTTGAATCTGGAAAGAAGATCAAGTGTTTCAGGACTGATAATGGAGGAGAATATACCAGCAATGAGTTTGTAGATTTTTGCAATCAGGAAGGCATCAAACGACAGTTCACTGTAGCATATACTCCTCAACAAAATGGGGTGGCAGAGCGGATGAACAGAACTCTGTTAGAAAGAACAAGAGCAATGTTGGGAGCTGCAGGCTTAGACAAAAGGTTTTGGGCAGAAGCAGTCAACACCGCCTGTTATGTGATAAATCGGGTTCCTTCAACTGCAATTGAGTTGAAAACACCGATGGAGATGTGGACTGGCAAACCAGCTGATTATTCAAACCTCCATATATTTGGAAGTCCGGTGTACGTGATGTACAATTCTCAGGAAACTACAAAGCTAGATTCAAAATCTAGAAAATGTTTATTTCTAGGTTATGCTGACGGAGTAAAGGGGTATCGCCTGTGGGATCCCACTGCCCATAAGGTTGTAGTCAGCAGAGATGTGATCTTTATGGAAGATAAGATAAAAGAAGCAAATGATAGCACGGTGAATGAAAGTTCAGAGATGATGACTATAGAGGTGGAAAAGGAATCCAAACAAGAAAATTCTTCTGAACTAGAGCACGAGGATCATGAGCCAGAGGAGTCCCAATCAGTTGAATCTCAAGAACCCGAGATTCGTCGATCAAGCCGATTAGCAAAGCAACCAGGTTGGCACTCAGATTATATTATGGAGAGCAATGTTGCATATTGCCTTCTAACAAAGGATGGAGAGCCATCAACTTCTCAAGAAGCAATGAGTAGTTCAGATGTATCTCAGTGGATGGCAGTAATGCAGGAAGAAATTGAAGCTCTTCATAAAAATAAAACTTGGCAACTTGTTTCGCTACCACAAGGAAGAAAGCCCATTGGAAATAAGTGGGTTTACAAGATCAAGCGTAATAGTGATGATCAAGTGGAGCGGTATCGTGCTAGATTGGTGGTCAAAGGATATGCTCAGAAAGAAGGTATTGATTTCAATGAGATTTTTTCCCCGGTGGTCAGACTTACAACAATCAGAGTAATTCTGTCAATGTGTGCTACATTTGACTTATATCTGGAGCAGTTAGATGTCAAAATTGCTTTTCTCCATGGAGATCTTAAAGAAGAGATTTATATGCTCCAGCCAGAAGGTTTTGAAGAAAATGAAAAGAAGAACTTGGTTTGCAAGTTGAACAAATCTCTATACGGTCTAAAACAGGCGCCAAGGTGTTGGTACAAGAGATTTGATTCCTTCATTATGAGCCTTGGATACAGCAGGCTAAATGCAGACCCTTGTGCATATTTCAAGAGGTTTGGTGAAAATGATGTCATTATTTTGCTGTTGTATGTGGACGACATGTTGGTAGCAGGCCCCAACAAAGATCGCATCAAGGAGTTAAAGGCTCAGTTGGCTAGGGAATTTGATATGAAGGACTTGGGACCAGCAAACAAGATTCTAGGGATGCAAATTCACCGAGACAGAAATAATAGGAAGATTTGGCTTTCTCAAAAGAATTATTTGAAGAAAATCTTGCGACGTTTCAACATGCAAGATTGTAAGACAATTTCTACCCCACTTCCTGTTAATTTCAAGTTATCTTCTAGTATGTGTCCTAGCAATGAAGAGAAGAAGATGGAGATGTCTCGAGTACCGTATGCATCAGCAGTGGGAAGTTTAATGTTCGCTATGATTTGTACAAGACCAGACATTGCACATGCAGTGGGAGCAGTTAGTCGATACATGGCGAACCCTGGTGGAGAGCATTGGAATGCAGTAAAAAGGGTCCTTAGATACCTTAAAGGGACCATGGATGTTGCATTGTGTTATGGAGGATCGGACTTTGTTGTCAGAGGATACGTTGACTCAGATTATGCTGGAGATTTGGATAAAAGCAAATCCACTACAGGATATGTGTTTACACTTGCTGGTGGAGCCGTAAGCTGGGTTTCAAGACTGCAATCAGTTGTGACTACGTCAACAACAGAAGCAGACTATATGGCAGCTACACAAGCCAGTAAAGAAGCTATATGGTTGAAATTATTATTGGAGGAACTCGGGCATAAAAGGGAGAATGTTTCTCTATTTTGTGACAGTCAGAGTGCTTTGCATCTTGCAAGAAATCCAGCATTTCATTCCAGAACAAAACACATTCGGGTTCAGTATCATTTCGTTCGTGAGAAACTGGAAGAAGGAACTGTGGATATGCAGAAAATCCATACTACAGACAATATAGCAGATTTTATGACGAAAGCAATTAATACTGACAAGTTTGTTTGGTGTCGATCTTCCAGCGGCCTGACAGATACACAAGCAACGGATTAGGAAGAGAGAAAGAATGGTGTGAAGATGTGATTGATACTCAATCAAATCTTCAAGTGAGAGATTGTTGGTAATGGTCGGTCAAAAAGGAAGTCAAAAAGAAAGAAAAAGAAAAAGGGGAAAGGGGATAGGAAAAGCCTACAACGGCTAAAGAAAAGAAAAAAAAAAAAAAAAAAAAAAGGAAAATCCCAAATCCCACATCGGAATTATTTGAGAATGGGAAGGGGTTTTGTAACTATAAATAGAGCCCCTTACCTTTAGGTTTATTTCATCCCTTGATTGCTTAGCTTGTCAATTAGTTAAGCATATTTCTTTTCTCTTGTATTATTTCACATTTCAGTTTTAGTGAAATAATATTCTTAGTCCCGAGAACGTAGGCAATATTGGCCGAATCTCGTTAAATCTTTTGTTCCTTATTTTCTCTATTTTAGCTGCGTTTTTGCTCTAATCCGGTCCTTATTTTCACAACACGTCCGAAGTCTCTCTTTTTTAAATATAAATTTTTTTTTGTGATATCAGTAATCAATATAGTTAGATAGATTTTAGGTGATATTAAATATGATAGAAATTGTATTTTGGCAAAGAATTGCACTCAAATTCCACCTCTATAATAGCAAAACAGAGTGAAATTGACAACGTGTTATAGCCATGCTCATAAAATCCGTTAATGTAGAAATTAATGTTAAAAAAAACAAAAATTTAATAACAAAAATTCAAAAAATTCAGACTTTAATTACTGTTTCTTTTTTAAAAAGAAGAAGAAGAAAGCTTTTAGATTAACACAAGGGTATCAGAAAAGAGAGCATATTTAGGGCGAATACACCGCTAAAACGAAAAGGACATATGTACATGTGAACCTGATTCAATTTAAGTGCTTTTCTTTAAATAAGTAAATAAAATCAAATGTGTTTGATTTTGAGTAATATAATGGTATACTAATTTGGCCCTTTGTTCTAATTAATTGAATGTCTTTCTTGATAAAGCACAGATTGTCTTTATTTGAAGAGGAGAGGTGGGACCGATCGAATGAGAAAAATCCTGCAAGAAAAAGTGCCCGATCGGACCAGGTGTAAACACTCCGAACCTTAAGTTAGTAGCTTAGAGAGAGAAAGTACTTTTAGAGAGAGAATGCTGGACATTCAATACCTGGAGCCATCGTTGGCTGGGCTATTTATATGAGATGATTGAGGGGCACTTGAGTGCCTGTAAAGTGATTACTGGCTGTCAGAGCAGGTATTCGGCGGCGTGACAGGGAGCAGGTGGTAGAAATGGGCGCTGCCTTGTGTCAGGCGGCTGATGGGACTGGCGGTCACATCAGCCGATCGGGCGTGTGCGCTGCCTAGGAGCTCGTGCCTGTTACTCTTGGTTGTTGGGTCTTGGGCCTTGCCAGTTAAGTGGGCAGACTGGATGGGTCTCAGAGTTAATGATTTTTGCTGTGTTATCATTTCTCTACAATGAAAATTTAGTAAAATACTCATTAAAGTCCGTCACTAATTAATTGAGGGGAGCAATGATGTTCATATTGAGTCTCCATCCAAATCAATTATAAAATACAAAGGTATTTTCAGTCTAATCAGACACACACACTTATCGATTACTTGGAGAGCAGTTCAATTTGCATGTGGAAATGATGATTCAAGAAGAGCTGCAAGAAATTATTCCAACTAAACTGTGATTTTATTAAGGGAAAAATAATTTATTTATTTTTCAATATTTCTTATTATTATCACCATTATATTAATATCATAATTATTTTTTTTTCTTTCATATAAAAGAATATTTTAGTTCATTAAAAGTGTTACATATCAAATATCGATTAATTATAAAAATATAATAATTTTTATAAATGTTTGGATAATTTTCATTAGACAATTCAACTTTTCAAAATTGAGTTAGATTCAAATTTATTTTCTTCACATGATATTAAAGTCACTCATCCTTGATTATATCCAGCCCTGTAGACTTTACTTTCCAAGTTTCTCGTATATGTTTGGTTTTGGATGTGAAGGGTTACAAAAATCAAATACTCCTAAAAATTTGAGCAATTTTCACTTCACAAATTAATTTTTGGAATTGAGTTAAGTTTAAACCATTTTTCTTCATATGTTAAGTATTCAATATTGGCTAGTTATAAAAATTCAGTACTCCTTATAAAAGTTTAGACATTTTGTTGGGCACAGCGGATAAATTAAAATAAATTAGCAGAGTAAAATATTGACACCAGCAATATAACGTGGTTCACCCAAAACGTTTGGGTTACGTCCACGGAACAAACTCCGAAAATATTTCTTCCACTAATAAAATTAATAGGTATAAGAGAGAAAGACAATACAATAATTTTGAGATAAATCCAAAATAGTGGCACACAAGTGTTTCCCAAACTCACTATTTTGTCACTCCCCTTTTAGAAAAATATCCTAAATATTTTTTTAAAGTACTTCTCTCTCTTAATTTACAAAACTGAATGATGAATTTAAACTGATATGGGAAGACCTATTTGTAGGAGCCTATACGCGTTAAATACGTGCTTGGACAGCTTTCAATAAGCTGTTCAGCCGCAAACTTTGAAAGAAAGAAAGAAAAAAAATTGATGCCGCAAATGCTAACCTACCTAATTTGACTTTTTAACTCCTTTTTATTTTTTTTTTCTTTTTCAATGGTGTGGGCCCCACCACCATATGGAGGAACCCACTCCCAATAATTTTCCCCCTTCCGACTATATGGTGGGGGGCTCCACTAGTCCTACAGCTAGCCGACAATATTCAAAATTCTGTCTTGCTATAATTTTCGTTAACATGTCTGACCCATTTTCTTCCATATGGATCTTCTCAAGCTCTAGTAGCTTCTTTTCCATCACATCCCTTATCCAGTGATATCTCACATTAATATATTTTGATCTCGAATCGAATGAGGCATTCTTTCCAAGATGAATAACACTCTGACTATCACAGAATGACTGATATTTGTCTTGCTGCAAACCAAGTTCTTTCAAGAACTTCTTCATCCATAGCAACTCTTTACAAGCTTCTGTTGCTGCTATAAACTCCGCTTCAATAGTAGAAAATGCAATACACTTCTATAACTTTGACTGCCATGACACAGCTCCCCCTACAAAAGTAATCAGGTAACCAGAAGTAGATTTTCTGAAATTTACATCGCCAATCATATCTGCATCTGTGTATCCAGCTAATACAGGTTTGTCATTTCCAAAACATAGACATATTCCTCGAAAATACCTGAAAATCCATTTTACTGCAGCCCAATATTCCTTTCCAGGATTTGAAAGGAATCTACTCACAACTCCAACTGCATGAGTGATATCTAGCCTTTTGTACACCATAGCATACATCAAACTTCCAACTACTGAAAGATATGGAACTTTATCTATCTCTTCCTTCTCTTTGTCTGTAGAATGACTTTGTTTAGAACTCAGCTTAAAGTGATTAGCAAGAGGACAACTAATCGCTTTAGCCTTATCCATATTAAATTTTTCAAGTACTTTCTCAATGTACCTCTCCTGTGACAACCACAATTTCTTGGTGCCTCTGTCTCTGATAATATTCATGCCAACAATCTGCTTTGTTAGCCCCAAGTCTTTCATAGCAAAAGACTTACTCAACTGTTTTTTCAAATTGTTAATTCTGGAAATATTTTGGCCACCAATCAACATATCATCCACATAGAGCAAAAGGATAATGAAATCATTATCAGAGAATTTTTGCACAAAAACACAATGGTCTGAAATAGTCTTCTTTTAGCCTTGCTCCGCTATAACAAACTTAAACTTCTTATACCATTGTCTCGGTGCCTGTTTTAAGCCGTAGAGGCTTTTTTTCAACTTGCAGACATAATTCTCTTTCCCTCTTTCTTTGAACCCCTCTGGCTGCTTCATATATATCTCTTCTTTCAAATCACCATTATGTAGGCAGTTTTGACATCCATTTGTTCAACCTTCCGGTCAAGACTTGCTGCTAACCCCAGCACAGTTCGAATATATGTTATTTTCACAACTGGTGAGAAAATCTCATCAAAGTCAACTCCTTTTCTTTGACTGAATTCCTTGACAACCAGTCTGGCTTTGTAACGTGGACTGGAACTGTGTTTTTTATGCTTTATCCTGAACACCCATTTGTTTTTCAAGGCCCTTCTGCCTTTGGGCAACTTCACCAGTTCAAAAATTTTGTTCTCATGCAAATACTTCATCTCATCTTTCATGGCCTCAATCCATTTCTGCTTGGATTCATCATCTATGTCATCTTGATAACTCTCAGGTTCTCGCCCTTCAGTAATAGTCACATATTGGTCACGAGTATATTTAGAAGATGGCCATTTTATTCTTTCACTTCTCCTTTGTAGAGGTGGTGTTCCTCTTCTCAGTATAACTGGATACGCCATAGGTGTTGGTGCTGAAAAATCATCTTGATGATGATCATCATCATTATCATCAGAACCAACTTCTATAGGAGCATCATCATCATCAGGTGGATAAACCTGGTCTTCATCTCTAACTTCTCTTGGCACCGATGTTAGAGGAATTAATTTTAAATCTGATAAGTTTCCATTGGAATCAAGAACATCCTTCTTCATTTTGTCAATATCTTCAATGGTCTTATCTTCAATAAATACAGCATCACGACTCCTAACAAGTTTCTTCTCGATAGGATCATAAAATCTATAGCCAAACTGATCTTGACCATAACCAATAAAAATACACTGTCTTGTCTTAACATCAAGTTTGGACCTCTCATTTTTAGGATATGAACAAATGGTTTGCAGCCAAACACCCGCAGATAATCATAGGAAATATTTTTTCCTGACCATACTCTTTCTGGAACATCCATCTTGAAAGGAGTACAAGGTGAAAGATTCAATACATGTGCAACTGTGAGTATAACTTCACCCCAAAAAATTTTAGGCAACTTTGCATGTGAGAGTATAGATCTGACTCTCTCTATCAAAATTCTGTTCACCATCTCAGCTAAGCTATTTAACTGCAGTGTCTTTGGAGGTCGGATACCATGCTCTTTGCAGTAAACATGAAATGGTCCAGTGTATTCTCTACCATTGTCCGTCTGGATGCTTTTCAACTTCTTCCCAGCCTGTCTCTCAACTGAGGCATGAAATTCTTTGAATATATCTAGCACCTGATCTTTTGTCTTCAGAAGATATACCCATGTTTTTCTTGAATGATCATCAATGAAAGTCACAAAATACTGAGCACCATCAAGTGACTCTGGCATTGATCCACACAAATCTGAGTGAATCAGATCTAACACATTCTTCATTCTGGAAGGAGAGAAACTTTTAAAAATAACTCTGTTTTGCTTTTCAAATAGACAATCAACACATTTGTCTAAGTGTACTTCATCCATACCGGATAATTTTTTTTTTTGCTAGGCTTTTCATCGCTTTTTCATCCATGTGGCCAAGTCTCCTATGCCATCGTTCAATTGCACTATCTTCTCCACGGCAGCTACTGTTTCGGTAGAGAGCTTTGCTTCCATCATATATAGAGTTGTATGATTTTCACCTCTAGCCACTATTAAGGAGCCTTTTGTAAGTTTTCATTTGTCATAAATAAAGGAGCTGCAATATTTCTCATTTCCAAGTTTGTGTACAGAGATTAAATTCAGGCGCATATCTGGAATATGACTGACATCCTTCAGAATTAGTCTGGCACCATTCTCTGTTTTCAAGCCAACATCTCATCTACCAACAACCTTTAACAGGCCTTCATTTTTCATTCTAACAACACCAAAATCTCTAAGTGTGTATGATGAGAAGAATTCTCTACGGGATGTAGTATGAATGGTAGCACCACTATCAAGCACCCAACTGGATTCCTGAGATGCAAGATTAATAACACTTTCATCATAAACAATATTAAATTCGTCTATAATATTAGTCTGCTCGTCATCACTGCTGTCATCTTTCTTCATAGCTCTGCTTCGGTTCTCTTGTTCTTTTTTGAACTTGTTACAGAACTTTTTAATATAGCCCTTCTTTTTACAGTGATTGCATTCAACATTGGCATATTTATTTGACTTCCCTCTGCTTTTGCCTCTAGGATTTTGTTTCCTAGACTGTCTCCTTCCTCTGGATTCTGCAACTAGAACATCTAATTGTGATGAAGAAGATGAGGCCTGTGATCTCCTTCTCATTTTTTCATTCAGGATACTACTTTTTACAATCTCCATGTTGACCACACCTTTAGGTGCAGTGTTGGTGATGGAGATCTTTAAAATCTCCCAGGACTGTGGCAAAGAGGCTAATACCAATAAAGCAAACACTTCATCATCCAGTTTTACTCCCATTCTGTTTAGTTGATCCTGGATCCCTTCCATCTCATTCAAGTGGTCTGGCAAAAAAGTTCCTTCTGTATATCTTACTTGCACCAACTTGGTTAAGTAAAATAATTTATTATTTCCCGTCTTTGAAGAATACAATGTCTCCAGCTTATTCCACAGTGTTCTGGCATCTATCTCATTACAGATGTGATTGAACACATTGTCTTCGACAAATTGTCGGATAAAACTGCACACCTGCTCATGGTCAAACTTCCACTTCTTATCGGTTTTACCTTCAAGTTTAGCTGTGGCAAATACCGGCAAATGCATCTTCGTCACAACTAGAAGATCTTTCATCTTTTTACTCCAAATGTGGTAGTTTGAGCCATTTAAGTAGATCATTCTGCTAATTTTTGCCTTCATTTAGATCGAAATTCGATGGACTTCTTCGATCTAAAAAAAATTTCTGAAAATGAATAGTACCCGTATACGTGAACAGTAACCGTATATGTGAACAATACCGTATTTGTGAATAGTACCATATACGTAAACAGTATCCAAAGAAAAATCTTTTTTGATATGGAAGATCAGTCTACGCTGCAACCACAGAGCATACTAAGAAATAACCTTGGCTCTGATACCAATTGTTGGGTACAACAGATAAATTAAAATAAATTAGCAGAATAAAATATTGACACCGGCAATTTAACGTGGTTCACCCAAAACGTTTGGGTTATATCCATGGGACAAATTCCGAAAATATTTCTTTCATTAATAAAATTAATGGGTACAAGAAAGAAAGACAATACAATAATTTTGAGATAAACCCAAAATAGTGGCACATAAGTGTTTTCCAAACTCACTATTTTGTCACTCCCCTTTTATAAAAATATCTTAAATATTTTTCTAAAGTATTTATCTCTCTTAATTTACAAAACTGAATGATAGATTTAAACTGATATGGGAAGGCCTATTTATAGGAGCCTATACGCGTTAAATACGCGTTTGGACAGTTTTCAATAAGCTGTCAAATAGCAAACTTTGAAAGAAAGAAAAAAAAATTGATGCCGCAAATGCTAACCTACCTAATTTGACTTTTCAACTCATTTTTATTTTTTTTATTTTTCAATGGTCTGGGCCCCACCACCATGTAGAAGAACCCACTCCCAACACATTTTTCATTAATTTTTGAGTTGAATTAGTTTTAAATTCATTTTTTTCACATGATATTAGAATCACTAATTTTTAATATTGAGTTATCCGCATATGTCAAATTTTATGAATTTTATACTTTAAATTTTTCGCATGTATTCCGCAAAATATTATAATTCTCTAAAAGATAGTCCAAAGTCACTATATGATCCAGCTTGGCTTATGAAAATATTATAAAAATTAAGATGAAATTAATGATGTACGTCTCCGATTGTTAACTCTTTTTTTTTTTTATTATTATTATTTATAACTTAGGGTAGTGAAAATGACAAAGCTAATTAAAGCATATAAAACAATAATTTTTCTGCAAGCAGTTTCACGGACCTCGTACTTATCGAAGTCATACAAGCCAAGATGTCTCCTTTTTTTTTTTTAAGAAAAAAAAATTATAAAATGGCAAATTATTTTTTATTATGTGTGGATCAAATTCAATGGAATATGCAAATAATAATAATTCTCTTACAGCATAGTCCAAATTCACTATATGATCCAGCTTATCTTATGAAAATATTATAAAAATTAAGTTGAAATTAATGCAATACGTACGTATCCGATTATTAACTCTTTTTTTTTATTATTTTTATTTCTTATAACTTAGGTTAGTGAAAATGACAAAGCTAATTAAAGTATATATAACAATAATTTTTCTGCAAGTAGTCCCACCGACCTCATACTTATCCAAGTCATCATACAAGCCAAAGATGTCTCCATCTTCCCTTTTTTTTTTAAGAAAAAAGAAATTATAAAATGGCACATTATTATTTTTTATGTGTGGATCGATGGAATATGCAATGTTTTTTTTCTGCATATTTATGTCATGTCTTAATAGATAAAACCAATTCATAAATAATAATTTTGAAAAATAATAAATCTGTATAACAAAAGTTTTATAAAGTTTGTAGTATTCCTTGAATTTTCCGCTAATTGGGAATCAAACTTAATTTGCAGATAATTTTCACATGCATATATCTAAAACACTCTCAAATTAGCCCAAACAAGATATATAAATACAAGGTAATTGCAGTTATTGAATTTTATCATTAATAATGACTGGCCAGGAATAATTTTTTTGTCTTATTACATTAAACAATTTATTTGTAACTAAATTGTTATAAGAGATAAAAAAAAATTAAAAAAAATTAGTGATTGTGAATGGAGTTAATCCGATAAAAACTATTGATTACTTTGAGGTTTAATAACATAAGTAATAAGAAACAATATAGAGACTCTATGTACTTCTTGCTTTACTAAATGTCACCAAATTTTCCTTCTTGCTTAGCCAAGGGAGGTTTGGTCGGACTTTATGTACATAAATTATTCTTTATAATTCTAGATTGCTCTCTATAATGTTCAACATATTTTTTTTCAAGGATAATATATAAGAAACCCCTTAAACTTGTCACTGAAAATCTAGATAGTTAATATGAACTATTGGATTAAATCAATTATTGCCATCCATTGAGAAGGTAGAGGATTATAAATAGGTATAGCCTTCATTTGTTATATACATTCAACATTTGAGTAATAGAAAGCATTCTCCCAAACTCTTGTGTGCTTTTTTATTCTCTTACTTTGTTTATATAACTTTTTCAAGCCTAAGTCAAGCTCTTATGTGAAAAGCTTACTAGCTTACTTTGAAATATTTGGACAAAATTCATTAGTGCCGCACGTGATTAGAGTTTGTATGAAAGTTAACTCAGACATAAAGCATCAGCTATGTGATTACATTCTCTAGACAAATAAGTAATGAGCAATAATAAGCAAAATGAACATGGCTTAATTTCTGCAAAACGAATTCAATCCCACTGAAGATGCTAGTTTAAATAGTTTAAAAATTGCATCTCCATCCAAGTTGATTAGAAAATAGATAGGCATATTTTCATTTACATCTATTTTGTATTATAATATCCAAAACCTAACAAAACAATCATTCATCAAATTAAATTTCAATTTTTTTTTTTTTTTTTACGAAATCATACGCTACAGTTTTGTTTTTTCAATTAAATCATATATAAATTGAGACTGTAACTAGCACATTTTCTCTAATTAAGGTGGCCTTCTATTTAATTTTGTCTCCATTTAACAATTCAATTTGTTAAAATTGTCTTTTTATATAATTACTAGTATTATATATTTAGTCAGATTGGCCCACTGTGATAATAAATCTAGGCCAGGAAGTAGCTCACGAAAGGCAACAGGTAGCAATCGTTGCATAAATATGTGGCAATCATGATTTTTCAAGCCATATAATTTAAGTTTCACCATGTCAACACAACGACCTAAATTTGAGACATATCCATCTGGAAACTTCAGTTCCTTCAACCAATCAAACAGTTCTTTTTTCGCTTGCTTATCCAATGTGTAACATGCTTTTGGATACTTGCCAGTAATTGGATCCATTGACAACTCTGGACGGCAACAATATCTTTCTAAGTCGGAACGTGCTTTCGCATTGTCCTTGGTTTTCCCTTCAACATTCAAAATTGTGTTAATCACATTGTCAAAAACGTTTTTCTCGATATGCATTACGTCAAGATTGTGCCTCATCATGTTTGTTTTCCAATAAGGCAAATCCCAAAATATGCTTCGCTTCTTCCACCCACAAGACTGACATATGATCCCATTAATCTCGTCGGCATCATGTTCAGTTGCTTTGACTAAACCCTACTGCTCAATTTCTTGCAGAATATATTCCCCATCTCTAATTGGTGGTGGTGGCATTGTTTCGACATGACCGACTCTAAAGTTTCGCCTGTTTCTCCTAAAGGGGTGATCATGAGGAAGAAATTTCCTATGATTGTCAAACCAAGTTTGTTTTCCACCACTCTCTAGTCTAAAAGATTGTGTATGTTCCATACAATAAGGGCATGCATATTTTCCAGCGGTACTCTAACCAGACAACATTGAATATGCTGGAAAATCATTAATTGTCCACATAAGCGCAGCTCGCATCATAAAATTTTGCTTAGTGGACACATCATATGTAGACACTCCAATATTCCACAATTCCATCAACTCATAAATCAAGGGTTGTAGATATACGTCAATTTTTTGCTTAGGATTCCTCGGCCCTGGCACAATAACAGTTAAAAACATATAAGCCTCTTTCATACACATCCAAGGGGGTAGATTGTAAGGCGTAACAATTACCGGCCATGATGAGTATTTCCTCCCATATTGTCCGAATGGCTGAAAACCATCTGTACATAACCCCAACCTAACATTTCTAGTCTCAACAGCAAAAGACGGATGAGTTTCATTGAAATGATTCCAAGCTAGAGAGTCAGAAGGATGCTCCATAATCCCATCATTTTGGACATGATCATAATGCCATCTCATATGTTTCGCTGTCGCTTTTGACTGATATAATCGCTGCAGCCTAGGTGTTAGAGGAAAATAATACATCTTTTTATATGCTTTCACCCTTTGCCTATGGGAACCGCCACTCATTTTGAACCTTGGGTGATTACAAAACTTGCACTGTGTCAAATTTTCATCCTCATGCCAAAACAACATGCATCCTTCATTGCAGCAATCAATTTTTTGGACAAGCAATCCCAGGCTTCTAACAAGACATTTCGTTTGGTAAAAATTGTCTGGCAGTATGTTACCTTCAGGCAAAGTTTCTTTAAACAATTGGATGTTTGCATCGAAAAACCTCTCTGGAAGATTAAATTCTGATTTGGCAAGCAACATCCTTGCAACTACAGAGAGCTGAGAATGATCATCACAACCAGGATACAACTGTGCATTACCAGAGTCAAGAAGATCATAAAATTGTTGACATTATGGGTTCGGTGCCTCATCCATACCATTTCCAACAAAATTTGAGGGTCCAGGTATGTTGGGGTTAGACATAGATACTTGTTCATCATTATAAGTACTATAACCTTCTTGATTAAACTGTTGCCAAAGGTTATCGGGATTAAAACTAGACCCAGCTGCATCGAGTACCATCTGCTGATATGAACTTTTTACCTCTCCACCATCCACTGATTCATTCAGTGTTGGAACCCAATTTAACTCGTTTTGAGTTATGTGTGTCTCTCCATGGCAATTCCAAACTAAATAATCTCGAACAAATCCCTTACGTAATAAATGATTCATAACTGTATCCGCCTCATGAAACTTGCGGTTCACACATCGGATGCATGGACACCTAATTTTTCCGCCACTCATTTCCTCGGGATGAGACGTAGCGAATTTGATGAAACTTTCTACTCCATAAACAAATAATGCATTAGTCCTTCCGCTTGCATCCCGCCGATTATACATCCAACTACGATCATCAGATTCCATATTTTCAAGAATTCCTTTATTTGCACAAAAATAAGAAAATTACAAAGTTTAGTCACCAAGATATACATAAATGGATTAAGGGCATGGTTTGAAGACTTTCTCAAATGGATTAGTAGTGAAGAGTCCTAATCTCGTGAAAGCAACAATAAATTTCCAGCAACATCCACTTAAAGGAGACCTAAATGAAACATTAATAAGGTACACAACCCTATTTTCTATAAATGTTTTTATGTTCTTTTCTTTGATTTTGAGTTAATGGTTCAATTTTGAGGCAAATAATTAGTAGATAAAGGATGGGGAAATGGTTGGTTTAAATTCTTTAAATGGGTCAATTTTTATACATGGATAGATTCATGGATATATTATCCTTGCTATAGGTGGCAATCTGGTTGGATAATCATAATAGATCGAATCGAATCAAATCATATAAAAAAACAAAAAATAATTAAATCATAAATTGATCAAAATTTTACATATTATGAATGGATTGTATTGTATCAAATTGAATCTAGACCTAATTGGTTCATTTTAAATGGATTATAAATGGGTTGGATGATAAACAAGTCAAATTTTATGTTCTTTTTTTTATTCTTTTATTAAAAATAATATCCTTTTATTAAAAATAACAAAAAATAAAAAAAAAATTGCATATATATATAATATATAAAATTAAGCTATTTGTATTCATGATATATAATTAAAAAGATATGAAATTGTAAATAATGTAAACAGGTTATGAGCAGATCGTGTCATATGAAATAGAATTAAATCAATCACTAATTTGTGGATCAAATATATGAATATCAGGTCATTAACATGTCAATTGGGGTTTGAATCACATTTTATGGGAGGATTAAGTTATGATCTTGAGTTGGGTCCGTATTTCTGCCCTAAACCTTTAGCTCGGTGTGTTTATATGTGTGATATGAATCTTTCATATTTAAAAAAATATATAAATAAATGATCGATTAGGCATAGTAAACGAAACTTAATTTCAAGAAGTCATTTTCTTAAACTCATAAGAAAGCTATTTTAATTGCAAGTTACCTTTATAATCTCCCACAATCTTTACTAGTTTCGATTATAATTATTACCATATGCTGGTGTGCATATGTACAAATCTATGATAAGGATGGGGGGTCGAAATATATATATAAACCGAAAACAATGTGCTTTTTAAAAGTTTTGTCGGTTCAATTTAAAAATTTTAAAAATCAAACCGAATTGAATTTTATACTAAAGCTAAACCAATTAATTGAACCAAAAATCGACAAATTGAACTGAATAGAAAAAAAAATATTCGAATTCAATTCAGTTCAACTTTCAGTTTGATTTTGTACGGTTCACAATTGGGAATTAAAATCATTTTGACTAACTAGTGGTTGAAGTGAAACCATATCAAGAATGATTTTATTACCATCAAATTCATGTACTAATTCAATTACAGATCGGCATATATGGAAATTTAAATCTGGATTAGTACTAATTATTATAATGATACATCACATGAAACTGAAAAAAAACATCAATTCTACCATGAAAAGTCTTGAAGATTGTCGTTAACTGCTAAACCAAAGTAATTTACTACACCTTTATTTTCTATAGCAAGCTTGCCCTACTAATAGAAGCACACACCGACAGATAAACATAGGCACTAACAGGCTTAAATCAAACTTCATGCAAATCACTACAAGCTAGCGTATTTACAACACAGAATCTCAAACATAAGACAAACCGAACCATCAAGCAGCAGAGATCGCAACCTAGCTTGTTTTTAGCAACATTTACCGAAATTATTGATTACCAAATCAATTACAACCAAAAATCACTTCATTCAAGCTTACAGATGAAGAACAACATACAAATTTCGGGGTCAAAATACTGAACATACCTTCTTCCTCGTTAGGCTGCTCACTGTTGGGTTCTGATGGCAGAGACTCCGATCTGTTGCCCTTCGTCCTCCCTTCGTATCCTACGCGCCTTCCACCTCGCAAGAAATACGAAAATTACAATCAATATTGCGCAATGTAACTAAACCTCACAACCTCCAACCATCTGGAAAACTTAAAACGAAGAACTTTGATCGATCTCATTACCCTGATTTCGCACCGTAAAAATGAGGTGAGCAACGGCGGATTTATCGATGACGACGACAACTCCGGCGATCGCAGGCGGCAACTCCGGTTGAGGGGGATAGAGGATTTCGGGTTATTTCGCTCACTGGGATAACTGGGATAACTTAGCAATTTTGGGGATTTAGGTTATTTGAGTCTGTTAAAAAATCGCAAAATAGCGACTACATTAGTCCGTCGCTATTTGCGACTAAAATTAGTCGCTAAATAAGTCGCAAAATAAATATTAAATTTTGCGACACAAATTTGTTGCTATTTAATCGCAAAATCTTCCGCAAAATATAGCCACTACGATTTAGTCGCTATAATTTAGCGACTAAAATTTTAGTCCCTAAATTAGTCGCTATTTATGGCGCGCAATTTTCGCGGCAAAAAATTAGCGACTAAATAAAATTTAGTCGCTATTTTCCTCCAAAGTCAATTTTCGCGACAAAATTTCCATTCAGTCGCAAGTTGGTCGCTATTTTAGCGACGGAAGTTTTCCGTCGCTAAATTTAGTCGCAAAAACTACTTTTTTTTGTAGTGAATTGGTAGATATAGGAAGCAAAAAACGTAACAAAAAATTTATTTTTTGTGTGAAAAATATATATGTGTATACATTTCGGCTCAATTTTGTGTATGTATACACCAAGATACGAGAAAACGAACTTAAATGTTCTAAATGCTAAACTAGAAGTTAGAATTTTTTATTTTTGACGTTACCATTAGATTTACAGACCCCGAAAGCCCCCCATTGATCGAAATCTGGAGACTAGAATCAGCTGGGATGATGGCATGTGGCTTACACGCACCGCCACACATTGGGCGCGTGCGCGTGGGCGAATGCTAACACGCGCGCAAGCACGTGTCAATAATGATGAGTCATTATTGACATGTGGCCCAATAGCTGATTGCCATGTGGATGACTATGGTTATGCCACGTGGTGCGCACGTGTCACTTGTGCACCACATGGGCGCCAGGTGGCCCAATGAGGGGCGACACGTGGCAGACTGAAATATGCCACGTGTCTGGGATGACGTGTCAAAAGTGTGATGTGTCCCAGTAAGATCCTGCCACGTGGATAATACTGTCACGCCATGTGGCATTGACGTGTACCTATGGTGTCATATGGGCGCCAGTTGGACTAGTAGTTGTTCGCCATGTGGCACATTGTGGTTGTGGCACATTGTGGCTGGTCAAGTGGGAGGGCGTGCGTGTGGCATGTGGTGCCGCGTGGGCACGTCTCCCTCCCTTTGTTGGTGCTTCTGGGCATGTGCGGAGGTCTCCAGCCACCAAATCAGCTCCAATTTTATTTTTTAAAATTTTAAAAATATTAAAAAGGGAGTGTAGAAAATGTGTTTTTTGCCTTCGGACATTTTATAAAATATTTTGAAAATTTTTTGAGCTTCTGTCCTTACTTATTGATCAAAATTTGTTTCAATTATTTGTATTTATATATGAGTGTATAAATTTTTCTGTAATATGTTACAGAAATGTTAAATAAGGATACTAGATCTTTCTTACATTATGCATAAATTGCTTTGAAAAATGCAAAAGTGCAATCAATAAGCAATAAGAGAATGCAAATAAAGATTTGAGCTGATGATATTGATGCAGTAGTACATTATAATGTACATGTGTGAGAATAAACGTTAGAGTGCATTTGAATTGGTGGTTTGAGTATGAAAATGGACGATAGAGTTTTGGTTAAAATGTTGACCGACTTCTTTGAATATCATCTAGAATTGGAGGAGTTATTGGAAACCATCCAGTTCAAAGGAGATAGATTTTATAGAAAATTTATTATCCATTTTTTTGTTCGAGTTGCCAAAAGAAAAGTGTTGAAAAGCAACACTAAAAATATGTTGTGGTATTGAGAAATTGACGTAATGTGTATCATCCATGATTTCATCAATTAACTTATGAGTTGTCTTATAAATTGATGAAAATGATCAAAGAAACAATCTCAGTGTCAAAAGGATTTTGTGAAATCTGAACTTCTAAAATAGTTGACATAAATGTCAATTTGAGTTGGCGTCTATTTTTCTAAAATAGTTGAAATCTGAACTTTCTATTGAAATTTGATATGAGTGTCTTATTTTAAAATTATTAAATTTTATTTATTGGTTAAATAAATGGATAATAAATTATATGATCCAGCTTGTCTTATGAAAATATTATAAAAATTAAGATGAAATTAATGCTGTACGTCTCCGATTGTTAATTCTTTTATTATTATTATTATTATTATTATTATTTATAACTTAGGGTAGTGAAAATGACAAAGCCAATTAAAGCATATATAACAATAATTTTTCTGCAAGTAGTTTCATGGACCTCGTACTTATCGAAGTCATACAAGCCAAGATGTCTCCCTTTTTTTTAAAAAAAAAAGAAAAAGAAATTATAAAATGGCAAATTATTTTTTATTATGTGTGGATCAAATTCAATGGAATATGCAAATAATAATAATTATCTTATAGCATAGTCCAAATTCACTATATGATCCAGCTTATCTTATGAAAATATTATAAAAATCAAGTTGAAATTAATGCAATACGTACGTATCCGATTATTATATATATATTTTTTTTATTTTTATTTTTTATAACTTAGGTTAGTGAAAATGACAAAGCTAATTAAAGTATATATAACATTAATTTTTCTGCAAGTAGTCCCACCTAGGGGTGAGCATGGTCAGTTAACCAGTCCATGAGCCCCAATCCATTAATCAGTTCATTAAATATCGGTTTTTTGAAATTACAGTCCATTAATCAGTCTATTACCATCGGTTAACCAGTCCATCGGTTTCGGATTTTCGGATCGGTTACATAATATTTTTCAGTTAACCACTATAATTATAAATATATTCATAAATAAAATTAAAATGTTCAAGATATTTAAAAATTAAAATTTTTTCACTATAATATAACATTATTGTTGTTAAAATAAAAATATTTGGTGGATATAAGCAAATTTATTTTTAAAAATTAATATTTAATAAGTAAATATATTAACCGGTCTATAATCACTTTTAATTTAATAAATTGTTATACCTACTAATAGCCAATTAAAAAAACTTAAAAACTTTAAAATAATTAGTATAATGAAAAAAAAGTACATGATCACCTTTAATTAGAATAAATTGTTATAAATTATTAATAAATTAATAAATTAACTAAAAATTCGGTTTCGGTTTCGGTTAACCAGTCACATGAGTCAAAAATCATTAACCAGCCCATTAATGTCGGTTTTTTCAAAACACTAACCATTAACCAGTACATTACAATCGGTTAACCAGTCCATCGGTTCGGTTTCGAATTTTTTTTTCGGTTAACCGAGTCCATTAGTTTTTTTCTCACCCCTAGTCCCACCGACCTTATACTTATCCAAGTCATCATACAAACCAAAGATGTCCCCCCCCCCCCCCCCCCCCCCCCCCCATTTTTTTAAGAAAAAAGAAATTATAAAATGGCACATTATTATTTTTTATGTGCGGATCGATGGAATATGCAATGTTTTTTTACTGCATATTTATCTTAATAGATAAAACCAATTCATAAATAATAATTTTGAAAAATAATAAATCTGTATAACAAAAGTTTTATAAAGCTTGTAGTATTCCTTGAATTGTTGTAGAAACTCAGGTTAATTTTTACCAAATTCACCTCGGACACTATTAAGTATGTGAATAAAACGTAAACGATTTTACTGAAAAATAACACAAGGTAAAATTTCCAGGAAAGACTGAAGGGGTCACAAATGGTCCCACTTAAAACCCAATCTCTTTAAACAGAATTTTTCTAAGTAATTTAATAGCATAATAATTTACTAGCAATATACCCGACAATAGCTATTCAATAAACAAATAAAGAACACCAGAATTTAACGAGGTTCGGCCAATTATGCCTACGTCCTCGGACACTACCAAATTATATTTCACTATTTCAAAGAAATAATACAAGTGAAATATTTACTAAAGAGAGAGACTTTTTGCTTTACGAAAGATTGGCAATTTTGGGATGATTTGAATTAGGAAAGTGGGGCTATATTTATAGCTTAACAATTCCCCCATTCTCTTACAATTTCCCGATGTGGGATTGCTAAAAAAACTAAATTGTCAACAATTGTTGCTGAAAAAAAACTAAATTGTCAACAATTGTGAGTGAACCACAAGAGTTGACATGAATTTTCTGCTAATTGGGAATCAAACTTAATTTGCAGATAATTTTCACATGCATATATCTAAAACACTCTCAAATTGGCCCAAACTAGATATATAAATACAAGTTAATTGCAGTTATTGAATTTTATCATTAATAATGACTGGCCAGGAATAATTTTTTTTTCTTATTACATTAAACAATTTATTTGTAACTAAATTGTTATAAGAGATAAAAAAAAAAAAAATAGTGATTGTGAATGGAGTTTGTGATATTCCATTTTTTTTAATATATTCATAATACTTATTATTTATACTATTTTGATAAAGAGAGTTTCATTCAAATTTCAATAGAAGATATTTCATCTTAAATAAAATACTCTATCTATATCCCTATCTCTTAATTCCCAATCCAATTAAACTCATGCTTCTTCTTCCTATATCGTGCAGTTTTTTTTTTTTTCTTTCCTATGTTCTTCTTGCTTTCCTGTTTTATTTTAAAAAAAAATCTGCATTTTAATTTATTCTGAAAATTTTGATCTCTGGCTTTTCACATTCTTGCGGTTTCCTCCATTCAATTGTAAGTTTCGGTGTATTATATTGATTTCTTTTTCCATCCTTATCAAATTTTGATCTAATGTTAATTGTTCATTGTTTATTCATTCAATGTTAGATTCTACACCATCTTTTTGATAATAGTGTCAATTGCGAATATCTTGTACACAAATTCTGGTACTATTCTCTTCCAAAATCTTTGTTTTTATCATGATATGTTATTATTATTAAAAGAAAGGAAATTGTTGTTTCTGTTTTTGTAGCTATTATTATTATTATTATTAGTAATGGATTAAAGGAATGACATGGTTTTGTATATATATAATTATATCATATGAATTGTATTGTGCAAAAATTCTCTTTTTAACATGGTCCACCGATTTTACTATTTATTTTATTTTATTTCATTTATTAATAGTAAGGGATTTGAAACAAAATTATGTATTATTAATTTATTTCCATCTTCTTAAACTTTGAAAGAAACATCACTATTATTATTAATTTTAAATCTTTAAATGTCTATTTCTTTATGTTAGATACTTCCCCGTTCTAAGTTAGTGGGTTAGACGTTAAGCTAGTTAAGGTTTCTTAACTATTGTGATCGTTAGGATATTAACCCTTTCTTATTTGGCTAGGAAATTTCGATTCTCCCATGATAGATTGAGTGGCTTTCTACGTGTCCTACTTCTAGCTTATTTGGAATTCCAGGTGAGTGGTAATTACAGTATACAACAGTTTTGTAAAAAAAAAAAAAAAAAACTATTCTTTAAAATTTCGACTCAAAATATTTTAAATTATGAAGTTATATTCTAGTAAAAATATTTTTAATCTTTTATTAGATGAATTTATGCAATTTATTTTTATGATAACTTTTATTGGTATTCATTGATTTTTTTCTTTTATATTAGTTTTTATGCAAGTTTTAATTACTATTTATTATGTTAATTTAATTGGTATTTATTCATTTAATTTCATTTAAATTGAATATTATCTGCTTTAGAGTTTTAGATTCTGAAAACAGGTTTCTGAATTACTTTCTGTTTATTATCCGTTTCAGTAAATGATTGATATATTTATAGGAACCTATTTGAACTTTGTATCAAATTTATCTGAACTTATCAGTTATCTGTTTTGAAACGATATATATTTTCTACTGAAATTTCTGATATATTGTATTAATGAAACTCATTTTCAAACCCGTACTTGTGATCAGTTATTATTTGTATCTGTATCCGGCACTGTTTGAGCAATTTGTTGTCCGAATCTGCATCTCGTCCCGCCACAGATATCACATATTTAGAGATTTGCATAACTCGCCATCATGCATCATATGCCATTGACATCTGCATTAGAAGCATTGTATGATATCTGTGGTGGGTCATCTATTATCTGGCCTTTGGTGGTGTGGAGTATCATCACCCTGTTGAACTGTACCGTGGTTTTGAACAATTATTTTATGTATAAAAAAAAAAACCTTATTTTGCTTATTTCATGAATTATTATGTGGTTTATTTTACTACTTAGTTGAATATATTTTTTTGAAAAATTTCTCTGAACTATTGCCTGTTTTCAGTCCGTTATGTGCTGTAATTATCATTCACTTAGTCACTGTACTCAAACCACGTCCGCTCTACCCTCTTTGTTTTGCATATCAGTAGCTCTGTTCAGCTAGTTGCAGCTTTTATCTTTCTATTGGCAAACACCTTATTTTCATCAGCTATTAGATATGAATTAGCCAATATTATATATTCCAATTAGCATGTTAGTGAAACTCTAGAATTTTAATTAATTTCTTTGTATTCTATACAGACTCTATAGTTTAATTTTGGCATGTATTTGGAGTTTTAAAAGTAGACTATGAACTGTACTACTTTTGCTTATTGAGGACTTTTGTGAAGTGAATAATTTAGATAGTTTTGATAGTTTAGTGAGGCTAGCATGAACTATTATTTGAATAGTTTATGCGCCGGTCATGACCGAATTTGGGTCGTGATAGAGTTAATCCGATAAAAACTATTGATTACTTTGACGTTTAATAAGTAATAAGAAACAATATAGGGACTCTATGTACTTCTTGCTTTACTAAATGTCACCAAATTTTCCTTCTTGCTTAGCCAAGGGAGGTTTGGTAGGCCTTTATGTACATAAATTATTTTTTATAGTTCTAGATTGCTCTCTATTAGGGGTGAGCATGATCGGTTAACCGGTCCATAAGCCCCAGTCCATTAACCAGTTCATTACCATCGGTTAACCAGTCCATCGGTTTCGAATTTTCAGATCGGTTACCCAATATTTTTCGGTTAACCACTATAATTATAAATATATTCATAAATAAAATTAAAATGTTCAAGATACTTAAAAATTAAAAATTTTTCATTATAATATAACATTATTGTTGTTAAAATAAAAATATTTGGTGGATATAAGCAAATTTGTTTTTAAAAATTAATATTTAATAAGTAAATATATCAACCGGTCTATAATCACTTTTAATTAGATAAATTGTTATACTTACTAATAGTCAATTAAAAAAACTTAAAAATTTTAAAATAATTAGTATAATGAAAAAAAGTATATGATCGCCTTTAATTAGGATAAATTGTTATAAATTATTAAAAATTTTATAAATTAACTAAAAATTCGGTTTCGGTTCGGTTAACCAGTCACATGAGTCAAAAATCATTAACTAGTCCATTAATATCGATTTTTTCAAAACACTAACCATTAACCAGTCCATTACAATCGGTTAACCAGTCCATCGGTTCGGTTTCGAATTTTTTTTTCGGTTAACCAAGTCTATCGGTTTTTTTGCTCACCCCTACTCTCTATAATGTTCCACACATTTTTTTTCAGGGATAATATATAAGAAACCCCTTAAACTTATCACCGAAAATCTAGATAGTTAATATGAACTATTGGATTAAATCAATTATTGCCATCCATTGAGAAGGTAGAGGATTATAAATAGGTATAGCCTTCATTTGTTGTATACATTCAACATTTGAGTAATAGAAAGCATTGTCCCAAACTCTTGTGTGCTTTTTTATTCTCTTACTTTGTTTATATAATTTTTTTCAAACCTAAGTCAAGCTCTTATGTGAAAAGCTTATTAGCTTACTTTGAAGTATTTGGACAAAATTTATTAGCGCCGCACTAGAGTTTGTGTGAAAGTTAACTCGTGACATAAAGCATCAGCTATGAGATTACATTCTCTAGACTAATAAGCAATAATAAGCAAAATGAACATGGCTTAATTTCTGCAAAACGAATTCAATCCCTCTGAAGATGCTAGTTTAAATAGTTTAAAAATTGCATCTCCATCCAAGTTGATTAGAAAATAGATAGGTACATCTATTTTGTATTATAATACCCAAAACCTAACAAAACAATCATTCATCAAATTAAATTTCAATTTTTTTTTTTACGAAATCATACGCTACAGTTTTGTTTTTTCACTCTAAATCATATATAAATTGAGACTGCAACTAGCACATTTTCTCTAATTAAGGTGGCCTTCTATTTAATTTTGTCTTCATTTAACAACTCAATTTGTTAAAATTGTCTTTTTATATAATTACTAGTATTATATATCTAGTCAGATTGGCCCACTGTGAAAATAAATCTAGCCTAACATTAATTTTATTAATAATATGTAAATCCAAAAGTTCCATATTTTTTAATATTAATAATATGTAAATCCAAAAGTTCTAAATTGATTAAAATAATTATATTAGATTCTTTATCAAACTTTGTTTTTGCTAGATTTTTTTTTTAAATTTCAAAAGTATGTGATAGAGTTGTGATATACCCATAACTCTAATTTGAATTAAATTCTAATCCAGATAGAATTGAAAAATTCAATGTGAATAAAATTGTCAAATCCTATCTCAAAAAAAGTCTGGGTTAAGCTAAATATAGGTCTCTAACTATTATAATCTTTATAAATAGATGAGAAATTTTAGTATTTGGTAACGATAAAATGTATACGCCGCAAGATTACTCGTTCACACTTACAGTTTTTTGTCTTAATCTTTTAGGGGCTTTCAGATTGTGGAATAATTGTTGTTATCCCGCATGTGGATAAAAGTCAGGCTAGTGACCGAAAATAAAGTTGATCCTTATAGACGCTTCCGCAATGAGTTTCTGCGTTACAACATGTACGTACCAACTCTATTGTTACCTCCATTAATTCTATTTTTTTTCCATCATTGGTATCAGAACCATCATTTTTTGCGTCTTGATAGGTGGCTTAAAACTGATCTAAAATTTTAGGCGTAAGATTGGTAGATCTGGGAAACATGAAACGTAACAAAAAATTTATTTTTTGTGTGAAAAATATATATGTGTATACATTTCGGCTCAATTTTGTGTATGTATACACCGAGATACGAAAAAATGAATTTAGATGTTCTAAACGCTAAACTAGAAGTTAGATTTTTTTTATTTTTGACCTTACCATTAGATTTATGGACCCCTAAAGCTCCCCCATCGGTCAAAATCCGGAGACCAAAATCAGCTGGGATGATGGCGCGTGGCTTACACGTGCTGCCACACATTGGGCGCGTGAACGTGGGCAATGGCTCACTCAGCGCAAACACGTGTCAATAATGATGAGTCATTATTGACATGTGGCCCAATAGCTAATTGCCACGTGGATGACTATGGTCATGCCACGTGGTACGCACGTGTCACTTGTGCGCCACATGGGCGCCAGGTGGCCCAATGAGGGGCGACACATGGCAGACTGAAATATGCCACGTGTCTGGGATGATGTGTCAAAAAGTGACATGTGTCCCAGTAAGATTCTGTCACATGGATAATAATGTCATGCCACGTAGCATTGATGTGTACCTATGGTGTCATATGGGTGCCAATTGGACCAGTAGTTGTTCGCCACGTGGCACATTGTGGTTGTGCCACGTGGCTGGTCAAGTGGGAGGGCGTGCGTGTGGCGTGTGGTGGCGCGTGGGCACATCTCCCTCCCTTCTTCGGTGCTTGTGGGCACGTGCGGAGGTCTCCAGCCACCAAATCAGCTACAATTTTTTGCAAATTGAATTTTGAAATTATTTATGATTTTTTGGTCATGTTTTCAAAATTTTTTGATGACCATAAAATTAAATTTTATTTTTTAAAATTTTAAAAATATTAAAAAGGGAGTGTAGAAAATGTGTTTTTTGCCTTCGGACATTTTATAAAATATTTTGAAAATTTTTTGAGCTTTTGTCCTTACTTATTGATCGAAATGTGTTTCATTTATGTGTATTTATACATGAGTGTATAAATTTTTCTGTAATATGTTACAGAAATGTTAAATAAGGATACCAGATCTTCCTTACATTACGCATAAATTGCTTTGAAAAATGCAAAAGTGCAATCAATAAGCAACAAAAGAATGCAAAGAAAAATTTGAGCCGATAATATTGAAGCAATAGTGCATTATAATGTACATGTGTGAGAACAAATACAATAGTTCATTTGAATTGGTGGTCTGAGTATGAAAATGGATGATAGAGTCCTGGTTAAAATGTTGACCGACTTCTTTGAATATCATCTAGAACTGAGGGAGTTATTGGAAACTATCTAGTTCAAAGGAGATAGATTTTATAGAAAATTTATTATCCATTTTTTTTGTCCGAGTTGCCAAAAGAAAAGTATTGAGAAGCAATACTAAAAATATGTGATGGTATTGAGAAATGGACGTAATGTGTATCATCCATGGCTTCGTCGATGAACTTATGAGTTGTCTTATAAATTGATGAAGATGGTCAAAGAAACAATCTTAGTGTCAAAAGGATTTTATGAAATCTGAACTTCTAAAATAGTTGACATAAATGTCAATTTGAGTTGGCGTCTATTTTTCTAAAATAGTTGAAATCTAAACTTCCTATTAGGGGTGAGCATGGTCGGTTAACCGGTCCATCAGCTCCAGTCCATTAACCAGTCCATTAATATCGGTTTTTCGAAATTTCAGTCCATTAACCAGTCCATTGTCATCGGTTAACCAGTCCATCGGTTTCGGATTTTCGGATCGGTTACCCAATATTTTTCGGTTAACCACTATAATTATAAATATATTCATAGATAAAATTAAAATGTTCAAAATACTTAAAAATTAAAATTTTTTCACTATAATATAACATTATTATTGATAAAATAAAAATATTTGGTGGATATAAGCAAATTTGTTTTTAAAAATTAATATTTAATAAGTAAATATATTAACTGGTCCATAATCACTTTTAATTAGATAAATTGTTATACTTACAAATAGCCAATTAAAAAAACTTAAAAACTTAAAAATAATTAGTATAATGAAAAAAAGTACATGATTACCTTTAATTAGGATAAATTGTTATATAAATTGTTATAAATTATTAAAAAATTAATAAATTAACTAAAAATTCGGTTTCGGTTCGGTTAACCAGTCACATGAGTCAAAAACCATTAATCAGTCCATTAATATCGGTTTTTTCAAAATACTAACCATTAACCAGTCCATTACAATCGGTTAACCAGTCCATCGGTTCGGTTTCGGATTTTTTTTTCGGTTAACCAAGTCCATCGGTTTTTTTGCTCACCCCTACTTCCTATTGAAATTTAACATGAGTGTCTTATTTTAAAATTATTGAATTTTATTTATTGGTTAAATAAATGTGTTTATTTATTACTCTTGGCATTTAACTTTATAATAAATGTGTTTATTTTAATAGTTAATTGCCTTGCAATATTTTATGAGTAAAATGATTGCATGTTTATTAAGTAGAGACTTAATAAAAATTCCCTCGTAAGTTTAAGAACTTGATAATCTAATAATTCAGATTAATTTTGCACGTAAAGATAACCTATAAAGTTGGACATTAGGACTTAAAGGGTAATTGAATACTGTAAGTAGCTTTTTCGAATTTGAGTCTAATAGAAAATTTTACTAGGTTATTATTTGAGATGCATAGTAAATTACATGTATTACCTTATCTCCTTTAAAAATGTGCAACATTATTCCATTTAAGATCAGAGGATCCGAATGAATACTGCTTTCAAGTCAATTATCGTCGAACTTTATAAAAATATGAAGCTAAATGGTGATAATTATGAAATCTGGAATACTAAGATCCAATATGTGCTGGAAAAGTAAGAGGCTCTTGAACCCTTAAGTTTTGTTATAGCTAAACTTGAGGATGGCACTACATCCCAGCATAAGCAGAGCCGAGATGCCTATGTGGCATGAAAAAAAAAAATTCTACTGCTCGAATTATCTTGCTAAGTGCAAAGCATGATGACATCACTAAGCAATTTTGCAAGTATTAAAATGCAATGGATCTATGGATTATTTTGCGATAAAAGTTTAGAGTTATGTCTCTAACTAAATTTAGATCATTAATGATCAAATTTTATATATATCAAAAAAATCTGATTATTCGATGCGAAAACTTCTAAGAGATATGGAAAAGAATAAGTAAGTTTAGTGAACTTGGTTATAAGTTGACTGACGAGCAGCAAATTCAAGCTATTATCCGTTCCTTGCCTAAGAGCTTGGAGCATATGGAGATGCAACCAACTCATATGGACAACATAAAAGAATGTTGTTTGTCATTTAAAGCTTAAAAAGGATAGTCTAGTAGTGATTAAAGTCAATACCATAGTGTATATGACACAATCTCCTTTTGGTAGAATGAGTTCTAACTAGAATAATAAAAGAAGCTTCAAAAATAGGGATGAGAAAAAGGCTCGATGTTAAGTGCTTAATTTTACATATTTTTACTTGGTTTTCTTCTATTTTTTTGCATTAATTTCTGGCCAATTTGATACTTTTTACTTGTTTTGTGATTTTAACAGTTTTAGGGCCAAATTGGTAAGAAAAGAGCATTTTATGGATAATTGGACTGATTTAGAATAGTTGAAGAAGTTGGGATCAATTTTGATGCAAATAAGGAAAAAAATGCAGATCTGACCTTTAGCCTTGTCTAAGGCTAAGGGAAAAACGAGACAGTAAGATAATTCGTCAGATTTGTGCGCGTAAATTAATCCTAGCCACTAGCTGTACTTCATCTGAATTTTAGAGATAATTAGACTTTAATTTAGGAGATAATAGGCAGTATTTTTAGAAGGACTAAATTACATTTAATATATTTATTTTATTTTTCAAGTTTCGATAGGAATCAAAGACTTGCCTAAATTTTTTAGGTTTTCTTTTAAAAGAGATAGAGAGAAACGTGAATAGTAACTTTGACAGCCGCCGCTGCCGCTGCCTCTGTTTTTGTTTTTGTTCTTGGCCATGATTGGCTAAACTTTTTTCTAGTTAAAAGTTTAATTCAAAGTCAGGATTTTTCGTTACTGTGAGATTATTTTTGCTTAATTTTCTCTTTAATTTGTATGGTGTTCATGTTATTTACTGTGATTTATGAAAACTGCATCTCGATTGTTATTTATTATTTGCACAATAAGGGCCCATTGTTCACTTAATCAAATAGCATATAGCTAATTGAGATTGTCAAATCCATAATTATTTGATAAAATCAATCACAAGTGGCAATCAGTGTAGCTTTCTCATAAGAGCTGTTACATTGAGTAAATGCATAATTTGGTATAAATCGGTCTCGCGTGAGATCGGTTGGCTTAGGTTAGGTCTTTCTATTCTTTAATGCTGTCAATAAATTAAATTTTTACTCGTGTTAAGGGTTATTTGTTGGCTAAAAATTAATTACAGTCTTATTTGATTGATTCATTAATGTGCAAAGATTAGGTCGGGAGCGCGAAACCGACAACTATAACTAATCTATTGCATGATTTTAGAATATCTTTTCGTCTATGATCAGTAAATTGAATCATGTACTGTGATACCTTTAACTGGAGTTTTCATATTTTATTTTATTTTTATTTATTTTTCTTCATTTTATTCGTTATTATTTTAATAATGTATTCTTTACTCTTAATTTATAAAATCCCCCATTTTATTTTTATTGTTTAGTTCTAATTATTTAAAGAATTAAAACTCGACCAATTCCTGTGGATTCGACTCTGCTCATTGGTATTTACTAGTTAAATTTAGTTAAGAGTAGTAATTTTATTTTTGTTGGTTTCAACACCCATCACTCGAGAGCTTGAAAAGTAAAAGGCAAATAGGAAGTAAACGTTTCAAGAGTGAAATGTTTCAATTGCCAACAGAAAGGACACTATGTAAGAGACTGCATTGTGCCCAAAAAGATACACTATTCTGACTCAAAAGTGAGTGAAATTTATGTATTGAGTTCTGTATTTTATCATTTATAGGTGATAGATTCAGAACTAATAGACCATGTAACAAGGGATAAATATGTCTTTATTATGAAAAAGGTTCTATTCTTACTTTATTGAAATTTATTTTCAATATACGTTTTAAAAATGACAGTGTATGCTTATGCTTGAATGATATATATTATGATTTTGGTTATATACTGAACGATTTAATTATTATAGATGTGTATCATGACTATTTAAAGAAAACTATTTTTTCAATTTAATTCCTTATTTTCACAGTATTATGAGAGTAATGTGAAATTATGACATGCTAAATTAAATAATATTGGGTAAGGCCAAATGAGCTGGTTAGCCAAAATAGGTTTAATAAGTGATTCAAATAAGATTGAATTACTTACGTGTGAGCATTACCTAAAAAGTAAAAATAGTTAGAAAATCGTTCGGAAAAGGTACTAGAACCAAATTTCCATTGTATTTAGTTCATTCTGACGTATGTGGTCAAATGAATGTGAGAGCAAGGCATGTAGCCTACTATTTTATCATATTTATATATGACTGTATTAGGTATGGTCATATATATTTGATTTCTCACAAGTTAAAAGCATTGAGTTGCTTTAAAATTTATATAAACTTAGTTGAAAATATATGAAAAAATAAAAAAAATGCGCTTGAAAATAAAAAATAAAAAAATTGTTGTCAGAAAGATTTGAACTCGGGTAAGTGAGAATAAACAAAAATCTCCTTATCACTAAGCAAAATTCAGAAAGGTTTGAACTCGGGTAAGTGAGAATAAACAAAAATCTCCTTATCACTAAGCAAAATATGCCAAATGAATAACATTGTGAGTAAAAATAAATAAAAACAGAATTGTGAGTGAAAATAAAAAAATAAAAACAATGCTGCTGGGAGGGTTTGAACTCAAGTAAGTGAATCTAAACAAAAATTTATTTACCACTAAACCAAATAAATCATATGATATTTTTGTACATATATTTTATTATAATAAATATTGGTCGCGTGGGCCAACTAAATCTGAAAATGCAACCAACTGTTGCGTTTTCAGATCTGACAACGCAACAGTTAGTTGCGTTTTCAGACCTAAATTTCAGTTTTCATCAGTCGGGTCTCACTTTTGATAACGTAAACAGTGACTGCATTTTTGTAAAAAATTTTCATTTTTCTAAATAGTTTCTGACACACATTACTTTTTTAATATTTTTTAAAAATATTATTTAAAAAAAATTTCCTATAAAAATATTAGGAGTAATCACACCTGTGGTTACAAAAAGAAAGTTTTATAATTGCAAAATCATCGAAATTTTTGTTAATTTTACTGAATAGTGAAGATAAATTTAGCTGAATCGTACAATTTCAAAATTCCATCCCTAAATATAAAATGGCATGTCAAAGTCATATGAAACTACCCAGGATTTGAAATTGTATGATCCAATTTAGATAAAATAAATGAAAATTTTGATAATTTTATGGATAGAATTTTTTTTTTTTAAGTATCATTATTACAACAGTGTAATTACTTCTATTTATGGACCAAATTTAGATATAAAGAAATAAAAAGCCACGTAAACCCACAAAAATCTTGCAAAAGCCCAGCCATGAACAAGTTTAGTGACAACTGAAGTAATTAACCCATGATGATAGTGTATTACTGGTTGAATTATTTGTAAAAATTAGGCAAAGAACATTCACGATGAAGATAACTCTAAAGATTTGAAATTTGGCAATAATACATGAGACTTGTTTTGAAGGGTCTCATTGGTTGGTCTAAATTTTTCCGTTAAAAATGAAATGTCCTGCTCTAGTCCCAACTTTCAATTCAATATAATATAAAAAAAAAAGTTTTTTAAGTGTTTTATATTTGAATCTTAAATATAAAATATTTTTAAATATTTATTGGCGAGCGTTTTACGTATTTTTTGAGATTGTCAATACTAATTCAAATAATTTTTTGAGTCAATAGGCTTTTAATGTCGAATGATTACAATAAAATAAAAAAAAAAGTTTTCAAATAAAAAAACATCTTTTAATTCCCAACCAATTCAAATGATAAAATGTGATTTATATATGTTCACCAACATGTTTTTAGAGAAGCTAACAAAGATGCTGACGGGCTCGCCGGGGTTCTTTTAATTTTGAAGTTATTTGTTAAAAAATTTTGAAAAGTGGTGCAACAGTAAATAATATTGGACTTATAGAGTGTTAAAAATCGGCACAACAGCAGTCTGCAGCTTCCAGAAACAAGCACCGTAAGGTGCCGGTTTCTGTCTCTTAAGTGCCAGAAACCGACACTTTACAGTGTCGGTTTTTGGCACGCCAGCCGATCAGACCGGCTGGCCCCATCACTGACGGAAATCGGTACACTGTTGTGCCGATTTTTAACACCTCACAAGTCCAATATTATTTACTGTTGCATCACTTTTTAAAATTTTTTAACAAATAACTCCAAAATTAAAAAAAACCCCGAGCTCGCCAGCAATGGGATGAACCTTCCTGCAGGATTACATATGTTCCAAACTGCCTCTTCTAGTCTGCATAATATTTGCATGGCTTGGCCTCGTGTGATCTCCACTGTATCTTAGGTGTTTCCTTCAATTCCTCAAGAAAAATAATTAAAAAAAAAAATGCCTTCTATATATGTTAACCAGTACAAAACTATTTTTTTTTCAACCAATTTATCTTATGTAGCACTTCAAGATTGGATTTGTTTGTCAGTTTTGTAGGCTAGAAAAAAAAGAAAAAAAAAAGTCAACAATTGTAGAATTAAAAAAAAAAAAAAAGAAAGAAATGCAATCCCATATCGGGATTTTTTAGAAAGTGGAGGGGTTTTTATAGTTATAAATATGGCCCATTATCTTTAGGTTTAATCATCATTTGGTTGCTTAGATTGTCAATGAGTTAAGTTTATTTCTTCTCTCTTGTATTATTTCACCTTTCAGTTTTAGTGAAATAATATTTTTAGTCCCCGAGAACGTAGGCAATATTGGCCGAATCTCGTTAAATCTTTTATTAATTATTATATCTATTTTAGTTACGGTTTTTGCTCTAATTCGGTCCTTATTTTCTCAACAACTGGTATCAGAGCCGAGATTCTGTCTTAGTATGCTCTGTGGTTGCAGTATAGACTGATCTTTCACATCAGAAAAAATTCTTTCTTGGATACTATTCACGTATACGATACTGTTTACGTATACGGTCACTGTTCATCTATACAGTTACTATTCGCGTGTACGGTTACTATTCACGTGAAATAGTAGATGCTAATTTGTGAGCAAAGAAGTTTGTGATAGAAGCAATGGCAGTAAAATATGAGATCGAGAAATTCAACGGGAGTAATTTCTCACTGTAAAAATTAAAGATGAAGGCTATTTTGAGAAAAGTTAATTGCCTAGCGGCTATAAGTCAAAGGCCGGCTGATTTCACAGATGATAATAAATGGAATGAGATGGATGGAAATGCTATTGCAAACTTTCATCTAGCGTTAGCAGATGAAGTATTATCAAGCATAGAGGAGAAGAAGACAGCAAAAGAAATTTGGGATCATCTCACCAAATTGTATGAAGCCAAGTCACTTCACAACAAAAAAATTTTGAAGAGAAAACTTTACACTTTTCGCATGTCAGAATTCACTTCAGTGACGGAGCACATAAACACTTTAAATACTCTATTTTCTCAACTCACATCTTTGAGTTATAAAATAGAGGCAAATGAACGTGCTGAACTTCTACTTTAAAGTTTGCCTGATTCATATGATCAACTTGTCATTAACTTGACAAGTAATGTCCAAACAGACAATCTAGTTTTCGATGATATTGCAGCTGCAATTCTGGAGGAAAAAAGTCGGCGCAAAAATAAGGAAGACAGATTGGCAAATTCTCAACAAGCAGAGGCATTGATAGTGATGAGAGGGAGATCAACAGAACGTGGCTCAAGTGGGAGCCAAAGTCAAGGTAGATCGAAATCAAGGAGTAAGAAGATCTTGAAATGCTACAATTGTGGTAAAAAGGGTCACTTGAAGAAGAACTGTTAAAATTTGAACAAAAGAAATTCCAACTCGCAAGGGAATGTGGCTAGTACCTTAGATGATGGACATGCTCTATTATGTGAAGCAGCAACAACTTATGAAGGCAGGAAGAGATTTGCTGATGTCTGGATCCTAGATTCGGGAGCTACATTTCATATGACTGCTCGAAGATAATGGTTCGATCATTATGAACCTATCTCAGGAGAACCAGTATACAGCTGCAATGATCATGCCTTAAAGATCGTTGGCGTTGGAACCATCAAGTTAAAGATGTATGATGATACAATTCACACTATTCAGGAAGTGCGACATGTGGAAGGGCTGAAAAAGAATTTATTGTCTCTCGGAAGATTGGATGACCTTGGATGCAAGTTCAGTGGTGAGAAAGGAATTATAAAGATAGCAAAATGAGCGCTTGTACTAATGAAGGGAGAAAAGATAGGTGCCAACTTATACATATTGAAAGGAGAGACTTTGCAAGAAGCAGAAGCATCAGTTGCTTCAAATAGTCCAAGTGAAAGCTCTGCAATGATGTGGCATCAGAAACTTGGGCATATTTCTGAACAAGAAATTAAAATACTTGTAAAGCAAAATCTACTTCCAGGTCTCACTGAGGTGTCCTTACCTTTTTGTGAGCATTGTGTTACAAGTAAGCAGCACAGATTGAAGTTCAAAACATCTAATTCTAGAAGCAAATCTATTCTAGAATTGGTTCACTCTGATATGTGGCAAGCACCAGTTTCATCCTTAGGAGGAGCGAGGTTCTTTGTGTCATTTATTGACGATTACTCCAGGAGATGTTGGGTGTATCCTATCAAGAGGAAAGCAGATGTGTTTTCAGTCTTCAAAGTATTCAAAGCGCGGGTAAAACTTGAATCTGGAAAGAAGATCAAGTGTTTGAGGACTGATAATGGAGGAGAATATATAAGCAATGAGTTTGTAGACTTTTGCAATCAGGAAGGCATCAAACGACAGTTCATTGTAACATATACTCCTCAACAAAATGGGGTGGCAGAGCGGATGAACAGAATCTTGTTAGAGAGAACAAGAGCAATGTTGGGAGCTGCAGGCTTAGACAAAAAGTTTTGGGCAGAAGCAGTCAATACCGCCTGTTATGTAATAAATCGGGTTCCTTCAATTGTAATTGAGTTGAAGACACCGATAGAGATGTGGACCGGTAAACTAGCTGATTATTCAAACTTTCATATATTTGGAAGTCTAGTGTACGTGATGTACAATTCACAAGAAACTACGAAGCTAGATTCTAAATCGAGAAAATGTTTATTTCTAGGTTATACTGACGGAGTAAAGGGGTATCTCCTATGGGATCCCACTGCCCACAAGGTTGTAGTCAGTAGAGATGTGATCTTTATGGAAGATAAGATAAAAGAAGCAAATGATAGCACTGTGAATGGAAGTTCAGAGACGATAACTGTACAGGTGGAAAAGGAATCCAATCAAGAAAATTCTTCTGAAAATGAACCAGAGTAGGAGGAACATGAGCCAGAGGAGTCCAGCCAATTGAATCTCAAGTACCCGAGATTCATCGATCAAGCCGATTAATAAGGCAACCAGGTTGGCACTCAGATAATGTTATGGAGAGTAATGTTGCATATTGCCTTCTAACAGATGATGGAGAGCCGTTAACTTTTTAAGAAGCAATGAGTAGTTTAGATGCATCTCAGTGGATGGCAGCAATGCAAGAAGAAATTGAAGCTCTTCATAAAAATAAAACTTGGAAACTTGTTCCGCTACCACAAGGAAGAAAGCCCATTGGAAATAAATGGGTTTATGAGATCAAGCGTAATAGTGATGATCAAGTAGAGCGGTATCGTGCTAGACTGATAGTCAAAGGGTATGCTCAGAAAGAAGGTATTGATTTCAATGAGATTTTTTCCCCAGTGGTCAGACTTTCAACAATTAGAGTAATTCTGTCAATGTGTGCTACATTTGACTTATATTTGGAGTAGTTAGATATCAAAACTGCTTTTCTCCATGGAGATCTTGAAGAAGAAATTTATATGCTCCAACCATAAGGTTTTGAAGAAAAAGAAAAGGAGAACTTGGTTTGCAGGTTGAACAAATCTCTGTACGGTCTAAAACAGGCGCCAAGGTGTTGGTACAAGAGATTTAATCTTTCATTATGAGCCTTGGATACAACAGGCTAAATGCAAACTCTTGTGCATATTTCAAGAGGTTTGGTGAAAATTATGTCATTATCTTGTTGTTGTATGTAGACGACATGTTGGTAGCAGGCCCCAACAAAAATCGTATCAAGGAGTTAAAGGCTCAGTTGGCTAGGAAATTTGATATGAAGAACTTGGGACCAGTAAACAAGATTCTAGGGATGCAAATTCACCGAGACAGAAATAGCAAAAAAATTTGGCCTTCTCAAAAAAATTATTTAAAAAGATCCTGCGATGGTTCAATATGCAAGATTGTAAGCCGATATCTACCCATTTCTTGCTAATTTTAAGTTATCTTCTAGTATGTGTCCTGGCAGTAAAGAGGAGAAGATGGAGATGTCTCGAGTTACCGTATGCATCGCAGTGGGAATCTAATGTTCGCTATGATTTGTACAAGACCAGATATTGCACATGCAATGGAAGCAGTCAGTCGATACATGGCGAATCCTGGTACAGAGCATTGGAATGCAGTAAAAAGGGTCCTTAGATACATTAAAGAGACCGTAGATGTTGCCGTTGTGTTATGAAGGATCAGAATTTATTGTCAGAGGATATGTGATTCAGATTATGCTGGAAATTTAGATAAAAGCAAATCCACTACAGGATATATGTTTACACTTGCTGGTGAAACTGAAAGCTGGGTCTCAAAACTGCAATCAGTTGTGGCTACATCAATAACAGAAGCAGAATATATGGCAGCTGCACAAGTCAGTAAAGAAGCTGCATGGTTGAAATTGTTATTGGAGAAACTCGGGCATAAAAGGGAGAATGTTTCTCTATTTTATGACAGTCAGAGTGCTTTGCTTCTTGCAAAAAATTCAGCATTTCATTCCAAGATAAAACACATTTGGGTTCAGTTTGTTCGTGAGAAAGTGGAAAAAGAAACCGTAGATATGCAGAAAATCCATACGACAGATAATATAGCAGATTTTATGACGAAGCAGTTAATACTGACAAATTTGTTTGGTATCGATCTTCCAGTGGCCTGACAGATACACAAGCAACGGGATTAGCAAAAGAGAAAGAATAATGTGAAGATGTGATTGATACTCAATCAAATTTTCAAGTGGGAGATTGTTAGTCAGTTTTGTAGGTTAGAAAAAAAAAGAAAAAAAAAGTCAACAATTGTAGGATTAAAAAAAAAAGAAAGAAATGCAATCCCACATCGGGATTTTTTAGAAAGTGGAAAAACAGTTATAAATATAGCCCCTTATTTATTGGTTTAATCATCCCTTGTTTGCTTAGCTTATCAATTAGTTGAGCATATTTCTTCTTTCTTTTATTATTTCACCTTTCAGTTTTAGTGAAATAATATTCTTAGTTCCTGATCATGTAAGCAATATTGGCCGAATCTCGTTAAATATTTTGTTTCTTATTATCTCTATTTTAGCTGCGGTTTTTGCTCTAATTCGGTCCTTATTTTCTCACAAGATTGCCTTGGTAAATATTTTAATTTAAGACAATACTTAAATTGAATCCATGAAAAAGATTCATGGACTTAGCCAACAGCAGAATATTTCATATTAGATAAACGAGTTGAAAAAATAGTGAATAAATACATATGGAAAATTCTTGTATGTGGCTTTCTCCTATTTGTTTGGTCCATGAATTTATGTTTGGATCCTATTTAGATAAGCATTTTTTTTTAATTATATATATGTGTTAATTAACCATTGACTTGATATATGAAAAACTTTTGGATAAAATTTAGACAAGAATTTTATTTTATTTTTTTAGCTTAAACTTTTCATTTACTTGCAAGTTATGGTGGTGATTTTTTTTTTCAATCGATTTTTACTTTGAAATATTTGAGACGGAGAAATTTTTGTGTTGTATATTACAAATAATTGGAGTGTGACATGAGATTTATTTGTATAGGACAAAACTTTCTTGGATTTTTAAATATAAAACTGGATCAAAATCTTTACAATGTGCAAAATCTTTACAATGTGCATAGCGACTAACTTGCGACAGATTGGAAATTTTGTCGCGAAATTTGACTTTGGAGGTAAATAGCGACTAAATCGGATTTAGTCGCTAATTTTTTGCCGCGAAAATTGCGCGCCATAAATAGCGACTAATTTAGCGACTAAAGTTTTAGTCGCTAAATTATAGCGACTAAATTGTAGTCGCTATATTGTGCCGATGATTTTGCGAGTAAATAGCGACAAATTTTTGTCGCAAAATTTAATTTTTATTTTGCGACATATTTAGCGACTAAATTTAGTCGCAAATAGCGACTGACTAATGTAGTCGCTATTTAGTCGCTATTTCTCGATTTTTTAACAGACTGAAATAACCTAAATCCCCAAAATTGCTAAGTTATCCCAGTTATCCCAGTGAGCGAAATAACCCGAAATCCTCTATCCCCCTCAACCGGAGTTACCGCCTACGATCGCCGGAGTTGTCGTCGTCGATAAATCCGCCGTTGCTCACCTCGTTTTTACGGTGCGAAATCAGGGTAATGAGATCGATCAAAGTTCTTCGTTTTACGTTTTCCAGATGGTTGGAGGTTGTGAGGTTTAGTTACATTGCGCAATATTGATTGTAATTTTCGTATTTCTTGCGAGGTGGAAGGCGCGTAGGATACGAAGGGAGGACGAAGGGCAACAGATCGGAGTCTCTGCCATCAGAACCCAACAGTGAGCAGCCTAACGAGGAAGAAGGTATGTTCAGTATTTTGACCCCGAAATTTGTATGTTGTTCTTCATCGGTAAGCTTGAATGAAGTGATTTTTGGTTGTAATTGATTTGGTAATCAATAATTTCGGTAATTGTTGCTAAAAACAAGCTAGGTTGCGATCTCTGCTGCTTGATGGTTCGGTTTGTCTTATGTTTGAGATTCTGTGTTGCAAATACGCTAGCTTGTAGTGATTTGCATGAAGTTTGATTTAAGCCTGTTAGTGCCTATGTTTATCTGTCGGTGTGTGCTTCTGTTAGTAGGGCAAGCTTGCTGTAGAAAATAAAGGTGTAGTAAATTACTTTGGTTTAGCAGTTAACGGCAATCTTCAAGACTTTTCATGGTAGATTTGATGTTTTTTTCAGTTTCATGTGATGTATCATTATAATAATTAGTACTAATCCAGATTTAAATTTCCATATATGCCGATCTGTAATTGAATTAGTACATGAATTTGATGGTAATAAAATCATTCTTGATATGGTACTCGTCCGTTCTCAGGAATTATGGTTATTAGTTACCCTATTATATTATGATATGAAGATTATAAGTGGGAAGCCTATGGTTTCCATGTATGATTTTCCTTCAAATCTCGGCTTTGGGGCCTTGTGGATCACACATCTAATAAATGTAAACATGGTGAAAATAAGTTAAACTAAGTTCAAATATAAACCTTAAAAAAATGTTCAAATGGTAGGCATGATGAAAGCTATAATGTAGTTGATTTTATTAATGATATGTGATACATTAATATTCACATCAGTGGCTTTTTCCTTTATTAGAAATGTACATTATATAGGTTTTAACAAGTAAATGTGTTAAACTGAGATAAGTGTATAAAACTGTATAAGTTAAGTGTCATTATATATAATAGACCTTATAAATATTTATCAAGAATATTATGATTATGGTTCTGCGGAACGGGATTCATGTGGATGAATGGAATGAGGAGGATTTAGAAACTGGCCCTTATCCAAGTATATTTTATGTTTATTATAGATTCTCGTTCACTTGTTGAGGAGTTTAAAACTTTGGATTTAGAATCACATTGCAGGGATCATAATTAAGTGTTTGTTGTAATACTTTTGTACATTTTAGGAGTTTGTAAGAAGTGAAGCAGTGTAGAAACTTTATTGCTTGATGCCTGAATTTGATGTTTGAACCTTTTTTTTTATTAGTTCCTCAACTTTAATTCCATTGTTTAAAATTCAGTGGCCTTAACTAATCTTAGGATTAATTTCATTAGCGGTCATCTAACTAATTTAATGTTGTAGTCACAATAAAATAACACTAATTATTATTTTGTATTTATAAAGTTATAATGGCTGAATTTTTTAGATTTTAGTCATCAGAATTGTGTTTCAAATTGTGAATTAAGTTGCAATTTTAGAAAAAAAAAACTCCATTGAGATGAAAATTGAGAGGTAGGAAATCGGTATCGAGTTTCTCTGCCAAAATTATAACTTAATTCGCAATTTACAATGCAATTTTGGTCTAACGGAATTTTAAAATCCAACTATTATAACTTTATTAATAAAAAAATAATAATTATGTTATTTTATTGATACAAATCATTTTATTATGGTCCCATCAAAAAAATTAATCCCTGATCTTAGGAGTATATAAGAAGTGAAGCAATACAGTTACTTTGTTTTTTGAAGGTTGAAAACATTGTTATATATTTGGTTATATATTTTTGAAGGTTGATTTGGTGCAGCTGAATTTAGGTGGAAAAATCAAAATTAATTGTTTAACCTCATAATAATTCAGTCAGGGGACAGATGGTTGGGAATGACCAAAATAGGGTTGTGTACCTTATTAATGTTTCATTTAGGTCTCCTTAAAGTGGATGTTGCTGGAAATTTATTGTTGCTTTCACGAGATTAGGACTCTTCACTACTAATCCATTTGAGAAAGTCTTCAAACCATGCCCTTAATCCATTTATGTATATCTTGGTGACTAAACTTTGTAATTTTCTTATTTTTGTGCAAATAAAGGAATTCTTGAAAATATGGAATCTGATGATCGTAGTTGGATGTATAATCGGCGGGATGCAAGCGGAAGGACTAATGCATCATTTGTTTATGGAGTAGAAAGTTTTATCAAATTCGCTACTTCTCATCCCGAGGAAATGAGTGGCGGAAAAATTAGGTGTCCATGCATCCGATGTGTGAACCGCAAGTTTCATGAGGCGGATACAGTTATGAATCATTTATTACGTAAGGGATTTGTTCGAGATTATTTAGTTTGGAATTGCCATGGAGAGACACACATAACTCAAAACGAGTTAAATTGGGTTCCAACACTGAATGAATCAGTGGATGGTGGAGAGGTAAGAAGTTCATATCAGCAGATGGTACTCGATGCAGCTGGGTCTAGTTTTAATCCCGACAACCTTTGGCAACAGTTTAATCAAGAAGGTTATAGTACTTATAATGATGAACAAGTACCTATGTCTAACCCCAACATACCTGGACCCTCAAATTTTGTTGGAAATGATATGGATGAGGCACCGAACCCACAATGTCAACAATTTTATGATCTTCTTGACTCTGGTAATGCACAGTTGTATCCTGGTTGTGATGATCATTCTCAGCTCTCTGTAGTTGCAAGGATGTTGCATGCCAAATCAGAATTTAATCTTCCAGAGAGGTTTTTCGATGCAAACATCCAATTGTTTAAAGAAACTTTGCCTGAAGGTAACATACTGCCAGACAATTTTTACCAAACGAAATGTCTTGTTAGAAGCCTGGGATTGCCTGTCCAAAAAATTGATTGCTGCAATGAAGGATGCATGTTGTTTTGGCATGAGGATGAAAATTTGACACAGTGCAAGTTTTGTAATCACCCAAGGTTCAAAATGAGTGGCGGTTCCCATAGGCAAAGGGTGAAAGCATATAAAAAGATGTATTATTTTCCTCTAACACCTAGGCTGCAGCGATTATATCAGTCAGAAGCGACAGCGAAACATATGAGATGGCATTATGATCATGTCCAACATGATGGGGTTATGGAGCATCCTTCTGACTCTCTAGCTTGGAATCATTTCAATGAAACTCATCCGTCTTTTGCTGTTGAGACTAGAAATGTTAGGTTGGGGTTATGTACAGATGGTTTTCAGCCATTCGGACAATATGGGAGGAAATACTCATCATGGCCGGTAATTGTTACGCCTTACAATCTACCCCCTTGGATGTGTATGAAAGAGGCTTATATGTTCTTAACTGTTATTGTGCCAGGGCCGAGGAATCCTAAGCAAAAAATTGACGTATATCTACAACCCTTGATTTATGAGTTGATGGAATTGTGGAATATTGGAGTGTCTACATATGATGTGTCCACTAAGCAAAATTTTATGATGCGAGCTGCGCTTATGTGGACAATTAATGATTTTCCAGCATATTCAATGTTGTCTGGTTGGAGTACCGCTGGAAAATATGCATGCCCTTATTGTATGGAACATACACAATCTTTTAGACTAGAGAGTGGTGGGAAACAAACTTGGTTTGACAATCATAGGAAATTTCTTCCTCATGATCACCCCTTTAGGAGAAACAGGCGAAACTTTAGAGTCGGTCATGTCGAAACAATGCCACCACCACCAATTAGAGATGGGGAATATATTCTGCAAGAAATTGAGCAGTGGGGTTTAGTCAAAGCAACTGAGCATGATGCCGATGAGATTAATGGGATCATATGTCAGTCTTGTGGGTGGAAGAAGCGAAGCATATTTTGGGATTTGCCTTATTGGAAAACAAACTTGATGAGGCACAATCTTGACGTAATGCATATCGAGAAAAACGTTTTTGACAATGTGATTAACACAATTTTGAATGTTGAAGGGAAAACCAAGGACAATGCGAAAGCACGTTCCGACTTAGAAAGATATTGCTGCCGTCCAGAGTTGTCAATGGATCCAATTACTGGCAAGTATTCAAAAGCATGTTACACATTGGATAAGCAAGCGAAAAAAGAACTGTTTGATTGGCTGAAGGAACTGAAGTTTCCAGATGGATATGTCTCAAATTTAGGTCGTTGTGTTGATATGGTGAAACTTAAATTATATGGCTTTAAAAGTCATGATTGCCACATATTTATGCAACGATTGCTACCTGTTGCCTTTCGTGAGCTACTTCCTGGACCTGTGTGGCAGGTACTTACAGAGTTGAGCTTATATTTTAGGGACTTGACATGCAGTTCTATCCGTCTGGAGGACATCGAGGCATTGGACACCAACATTCCTCTAATAATTTGCAAACTTGAAAAGATATTTCCTCCGTCCTTTTTTTGACTCAATGGAGCACTTAATGATACACTTACCACATGAAGCAAGGATTGGTGGACCAGTACAATATCGATGGATGTATCCATTTGAGAGGTAATAACTCCTTAAGATTAACATTATGGTAGCAAATATACATGAACACATTAAAGCATTAATTGATTGTGTACATTACCCATATGCAGGTACCTTCGCTCCCTTAAGAAAAAGATTGGTAACAAGTCAACAGTAGAGGCATCTATATGCAATGCGTACCTGCTATCAGAATCATCAAATTTTTTCTCGCATTACTTTGAACCTCATGTTAGTACCAGACATCGACGTCGTCCTCGTAATGATGATGGAGATTGGGAGGAAAATGTAAGTGAGAATTTAAAAATTTTCACGTATCCTGGACGACCAAGCTCAGAAATTGGTACACGGGCGTTAACATTTGAGGAGTATAAGGCAGCTCATACCTATATTTTACTTAATTGCGAGGAGGTTTCTCCATTCTTGAGGTACATAATAATTATATATGTGATTCAGTTCAGAGATGTGGAACCATTTTTTCATTTGACGACATTGCTTTTAATTTTTTTGGTAATGAAGTATATATTGCGATAACTTACGCAACAAGCATCCCCATCTTACACCAAGTCAAATTGATGCAAATATTGACACCTACTTCGCGGACTGGTTCGAATTATATGTAAGACTTACAAATTTTTATTCATAATACTTACCTGTCATAGTATAAGGTAATAATGATAACTTCACTATGTTTTTTTTAAGAGTAGGTACGTTACAATGGAATTGAAAATGAATACATCACAAGTTTGTCACAGAAACCACTGCGGAGAGTTAAGTGCTACTCGATATATTTTGTCAATGGATACAAATTTCACACTAAAGGTCATGGTTCTGGAAGACATACAATGAATAGTGGAGTTTGTATAAAAGGGTCAAATTCAGTTGATAACGTTGCTGATTACTATGGATGGATTGAAGAGATCATACAGATAGAGTACCCATCGTTACCAATAAAGCGAACTGTATTATTTAAGTGTCATTGGTTTGATCCCACTGTAGACATTGGTATTAAGATTCATAGCCAATATAGACTTGTTGATGTAAACCAGCATCGTCGGTTCAACCGTTATGAACCATTTATCCTAGCAATGCAAGCAACTCAAGTGTATTATGCAAGATATCCGGCTTCAAAATTAGACAAATCTAACTGGTTAGCTGTGTTCTCAGTTAAACCAAGGGACTACGTTGCCACATCAGGTGTAAGAGATCACATTGATACTACAGAATGTAATGCATTCCAAGATGATGAAGTTACTGTGCAAGATATGACAATTGATGCTTCTACGGACAATGATATAGACTTGCGTGACCAATCGGGAGTAGTAATTGAAATTGACGGAACTGATGACATTGCTCAACAACTTGATGAGGAAGAGGAAGAGGAGGAATTTACAGATTATGATAGCAATGACGACGACGAAGAGGAATTCCAAAATTCATCATCTAGTGATTAATTGATTAAATGTAATTTTTAACGGACAGGAGTGTTAACTTATTACTTTTTAATGCATATTTATTACTCGATTAATAAGTATTGGATGGACACTCTTGTATTTACTTGTTATAATTGTTAAACACATACATGTATAGTTCACTATTTTGCAGGTATGGGTCGTGGTAGAGGCAGAGGGCTTATGGGTCGTGGTCATCGGGGAGGACGATCAGAAGGGGATACATCAACTCCACCATTTGGAGATATGCCAGATATTCCTGGAGCCCCCACATCCGGGAATGAACAATCAACACTAGGGGCATTTACACCATCAGCATCAACCCCCAGTCCGCACACGGCCAATAGCAGTACATCTACTACATGTGATGTCGCCAGTGAAAATAGTAGTAGATTGTACGTTACAGTAAATCAACAGGGACTGTGAGTATTCACCGATATAAATTGCTACAAATATATCAAAACAGGTTTAAACACATTTCTATTATTTCATATATTATTCAGGCTGGAACCGTCATCCCAATGCTCTAGGATCATAACTTCCAGTTTCCATCAGCGGACAGATCTCAATGGAGTCAGTTGGAAGGAGGTTGCTAGAGAAAACAAGGAGTTTTATTGGGGAGAGTTCAAGGTATATGTATATATTTATTTTATAAATTATATTTAATTTTTCATTACATAATTTATTATTCAAATTATATAATAGTTTTGTACGATTATACACACTAATGAACAAATTTAAATGCAAATCCAGAAAAAATGCCACTGGGATGCTAGTGTCAATTGTCTTGTTAGGGCAGGTTGGGAAACAAAGGCTGCACAAAGATATAAAGATTATGTGTATCACATAAAAATTGCAGAGCAGAAGCCTAAAGATTTCCCAGAGGCTGCATGGAACCGGTGGCATCAGATTTTCAATCTTCCTCCGCGCCTTCAACTCTCCCGTCAGAAGAGGAACAATCGTTATGGAGGTTCTGAAGATAAAGCTCCCGGATCATATACTGGTGGTACCATATCTATTGGTGAGCATATCTCACGACTGGTAAGTATTTTATTTATTACAAATTTCACTTATAATTTTATGTTATTCACCTTCAGTTGCATCTATTTGCTAATTGAGATGTTCATTTTAGTTCATTTCAAACGGAATATATAGATCCAATCAATATATATATGGTAATTAATATATGATGGCATATATGGTAATTAATATATTGATTTATATCTATATATATATATACACACACACACACATTTTTGTAAAGGAGGATGAGAATATTGTGTTGGAGTTTGCTGGGAAAATTTGAATAAATTTGTGATATTTGGAAGTGTTAAATGAATTTTTTCTTGCAGGAGGATGGCAATAATATGGGGAGGTTATGGCCATTTTTTTTTTTAATTTTTTGCAAATATTCACCTCATATATTGCTTTTGATTTGGATTTTATAGAACCAATGATATACATACATATTACTTAACAATACATTGATTGATATATATATATATATATAAAGGAGGATGTGAAAGTTGTGTTGTACTTTGTTGGGGAAATTGAAATAAATTTGTGATTTTTAGAAGTGTTAAATGAATTTTTTGTTACAGGAGGATGGCAATAATATAGGGAGATTATGCCAAATTTTTATTTTAGTTTTCTCAATGTCTCACTTTCTATTTCTTTTGGAGCTAATTTGCCTGTCAATCCATTGGTGAAATCAATAGACACGCGTATTAGTTAACAATATGTATATTGATTGAGATATATATGTAAAGGAGGATGGGATAAATTGTGTTGGAGTTTGTTGAGGTGATTGGAATTAATTTCTAATTCTTAGAAGTGTAAAATGAATTTTTCTTCACAGGAGGATGGCAATAATATGGGGAGATAATGTCGAATTTTTTTTGAATTTTATTGAAAGTGTTTACTTCATAGATTTCCAATAAAATAGGATAATAATGCAAGTGCATGTTTTACTCGTAGTAATTTTTTTTGAGAAATTTTTATTACTGTACATGATATAGGAGAAGGAGATGGGTCGACCACCTACGATTCCCGAGGCTTATCTGCACACACACACCATAAATCATGATGGGAAAACTTATGTGGCGGATCGCAGCAGGGAGGTTCATGTAAGTATCAAGTATTTTACTAGTTACTCAAGTATGCAGTTGTCTACATGTTATATTACTATAAATTTTATAATATTTTTAAATTTACGTTTATTCAATATTGTTGTCATTTTATAGAAGCGGTATGAGCAACTCCGATCAGAGAGATCGCAAGATGATTCATCTGTTGATGAGTCGGAGTTGTTTATCGAGGCCGCACGACGCAACAAAAGGAAAGCAATTTATGGTCTCGGCTCATATGTCCCTCCTGGTCTTCATCAATCTGGTCCATCATGTGCTGCTGGTGCAAGCACTGCATCTCATTCTGGTGGTGCATGCCTGACCAAGGAAGACGTCGAGGAGATTGTAGCACGAACGATTCGTTCGTTGCTTCCTCACTTCTCCTCTCAGCCACCAGTCCCTCAGCCCAGCACCACTACTGCATCACCCGCACCACATGATGACGTTGGGCCTTCAGGTGCAGGCGGTTCAGACCCCCATACAGATTCTCACTGTGGTGGTGGTGGCAGTAGTTCCAGATGACTTTACATATGTTTTTTTTATGACATTATTAGTATTACATTATATACATATTTATGATACGATAAATTAATATAATTATTAGTACTTTTAATTATTTGTTCATTATGAATTAATATTAATTACATATGTTTTGGATTATATGTTTCTGAAATGAATTTGATTATATTTTATGTTGCTAAGAATGTGAGTATTTATTTCCCGGTGTTCAATATATTAATTTATTTTATTGTGTATAAAAAGGAAATTTTTTTTTTCAAAAATGATTAGCGACGGATTAGCGACAGCAAAATCCGTCGCTAACACAAAAGTCGCACTTAGCGACTAATTACAATACAGTCGCAAAAAATTTTAGCGACTAAAATTTATAGCGACAGATTGTCGCTAAAATAGCTACGAAAAATTGCGACTAAAATTATGTCGCTAATATAATTTAGCGACAAAAATTGCGACAAAAAATGCGTCGCTATAACATGTTTTCCTACGAAAGGCGACTGATAATTCGTTTATTAGCGACGGAAATAGTTAATTTTAGCGACTAAATTTAGTCGCAAATTTTAGCGACTGCGTCTCCTTTTAGTCGCTAAATTTTTTGCGACGACCGGTTTTGCGACATGGCGTCGTCCAGTCGCTACAACCAATTAGCGACGAAATTTATAATAATAGCGACTAAAAGTGCCGTCGCTAAATGGCTTTTTTTTGTAGTTATATTATCTTTCGTGTCTTTTTTAGAATCTTTCATTTCACATAATTATATATCTTCTTAGAAGATAGTTTTATTTCATATCAACTACCCTTTTAAAAAATTAACGTAATTTTGTTAAAAAAAATCAAAGTAATTTACATATATTATGCCAAATATGCCACTTTATTTTAATAAATATTTTTTTACTGATAATAAAATAATGAATGCAGTAAGTGCCAAAATATACCAAATTTATATTCAAAATTGATGATGATGTTTTGTTTTCCTTTTATTTTTTTATTTTTTTTGTTAAAAAAAGCAAAAAAAAACAAACATATGTGAACAATTTGAATTTTTACTCTTAACTAAAAAGACAAAATAAATAACTAATAAATTACATATGCTGAGCTGTAAACTCAGCTAATTATCCTCTCTGCTTGCAACTACACTCTATACTCCTATAACTCCTTTGCTGACATATGCTCGTGAGTTGGGTTTCTTTGCGAATATCGGCAAAATTAAGTTGCCGATGAGTTATATTTTCAAGACATGTCAACATGCCTAATCGGTCTCTCTTTTAAATATATTTTTTATGATACCGGTAAACAATATAGTTAGATAAATTTTAATTAATATTTGATATGGTAGAAATTGTATTTTGGCAAAAAATTGCACTTAATTTCCACCTCTATAATAGCAAAAGAGAGTAAAATTGATTGCAAGTGTCGGCCATGCTCATAAAATCCGTTAACCGAGAGATTAATGTCAAAAACAAAAATTATATTTTAATAACAAAAATTCAAAAAAAAATCATAGACTTATTGTAACACCCCAATACCCCTTGGGAGGATATCGGAGCGCCACGCGGACACTAGCATATACATGTACACACACTAGCGGAAGCGATAACAAAATAAACTAACATATTATGCTAGGGCCCAACACCTATACATCATATTATATATATGTTTATTTTACACACTGTTTTCATTTAACTTTACATATGCATTGTTATACATATACATTGAAGCCATTTACATATACATTTACATATTCTTTTCACTCTATATTACATAATGATGTTACTCAAAAGGTTACCATCTCTATTTCTATTTTATACAAAAGATAGCAAAACTCCTAGTGACCAAGACCCGCAGATGCACGCTTACTGATCCAAACCTGTACCTACACGGAAGCAAACATCCGTGCTAAGCGATAACGCTTAGTGGGGATGAAATAATGCAAAGGACTTCTTTCTAAGTCACACAAATAAACCACTTTAATCACATGCATCAATTAACAACTCAAGCATATACTTTCACTCTCATTTAAATCATGTGCACATGTTCAAATAACATATACTTGTACACATTACTATTATGTAACATCTCTTTCATATACTGTAACATATGTTCAAAACACTACTATAAAACATTTAACAAAGACAAGCCTGAATTCCTTTTTATGGTGGATACGGGTAACTCTGGATACTATTTACAGTATCCTACATATGGAGAATTAACTCAAACTCTATTTGAATACTCAAGGTATCCAAGGCTCTGGGCACAATTAAGGCCAACTCTAGCAGCTGCACTCTAGCCCTTTATAAGCATGCTTATCTATCCACTATATCGGTAATCAGGCTCAATAAATAATTAACATACTATACACAATTTCAAAACCCCCAACTATAGTTCATATGTATTTATCAAATTCAAAGACATTTAATTCATGTATAATCTTATTAATCATGTTCAATCATCACAAAGCATATACATTTAAGTTCCAATCATAAACTTATATACTATAGTATCATTTACATATAATTCAATTAAAAAGACATCCATATACTCTTTTTAAATATTAATCATGAGTTGGATAAATGGTAATACCTTCCGGTAAAGTTCGAGTATGATCCGGGAAGGAAAAAGTACCTTTTTGGGTGAAAAATGAGGTTACACGGCGGTAAGACAACTCATACCGCCGTGTGGGACGTGAAAATTGGGTAAAAATGGGACAGAGACGTTTTACACGGCGGTGAGGAATTCCATACAGCCGTGTAAATCTATTCTATTTCACTCTATGAGGCAGACTCCAGACGGGCATCAGGTCTAAACTTGTAACACATTTTACACATAGTTACAGACATTTTTAGGCAAAACTTTCTTCATAAGAATTATTTATTAAGATGTTATCTTTTCAATGGGACAAATTTGAGGTCATTTTGACATCTATAACTCCAGATATGACCCAAAAACCACATACTGCTCCAGTGAACCCACTCAGTCAGAGGGGTCACGGTTTTTAACACTTTTGAGGACCTTAAGTCCAGAATTAGCTCTGGAGTCCTCTTAGACATTTTTAGATACAGACCTTAACGTTCATATGAAACTGGAATCAGCTCGATTGGAGCTCTAAAACTCTATTTATGGTCATAACAACACACAGAGGTCTATGAACAACTAAACAGAATTTTACCCACATACACACTTTACATCAATAAAACATGTACAAATCATCTAACACACATATAATCACAACTTGTACATATACATGTATCAATTGTCACTGCAAACAATCAGAACGAGCTAAACCTAAAACCGCACACGATCCCTACCTCTTAGAAACTTGATCTTGAACTTTATTCAACTCCAACTTTATTCAACTTGATCTTTGCATATTTATGTCATGACTTAATTAAACAAAATCTATTTATATATAAAATTAATTAAATCACCTAGGAGATGGTCAGTTTTTTCGTCTTTCCTTTTTAAAAAAATAAAAAAGAAATAACGCAAAACATGTTTTTCCTTCTTGTACAGTAACTTAAAACATGTTTATGTTAATGTTAATGCGTGAATTATCACTGTCATAAGTATGAAAATTTCATAAATTTATGTCATGTCTTAATTAGATAAAATTTATTTATATATAAAATTAACTAAATCACCTAAGAGATGGTCAGTTTTTCCGTTTTTCTTTTTTTATTAAAAAAATAATATAAAACATGTTTTTCCTTCTTGTACAGTAACTTTAAGTTCGTTTTTTGAGTTAGTTTTAAGTTCGTTCATATTCTTAATGTTGGACTATTTACAAATATAAAATTATGCAAACTTTACGTTTCAAATTTTTCAAATGTATTTCGCATTATGACACAATATTATAATTCTCTAAAAGCATATTCTAAATTCACAATACGATCCAGCTTATCTTATGAAAATATTATAAAAATTAAGATGAAGTTGATGCGTTGCCTTATGCCAAAATGTTTTGTTTTCCTTTTAATTTTTTTTTCTGGTTAAAAAAAAAAAAAAAACAAACATATGTGAACAATTTGAATTTTTACTCTTAACTAAAAAGACAAAATAAATAACTAATAAATTACATATGCTGAGCTGTAAACTCAGCTAATTATCCTCTCTGCTTGCAACTACACTCTATACTCCTATAACTCCTTTGCTGTCATATGCTCGTGAGTTGGTTTCTTTGCGAATATCGGCAAAATTAAGTTGCCGATGAGTTATATGTAATAATAATAACAACAAAAATAAAAATTAATAGTTTAAACAATTTTCATCTCACTAGCTTATGGGTTAATTTAAGCCTAAATTTATTTTCTTGTATAAAATTCATGTGACAATTTATTATTGGCTAGATCCATGATAAAGTGATGTATCAAATTTAAACAAGAACTTTCATTAACATTAAGCCTATCGACCATAAAAAACAAAGAAAATATGTATTACATTGCATAATTAAGATATATTAATTAATAAATTACAATTTTATTTGTATATTTTCACCATTTACAACTCGTGAATTTGTTCAAAAAAAAAAAGTAATAAACCGCTTGAATCAACAAATATTTGTTATTAGTTATATATATATATATAATCTGCACATGACTCAGGTGCATTAAAATTTATATATTAAATGTAACGAATATTTTTCATGTTATGACTATAAAAAGGCATTGAACCCAAGCAAAGCAAAGCAACTCACAAGCAAGCAAAACACTTAAAGATTGGGAGAGAATTCAAAAACACCGAAATTAAGAGATGGCAATAGCATTAAACTGGAAGGCTCTTAGCGGCATAGAGAGCAATTGGGAGGGTCTTTTGGATCCTATCAATGTTAATCTGCGGTGGTATTTAGTTCACTACGGTGAAAGAGTTGAAGCTGCTAATGAAGCTTTCAATGCTGAAACGAAGGATTCTTTATTTCATCGTGAAGTATTTTTCCTTAATACAGGCCTACAAAATAACAAACCATTTAAATATTCGGTGACCAACTTCTTGTTCGCAACACCACAATTCGACTTGGGAGATTCGGTCGCCGGAGAAAATTCATTTGTTGGGTATGTTGCTGTGGCCACTGATGAAGGGAAGTTTGCTTTAGGGAGGAGAGACATTCTCATATGTTGGAGAGGAACAGATATGGAGTCCTTCGTCGAAAAAATCAAAGATATGGATATTTATCCAATCTCAGCTTCAGAGTTGTTTCCTAATTATGAAGATGAGCCTAAGGCGCACAAAGGCTTCCTCACTCTCTACACCAATAAATCCGATTCAGCTTACATTAAAACTAGCGCCAGAGACCAGGTACGCATACAACTTCATCAGTACTTGTTCATTTCACTATCATGTAGATTTTTTTAAATGTAGTAGATACGCCTGTAAAACGAGTTGAGTAGAGTAGGTTTGGATGGAATTAGTATTTGGGTCATTCTCGAATTAGATCACTTTGGATTCTAGTTTCTTTGAATAATGTGCCTGTTCTCCGGTCATGTTTATATATATATATATATGTATTAATAAATTTGGATATGAGTTACAATTTTATATCAAAGTAGATAGATCTAGTAGTAAATCCATACATTTTTAATATATCCCGACAACTTATCAGCACTTGTCAATTTTAAAATTAGTAATATTACTTTTTTTTATATATTTTTTTAGACAAAATCAAAGGGTCCTATTGGAGCTCAAACTGAGGCTTCAAACCTCCAATCACCATACCAATACTGTCAAATTAAAATTTATTGATAAATTAGTAATATTAATAAACTATAGTAATAAAAGATCTAATATGTGCCATGTTATTTTAATTTTATTATTTTTTATTTGAATAAATTTTTTATTAGTTGCTGTAATTTTTGATTCCTTAAATTAAATTTCTTGCTACGGTATTTATGCTTAACATGACTTGTAATGAAAAAAAAAATGATATGGTTAACATGACTTGTAATGAAAAAAAAATTATATGGTTGATTATGTGTATGCAGGTTCTAGAGGCTGTGAGGGGACTTGTGGACAAATATGCAGAGTTAAATGAAGAAGTGAGCATAACCGTAGTAGGTTACAGCTTAGGTGCAGCCATTGCAACCTTAAACGCCACGGACATAGTTTACAATGGATATAACAAGCCAACAGGATCATCATCTGCATTTCCTGTAACTGCTTTCACTTATGCCACCCCTCAAGTTGGAGACGGAAATTTTTTTAAATTATTTAATGAACTGAACCAGAACAAGGATCTTCATATCCTACGCATTAGAAATGCTAAGGATATTGTGCCTGTCCTTGTTAGGGACTTTGCCAATTTCTTCAATATTAACTATTATGATGTTGGCTTGGAGCTGGAGATTGACACCCAAAATTCAACAGACACAAGGACACAGAATATAGGAATATCTCATAATCTAGAGCTTTACCTCTATGGGATTGCATATTATCAAGGAAAAGGAAAGGCTTTGAGCAAAGCCATTGATTTTGATCTTGCAGTTCTGAACAAGAGCCTGGATCTGTTGAAAGATGAGTATAATGTGCCTCCTAATTGGTGGCCCAGTATTGTGAATCCTGAAACCCCGAACCTTATGGTTCAGCAAGACAGTGGAGTTTGGGTGCCCACCGATGCCAACAATGGAACTAAATAGTTAATTAACGGCCATAAAAAAATAAAAAAAAATAAAAAACTAATAAGGTTAAATGTGTTAAATAAACAAAACACACTTCTTCTTTGTTTTCTTAAGCAGATAATGTTTGGGCTGTATCCCTGTTAATTTGTCGATGTGTTTTTCTTGTACTTTTGTCATCACTGTTGGACTATGTAACTTTCTTAATTTATGTTACTAAATAAGACTGCCTTCATCTTTGCTTGCTTTCTCTAATTAAAAATCTTATGTATAGATTATTGTTGTATGCAATATGCCGGTAGTTCAAATATTACATTAGAAAAAATAATTACATTTCACACGTGATATTCATAAAGACATGTATTTGTTTTGCTGATTATTTTATTATAATTGTCAAATCTTAAATTTGTTCCGTTCAAATTATAATCTTAATATAATACGATTTTATTATAATAACATGACAAGGATAAGATTTTGATTAAAAATAATTTGTTGTAATATCAAAATAATTTATTATTTCATAACCTTCAAAATAATTTACTGTAACATAACAGTAAATATATTTGACATTTGTAAAAGAGCAGTCAACAAAATAAGGCTGTGTTTTCCTGAAAAAATAGAGATAGAAAATGAAAAATAGAAAATATGTTCAAATTAGTTATTTTTCTAAAATAGAAAACAAAAAAGGTAATTAAAAAAAGGAGTTAAGTTTTAGTGAATCTAATTAAAATTTCAAGGACAGAAAAACCTAAGAATTTGATAATGGCAATATAATGTTTATGCATTTTTATTCTTGAAGACATCACGTGCTGTCTCACTTAGCATATTACATACTAATTAAGGAAAAATGGCAAAATAATAATAACAAGAAGAATCACGGTTACGGACAAATAAAAAAGTTTCTTAAATATTAAGTGTTAAAATTATAGATTGTCATATATTGTCACGCCTTATTTTGTGTCATATATATACACTGCTAGAGTAAAAATTACACTATCTATTTTTTATTTTTCAGCAGTAATTACTTTTATTAAAAATAAATATAAATTTAGATATTTTACTGCTACTAAATTCTTTTTCATGACTTTAATGTTAATTGTCATAAGTACCGTTATCATTAATGAAATGAATATCAATGAATATTCCATTAGTAAAACGGTTGTGATCTTGGTTCTCGACAACCATACTCCAATTATTAACTTATGTTAAGAAAAGATTAACAAAAATTAAACTGAAATTAATGTCCGCCTAATTATTTTTATAATATTATTAGAAAATAGAAAGCACAAATTAAACAATAATGAAAATGACAAAGCTCATTTAAGCATATATAATAATAATTTTTGCGCATGTAATGCCAGCGGCCTCGTGATTCTAAGGCATTCAAAGTCAAACATTTCGCCATCTTCAATTTTAGTTTTTTTGGAGCATATTTATGTCATGTCTTAATTAGATAAAATCTATTCACATACAAAATTGACTAAATCACCTAGGAGATGTCAGTTTTTCCCTCTTTCTTTTTAAAAAAAAAAAAAAAAAAAAAAAAAGAAATAGCGCCAAATACATTTTTTCTTCTTGTACAGTGGCTGAAAACATGTTAATGTTAATGTTAATGTTAATGTTAATGTTAATGACTGAATTATCACAATCATAAGTATAAAAATTTCATAAATTTATGTCACGTCTTAATTAAATAAAATCTATTTATATATAAAATTAATTAAATCGCCAAGGAAATGGTCAGTTTTTTCGTCTTTAAAAAAAGAAAAAACACAAAACATGTTTTTCCTTCTTGTACAGTAGCTTAAAACATGTTTATGTTAATGTTAATGACTGAATTATCAGTGTCATAAGTATGAAAATTTCATAAATTTATGTCATGTCTTAATTAAATAAAATTTATTCATATATAAAATTAACTAAATTACCTAGGAGATGGTCAGTTTTTTCGTCTTTTTTTTAACAAAAAAAAAACTAAGGAAAAACTTGTTTTTCCTTCTTGTACAGTAGCTTAAAACATGTTTATGTTATGTTTAAAAAGACAAATCCTATCCAAATTAAATACAACGTATTGTTTTATTACTTAAATACAATGAATATCTTGCATGGTATCACTCATCACTCTTATAATTAAAGGCATTGAACCCAAGCAAGCAAAGGCGACTCACAAGCAATTAAAACACTTAAAGATTTGGAGATGGATATAGCATCAAATTGGAAGGTTCTTAGCGGCATTGAGGGCAATTGGGAGGGGCTTTTCGACCCCAATAATATTGATGATAAGCTGCGGTATTATCTAGTTCACTACGGTGAAAGAACTAGAGCTGCTGGTGATTGTTTCAATGTGGAAACTAAGTTACCTAGGTTTCAACCTCAACTAATTTTCAGTAAAACAGGCCTACAAAATAATAATCTATTCAAATACTTGGTCACCGACTACTTGTATGCAACATCAGAATTCTGGCTCCAACCAGGAACTGTAAAAACTGAATTTGCTGGGTATGTTGCTGTTGCTTCTGATGAAGGGAAGGTTGTTTTAGGGAGGCGAGACATTCTTATTTGTTGGAGAGGAACTGATCCCGATTGGAAATCCCCCGAAGCTGGGGAAGATACAGAACTTGTTCAAGTCAAAGCTTCAGAGTTATTTCCTAATACTGAGGCTCAGGTGCACCATGGATTTTTCGATTTCTACACCAAAAAATCTGAGTCACTTGCTGATAAAACCAGTGCCAGAGATCAGGTACTATTTTGCTTTTTAATTACGTGTATGTTGTTAATATATATAAAAATGTGCTTTAAGACATTTAATTATTAATATATATCAAATTCTGACTCCGCCCCTATGTATGCAGGTCGTAGATGCTGTAAGGAGACTCGTGGACAAATATGCAGCGCTAAATGAAGAAGTGAGCATAACCGTAACAGGTTTCAGCTTAGGAGCAGCCATTGCAACCCTAAACTCCATGGACATAGTTTACAATGGATATAACAATCCAACAGGATCATCATCTGCATTTCCTGTAACTGCTTTCGCTTATGCCAGCCCTCAAGTTGGAGACGAAAACTTTAAGAAATTGTTTGATGAACTGAACCTGAATAAGGATCTTCATCTCCTACGCATTAGAAATGCTAAGGATATTGTTCCTGATCTTGTTAAGGACTTTGCCAAGTTGATCGGCGTTATATATGATGACGTCGGCGTGGAGCTAGACATAGACACCGACAACTCGCCAGTCACAAAGTCTCAGAATGGGCTACACCATGAACCGAACCTTTACCTGTATGGAATTGCAGCTTATCCATTCGTTCAGGGACAAGGTATTGCTTTTGATTTTACAAATCTAAACAGGTACGTGGATCTGTTGAAAGATGAGTATAATGTGCCTCCTCAGTGGTGGGACACTATGAACGATAGCAACCCAACCCTTATGGTTCAGCTAGACAGTGGAATTTGGATGCCCACAGATACCAACAATGGAACTAAGTAATTAATTGAAGGCCGTCAAAAAGCTTTAATAAGATTAAGTGAGGTGTTATACCTCCGTTTGTTTGTTTGTTTTTCTTCTACTTTTGTCATCTTTGTTGTTCTATGTAAGTTTTTAAATTTATGTTCCTAAATAAGATTGCCTTCATCTTGTTGACTTTGTCTAATTTAAAATCTCATGTATAGATTATTTTGGTCTAGTCCTTCTTAAATCTATTAATTCAACTAATTTACTTGGAGCAAATAATTAAATAAATTTAAAATCAATAAATTTAAAAGCAAGAGATTTCCTAACAAATATTTAAAAATATTCCATATTTAATATTCAATCCCGAAATCTCTATTTATTTATTTATAATATTTATGCCAATAATTCATAGATCAAGTCAAAGCCACATAAAATGTTATATTGGAAAAAGTTGTTACGTTACACATCTAACACTTCAATGGAAAATCAATTAACTATAAGCTTGCTTATGCAAGGGTGTGTATTTCTCTCATTTATTGGGAGTTTTTCTTTTCTTGCTTATGCAAGGGTGCTTATTTTGTTATTCTTGAGTTTTTTATTCTTTTCGTGTGTGTTTTGGCTATGGATGATCAAATGGCTAACTTAACTCTGTCAACGGATGAGGAAGTAGGCTTGGAAGTGGAATCTGGGGAAAATAAGGGAGGTGAAGCTCAATTTGACTTATGTCTTCTGGGTCGTTTTTTAACTGAAAAGCCTATTAATTTTAATGCTATGAGGAATCGGATGGCCAGTCTGTGGAGACCAGGTAGAGGTTTATGCATTAATGAAATTGATTCAAATCTTTTTATGTTTAAGTTTTTTCATATTGTTGATCTTAATCGGGTTATTGAGGGAGGACTGTGGAGCTATGATAACTTTCTTTTGCTTCTGCATCACATGAATGAGGGAGAGATTCCTAGTCATGTTTCGATGAACTATGCAACTTTCTGGGTGCAAGTTTTTGATCTCCCAGTGGGCTTTATGACGTCTGCGGTAGGAAAACAGCTGGGAGATTTCCTTGGAGGTTTTGTGGAGTATGATGCTAGTAATAACTCTAGTATTTGGCGAAATTATATGAGGCTGAGGGTTCAAATTGATGTCAGGAAACCTTTGAAGCGTTTTAAAAAGATCAGAAGGAATGGAGGACAGTGGACAATAGTTAATTTTAAGTATGAGCGGTTGGGAGTGTTCTGTTATATTTGTGGATTTCTTGGTCATATTGATCGGTTCTGTGAGCAACGTTTTTTGATCCCGAATGAGGATATTAAGCGAGAATGGGGAAATTGGCTGAAAGCTCCAACACGGAGATCGGACACGAGTGGAAGTAAGTGGCTGCGGGACGTTGAGGGGAGGATAAAAATGGGGGAAGGTATGAGGCAACCGGGATCAGCGGGATTCATGGGATCTGCTGATGCTAATTTGAATAGAGGATATAATGGGATGTTGAACAACAGCGCGGTTCATGGAGTTGATTTAGGTAAGTCTCCTAATAGGTTACTACCTCAACATAAGGCGGGAAGTTCAAATGTGGTTTTAAATAAGGATGAAGAGGTCGGGTTAGTGGGCCAGGGTGATGGGCTTGAAAGGGAAGGGCTTAATATAAATGACGAAAGAAAGAGGAATACTCAAACTGTTTGTATGGTTCTAGACAACAATACAGAGGCTACAACACCTCATTTGGCTATTAATTTCGCAGAAGACAGTGTTATTAATAGTCTTGAGTTTCCTTCATCGGCGAGACCTGAGGTACAGGTCCGCCGGCAGCCATGAAAACAATATGCTGGAACTGCCGAGGTATGGGCAACCCTCGTGCAGTAAGAGAATTGAGCGAGTTAGTTAAGACTCGTAGGCCCCAGGTAGTATTTCTCATTGAAACATTATCACATGCAGAGAGGCTTGAAGTTGTAAGGCGAAGGTTGAAGTTTGAGAAGGTGTTTTCTGTTGATAGGTTAGGCAGAGGAGGAGGTCTTGCAGTGTTGTGGAATGGGGGTAACATTTCTATTTCGAGATACTCATCTAATCACATAGACCTAGTGGTTAATGACTCTGAGATTGGTTCATGGCGTTTGACTTGTTATTATGGGTACCCGGAACGTAGTAGGCGTAGTGAAGCATGGGACTTTTTGCGGCAATTAGCTTCTTTCTCGAACTTACCATGGTGTATTATAGGGGATTTCAATGACATGCTTAGTGCAGATGATAAGGATGGGAGGGTGCCGCATCCACAAGGGCTGTTAACAGGTTTTAAGAATGCAATTGATGATTGTAATGTGGAAGAACTGTCTTTGCATGGCTCTCGCTTTACTTGGGAAAGAGGAAGGGGTACTGAGAATTTTGTTCGTGAAAAAATTGATAGAGCCTTTGTTACTAGTACTTGGTTATCTTTACACCCTTTTTGTAGATTATCAAGTCTGATTGCAGGAGTTTCAGATCATGCTCCTCTCTTTCTAGATACATGGGCGATAGATAAAGTTAAGAGACCCTATCGTTTTAAGTTTGAGAATGCTTGGGTGCATGAGGAAGGTTTCTCCAGTATGGTCCAAGAGGTTTGGGCGAGTTCTCGTGATTTGGATGTGCTTTCCAGATTGGCCCTTTGTTCATCTTCAATGGGAGAGTGGGGTAGGAATTTTCAGCATAAGTTTCGTGCTCAAATTAGCAAATGTAAGGCTCGGATGGATAATATTCGGGACAAGAAAGATTCAGGTGTAATGGAGGAATTTTTGAGGTTAAAGGAGCAGTTATCCTCTTTACTTCTTCAAGAAGAGGCTTTCTGGCAGCAGAGAGCTAAAGTTTTTTGGCTTTCTAAGGGTGATACAAATTCTCATTTTTTTCATGCCATGGCTACTACCAGGAAGAGGGTTAATAAAATACATAGACTGCTGGATGAAGAGGGTAATTGGGTTTCTAATAATTCTGGGCTTTGTAATGTTACTCAAAATTATTTTATGAATTTATTTACTGCTTCTTCTTGTCATGGTGGTTATATTGCTTCATCTGTCTCCAGTTGTGTTTCAAGGGAGGACAATGCAATGTTGCTTGCTCCTTTCGCTTTTCAGGAATTTCAGGTAGCTATTTCTCAAATGCATCCCGATAAAAGCCCAGGACCTGATGGTCTAAATCCGGATTTTTACCAAAAATTTTGGTCAGTAATGGGATATGATATTTATTTGGCTTGTATTGGTTGGTTGGATAAGAAGGAATTTCCTGATCATTTGAATGACACTCTCATAACATTAATTCCAAAATGTGAAGTGCCGAATTCTATGAAGGATTTCAGGCCAATAGCTCTGTGCAATGTTTTCTATAAAATAATTGCTAAAGTATTGGCTAATCGTTTGAAAAAAGTTCTTTCAAAAATTATCTCAGAGTCCCAATCCGCATTTGTTCCAGGGAGATCTATCATTGACAATGTTGTTGTTGCTTTTGAGTCTCTCCATTTTATAAAGAGGAAAGTAAGGGGTCGAGTAGGAAACACAGCCTTAAAGATAGATATTAGTAAAGCCTATGATCGGGTAGATTGGAATTATTTGAAGAAGATTATGGTGAGCATGGGTTTTGCTACTGAGTGGATTGAGATGATCATGCTTTGTGTATCTACTGTCTCTTACAAAGTGTTGATGAATGGTGAGGAAGTGGGACCAATCTCTCCTAGGCGAGGACTTAGACAGGGAGATCCACTCTCTCCCTACCTCTTTATTCTTTGTGCAGAATGTCTGTCTACAGTAATTAAGCGAGCTGAGAATGATGGTTTAATTCGAGGGTGCAAAGTTAGTAGAGGAGCTCCAAGTGTTTCTCATCTGTTCTTTGCAGATGACAGTTTTCTTTTTTTCAGAGCAACTTTAGAGGAATGTGAAGTTATGAAGAAAATTCTTAACGATTATGCAGAAGAGTCAGGTCAAGCTATTAATTTCAACAAATCTGGTATTTTCTTTAGCCCAAATGTCTCTGAAATTACTAGAGTTGCTATAACTGCTTCTCTAGGTGTTTCTAATCCTTTAGATACTGGGCGTTATTTGGGGCTACCATCTCTTATTGGGAAGTCTAAGAAATTGATTTTTGGTTTCTTAAAGGATAGAATGTGGAAACGTATTCAAAGTTGGAAGAATAAATTCCTCTCTCGCGCAGGTAAGGAAATTTTATTGAAGTCAGTTATTCAAGCTATTCCGTCTTATTGCATGAGTACTTTTCTTCTTCCTGTCTCTCTTAGTGAGGAATTACAAAAAATGATGAACTCTTTTTGGTGGCGTTCTAAAGGCAATGAGGGACGGGGCATTGCTTGGAAGAGATGGGAAAAATTATGTGTTAAGAAAGAAGTGGGAGGGATGGGTTTTCGGAATTTAAAAGCTTTTAATACTGCACTTTTGGGTAAACAGGGTTGGCAACTGTTATCTAAACCTAGCTCTTTAGTTAGTCGTCTTGTCAAAGCTAAATATTTTCCTCGCTGTAGCTTCCTTGAAGCAGAACTGGGGCATAATCCTAGTTTCATTTGGAGGAGTGTCTGGCATTCAAAGAGTATTATTTCTAAGGGAATAAGATGGAGGTTGGGTAATGGACAGTCAGTAAATGTTTGGAAGGACCCTTGGCTAAAGGATAATCCACAATTTAAAGTTCAAACGGTTGAGCCTTCAGACTTGGCTTCACTGTTAGTCTCAGATATATTGATAGCCGGTACTAAAAATTGGGATGAAGGTTTGTTATCAGCTATTTTTCAACCCCAAGATGTTCAAGCCATTTGTAAGATTATTTTGCCACTTTATTCTCAGCATGATAAGATTATATGGCACTACACTAAGAATGGGGAGTACTCTGTTAAATCTGGATATTGGGTAGCTATGGGAGAGGAGAGGGAATCTGATGGGTATCTACATAATGGGTGGAAGAAACTTTGGAGACTTCATTTACCTCAAAAAATTAAAGCATTTTTGTGGAGAATGTGCTCGAATTGCCTACCTATAAGACAGCGTTTGAGGGAAAAGGGGATTGATGTGTCAGTGTTGTGTGTTATGTGTGGTGTTGATGTGGAGCATGCATGGCATGTATTTATGGACTGTCCCCATGCGAAGGAATGTTGGCATGCTGCAAATATCACTTTTAATCAATTGAGTCTGGATTCTTTGAGTGCTTGGTTGCTTGATGTCTTGATAAATTGCTCAGGTCAAGTAAGTATTAATATATGTGTTGTTCTTTGGAGCATATGGAAGAATAGAAATAGGAAGTTATGGGATAACAAATTGGTAAATCCAGATACTGTCATTAGAGAGGCATTTGTATTTTATAGTGATTGGCTGGCAGCTCAAAAGGTGATTAATGGGTCTCACGTAAACTCTGAAGGGGTTTCGTTGGCTCGTTGGTCTCCTCCAGCGTTGGGTAAGTTGAAATGCAATGTTGATGCTGCTGTGTTTGAATCGGAAGGAGTGACTGGTATGGGAGGTATTTTGAGGGATCACTGTGGGCGTTTCTTGGCAGGTTTCTCCAGAAAAATGACTGGTCTTCTTCCATCAGATGAGGCAGAGGCTTGGGGCTTGAGAGAAGCTCTTCAATGGATACAGAGACACAACTACTCAAATGTGATTTTTGAACTTGATGCGCAGATAGTGGTGAATGCATGCAAAAATCGTATTCAACTTCCAACTGAATTTGGACTTCTCATTCAAGATTGTTTGGTCTTACAACAACAGGGTATAGGGTACTCTGTCAATTTTGTTAAGAGACAAGCTAATAAGATAGCTCATAAACTTGCCAGAGCTTCTTATTCTAATGCTAGTCTTTGTGATTTTCTTGTTCCTCCTCCATGTATAGAGGAGTTGTTGATGTTTGATTTGTCATCTTCAGTTTAATAAAGCTTAGACTTTCTTTCAAAAAAAAAAAACACTTCAATGTTAGCTTCCGGTTCATGAAAAATATCATTAATTATGTCAAAACAAAAAATTTCATTCATAATTTTAACCGCGTGGGATCAAAAGTTTAATTCTAGTCAATTTGATTTTTAAAATTTCAAGGCCATAGAAAACGAGACATTTTTATTAATGGTGTGTTTTAAAATAATAATTTGAAATATGGTGTTTGTTGAAAAGTATTTAGCAAATTTGGGGTGTTTTACCCATTTCCGCAGCAGAGAGCTGCGGAAATGGACATCCTAATGTTGTTGTTTTTTTTTTAATTATGTGAGCAGCTTTTCCAAATGGAAAAGCTACTGTTTTTTTTTAATTTTTTTAATTTTTATTTGTTAATATTAGATAATAAAAAAATTCTTAATTTTATTAATATACAAAAAATAATTTTTTATTCAATTTAATTAATAGAGTAATTTTTTTATTAATATGAAAAAATATTTTCATTTTATTCACTTTGATAAATAGAATAAAAAAATTATACGTTAATAGTAATTTATTAAAATTTAAAATTAATAATATTTTGTACAATAAAAATAACTAAAAATAAAAATAATACATTCATTATATATTGTATCAAAATTAAATAATATTTTAATATTCGTGTCATCATTCCATTTTATCAGAAAAATTACTATTTAATTCAAACACTTGGGTCTGTTTGTGGGTCTATTTGCGTGTCTGATTTTTCTGAATTAAACAGTAATTTTTATAAATTAAACAATAATTTTTCTAGATTAATATAAATAAAATCGTGCATTCGAGAAGAGAAATTTTATTGCGGACGAATATAACTCTGCATTAATATCTATATTCCAAAGATATTTATTTTTTGGTTTTAGGGTAGTAGAAAGAATAATAGATATGTAATGCCAATTAAAATTTATTAAGAAAAAAAAAATAGTCTTCTTTGTAATACTATTCAAAAAACACTATTTTTTTTTTTTTGAAGAAAAATGACCTTTATAAAAGAAAAGATCACAAACAAGAGGGGATAAAATCCCAAATTTTTGTAGGACTATACAATACTGAAGCTCTAGCTAAGTTGTGTGCTTCAGAATTGTTATCCCTACTAATCCAAGCAACTTTAATATTTTGTCTACCAAAAATAAAAGATTGACAATCCGAAATAATGGAACCAAAATCCGAAAAATCATCTACACTATTACAAATAGCTAACGAAACATCCTGAGCATCCGTAAAAATGATACCCGAAGAGAACAAATTGGAATCAATCCAGGCTAAAACCCTTCGGAGAGCTAATCCTTCAGCAACCCGAGAGGAAGAAACCCCATACCAATGACCCGAGATAGCCTTGATAAACCTCCCTTCGGAGTCTCTAAAAACAGCCCCAAAGCCACATTTCCGCCTATCAGCAAAGATAGCTGCATCCAACTTGCAAGACCAATCAGCCTCCAGACTTGCATCCTGCAATTCTGAGTTCATTCCCCTATTTCTCACTGGCTCAAACACAGAATTAAGGACATCCCTTGCTGCCCTCCACTCTTCCAAGTAAGATAATGCTGTCTGGACAATCACATGCGGAGCTGTTAATTCATTATGCCACACCAATTTATTCCTTATATTCCAAACCTGCCATAAGATCATACAAAGCTCTTCCATCTTATTAAAGCTTAAAGAATCAAATAGCATAGCAAGCATACTCAAAACAGACTCCTCAGACAACTGGAGAGTACCATCGTAGTAACCCCAAACATCCTTCGTGAAAGGACAACCAAACAAAACATGGAAAAGATCTTCTAACTGATTACACAATAAATAAGTAGGATTGATATCAATACCCTTTTGAACCAACCTGGCACGAACAGGTAAAACATCCCTACAAACCCGCCATAGAAAATTAAGAACTTTTGGAGGGAGTTTCAATTTCCAAAGGGTCTTCCAAAGGCCGTTACGCTCCATAATAGATCTTCTACCCAAATTAATCGCCACATGGTAGCCACTCTTAACACTGTAGCAGCCTCTTTTGTCAAAATGCCAAATCAATCTATCACATTTATTAAATAACGGTAAGGGGATTTGTAAAATGTCATATATGTCATTGACGCTACAGAACTCAATAATCCTATCAATATCCCATTCAGATCCACCATTCTTCATAAAAGCACTAACTTTAGCATTATCGTCCACAAAATCTGTGCCCTCGCTAACAAAAAAACCCCCCTCCCTAGGTATCCAAGGATCCTTCTTAAAAAATTTTTTTGCCCATCCCCCACTTGCCATCTGACACCTTCTACAAGTATAGCTTTTGCTTGAAAAATACTCTGTCAGGTGAAACTAGGATTAGATCCCAATTGAGCATTCAAAAAATCACCATCCAGAAAATATTTTGCTTTGAAAATACGATATGCAAGAGTATTCTTATTACAAATAAATCGCCAGCCTTGTTTAGCCAACATAGCCAGATTAAAGCAATGCAAGTCTCTAAATCCCAACCCTCCTTCTGATTTACTAGCACACATGTTATTCCAAGACAGCCAGTGAAGATTATTCCCTCCATTCATCTTTTTTCCCCACCAAAAGGAATTCATCATCTTTTGTAACTCATCACATATGGATCTAGGAAGCATAAAGACACTCATAAGAGTAATGAATCCAATCAACCAATCATGAACATTAAAATTGAGCAAATGCTCAATTAAATTTTTTAATTTCCCCCTCCAAATAACAAGAAATATGTTTTATGTACCTAAATTAAATAAAATTAAAGCTATTTTTCTAACACAGTAATTAAATAGAAAAATACGATAGCAAGGATTCGTGCACAACACTCCTTGAGCAGCTGTATACAAAACTACATATATTTATTTAAAATGAATTAAGAGATTTGGCGAAGGGAAAAATAAAATAAAATTCCCTATTGGCAAATATTTTCATAATTCTATATAGATAGCAAACATTTGTGTCTGTTTGCTGGTCTGATTTTTCTGAATTAAACAGTAATTTTTCTGATAAAATGGAATGATGACACGAATATAAAAATATTATTTAATTTTGATACAGTATATAATGAATGTATTATTTTTACTTTTAGTTATTTTTATTGTACAAAATATTATTAATTTTAAATTTTAATAAATTATTATTATCGTATAATTTTTTTTATTCTATTTATCAAAGTGAATAAAATGAAAATATTTTTTCATATTAATAAAAATTACTCTATTAATTAAATTGAATAAAAAATTATTTTTTGTATTTAATAAAATTAAGAATTTTTTTATTATCTAATATTAAAAATTAAAAATTAAAAAAATAAAAAAAATAAAAAAAAAAACAGCAGCTTTTCCAAATGGAAAAGCTGCTCACATAGTTAAAAAAAAAAAACAAAAAAAAACAAAAAACAAAAAAAAAACAAAACATTGGGGTGTCCATTTATGCAGCTCTCTGCTGCGGAAATGGATAAAACACCCCGAATTGCTAAATATTTTTCAACAAAAATTATATTTTAAATTATTCTTCTAAAACACACCATTAATAAAAATGTCTCATAGAAAACCTGAGATCTTGATACTACAAATACAATTTTCTTTATCTATTTTTATTCTTGAAGAAATTGTCATGTCTCACCTTAATTTCTGCATTTACATTATACCATAGCATATTACACGTTACAGAAAAATGGCTAAAATTGATAGAATATAATATTCTATTTAGCTTATTATTCTCCTATTATTTGTAATTAATTATCCCACTTAGGATTTTTTTTATGCAGGATTTCTTTCATTATTGTAACCAATATTTTTAAAAATGGATCGAATATCAACTTGGCCTGCCAATTGAGTAATGAGTCAATTGATTTAACCAAGTTGACTTAGAGTTTTTATCTTTTTTTTTAAATATAATTATTTATAAAAAATTAAAAATATGGTATATAAAAAATATATTTAAACAACCTATTAATTATCAAATATCAAGATATTAATTATTATTTATTTATTTTACGAATTTTTTACAAATAATAGTAAAAAATTAAACATTACTGTTGAATTTTTCTATTAAATATTTGAATTTATAAGAAAAATATATTTTTGAATTTATAAATTTTTTAATTTTAATTTCAGTTGTAAAATTTATTTTGTGACGTTAACTAAAGATATTATTTTTATAATTATCGTGTTTATCTTCATTTCCTTTTTAATATTTCATTATATTTAAATTATATAGGTATTCAATATCTAAAAAATATAAAATATAAAATTTAGTAGAAATAATTTCACATAATTTTTAATTTTATCAATCCTAATATTAAAATGAATTGATTTTATCATCAAATATAAAATTTTAATTGACAATAGCCAATAACTATTAATTTGAATTATAAAAATATATTTTATAAAAACATAATATGGGTTAGATTAAATTTTTTTCCGGTTCAATCCGATTTTTTACTGCTTAGGTCGATTTTTTACATATTTCGATTTTTGCATTAGATCAAACTGATTTTTTTGCTGTTCGCAATTGAATCGGTTCGACCTGCAGATCCGATTTTAAAAACATTGGTTGTAACTGTTTCCTATTGTAAATTATTTCTTATTACAATTGTAACTCTATTACTATGTAAATAAACGCTACCTGAATAAAATATTTATGAAATGACTCAATTATTTATATGATATCAGGGTCACTTAATAACCCATGGATCATGTGCTTCTCTCATCTCATATCTCTTTGGTGTCTCTCTAATGTATTTATTCTCTTAACATATTTCTTGTTTTAAATTAGTGATAGCCATCTTGATCTTTCTCTTCTCTTTAAATCTGTAATAGGTTAAATCAACTCATCAAACGATTTCTATTTGAGTAATTTTCTCTTTTTCTTAGTGGTATGATCTATGGTGTTATGTTCAATCTCTTTCGTGTTTTGATCTAATTAATTTTCTCATCTTTTCTTATCTTTTGATATGTTCTGTTTTTTTATTTGAATAAATTTTTTGTTTTTTTTTTTTTTTTTTAAAGAATTTGAATAAATTTTTTTGTTAGTTGTTGTAATTTTTTATTCCCTAAATCAAATTTCTTGTACGCTCTTTATGCAGTTATGCTCAACATGACTTGTAATGTAAAAAAAAAATTGATATGGTGAATTATATGTGTTAGCGTGATCACAGGATCTGCATCTGCTTGTTTATAGGAGATTTGTCTTGCATAATTGTAGCAATCTTGTGTATCATATCTGTCATATTTCATTCCTAAACTAGCTCATATTCTCTTGTATATATATGGTTATACTTATGTACACAAAACAGAGTGAATATTAGATATACATTTTCTACAGCTTATCTTTGTCATTCTTCTTTGATCTGTGTTAACATGGTATCAGAGCATAGGCTCTAGATCCAACAATATGTCTCTGCCTCTCTTTGGCTTTTATACAAACATCTCTCTGACATTATTATTGAAGTCTACAACTTTCGTGTGCCTTGCCTTCTCTCATCATCATGGAAAAACCCGATATTTCACAACCCATTACAACTATTTTGACTGGTTCAAATTATAATCTCTGGGTTCAAGGAATGAAAAGCTTCTTAATTGGTCACAAACTTTGGCGTATTGTTACTGGAGATATTACTAAACCAACCAAAGAGCAAGATGAATCTAATACAAAATTTGCAGATCGCTTGGAGGACTGGAATAGTAAAAATCATTAGATTATTACATGGTTTCGCAACACCTTAGTACCAGCCATTCACATACAATTTGCAGATTATGACTCTGCAAAAGAAATCTGGGATTTTTTGGCTAATCGGTATCAAACCACTGAATTTGCTCACTATTATCAGTTATGGACTACACTTCACAGTCTCAAACAAGGATCAGGTCAATCTGTTAATGATTTTCTTGCTCAAGTCCAACCCATCTGGAATCAAATAGCTCAGGCCAACATTAGCAAGGACCACTTGCATCTCATTCAAGTACTCATGGCTCTACGACCTGAATATGAATCTGTTCGAGCCTCTCTTCTTCATCGACATCCACTTCCTTCCTTAAACACTGCTATTCAGGAGATTATTTTTGAAGAAACTCATCTCAATTTGGACAAAGCTCCTCAATTTGAAATAGCCCTTGCAACTACTCGATTCTCACATCAAAAATTTGGGAATCAACCATGTAAGAATTGTAATCAAATGGGTCATGTTTTTGCTAATTGCCCTACTGTAGAATGCAGATATTGTCATGCTTTTGGCCACATTCTTGAACATTGTCCCACACGTCCTGCAAGACCAAAAGGTGGGTTCTCTAAGTCTAAAAATATATCAAAGCCTGGCTCTTTCTCTGTCAATGTTGTTGCTGCTACTGAAGGCTCTACTTTTGTCACTATGAATGACCTCGAGACAATGGTTAAACAGGTTATCTCTTCCAATTTCTCTACTGCCATGTCTGCTACTCAGGGTAACTGTCCTTGGTTTTTTGACTCTGCATGTTGTAACCATATGACCACTGATATTAATCTTTTGTCCTCTAAAACACATGTTCCTTCTTTGCCACCGATCCATACTACAAATGGTACTAAAATGAACATTACTCACACTGGTCATGTAACTATTTCCAATCTTAATCTTCCTGAAACGTACCATATTCCAAATTTGACACTCAATCTTATCTCCGTTGGTCAATTGTGTGAAAAAGGACTAAATGTTATCTTCTCTTCTTCTGGTGTTCAGGTACAGGATTCACAAACGGGACAGATTCTTGGAACGGGTTGCAAGGTGGGTCGACTATTTGAGCTTGCATCACTTCATTTACCTCAAAAATTTGTATCTACTACTACAACCACAAATTCTTCCACTCACCAATGGCATCTTCGACTTGGACATGCCTCAGCTAGCAAAATTCAACCTTTAATTTCTCTTGGATTATTAGGACCTATAAAGTTTGAGTCATTTAATTGTTTACATTGTCAGCTTGCCAAGCAACCTGCGTTGCCTTTTTCCAATAATGTTTCTATTTCAAACAGTCCTTTTAGCTTAATACATTCTGACATCTGGGGTCCTTCTCCCGTTTCTTCCGTCAATGGTTTTCGATATTTTGTGTTATTTATTAATGATCATTCTCATTTTACCTGGATATATTTTATGAAACATCGTTCTGAGCTACCACAAATATACATTACTTTTGCCAATATGATTAAAACTCAGTTTTCTTATGCCATAAAAGTCCTTAGATCAGACAATGCCATGGAATATTGAGATTCTTCCTTACTTCAATTCTTAAATAAGCAGGGTACTGTAGTTCAACGCTCTTGTCCTCATACCTCACAGCAGAATGGTCGGGCAGAGCGAAAGCATCGCCATATTCTTGATTCTGTACGTGCTTTTCTTATTTCAGCATCATGTCCGGAAAAATTTTGGGGGGAAGTAGCTCTTAATGCTGTCTATACTATTAATTGGCTTCCTACCTCAGTTCTTCATAATTTATCTCCTTTTGAAAAATTGTTTGGTCAGCCTCCTAACTATTCAATTCTTAAACCTTTTGGTTGTGCTTGTTTCGTGCTTTTACAACCTTATGAACATACAAAATTACAACCTCGTGCTCGTTTATGTTGTTTTCTTGGTTATGGAAATGAACACAAAGGGTTTCGTTGTTGGGATCCTATTTCCAATAGGTTACGCATTTCTCGTCATGTTATTTTTTGGGAAAACACCATATTCTCGTCTCTTTCATAGTTTCACAACTCTGTCCACACTGATTCTATTTTTTTCACTAATTCTTCCATTGATTTATTTCCAAGTCCTAACTTAGGTGATTCTGATGCACTCACTGATCACTCATTACCACCTGCTCCTCCTGAATCTGTACCAGCTGTTGATCTTGCACTTGTACCTACCCCTAACAATCCTCTTCACCGCTCCACTCGGGTAAGAGAAACTCCACATTATCTTGCAGATTTTTATTGTTATTCTGCTATTGCTACTCTTCATGAGCCTCAATCTTATCGAGAGGCACAAACTGACCCTCTTTAGCAGCAAGCTATTAGTGAGGAACTTCAAGTTTTGGAGAAAACTCATACTTGGAATTTGGTTGATCTTCCTCCTAATAAAACACCTATTGGCTGCAAATGGGTATACAAAATTAAGACTCGTTCTAATGGAACTATTGAGTGTTATAAAGCTCATTTGGTTGCCAAAGGATACACTCAAGAGTATGGTATAGACTACGAAGAAACTTTTGCTCCCGTGGCTCGGTTAACATCAGTTCGTAGTCTATTAGCTATTGCTGCAACTCGAAAATGGAAGCTATTTCAGATGGATGTTAAAAATGTCTTTCTTCATGGCGATTTAACAGAAGAAGTTTATATACTTCCTCCTCCTGGTTATCATGCTCCTCATAAAGTTTGTAAGCTTCAAAAGGCCTTGTATGGATTAAAACAAGCCCCTAGGGCTTGGTTTGCCAAATTCAGTTCCACTATTGCTCAATTTGGTTTTATTTCTAGTCCTCATGATTCTGCATTATTTATTCGACGAACTGACCATGGAGTTGTTCTTCTATTACTATATGTTGATGATATGATAATAACAGGAGATGATGCTTTTGGCATTTCTGAAGTTCAACACCATCTTAGCCAGCATTTTGAAATGAAAGATCTTGGTCATCTTAGCTATTTTTTGGGTCTTGAAGTTTCTCAATCTTCAGACAACTATTATTTATCACAAGCCAAGTATGCATCTGATTTACTTTCTCGTGCTGGCATTACTGACAACAAAACAGAATCCACACCCTTGGAAATCAATTGCAAACTTACACCTCTAGATGGTACTCCTCTTGCTGATCCTACTCTATATCGATAACTTGTTGGGAGTCTTGTCTATCTCACCGCTACTCGACCTGACATCTCATATGCAGTTCATTTAGTAAGTCAATTCATGTCTGCTCCTCGCTCTGCTCACTTCTCTGCCGTACTTCGGATACTTCGTTACCTTAAAGGCACTCTCTTTTATGGCTTGCATTTCTCGACCAACTCCTTATTGGTATTATCTGGCTACTCTGATGCTGATTGGGGTAGAGATCCAACTGATCGTCAGTCCACAACTGGTTATTATTTCTTCTTGGGTGATTCGCTTATCTCTTGGCGCAGCAAAAAGCAAACTGTTATTCCTCGTTTTAGCGCCGAATCTGAATATCGTGCTCTTGCAGATGCTTCTTCTGAATTAATTTGGTTGCGGTGGCTGTTAACTGACATGGGTGTTCCACATTCTTCTGCTACTATGCTTCATTATGATAACAGAAGTGCTATACAGATTTCTCATAATGATGTATTTCATGAGCATACAAAACACATCGAGATTGATTGTCATTTTGTACGACATCATGTTTCTAATGGCACCATCAGGTTGCTTCATGTCTCCTCTGAACAACAAACAGCTGATATATTCACCAAAACACTGCTTCCAGGTCGTTTCCAGAATCTCATGAGCAAACTAAAGATGGCATCTACTATACCACCTTGAGTTTGAGGGAGGGTGTTAGCGTGATCACAGGATCTGCATCTGCTTGTTCATAGGAGATTTTTCTTGCATAATTGTAGCAATCTTGTGTATCATATCTGTCATATTTCATTCCTAAACTAGCTCATATTCTCTTGTATATATATGGTTATACTTATGTACATAAAACAGAGTGAATATTAGATATACATTTTCTACAGCTTATCTTTGTCATTCTTCTTTGATCTGTGTTAACAATGTGTACGCAGGTTCTAGAGGCTGTAAGGGGACTTGTGGACAAATATGCAGAGTTAAATGAAGAAGTAAGCATAACCGTAGTAGGTTACAGCTTAGGTGCAGCCATTGCAACCTTAAACGCCACGGACATAGTTTACAATGGATATAACAAGCCAACAGGATCGTCATCTGCATTTCCTGTAACTGCTTTCACTTATGCCACCCCTCAAGTTGCAGACCCAAAACTTTTTAAAATTATTCAATGAACTGAACCTGAATAAGGATCTTCATATGCTACCCATTAGAAATGCTAAGGATCCTGTTCCTGACCTTGTTAAGGACATCGCCAAGGTCTTCAACGTTGAATATGATGATGTTGGCATGAAGCTGTACATTGACACCCAAAACTCAACAGAAACAAAGCCACAAAATACATTATTTCATAATCTGGAACTGTACCTCTATGGAATTGCTTATTATCAAGGTACATAAAGGAAATTATTTGAGCAATGCCATTGATTTTGATCTTGCAGTTCTGAACAAGGGCCTTGATCTGTTGAAAGATGAGTATAATGTGCCTCCTCATTGGTTGGACGCTATGCGCCAGGGCAACAGCTAGACAGTGGAATTTGGAAGCCCATACATATACATCCCAACAATGGAATTAAGTAATTAATTGAAGGCCGTAAAAAAATTAATAAGATTAAGTGTGGAGTTATAAAATAAATAAAACATGCTCCTTTGCTTTCGAAAGCAAGCATAAGGATAGGGTTATACCCCTATTTGTTTGTTTTTTCTTGTACTTTTGTCGTCTTTGTTGTACTATGCAACTTTTTTAATTTATGTTCCTAAATAAGATTGGTTTTATACCAAGCTCTGTCCTCACCAGCTCATATTAATTCTCATTTTGGCTTAATTGTTCAGAATTGTCTTAATTTACTTCTTTTATTTCATAGTTGCTCTTTCACTTTTGTCAGAAGATCTGGTAACGATCTTTCCCATGTTTTAGCTAGGACCTATGTTGCTTCTCAGGGAGAAAGATTTACATCTCCTCCCCTTTGTATTCGACAGTTGCTTAATTGAAAAGGTCCATTTTCTTTTAAAAAAAAAAAAAAAATTCAACTAATTCGAATTTGTGATTAATCAATTTAAAATTAATAAATTGAGAAGCGCTGTTTGAAACATGGCATAATCTATGGTGCTATGTTTAATTTCTTTTGTGTTTTGATCTAATTAATTTTCTCATCTTTTCTATCTCAATTGTCACCAAAAAGAAAAAAATCGAAACACGGCATGCGGTGTAGGAAGTGGAAATTTTCTGAGACAACCAACTCTCTCTCTAACTCTAACCTCCCTCTGATTCTCCTTCTCTCTCAATCTTAATTCTTATCTCTCTCTTTGTTTTCCACAACTTCTCACCGACGTTCTAAAAGAATCGAATTTCGGTTTCTTTCAAACCAAACCTAAATGAAACACTAATAAAGCATTATGGAGTTCCTTTCTTCAAAATCCACGTGAATGTTGTGAAAAACACTAAAGAGTACTGTGCTATTGGAGAAGTGTTGGTGTCATTTCGAAGGGGAATCAAGGAGCTTGAAGTCGCTAGCTTAGGAATTGGTTACTGCATGCACGATTTTTGAAGGGTTATACAACGGTTCTTTTGTTATTTAGGTTTAAAAATTAGGACCTTTTTTGAAATTTCACTTTCTGGGTTAATGTCTAGTTATATTTGCTTAATATTTTGTCTTGGGAATAAAATTTTTACTTGGGTTTATCTATTCTGTTTCTGTAATTTTTTTTAGGCTGTTTGTTTGAAATGTCTTTAAGAATTGTCAAGGTTCAGTTCCACCATCGTGGCACTCTTATTTGAGAAAGAGATGAACCTAGTTTCATATATAGAAGTTTAGGGATTTTCTGTTGGAATAGAGATTTCATCATTGGAGATTAGTAAAAACTCCAATATAGGCTGCTTCACGCTCTCTGATGAATGTGAATTTCTCGTGCTACTCCTAATCAGCATTAGTGATGCCATGTCATCCCTTTAAAAGGCACTGGATGTTTAAAATATGATAAAATAACAAGTTCATATGTCTATTTATAATAAATTTAAGTTCAAGGACCAAAATAATAATTTTGTGCAAATTGAAGAGTTAAATTATATATTAGGCTTCAAATTTTAATTAGATGAAGAAAACAATATGAGCTCAGTCTCATTAAGAACATAAATTGAGAAAAGTTACATGATACAACAATGAGGACAAACGTACAACAACAAGAACTCACAAGCAGATGAGTTTTTTTTTTAGCTAACAATTACAATTAAAAATATCACTAAAAGAAACTGAACGACATACCTTCACACTTCTAATGGAGTTTCAGCCACTCTATCAAATCCTAGTAGTTTGTGAAGGTGTTTGTTTTATTTATTAAATAACACAACACTTAAACTTTTATATATATATATATATATATATATATATATATATATATATATATATATTGTGGTCTTCAATTAATTACTTAATTGCAACATACGGTAGGAGATGATCAAAGAATAGTGTCTTTGATCAAATTCCAAGATCCATCGTCATGCTGAATCATATTTGTGCTATTGGCCCACCAAATAGGAGGCACCTTATACTCGTCTTTCAACAGATCAAGGCTCTTGTTCAAAATTGCAAGATCAAAATCAATGGCCTTGCTCAATTCCTTTCCTTTTCCTTGATAATATGCAATCCCATAGAGGTAAAGCTCCAGATTATGAGATATTTCTACAGTCTGTGTCTTTGTCTCTGTTGAATTTTGGGTGTCAATCTCCAGCTCCACGCCAACATCATAATAGTTAATATTGAAGACATTGGCAAAGTCCTTAACAAGGACAGGCACAATATCCTTAGCATTTCTAATGCGTAGGATATGAAGATCCTTGTTCTGGTTCAGTTCATTAATAATTTAAAAAAATTTCCGTCTCCAATTTGAGGGGGTGGCAATAAGATTGCTCGTGGATCAAGTTAATAGCAAACTGTCAATCATGGATCAAACTAATAACAAACTGATACTTAAAATAAATAAAATTATACAATGTAACTTGGTTACGTAGCTTCTTTAAATTTCTTTTATGTGCATGAGTAATGTTGTGGACTCGGTCTGAGCAATACTTTTCCTAAAATGATTATTTTTAGATCCCGAGTTTTAAGCTGCCATGGTCCTTTTCTAAATGTCTAAATTTTGTTGGAGATTTATATTGTAAGGGACAAAGCTTTCTTCGCTTTTTAAAAATAGAATTGGATCAGCAACTTTGTTGCAAGTCCATCTTCTACAAAGTTGACGAACATATATTTATAACTCAGACACTCAAAGCCTGTTGGAGTAAACTTCTAATCCAGTAATCTTTAATTTATGCTTTAATCAAAGCAGGCATCTTAATTTTTCTTTTAGTAACTGTGCCTCTTTTCTTTTGTTTAACTTTCTTTTTCTTTACTAATTAATAATTATAGGCATCTCTTTATGTAAAACTTTAATTTATTTAATTATTAATTCTATATAAAAATTATAAAAACTTAAAAATTCTATAAAAATGAAAAAAAAAAAATTAGAAGAACACACATTACAGGCTCCATGTCAGCATTCCATATTTGTTGCTAAATCAGGTTAGAATTAACAAGAAATAATTCTACAATACTTGAATCACAGGTCAACAGCTAAACAATCATATAACAATTTAATTAGAAATTAAAAACTTTACGAAATTCATATTTGATGAATTGCATATTCAGGATTGACTGCTTCTGATTTTGTATTCATCGTCTAAATAATTTGCTCTGAGTATGGGGACAAGACAAATCGACAACTAAAATCTGAATCAGATACCACAACACTATAATGTGGGTTAATTTCACCCATAATCACTGAACTTATACTCAAATAACACTAATATAATGAAAGAATTTTTGTTCTCATAAAAATCATCGAACTTAGAACATGTTTACAGAAAAATCACTTTAATTATTTTCTTACAATTCTTTTGCCGGAAAATCCAGCCAGCGCAGACACTCAGCACCCCCATGCACACATAACTTGACACGTGGCATACCATATGAAAAAAATAACATGTGAGCATGTCATCTGGCATGCCACATGGACATTTCGACAAGTCAGTTTGCCATATGACATACTTACATGTCATTTTTTACATAAGACATGCCACGTTTCAAGCCACTTATGCATGGGGGTGTTGAGTGTATGCACCAGCTGTAATTTTCAGCGGTTTTTTTGCTAAAAAATGATTTAAGTGATTTTTCTGTAAATATATTTTAAGTTTAGTGATTTTTATGAGAACAAAATTTTTTTCATTATATTAGTGTTATTTGAATATAAGTTCAGTGATTATGGGTGAAATTAACCCCTATAATGTTCCTTCTATACTAGTTTATTAGCTAGGTTCCATAAATCCTAATTGAACGTAAATTGGACTTCTACACATTAAAAGCCTATATCCACTTAATGTTTTTAAAACTTAAATTGTTCTATTAATATTGATATCTCATAACATAATTAATTAATACTTAAACACACATAAAAAAAATTAGACCCAACAAATCATTCATATTATAGATTATATATATGTCGATAGATTATAATATTCTGTATGTCCCCCCATCCCTTACAATAATAATAATAGTAGTAATAATAATAATTAATATTTTGCATGGTATCACTTTATATAAATGCATAGAAGCCACGCAAAGCAAATCACTAGCAATTAAAACACTTAAAAGACTGGGAGAGAAATTGAGAGAATTAAGAGTCAGAGAGATGGATGTAGCATCAAACTGGAAGGCTCTTAGCGGCATTGGGAGCAATTGGGAGGGGCTTTTAGACCCTATCAATGTTAAACTGCGGCGGTATTTAGTTCACTACGGTGAAAGAGTTGAAGCTGTTGGTGACACTTTCAATGAGAAAAATAAGCTATCCACATTTCAGCCTGAAGTACTATTCACTAATACAGGCTTACAAAATAATAATCTGTTCAAATATTTGGTCACCGACTACTTGTATGCAACATCAGAATTCGGGTTCATTCCAGGAACTGCATTTTCTGGGTATGTTGCTGTGGCTTCTGATGAAGGGAAACTTGTTTTAGGAAGGAGAGACATTCTTATCTGTTGGAGAGGAACAGATTCTCAATCGATGAACGAAATTGTGGAAGATACAAAAGTTGTTCCAGTCATAGCTTCAGAGTTATTTCCTAATACTCAGGCTAAGGTGCACCAAGGCTTCCTCAATTTCTACACCAAAAGATCTGATTCAAATCACAATAAAACCAGTGCCAGAAAGCAGGTGCGTATCTTTGTTTAGTTTTAGTCTCTCTCTCTGTCTAACATTATATTTCTATTTCTATACTAGTGTTCTTATTATATTCGTTAAGACATTTATTCTTTGCTCCTCCAAATATAAAGTTCTAATTCCGTGCATGTGCTTAATGATGTTTGTTAAATTCTCACATCCATCGAGAGAGATCCATAGCAAGAATGTTATAATGCATGTCACTTGACATGATTTGTAATGGATATATCCAATATATAGTCAATTATGTGCATACAGGTTCTAGGTGTTGTAAAGACACTTGTGGACAAATATATTATTATATTTATAGGATCCAACTGATGGAATTTTGGAAAACTTTGTGGTTTTAGATTTTGGCAATATATATATATTTTTACATTTATATTTACATTTTAATATATACAATTATATAAACCCCTATAATCAATTTACTTAATCATATTCAGTTAATTCAATTCAGTTCTTTTTAAAAGCTCAATTTGGTTTTTTAAATAATATAAATTCGATTTTCGATTTATCGATTGGGGTCAATTTTGAACCGAACAGACTGAATGCACATATTAAACTTGACCTATAATGAGAAAAATCAAGATATGGTGAATTGTGTATATGCAGGTTGTAGATGCTGTGAAGAGACTTGTGGACAAATATGCAAAGGAAAATGTGAGCATAACCGTAGCAGGTTACAGCTTAGGTGCAGCTATTGCAACCCTAAATGCTATGGACATAGTTTTCAATGGATATAACAAGCCAATAGGATCAGCATCTGGATTTCCTGTAACTGCTTTTGTCTATGCCAGCCCTCAAGTTGGAGATGAGAACTTTCTCGAATTATTTAATAAACTGAACCTGAACAAGGATCTTCATCTCTTACGCATTAGAAATGCTAATGATCCTGTTCCTGACCTTCTTAAGGACTTTGCCAAGCTCTTCAAATATTTTGATGTTGGCGTGGAGCTGCACATAGACACTCAAAACTCGCTAGACACAAAGAGACAGACTAAAGATATATCCCATAATCTGGAGCTCTACCTCTATGGAATTGCACATTATCAGGGAGAAGGAAATGATTTGAGCAAGGCCATTGATTTTGATCTTGCCGTTCTGAACAAGAGACTTGATCTGTTGAAAGACAAGTATAATGTGCCTCCAAATTGGTGGCCTAGTGTTGTGAACGGCGAAAAGCTTATGGTTCAGCTAGACAGTGGAGTTTGGGTGAGAATAAAGTGAACCAAGTAATTAATTGAAGGCCATAAAAAGATTAAAAATTTGATGTGTGGTGTGTTGTTTAATAAATAAAACACGATCCTTCTCTGCTTCCTAAGCAGATATAGGGTTCGAGTTGTGTGTTTTTCTTGTACCTTTGGACATCATTTACTGTGTAACTTTCTTAATTTATGTTCCTAAATAAGACTCTGTTCCTCTTGCTTGATTTCTCAAAATTAAAATCTTATGTATAGATTATTAATGTATGTACTATGTATTATGCCAATAATTCTAATACTACGATTGGAAAAAATAATTATATTTTATATGCTACGCTTCACTATTAGTTTTTGGCGCATAACGATCTCATTAATTATGTTTAGACAAGAAATTCACTTCTCAATATGGACGCAAGCATAAATTATTTCAAAAATGAAATGAGAAAATTATTAAATATGTCTAAATGTGTGATTAGATTTAATTTAATATCTTATAGTGTTGAACAAAATCCCGCATTAAATAATAATAATAATAATAAAACTTCTAATTGTAGTGAAACTAATTATAAATAGCTTAAATTATTTTGAAACAATCATAAATCCACAATTATAAGTCCAACTCTCAAGTCCATCATAAATTTTACATATAAATGAGTATTGACACATGTCAATTATAAAAAAAAAATAGTCACCTTTATCTAAAGCGTACATCAAATTTAAAGAACTCTATTTAAGAAGAATTTGTCTAATTCAAATGAGTTTTTGTTTTTGGTTTTTTTTTTTTTTAATAAGAAGCACATTTTCTATTTCTTGTATAAAATAGGTATGTCATTTTCTACCTTTAGCTGATTGAATTTCCTAATTATGTATTTGCTCACGTGGCATTGCTTGATTTATGAACAATTTTATACACTGAATTTACAATTTCATATACTGAGTTTAGGGTAGAAGGTGAACCAGATTCCTTTTTCTGATAATAACTTAATTAAAGAATCCGAATCCATTTAGACTATTAAAAAAGATGTTGGGCATATGGCATCTTGACTGAAGTGGCAATAAAAATAAGGTTGTCTCAGTCAACTAAGTTTGGCTACTATTAATCAAAATTAATTAGACTATACAGTCTACAACCTAATAATGTAAAAAACATTTAATAAAAAATTGTTTTCTAGATGAAATATTTACAAATTAATAGCCCCTTTTATATTTAGATTAGATATAAAGTGATGAAGGTAAAGTCATACAAAAAAACCATGATTGCATTTTTAATCAAAATTAAATGGTGGGGTTCATCAAAGTATAGCACCAATATTATAAAAAAATAGTTAGATCAGCGAAACTAATTTTGTCTCAAAATTGTGAGATTTAGTTCGAATTTAAATTTTAATCTAATCAAATTGAAATCATCAAGTCAAAAAAATTAAAGCATCAATTTGCAATTCTTTTCTCATTCACTTTTTTTTTATTTTTTTTTTTTTGAGAAGTTTTCTCATTCACTTTTTAGTCATGCAAATAATTGGGTTCATGTGTTTCTAATAATAATAATAATAATAATAATAATTGGGTTTAATGACAATTTTTCTAAATTGAAGAGAATGGTGTAAAAAAGAAATTGAACTTTTCCATATGAAGCTAATAAAACAAAGCTGGTACCTTCCATTGTGACATGTACATAACATCAAGTACTTCTTAGTGATTATGCATATCCAATAATTAACATGTGATTTTTCACATATGAAATAATTGAATTAAAACTTTAATACCCAGTTGTTAGACTAAGTCAGAATATAATTATTACACCCTAAATATGTATAATCCTATTGTTTAAAAATAAATGGCAAATTCAGGTACAAAACTATTAGTTAGGTCTCCACTAACATGAATGCTGCTAATGGGGATTAATATTAAACAAATATAATGGATTGGTTACCATTACCAGTAATTATTATACGGTTGAAATAAACATATCGTCCTCATTATTACCAAACGACGTGTCAGCTATTAAAGCTGCGTATCTTCATAATTAAACTGCAATAATATATATATATATATATATATACACACACACACACACACTTTAAAAATTTAAAATTTATACTAGCATGATTCCACCTCAAAACGCCCCTAAACATCCATAGATTAGCAACAATACGCAAATTAGTGCCTCCAATTACTGATGGCCGCAAATTGGAAATTTTCGGCCATATATTCTATCATATCCAACCCTAATAAGATGGATTTAGATAGTTGTTAAGTGAAATTTGAGTTAAACTTTGCATATTAATGTTATTATTCGTGTCAAATTTAGATTAAATTCGGATATAGATTACTGAATACCCACTACTCAAATCCATTTATAAGATTTAACTATTAATTTATTAAAAATAATATTTATTCTCAAATACTAATTAGTAAAATTTAAATTAGTTAATATGAATATTATATATATTTATATATATGTAAGTACCTATGAATTATATAATATACCAAATTGAATTAAAACTTATTTCTAATATTAAATATATTAAAATTTTAGTTAAATTTTATATGTTAATTGGGTATTTAAATAGATTCAAGTAGTATTCACTTTTCAGGTAATTATAATTGAATTTGAAACAAATTTGAGTATAATAATTTATATAGAATTGAATTTGGATTTCGGGTATATTTGTACATAATTGAATACTGGTCCGAATATGGTGTTGTTTCCGATTATCATAACTGCTGCTATCCTAGCTACAATATTGATTTTATTTATAAAAGATATATGGCATCATTGAGAAACTAAGATGAGAGGATAGACCAGACTCAATGAATTAGGAAATAAAAGAGGAAGTACTCTTCTCAATCCGAATAAGAACATTTGAAGAAAAATCTCTACTTTGGTAAAAAATGGTAAGTTTAACCTTTATGTACCTAGCAAAAATAGATAAGGGGATAGTGGATCACCGTGAACATATCATGAATAGGAGAAAAGCGTTCTGATGAACTATCATTCACCAAAATAGAATAAGTAACTAAACTTATCCTCAAATCAACCTAAAACATGATCTGGAGGCTCTTGAATCTCATAAAAACTCAGAGAAAAGCGTATATGCAAAAGATGAGATAGCGAGTCCGCAACGAGGTTTGCTTGTAGGTGCAAACATGACAATAAGTTAGTTTGCTTGTAGGTGCAAACATGACAATAAGTTAAGTTATACTTTGAATCTAATTTAATTAGTAAAACTTTTTTATGTGAGAATAAATTATTCAATACATTCATTAATAGATACATATAAAAATAAATAAAATTGCCATGCCACTAAGATTATCAATACAGATAAAAAACAAATTTGCTAAATATAAATTTTCATTTAATTTTTTTTTTTTTGGTCAAAAACACTCAAGCTATTACTAAAATATCTTATATTTTCTTATTTGTAACGGTAATAACAAATATAAAATAAATAGTCATATACTCTCTCCGTTATAAATAATTGTAAATGTTTTTAAACTGTTTCATGTTATTGGAAACAAGTTTAACCCTTTTCCCTCGTCAACAATCTTATCACATGTTTCAGATTTAATGGGGCATACGTCATCTCTCTTGCGTCATACAATGTACCCTCCACTACTAATAATAGTTTATTATATATATTTTTCTATCTGTTCTCTCTTTTCATTTCTTTGCTTTTTTTATTCTTGTTTTTTGTGATTAAAAAAAAAAAAAGCATTGCAATTTTGATGGTCCTAATTAATGTTAAGAAAATGGAGTTTTGCTTAACTCAATCAAAAACTATTTTGAGAGGTGAAAATTATCCAAATTTTCATAAGAAGTGTTATTTATTTGTAAGTAGGAAATGTGAAATACTTAATAAATTTTTTGGCAATTAAATATAACTAAAAAATCTGAAAAGTAAAATTTACGGGATTAAAAGTTTAGAGATGACTAAACATTAAAAATTAGTAGCTCTGATATCATATTATAAAAATGAATTTAAACTTAACTCAACTCCAAAAGTTAATTTATGACGTGAGAATTGTCCAAATTTTTATAAAGCGTATTATATTTTTATAATTAACTATGTGATACTTATCAATTAATTTTATTTTGCCCACTAAGCCAACATGAACTGTACAAGAATTAAAAAAAAAAAATTGCACGATCTTCTACTATAAATATGGGAAAGCTTGCTTCTAAATATCATAACATATATTGACTTAAGGCCATATAATGCATACTCTTAGTTACCTTTTTCATCATTTACTTTTAATTTCTTTATTTATTTTCCAATTTCATGTTTCTGCAACTCAATTGATCAAAATCCCAAGAATTAGAGCAATTAGGAAAAATACCCAAAAAGAACCCAAAAGTATCCTAAATTCTGAATCTGTCCCAGATGATGATTTTTTAAAATTTTTCTACCCGCAAACGCTGGACCATTTCAACTATAAGCCTGAAAGCTACACCACTTTCAAGCAAAGATATGTAATCAATTCCAAGTATTGGAGTGGTGCAAATTCTTCTGCACCAATCTTTGTTTTCTTTGGTGCAGAAGAGAATTTAGATGATGATATACATGGTATTGGGTTCCTCACTGATAATGCTTCTCGTTTCAAGGCTCTCCTTCTATACATAGAGGTAAAATAATTTAACTATTTCTCCTGGAAAATTATATCTATAATTTAATAAATTTTACTATCAATGTTCGTGGAAAATGCATGTAATTTATAGATAGTCTAATTAAGTCAACAGGTAAACTGATGTGAACCTCGAGTTAAAATCTTGAATATAAATATTTTTAAATATTTGAAAATAAATAATTTGCTAATTCGGGTCCTTTCACTAACTAAAAATATAGTGCTCTTTTAGTAGTTCTAGATGTTTCCTAGCTATTGGAGAATTCAAAATAAGGGTTATTATTGCATCCAATCAAAATATTTTCAAATTAGGGGCTATTAATTTGACAGGTTATGGTAGCGTTGGCATCATAAATCAAATCACACAATATTATTTTCCTGTTTAGCTGATGAAAGTCAATTTTGATTTTTTTTATTGTCGATTCCTCTTGTAATTGTGACAGCATCGATACTATGGGGAATCTATGCCATTTGGATCGAGTAAAGAGGCATTGAAAAATGCAAGTTTTCTTGGTTATTTTAACTCAGCTCAAGCTATAGCAGATTATGCTGCTATTATTCAGCATGTCATCAAAACATATTCTGCGAACCATTCTCCTGTAATTGTGATTGGAGGATCCTACGGTGGATGTAAGTGATTTTAATAGAATTTCCAATTAAAATCAATAAATATTTAAAAAATAATTTTTGCAAATCAGTTATATATTTGCTACCAAAAGTTAATTTGATATGCATTAATTTATAAGTTAATTTCATTTACAGTTATTGAATTTGTATTTTAATAACAACGATATGGTCATAAATATAAGTTTTATTATGCAAAAATATAACTTTTTACATATTACTACTAAAATCATTTTAACTAAAAAATTATGAATATAATGTCGAAATATGGATGTGACAAATCATGGTAATGTTTGCAAGTATCATGTGTTAAAAGGTTTCACATGCCATCTTAGTTAGGGGTGAACAAAAAAACCGATGGACTTGGTTAACCGGAAAAAAAAAATTCGAAACCGAACCGATAAACTGGTTAACCTATTATAATGGACTGTTTAATGGTTAGTGTTTTGAAAAAATCGATATTAATGGACTGGTTAATGATTTTTGACTCATGTGACTGGTTAACCGAACCGAAATCGAATTTTTAGTTAATTTATTAATTTTTTAATAATTTATATAATAATTTATCTTAATTAAAGGTGATCATGTATTTTTTTTATTATACTAATTATTTTAAAGTTTTTAAGTTTTTTTAATTGGTTATTAGTAAGTATAACAATTTATCTAATTAAAAGTGATTATGGACCAGTTAATATATTTACTTATTAAATATTAATTTTTAAAAACAAATTTGCTTATATCCACCAAATATTTTTATTTTAACAACAATAATGTTATATTATAGTGAAAAAATTTTAATTTTTAAGTATTTTGAACATTTTAATTTTATTTATGAATATATTTATAATTATAGTGGTTAACCGAAAAATGTTGGGTAACCGATCCGAAAATCCGAAACCGATGGACTGGTTAACCATTGGTAATGGACTGGTTAATGGACTGAAATTTCAAAAAACCGATATTAATGAACTAGTTAATGGACTGCGTCTAATGGACTGGTTAACCGACCATGCTCACCCCTAATCTTACTTATAAAATATTTCTAAACTTACATGGATTTACCATTTGATGAATGAAGACATATATTTGGACGGTTTACAAGAAAATTTTTCCCATAAATCACAAATTTAACTAATTAATTGGTCCTTTTTAATAGAATTAGTTAGTCCCTATATTATTATTTATAAATCATAATGTATAATATGCCTTAAAATTAATTTTTTTTGTGGTGATTTGAAACAGTGCTAGCTTCATGGTTTCGGCTAAAGTATCCTCATATTGCACTTGGTGCTTTAGCATCATCAGCTCCAATTCTTTGCTTTGATGACACTGTACCCCAAGTTGGCTTCTATTCCACAATAACCAAGGACTTTAAGGTGAAATCAAATTAATTAATTAATTAACAATTGCTTTTGTTTGGATTTCATCCATATTTTTATTAATAAGTCAACTCAATATTTTATCTTGAGATTATTCCAGTAACTTATTTTACAACAGAAAATTATTTGATTATTGATTCTGATTTTCATTTTCGTGGATGCCCACTCAAAAAAGGTCAATGAATTTTAGATTTTTTAAAATAAAAGTAAGGAAAAAAGAGGCTAATTTGCACTGAAGATAGCCAAAAGAGAATTAATTTGTGTTTTTCCGCAGTTTGAAAAAAATACACAGTTTTTTATTTTCTTGAAAAGGCATATTTAATTGAGAAATTAAATACTTTTATTTTATTTTTATGATGGATGGTACAGGAAACCAGTGAGAGATGCTACAAAACTATAAAGAAATCATGGGCAGAAATTGAGAAAATAGCTTCCCAGCCTAACGGACTTTCAATTCTCAGCGACAAATTCAAGACTTGCAAGTATATAGAAATGACCGATTCAATTTCTATAGTTACCAAATATAAAAATTATATTTCAATTATTATTTTTTAAACCATCAAGTAACCGAAATCTATAAGCCGGATAATCATAAACTCTCTATTATTTTAAAATGACAATTTGATTTCACTACAATTATAAGCTATTTTTATTTCCTTTAATTATCCGATGTGAAACTCTTTTTAATATTTCTTCAACATTTTCCCTTAAATGCAATTATACTATTCAGCTGTCTCTTGTTTTATAAAACATGTTGAAAAGAATTGCACATCGAATAACTAAAAGGACTTATAATTAAATGAATTTATAATTATCAAATGATTCATATTAATAGATGAATCAATTTCTTTCACATAATCAATTTCTTTTTTCTTTTTTTTTTCTACTTTCAGTCCTCTGAAGAAAATTTCAGAACTAACGGAATATTTAGAGGCAATATATATAGAGGCAGCTCAATTTGATAATCCAGGAAGTATTTGTGATGCGATTGATGTAACTCCAAAAGGAAGTGATAATTTAGGAAGAATATTCGCTGGTGTTGCTGCTTATATGGGTAATGCCTCTTGCTATCATCTCAACCAATTCAATGACTTAAATGATGATGCATCCCTCGCATGGATCTGGCAGGTATATCTTTTAATCATTGTTATGTTTTTTAAATAATAAAATTATGTAATTTCCTACTAAAAATAAAGTTTAATTTTACCTTGAACTATATAAAATAATTATACAAATTTACTCTTAAATTTTTATTTTATTCAAAATGCTATTAAACTATGCAAAATTATCACATTTATCTTCATTTATAATTTAGACGTGCAGTGAATTAGTTCTACCCATAGAGCATGAAAGAAATACAATGTTTCCACCGTCGACTTTCGATATGGATAGCTACATGAAGCAGTGCAAGAGCATTTTTGGAGTCTTACCTAAGCCCCAATGGGTTACAACTTACTATGGTGGCCATGTATGGATATACTTTTATCAATATTAATTTTGCAATTTTTTAATTTTTTATATATAAAAAAAAAAATAAGTTGCTGATATGATAATATTCCTCAACCATGGCAGGATTTAAAATTGATTCTCCGTAGATTTGCAAGCAACATTATCTTCTCAAATGGGCTAAGGGATCCTTATAGCACTGGAGGGTAGATAAAATGATATATTGATAATTATAAAGTATATATTTTGAATTTGTAAAATTAAAATCAATAATGACGCCATATATGTTATCTTATTGCAGGGTTTTAGAGAACATATCAGATAGTATTGTTGCAGTTTCAACAGTGAACGGTCTCTTCTCATCACTTCTTATATATATATATATCAACTTCATCCGGCCATTATTTGTTATATGTTTTTTCATGCGCAAATGGTTCAAAATATTAGGTTGGATCATTCAGATATGTTATATACGTATTAATAAGAATATAATTTGTATTGCATGATAATATATTTGGACCCCATATATCTGCAGGATCCCATTGCTTGGATATACATAAAGCAGAGGCAAGTGACTCAGATTGGCTTGTGATGCAAAGAAAAACTGAGGTTGAGATAATAGAAGGCTGGATTTCCAAGTATTATGCTGATCTTCTTCAACTCAGTCATCCAAAATAGTTAGCCACACTGCTATTACCAACCTCAAACACTACTTTGAAATAGGATTTTAACTTTTAATTATGAATTTTACCATATGTGTTATTTTACCAGTTGTTTGGTTTATGAATTTTTCCTACGCCCAATATATATAGGCAAGACTTACTCTTACGATAAATTTAGGGTATATTGCGCCACTAATTCAGCACATCACTCGTGAGAAACCAACGTATGGAGTGGATTTTGATGAAATGCAGTTAGACCCCATGAAAATTCTTTCATGTGATATTACTGTGTCTGCCGATGAGAATATTCTATTAGCATACAACAATAACTAAACCTTAATTTTATACTAATTAAAACAAATCGATTATAGAAATTTATTGATGATATTAAGTAAAATATTCCATAGAGATAGGAAATCCAAAAATTGAATTCATAAGTGATAAAGCCATTTCTGACTTTATCGGGAGGTACGTCGGGCACTGCATATATTGTCCGCTTTGCGCCGGAACCCTCACGATTTTGTTTTTGGGGTTTTGCCCCAAAAGGCCTGTGCAGGGAGAGGGTATCAATGGCCTTATAAGTGGCAATTCAACCTCATCTCCAGCCGATTTGGGATTGGATGATAGCATTGCTATCAATAAGAAATATCTGATACAAGCACCAATTTTCCATTTCTTTAGCAGAAATCTTTTCATTTCTCATTCTCTATTGTTTTTTAATTAGTTTCTAATATAAGAATTAAGAACATAGAATCCCTCTTTTTATTACAACTAAAAACATAAAGGCAATATACATTTATGGCTCAATATATCATTTTGGGTCCTAAAATTTTACGCATATTGTCATTTAATTATCAATTTATTATAGTGTTTGTTTGCTTGTAACTTGTTTTGTTTTTTTTTCTTACTATATAGTTACTGAATTATATAGTAACTAAAAAAATTAGTAAAAGAGAGCTATGAAGAGGCAAAAAAATTCCCATCTATTTCAAAAAAAAAAAAAATAATCATCATGCATTGGACCATTATACAAGTATTGCGTGCCTATTATGCGTTGCGTTACTATTTTTAAATTTCAAATTAATTAAGTATTAAATAATTGCATATATTATAAGTTTGATTATTAAAAATACCTTGTAAAATGTTGAGGTATCACATATGCTTTTTTATATAAGTTCAGTACCCAAATAATATATTAAGTCTTTTTAATTAAGGCATTCACTATAGGTTTTTGGCCGAATTGTAATTGTATGTTTTAGAAGCAAATCAAAATAAAAAAATATTTAATAGTTATAAATATTATGAGTTTATATACTGAAAATAGTTTTTAAAACTTGCAATTTCAGAGCCCAGATGATGGATATATTAAGCCTACATTTATTTTTAATCTTGCTTGATTTTGACAGTTGAATTTTTATGATTTTTTCTTAGTTGTGGAAGGAAGGGACAGTGGCCTAGTGCTAGGGGTGAGAAAAAAACCGATGGACTTGGTTAACCGAAAAAAAAAAATCCGAAACCGAACCGATGGACTGGTTAACCGATTGTAATGGACTGGTTAATGATTAGTGTTTTGAAAAAAACCGATATTAATGGACTGGTTAATGGTTTTTGACTCATGTGACTGGTTAACCGAACCGAAACCGAATTTTTAGTTAATTTATTAATTTTTTAATAATTTATAATAATTTATCCTAATTAAAGGTGATCATGTACTTTTTTTCATTATACTAATTATTTTAAAATTTTTAAGTTTTTTTAATTGGTTGTTAGTAAGTATAACAATTTATCTAATTAAAAATGATTATGGACCGTTTAATATATTTACTTATTAAATATTAATTTTTAAAAATAAATTTGCTTATATCCACCAAATATTTTTATTTTGACAACAATAATGTTATATTATAGTGAAAAAATTTTAATTTTTAAGTATCTTGAACATTTTAATTTTATTTATGAATATATTTATAATTATAATGGTTAACCGAAAAATATTGGGTAACCGATCCGGAAATCCGAAACCGATGGACTGGTTAACCGATAGTAATAGACTGGTTAATGGATTGAAATTTCAAAAAACCTAATGGACTGGTTAATGGACTGGTGCTAATAGACCGGTTAACCGACCATACTCACCCCTACCTAGTGCAATAGCATGTCACAATGTCGCAAGCAATTAAACAGATAACTAGTGATGTCATTCAAAACGTAGGCACCAATTAAATTTCTAGCAGCAAAAAAAATATCATATAATTTATATCACAAAAAAAAAGAAATTATATATTAATAAAATGACATAACATAAAATTAAAAATATTTTTTAAAAATTATATTGATCATAAAAATTATAAAAATTGATTAATAGGTAATAATAAAATTAAGTTAATATGTAATTTTTTAATTCAAAAATTAGCTTATATATTATTTTTTATTTATAAAAAATAGAAAAAAATTGAAATAGAAAAGCGTCTGGTCTAATTTTTTCTTTTTTTAATGAAAAAAAAACACAAGGTATAAAACAAGCTGCAAAACAACAGCATTCACACATGATCTGTACTTTTGACATTTGTACATGTCTTCCACGATCATTTTCTTATCTGATTATTATGATCACTTTCTCACATCGTCACTATAAACTTCTAGTTTTTAATGAACAGAAATTAATATTTCAACGGGACAGGCTAATGATTGTACCATTTTATTGCCTTTCTTTTTCCCCTTTATCTGTATATTATCCATTATAGAATGGAGAAAGTGTTCTTAGTAATCATGCATACCCCATATTCATAAGCCCCCCCTTAGTGACTTCAAATTAATTAGTTCATTATATCAATAATCTAATCATTATTTTATAGTATATATTATTGATTTCCATTAAATTCATGATATCGTTTACAATCTTTATTAGATGTTCTTACTTTATATATATTACCTAGGTTTTGAGATCACTTTTATATTTATTGTTAAGGTCCGATCCTCTTTACAACCTTACTGCATCTTGTTAGGATTAATAATGTTATATTTAAATTATTGTTATCTTATTATTTATACATAGGTGCAAAAATCTTAACCAGATATCTACATAAAATTAATTAATTTTATCATTTTTCTTAGCTTTAATACTAGTCTACTAGGGCATCCAATGCACATTATTCATAAAATATTGAAAATAAAAATTATTTCAATCTTTATTTCTTACACTTTCTAATACCTAAATTATAAGGTTAATTTTGGATTTAATGAAACTTAACCAAATTCCTACTGCATGAAGACTATTTGACTGGAAATATAATAAATAAAGATTATCGTGTGTGTATATATATATATATATCAAAAACGAATTAGTTGTGATTTTATTTTCTGACTTTCTGACTCCATTATTTATTGTGACGTATATCATTATAAAATGCGTAACTCATATATATATATATATGTGTGTGTGTGTAAAAAAAATAGATTATGTTTCATTTTTTTTTCTTATTTTGTTTGTTCATAATGTGTCAATGCATATATGAAGTTTGTAACAAGGAAATTTTGGCTTTAAATTGGAAGGAGATAAAATTAAGTCTCCAACAAGGTGAGTTGGGGCATATTATATATATGTATATAAAATATTATTCAAATGCAGGCAATTAAGAGTTACCATGATTATTAGATGGAATTAATGGTATTATACATTGATCTATAGGCCATTAAAGAGAAATGGTGCATTAAAAGGCAGGCATGGTCAGGTAGATGTTTGATAATTTCACACCTTAATTTAATTTCTTAATCCGGTTGGTTCCACCTCAAATTCCAATAAACCAACCAACAGATTTTAATCATTTAGTCCAATAACCAAATTAGTGGCAACGTTCCATGTGCTGGCTTGTGTACAGGAAATTTTATTTATTTGTTTCTTCCTCATTTTCATTTTAAGTGTGATTTTTTAAATTTATTTAAAAAATAATTAAGACAGAAATTATTACATATTTATAGTTTTATCCTTTTTTTAGTATTTTAAATATATTTATCTATTTTCTTGTCATTTCTCAATTTAATTAATAAAAGGATGAAATTATTTTTAAATAATTGAGATGTTGTTATAATTATTTTAAACAGTATATAAAAAAGTTAAAAGCGGAACTAAAACAGAAAAAACAGCAAATTAATAAATATTTTTTTTTATCTATGATCTTTTAATATTCGATCTAATTTTTTTTAAGTATACGGAACCGATTAATTAAAAGTCGGATAATATCCAATTCCTAAACAAATATTAATAGGTGCTTCGGGATATAACAAAGCTTACAATCGTAAAGTTAAATGAATATAAGTGTTCAATTTAGACTCTGAGCTAATTATTTTTTTTATTTTTAATAATTCATCTAATTATTTGGCAAGACCATAATATAAAATTCACCAGAATTTCTTAATTAATCCACAACTGTGGCAGAAAACTTTTGTCTGTAACATGGGGCTTATGTAATCATTACTATGCAATGTATTATAAATTGATTTTGATTTCACACGCACCAACCACTAAAATTAATGGCAACGTTTTCCATCAAATTGATAAAGGGGCAACCCATGTTGACTAGATTTATATCCTCACAATTAAATTCCACCAACAAAATAATATTAATCTCAATTAAAATTAGAATTCTAGTAGTATAAAAAGAGATCTTAAGTCAATGCTCAACATACTTCAAAGCTCAAACTAAAAGCTCTAGCTAAGGACATGGACATATTTAGATACCCCTCTCACCAATTTCTTTTATTTTTGTTTGTAATTATCAATTTCTCATTTACTACTCAATTTAAAATCCCAAGGCTTAGAGCAACTAGGAAATATAGCCAAATTATTAGTAACATTCAATCAGAATCTGATTCGTCAAAAGATTTTGAGACATTTTTCTATACCCAAAAGCTTGATCATTTCAGCTTTAAACCTGAAAGCTATACTACTTTCAAGCAAAGATATGTGATCAATTTTAAATATTGGAGTGGTCCAAATACTACTGCACCAATTCTTGTGTTTTTTGGTGCAGAAGAGAATTTAGATGACGATATTCAATATATTGGGTTTCTTACTGATAATGCTTCTCATTTCAAGGCTCTTCTTCTATACATTGAGGTATGATTTTTTAGCATTATAATTTTATTATCTTTTAAGTATCCTACATCGTTACTTTTTATAATAGTTTCGTCAATTTTCATCTCACAATAAGCTAATTTTTTAATTTGAGTTAAATCCAAATCCATTTTCTTAGATCATTAATTATGTAATATTGAACCATCAGCAAATGTTTTGTTAATTTAAACAACATGCTATAAATTTTTTTCATGTATTCGACTTTAAGCATGAGGAGATATGTTAAGTATTGAACATATTGTCTATTTACAGAAGTATAATACTTTTTATAATAGTATGAGCAATCATTACCTAACGCAATGGAAATTGGTACAAAAATACTTATGTAAATAACTTTTTTTAATTATAATATTACGGTATTAACATGACACTGACATAGCATTGAAGTGATGCTGACAAATGAAAAAATATGCCACTTCTTAAATATTTTTGCACTTTCACCTATTAAGAATTTATTTGCCTTAGCAAAATGTGACACTAACATGATATGTTTTACCATGTATCAACGTTATCTCAGTGCCGTTAATTCAAAGTTGACAATAGTTATTTATAGAGGCATTTTTGTAATAATTAATTTTTATTATGTCGGATGCATTTTTACTCAAAAATAAACGATACAAGCATTTTTATACTTTTTCCATTCTTATTGAGTTAGATATTAGTATTTCTTTTTCTAAAATTATCGATCATATATTTGTTTTCATTTGTTAAATTTGTCTCACATCGTATATTAATATGTATATTTGTGGTTTAGGTTCCTTCTCTCTTTGAGTGTAGAAATTCTACGACTAATTAGGTAGAATACAGCTAGCCTATTAATTACAGAATTAATAAACTACAACTAACAAGTCTTTTTTTTTTTTTTTTTGAGAAGTACAACTAACAAGTCTTAATTGTCAACATAATTAATAAACTACAACAAACAAAGCTTAATAGTCAACACATGAATATCACCAAGATAAAGACTAACAATAACATTGGCTAATATAATCTAACATCATTAATACAGCATCGTTACTATGGAAAGTCGATGCCATTTGGATCGAGCAAAGAAGCACTAAGAAATGCAAGTTCTCTTGGTTATTTCAACTCGGCTCAAGCCATAGCCGACTATGCTGCCGTTATAATGCATGTCAAGAAAATATATTCTCCAAATTCTCCTGTCATTGTGATTGGTGGATCCTATGGTGGAAGTAAGTAATCATTTTTCTTCTTTACCACATGCATGCACTTTTTTCTTCACCTCAATTTTTTGAGAATAATACTAATATCATTAAACTAAAAACAATTGGTCACAGTCTGTCCATTAAAATTTAACATTATAGATGTAGCAAATTTAGACCTAATTCCTCTACAAAAAGTGATTAAATCCAATTCCACTCGTTTATAATTTGTTTAACCTATTTTATGATTTATACAAATTGACCCGTTTATATTACTTTTTATTCTTTATAATTTTATAACTTTTATATCATGCAAATAGGAAAATAAATTTACATATATTAATACACTAATTAATAAGTGAGACTTTACATATATTAATACATTAATTAAATTTTATGTTGCTTTAATGGAGCAGTGCTAGCTTCATGGTTTAGGCTAAAGTATCCACACGTTGCTCTTGGTGCTTTAGCTTCCTCGGCTCCAATTCTTTACTTTGAAGATCTTGCACCAAGATATGGTTATTATTCTGTTGTCAGTAAAGATTTTAAAGTAAGTCCGCCCATTTTTAATTTTATTATATATATATATATATATGAGAGAGATATTATATCTAATTATATAATCTAGTTATATATATATATATATATATATGAGAGAGATATTATATCTAATTATAACTTTAAGATGCTTTTAGAAATAATTGAATTTGAGACATTTCACATTTTTAATCGACTATTAACTATCAAATTTCAGATGGTTCAACTTTAATTTATTTAGCTGTTGCAGCTTATTTTATATTTATATATATTACTTTTATTGAGAAGTACTGAGAACCTTTAATTAATTAATCAATTATTTTTGTTAAGAACTTAAGTGATGTATAATTAAAATGGTGCAGGAAACTAGTGAAACTTGCTACGAAACCATACGCAAATCATGGGCAGAAATTGACAAAGTAGCAACGCAGCCTGATGGCCTTTCTATTCTCAGCAAGAAATTCAAGACTTGCATGTATATAATAAGTTTTTATTTATTTATTTATTTTTAATTCAAGAATAAATTTATAGATTTAACGTGGGTCAATGCATTTCACAAATATTAACATGAGTTGAATATAATTTATTTATTTATTTTGGGTATATAGGCCATTGAAGAGAAGTTTTGAACTGAAGGATTACCTAGACTCAATATACACAGAAGCAGCACAATTTAATGATCCACCAACATATCCAGTTAGCATTGTGTGCGGTGGAATTGATGGAGCACCAAAGGCAACTGATATTTTAGGCAGAATATTTGCTGGTGTTGTTGCTTATATGAAAGAAAATTCTTGCTATAACATGAATGAATATAAGCCAATTACACCATCTTCTCTTGCTTGGAGATGGCAGGTAATAATTTAAATATTACAATTAAAACCATTTTGACTGTAAAATTATGAATTTGGCACTAAATTTGAAATATTTCATATGGTATGTCTAGAAAGTTTTTATGTGACATGTTATAAAATATTTCAAGCTAATAATATGGACTACCATGACAATAATCCCGCTACCGAATTTATTATTTAAATAGCTGATTTATTTATATATATATATATGTATAATTGCAGACTTGTACTGAGATGGTGATGCCAATAGGCCATGAGAGAAATACTATGTTTCAATCAAAACCTTTCAATCTCAACAATTTCACTAAGAACTGCGAGGAATTATTTGGCGTCCTACCTCAACCTCACTGGATTACTACTTATTATGGAGGACACGTAAATATAATTTATATTTACAAAGTTAACATTTTATTCTAAATTATATTTTTGGTCGTTTTTAGATTAAGAAGCTGCTAATTAATGTAATTAATGTCACAGGACCTAAAATTGATTCTACATAGATTTGCTAGCAACATTATATTCTCTAATGGGCTCAGAGATCCTTATAGCAGTGGAGGGTAAAAAAATAAATAAATAAATAAAACACTATATTGCTGTTGTTTAGATTTTTATTTATATATGTTAAAAGAGATTTAATGTGATTTTCATTTTGGGATGCAGGGTATTGGAGAATATTTCTGAAAGTATTGTTGCAATTTCTACAGTTAACGGTAATCATCTAACTTAATATCTTACTCATTTTCTAAACTAAATGCATACAATATACATACGAGCTAGGATGATTCAGTATGGACATATCAATATATATTTGAATGCATATATGCAAAACTATTAAATAAAATAAAACATAAAAAAATATAAGTTTCTGATTCGATAATCCATACTTGCTACATATCGATACCCTCATATATGGAATGAATATTATATATAAACGAGTTTGAAAAATAAAGATTTAAATAAAAGTGGAGTAAGTAACTATATATATATATGTATGAATGTATAAAAGACTGAAAAACTACTTTTCTTTATATACCATACGTATTGTTAGCTGCAAATAAAATCCAATGAAACTATAAATTGAAGATGATGATGATGATAAGTGATGCTAATTGGCAGCTATTAATTAAATTGCAGGATCTCATTGCTTGGATTTACAAAATGCAAGGCCAAGTGATCCACATTGGTTGGTGATGCAAAGGAAAACTGAGATTGAGATAATAGAAGGCTGGATTTCAAAGTATTATACTGATCTAGCTGAACTCAGGGAATAGAACTAGTTTATATATATATATATATAGATATTATCTATGTTAATTTCCATCCAAAGTTATCGAGAATTATAACAACTTTGGAATAAATATTTATATATTGTGATACTATATTTTAAGCAAAATGGATTGTTATATAACACTCCTAATTATCCTTTAATTAAATGGATCAATTAGCCCTTAATTAAATGGATTAGTCGTATTAGTGAATTTAAGAGGTTGAATGAGTTATTAAAAAGAAAAAAAAAAGGCATTTAATTAAATAAATTCATAGAGAATTTTGTGGCCCTCTCATAGCCTATAACTATATAATAAGTTATTTAATAAGTTCATAGTCAGAATGTTTATTGCCTAATTCTTTTCTTTTCTCCTTAGGAAATCACTACCTATGTCGGTCCCACATGATATGGATTAAAAATTCTTGTTGGTATTTAATTTTATTCATACGTGGAACTAATTAATAAAAATAATATTTCCTTCAAATTTATGAATCGAATTAATAATAAAATAATGCAATAAAAGTCGTTTTTATTTTTTATGAATAGCATTCATTGGTTGCTTGAGGATAAAATCCTGAACGATTATAACATCTTATAAATAGCAGGATATAAAAGTCAGAGAATAAAATATAACTTAGAAAAATTTAATATCTTTATCTAATTATTTTGTAAAAATTGAATTCTTATAGAATATGATGTATGATTTTTTATATTATATTATATTCCATTTTAGCACATGATCCCATTGGCAAATTATTAAATTCTTTTACTGTTAATGAATTTGGCTATGTCTTTAATTAGACTAATTAATAAACAAAGTTGAAGTTAATAAATTTTTATTTAAATTACCTCTAATGGATGAAATGGAACGTGTCATTTTTTTCTTAACTAAAGATTTCGAATTTGAATACTAACAGTAAAATATTTTTAAATATTTAAATTTATCTAAATTAATCGAAACAATTGAATAATTAATTGATTAAAGAAATAAATTATCGTGTAATTTTTTTTTTTTTGAGAAATTGTGTAACTCCTCTTTGTTTGTTGTAGAAAATAAAAGCATCCATATTTTAATGGATAGAAATAGAATGTAGCAGAAAGTGGGCGTGTGCCACCCCACTAACGACCACTTTAACACTTTTTATCACGTTGGTAGGCCACTAAGGACTCCATATCAATGAAAGATTTTATGAAATTTGAAATATAGAAATTCATGTATTTATTTATAAATTAAGTTAACAATATATTGTCTAATAGAAAAATAACTTTTACTAGCTGTAAACATATATAAAAGTAAAACTGATTATAAAAAATGATTTTATTTTTCTTGTAACAGTTTTTTATCGATTCTTTCTGAATAAAATTACGAATCAAATTTAGATAAATGAAGTATTGACAAAAATTAATAACAAGAGAAGCTCATGTTTAATTAGATAATTGGCTTTTTATGGAGATGATGGAAGATGTGGTCCATTTGGTATTTTTGCTTATTTGTTGTTCCTCATTTGGCCTACAAATTAAGCTCGATACAATAGGTGCAATTTGCCTACGTGGCCATTATATATATATATATATATTATATTATAAACTATTATTGTCTATTGTTGTCTCAAGACTTGAGACAATAATAGTTTATATTACTCATTCCTCACGCAATAAAAATAAAGGTAAAGGAAATGTCCCCAACTCCATCCACTTTTTTCAATCACTTTATAAATAAATAAATATATATGTATATAATAAAACTACTAGTACCGGTTGTAGCTCTGAAATGGTAAAAAAAATTCGAATTTCCTTAGATATAAAATTTTTATCCCGTGCATGAAACGTATACTATTAAAATGATTGTCTGATTTAATAATACTCGACTCTAAATTAGTTGATTTTGTATGCTTAAAGAAATCAGGTCGGATACCGAAAAGCCGTAGATCAATATTTATATATATATATAATGTTATTATGGCATTCATTTTTTTTATTTTCAAATTGAAAAATGGAGATATTAAATGTGTAATGGAGAAAGCATTTTGGCTGTATCTTTTTCCTTTTGAGAGATGGTAGGGACTTTGAATTTCCACCATTAATTATGACATTTAGCTAGTCTTTTTATTTAATTGGTAGAAGAATTTTTAATTTCTTTGAAAGAATTCTTGATAACCCTTTACATCATGGACCTGAGGACTCTTTCCCACTTAGATCATGATCCTTAAATCTATTTATTTTTCTAATCATGTCTTAATTTGTAAATTTTTCATATATATTTATAAATTAACGTAATTTCAAGTGATGGTTAATATCATTTAAATTGGCAATTACTTCACTTAAACTCAGAGTATGTGTTTGAAAATTTATCTGAATGATATGCAAACAACAACAAACAATGATTTTGGACTTGTTAGAGATCGTACTTCGATGCTTAAGTTAACCTTATGAGAGAAATATGAGAGTTTAAGGAATAGAGAGCAGATGTATATTTGGTATGAAATAAAATGAATATAGAGGCACCACTAAAAAAAGACAGTTTAGCGATCGATTTTGATTGTCGCTAATCGCAACCGGTTTCAATGTCGGTCGCTAACTTACTCGTTAGTTTTGCATTTTCCTCCACAATTGCAACCAACATGCGTATCGGTTGCTAAAATTCTAATTTAATGGGCTTTTTTTTACAATGAAACTAATTTAATGGGCTTTGTTAGTTGGATCAATATGATGCATAAATGTCTTAGACATATATAATTAATTAGAACAACACAAATACTTTAAAATATTTCTTATGCAAACATGAACTCAACTCCACTTCTCAAAATGCTGTACCATGTTACTCTCATCATATCATTTCATGCTTTCATACAATATTAATTTAGAGGCACAATTAAATTCAATTAGTAATATTTAGTTAATTAAGTTAAAATTAGAAAAAAAAAATCTAAAATCCTTTACAATTATCAACCAAACTTCTTCATGAAATTTGGCAATTAATCTACAATATGCTTATTTATCAGGAATTGAAGAAGAAAGAAAACGTTACAAACTAATAATTATTTATCAAATTTAAAAATATAATTAATGTAAAAAAAAAAGTATACACAAATGATAAAATTGTGATTTTTCAGACCAAACTAACAAAGCTCAAATAATGGGCCTCCGGTTAAAGCCCAACAATGCTAAAACCTGGAAAATAGAAAACTTTGCCTCTGCTGCCACCATGACCACTGTACTACTCCGCCACTTGCTAATAGAATATAGAAACACGAACCACCGTGAGGGGTTGCTCACAGAGAACAGAAGAGAAGGGAAAGATATTATCTAAATTTGAGTTAGAAAAATGTTGAGATTGAATCGATTAACAAAGCACACTAGTAACTCAACTAGAGCTTCACTCCTCCTATGTCAAAATCAGAAACATGAAGAAAAGCTCTTTGATCCTCTACCTTTCGGATATTTCTTCCAAAAAAATTCAACTCGCTTCCTCGACATTTACCAGGTAATCAATTTCTCTATTACCCATTTTCCCTTTTTTTTTCTGAAAAAGAATTGAATTTTATGTGTTTCTCGACATCTACCCTGTCGATTTCTCTATTTACCTAGTTCCCCTTTTTTGAAAAAGATTTCAACTTGTTTCAAAAAATAAAAAAGAAGATTTCAACTTTGAAATTTGAATACGTTGCGTTGCTCGAAATTTTCCTAGTAATCAGTTTCTCGTTTACCCATTTCCTCTTTTGGAAAAAGGATTGAACTTTGAAAATTTTAGTGTTGTCTGCGTGCTAATTTCTGCTATTTCAGTTCAATGTTCACTCATCTTTGCTAAAAGGAATTGTCAAAAATGCAGCTTGCAAACAAAGAAGCTATTGAGAAAGAGCGTGCGAGGCTGTAAGTACTGTGCATCTATATACATGTGTAAATACTTGCAACTTCGACTTTCTTGTATTGCCAATTTAGAAGAGTCTGTGGATTGAGATTTAATTAATTACTGACTGTTGTTTAGGGCAGTAAAGATGAGATGAGCAGAGGCTACTTTGCGGATATGAAAGACCTTGAGAAACATGGTGGTAAGGTGAGTTTTTTATGTGTTTTAGTTATCCAAAATATGCCAATCTGTATTGCTTTGCTTATGTTATCTGCTCACGTGCATTCGTTTCCTGTTTTTTCTTGTATGGTTCATGACTTGGTGTTGATATAATGTTGTTGGTATCATTCTCAAGTTTAAAAAGTGGACTAAGATTCAAAAGTGTCAAATCAAGCTGATCACTGGTATCAATATTTGAACTTATCTATGGAGAAAAAAAATATATATGTAATTGAACCAGTTCATGCACTTCTCTGCCCACGGCACCATCTACTTCACACCTGACAGAACATTTTATGTTAGTTGTCGGAGATTGCTTGTTTTGTAATGGGTGGTTTTGCAGATTGCAGTGGGAAGTAAAACTATAGTTCCTGCAATGGAAGCCAAAAAGTTTCCAAACTTGGAAGTGAGCTATTCTGATGGTAAATCTCTAAAGTTGCCCATTGGAACTGGGGATAATGCTGACTCATCAACTATTCCAAAGGCATGTTTAATGTGCCTTTCTTTTCGAGCCAATTCTCAGGTGTGAAATTGAACATTGTCTTCTTCTCTTTGGGTTATATTTATTCATCTTCAATGATATTGCTGCATATTGTTGTGGAGTTCCATTGTGATGCTGAATGTATACTTTGTGGTATTGCATACATTAATAAGGAGTAGACAATGATTAAATTTCGTGGACCTTTCGGCACATCTTAACATGAAGAATTAAACTGAACTAAATTTAAACTAGCTAGCTTATTATTTTAAGAAAATGTGAATCATTACTCTATAATTATAAGAAAGTTTTAGGACTCATTAAGATGTATAATGGTGCACCTGTAATGTGTTTGATCTTGTCAATATTTTTGCTTGTGCTCGTCAATTCTGCAATACATATGACCATACTTTACTAAATACTAGGTTGTATTATCACTAGTACAATAATGACATATTTGCTTGAATTTTAATTTAGTTTGAAAGACTTGAACAGTGGCTTAATTTCTGATAAATGGTTAAACTTAAACTTTCTAGGTAGATTCCCTAGCCATATTAAATCAGCCACTTTGTTGTAATTGTTGCAAGAAAATGCTACTTAACACTCAATAAATTATAAGAAAAGATCAGGCTATATTTTCTAGATAAATTGCTAGAGTTCAAGCTGACCTTGTAATGTTTTGCAGCATCGTCCTTATAAAGCTAGTGCCTAAGATACACACACACACACACACAAGACGGCATGAATTTCCTGGCAGGGTTTCTGTTTGTGTATCAATACTGCTATTTTTTCTTAACAGGCAATGATCGCATCCTGGACCAAGCCTTTCATTGGGACGTTTCGTGATGCCAAAAATATTCAGCTGTATGAGGTATTATTTGCATGTTGCATTTATTTATTACTCTAATGATGCAGAAGTGGTAGGCTAAGGCAATCATAAATAATAAGATGCACAACGCAATTATTGTTGCCCAACTGAATTTATTAAGGGTGTAATGCCTGCCCAACAAATAGAGTTTAGTGGTGGCGTCGACCTTGCATCTGGGTGCATGCCCGTGATCCAGATCTTCTGCTTAATAAAACATCATTTTTATTGTTTTTAATTGACAATATATTTAAAATTAAACTTCATAGCTCACCTGAAAAATATTAAATGGTACATTATTAAGGACGACTAGTGCCCTTCTAATTGATTTGCATAGGCTAAAAATCTTTTGGATGATGCAAAGTTATTACATTTGCTTAATGATCAAGTTCTCATATTTTAGGTCTCATTTATAGACTCGTGGTTATTGTGTCGGTCTCCAATCAAGCAGCTTTTGCTTCGAATAATGAGGAAATCCAATCATGACGAAAGCAGCACAATCCAGAGGCAGATTGTGTACTCATTTGGTGACCATTATTACTTCAGAAAAGAACTAAAAATCTTGAACCTTCTCACAGGGTATCAAATTTTTCTAACCTCATAATTTATGCCTTTTCATTTGTAGAAGTTCTATTTAAAAACATGCTTGACTGTTTTTATTACTTATAAGGTATATATTCCTACTCGACAAATTCGGTAGAGTAAGATGGGAAGGTACTGGATTGGCTACAGAGGAAGAGTTGTCTTCCCTCCTTTCTTGTACATCAGTTCTTTTGGAAGAGAAATGAGGTAATTGATGCATCACATTTAACTCCTACTTAATATAACATCTTGGTTTTGTAATGTGAAATTGCAGTATTGATTTCCTTAATGTTGCTTGCAGCAATATTCAGCTGGCGAAAGACGTAATGATTAGGCCTTTGACACTACATGGAGGGAGTCAAATAATGGATAATCCTCCATTTGATTGCTTGTAAGCTGGAAACTGAAGTTTTGAGAAGTGTGAAACAGTTGAATGGCTCATTCTTATACTCTTTCTCTTATATTTTTTGGTCTCCATTTATATTTCCAACCGCATAGATATGTTTCTCCTGTCCTACTCTTGAGAATTCAATGCAACAGTTTTCTATTTTCATGTTGAGAGGTGTATTGAAGAATAGCCAATACTCTCTGCTCTTACAGTTTTAGATTCAATAACAACACTGCCTAAGTTTTTGCTGATAAAATATTATTATATTTTTCTAAAAAATTAGTTATTAATAATATTTCCATTACGGATATGCATTTACTTAAATAATATATATATTAATTTAAATTTTGCTTTTAATTTTAACCTCTTAAAATTATAACTGCATTTTATCTCAATATATTTATTTACATCTTTCATAATATTGAATTTTGACCCCTTTAAAAGTGGAAATTTATGGTTTACGCTATTGCTGTCCTTAATCATATCTGAGCAGGGCGGATTATAACTTTTTGGTTAATTCATTATTAGCTTCTATCATTTTCTTGTTTAGATGATGAGAATCATGAATTTATTCGTTAATTATGTTAGTAAAACCTGATTAGTGATAATGATCCTATAAATAAATTGTTCAACCTCATTAAGATAATTACTTTCAAATACCAGTAACTATATAAAAAAAAAAAAAAGAAGATTGAAAAAACAATAGCTTGAGTTTGGTAGGACATTTATAATGTAATCACATTATGTTTGTCTAGGAAAGAACATGGGGTGTTTGGTAGGAAGAATGTCACACCAATTAATTAGGCCCAATTAACCAAAGCAGTAGTAAACTAAAATGAGATATTCGGTTCCATTGGTCTGTGGTAGGAAGAATGTCACACCAATTAATTACGTCTGTGGTCATCAAATTTTAGTGTTTATAATCAAATGGTCATAATAAAATAATTTGTAATATAAAAGTTATTAAACTTTTATTTTTTTTCAATTAAGGTAAAAATGACCGAAAAATTAATTTTTCGTTACCGGATGGCCACGCAATTATACTACTTCATCAGTAATTTTCTAGAACGTGTTCAGTCAGCATGCGATATAGCCCGTTTATATGGAGAAATTGACACGTCAGCAAGTACACGCGTTATATCAACCTGTACAAAAAGAAAAAAAAAAAAGTTTTATTGACGTGTACTTACTAACGTGTCAATTACTCCATGTAAGTGAATTATATTGGCATATTTGTGTAACCTTTCGGTTACGAAAAATTAATTTTTCGGTTATTTTTACCTTAATTGAAAAAAAAATAAAAGTTTGATGACTTTTATGTTACAAATTATTTTATTATGACCATTTGGTTATAAGCACCAAAATTCGATGACCACAGGCGTAATTAACCCCAACATAAGATTTATAAACTCATAGTTTAAGTAATTTAATTTCAAAGCTAATTAATTATAGAGCAGCAAAGCATTGGGTTGCTTATGCTATATTTGTTGCAACAAAAGTAGAGCATATGTTGGAAGATTAGGGTATGTCTTGTGCACAAGTCAAATGCCCTTTACTCTACCAATTCAACAACTCATAAAGCAGACTTTTTCCTGAATATCCTCTGCCTAAATTACTTTTGTAATAAAATAAAAAGAGATCAATTTTCTTTTATAAACTAAATAAATATGACATACTTAACATATAATATAATTATATAATCAAATTGAGTAGTGAATTTGATTCTGAAAATCAAGATAAAGCTGAAATTAGGGTTGAAAAAATGATTACATATCTAAAGAAGAAACCAGACAAATGTTAAATGTCCTAATCTGGTAAGGTGCTTGTTGGTTAATGATAAATCAGTGTCCACATCTAAGAAAAAATCATTTCAATATCAAAATAATTCCTATATTTATTTCCAAATCTTAAGATGCTGACAGTTTCTCATCAAAGTGAGATAATATTAATTGATTTTTGGAGATTGGGGGTAGCTTTTATATTATGACACATGTTATTAAATTTATTGGCTAAGCTTGTAGTTTTCAATTTTAAATTAATTATAAGAAGATTGCATAAATATACACTTATTTCTTTTTTTAAATAGATTAATAGAAATAATTAATTTACCCATATTTTTTCTAATATGTCTTTGATTAATATGTAGCTATTCATTAATCATTAATGTATGTTACATAAGCCAATATACAATGGTTGAAGAAGATGATTAAAAAAAATAAAAAATATAAATTCATTAAATTGGGTTTAGATAAGAAATTTTCAATATAAGTTACTGTTGCTCTTTTAAATCATATTTTTCTCTTATTTTAATTTTTCAAAATTTATAATCTGATAGTCGAATTTTTATAATCAATTTAATTTCACAAGAAAAAATAGTTAAACATCATATAAATAAAATAAAATATTATCCTCTCTAAAAAAAAATTAAATAATTAAAACCAAGTGCGAATAATTTTTTTTAATTATTATTTTTTAATTTTGAAAATATGCAAATGAAATGGTTGAGCCATAACATTTACTGAATGGACAAATATATAAAACAATGATATATTTCCCAAAATAATAAAAAAAAATAAAGATATCATAAATTGAGTAATTACTGAATAGCGTGTATGACTATTTCAATTTCACAATCAACAGTGACATGTCTCCAAGTAGATGCATAGCTATCATCTAAGGATTAAGGAAGCTCTCTTCGTTCAAGTTCTATAATTCTTGTAGTTTCTCAATCTCTCTCATTTATTTATTTATTATTTTTGGGTGATTCATGCAAAAATATAGTTTATGATTTGTTTTGGTAAACATAGTTTATGATTTTATGGAGATATATAATTATATTGTAAGATTGCCAAAATATGTATATATATTAACCACAATTAATGGATACATCAGCAAATGGCAATTAATTACAATATAAATAAAATTACATGCAGAACAATTTCCATGGCTAATCACGTCACTGCTGCTTTAAGTCTCGGATACTAAATATATATACTGCAAATATTCAAATCGTTACGTAATTATATTGAATAGGTATTAATATTATTATAATTGGGAATGGACATGAATATACTAATATTATATATAGATTAATAGTGGATGATTTGTGCAATGACGCCTGTTGCCGGCCACGTAGGCTACCATTGCCAGATCTGCATGTATACGCAACACCTATTATATGATTCCATTTTATCATTTTAGGAAAATTCCTTGCATGATTTTTCGAATTTATATATTTTTATTTATAATCAAATTATTAAAATGCTATCTCTGGAAAAATTAATTTATTTTTAGGCCCCAAACTGGTTGTGAACTTAATTATGATTTTGTTTGCTATATATATGAAATTTAAAATTGTAATGTATCCATAAAATCACATGCTAAATTCATTATCTTTCTACTTTCTATAGCTTGTGAAAATAATTCAAACATATAATAATAGTAATTTAAATTAGAATACTTTAAAATGATTTATAAATTACTATTTTTATCAATTTAAATTAAAAAAAATGCAATTTAATACGTACATTTTTAGGATTTTACAATATAAAAAGAAAAATGTTTCTATTTTTAGTTAGCATGTTTTGACTTATTAAGCATCAAAGGTGATGTGTTATCATTTTATTGGCTTATTGTATTATATTGATTTTAAAAAGGAAATATTCGAAAAAATAAGTTGAACTGTAATTTATTTATTTTTTTATATACGAAACAAGAAACGTGGTTAAGAAAAATTAAATTCAAAATAATTTTAATTGAATACTCACCGTTTTATTAAATTGATATTACTCTTTTAATTTCACTTTTAATTCTTGATAAATAACTTAAAAATTAATAATTAATATATTTTAATATTATAAAAAATTATTAGTAATTATTTTTTATAAATTAGAAAAATGACAATAAATATATAAATATCTTTAGAATATCAAAATAAAAATAAAATAAATTGTATTAATTTTTTTAATCCTAAAAAATACTTAAAATGGAATGGAAAAAAATATCCAGAACCGACACTTTGAAAAAACAGATAGAGTATTATATAGAAACTTATAAGCTATCTCCATTTAACGCAACATGTTATTAGACCTTTTCTTGTGGGGCCATAGAGTAGTATGGATCAAAGCAAATAGCATCCGTAACATGGGGAAGTACGTACCTTCAGTGCTAGGCCCCGCCTCTTCCTTTTGCGTTTGCATTCAGCGGTCAAACCGGTCTGGGATACTGAATCCTGCTAAGACAAATCTGTCCCTCTTTTATTACTAATATGACAATCACATCCCCCATGCATCGTTTTTTCAAAAAAATAATAAAAACAATAATTGTTACATCCATGCATTTATTCCTATATTAAACTAATAATATAACTACTTTAAAAAAAAAAAACAATAATTGAAGTTTTCAAAATAAAATTATAAATTGGGCTTAGTATGCATAAAGACCCCAACATTTAATTTTATAATTTATTTGCATATTTAAATTTTAATAATAATTTATTAAATGTTGTGCTCGCTAATTTTTTTGAATAACAAATATAAATTTATACTATTTTTAAAAAATAAAATACATGACACTCAATTTATTAATGTGACATTTTAACAGTTATAATCAAAATAAATATATTTCATGCGCGTTAAAACTAACATGAATTAAAAATAAAATGAGATAATAAAAAATAAATTATTAAAAAAAATTCCCTCTCACCTTTTCATGATATCACACAAAATCAATCTGATATCATCAAAATCTTAAAAAAGTAAAGATGCGAATTCAAAACATTACATTTTGAAGAGAGATAAATATAGGGAAACCATGAAATTGTTGCTTTTGGCTTGTGTTTTCATGCTAGTCCTTGTGTGCAATTGATACGATATACCAACTTACCATTTATGTTTACTATTTATAAAATTAGTAATTTTTATATTTATTATTTAAAAATTCGACAAACATAGATTTTTAATAAATTATTATTAAAATTTAAGTATTAAATAAATTATAAATTCAAATTAAAGTGTTGTTATATATATATATATATATATATTAAATTTTTAAAATTTTTTATCTCTAATAAGATATTTTAACGGTAAAATTAGTCGAAATATAGTGTGAGATTCGAGATTCCGCTTTCTCCTTCCTTTGTTGGGAAAAAAATGGCAGTTAATTGATGAAGGGGTGAGACTGTAATTACGCAAAAGGCAATTAATAACTTTGTGGTTAAGGATTGTAATAATTTTTGAATAATAATAAAGATGGGGAACGTGGACAATATGTATTTTTGTCTTTATAAAAAGTAAAAATGACAAAAATAATTGTGCCTAAACTACCCCACCAATACCAATCCATAGAGGATTTTTGGCTTTATTTTAAATTGGTGGATGATATTTGGGCCTTCATTGGTAAGACAATGAAATGGACCCACTTCAAAAGCTACCAGCATATCAGTTTTTGGTGGGGCCTATCGTATTTCTATCTCTTCTGCATTTCATTGAAAAAGCTACTGTATGCCAATATGGGATCGGATGCATCTTGCATGTCTTATTATTATTATTGTTAGGAATAATTCGTAATTTTTTCATTAATTATCCCCTTTAATAGATTTTAAACTAATTCAATGTTAAATTCATTCACTGAATTTATTAGAAATTTCATATTACTGCTCTATAATAATGCATAATCATCATTAATATGAAAAGTATGTAATAACAATAGAGTAATATAATATTTTTAACAAATTCATAGGGTATCTTATATAATTTTTAATAATATAAGTATATTACTTATACTTTTAACCATTTCAAAAAAATAATATATTATTATACTTTTGATAAGTGTAAAAAATAATGTCATTCAATTAATTTAGAGAGGCAATATATTTATGGTATTTTAGGATTTTTTATCATTATTATGGACAGTACTGCAACTAAAGTTGCATGTGAAATGAAATGAAAAGGCAAAATGCATAATTTAATTTTTAAACACATTTATCTTTTTGGCCTTTTTATTATTATTTTAATATATAATTAATGACTTTTATCATATTAAATTCTTGAAGAATTATATATGCAAGCATGTATACGTGTCAAACGAGTTGGATTAATGGGTTTAGATCGAATCATGATGAATTTGATTATAAATGGATTAAAATTATGCGGATCATAAATGAATTAAATTGTATGATATTTTTTTATTTTTTAAAAAATATCATTAAAAATAAGAAATATACGCTTGAAACGTATAAAGATAATTGTTTTTATATTCACATCATGAAAAAAAATTGTAAAATGACAAATAATATAAATAGTTAACATGCGAATTATAAACTAAACTGACTCGGTTATATATATCACTTTATGAGTTAAAAGAATAAAATTTTTGATGTAAATCAAATTAGATCAAAATTTGACACCTCTAAATTAATTTTATATATATATATATATATATATATATATTACTTAGAAATTTTACATAACAAAAAATAATCATTTAAGTTTTCCATAGAGTAAATAAAAAATAAATACATTAATAAAGTCAATGTTCAACTTCAAATGAAAACGCATTAATTAATCACAAAAATTTCACTGCTATAGGAAAGTTAATTGAAGTTAGGTTTGTTTCATACATCTTCTAGAACAAATGCTCTCTAAAAAAAAAAAAAATTCCAAGACTGTTTCTCCTTTACATACACTAGCTTTATTAGAAAATTCTTATTAGACTTTTTCATTTTTTTATTTTTCTTGATGTGATAATTTTTAAATTTTAATAAATTTTAATTATGTATTTTTTATTTTATCTCCATTTATACATAAAAATAAAATAATTAATGAAATGGCATTTTAATAAATTATAATGAATATGAATTAAATTTAATAGTAATTAATAAATTTTTTAATATGTATAAAAAGTCGAATTTAATAGAAAAAAGTATATATTAAAATTAATTTTACAACAATCTATTTCTCCAAAAATATGTCTCAAATCCGCTTTGCTGGTTTGACTAGTCTAACTCAAGTTATGCGAAGGCAACTACACAAATTATATACTAATAGTAATATTCCAATCCATTGACTTTCCACTTTTCAAAAATTTAATGAAAGACTTATGGTATATTATACAAAATGATTTTTTTTATAAGGATGGAAAATCACATTGTCAATTTAATGGTAGGTATGCTTGTGTGTATCAGTGCACATGCGCACTCTAACGATGCTCCTGAAAAATCTCCAATATAAAATATTTTTTTAGTTAGATAATTGTTGTAGTATTAATTTAATGCGCGCATGTATTTGGTGTGTCCGTTGATATTCATACACACAAGATATAATGGACGTACCATATCCTAACCCGAATTGTAGGGACCTCTCTTTAAAATTTATTTTTTCTTAAAATAAAGCAGTCTCATTATTATTATTTTTTTTTAACAAATAAAGTTTATCATCCACACCTATATAATTTTAATAATTAAATTTTAATTTTATGAATATATATATAGTTCTTCTTACACGTGAAAATACAATTAAGACAGAGAGGAAATATCGTAGAAATTACGCACATTTATTTATTTTTTTTTGTGTAGAAGTTAGTTTACCGAATAGGAAACACACGGGAAAGGAAAGTCCGATATTAAATGTAAGAAAGTAAATAAATATTACTGTAGTAATTTTTTTTAGTATTTATTAATGTATTATATATGTAAGAACAACAACGTTCACGTAATCTATTATTTGAAACAAACGATCTCTTCTGCTGTTTTATGCTTTCCTTTCTCTCTCTAAAACTCGCCCTCTCTCTCTCTCTCTAAATTTTCTCTGTCAATTTCTTTACTTGCCTTCCAAATTTATCAATAGAAAACCGAAATCAAACCGTTAATAACAGCATTAGAATTTGTTTCAGTGATTTCGTTTTATTTTTTAGAAAATTCTTAGAAGCTGAAGACAAAGTTACAAAGGAAAACAAATGGCAGCGGTTTTTCCCGCCGGGATGCTGATCGCTGCCGTACTTTTTCAGGCGATTCTGGTGGTTTCTTCTTCTTTCCCGGCGACTCTAACGCTAGAGAGAGCTATTCCTCCGAGTCATATGCTTGAGTTAACTCAGCTTAAAGAGCGAGATAGCTTTAGGCATCGTAGGATTTTACAGTCTACTGGTGGAGTTGCGGATTTCCCTGTTCAAGGCACTTTTAATCCTTTCCTTGTTGGGTAAGTTCAATTATTTTCATTTTGGTCCATGAATTTGTTCTTTGGCGTTTGTATTGATACTTCAATTGGGTTTCTGTATTTTGAAGTTTAAAAATTTTATGCCTTTTGGTGATTTTGATGTTTCCAAATTTTCAGTTTGGATTTTAGTGTTGTGGTGTTTTGTGAATTGGGTTCTTAAAAGACTGCAATTTTCTTCTTCTTTCCTATTTTCAGTTGGTTTTGGTTGAATTATGCTGGTTACTTATGTGGCCTTTACATGGGATAAATATGCATTATATAAACATAGAAACTACTTATGCAATTGGGTTCCTAATGGTTGTTATTTTGGGCATACATAAACTGCATCCTAGAACTAATTGAATATGTGGCAATTTTGGTTGTTTGATGAAGTATGGTTTTTTTATTTTGTTTGTGTAGGCTTTATTATACAAAAGTGCAATTGGGTTCTCCTCCAAGAGATTTCTATGTACAAATAGATACTGGAAGTGATGTTCTGTGGGTTAGTTGCAGCTCCTGCAATGGTTGCCCTGTTACGAGTGGACTCCAAGTAAGTTCACATCTACTTATCTATCTTCTTTGATTTTGATCTTTGCCCAATATGTCAAAAAATAGGAAATCTACTGCTGTAATTTCTTTTCTTTTTTTCTCAACATGGTTTATCTGGTTATCTACAGATTCCACTCAATTTCTTTGACCCTGGGAGCTCAACAACAGCTGAACAGATCTCTTGTTCAGATCAAAGATGCAGTGTAGGGATTCAATCATCAGATTCTCTCTGTTCTTCGCAATCTAATCAGTGCGGTTACACATTCCAGTATGGGGATGGCAGTGGTACATCAGGATATTTTGTATCGGATTTGTTGCATATTGACACAGTTACCGGTGGGTCTGTGGTTACCAATTCTTCAGCATCTGTTGTCTTTGGGTGAGTTGTCTTGCATCTGTCAACAATTGTTTGCGGGTATTATCTTGAACTGCTAGAAGTTGGAATTTGTGAATTTAGATGGTGGATGTTGAAACAGGTGTAGCACGTTGCAGAGAGGGGACTTGACAAAATCTGATAGAGCAGTTGATGGGATCTTTGGTTTTGGGCAACAAGCCATGTCTGTCATCTCGCAGCTGGCTTCAAAGGGTGTAACACCAAAGGTGTTCTCACACTGTTTGAAAGGAGACGATGCTGGAGGCGGCATTTTGGTCCTTGGAGAAGTTGTGGAGCCAAATCTTGTTTATACCCCACTTGTCCCATCCCAGTACGCTTTTCTTCATGCTTGCAATTCTTTACACTTTGTTTGTGATGACATTTGATTTAATAAATTCCTTCATTGTGGATTTTGTTTTTCCTTCATAGTGGATTTTGTTGTTGTTTTAAGACCAACAATACTTTTTTATGTGCAGTTTTTAAAACAACCTCTTGCTTTGACCATTCACTTTTTTTTTCCTGAATTAAAAATAAATATAGTTATTGTATACTGCACAAATGTTTGTGCATTTCTCATCATCATCCACTACATGCTTTTAAAGTCAATTTCAGTGACCTTTTGCATTGTGTTTTTATACATTATCATTTGGAACAATTTGACTCATTTGTTTTCACCTTGAAGACTGGCAGCAAAACATAGGTGATACTAGTTAAAGAAATATGGATACTTTTAACATGTTAATAGTGATCTATTAAAGAATTAATAACCTTAATTTTGCCCCTTTGATTACTTAGACAATCATTCATTATGCCGGAAAGTGAAATTATTTTAGCAAGAAGATGGATATTTTGCTATTGTTTTCTCACAGATGCTTAAGCAATAAGGTATAATCCATTTCTGCATTAAATGTGACTAATCACTTGCATATCTGAAACATTCAGGCCTCATTATAATCTAGATCTACAAAGTATATCTATCGGTGGTCAAACTTTATCCATTGATCCATCAGTTTTTGGAACATCAAGCAATCAGGGAACGATAGTCGATTCTGGAACAACCTTGGCGTACCTTGCAGAAGGAGCTTATGATCCTTTTATCAATGCCGTAAGTTCCAAAACCATTTTTTCAAGTTTTTCGGTAGTAGAATCTAATTCTTGAAGTTCTTCATGGACAACAAATTACGATAGCTCAATTATCAAGTTTTCCATGATGAAGATAACTGGGAGTTTAGTAATTATATGATCATACCTTAACAGTGTTTGAAGTATTTTTGTTCTCTCCAAGTGCAGATTACAGCTTTTGTTTCACAAAATGCACGCACGTATCTTTCCAAGGGAAATCCATGTTTCTTAGTCACCTCCAGGTTTGCTTTCTAAATCAGTTAATTCCATTTGCTTTTCTATGAATATGCTTCCTTTGGGATGGCCCTTACCCAAAATTACATGTTTGTTTTGTGCTCAGTGTTAATGATGTATTTCCTCAAGTTAGTTTCAACTTTGCTGGCGGTGTGTCAATGATATTAAATCCTCAGGACTACCTTCTACAGCAAAATTCGGTTGTGAGTTATCAAAACTATTATAGTCCCCTATGTTTTATGATTGTTAAGGAAATAGATGTATTCTTAATTGGTTCAAAAGATTGGAATTATGTCCGTCTTCTTTAGTTGAATATTGACTTCTGTTTTGGAATTGAGTACTTGGTGATGACTTCAGTTTCTTTTTCCTTTTCCCTTCAGTTTTATCCACTTTTCCATGTTCAGCATTTTTGTTGAAAATGGCAGAGAGCTCTTACATGCAAATTTTTTTTTCTGAATAATATTTTAATGCCAATTTTGATATGTGCTCATCCACTGACTTCACTTTGGTACCTGAATTCTTGCAATTTTCTGATATATGTTAAGATTTCATGCCTTAAGGCAGTGAGGACACAGTTGCCTTTTGTCTTGTGTTCTGTTATATAATAATCCATCGCTGCTGCTGTTTAAATCCTTGTCTTGTTTAAATCCTTGTCTTTATTTGATCGCTGCTGTTCAAACATTACTTTTGATTTTCCAAAATGGAAGACAGAAGTGTATCTAGACAATAATATATCAGCAATAGCTTGGCATCTTTGTCTCTAACTGCGGTAGTTGAATTGTTATTTTCAGGGTGGAGCTGGAGTGTGGTGCATTGGCTTTCAAAAGACATCCAATCAACAAATAACTATCTTAGGAGGTATTGCTACCTACAAAAAGTAACTATTTAATTATGATTCAACTGCTTTGAAGCCATTATGGTAAACTCAAGGACTAAAATGCAGCTAAAATTTGAGTTTTTCATTAACTGAAATCTTGTACAATTCGAAATATAGCAAATAAAATGTTGTTGAAATTCTATAACTTTTGTAATTATGAACTAAAGTGTATAACACTGAAATAAAATTTCATAAAATACCTAGTTTTCAGGTGTTTTTAGGGTCGTACAGCAGTAGAAGTCGCAACATTCTAAGTTCTCCTTGCTTTTATAGAACCTGTGCCAGTAAAGAATGCTCCATAACTTCACCATTTTATCGTGCCCCTCTAGATTACTCATACCTTTTTAAAGTATGGGTTATACGTGTTTTAGCTTGTCTATAGGCTTAACATTACCAAATTCTTATTTGCTTACGCTTGTAAGGTTTTAACTTTTGCTACCAATTTTCATATTGTTGCATGAAGTCCAAGTGCAACTTTGAGCAGTCTTGGGCCTACTTTGAATTTCATGTTAAAGATAATTTCACAAGCAACATTATACTCTTTACAGGAGCCTCACAAACAATGTATTTCTTATTTTCCCTTATCTAAATTTAGGAGTCTGTGTTGATGCTAAAATTGCTGACATCTTTGTTTTTTTTTGGCAGATCTTGTTTTAAAGGACAAAATCTTTGTTTATGATATTGCAAATCAAAGAATCGGATGGGCTAACTATGATTGTAAGTTGCAATTACCTTCACTGATTGGAAGCAAGACCAAGTGATAATTTAAACCTAAGATATCAGTATGCAAAATCTAGCCATAAGTCAATATGCAATAATTGAAAGCAAAACGGCTTAGATAGTACATATGCAGGCCGCTATGCTTGGCGAAATTCGAAAAACCGAATGCTTGATTTCTTTTGTTACTTTTAAACATTTTTAGCTGACCTGGAACTATGTTTTGTTAGGTTCAATGTCAGTAAATGTGTCGACAACTACGAATACAGGCAAAAGCGAGTTTGTGAATGCAGGGCAGTTTGATGACAACAATTCACCAAGGAATTTTCCTTACAAGTTTATACCAATGACCATGATAGCTATCTTTCTGCATATGTTTAGTATTTACTTGTTTCTATAGCATACACTGAATTACAATTCTTTGTTCCACTGCAATGCTCTTGCTCTTGCTGGTTTATATTTATGGCAATCAGCAGAGCCATGTATTTGTTAGTTGGGTCAGGGCCTGTTGTGGCTCTTCATTGTGTCATTTTTTTGTTTTAAGAATATACTTAGGAGTCACTCAGCTGGCATCTTTGTAAATTACAATTCATACAGGATTAGTGATATAACAGTAGAATTGATTTATAGAAATTTCTCAGCTTTGTTAATTTTTACTGATTTTAGTATTTTACGTTTAAAGTTTTGCATAATAAAATTCAACAGGTTGAGAAGAAACTTAACCATGGAAAGACGAACAACTCTACACACCATAATCAAAAGTAAACATATCATGAATTTTTTGGATTTAATTTACCCCTAAATAACAATTAATTGTAGTAATTAACCATTTCATTACGGTTAAATGCTGAGCTGGATTGACATGGATTAGTTCAATTCAGCCATATTCCTATCAATTAATTTCGTGACAATCAAATGAAAGCTTATAAACTGATAGGAAGAAAGTTTAATTAGCTTTTTCTATATATATAATTGGAACATTTTATTTCATTCTGAACAACAACATTAAGATAACCAATGTTACAGTTCATAATCATATAACTAATTTAACTAATTTTTGAAAATTCCCATAAAAACAAAAACTAATTTTTGAAAAATAGTAACAAGTCTGCAACCAAATCTTGAATTTCTTAGCTCAGGTCAATTCAAAACCAAAGAACAACTTGGCGGCAAACAAATTGAACTTGCTTAACAAAGTAACAATTTTGTTTTGAATTAATCTTCAGCAGTTAGCCACAGAATTTGATTTAGTTGGAACGATTTTCTTCTAATAATAATGATAAAAGAGAAACAAAAAGAAGATGCTGAAGAGAAACAAAGAGAGAAATGACTGGTACATTTCCGACGACAATAGTAATCGCCGTCTTACTATTTCTGGCCGTGGCCGTGGTGCATTGTTCATTTCCGACGAGTCTAACGCTGGAGAGAGGGATACCTCAGAATCATTTGGTTGAGTTGAGGCAGCTTCAAGAGAGAGATAGCTATAGGCGTAGTGTATTATTGGAGAAAACTGCTGTGGATTTCCCTGTTCAAGGCACTTTTGATCCTCTCCTTACTGGGTAAATTCAATTCAATTCTTTTGTTTGAATTGATTGTTTGTTTGGAAATTTCAATTGGGTTTCTTTTTGCATTTGAAAATTATTTTCACTGAACACGCATATGCTGGTTATGCAGGCTGTATTATGCAAAGGTGCAATTGGGTACTCCTCCAAAAAATTATTATGTGCAAATAGATACTGGAAGTGATGTTCTGTGGGTTAGCTGTGCCTCCTGCAAAGGCTGCCCTGCTCGAAGTGGACTTGGGGTAATCTAATTTCCCTATTTTACTCTTTGATTTTGAATTTGATCATACTTGTAACTCAATTGCAATTGATTCTACGGTTCTCTTACAGATTAAACTATCTTTCTACGATCCTGGAAGCTCATCCTCATCATCATATATCCCTTGTTGGGACAACCATTGCAGTGTCGGATTTCAATCATCTGATTCTTTCTGTGCTATAGAAACAACTCGCTGCGGTTTCCAGTTAAAGTACAGGAATGGTGTTTCTGCATATGGATATTATGTATTGGATTTGTTACACATGTCTACACTTGTCAATGAGGATACCATGTACAATTTCTCTGCTCCAATCGTATTCGGGTGAGCTTATTCGAATAAATGACTGACCACAGTTTTGTTGGAATCATTCTTGTGTTCATTTCTTCGAGATAGGAGCTATGTATATATGTATATGCCTTAAAAGTTGGATTCTGAAACAGATGTAGCGCGATTCGGAATGGGAACATGACAAGTACTGATAAAGCAGTTGATGGGATCTTCGGTTTTGGACAACAGAAGATGTCTGTCATCTCCCAGCTTTCTGGACAGGGCATAACACCAAAGGTCTTCTCTCACTGTCTGAAAGGAGATGGGAAGGGCGGTGGTTCTTTGGTCCTCGGAAAAGTTGTTGCGCCAAAGATGGTTTATACTCCGCTTGTCCCATCAAGGCATGTTTTAGTTTAAACAGAAGAGTTATACTTTATCATATCTATTATATTCTATCAGTAACAATGGCTTATGAACTGCATTTCTTTCAGGTCTCTATATGGAATAAATATGCAAAGTATTTCTGTTGCTGGGAAAACTCTAGCTATCAATTCCTCGGCTTTTAAATCATCAGCCGATCAGGGGACTATAATTGATTCGGGAACAGCCTTGGCATACCTTGCTGAAGGAATTTACGATCCTTTATTAAAAGCTGTAACTTTCAAAGCAACTCTTAATCTAATTTCTTGGAAATCTTCATCTCCAACATATGAATATTTGTTTCTCTTCTCATGCAGATATCAGATATCGCATTGAAAAATAGTATCAGGTTCCCTTCCAAGGATAGGCAATGTTTCTTGGTCTACATCAGGTTGGCTACATTGCCCAGATCAAGTTCAGGCTGGACCAACCAATCAAAAATTGACAAGTGTATAAAAGTAGTTTTGTTTTCATAAATGACAATTTCTGACTGGTCTGGTCCATATGAACCTGATTTATACAATTTTTATTCCTATTCTCAGCATGGCAATAATATATAACTCATAAATGGTAAATTTGCTGTGTGCTCAGCATGGATAAAATATTTCCTCGAATTAGTTTGAACTTTGTTGGTGGAGCGTCGATGATATTGCATCCCAAGGACTACCTTCTAAAGCTAGCTAGCCTTGTGAGTTGCTAAACATTGTTATTGCACTCTATCTCTTATGACAATAAGTATTTCTCTTTGCAGAAATTTGAGTTCATGGTTCTATTTTATAATTGTGCAATAACTTGATGAGCTTGCAGGCTGGAGAAGTTTGGTGCGTTGGATTCCAAAGAAGTCCTACTCAAACCGTCTTAGGAGGTATTGACACCATATAAAGAAAGAAAATTTATTTATTATACAATATTCATTTTGACAGATGCATTATGTTACCTACAAATTCCATAGTTACATGCATATACGGTGAGCATGGTTCGATTTTCGGTTATATTCGAACTAAACTAAAATTTTATATTAATTAATTGAATCGATAATCAAATTTCTGTTATATCATTTGTTAAAACGGAACCATTACCAATTTGGATGATTTTATTAGGCAAAAACAACATCATTTAAAATTTTTTTATTCTTTTACCTTTTCGGTAATTGATTAGCCGAAATTTTTTATAAATTAAAACTAAACTTTTTATCTGAATAATTGAACCAAACTTTTAAATTTGTTCGGTTTATTTTTTATTAAAATCTAACCGTACTTACCCCAAATATGAATGATGAGTTCTAAGCTTAACAACAAATTAAAAATGATATGCTTTGAGATGTTTTGCTATATAGGGAAAGATCTCGCACAACATGAGTAAGTAGCTCAACTTATTCAGAAGCAATTAATTATAGGTATGGTTTGTGAAGATATTCTGCGATTGTGATTTTGCAGATCTTGTTCTAAGAGACAAAATCATCGTTTATGATATTGAACGACAAGAGATCGGATGGGGTAGTTATAATTGTAAGTTGGAAACACCTTTATATAAGAGACAATATTTCATTCAAAATGACCTTATTAGCTCCGAATTTTGATAACCCTTGTCTTGTTTAGGTAATCTTCCATTAAAAGTTTCTACAACTACTGATCTGAGCAGCCTATATTCTCCAAATGAAGCCAATTTCCACGTCAACAATTCAGTAATCACCATGGTAGCTCTCCTCCTTCATATGTTTATTACACTTAGCAATTACTTATTTTTGTAGCATCTAACCCATTTGTTCGGATCATGTCCATGGTGGACCAACTAATCATAAACTATCATGTATGAAGGAAAAAATAAAATTGCATATGCGGTAGGTTCTAATTGATTGGTTGGTCCACCATAAAACTAATCCATGGAAATAAAATTATTATTGTATACATCTTTGGGGTAGTGGAAAAAATTAGAAAATTGATTTATGAAACCGAGCACATGATTTTAACATAGTTATGCATATATTTATACTATGCCATGTCAATACACTACAAGAAATCTGAGAAATAGAGACGAAAAATAGAGACGGAATTCCGTCTCTAATTGAAAATAGAGACGGAAATTTTCCGTCTCTAATTGAAAATAGAGACGGAAATTTTCCGTCTCTATTTCGTCGGTCTCTAAAAATTAGAGACCAAAATGTTCCGTCTCTATTTTTAGAGACGGAAGGAACGTTTCCGTCTCTAAAAATAGAGACGGAATAGTGCTTTCCGTCTCTATTTTTAGAGACGGAAAGAGCGTTTCCGTCTCTAAAAATAGAGACGGAAAGAACGATTCCGTCTCTAAAAATAGAGACGGAAACTCAATTCCGTCTCTAAAAATAGAGACGGAATAAGTTTTTCGTCTCTATTTTTAGAGACGGAAAATGAATTCCGTCTCTATTTTTTTGGAATTTTTTTTAATATATTAAAATAAATAATATTAAATTTAAATATTCCTTAATTTTATATAATGAATTTTTGTCTCTAATTTATTGATTTTTTTATATATTAAAAATAAATAATATTAAATTTAAATTATTCTTAATTTTATATAATGAAAAAAATTAAATAAACAATAAATAAATATGAAAATATTGTATTATTTAATGTATTAATATATAAAAAGTGTAGTGAGATTACAAATAAAAAAAAGATAAAAATTCTAAAAATAATAATTAAGATGGAGGAGAATGCGGACGACCAGCAGACGGTACTTGCGGGTCAACAGGTAATGTACGGCTAATGAAGTCCTCCAGCATATTGATACGATCCATTAGTACGCCGACCGTACCGCGTAGCTCAACGACCTCATTAATACGCCGACCGTCTCCAACTTCTGTCCATATTACTCATTAATATTAAACTGCTTAGAAAAAATCATAAGGTCGAAGTTAGTATTTAATTTGAACTCAATTTTCTAGCCTACTATTTCGCTTTAATCCCTAATTAGTTTTACATAATGATTAATTTCCCTAAATTAAAACCAAAAATATTTTGTAAAAATACGGACAGAGTTTCCCCTATACGGGTCCCTATCCCCCTGTCAAACATTAGCAATTTTAACATTTCGGTAAAATATCAACCAATCGCAACTTCACAACAAACTCATTGTAATAAGAAATTTATCCATTCACATCAAACATCTAAATTTAACGGATAAAATCACCACCAGTTGTGAATTTATCCCTTAAAGTGATATTCCGTTAATACAGTATCGTTAATAATAGCATAGTCGTTACTATTGAATTACAACAAAATCAAAATATATCACAACTCAATTAGTACCTAATTGTATAATTATAGTTTCAATCATCTCAAATCATTATCCATCCTAAATTCCAAAATTCGAACATATTAACTCATTTGGACAACAATTGCATTTAATTATGATCATATAATCGCTATACATGTTCATATATATATATCATGCTATTTCCATTTATCAATGTTAATTTCTTTACTTCTATACTCTTATCATTTATATCAATACAATAACTTACATAACATACTTATATCCATATAATTTGCATAAATATCATAAAGTTCAGAACACATTTAAACATGCAAATTCTATCAAAATATCACATTTACATATAGGATTTCCACACACTTCTTTGGGTTCACCTTGCTAATCTAAATAAATTTGTATAACATAGATTTCTCATTTAATTACTTATCATTTAACATTGTTAAATAAGTTTGGTTATCATTTTGATAAAATTTGAAATTCATTTAATCAATATTTACATATACTAAATAATCATATACCTCTAAATTTCAACATAGAGTAATCATCACTCAATTTAAACTTGTATTTATAACATTAAACCCACTTAAACGGCATCTAGTTCTGTAATATGGACAGAACTTCATCAAGCTTTTCAAATCCAATTTCACCTAACTTAAAGACATAATAAATCTTGTATTTCTTCTGAACATTTATTGATATATGTCTTAAGAAACTATAGCAACAGGAATGAAGTCATTTGATGCTCTATAACAAGAATTACACTCAAAATACCAAATGCTACTCATAGAAACATAAAACAGAATTCCCATCAATTAATTTCTGAAGTTCCATGTATATTGTATTGATAACTTGGCAATATATACAATTTTGGTTACATACCTATTTTCTGTATATTTTGGGTCTTTTCGCGGTCGCCGGAGGCTCGCCGGAGCTCCACCGGAGTCACCAAGACCATCAGAAGGAAGCTCGACGCCTCGGGGTTCCTTTTCCGGTGATCACGCGCCGAAAACGCCCTCCATTTCGCCGAAATCTTCGTCGGTAGGTTCGGTTTTCTTCTCCTCCGATCTACTAGTCGCCGGCGATTGAGGGAGATCCACGGCCACCGAAAGCTTCGCCTTGCCGCCATGAGTCCAGTCGCACTGCTCGTGTCGCCTCTCGCCGTCGGAGCTCGTCGGAAAACGCAAGAGAAGCTCACGGTGCTTCTCTCGCTCTCCTGGAACGACGACGGCCACGGACAGGGAAAACGCCGAGAGCTGCGCTGCAGGGAACGTCGGCGATTCGTTGCCGGTGTCGTCGCCGGCGCTGCCCCTCAGCCACTCCCTCTTCCCCTCTCCGATCTCTCTCTCTTTCCTTCGGTCTCTTCCCCGTTCTGCCTCCATACCCACAGTTTCCTTTTCTTTTCCTTTTTCTCATAATACCCACTAATTCTAACTTATTTAGGAGCGGCGCACAGTGGCGGGTAGGCCGGTCGTTGGACGGCGACGGGGAGAGGGCGGCAGTGGGAACAAACGCCGGATGGACGGCTCGGGCAACGGAGGGAGGAGGCAGCGAATACAGGGAGCAGAAAGGAGGGGAAAAGAAAGAGGAAAAAAGAAAGGAAATTAGGTCTAAAAACCCGAAATTTAGAGACGGTATTAAATTTCGTCTCTATTTAGAGACGGAAATCGTCTTCAGTCTCTAAAAATAGAGACGGAATTACTTTTCCGTCTCTATTTAGAGACGGAAAATTTATACCGTCTCTAAATAGAGACGGAAATATTATTCCGTCTCTATTTTTAGAGACGGTATGTATTTTCCGTCTCTATTTAGAGACGAAAAATTTATACCGTCTCTAAATAGAGACGGAAATATTATTCCGTCTCTATTTTTAGAGACGGTATGTATTTTTCGTCTCTATTTAGAGACGGAAAAATCATTCCGTCTCTATTTAGAGACGGAAAAACTATTCCGTCTCTAAATACCGTCTCCAATTTTGGCGTAAAAAAATTGCGCCATAATTAGCGACCAAATTTAGAGACGGAACTAATTTCGTCTCTAAATAGAGACGGAGAGAAATTTCCGTCTCTAAATAGAGACGAAAAATGATTTCCGTCTCTATTTTTGATTTTTCTTGTAGTGTAATAGATAAATTTTTCCCGAATTGACATGCTACATCGTGGAAGGAATAATTTCTCTTGTTGGCAACTTTATAAACATTTCTCAGATTTGTAGTTTATGTAACTCTTTATTTTGAATCCAATAATTTTTTTTTTTTTTGGTTCTAATCAAACCGCTAGGTATTAGAGTTTGGAGGAAAAGTGAACATTTGCAATGGATAAGAGTAGTACTTATCGTGTCTGAGTTATCGACCAAAATTATATTTAAAATCTAATATAATTTTAACTTTTATCTAAATCAAGTGAGAATTATGTATAATCTTATCCATTTAATAGATATAAAAGATCATGTCAATCACCGAGTTGATATGAAATACATGAGGTCTCAGTTTGATTCCTGTAATGAAATACTTGTAATTAGACATATAGCATTAGATAAAGAAAAGATTATAGAGTTGGATAAAAATTGTGTAATCTTGCCTTATTCTTAATTTTGGCTTAATACATGTGCAAACATCTGAATTTAATTTTATAATTTATTTGAGTACTTAAATTTTAATAATAATTTATCAAAAAAATTTAATTATTTTTGAAATTAAAAGTCAACTATACTGATGTAACATTTGAATCATTATTAATGAAAATATATGTCCTGCATGCAAAATAAAACGGGTTGATTCATTATTAATTTTGATGATTTTTTTTTTGGTGATTTTAATGATTTATAATGTTTCGATAAATTATTACTAAAGTATAAGCATTCAAATAAACCTATTGAGTTAAATTTAGGTATTTGCTTATGTTAAGCCCTTAATTTTAATTGACGTTAATTGCAAATATAATAAAAAAAAACATAAGCCTATGTCTGTAATACTTAAATTTATTAATAAAACGTAGTTAATTTGATCTTCAGAAATAAATACTTTTAGTTGAAATATTAAAGTATTTAGTTTAAAATTTACACTTGGATTTCAACAAAATTTGGATATAGTAATTAAAATCTTGAGCAGGTAAAAATTAAGAAATGAAAATAGTGAGTAATTCAAATCGAATGGCAGTAAGACTTTTCAACTGATTACATATATATTAAACCTCACTCCTCAGATTGAAGAGAACAGATTAATTTGATTAAGAAAACATTGCTAATTGCACCAAAACAGAAGCGAAATATCTTCACTCTCAAATGTTAAAAAGATATTTGAAAAAAACTTAAATTAATTACAAACTTAAATCTAATTAATTCTAAATAATAAATTAATAAACTAATCTGGTAGTCTTGCCCTGTAGCAAGTTTGCATGCTTTTTCTAAAACCTTTTGCCTAGTTTTCATCTAGTTTTATGTTACTTTCTAGTTTTTATGTTCTCAATGGATAAGGTGGATGAGAACATTGTAGGGTTAAACGCCCAATGTTCCAGACTCAGTGTATGCGAGGAAGAAGTGGAGGGTTTGGTGATTGAAGAAAATGAAACAAATGATCAAATCCCAGATCTGCAAAGGAGTTTGGTTGGACGCTTTCTGACCAAGAAAATCATAAATGTTCATGCCATGAAACAAACATTAGCAGCACTGTGGCGGCCAGGTATGGGTGTCTATATCAAGGATTTAAATCCAAACCTGTTTGTTTTCCAATTTTTTCATGAACTTGATGTTAGAAGGGTTATAGAGAATGGGCCTTGGACTTTTGACAATCAGTTGTTATTAGTTAACAAGATTCAACCTCATGAAAGACCAGAGGATATCCCCCTTAATGCGATGGGTATTTGGGTCCAGGTTTATAAATTACCTATTGGTTTTTATGTCTAACCGAGTTGCAGAGCACATTGGCAACTATATAGGAAGATTTATTGAGGCGGATGCTAAGAATTTTGATGGCAACTGGAAGAGTTTTATGCGTATTAGAGTTGAAGTGGATGTTAATAAGCCTTTGAAATGTGAGATGAAGATCAAGAAAGCGGGAGGGGATTGGTTTAAGATTGAATTCAAATATGAAAGATTACCAACTGTATGTTTCCTATGTGCTATGCTGGGGCACAATGAAAAACAATGTCCACTCCTTTATTACAAGAATACTGAAGAATTAAACAGGAGGTTTGATGAAACCATCAGAGCTGGGAGTAGAAGACAAGTTCTCTCTATTGGGCAACAATGGCTATGTGAATCTCCTTCAAAGGATGCCCAACGAGTGGCTAGGGAATATTTTTCCGGCGAAGCGATGGCAGTAGATCAGGTTATTCAAGGTAGTTCTGAGTTTCATGGAATAAGTGGAGTAAATCATGGGATAGGGGAAGAGATGTTAGGGGCGGGGAAAAAGGAGATTTCAAAAGGCAAGGATGTTATGATGAGTGAACGAAAAGATAAGATAGAAGGGAATATGGAGCTAAATAAGGAGGGAGTGGTTATCATGGATCCAAAAAGAAGGAGTGTAACACCCCTTACCCGTACTTAGGCGATCCCATCCGATAAGGAGTGAGATGCCGTAAGAGTAAAGGTGCCACCACGCAGATACAGAATATACATACATTCATACATAAACATACATACCAAAATACAGGGTAAATTAAAACTTTAAAGAAACAAAAGCTGAACATACATTAACTCACATACATACATATAATCACTCAGCGGAAGCATAAGGCAAACGATAAAACTGAGGATTAACTGAAAACTTAATTACAATAATATCCTTTACATGACCAAATACATAAGAAAAAGGCTACAAAATTACAGAATCCGAAATACAGAAGCTGAACAAAATAATAAAACGCTACAGCTCCTATGTGGCCGACCTTGCAGATGCACGACTCGAACCGAACCCAACCTGCCACCTGCACGGGAAAAGAGCCCGTGCTAAGCGATAAACGCTTAGTGGGGAGAACACACAAGCAAGATGGACGGCCATTCACAATGGTCGCCAGAACAAATTACATACACAAATAGCATATACAATTAATCACAACAGATGGATAAATAAGCCTGCATAGGAAAGCCATGCATTCGGAAGTTCATATACACATACGACTATCGTGCCAAGGGCTCATGCATTTAACGGAAAACCCATTCACATGCAATACAGTTATCAGGCAATACGCACCCAATTATCATGCCGAGAACGCTAGTTAACTAAACATACTTCTATCATGCCTTGAAATGTAAATACATGCCCACGTGCTGAAATCACTACAATAGGAAAACTAGAGAGAGGAGGCACGTAACATAACACAATATATATATATATATATATTCCAAGGTCAAGAGCACATTAGCTACAGATCTTGATTCATATAAATCACTATAACCGTCAAAAGTACAAAATCACGTTTGTGCACATACTTACTAATCATAGCATTCAAAATAGACATAACTAATCGAACTCATGTCATTCAAAAGATCATGGTCACAGTTACACACATCTGAATTCCCGTATCTATATTCACAATCGTTAGCATACCATACATTCACAATATGTTATGCATATACCCATATGTGTAGATCATTATGTCCAATTCACATGTTTAGGTCACACTTAACCCATTCAGAGATTCATAATCACATGCGGATACATAACTGATTCACGTGTCCAGAATCATGCTTAATCGAATATCACATTCTCTTGTTCATATTAGGCAAAACAAACAAAATACCTGCTGACTCAAAATAGTGGATAACGAGTATACAGAAAGTACTTTACGGGTACAAGCCGATTACGGAAAGTACCTTACGGGTACAAATCGAAAACCATTTAAATTTCCATTCACAAACATTTTTCTTTCGGAAGGATCTTAAACAAGATCCAAATACATTAAAGGGGTTCGCGAGGAACCAAACGGGGACCTGATCGGGGTCCAAACGATAACGGAAGCTGCAGCGGAAGACTCTTTTAGGCATGCCTAACTATCCACTAGACTGACTTTCGCAGGTCTTACATAATACAAATCATATTTCAAATCACATAATTTATATCATTATGCATAATCAGCAATAGGTGAGACATATGAACAAGTTCATAAGGTCAAACATGCATCATACAGTTTACACTTTAAGCATAACATAACAATCTTAGAGAAAGATCATAAGTATAGATATGCATAATACATCCAATTATATTAACATACTTCATAAAATAGTCCAATTATAAACCAAAAGGTACCACAAGTTCGGAATTCAAACATTGGAATCACCACAGAAAACTCATTCGGCAGAACACATCTGTCGCGCTCGCGATGCCTGTCGCGCTCGCGACAGAGACCATAGTCTCTTCGCTGCGCGCGCGCGACGGACTTCGCGATCGCGGGAAGGAGAGAAGGGCCCGGCCCTGTCGCGCTCGCGACGTTATCGCGATCGCGACAGAGGGCAAGCATTGCTATCGCGAGGTCGCGACAAGTCGCGTGCTCGCGATAGCACAGGCCAACAATGTGCTCTGTCGCGATCGCGACGGTTGTCGCGCTCGCGACAGAGAACACACAAGCTATTGCTATCGCGGGCTCGCGACAACGTCGCGTGCTCGCGATGGCACAGCATCAGAATCACCGCTCTCTGTCGCGCTCGCGACAGTGTCGCGATCGCGACAGAGTCATGATTCCGGAAATCTACAGAATTCTGCAGAATCTTTCCTTCCTCATACTCACCTACACACACACGAAACATAACCAAAGGTCTCTTACCTCATCTCCAGCAAGCCACACATCATTGACAACATAAACACAACATCCGTATCAAGAATTTCGATAAACATGCCACTAACAATATCCATTTACACAATCTATAATATCAACACTAATCGCCATTCATCACAAACGCACCCATGTTATGCATTCATATATATACGGTACAACATGCCTAGTTTCCTCATGAGATCGACACATATCCACACTCATCCATAAACCAACCTTCACGGAGTTATATCTATTATTAATCACTTGATAGATCACCAATTCTTAATCATACTCCTAAGTTTCTCCCAAAGACAACTACTTATACAGCCATTTAATTACCCTAAACATGCATAAAAAGCTGAGGGGAAGGTACGGGATTGATCCGAATCAATCGAGGGCTCAAAAATGAAGAAATAAAGGCTCAAATAGGTTTTTCTGTCGCGAGGTCGCGACCCTTGTCGCGATCGCGACAGACGCTCGATTCAGAACCCGCAGAAGACTGTTTAACGCTCCAGATTTGCATTGCCTAAACCAACCTCTAAACCTCATTTTTAGCTAAAACTTCCTTCTTAACAAATGTTCCCTAGGATGTTATCGTTCATATGAAACAAATTTCAGGTCAAAAGGACACCTATAACTCCAGATATGATCTCCACAACCCAAACTGTTCAAACAACCCGACACAACAGGGACACTACATTTGAAATCAATTTTTCAAATGTCTTAGAGCGAGAATTAGTCCAAGGCTATTTCTGAGACATTTAAAGGAATGGGAATCATGGTTCTAATGGATCAAGAATCACATGATTCAGAGCTCTATAACTACAGATATGACAAAAACAATGCACAGAGGTCAAACAAAAACGGAACAGAATTGCCCAAAATCACCATCAAACATCAAATTCAAAAGATTTCTCAAACTCATGCATTTCAATGCCAACTCACATATAAATTCATCTCATTCAATAACATGGATTACTAACACATTTACTCAAATTAAATCATGCATAAACTCATATCAAAGCACTTCAATTTATTGGAAACAAACATAAATACGTACTCAAACATAATGAAGAAATCAAAGCTCCCAAACCTCAAATTGCCGATGTAATCTTCAACCTTCAAGAGCCCACTTTCTCTTATCCTTTAATCTTGCTCTTGAAACCCAAAGCTTGCACAAACCCAACCAAGAACACATAAATCAAACCAAACTCAAACATCCAAAACCAGAATTCTAAGAGCAAAAGAAGATGGAGAACCCAAACTCAAACACAAGCACTTACCTCAAAATCCTTCAAAACTCAACCCTAGCTCAAAGATGGAAGAAAACCCACAAGAAAAACTTGAGAGAGCAGAAAATGGAGGTGAGAAAGAGAGAGAGAGGGCGTGAGAAAAGAGAGGGCAAAACTCAAATGGCTTCTACGGGAAGCTACAATTTCCTATTCCCTCTCCACTTCTTTCAATTCCTCATTCAATGCTCCCACCAACCATTGCCACATGGCAAGCTCCTATTGGACCACAATCCCACTCACTTGACTTTTCCACTCAAAGCACCATACACAAACCACACACAACCATGTCTTGAATAAATATCTTCAAGGCACCAAACACCACTCACACCATATAATTCCTTAAAAGCCACTTACATCCTACTCCCATACATTACAAGCACACACTAGATTAATCACAATTAACATACCCTACATCCATACACCACCTGCACACCTTACTATTTCTCCTCTTAACATACTTAATTAATTTCCTTGCACAAAATCCTTAATATCCAAATTTTCCTCTTACACAAATTACGGAAATACCCTTAATACCCCGACTTATCGCGCAAAATTCCGACTAGGCCCTTTTTGGGGTGTTACAAATCTCTCCCCCTTAAGAAATTTCGTCCTCGAAATTTCCCCGCTAATCACTTACATAGGCAATTTCTTAACAAATCTTCAAATCGCTAACACTCATATCATACGATTCTCAAAACAAATACACTTCACACCAGAACCAACCACATAGAGTATCTCAATTCTAACACCTCGAATTCCTTCGATACACATATCGCTAATACCCAAGACACACATAGGATCTTAACTCTTTCACTAACATACAATTCCTTAACACCCTTCTCTTCTCGATTCTAACCTGGAGCACTTCACACTTCTTAATGCACTACACTTTTATCCATACACTTCTTCCTAACATCAATCAATCAAAGTATATCCTGTCAGCTTTTCTCAATGAAACACATACAATGATGCTTTTCATAAACGGATGAGGGATGCGGATGAAATGGCTATGTAATGATTTATGTATGCAAGTTGATGCGAAGATGTAACGTGAGTTATAATAATGCACTTTTTCCCATCCCCATGCTTCTCTATGCTTATGTTCACTTGATTCAAAGGGAATAGCTGACAGGTATACAAAGTCACACCTCAAATTCACCTTATTCACATAGTCTTATATCACTCACTACCACCGACATCTCACTAATCCTACATCCAAACACTACACAAACATACACTACACAACTGCATCTGCAATAGGCCACAACACAAACCGACTCACATTCAAAGACACGACATATAACAAATAACACACCCAGAACCGCCAAACCGGCGCTCTGATACCACAACTTGTAACACCCCTTACCCGTACTTAGGCGATCCCATCCGATAAGGAGTGAGATGCCGTAAGAGTAAAGGTGCCACCACGCAGATACAGAATATACATACATTCATACATAAACATACATACCAAAATACAGGGTAAATTAAAACTTTAAAGAAACAAAAGCTGAACATACATTAACTCACATACATACATATAATCACTCAGCGGAAGCATAAGGCAAACGATAAAACTGAGGAATAACTGAAAACTTAATTACAATAATATCCTTTACATAACCAAATACATAAGAAAAAGGCTACAAAATTACAGAATCCGAAATACAGAAGCTGAACAAAATAATAAAACGCTACAGCTCCTATGTGGCCGACCTTGCAGATGCACGACTCGAACCGAACCCAACCTGCCACCTGCACGGGAAAAGAGCCCGTGCTAAGCGATAAACGCTTAGTAGGGAGAACACACAAGCAAGATGGACGGCCATTCACAATGGTCGCCAGAACAAATTACATACACAAATAGCATATACAATTAATCACAACAGATGGATAAATAAGCCTGCATAGGAAAGCCATGCATTCGGAAGTTCATATACACATACGACTATCGTGCCAAGGGCTCATGCATTTAACGGAAAACCCATTCACATGCAATACAGTTATCAGGCAATACGCACCCAATTATCATGCCGAGAACGCTAGTTAACTAAACATACTTCTATCATGCCTTGAAATGTAAATACATGCCCACGTGCTGAAATCACTACAATAGGAAAACTAGAGAGAGGAGGCACGTAACATAACACAATATATATATATATATTCCAAGGTCAAGAGCACATTAGCTACAGATCTTGATTCATATAAATCACTATAACCGTCAAAAGTACAAAATCACGTTTGTGCACATACTTACTAATCATAGCATTCAAAATAGACATAACTAATCGAACTCATGTCATTCAAAAGATCATGGTCACAGTTACACACATCTGAATTCCCGTATCTATATTCACAATCGTTAGCATACCATACATTCACAATATGTTATGCATATACCCATATGTGTAGATCATTATGTCCAATTCACATGTTTAGGTCACACTTAACCCATTCAGAGATTCATAATCACATGCGGATACATAACTGATTCACGTGTCCAGAATCATGCTTAATCGAATATCACATTCTCTTGTTCATATTAGGCAAAACAAACAAAATACCTGCTGACTCAAAATAGTGGATAACGAGTATACAGAAAGTACTTTACGGGTACAAGCCGATTACGGAAAGTACCTTACGGGTACCAATCGAAAACCATTTAAATTTCCATTCACAAATATTTTTCTTTCGGAAGGATCTTAAACAAGATCCAAATACATTAAAGGGGTTCGCGAGGAACCAAACGGGGACCTGATCGGGGTCCAAACGATAACGGAAGCTGCAGCGGAAGACTCTTTTAGGCATGCCTAACTATTCACTAGACTGACTTTCGCAGGTCTTACATAATACAAATCATATTTCAAATCACATAATTTATATCATTATGCATAATCAGCAATAGGTGAGACATATGAACAAGTTCATAAGGTCAAACATGCATCATACAGTTTACACTTTAAGCATAACATAACAATCTTAGAGAAAGATCATAAGTATAGATATGCATAATACATCCAATTATATTAACATACTTCATAAAATAGTCCAATTATAAACCAAAAGGTACCACAAGTTCGGAATTCAAACATTGGAATCACCACAGAAAACTCATTCGGCAGAACACATCTGTCGCGCTCGCGATGCCTGTCGCGCTCGCGACAGAGACCATAGTCTCTTCGCTGCGCGCGCGCGACGGACTTCGCGATCGCGGGAAGGAGAGAAGGGCCCGGCCCTGTCGCGCTCGCGACGTTATCGCGATCGCGACAGAGGGCAAGCATTGCTATCGCGAGGTCGCAACAAGTCGCGTGCTCGCGATAGCACAGGCCAACAATGTGCTCTGTCGCGATCGCGACGGTTGTCGCGCTCGCGACAGAGAACACACAAGCTATTGCTATCGCGGGCTCGCGACAACGTCGCGTGCTCGCGATGGCACAGCATCAGAATCACCGCTCTCTGTCGCGCTCGCGATAGTGTCGCGATCGCGACAGAGTCATGATTCCGGAAATCTACAGAATTCTGCAGAATCTTTCCTTCCTCATACTCACCTACACACACACGAAACATAACCAAAGGTCTCTTACCTCATCTCCAGCAAGCCACACATCATTGACAACATAAACACAACATCCGTATCAAGAATTTCGATAAACATGCCACTAACAATATCCATTTACACAATCTATAATATCAACACTAATCGCCATTCATCACAAACGCACCCATGTTATGCATTCATATATATACGGTACAACATGCCTAGTTTCCTCATGAGATCGACACATATCCACACTCATCCATAAACCAACCTTCACGGAGTTATATCTATTATTAATCACTTGATAGATCACCAATTCTTAATCATACTCCTAAGTTTCTCCCAAAGACAACTACTTATACAGCCATTTAATTACCCTAAACATGCATAAAAAGCTGAGGGGAAGGTACGGGATTGATCCGAATCAATCGAGGGCTCAAAAATGAAGAAATAAAGGCTAAAATAGGTTTTTCTGTCGCGAGGTCGCGACCCTTGTCGCGATCGCGACAGACGCTCGATTCAGAACCCGCAGAAGACTGTTTAACGCCCCAGATTTGCATTGCCTAAACCAACCTCTAAACCTCATTTTTAGCTAAAACTTACTTCTTAACAAATGTTCCCTAGGATGTTATCGTTCATATGAAACAAATTTCAGGTCAAAAGGACACCTATAACTCCAGATATGATCTCCACAACCCAAACTGTTCAAACAACCCGACACAACAGGGACACTACATTTGAAATCAATTTTTCAAATGTCTTAGAGCGAGAATTAGTCCAAGGCTATTTCTGAGACATTTAAAGGAATGGGAATCATGGTTCTAATGGATCAAGAATCACACGATTCAGAGCTCTATAACTACAGATATGACAAAAACAATGCACAGAGGTCAAACAAAAACGGAACAGAATTGCCCAAAATCACCATCAAACATCAAATTCAAAAGATTTCTCAAACTCATGCATTTCAATGCCAACTCACATATAAATTCATCTCATTCAATAACATGGATTACTAACACATTTACTCAAATTAAATCATGCATAAACTCATATCAAAGCACTTCAATTTATTGGAAACAAACATAAATACATACTCAAACATAATGAAGAAATCAAAGCTCCCAAACCTCAAATTGCCGATGTAATCTTCAACCTTCAAGAGCCCACTTTCTCTTATCCTTTAATCTTGCTCTTGAAACCCAAAGCTTGCACAAACCCAACCAAGAACACATAAATCAAACCAAACTCAAACATCCAAAACCAGAATTCTAAGAGCAAAAGAAGATGGAGAACCCAAACTCAAACACAAGCACTTACCTCAAAATCCTTCAAAACTCAACCCTAGCTCAAAGATGGAAGAAAACCCACAAGAAAAACTTGAGAGAGCAGAAAATGGAGGTGAGAAAGAGAGAGAGAGGGCGTGAGAAAAGAGAGGGCAAAACTCAAATGGCTTCTACGGGAAGCTACAATTTCCTATTCCCTCTCCACTTCTTTCAATTCCTCATTCAATGCTCCCACCAACCATTGCCACATGGCAAGCTCCTATTGGACCACAATCCCACTCACTTGACTTTTCCACTCAAAGCACCATACACAAACCACACACAACCATGTCTTGAATAAATATCTTCAAGGCACCAAACACCACTCACACCATATAATTCCTTAAAAGCCACTTACATCCTACTCCCATACATTACAAGCACACACTAGATTAATCACAATTAACATACCCTACATCCATACACCACCTGCACACCTTAATATTTCTCCTCTTAACATACTTAATTAATTTCCTTGCACAAAATCCTTAATATCCAAATTTTCCTCTTACACAAATTACGGAAATACCCTTAATACCCCGACTTATCGCGCAAAATTCCGACTAGGCCCTTTTTGGGGTGTTACAAGGAGAATGGAGGCAGACGTTGGTGGTGTGGGTAGCTCATCTGGGCCAGAATCCAGGCCCATTTCTGATTCAAAAGTGGATTCACAAAATATGGAAAAGGCGGGCTCTGGAGACCAGACCCGCCTATCGCCATGAGTTGCATAAGCTGGAATTGCCGTGGGATGGGCAACCCACAGGCAGTTCGGGTTCTTCAGGACCTTGTCTCTCTTAAAAAGCCCAAATTTATTTTTTTGATTGAAACAATTTGTAGTAGAGTTAAATTAGATAGAATAAGAAGTAGGTTGGGTTTTGATGGGATTTTTTGTGTGGAGCCGGAGTGGTGGACTGGCTTTTCTTTGGAAGAATAAGTTAGAAGCTCGTTTACTTGGTTTTTTCTGGTCACCATATTGATATTGAAGTTAGAGAACATCAGATGGACAAGTGGAGACTCACGGGCTTTTATGGAGAACCAAATAGATTTAACCGAAGCTCTTCTTGGTCTCTTCTTGTTTCTTTAGCTTCGAAGTCTGATCTTCCATGGTGTGTGGTCGGGGATTTCAATGATATTATCAAGCAAAGTGAGAAGAGAGGTGGTTTAGCTCAGCCAGCAGGTTTAATGGATGGCTTTAAAGCAACAATGGAAGAAGCACAGTTAATAGATTTGGGTATGGATGGGTATCAATTCACATGGTCCCGAGGTGATGGGTTGGGAGGAATTATTGAGGAGAAATTAGATCGGGCAATTGCTACCTCGGATTGGATTTCGAAGTTTCCTCCTTTTAAGGTGAGTAATCTGGATTTCTCTTCATCAGATCATATGCCTATTCTCTTAATTCCTATGTCCTCTGCTCCTCTTCCCAATATTAAGCTGTTCAAATTTGAGAATACCTGGCTTTGTAATCCTGAATTGATTAATGTGGTTCGCCATGCTTGGAATTCACATCCAAACCTGTCAATTAGTGAAAAAATTAAGCGTTGCAATGATCAGCTATCTGCTTGGGGATAGGAAATAACAGGAAATTTTAAGGAGAGATTATCCAAGCTGCGTTTTCAGATGAAGGTTGCCAAACGTGTCTCCACTGATAGTAGTAGGTTGAAAGATATTCAGAAGGAGTATCTGGATACCCTTAGACAGAAAGAAATTTTCTGGTGCCAAAGAGCTAAACAGATTTGGTTGAGAGATGGGGATTCGAATTCTAAATATTTTCATGCTGTGGCCAAAAAGAGAAAGAGGAAGAATCAGATAGTCCAATTGAAAGACCCTACAGGGAAAATATGTGGTTGGAATGATGGTTTAGAAGATATTATAACTAGCTATTTTCAGGACATTTTCACTGCAACTCATACAAGTTTTGGCACTGCTGCTATGGGTATTTCTAAAAGAGTGACTGATGGTCATAATGCGTGGTTATTGCAAGAGTTCACAAAGGAAGATGTTAAAGCTGTGGTTTTTAGCATGCATCCGGACAAAGCCCCAGGTTTGGATGGGATGAATGCTGTATTTTATCAAAAATGCTGGAATGTTATTGGAGAAGATATATCTACAGAGTGCCTTCGGATAATAAATGATTGTTGTCTTCCTCAAGGTGTCAATGATACGGTTTTAGTTCTGGTTCCTAAGAAGAAGACTGTGGAGTCCATAGCAGATTTAAGACCCATAGCTTTGTGCAGTGTTTTATACAAGATTGTGTAAAAAATGTTGGCAACTAGGCTGAAATGTATTCTTCCGGAAATAATTTCAATAAACCAAAGTGCTTTTGTTCCTCACAACCTCATTTCAGATAACTTCCTTGTGGCATTTGAAGTAATGCACTACCTTAAGCGCAAGTCTCAGGGAAAGGAAGGCATGGCTGCTATTATATCTCTTGTCCTCACAAGCTTCTTGGACCGATTCAACCTAGTAGGGGGTTGAGACAAGGTGACCCTTTATCACCTTATTTATTTATACTATGTGCTGAAGGGCTTTCAAATTTATTTAACAGGAATGCGATGGAAGGTTTGATTACTGGATGCCGGGTTGCTAGGAGTGCTCCTGCTGTCACTCATCTTTTTTTTGCTGATGATAGTTTCATCTTCTTTAAGGCTAATTCTGATGAAGCATTGGCAGTTAAGAGAATTTTGGAGGTGTATGCTTTGGATTCTGGTCAAGTGATTAATTTTAACAAGTCGTCTTTGAAGTTCAGCCCAAATACTTTGAATCAAGCTAGAGAGGAAGTATGCAGGGTCCTATCTGTTAATCTTCAAACTTCTCATGATTCATATCTTGGCTTGCCATCCATGGTAGGGAGAGACAAGAAACAGATCTTCTCTTTTATTGAACATAAAATATGGAAGTGAATTAGTGGCTGGAACCGGTCTTTCCTATCGAGAGCAGGGAAGGAGATCCTGCTAAAATCTATTGCCCAAGCTTTGCCAACCTACATGATGAGTGTATTCCTACTCCCTTTGGGTTTATGCCACAAAATAGAAAGGATGTTAAATTCTTTTTGGTGGGGTACAAACTCTAAAGCAAGGCAAGGAATTTCGTGGATGGTTTGGGATAGACTATGTAGACCGAAGGAATTGGGAGGTCATGGTTTTCGTTATTTTCATGCTTTCAACCTTGCTCTTCTGGGGAAACAAGGTTGGCGGCTCCTCTCAGACTCTTCTTCCCTCATGGCCAAGATCTTAAAAGCTAGGTACTTCCCAAAAAGTAACTTTTGGACGGCTAATCTTGGAGCTAACCCAAGCTATACTTGGCGTAGCATATTTCAGGCCAGAGATGCTATTAAGCAGGGATGTAAATGGAGAGTGGGAAATGGTGAAAAGATTAATGTTTGGAATGATCCATGGTTGCCAGATGGTAATAATTGCTTCATATCTACCAGTCCAGATCCTAACCTTACTGAGATTAAGGTACAAGATCTAATTGCAGTAGATTCAAATTCATGGAATTGGGAGCTAGTGTCATCCATCTTCAACGATCGAGATAAAAGTTTAATCAGCTGCATTCCTCTTAGTTATCAAAGCAGGGAGGATATTTGGCAATGGAGGTTAGAGAAAAGTGGTTGCTACACTGTCAAGAGTGCGTACAGACTCATACACTCAGGTGCCAGTTCTTTCCCTTTAATTCTCACTGCTGCTCAATGGAAAAAATTTTGGTCTCTTTTGATCCCCCTCAAAATAAAGCACTTTTTCTGGCGGGCTCTTAATTCTTGTTTGCCAGTTTGTGTTTTATTAGTTCAAAAGGGAGTGCAGATTTCCTCTATATGTCCATTCTGTGGGAATGATCAGGAGACTATTCTCCATTTGTTTATTAACTGTGGATTTGCAAAGGATGTGTGGGTACAGTCGGCGTGTGGCTTCATAAGAGGTAATGTTACCGGGTTCCCTGACTGGTTCTCTGTAATTTGTACTCCGTTAAATCGGGATTTGTGTGGTTTAGCGATTTCTATTTGTTGGGCCATATGGAAAGCCAGAAACGATTTGGTATGGAATTCTACCAGCAGTACTGCGAGGTCGGTAGCTTATTTAGCAACACAAACAGTGAATGATTGGAGATTGGCAAGGCAAGAGGTCCACGGTGTAGGGCAGGGGCAGAGTTCTTCCTCTCTTCAATGGGGTGCTCCACCTCATGGTTTTGTAAAGATAAACACTGATGCAGCAATATTTGCAAACAGGAACCAAGCTACTATTGGTTTTATTGTCCGAAACCATGCTGGTGCTTTTGAGTGTGCTGGTTGCAAGACTTTCTTGGGGGTGACAGATCCACTTATTGCTGAAGCGATGGGTATTAAAGAAGCCCTAAGTTGGGTAAAAGGTTCGGGGTTGACATCCGTCATTATTGAATCTAACTCACAGCTTGTCGTCACAGCTCTACAAGTAAAAAATAGTTTTCGTTCTGAGTTTGGTTTAATTGTTCGAGATTATTTAGATTTAGCTGCTTCCATTTCTAATATCCATTTTGAATTTGTTAAAAAATCTGCGAATATAGCTTCACATTGTCTTGCTAAAGCAGCGTATTCTATGCCAGATTTTATGTTTTGGAACATGTTTCCCCCCTGATTGTATTGTTTCAGCTCTTGCAGCTGATTTTTCTTAATGAATTTTCGGGTCGTTTTCATAAAAAATAATAAATTAATACATTTTTCAAATTCCAAAACATTTTCTAACTCTAAAAAAAATTAAATTACATTAAAAATTTAAAAACTTAAAAATTGACAAATAGTGAAATGAAAAGAGTAATTAATAATACAACATTGAAATTAAATTCAGACAAGGTATAAGCAAAGCATGTCTTCAATCAGACAAAACAGCCAGCATTTAAGCAAAAATAGAATTTACAAGCAAATCAAGAAATCATCCGCAACCTTCTATAAGTATCTATGCTGGTTAGATACTATACTATATACCAAACACCGGGTACCACCAGCCCCCAAAATTCAATTTTCTATCCAAACTAAGTTGGAAATATAGTTACTTCCAGCTTGCATCAAAAAACTAAACTTCTAGTTGTATTAGCAGAAACTGAACCACCAAAAAAAATAAAAAAATTAAAACATGTCAAGCTTCAGCAATAAAACATGACATCCTTCACATTGTCTTTTATCGATGGAAGCGGCTGAACTTCGCTGCTCCTACCGCTTACAGTCTGACCACTTGAGGAACCAACATCCGACGTTTCACCTTCACTATAGGACCGAGCTCTAAAAGCTGCCAAGTGAGCATAGTACGCAGGGGGGACTGCAAAAATTTGAATATACTATCATCATCCTCTTGTCTAAATACACAAAATACAAGGAGATTACTGAGATCATAAGTTGTTAGTTTAATGGATTTGAGTCTGAGTTTAAAAGGATTTGAGTCCATACCTATGGACACAGATCGTGTGCACCTCACATAACTGAAAGTAGTTAACATTTGCAATTAATCAGTAGTGAGAATGATGTAAATTTAAAGGTAAACGAAATACAATAGTTCTCAGAAAAAGTGTTAAAAACATTTACGTGTAGCATAGGTTATTGGTTAGGATTTGCAATCCATCAGCAGTGAAACGATTTTCATCATAGAGAACGTGGTAATGAGTTGGCCTACTGGTTCCCTACACATAACATATAATATCGAACAAGTGAATATGTCAGGAAACAACAGTGTACAATAGGTTTCAATTTTCAATAGAAACAACATTACCTTGATTCCAGCATGACTGTTAAGATAGAAGTCGAACTCCCGCTGGTGACAAATCGTAGTATCAATGACAGTGCCTGAGAAAAAAAAGATAAATAAATGGCTTATATCCCAGAGATGCAAGGAAAAGCCAAATACATCAGATGCCAGAGATGTAAAACCTGGCAGAATATTTCCGCTTCTGTCTGCAAATTTCGCATCAACAGGAAAAAGCCGGGTGTGGTGTCGTTTTTGGACCACAATGAAAGTAACAGGCGGAAGATAGCCCTCTTCTAGTGAGGCACATGCCTAAGAATAAGACATCCAAACACAATAATATCAGCAAATATTTTAGCACTAAACACATTGTACAAACAAACTTGACAAGTAATTACATTCAATATCAATATTTTAATTTCATGAAAACTTGTCGAGTATACCCAAACACTTGTGCAATTAAAAGGAGAAATAGAGGACAAAAGAGAAATAGAATAAGAAGAATAAAAGAAATTTGGTGTCCGATTATAGTAAATCAAACTGATAGTACCTTTCGTATGGCATCCATCTCATACAATAAGACCTGGGCAAATTGGCCCTCACTAACACCATCCCTGACACGAGAAATTAAACAATATCAGCATCAAATGAAAATTTTAACTTCCAAGTTACACAGTAAAATAACTACCTGTAAAATATAATTCTGCTAGGTTTTTGACCAGTTGATCTTCTATATGCAATGAACAATTCCCTGCATAGAAGGAAACATATGAGGGACAAAGAAGGATCTTATAAAGACGGCTCCCTGTCAAATCCTTACCTGATCATTCCTGAATGAACCAGACCCTTTTGTGGATCCTGATAAGATTTGTAAAGGTCCTGAATAATTTCCTCCCGATGCTTCTGGGCAGAGACAATTCCTCTATATTTTGTTACCTCCGGCCAATCCATTGAAGCCACGACCTGCAGCCATAAATTAAGACAATTTAACATTAGACAATTTAACATAATGAGAAATGATGAAATGCATAATGACTTTACATACTGCTGCTATTGAAGCACTTGAATCTTCTCCAGGAGGTGGATGGGTTACATCAGCACCAAAAATGATGGTAGGACGGTCCGTTACAAGAGGAATCCTCCTTTGTATAGCATCACTTAACACAGTGTTGCGTCCACCAACCTAGCAGTGTTCAATTACAAATTCATAAACATAAAGGCAAATGAAATGAACAGCAACATAAAGGTAGCAGATGTAATGAAAGAAATAAGCACAAACCTTGACATTAATTTTAAGGGAAAGATTTTCTAGGTACTGCTTGCTAAGTTTTGATGCTTCCTTTGGCTGACAACATTGTGATACAATTCCCAATTCTGTTTCACATACTAGTTTAATTGGACCTGGAAAGAAGCAAAGATCTCAGGTATCAAATGCATAACAAACTTCTAAATTTTCCATCCAGCTCTTTTTTACTTACCATATGCCCCTTTGATATCAGGTAGAATAATTATCAATAACTGGAGACGTGCGCCTTTTTGGTTTGCTAACTTAGCATTACATTCATTGCTCAAATCACGAAGAACCCTTTCAATTTGCCTGGAATCTGCTGTCCTTACTGGAATCAGCGGATTGGGTTTGAATACCTGGCGTTATACGAGGTAAAGTCAATGGTCAATCCACTAGATCCACATAGAAACCTCACAGTTGAAAATAAATAGGTAAACAGTTAAAGAATGCTACAGCATATCATACCATTCCCTTGCTGACACACATCTGAATCAACTGGTGGCAAAAATCCGAAGGAAAATTTGGATGAACCCGTGAAGAGAAGTTCACACAAGTCCAGAAATCTACCTTGCCTCCATTTACCATTTTCTGAAAAATAGGGACAAAAAAATGCCAGTTAATCAAGTCCGTTATTTAAAATTTTGGATAGTTAAGGGCTTGAAAACACGAGTTCACCTTGTTGATCATATTCCACTGACCGAAACGGGGATTAACCCTTGCTTCCCCTCCAGTCTCATGATAGGTTAGCTGCATCAACCACAGAATATAAGAGATTCACTTCAGTGATACAAAATAGATAACTAAAATAATCTGACAGCTGGACAATTACCATTGGAGGAGGTAACACTCTGGCATCGACAGGGGTCAGTTCTTCGTTCACTTGTATACCAAACTCATTACCTACAAGGACATCATCGTTAAAACCGTTCTGCTTAACCATCTGCAAGAACAAATTAACTACATGATTAAAAAGCAGGCATAGAAATTTAACATCAGAATTATTAACATTATGAAAATTAACTACATGATTAAAAAGAAGGCACAGAAATTTAACATCATATTTATTAAAAAAGAACATATAAAGATGTAAAAGACAGGGCAACACCTGTTTGATGCTTCGTTCCCGTTCATGAGGGCGCTGACAGGTTGCCTTTAGCAGGGCAGTTACTTGTCTCTCATTCAGTTTTTTTGAATACCTCTGACCTTCAGCAATCTTACAAAGCTGTAAAAGAATGCCATATAGAAGCATAATTAACAGCAGCTACTTTACAATTAACAAAGTAATATTGTCATGCACAATAAAATAAACCTCCATGGGCAAGGAAATAGGTTTTGAAGCATTCCCAGCTTGAAGGGCAGGCAAGAATGTATATTTGAGGCCAATATTGTATCTCTCTCGGAAATATTGAACAACAGAGATTTGACCACTCCCGTCATCTCGGGCGAAGCTGGAAGAAAAAATAAAATTAGGCAGAAAATCAAATAGTTTTTAAAGCACACAATAAGAGCAAGATCCATAATCAAATATTTCCATGATCTTGTAGCTCACAATATTTGATTCACTGGCTTATCAGATACACCAGTGATCTTGAAGCTCTTAATACACTCCCCATTATTAAATCCTACTTTCAATCCTTTTAGGGCCTTCTTCACCTGTAAATTGAAGCAAAAGTTCAGAAAAAAATATCAAATAAAGATGAAAAGAATCAAAAAAATCACATTCATATATTACCTTGACACGGTCTCTATCCAACAGCTGCCTAGACAGTTCTCTCAAGTCCAAGTATTTAGCAACAAATTCTGTTACTAGAATTGGCTCATAGAATGATCTAGCTGACACATCTGTCATATGGAAATTAGAAATTTATGATAAAGCAAAATAACAAAGCATAAAAGTTCAACTAAAAAAGGGAAAATTTTGAATAAAAAAAAAAACGAACCATACCAACATTGAGAGAAAGCCCCATCTGTGTTGGACGAAGACTCTGATAATATCCTCTCCAATATTCCATACCATAACCAAGTTCATCTCGCGGCCCCAACTTAGGTGAGAAAAACGACCTCCCAACAATAGTATAACTGATCAAAACCACCTTTTAAAATTAGCAATTCAAACGAATTTTATAAGTAAATCAAATCAAACGTAGATAAAGACAAGTGAGATTTACATTTCTGAAGGTGAAGCCCTCAGCACAACATCCAGAGCTTGTATGGTTTCTTGCGGAGAATCCATTTGTCTACCAGCTAGAAATTGTTGTAAATGATGCATATCAGTCTTCGCTGCAAACTTGATTACCACTTTGAATTCGCGTTCTTTCTGCTTCCTGCATAGTTGGCAATTACTGTAAGTAATCAAGCTCCAATGGATGAATAAAATTTAAATGCTGTAAACGACAAAACAATGATGCATTTACCTGGTTGAACCGGAGGGTTCCTTGTCAACAAGCTTGACAACAAATTCCTTGGATTCGAATGGTAAAGGCCCTGCTGTATAGAGGCTTTTCCTGCCATCATAAGCTGCCCTTTTATTGCCCAGATGGGACTCCCGAAACATGTTGACAAGTTGAGAGACCACATTCCTATTTACAGTCTTTGATGTAACTTCCGGAGATATAGTCACCTAATACGCGTAAGTATTAACTTGTCAATATCAGTCAAGAATCAGAAAAATAGTAGTAAAGAAGCTATGAATCAAAGAACAAATGCCCAAAAAAAAAATTGCAAAAAATTGAACAGTCTCGGATTTTTTAGATGTAAAGCTACCTAATACACTTGTCAATATCTGTCAAGAGCCAGAAAATCAAATAACAAATGGCCAAAGAATTGACCAAACAAAAAAAAAACAACAGAGGCATTTCCTTATAAAACCAGGTAAGGAAAAAAATTTATTGCGAGTGAAATGTGAAACAAAACAAAAATTAAGTAAAACAAACAGAATGAAAAACAATTAAGAAAAATCATTCAGCATAAAAAGATCAAAAAAAATAAGGAAAACCGATAGAGAGAACAAAAATCATACAGCATAGGATTTGCCAATAAATGTTCTAAAGTAAAATTGAGACGAAAGTGGTAAAAATCAAAAATCAACAAAATGCAGTGAATATAGAGGCGGGTTCATTTTCATCTTTGAAAACCAGGTAGAAACAACTAAGGTAAAATTAATTAATTAAAAACTCACATGTAAATGTGAACAAAGGAAATTAAGGAAAACCAAGAAGAATAAAAAAATCAACAAAATCCAAACAGAATACAGTACAAACATTAAAAAACAATACAATTTTTTTAAAAATTAGACACATTAATAAGCTAATAATCACAAACAATACAAACAGAATTAAAAAAATAAAAATAAAATACCAAAGTTGTATATTTGTCTTAGAGAGCCTTACATCGTAGTGATAAAGATCGATATCAGCGACCTTAACCAGAAAATGGTTAGCCCTAACCACACACTTCATTCCTACACTTCCATAACCAGGCCTAGCCGCAAAGCGTACAGCCTTCGACGAAGATGGCGGCGGCGGCTGCGTCCCTTCCATGACCGCTGGATCTCCAGTGACCAGCTTCTGCTCCACTTCTCGTCTTAGCTGCTCCACCGGCGCCGATGACTGAGCTGGCGGTGCTCTTGAAGAAGAGGCCGACGACGACGAAGTAGTTTGGGGGTAAGCAGCGGGAGTACGAGACACAGCCGACGGTGGAACATTACCGGAGACAGGTCCTCCACCACCTCGACCTCTACCGCCACCACCCCCACCTCTACCGCCACCACCCCCACCACCGCGCTGGAATGACGGCGACGGTGAAGGAGACGACGGTTGCTGTTCACGGCGAGAATCCGATCGCCGACCACCGGAATTTCTATTGCGAGACATAATGGAGAAAGACGAAATGCGAATAGAGGAGGTTTTGGTGTTAGTGAGAGAAAGTGTGAGAGGAGAGCGTATTTATAGGAAACGATGCAAGAGAGAGAAAAAAGACGTGTAGGAAGACGCGAATAAAGACGGAAAAGTGCGCAGCAAGGAGATGGAGCATTTTTTTTGGACGGATTTACCCTCTCTAAGGGGTTTGGTTTTCATCTTGGTTGGAGTGAGCATGGTTGGATTATAACTTAAAATTTAATTGAACCTAATTAACTCTATTACTTTGATTTGATCTCAATTAGTATAAAATACTATAAAAGTTTAGTTTATTAGTTTAGTTTGATTAATAGTCAAAATTTCTTATAAATGACATTATTTTATTTAATAAATTTTTTTGAATTTAAAATCAATTCGGTTTCAAATTAAAAAAAATCGATTGACGATTTTCGATTATGGATTTGATTAGTGAAAAAAGCTATATTTGATTTAAATTTATAATTTTTACTAATATTTGGACTATTTTAATGTGAAAAGGCCACAAACTAACTAAGCCGTGTGTCGTGGGGCATGTAATGGTGATGGGAAAAATATTTTTTTTATCAAAAATAAGTTTTTTTTATATATTTAGAAAAAGAAATAACACTTACTATAATTGTAATTTGGAAATTTCTTAAAAAAAAAATAATTGTAATTTGGAAACGGTTAATTCTATACCAATTTAAATGGGAGTTATTATTATAATAAGAAAAGCAGGAATTGGAAAGATCACAATATAGATGGAATTAATGCACTTGATAATGAATTACTAAATGACTGATAGTAATTAACTTAGGGGACATTAAAAATTAATTGGGGATTTTTCGGCTTTCTTTTCTTGAAATTGGAATTTCCAGCTTTTGTAGATAGGATAATTAATACAGCAACCGAATTTATTTATTCTTAATTAGTATTATTATGGTAGCATTAAGCCTTGTGAGCTCAAGCTTTTAGTTTTAGGTATAAAAGAAAATTTAGGAAAAAAAAATGGCAGAGTCTCAAATAAATTACAAGAAAAATAAGAATGCGAATAAATGTAAAAAAAAAATTATATGTGTTTGAAATATTAAACAATGATTAAAATGCAAAATAATAATAACAGTAAAATCACGATATTTTCATTATCCCAAATGGCCGAGTTTTATGGCACGTAGGAACCCACAAAAGGTATATTACCATTTGACAACCGTCAAATGGAGACCGTCTCCTGACTTGCTAAAAATATAATGCGAGTCTAAGAGATCAAATGCAATTCGATTTTCAAGAGTTTTTTTTTATAAAAAACTAAAATAACAATAAAATGAAAAATATATAATAAATTTTCTCATCAATTTTGTAATATATATATATATATATATATATATATTTGAAGTGGAAAAAAAGAATCTCAAGTCAAAAATGATACTAGTATTGAAAGTGAACCTAATGGGATGTTATTTATAGTTAATGAACAATAATAAATCATTAACTTGAAGTCATTAAAAATTAATTGATTTTTTCTTTTGATATTAATTGGAATTTTTAGTACTCATAAGATGGGAGAATTAATGTATCCCCCCCTTTTGATTGAGATGATAAATGCTTTTTGGTTACCTTAATAAGATAAAAATTAAATAAAATTAATAATCGAGATATTGATTTTTTTTTTTCGTCGTCATTATTATTGGTACTATTTTAGAGCCTAGGGCCTAGTGTGAGACTAAATCATGGACAAAACAGGGTGTGGTTAATGGGAATTTCATACCAAAACAGGCGTCTTTGGTTATCATCATCATTACCCGTTGCAAGTTTTTCTCGTTCATACGATTATCCCAATGCGTACTATTATAGTAGGACATGACCCACGCAATTTTTCAGAAGCAATAACAGGGCCAGCACACATTTCACTTTTGAGTAACAATGAAATTAAATTTCCATAAAAATTATAAATTAAAATTAAATCGAATAATAATTTTAAAATTTTATTTATCCTACATAATTAAAATCGAATCGATGCAAGTGTAAATTTTTTTAATAGATTAATTAGTTAAAATAAAATAATAAAATATACAATGCACATTATATTAGGAATATTTAGATTATAAAATTAATTAATTGTAATATTGATGTGTAGGATGCATGTGGTGTGTTGGATTGGACCACCAAGAGAGATTTAGAATTAGAATCCAACTATTTTACACCTAAAGAATGGCAAAAGAGAGGCTAATAAATATTATTTTTAATGACAGAGACCCAAATAAAAAGTAAAGTATATCATCAACTTGCTTTTTTGTTTAAGGATTAGATCCGTACGGTTGGTGGTCACCATGAGAGAAAGCTAAAGTGGCAGCGGAACAATTCTTTTGACTTCCACTGATTGATTCAACCAATGAGAAGTGGGATTTACGGCTTTTAACATGTAATTGCATATACCTGATCGAAGCAACCGTTTGGGCGCCAACTTCGCCTCGAAGTTAACTTTGAAACTGAAAATAAAAAGAAAAATATCCAATCTTTTAACTAGCTTCGTTGAAAGGGTTATCTTATTTAGTTTATAATCTTATCTTCTTCTCTTTTTTATTTTTTATTTTTTAAAAAAAGAAAAAGGAAAAATTGGCTTGATATATAAAATGCCTGAACTTATAAGAAGATTTTAAAATTGATACTTGTATATTTAATTCACTATTTTATATATTTTTAAAATTGATACTTATAAAAATATATGTTATATATTTTTAAATATTTAAATTCCATCATCTTACATGTATTAAAACGTGTAGCTAGCATTATATTATACCCGTAATAAATGCATGTCATGGGATTCAAATGACCATCACGTGACGTATAAAAAATGAATAAAAACTTTAAATTAACTCATATTTTACTGTTTTCCTTACATTCTAAAACCAAACCCTTATAAAATTTTATTTTTTTGAATGATATTATAATTATATCTTTCTCCAATTTATCTTCAATTCAATTTTTTATGCCATTTTTTTACAACTCATTTTATATTTAATTCACATCAACATATCAATTGATGGAATTTGATCATAGATAGCAAACCATTTAGTGAGAGGTAAAATTGTACCGATTTTGATAATTTAGGAATAATATTACACCGATTTAAATTTTAATGGTAACATTGTACTTTTTGATAAAGTTTAAGGGCAATCTTGCAACTTGGGCCTTTTGATTATATATACATATATATATAATTATGGTTATATTATAATAGAGTTTTTATTGTTTCAAGTCGATTTAAGCAAGTTTCATAGATCTGGCCGTAAATACATGGGACAAAGATATAACTGGGGTGTATAGGAAAAGTATTTCCGGAAATGGTGTGGGTGAAAAAATAATTCTGGGGGAGGGGTAAACTGGGAAATACCGCAGGTGGGACCTGCGGTATTTGGAGCCAGGACCGAGGGAGACAGTGTGGGGCCCTGTCTCCCTGATACCGCAGCTGCCAGCTGCGGTATCCATAAAGTGGATACCGCAGCTGGCAGCTGCGGTATCAGGGAGACAGGACCTCACCCTGTCTCCCTCGTCTCCCTCGGGCCTGCATGCAGCATGCTTTGCTGCATGCATGTGAAGGAGTCAGTCACGCGTGACTGACTCCAAATAGTAAAAGACTGACTCAAATAGTAAAAATAAACACACTAAAATGAAAGATGTTTTCAATTCCGGCCACTATAAAAGAATAAGCAATGTAAAAATGAAAGGCACCGAAATTTTATGTTGAAAGCAAAGTGAAAAGGTTGATAAGGTTGTAATTGTTGGTGTTAAGTTTGTGCTCAAATCTCGCAAGAATTTTGAAAGTTATCGGATTTAAAGTGAAGGTATGTAAAATTAATTTAATTTTATTAATTTATTTATATTTTAATGGTTTAAATTGAATATTTTATTATGATATTTTTATGTATATTATAGGTACATTTTGTCCAGAAATCGAAAATCAACAAGAAAAAAAGTTAAGTCAATTTCTTTTTTTAATTTCATGACGTGAAATATGAAAATAAAATATATATTGATTTTAAAAAAAGTGTATAATATTGTAACTTTTTTGTTAATTTGTGTAATAATAATAATTTATAATTTATTCGGACCGGTGTTATAAATTTTAATATGTAAGACGTATGTGTTGTTATATTTTTGATTTAAAATTGCAGTTAAATATTATGATTTAAAATGTTAAAAAAATAAAGAATTAATTGTGTTATTTTTTATGTCAATATTATGATTTAAAATTTTGCTGTGTTATTGTTATGTAGATTGTACGCATATTTGAATAAAAAACTTGGCCTTTTGGAAGAAAAAGGTAAGTTGTTGTATTTATTTAGAATATACGATGTGAAAAAAATTAAATGAGAGTGGCAAATTTTAATTAAAATTAATTACAAAATTCGTTAATGTGCATGTTATTAAGTTATATATGTAGAAATATGAAATTAATAAATAGTAATGAATATTTAGCTGTTTAAAATGGTTTGTGCATTATAACAATAATACTACTATATTTTAACTGTTGGAGTTTACTATAATATTGATTATTTGTATATATTTAAGTTTATAATATCGTCGGGAATGCATGATATCATACAATTAATTTCGTACTCAATGATCTGAAAATTATTATCATTCACGGTTGACAAATGCTAATGTATTTATACTTAGGGTAGCGTCAAATGGATCGAAGTGGAAACGAACATTTTGTTAATCCGGGTCCCATAGAAGGTGATCTGTTGAACTTAAGCGGGAGACACCGAGCAGATGCCGTTTGGCATAATAATGTACGTATATGTCGATACTGCAATAAAATTACATTTTGTTTCTTATCAAAAGACACGCACGTAGTCAAGTAAATGTAACTGATGAATTTAAAGGTGCAGGTGGAACATGAAGTGTTGTTTGCTCGTAGAGCCAGTGTGGATAGCCATTATGTGAACATCGATCCGAGAATTATACCGTACTTGAGAGTCGCCGGATTTTTTGGGGTAGCTCATATTGGTGTTGTGAATGTTGATTGCAATTTGATAACCGTGCTTGTGGAGCGATGGAGACCGGAGACACATACGTTTCATCTTGCCGTTGGTGAAGCCACTATTACTCTGCAGGATGTGGGGATTCTCACCGGTCTGCCCATTGAAGGGCGAGCTGTAACTGGACATTTGCGATATAACTGGGCGGAACTGTGTGGTAGGCTATTGGGACAAGTTCCCCCACAAGAAGTTCTAAGAGGGCACAGCGTTAAAATGACTTGGTTGACAAGAAATTTTAATTCTTTACCGTCAGATGCACCCGAATACGTTGTGCAATATTTTGCGCGAGCTTGGATACTGCGCTGCATAGGTGGATTGTTATGTCCTTCGCAGTCTAACAATTATATTCATTTAATGTGGTTACCGTTATTAGAGTTTTTAGATCAAGCGGGTCAGTACAGTTGGGGATCAGCCTGTTTGGCCTGGTTATACAGAGAGTTATGTCGGGCCACCCGCCCCAGTGCAAATGGATTGGGTGGATATCAGCAGCTAATACAAATATGGGCGTGGGAAAGATTCCCCCAATTTCGGCCAGCCTTTTTACAAAATTACGTGCTTAATCAAACCATGCCATATGCGTACAGGTTATTTTTTATTATATTATACATTGCGTTGGGATTTTTATTATTAAATATTAGTACAATATACTGATAATATAATACTAATTATGTAACAGGTGGCGAGCTCCTATTAATTTAAGAAATAATCATAGCAAGAATGTTAATGATTATCGCGTTGATTTAGACATGCAGCGTCATGAACAAGTAAGTTGTTATTATTAAACAATTGAGCATTTGTTTATTTGCAATTCCACCTAGGATAAATAGTTTATTACTCGATAACTTGTGATTTAAATGTTGTGCAGTTTGAATGGGAGCCATATAACAATGTTATTCATCTATTGGCTGAGTATTGTACAAGTGGGGTGAATAGTTGGAGATCAGTTGTGCCATTGGTGTGTTTTCATATCATTGAGTGGCATCAACCAGATCGATGTATGAGACAATTTGGGATGGATCAACCAATTCCATACCCACCACAGAACAACGATACAGTTCACTCCATCGATTTGCGAGGACATAATGATATAAATTGGGAGGAGAAATTTTTCAGCTTTATTGAAGAGTGGGGAAACCGTTGGAATATGATTGTAACGACACAATTGTTACAGGCTCCATTGCATCCGAGGTCACAATACTTACAATGGTATAGTACAAGGACCCGACGCTGGATTAGTCCATATGGTGCTTCAATGGGGGCTACGGTACGTAATATAACAATTATATTTTTTTCAATAAGTTATGATTGTATAATAATAAGTTTAAAATTTACATACAGGCCGATGGAGCGGAACGGATTTTTCACACAGATTTATCTTCATCTTTCAATGAGCCTGATAATATTCGCATGACGTCGGAAAGCATTCTAGGTGCGGTTGGCGCAATTGGAAGGGCGTCCAATGAGTACCCTCGGCAACCAGTTCCCGAGGCTCCAGAGATTGAACCGTTGTCTTCTCCTTTCGAAGATTTTCGTTCAACTGCCCGCAGCAGAAGAGGAATGCGGGAGCGACGTACAACTGTTCCATCCATTCCCATACCTCCCGGTGTGCACCCGGTCCCCCCACCTATGTCATGGCCATATTATCATAACCCAGGTTCAGGTGCATTTTGTATTCCATCAGTTAGTGGGACACAGTTTGTGCAGCCACATGTGGAGCAGCAACAATTTGGCCATAATGAAGCAGGTCCTTCAACGTACTATTCCTCCGAAGCTGGTCCTTCTCAATGGAATGTTGACTTGAACTTGAGTTTATCTGAAGGAGAACCCCCATCGCAGAATATATATGGAGCTTCGCAGCATATGGCACCACACGACGATTTTTTTAATGAGCTATTACACAGCTCCAATATCAGTACCACTATGGGTTTAGCCGAGCAGCCATTGTATGGTGGGGAATACAATGATATACTACATTTTACACAGGAGTCGAACAACTTTGATGGCGCTCTTCAATTTCAATCACCCCGTACCTCTAGTCGCAATAGTAGGAGTAGGAGAAGTTAGATAACTTGTCCTTTAAGAAGTTGTGTATTTTATTACATCTTGAACATTTTGTGTTTGATGGGTTTGTATTTCATGACATCTTATAAGTTGTGTAATTTGTTTTTTTAACGTGTCTAAGTTTTACATTATTATTACATTTTTTATCATAATATAATATAACGTCACGAAAATAATATAAAATAATATAATCACTCAAATTTATCTTAATACACTAAAAAGTAACGATAACAATATAATATAATATAATCACTCACATTTTTGTAATATGATTAATTACAAATTATATCATGCATGTTACTTTCACACTCTCACCCTCTGAATGATTGATTTGATGATCCAGCTCGACTTGAGCAAGTTTTTTTATTATGCCCAACATTTCCACACTTACTACAATGAACAATATTGGCACATTCACGCCGGTCCATTTCATTTCGAATACGATTAGTACGAGGCCGTCCCTTCTTCCTTTGTAATTCCATATCTGGTACTAATGTCGGCCCATAATATTCTGGCCAATATGCCCTGTGTGCCATCGGTCTGAATTCACCCTCGTAGCATTTAAATGCCTCGGTTATGCTGTAACACCGGTCGACATATGTGTACATATCAAGGTGTCGATGCATGCAGGCAGCAATGGCGTGAGAGCATGGCATTTTTGTTCCTTGAAACTTTCCACACTCGCACTCACGCTTTTCAAGACTCAATACATACGTGTCAACTTCTGTGTCGTCTTCTGGTGCAATGCCTGCTATGACACTAAATAGCTCGTATCGAGTGTCATAACTGATAACCATATGTCCGCGCGCCCTTATTGTACGCTTTGTCATTACTTGAACACATTTCGGAGTGAACCTTAAGCCTTCAGCCATTTTGCTCGTATACAACCCTCTCCTTTGTTCATAAAACTGAACCAGTCGACCGAACACGTGTTCCACGATCGCTGTGATTGGCATCATGCGAACGCCTTTAAGAGCACTGTTTACACTTTCAGCAATATTTGTTGTTGCGTGACCGAACCTGTGTCCGCTATCCTCAGAAAATGTCCACCGATCGAGAGGGACCCGCATCGCCCAGTTGTAAGATTCCTCATCGAGCTCTTTTATTTTATCCATTTGCTTGGTGAACTTTCGCTTCTGAAATTGCGTGCCTGTAACAGGTCGTTAACGAAATTGAATTACGTACTTTTGAGTTATGCTTGAACATTCCCGAATAACATAATGACGGCAAAAAATAATTTCCATGTAATATAAAGTATTTATTTGCTTACCGGCCTTATAAAGGAGATCCTTTATTTCCTTATTGTGGTGATGAGTATTGTAATTGCTTACAAAGTGACGTAAGCACACCCTGTGAAATGCCCGAGGTTCCTTCCATCCACTATGTTCATCGCGAAAAACAGCCATTATACCTGCATGCCTGTCGGATATAACTGTAATACCAAGACGTTGAGTGACATGTCTTCTGATTAAGCCCATAAACCACGTCCAACTAGACTTATTTTCAGATTCCACGATTGCGAATGCAATGGGAAACAACATGCTATTTCCGTCGACTGAGCTGGCAATCAGAAGAGTCTGTTGGAATTTACCAGTCAAAAATGTGCCATCAATCAACAAAATAGGTTTACAATGAGCGAAGCCGTCAATTGCCGGTTTAAACGTCCAAAAAACCCTTTCTAATTGCTTCACGCGTGGATTCTGTGTATCTTGCAACTTGAACTCATAAACCGTTCCGGGATTGTACGTTTGCAGCGCATACAAAAATCCTGGCAATCTTTCAAATGATTCGATATAATTTCCAAATATAGCTTCAATTGCCCCCACCTTCCCATACCATGCCTTCTTGTATGAAACCTCAAATTTAAATTGTTGCTTGATAGTTGCAATTATCACATCGACAGGCATTGTAGGATCTTTACTCACCATTCCCATAATGCAATTTCTGATGACTTTAGAGCCCAATTGTCTGTGATCTTTCGTAATATTAGCAGAAATGCATGAGTGCGGCTCACCGTACCTCGTGATTGTCCAAAAAGGATTATTCCCTTTTGCTGCTGCTCTGAGCCTCCACATGCAACCATGTTCAGACTTTGCACATCTGACGACCCAAAACTTAGGCTTGGATTCAACAACTCTAAAGTCGACATTTCGCATAATTGAAAACTTCTTAACACAGGCTTTAACCTCTTCTTTGCTGTTGAAGACTAAACCAATCGCCAACTCAGAAACACTGTCCCATGTTCCATAGTGTACACCCTCTGATAGATCAACTTGAGCTGCATTGAAGTCAATAGCCGTGTAATGTTCGGAGGGAAAGTTAAAAAGGCCGTCGTCCGTACCTTCACCCGGATGCAATGACGCTATAGGACTAACATCTTGAGTGTTAGACGACGCATCACCTCCATCAGATTCATCACTTTCACTTTCAGAACTCATGACTGTAGTCTCACCATCAAAATCATCATCAAGTGACCCATTTTCATCATCCAGCCCTTCATAGTCACTCTCATCAGTGTCGGCCAATTCAATAGAATGTTCATTGCCTTGATACATACCTTCTTGAACAGAACATGGAACTGCAATTGGATTTTGACATTCAGGGTTTTCATCAATGGGATTGCCTAGTAAATCACCATCTCGTCGACAAACAGACTCATTTGCTTGATTGATATTTGTCGCGGGCAACTGACTCACAGAACGACGTCTACTCCCATGCGCTACTCCTGAAGTGGATTGTCGTCGAATTTGATCTGGAGTATGAGAAACAAAATGACGTCCACGACTGCTTTCAGTATTATGAGTTGTAAATGCACTTGATCCCGCTTCATTATAAGTCTCACATGCACGCCTACCAGACCTGTTGCCAAATAGGGATTTACTGAAAAAATTACCAATCCTCCGACTAATTGATCGCCTTGGTTGGCTCAAATTCTGAACATGCATCTGCCTCACATTATCCACGGGCATCTGGCTTCCGATTGGATCATTCCCAACCAAGTCACCATCCCTTCGATGAACAGATTGCTGAGTGTGACGTGGACCACCATCTCCCATACTTCTAACCGGTCGTCGTTGCCTACTTGAATCCATACTTTGAGCTGCATCCACATATTGTTCCACACACAAGTTATCTTGAGAAAATAATTCAACGTCATGTGGACTAACGGATTGCATAGGCTGACTAGGACCAACATCATTCATGTCGTTCTGTTCGCTCCCTCCGATATTTTCCGTGCCAACCTCTTCATTTCTGCCTTGATTGTCTTGCGCATAAGTCTGCATCATATGTCCTACATCGCCCTCCGTTACTAAAATAATTAATTCAACTAAAGTATAATATTCAAATCTTCTCAAATTTTCATATATCATCTCTACGTCGTCATCATCTATTAAATCAACCGAAGTCCAGCACAATGAACCTTGATTGTACAATGGACTCTTATATATAATTCTTGATACGACGTCGTTCTGACCTAATCCTAATTTCACATGAATTTTGTGGACCAGTTCACGATAAGTTGGCTTATTCTTCAATCTCATTCTTCTCGTTCTTGCATTTGCATCGGATATATCATATTGAAAGCCTCCCAGTCCATAACTTATTTCTCCACCGGTATGCAAATAAAAATCGGTATGCGCTGCCATCGTGTGATAGCCTGTATGTAAGTATATGTGATTAATAACTTTGTTATGCCATTCATATGTTTAATCCATTATCTACCAAACTAGTTTCGTTTAAATAATATTTTTTCAATTATATCATACCACAATGCTAATAATAATATAAATGGCAAAATTATTAACAACATTAACAATAATGCTAATAATAATAGAAATGTTAAATAATAGTAATAGTACAAATAAATACTTACCTCCTAACACATAATTAATTATTTCACTGCTCACTATCAAGATGCTGATAATGATGATTTAAACAAATATTATTAATGGCGATATGAATAAAAATAATATAAAATCATCATCCAAAATATTAATTCTATTTATCGTAATACATATTAATGCCAAAATTATATTTTTCCTACTTATAAGTTATATACACACGGAACATATTCAAATTAACAACATTAAAAATAACATACAGTAATCATAAAAAAAAAAATGGTAGCATTGCATTAATATCAATAGTTTACCACATTGTTTACAATAAACCAACAAAAATAATAAAAATAATTGTACTTTTATTAATTAAGACTTATATAAATAAATATAATTTTCATTTTCATTTTCTATTTAAGTAAATATAATTTTTATATTTAAATAAATATTATCAAATATAAAATTAAAATAAACTTTATATTAATAAAACTTAATAAATACCTGATACAGATGAACTCGTTGCTCCGTCCACCGACAAATTTTTGGGTGTATTAATTTATTCAGTGCGTAAAATGCGAGAAGAAGGGGGAAGATTTATAGGAGTCCGGGTGATCAGAAACCGCAGGTCCCACCTGCGGTATCTGATTCAGAAACCGCAGGTGGGACCTGCGGTTTCTGACTGAATTCCGCAGGTCCCACCTGCGGAATCAATGGAGGCCATCAATGGTGTTAGCATCAGTGGATGCGGGGCCCGCTCCCAGAAACCGCAGGTCCCACCTGCGGTTTCTTAATCACCCCAAACCCAGTAATATCCCGTAAAACACACCAAATCGAGAATTATTTAACCAAAACACACCAATTATATCTTTGTCCCTAAATACATTGCTACGTATACAAAATTGGTTGAAAAATGAGTAGTCATAGTAAATATGCATATGAGGCAGTATACTATTGGTATGCTTCATGAAAATTTGCCTAATAAAGATCTAAGTAAAATTTGTTCATTTGAATATGAGGCACAATTCAGTGTGTGTGCATATGCACTGTCGGATCGAGTAAAAACATCTGATTTAATGGTGTGTATACGTGCGCACATCAACATAACTTCTTAAAATATGAGGAGAATTATCAAAATTAAATAAATATGATAAACAAAATTACCAATATAATAATTTAAAATCTTAAATATAAATAAACCATGATATAAACATACCATGTTTATGAGATAAAAATCTTTACAAACAACCACTTAACTAATACTATATCATACCATGTCATTTGTAAATTCTAACTATAATCCAAGCAAGGAATAGTGTAAAAACAATTGTACCTAATGATACACACATTGATATAGGAAAATTTTGTTATCAAAATTTTTGATTGATTTTATTATTGAATTATTCAAAATATAACGACTTTACTTTTATACATACTACAATTAATCGCATAATGTTACATGTTTTAAAATTTTAAAATTAAAATATTTTTGGTTAATAATAAAAATTATTTATTTTGAAAAATACAAAAGATAATACAATTTCAATAAAAATCGATGAAAATTTTCAAATTTCGTTTAGACTCAGCCCGAATTCGATCCACCCGAGTCCAGTTTGAATTCATCCCGAATTTGGCTCAGTTCAAAGTAGATCTGAATTTTATTTATGTAAAACTGTATATAAAAAATCTTAAAATTTCGTTTAGACTCGGCCCAAATCCTATTCATTCCGATTCAATCTGAATTCAATCCATTATGATTCGAATTTGGTCCAGTTTGAAGTAGGTCTTAATTTTACTTATGCAGAAAAAATTCTTTAAATTTTGTTTAGGTCCTGTCCAAATCCTATCCCTCTTGATTTGGCTTGAACTCGGCTTATTTCATTTAATATGTCGTAATTATATCAATAGTGAATTTTTATAAAAAAAAAAAATATGAGTTGAATAGGTTAACTCATAATTTTGTTTATTAAGCCTGCTATGCGACCCATTTGAATTACCATACAATTTATCGAAGCCAACATATAACAAAATCAATCATTTTTAACATTGGCCATTTATGATCCATAAATAATAACATATTTATGATTTGTGCATTTTTTTTATCTATCCATATATGATCTCATGTAAATCTGTCCGATTCAATATATTTGCCACCTATAATTTTGGGGGGCTTTTGCTCGGATCCCTTGTATTTGTCATTACATGTAAGAATTTTCTACTTAAACTTTTGTCTTATTTGATTTAAGAATTTGCATTAGAGTGGATATTATGATTAACTAGACAACTGCCTAGATTAATTCTGTGGTTAATATTAAGATTTATTTATTTATTTATTTATTTTCTGATTAATGTTCATAACTTACAATTTAATTATCCCATATCTTATAATTATTAAATAAAAATAATAGGATGTGGCATGTCAATGTCTTTTCCCTCTGAAAAGTTGATAAAAACTTGCTAACCAGGGTAATCTATTTGCTGCTTAATGGAAAGGACTAAGTGCTTCTTTCACGAATATAAGAAGGCAACGCGTACCGGAGCCGCAGTTCATTTAGTTTTTCCCAAAATATTGCTTTTGAAATTCTTTGTTAATTAAAATTTGTAGAACAAAGTACTTTTTGATAAAGCAAAATTAGCATGTGGTTTAATTCTGTCTGTAATTAAGATATAATGCAAGCAAACTAAAGGTTATATATATATATATAATTTATTATTACTTTTCTGTTGCATCAAGTTATCAATTTTAAAAAAAAAAATCATATTAAATTATCATTTTGCTAAATTAAAAATAATATTTTCAATTTTATTCTCGTGTAATATGAATAAAACATTTAACATGTGCGTTCAGAGTGAATTTTATTTTTGATTTTTCGTTTTTTTCTTAAAATAAAATAAAAATGCGTTCGTATAAATTTTATTTTATTTTTTGTTAAAAAATACGGAATGTGTTTTAACATTAAAAAAATAAAAACACTTAAACAACAAAACGTGATTTTAAAGGTTTTGTATACAATTTATTATCTTAATTTTTATATTTTTTTTACTTTTATTTCGTAATTTGTATATTTTATATTTTTATCTTTAAAATTACAATTTTATCCTTATATTCTTATTTTAATTATAAAATTACCCTTTTGCTTTTTTTTCTTCATATTTATATTTTTGCAAGTTTAATATTTTACTAGATTTACCATTTTATCCCTTTAAAATCTCATCTTTAGAGAAAAATTATCATTTGATCCCTAAAATCTTTTCCTTTATTTAAAATTATATTTTTACATCTAAAGTCCTATATTATGCTCATTTTTTACGATTTTGCCCCAAAATTTATATTTTATTACTATTTAGTCCCTAAAATTTAATTTTTTATCAAAATGACCATTTTACCCTTAGCCTGATCTTTTTGATACATAATTTTATTAGAATATACGAAAGTATGAATTTTTTATTTGTAGAATATGCAAATGAAAATATTCTACTCACAGGACTGTAAATAGGCCGATTGGAAAGTCAGGTATAACTATCCAAATAAACGGCTCTCCTGGCAAACTGAAGGACTTGTCCTGTTAGACAACACGATGCAATTTTTTTTACAGACCTAAGAGATAGATAACAGGATCAAAGGAAGATGAATAAGAGTATTTTAATGAAGAGAGAAAAAGAGAGCTTAGAAACTCATTAGATAAGAGAAATTAGAAGATTTTTATTTTCTTCAAGCTTGATCCTCTTATGGGATCGGACATACATATTTATAGAGCCTTTGAGCTCCCACACTTACATAATGCTTACATCATTATAAGATAAGGAGGAATCTCCTTTTACAAAAGATACTTTGTTAAAGCTACTTTATTAAAAGATAACTTTACAAAAGATACTTTATTAAAATTACTTTACTAAAACTATTTTACTAAAGCTACTTTATCTAAAGTAACTTTAGTCCTTATTGTGAAGATGGATGGCTTCATGCGAGGGGGACATATTCATATCTTCAGGATTATTATCTTGTGAAATCCAATCAAAATCTTCCAAGTCATCAAATTTGTCCTTATGTGCTGGCTTTTGTTCCCAGGCAGAGAGGAAGTCTTGAGTGGAACTTGTACAAGCATCATTATGGATTCAGATCAAGGTATGGGTCCTAGGAATCCTGAAATAGCGAATCAAGACAATTGGGCCGAAGAGATGACTCAACAGTGTCATATATTGGCGGATGTAAGGATGATGGCTCAATATTATTGAGTTCACAAAGCATGGAATGGAGAGCAATTTTGACAGTTGGGTCTTCTAATTGGTCATTACTTTCAAATGTCCCCCAGTGGAAAGCTTGAGGCTGGTCCCATATGGAATTCTTAGAAGGATTTCATATATATGGCCTGTGCATGAAATAGATCACTGTATGGCTTCTTGCTCTAGATTCAGTCATATTCCATACCTGAAGGGATTGAATTTTGGATAAAAGTTGATGGCGCCACCATGAAAGGGGGGCATACCATTCAAAGAACTGCCAATGGAATGATGACCGTTTGGTAGGATCTGTAAGGATCTCATATACATCAATGAGTGGGAATAGAATAGCATGAGTGTAAAAGACTGAGAGGCACCAAAGGAATCAAAGCTCCTTTTCATAACAAGCAGAGTTATGGAAGATTTTAAACAGAATGGACCACGGTTGATCAACAATGAAGTAATTTTTTTTAGGAGAGATGTCTCTTTTTTGGGAGAAAAAATGAAGATAATGGAACAGGTGACGGGTAGCAAATTGTTTGATAGTTGCAGGTGAGATGAGAGGACAATTAGGAGGGACAGAGTCTTTGTTAATGGCGGAGAGGTTCAAGTGTGGAGGTTAGCTTTTCCTAGAGTGAGGATGAGGTCGAAACTTATCCATGGTATAGACTAAAGGTAAGGTGTTAATGGAAGTGGAGAGAGTTGGTTTTGATTTTGGTAACCTTGAGAGATAATCTGGTATCAAGTTCTGATCCCCTTTTATATGCTCAACTTGAAAATTATACTTACTGAACCATTCTGCCCATCGAAGAAGCTGATGGTGTGGAACTGACTTCTCTTTGAAGGAAAGAATCTTTGGAAAAGATGAGCAGTCCATAACAACTGTAAAGCAGTGTCTAATAAGATGAAATTCAAATTTTTTGATACCATACTTTACAACTAATATCTCCTTAAAGGTAGAATGATAGTGGCATTCTGACTCATTAAACTGGCCATTAGCATATCCACAAATATATTGAGTGTTGTCCTTTTCTTCCAGGAGAACTGCACCCCAGCACTCATCACTAGCATCTGTCTGAAGGAATCTTTTACTAGTGGAGAGTATATGGAGAGGTTGTAGGTTTTGAGTGACTTCTTTGATTTTTTGGATTGAGTGGGAGTGGATGTCAGACCAAGGTAGAGGTTTCTTTTTCAAAAGTTGAGTGAGTGGTTTTGACAGGTGACTAAAGTGGGGGATAAATTGTCGGATATAGTTGGCAATTCCTAAGAAAATTTGAATTTGCTTTTGGGAAAGATGGTGATCTGGAAAGGTAAGGAGCTCTTTAGCCAAGTGAAGCTGAGGTTTGTAAGTACCATAGGAAAAATGCATCCCTAAGAAATCAATCTCATTTTTTGCAAGAATAATTTTAGACGGTGATAACATAATCCCATGTTCCTTGGTTAATTTAATGAAAGTCTGCAAATGACTTTGGTGAGTTGGAACATCTAGGGAAAATATTAAAACATCATCAATATATATTAATGTAAAAGAGAGAATTGAGTTAAAAATCCTTATCATGGTCTATTGAAATAGAGATGGTACTGTTTTAAGACCAAAAGGCATAACAGTCCATTGATAGTGAAAATTAAGGATACAAAAAGCTGTTTTAGGAAGATCTTGTGGTAGGATCCCAAGTTGCCAAAAACCAACCTTGAGATCAAACTTGGAGAAAATCCAGGCATTATGGAGGAAAGGGAAGAGAGAGAAAATGTTTAGCAAATGGTATTTATTGTCTTTGAGAAAAGGATTAAGAGGAGTGTAATCAATGACAAGTCATTTTTTTCACGTACTTGTTCAGAGTGTTTATTTACGTAAAAGGCTTGGCAAGCCCAATATGACTGAGTGGGCTCAATTAAGTACTGGGCCAGTAATTGATGATTTCATCAGGGGACATACCAGGATGAGATGTTTTTGTGGGGATTGATATCCTCAGATTTTTTAAAAGGTAAGGCAATGAAAAATTCTGGCCGTGTCCATAATGGGCTTGGATGTTTGGACAAGAAATCAGTATGGAAAGTGGCACAACAATGGGTTTCGAGTTGGGTTTGAATTTGTTGGAATGGGCTTGAGTCATGAATTGGGAAAAGAGAATGGGTAGTGATATAAGACTAAAAATATTTTTTGTGTTTAAGTCCAGTGGGATGAATGCGGAGATGAGGTAATTGATAGAGAGCATCAAAACCAAGCACGAGATCTTTTTCAGGAAGATCTGATCTAAGTACATGTAACCAAATAGAACAATCAGGAAATAGCTAATTTTTGATAGGCTGCCTAGTTTTTAGTTTGATGGTTAGGACACCCTAGTTTGCTGCTTGGAAATGTTGGGTGTAGGGTTCCCAAAGAGAAGGAGGAAGGATCTTTGGATTAAGGATGGTGTCATGTGCCCCAGTATCAATAAAAGCAATGATATTGATAGGATTTTCAAATTTGTCAAGGAAAATCTTTGCTGGGACCAAAGGGATATGATGAGTAGATGAAATGGTTCTGGGGATAATTTCTGGTTCATGTGTAGACAGATATTCTAAGGCAGCAATATCAATCATTGGTTCTTCTTCAGAATTCTCATCATCTTCAGAATCCTCTTCATAATCAGTATACCGAACTGCAAAGAGAGTGTATGGATTTGCCTCATCATCTATAGAAAAAAGTGATTCAACATTATCTTCTTGAAGATCAATAGGGGAAGCTTGTTGGATTTATTGAATCAATTTTTGAGACTTTCTGCGATTAGGACATGCCTTAGCAAAATGACCTTTTTGGCCGCAAACGAAACACCTATCACCTTTTGGTTTGAATCTTTTTTGACAAAAGAATATTATCTTTTTATGTTTCTGAGGGAAACGGGACCGATGAAATCTCTTTGGAAATGGAGATTTTTTTCGAAGGTAACAGGAACATTCCTTTTTAGGGAAACACTTGATTTCTAGATCTGGTCTTTTACATGCTGCTTTAAGTTGGGGATCTTTTCCTTTATTGAGAGTGTCTTTGATAAGTTTTTGTAAAGTACAGAGGCAATCAAGGGCCATAAGGACCTTTTGATAAATCTGACCAAGAGAAAGGGAGTTGATCTGGACCCCTTGTTCTCGAAGATAGAACATAGTACTTGCAGCTAATTGTTCTGGAATAGATGACAATAATCCTTGTTTAAGATTCGGATCATTGAAACTATTAAGCATATAAAAGATTTTTGACATTCTTTTATAATGCTTGTTAAGATCCTTTCGAAAAAGAGAACCGCACTTCATTTTGAAAAAAAATCATCACAAGCAGTATCTTCAAAGTCAGATGTATTGCCAAGGAATTCAGAATGGATCTTTTGCAATACATAAGCAATGGACTCAGATCTTACGAACTGAAGTTTTAAATAGTCATCCAAACGAGTAAACCAATCTCGTAATCTACCAGTGAATCAGAAAGTAAATTCATGCAAGATTGGCTCCAATGTAGTAATATCAGGACGTTTTGCTTGGAGTTCAATCCAAGCAAAGAATTATTGTATGCGATCTCTCCATTTGTGTCGAGGAATATCCTCAAATTGGAACCAAGGCCCATTTGATGATTTAGAGATCTGAATTGGAACACTTTCAGCTAGGGGTGTGCAACGGTCGGTTCGGTTCAATAACCGAAAACCGAAATTACCATATTTTACGAAACCGAACCGAACCGAATTTGTATGATAACCGAATTCAAACCGAACCGAATTTGTCGGTCGGTTTGGTTCGGTTAACCGAAAATCCAAAATTATAATTAAAAAAATTATCTAAAAAATTATACAAAATTATAAATCATAAAATTAAAATTAAAAAAAAATCAAATTAAAAAAATGTACATATATAATTTAATTTCAAACCCCTTAAATTGATAAAAAAAATATAAAAATAATTTTTTTAATGTAAAAATTGAATAAAATAATATATAAATTTAAAAGTTCGGTCGGTTCGATTTTTCTTCGGTTTTTGCCTTTCAAAACCGAACCGAACCGAAATAACCGATGTACCTATAAATTTAAAACCGAAACCGAACCGAATAACCGAATTTAAAAAATCGGTCGGTTTGGTTCGGTTTTTCGGTTTTAACCGAATTTTGCTCACCCCTACTTTCAGCCATATTATCAGGTTCTTCAGCCTGATATGTAGTGCTTTCTTCAGGAGGGTCTATAGGAGGATCAGCCATGAAGATTGGAAAAGGATTTGGTTCTAGTTCTTCGTCTTTTGGGAAACTAGACTCATCATCAGATGAATTGTCAAAATTTTCAATAGTGGCAGATGAGATAGCAGGAATTGTCTGCAGAGCCTTTTGCTTTAAAGTGTGAATGAGTGGATTGGGTGGTTGAATCATATGAGATGAAGGTGGTTCAGAGATAACAATCCCTTTTTGTTTAGGATCTGGTTTGGGATCAAATGGTGGTGGAGATGGCTCAGAGGTAGAAGTAAGGGTGGGTGGATCAGGAGATCGTTTAAGTTGTTTATGAAACTGTTTTCTCATAAACATCTCATGAGAATAGCCAAGGCTATCTAACTCAGCTTGAGATGGTTTAGAAAAAGGTGGAATCTAGATAAGAGATTGATAGGTAAAAGGAGGAAGGCTGGAAGTGTAAAATAGGAAGGAAATTGTAGAAGGTGCTGGAGTTGTGGGTTTAGCTAAATCCCTTTATATTATTGCAATTTCAGCTTTCAAGCGAGTAACTTCTGATGCCTTTTCTTTGAAAGTGGAATTATATACTCTTTGTCTAATAGCTTACATAAGTTGCTTATCAAGATTAGCAACTTGATTCTATAACTTAGATAACAATTGATAGGTAGCAGCATTCTGTCCAGTAATCTGGGAATTGAGAGTGTCAACACGGGTAGAAACATGGTCAACTTTAGTTTATATCCTGTGAAGAAGCTTTTATTTTGTGCGATAGCATTCTCAGATTGCCAGTTAAGTACTGCTTCAGCTGGTTGAACCGATCTAGGAGTTCCTTCAACAGAAACGTCGGGGGATTTAATAAAAGGGGTAGTTCTGTTTTTTGTGGTAGGGTTTGTGGTTTCTGCTAGGGTTGAAAACTCATTCGTATAAGTATCAGTTGGTTGATACATATACACAGCAGGAGAAAAAAGATGGTTTACTGTTTTAGGTTTCCAAATCAGGGAAGAGGTAGAACATGGTTTCATTGGTTGTGGTTTAGGTTGTGGTGTACATGATGAAGGAAGAGGTGGATCTAGTGGTTTGTATGGATTATCAGAAGGAGGAGGTGTGTAAGAAATAGCGTAATCATTTTTTTCAGATAATTGGCCAAGAGTACCAATAGTAAGATCATCGTCTTCATCTAGATGATCCTGAAAATGGGCTTCAGCAGAAAACTTCTTTTTGGCTTTTTGTCGTCTTCGGCAGAGATCTTCATCATCAAGCTCAGCTTCTAATGAGGCTTGGTAACAGTTTTCACAGTTACAATTATCCCAGTAACAGTGACCATCCCGTTTATAGGCATAAATGAGATTTTCACTATTATCAAAAGCTTCAATTGGAATGGCTTCTTGTTGTAAAGAGGAACAAGGTTGCAACATGAACTGGGTAAAAAAGACTGTGGCTGTAGTAGACGTAGAAGGATCTTCTGTATCATTGGGTGAAACAAATTGGGTTTCAATTATACCATCTGGTTTTTGAATAAACACACGGGTGGTAAACTGAACTGGCTTCGTCTGTTAATGAAGAACTTCATAGCTGATAAGCCAAGATTTAGGGAAATAACTAAGCAGTTCATCTCTTGTCAGCTGCTTAGGGATCTGAACACATGTGGGAACCTGATTGGAATCAGCACTAATGATTAGTGCATCATTGGAACAAGGAAGACAGATATCTAAAGCATGATTTTGAACTCGATAGATCATCTGGTAGTGTAGAGTAGCCACATCTATTGTCTGAACCTGATCTGCTTTAGTGATTTAGATCTGGACTTTGAGATTGTTAAGGATGTGCGAATCATCTAACCTCATATTGAAGTTAGGATAGAAAGTGAACATCACTGTACAAGCATTCAAAGAAGTTTGAATAGTACCAATGATACCTTGGGAATAATTCAAATAACGGGTATCAAGAAGAGCAATCCTGGCAAACACAGGAAGACCTTTACGGCCATGATAGGTGATTGCAATTCGAATAGCTCCAAAGTGCAGATGGGTTAAACCTTGGTGGATCCAGTGAGGAATGGATTCAGATGGAACATCAAGAGATATAAACTGTTCCTTTCCAGTAGCCTTGATCGGATGTTGGTTAAAGGAAGATGATTGAACATATTCCTTAACAAGTGATTTAGATGGATGAACAAGAGTTCTAATGTTGGAAATAACATTAGATCTAGTTGTTTTAGTAAAAACATCATAAGGATTAAGAAATGGAAGATGAGAGTCTTGGATTTTCTGGGATTCATCCAAGAAGTTTAGTTCATAAAGGTAGTTTAACTTTTGAGTAGTTTCTGGTTTAAGAGAGAAAGAAGATCTAGAAGAAGAAGTTCTGGATAAGGATAAACTAGATATGGACATGGGAAAATAGTTTCTCCTTCATCAAAATACCTTAGACATCAACCTGAAGGCTCTGATACCAAATACTCCTAGGGCTGTAAATAGGCCGATCGGGAAGTCAGGTATGACTATCTGTAGACACCGGGTCCTGAGGCGGTCCAAGATCAGAATTACCCGATGATGAAAATGATACTGATTCACAGGCAAAGGTGTCAAAAATGATGTTTCCCTTGTCGAGACTCCTTTTTTTTATCATAAAAAAATTATTATTAATTTTAATTCCAAAAATAATATTATTGGAAAGGGTTATTTAATTTAATTGAATTGAATTAATTAATTAATTTAATTGAAAAAGGATAATTAAATTAGTTTTTTAATTTAATTGAATAAATTAAGTAATTGATTTAATTAAAAAAATGAATTAGTTAATTAGTTTAATTAAAGAAAAAAGAATTTTTAAAGAAAATGAATTAAGGAAAAAGAAAAAAGATTTAAAAAAAAATATATATAAAATTTTTAGAATTGGTTTTAACGTGGTAAAGTGGCCATAATATGGCCACTTTACCAGGTCGCGTGGTGGCCATTGTCACCACGCGACCATTTTGGCTTTTAGCTAAAGTGGTCGCGTGGTGGCCGCTTGGCCACCGCGCGACCACCTGCCCCTTGCGCGCCCCTCGCGCGCACATGCGCGCGACTGTCCCCGCGCGCGCTGTGCCCTTCACCACGCGACCACCTGCCCAGTCCCGTTGCTTTCACCGATTTTCTGCATTTTTCAGACCGTTTTTTCGTATTTCACCTTCTTGTGCAATTTTGGATAAACTAAAAATTAAAGCTATTTCTGTCCCTTCCTACTTTTGGCCAAGACTGAGAATTAAGAGGGTTTTTCACCCTCATTTTCAAGGACGGCAATTTTTTGGTACAAAGGATTAGTTTTACTTTTCTCTCGAATTTTCTTGTCCCCAGCAACTGAATCTCTTCTTCAATTCCTTCTTCTAAATTTTCTTAAGTTCATTTTTTCCTCTTCTCAATCTTTAATCTATTTATTTTTCTTCATAAAAAATACATAATCCATTTTTTTTTTAGTGATTTGAGCTTGGAAAATCAATTTCTTTTGCTCAAATCATCCACCAAAAATATTTTTTATCAAAGTATTTTCTTAAAATATTAATTTCTACATTTTCTTCAAATATTTATCACCACAAATCCGACAAGGAAAATCAATCGAGACACCGTTTCTCCGATCTAAAAAATTCTGAGGGTAAACATTTTTGGACTTGTTCTCATTTATTTTTTTGTATACTATTTATTATTGCTAAATATTATTTTTACCATTATTACCACATATATTATTTATTTTTGGCATTTTAATGTGATCAATATTACTGTTGATGTATTATTTGTTTGTTTCAAGTTGATTTCCTTTTTATTTCTCATTGCCATTTATATTATTATTATTATTATTATAGGTTGCTGCCATGTAGTTCATTATTATTATTATTATTATTATTATTATTATTATTATTATTATCCTGTCTAACTATTATTACTATTATTATTATTTGTTCTATTATTATTGCCGTTATTAATTTATTTGTTGTTACTAATATAGTTTGTTATTAACAGTTATTACATATTATTATTATTTTATTGTTATTTTTATTATTGTTATTATTTATTATTATTATTATCATATTTATTTATATTATATTCACTATTATTTATTATCATTGTCCATTATTATTATTATTATTATTATTATTATTATTATTCTTATTATTACTATTACTATTATTATTATTATTATTTTATTGTTGTTACCATGCCATGATTATTTGTTGTTACCATTACTATAATTTTATTGTTGTCATTATCTTGCCTTTGCTTGATTAATCTTTAGAACCGTTACTAATATTTTTGATGTTAATTTTTGTATGAGATTTAACTTGAGTCGGGTCATGTGAACGCCCAGCGACTCCCCGGATGGGTCGCAACGCGTGGAGGGTCACTTCGGTTTGGTGAGATCTTTTCGACTCTCTCTTTATGTATTACGTGTTTATTTGTAATTATTTATTTTATTTATGCACGCGTGAGATAAAAAGTCACAAAAATACTTTTATAATTAAATCGGGATTTTCACTAATAAAATTGGGACCAATGTCCCTTATTTTAACCCAACCATAAAAATATCACAATTAAAACGAAGAGTCAATTTTCTCCAAAAATGGGATCACTCATCCCGGTTTTCACTCAACAATCAAAATAACTTTTCGAACCCTCTTTAAATTAATACGAAGGAACCAATGTTCCTAAATTTCGAACAAGTGCGAAGGAACCAATGTTCCTAAAACAATGCCCCGATTTATGTATGTCTTTTCTTATTTTGATCTTGTGTGAGTGTTTTAAATTTATTTCCTTTTGGGCCCTTGTAATTAACTTTGGGGCAATTTTATTTTGGGGATTGTATTCCGTCCTCGCCTGTATCTTTAATTTCCTTTTATTGGGATTGTATTCCGCCCCGATTTCTCTTGTAATTGTGTGCTTGGGTGTTTACCGCTTTCATTTATCGCTTTATTTATTGCTCTTATTTTATTGCTTTCGAATGATTGATATGCGCAATTTAATTTAAAATGCATCGATTGCTTGAGATGAGAGGTATAATTTTAAGAAGTTAAAAATCCATTTATAATTAACCAAGGCATAAATAAGAGGGAAGTCCCGGACACCGTATCTCTGGTTTAGACCGATAGAGGTGAGAAACCTTTTCCCAATTTCACGTAAATTGGGTGGCGACTCTAAATACCTCGAAAGTGCCTTTAGGCGTCATTAGGCTAGGTATTTCTCCCCAATGTTCTATTGGGAGGGATACACCGATGATGTCTTAGGGCGCCCATGATCAAATGACGCAAGTCACATACCTCGAATCCCAAAGGCGGATTCACAAGCGAGGGCCCTTGCTGGGTACCATCGGCGCGCGTCACACTATCCAAATAAACGGTATAAGGAGATTCTGGGCCTGGATGACAAGGATATCCTTTTCAGCCTAATGGTATCAGAGCCTACCTTGTATCCCCAACGCTGTGGAGTTGCCAGGGTTCGAGCCGCGAGGGAAGCGAAACCCAAAAAGAGGGAAAAAGTACCTAAAATGCGGCACCAACGTGGAGATGTTACCTGGCGACACGTGGCAGAAGGGTATATAAGGAGATTATGGGAATGAATGACAAGGATATCATTTTCAGCCTAATGTATAAGGAGATTTTGGGCCTGGATGACAAGGATATCCTTTTCAGGCTAATGGTATCAGAGCCTACCTTGTATCCCCAACGTTATGGAGTTGCCAGGGTTCGAGCCGCGAGGGAAGCGAAACCCAAAAAGAGAGAAAAAGTACCTAAAATGCAGCACTAACGTGGAGATGTTACCTGGCAACACGTGGCAGAGGGGTATATAAGGAGATTCTGGGCCTGTATGACAAGGATATCCTTTTTAGCCTAATGTTAACTGTTGATATAAATGCAAGTCAACTTCGTCAAATGAACAGTATTCGAGATGGAATAGTGCAGACATTGTGTTTTGAATTATAATAATTAACATTTATATTGTTATTTTTTCTTAAGAAATCATTGATTTTTCTTGTTATTATGATTTTTTTAATGAATTTTGAATTTCATTAAATATTTATTACAATATTAATAATTAAATAATATCTATGCATAATAATTATTAATGGATATTAGAAACATTATAATTAAAAATTGTGATGCAGTTTTAAATTTAGAAAACAGTTTTTGAAAAATAAATAACAAAACTTTAAAAATAAAAAATATACAATCTTACCAAACACACGTTAACGTTTATTTTTTTACACACTTCACTGTGATATTTCAAATTAAAAAAAAAATTAATTTATTATATTTAATATAATTTTACATAAAATTAACAAAATCAATAATTATTTTAATATTAATAATTTGTGTGATAAATAATAATTTAGTAGAATGAAAAGAGTATTATTTATTAAAAAATAAACTCTCCCCCTCAAACGAAACTTTGATGGACCACATCTATCATTAATAAGACAACCAATGGTGTTTATGCGGACAAAGATATATTTGGTGTGTTTTGAAAAAGTATTTATGCAAATGGAGTGTTTTCAATAGCATTTTCAGAACAAGAGTTTTTTTTTTTTTTTTAATTCTGCAGTTGTGAGCTATGGCACTATCTTGGAGCAGTTACTGTTGCTTTTTTTCAATGCTGCAGCTCACAGTTGTGGCATTGTCTTGGAAGAGCAGCAGCAACTTGCCGTTGCTCTTTTTTTTTTTTTTCCAAATAACAATTCTTTTCTAAAATAAAAATTGTACCTCACTATATTACTGTCTAATTTTAATTTTTATACTTAAGATTTTTAATATTTTTATAACCTATGATTTTTTAAAATATTATTATAAAACATATTTTTAATAAATAATTATTGAAAATTATCTTCTTATTAAAATAATTTATTTATTACATGTGTATAATGGGCATTTTATTGTTAGTTTTATATTGAATATATAATTTTTAACCATTAAAAATTAACATTCAAGTTTATATACTTTATTAAATTTATATGTTACATTTTCATGTAAATGATTAAAAAAAATTAAAATAAACACATACATGCGCATTAACTCTGCGTCTCAAAGATGGGGACCAATATTATTATTGGATTACAATGAATGCAAAAGTATTTGCTAATTAAATGGATTTAGAATTTAGATAGATTTTTTTTAATGGGAATATATTTTAGAATTTTATTAAATCTCAAAATCTTGAAAATAATACATATAGAAGACACGGTTAATTGACGGGTTGATTTCACTAACGGTCACTCAACTTATCACTTATCGCGCAAAAGTAACCGATTTTTTTTTCTTACTTAAATGTCACTGAACTTTTAACATTTTTGCAAAAAAGTCATGTTGACCGGAATCCGGTGAGTACTATCGCCGGATTGATGACATGGCATGACATGTCAGAAACTACATGTCGTTTAACAATATCTCCAACAAATGCTACATCTAAATCAATTTCACTAACGGTCACTAAACTTATTATTTATCGCGCAAAAATAACCAATTTTCTTTTTTTCCAACTTAAATGTTACTGAATTTCTAATATTTTTGCAAAAAAGTCATATATTTACTATTCGTTGCCACGTGTCATATGTCATGTCATCAATCCGACAAGAGTTCTCGCCGGATTCCGGTTAACATGACTTTTTTGAAAAAATGTTAGAAGTTCAGTGATATTTAAGATAGAAAAAAAAGTCGGTTACTTTTGTGCGATAAATGATAAGTTGAGTGATCATGAATGAAATTGACCCATTAATTGACTATTTACTTACATTGCAAACCAGAAAGTAGAAAAAAAACCAATTGTAGATAAGTATTGAATAGAAGAATATGCATAGTTTTAATTTGTCATGTGATAGGCCAATTTCTTACGGCCTTTTTTCCTATCCAAGGGAATAAATTTATTTATAAATGATGATACGAAGTAATCTCGGTGGTTAAGTGAAATAATGATACGAATTGATACGAATTTTAAAATTAGAATTTATTTCTAAAATATATTGAAATGATGATACGAAATAATACTAATGCATTTATATTTCTAATTTCGGTGGTTGATTAATAAAGATTAGAATTTTGATATATTTTAGAAATACATTCACTAAATTCTAAATTTAATGCGTAATTATAATTTATAAAAAAAAAATTATAGATAAGTTTAGAAGATGAAAAATTAAACATACACATGGGAATAAGTGGCAAAACTGAACAGTTATACATAAAGATACAATTTTTATTTTTTTTTAAAAAGGCAAAGAGCAGCAGCCTACTCTTGCAAGGCATTGAAAAAAAAAGCAGTAACTAGATGCAGCGGCTGTTGCTCCAAGACAATGCCGCAACTATGAAAAAAAACTCCGATTTGGAAATACTATTGAAAACATTTTATTTTCAGAAATACTTTTTCAAAATACACCAAATATATCTTTATCCCTGCTCGTGGGAAGGGAGTAACTAATTTAGTAGCTAAAAAATTGTAATTGCATACTACATTAATTTAAATAAATTGAAACAAAAATTAAATAAGGACTACATCATTGTATGAGTAAATTTTAATAAAAATTCAATTCAATAAGTTAATAAAATGAAATAAGATAAAAAATTTGAAGAATTTATATACCAACATTCTAAATGCATATATGAAGGTAACATAAATGGGTTATATGCTACCTATCTCTTGTAGCACAGATACTTTGGCAGAAGCGATTACAAGGATCCCTTCTGGCGTCACTGGTCTGGCTGATATCCACAAACGGGATGACAGCAGCTCGTTCACAGTCTAAAAATCACTTTGAGTGCAAAAACCGGCGAGAAGAAAAACCGACAGAGTTTCGGTATATGGAAGAGTTTCTCTCTTACTTCCTCAAAAGATGAGCCTCCTATTTATAGGCATACCTCTCCCAAAAGAGATGAATGCCCCATAAATAGGAGCACTAACTCCCATTAGGGGAGTTACTCCCTTTAATTATAATTAAAGGGGAGGTTATGAGGAAAAGGAAAATTAAGGTACATAAACCTTTGATTTTCTCTAATTATGGAACTCTTTCCACTTTAGTATGATTTCCGGACTGGTAAATATATTCCGGATCAACCCGAGAAGTTATGGGCGTATCCGGACTCCAACAAAATTATTCTCTAAAATTGATAGAAATTTATTCTATAGCTTTTTTTTATTAAAAGAATTCTCCCAATGCTGTCAAAATATTTGATATTTACCCTTTCATTTATTTATTTTTTATAACGGTGCTCCACATCAGCAAATGGAATCCCTATTATACAAATTTTGAAGAATTTTTTTCTTTCTTCTCTAAGAGCATCTCTTAAGATATTAATCCCAAAGACCACTTTTGGAGTTACTTTCCCTTAACTCTTGGGCATAAGCCTCAACATCATAACATCATTTGTTGTTATGCATATGTGTTGCGAAATAGGATTCCATTTATTGATGTAGTCCCATTAAAAAAATATATATTAGCAAATTTGAGACACTTTGATAACGATATAATTTTTTTTTTAATAAAAATATGTTTGAAAGTAAATCTATGGCATTTAGAACAATACATGGCAAATTTAAACATTTTCCTTAAATAAATTATGAGGCAAATATTTCCTCTATTATTTTTTATTTGTCATTTTTATTATTTTTAGTATAAATAAGGAGTATTAATTAGGTTTAAATTTATGATAAAATTGAATGATTTAGTAGATAAATTTAAATCTAATCGGTCAACTTTAATTAAAATAGAAAAATAAATTTCATTTGAATTTTAAAAGTGATAGTTAAATAAAATTTAAATTTTACTCAAAAGTGACAAATAAAAATGAATTGATGTAGCATATAAAAAGCTACTAATGTATTTCTTTTTATCCAAAATTGATAGACAATTTTTATTTTGCAATAATTAAAAAATTAATTTTTTTTAAAGCCAAGAAAAATTAGTTATTTTAATTCAAAATGTAAATTCATATATATTTTTTTTCTATTATATTTCTATTTTAATGTGAGATTGATTAATCCATTATTGATACATTTTCTTTTTGCATTAACTAAGATCAATTAATTACCCAAGAATAGTTAAGATGCATTGAAAATGGTGAATCTTGAATATAACAACAACTTTCAATTTTTAAAGTGATTGTCAATAAATAATACTCCCTCCGTTCCTAAATAGGTGTCATCTTTGTTGTTTTCACTAGAATTAAGAAATATTAATTAGATTTGAATTTAGGAAAAAATTGAGTGATTCAATGTATATTGAGTGTTTCAATATACAAATTTAAATTTAATTGGTTAATTTGTATTGGGAAAAAAAATTAAATTGAAAAAAAAAAATTAAATTGCATTGAAAATCTAAAAGTGACATATAAATTAAATTTGAATTTTTACCAAAAGTGACAGATATTAAGGAACGGAGGGAGTAGCATAAAGAAAGAGTAATTGATAAAAATAAAAAAAATATATATTTTTAATAAATAAAGCTAGGTATGGATATAATAAAGATTTAACTTATTAACTAATTTATTAAGATAGTATATGGGCTATAATTCAGAATTAAAAAGAAAATGAAAATATGCTTACTAACTCGTGTATTCAGTTTATCATATGATATATTTTTTTTTTTTGGGTCAAAGTTTAGCTGATCTATCAATGTATTATTATCATTAGCTTTAACGAAGATTTCCCGGAAATTTTGGCTTCAAACTAAAGACAAATCATGTCACTTTCAATAAGTGATTATTACATGAATTTTGACTGATAACCCAACTTTTAAGAAACTAAAAACACAAGGTGTTTGTTTTTAATAAGCTACTAAACTCTTGATAGTGGAGTACTATGTATAGTGTCTTGAAATAAAAAAAAAAAAAAGTTTTTGAAATATTTATTGACTAGTAGAAACCATATGTAAAAGGTTTGATGAAACTTCCAATCTAGAAGCGTGTGTTGTCCTAAGTTGCGTAATAGCATTGACTTTGGACTTTGGGACGAGAAAAAGAAAAGTATGCAGCAAATTAATGTGAAAGGAATAAGCTCTAACTAACTTTGGAAAATTGGGGGAAAGGAAAGGGCATCGTTTTCTTTTTCTTTCTTATCACCGAAGGAATTTTCAAAAGGATTAGAAATTGCTTCCATTTATATGAACATTAATGGTCTACACAATACAAATAAATGTTTTAGATTTTTTTCCAAAAAAACCTTTTATATTGAGAATTCAAATCACTAAGCAGTACATTGAATAAAAATAAAAGTGGATAATTTCATTATTCACAAACAGACATAGAATTGACTGATTTAGCCAGTATTTATAGGGTGAAACTTACATTTGAATTTTTTGATGGTTACTATATTTATTTGTAAATTATAATAGTAGCTATAATTAGTAAAATAATAGTTGTTAGAAATGAATCATATGATTAAAATATTCATATATAATTTAAGTTCAAAATTATAATTAAAAAAAATTATAAATCATAAAACTAAAATTAAAAAAAAAATCAAATTGAAAAATATACATATATAATTTAAGTTCAAACCCCTTAAATTGATAAAAAAAATACAAAAATAATTTTTTTTATGTAAAAATTGGATAAAATAATATATAAATTTAAAATTTAGATCGGTTCGGTTTTTGCATTTCAAAACCGAACCGAAATAAACGATTTACCTATAAATTCAAAACCGAAATCGAACCGAATTAAAAATATCGGCCGATTTGGTTCGATTTTTCGGTTTTAACCGAATTTTGCTCACCCCTAGAGAGAGAGATTAATGGTTTTAGAAATTGATGCTAAGAATTGTAAAATGATTTAGGCCATTCTTGAACTCAAGCTTATCCATACCAACAATTGAAGCCCACTTTTCCGAATTATTGACCAAACATTCTGCCCATGGACAATTTTTCAAGCTGCTGCTCAAATAATTCAACAATCCAAGAGTCCAATAATTCTGATGTATTACTTAGCCCACTTTGATCAGTAGGCCCAAGATGATGAACAAGGCCTATATTCAGGACGATGGATTTGAGGCCCAATTAAGAACCCATCAATAAGATGAAGCTTAAGATTCATAAGTTGCTTAAACCAGAACGATTCTAGAGGCCCATAAACAAAAAATCCAATAGAAATATTTGAGGCCCAATCCATAAATACTAAAACCAGAGGCCGAACATTAAAATAAGAATGTTCAATGGAGGAGACTTTAGCCCACCACACTATATTGAATTAACCTGTATTATATTATACTATCTTATACGCTAACAGGTAAATCAAACACGATTTAAAGTTGTATTGAAAAATCCTAATAATTATTTTTTTTAAACAATTATTAGGCATATATAGTGCTTACAAATACACCTAGTACCTAAATCAAAGGGTAGTTTCTTAGTCTAAATCATAAGCAAAACATGAGGTCGTCCTCGTGATCCAATTGGCTCCTATGTAATATTTGAGAAATCCAAGTTATGTTCTTAAAAATATTTAATTTCCGAGTACCACACTGTTTATGTTGGAAAGTGCAGCATAAATATATGATTAACTGACAATAACGACTAACCACCAAATCCAACAACTTAATCTTTTAAAAAATATTTATAATTGATTAAATTATCTTTTGATTAATTAATATAGAAAAAAATGATATATATATATATATATATATGTTCTATTGAGTTTGAGCCCTACTCCCCCTTCTCCTCTATAAAAAGAATAATAAAAAAAATAGACACGTAAAGCGAAATAAGGAATATTTTCAAAAATAATACTTAAAATGGAATGAATAGAGTGTTTTTAAAATAATTAGTCTATAGTATAATATTTGGAATTCATATCAAAATATTATTTTTATTTTTTTTACAGACAGTAAATCTAATTAAATTAGCAATGTATTCTTACAACCAGGACACAAGATTGATTTTACTATAAGTCTATAACAAACAGTTTAGTTATTTTTTTTTTCTATCATTTTTTGGTATTCGGTTCGGCTTTTTTAAGTTTACGAAATTAACTAAAGTTGGTACTACTAGATCCGTAATTGAATTTGATCATTCCAACAACTCTATACACAAGATAAAAATTGAAACTGAAATCTTATCCAAAAAATTTTGAATTCGTTACCATTTGAACCAATAACACGAATACTAGAAAAGACTTTATCAGTAGCTAAAACTCTTTTTTTAGTGGTAATAGATTAATTACTTCAACTCTTGCAAATCAGCCTGATTATAATTTTATTTTTCTTTCTGTTACAGGAACTGATTGTTATCTAACTCTGGAGAATTAAATTAATTCAACTTGTTTGTTTCTTAATTTTCTTATTTAATTAATTTTTATCGTCGTTGAATTATACGAGCAGATATGCAAAAATCTTCTAAAAGCTCATATGAACAGATCTTGTGGAAATAATATTCCCCTTAAGAAAACGTTAGGATCGATGTTTTCGGATTTATATATTACATACATATTTTATGACAACTTGGATTTAATTACGTATCTACAAGCAAAACTCCAGATTTCATATTATTTGGATGATAGTAAATCCGGTAGGAAATGAAATGAAATAAATAAAATTTATTTTAATTTACTTTCTAATTTTTGGTGTTTTTAATAATTGAAAAAATTCTATAGTAAAATTGGTTTTATAAAGTCTTAAATTCGAACTCTCTCTCTCTAATTCTACCGTTAAAAATAAAATAAAAAGATAAATTAGAACTTTATTCCATTCACTCTCCTTTCTCTCCATTATGGAGAGAAATGAAAGTGAAGAAATAAATTAAATTATTTACCCTCTTTTAGTTCATTTTATTTTAAGTTTCTCTTCTATTTTTATCCAAATAAAAAAATAAATTAAATTTTATTTATTCTACCTTCAATTATTCTCAATTCTTTAAATGCTGAATCATATTCTATAGAATTTGGATTAATTAATATTCTAATTACACAAGTGTGTATATATATGGCTCCACAATTTCAAGTTTTACATATAAGGTTTTCACAAAAGAAAAGTCAGAAAATTAATTTTTATTTTCTGCTTTTGCTTTTCCCCCTGAAGTCAAAAAATAACACTAATCGCAAATCAATATAATAATAATTTTTCTTAATCTAAATAATAAATGGTTTAATAGATAGAATATAATTGAATTTATTGATTTAAACTCCCTTTAGAAACGAAAATCTCTAAATCAGCACTCATAAATTATATGTAATAATAGGATAAAGATTAAAATTATTTATTTATTTATTTTTTGAGAATATTTGATTTTTTATAATTACATTTTTGGGACGGAAAGAATGGAATTTAAACTCTGTACGTGGGAAGAGTCGGTAGTGATACTGATGTAGTTAAAGATTATGAAGTATATGGCAATTAAGTTAAGACTAAGTTTGAAGTTACGTGTACTACTTGATCTTACTTAAAGGATAAAAAGTGTCATTCTCAGTCAGATATTGAATATGGCACTAAACAGTCAAACTGTAGTTCCCGTCACTCGTGACAGCAAAAAAGGAAGAAATCAACAAAAATTCATGAATAGTAGTAAAATAAAAAATTCTCTCGACATGATGTTAATTTGTACCTAACTAATTTAACATGTTAAAAAACTTATTTTATTAATTTCTCATCTTTGCCCAAAACATAATATATTTAATATTGATCACAAATATTTTACCGTTTAATTTGATCTCAGTATATTAAAAGGTCTTAAGTTCAATTTTTTACTCTCTTTTTTTTTTATATTAAACAAAACCAACATATTTAATATTAATGAAAAGTTGGATTCAACTTGGAATAACTCATAATCGAATAATGAGAATTTCTTACTTAATTAGAACCCGTTTATATAAAAAGTAGTAAATCAAACTAATAAAATTTATTATGTATGCAAAATATTTTTATTATATATATAATCATTTCCACAGCACTTATACAAGATAATGAACAAAAAAACACGTATAGGCAGTTGTTACAAGCTGGTAGATCGTCCACCTCTGAGAAACTACATGGCAACGGCAATTGATTAACAAAGAGTTTTTCAATTGCAAAAATGGGGAAAAATACAAAAAAATGAAAAAACAAAAAACTTGTGAGCAAAATAATGGTCATCAAAATGGTATGAATTGCACATAAATTAATACTAACTTAAGTTTACAAGTCATATTTATTTTATTTTTTCATTTTTAACTTAGATTGTTATATAATATGATATCCTATAACCACTTATTTTCAATTTATAAAATACACAATTAATCATATTAATACTCATATAACAGATAATATTATTCATATTTAATTATGTGTACCAAAGAAATTACAATACATGTAAATAAAATACTATGATATTTTCTGATTGGTTCAGTATGTCATGAAATAAGAAATTTAAAAAAAAGATATCGTTTTAAAAGTTTAATCGAGCGAATACGCAGACTGCTTGAAAATATCTAAATTATCGCGGAAAAGAGGTATGAAGGCATCTATGCTTCCATCTCCAATGAAAGAAGGTAGAAGAAACATCATCCCTTCAATAGGAAAATAAGAAGGCATAAAAACATAAGGACATCCTCCACCAAAATCAAGATCATAAAATGGAAACCTTAGCCAGCTGTCAACATCCAAATTGGGGCACAAAACAGACTTGTTCATCTCGGCCGTAGAAACAAGATCTTCTTTCTCAGCTTTGTGGGTAGCAAAATCAATGAAAGATCTAAAATAGTTATTGTTCACATTAGCAACAGCTTCATGAATGAGCTTAGCTGCATAAGGCAATGGCTCACGTAGAAGATCCTTAACCCTAGCAGTAGGAAATGCCCAAAGCACCAAATTGCCAAAGTATTCATTGGCCACTCTTGGATTCATTCTCATCCTACCATTCACTGAAATCCTCACATGAGTTTTCTCGAATCCCCCGAGCCCTCGAACCTTGGTTATCGTTCGCCATAGATGAGCAACCAAGCTTTCGAAAGTGCTATAAGGCTTGTTATTTGGTAATGTAGCAGTAGTAGAAGAAGCCCTAGCTTTTAGCTTGGAGAGAAAGTCCAATGTGAAATGAACTTTATGGACGACAATATCATCCATAAATTGATCATCTTTGATGCAATCTTTGATAGAATTTTGGGTCTTGAACTCCACTCCTCGATGCTCGAACTCGAAACGGGGAGGCTTTCGAGGATTGAACATGGTTCGATCATGCAAAGGAAGAGGACTCATATCGACCCCACGGCTAGCTTTCCCCCAAGCAACCAAGAAATTGCTAGTGGAATGGCCATCAGCAACTAAATGATGGGCAGTAAAACCAACCACTAATGAGCCACAACTGAACCTTGTGAGCTGAACTTGCACTAACTCCTCCACATCTTTCAAACTAGGGTGAAGGCTAAGTAAAATTGAAGATGGCTTCAATGGCATCACTTGATCAAGCTTGCTATCCACCGTTGCTTCGACGAATTTGACCCCTTTGTCATTAAGAAAAATGACAACATCACCTTTCTCATCTTCTCCTAATCGCCCTGCCCATTCTCTATACTCCGACAAGGCTCGTTGTAGGCCATATTGGATTGTTGCATTTGGCGGTGTGGGTGGGCGATAAGCATAGATGACTGCTATGTGAGTATTGTAAGTCACCTTATCAAATACACTCAAAGGAATGGAATGTGAAGGAGGAGGAGGATTGCATTCATAAATTGGCTCGATAATCCTCGTATTCTCTATTTTCACCTTCATATTTATTTTTTCTCTTTTAGGGTTTTAGAAGCAAGTTAAGCTATGAGAAGAGAAGGTTTTTTCTTTTTCTTTTGGTTTTGAGTTTTTGAGTCTACCTAAGCAACAATCGATGCATATATATATAGTAATTAACCAGAGGAATGAGATTGAAATGGCATAGGTTCACTTCTCTTTTAATAAGAAAATTTGAATTTGAGTTCAAACATATTTAAATATTTTGAATATAATAGTATCTTATCATTTTATGAATATATTGTATATGAATTTAAATTAATTAAGTCAATTAATTTTATAAAAAAAGCATTTTATCTCTTCATAAAACTATTTTACGGTAAATTTAAATTAATTAAATCAATTTTAAATGACGGAAAGTATTTACATATATTAAAAAAAACATATATTGCGGATATATGACTACACCGAATTGTTTTGTGGTTGGTGAATTTGTCTTCCTAAAAGAAACGTGTAGAAGTTACAATTTCCTATATAGACAAGCAGACAAATGAACGTGGTTTTCTTTATTTTTTTTTATTTTTTTATAATTGATTTAATAAAAAATGGATAAATTAAAAGAAGTCAAAGAAAATATTGGATGCAACTCTGTATCAAAGAGTTTGGTACACATTTTGGCAGATCATACACCATACATGTAGCAATTGAGGCTACAGAGTGGAAGGACAGATCATGTCTTACGTAAGGAATGTTTATTATAATAAAATTGATTTTTACAATCAAAATCTTCCATCTCAAAAGAAAGAAAACAACAAAAATTATTATAGGATAAGGAAAAGTCCACTATAGCTAATTATATGGATTATACCTTACCAATATATATTCAGTTATTCACCATTCCATATTAGAATTCTTTATTGAAACAAAGGATAAATTAGGTTAATTTTAGAATTTTCCTCTTCAAGTAATTAATTGTTTATATGGGTTCAGGCTTACGTCATTTTTTTTTATTAATATTACAAAGGAAGAGTTATATATAATTATAATCCAACTTAAAACCTTTCATCAATATATATTCATCATTCCATATTAGAATTATAGTTTCTTATTTCTTTCAACAGATTATTAGTATTATTAATTATTATTATTTATGTAAGAAGGGGAATCCGAGGAAACGTGGTACCCATGAATTTCCCAAGTGATGATAATTATTTAACAAACTTTTCTACGACCAATGTACGATTAGTACAATTTATTGTTTTCTCCTAAGGTTTGGTTATTTATTTATTTTTTCTTGAGATAATTATCTCAGGTTTGTTAAATACAAAGTATGACGTCCCCCCAAATTAAAAAAATCAGACAATTTACGTTTATGTTGTTTCGAATTAGGGAGAAATCATATAATAAACAGTTACTAAATAAAATAGAAAGGAAAATGTATTTTAGGGATAATTTTGGCGATGAATGCACCTTTGGTTGCTATTAGTGACAAATTACCGTAGGAATTTTATAATCCGTCACAGCATAAATTAGAAAAAAAAAAAAACCTTAATTTTGAAAGATCAATTAATTATTAACAGGGCGATAGTTTGGTGGGTAATTTTTAGTTTCTCTTAATATAATATAGTCAAATATAGTTTCTCTTAATACACATTTTGGATGATTTATTGTTTGGATTTGAAGGAAATAGATGTACATGAGCACAAACGACACAAACTAGGGTCAAGAAAATGATATTTACATGGGAGGCGGCATCTAGAGGTTGCCTAAAGCGTCTTAGATGTGCATATGTGGAACTTTAATAAACTGAATTATAAATAGATCAAAATTTTATAGATTGTAAATATTTTAGGTAATGGTTTAAATAAATTATTATTAAACGGATTATGTATATATAAACTAAGAAAAAAATTTTATTTTTATATTTATATTATATAAAAAATTATAAAAATATAAATACGTCATAAATTGATCGAATTGGATTTAGATTAAAAAAATTGCAGATAGTTACCTATCTATATTAATCCAAAAAGAATTTGTTAATGATTTATGGACATAATTTTCAGAAATTGGACTTATTACCAGATAGCTAACTATCTATACTCAATTAGTCATCCAGGTCCAATAAGTAAAAATGATGTTAATCTTTTTGTGGAAAAACATATCGTAGTTGTTGAAATATAGTTTTCAAAATTCCTTATTTAGTTGACTTTATTAATAAACTTGTCATTTGTCAATAATTAATTTTTTATAGTTGCCACATATTTTAATTCCTTTCGAAGAAAATTAAAAAGCGACAGAATAACTAATGTTTGAGGGATTTTCTGGGGAAATACTTTTCAATTAAAAAAATTGGATTCATAATTCAATGAAATCTTGTAATAGACAGCAGATTCAGATTGTAATTCTAATTAATATTCTCTTTATTGAAACGGTGCCGCCGTTGACTTTCTCCACATTTCACGCATTAATTAATTACTAGCAGCCACAACTGTAAAAAGAGTAATAAAATAAATAAAGTTAGAGGTAAGGGTGTTGACAAACCTATCCGAAAAATAGGTTAATCGAATTGATTTTTATGATTAATGATTAGTAGTTTAATTGAATTTCGGTTTTAATTTTTTGTTCTAAAAAATCGTCGGTTTCGGTTAACCGACCGCTTTTATATAATTATATATATTTCGATTTCGGTTAACTGATCGGTTTTATACAATTTTTTACATGTATTTTCGGTTTTAATTTTTGTTTAACCGATCGATTTTATATAATTTTTTTATATATATAAAGTTTAAAAAAAATTAAAATGAAACCCGATATTAAATTATATATATGTTTTGTGTGTAAATTTTTTTTGTTTCACTATTTGGATCATTATATTTTCGGTTTGTAATTTTAATTTTCATATATTTTAAACATTTTTAGTTTATAATTGTAGTTTGAACATTATATTTAATTACTATATTAAATTATATTTGTTTTTTAATTTTAATTTTTAAGTAATTTGAATATTTTAACTTTTTTATAAATGCATTTTATAATTATAGTGGTTAACCGAAAAATATTGGTTAACCGATCAGAAATCCGAAACCGATTGACTGGTTAACCGATAGTAATAAATTGGTTAATGGTTATTATTTTCAAAAATCTGAATTTAATGGACTGATATTTTTTTGGCTCATGGATCGGTTAACTGATCCATGAAACCCTAGTTAGAGGCATTATATTTATATGGGGAGAAAATTTGTATCTTTTCCTCAGTAAAATCATTATAATTTACTCAATTATAATTTTTTTTCTTAACATTTTAATTGTGATTGAAAATATAAAACGTTTTTATAAAATGAATAATTGCAAGATAACTAATGAACTGTTTTTGAATGTGATTTTAGTTATATGATCAGTTTAATTGCAATTAACGTTAGTTAAGCATCTGACTTTCGACCGTCTGCTTTTATTTTTTTTTTCAATTAGACCTAATCTAACAATCTTGATTAAATATTTACAAATAAAATTAATTTCTTTTTATTCTTTTTCGGTTTGGCCGACTCTAGCTAAAAATCTTAATTAAATATTCACAATTAAAATTAATTTATTTTATTGCTTCTCAGTTACAACAAGGCTAGTATATTTATAAATTAAAATGAATTTTTTTTATCCGACAATATACATAATATTGAATTAATAATTTACAAGTATGCATAAAAAATGAAAAGTTTGACCTGATTGGCATTACAGATAGTATGAAGATTAATCAACCTTCCAATTACAATATTATTGATTCGAGAAATTGTCAATGAGCAATAATTAATTGAATATTTAATCATAAAAGGGTTGACCTTAAGTGCATTATAGTGTAAAGTATATATGAACACTCTAATTATAGAACAGAAGATAAGAGGCAAAATGAAAATAATTAAGAGAATTTAAGGGATTAGATTAGTTAGTAGTTACCTAACTCCAGCCACAAGACAAATTTAGAGATTAGAGATTTTAAAATTCTAATTCAAACTTGCCACTTAAGATTTAAGAATCATGTCGGGTCGGTTTCTTAGTGGAGATGCACATTTCTTCCACTTAATTTTGTTAAGCATGTTATGCATTCTAATTTTATATTATTATTATTATTCAATTAATATATATTTCTTTTAAGTTATTCATGAATTGCATCGATTGTACCAAGTAATATAAATTTCTTTGGAGAATGAATGTAATATTTGGCTCTATCCATTCAGTTATCACTTGAATTTAGTTGGTTTGTATAAAATTAAATTGAACTTCTTATTAGAGAAATTACTTATCGTTAACGTCACCAAAATGTATGCATTATGGATAAAGGTGGCAAGTTCTTAATCTCATCCATATATTTGATACAATCCAATCTAATATGACTCAAATTTAATTTGTGAATTATCCATTTGACATGAATAGTGATCCGATATCATTTAATTCGATTTATTATGTGATTTATATGATTCAATCCATTTATAACCTTATTGTGATCCATTAATATTATGTGTCATTTTATAATTTTTTATTTAATACGAATATAAAAATATTTATTTTTATAGATTATACATGCATAATTTTTTATTTTTAATAAAATACAAAATAATGTCATAAAATTTGACCTATTTATGATTCGACTCGTTTAACAATGACTCATTTCAATCATAATCCAATCTGACTCTATCAATCCATTTATGACTAATAAATAATACTCCCTCCGTTTTTTATTATCTGTCACTTTTGAGTAAAATCCAAATTCTATTTATCTGTCACTTTTACATTTTCAATGTAATTTAATTTTCTCTTTCCAATTTAATTTTTATTTTTAATAAAAATTGACCAATTAGATTTATTTTTTTACATTAAATCACTCAATATGCATTGAATCACTCAATTTTTTTCTAAATTTAACACTAATTAATATTTTTTAATTTTAGTAAAAATAACAAAAGTAACAATTATAAAAGAATGGAGGGAGTAAAATTTTAATTCATTTATAATCTGATGTTATTTGCCATGAGGGTTTTACTTATTTTGATTTAGTTCATATTTATTTATTACATATTAAATTTGTAATAAATATCCACGTCAATATATCGGCTCGATTTATAAATGGAAAATGAATTTAAATTTTAGCAAAAAATTATCTATTATCGATATCTAAAAATTTTATTCACAAATAGGATAGCATTGAAGTACATGCTTTTGTGTTAGTTTGATTTTTTTATGTTTATATTTAAGTTTATAAAATTGACTAATTTGATACTCAAAACTATAATTGGAAGTAATCATAATATATTAAAGTGCTTGTACGATAAAATTTTATTATTCATAACATATCTAATTAAGAGAACTAATCAGGATGCACTAGTAATTAAGTTGTGTATATAAAGCAGGACCGTTAGATTTTGATCGAACGGTTCATGTGTTCACTTTATTTTGACCCTCTAATAAAAGACAGAAAAGAATTCAATCCATGTATGCAATCTCCGTGCAGCCCACGCACCGACCCGTCCGTCCAGTGTCTAATAAACAAATAAAAATAATAATAGTAGTAGTTTCAGCAACAGAGAGATCAGAGATGGACTACTATTCCAAATAACTACGATCCAAATTCCACCCGTATTAATAATACTTCTACAATCACAGCTCACAAGCACCACGTCATATCAATGATATTATAAATGGCAAAAGCTTGGGCTATATTATAACAGGCTGGATTATAAATATATTAATAATTAATATAATAATAGGATTAATATGTAATTTCTTAATTTCAAAAATTACCTTGTATAAAAAAAATAGAAAAAAAGCATCCACTGTCTAATAGACATAAGATGTATTTTCCTTGAATTACAATCTAGTACAATGATTGATGAACTATTATATATGCACAAAATTATATACATGATAATTTATTATTAATTGTTTTATGAATTTATTTTTGAATTTGGTTAAGATAAAATTTGTCCATTTTCTATTATTAATCAAGATTACCTAAAAGTTCCATTAATTGATATTTCCCTACCAAAAAGTTTCCAAGGTAGATGGGATGATAAATTATACCGTAACCTTTAAATTCATATGTCGCTTTTAACCAAGATTTTCCATTGACAAGTGTGGACCGCTTGCCAAACAATTTCTTTTTTCCGCAAATTAATTATAAAGTCAAGAATTTCTGATAATTTGTTGGCAATAATTCAAGAACTTCTTCTTGAATATGAATCTAATTATATAAATTACTAAGAAAATTTTGAATTATTTTTGGTGAATTCTTATATTTAACAAAATTTAAATAATTGTTTCCTTGCTATTATTAACATCATATTAACTATATATTTCTTTCGAAAAATATCTATTACTAACCTAACCAATTCAAAATTACAAAATTATTCCCCAATAATATTTTAATTGTTTTAAATAAAATCTTGTTAGAAGGAAATAAGGTGACCCAACTCGATGTTGGGCTCCGCTTGAAGCCCGACTTATGGAAAAAGGGCCTGAGCCCATACCCTTAGGTACATCCTCTATATTGGGCTGTTAAATGGGCCATTTCACCTATCAACTATTTTAAATTCACATAATTTGCAATTGAAATCAACTTTAATATTTGTCCATCTATTAACACTCACCAAATAATTATAATAACCTTAAATGCATTATTTTTCAGATTTATTTTTATCAACCAAGACTTATAAGTGAATTAATATACAAGTGGTGGAAATTCTATTTGTATCTCCATTATATGTGTTTGTTGTTGTTATTATTATTATTATTATTATTAATTAAGTAATTAATCAATCCATTTATTTATTCATTAAAAGTTTTATTAATTGATTAGAAGTAAAGGCAATTAGAATTGAGTTACTAACTTTCTTTCTGAAAAAATAAATGTCATTTTAAGAATGAATGATGTAGATATGGAGTTGGAATGTTGGGATGGGATGGGGGCTTATAAGTAAAGATTATGTGTTAAAGTATTCCTAAGCATAGATGCCTTAATTTGATAATTAAGCATATAGCTTTTCACGTTTTCTTAAATTTTATGTTTATGATGAAAATTGACCAAAATTGATCATGTTTGTGCAGACATCCCTTAATGCTTTTTACATATTCTTATTTCATATAAACAATTATGAGTTTAATATGTTAATTGTGAAAAATCTTTCCCTTAAAATCAAGGTCAAGGTTTGTTTTGCAACATGCATGATCATTTCATATGTTATCTCCATGTTTTTGAATTCTAAACTAGATCAGTTAATGGGTTTGTGTGCTTATTCAATCCATTTTTTAAAAAAATTAAGGAATTGAACAATAAAATTTGTTTGTAAGCTCAGTCCGACTTAAATCTGTATAGAAATCTATTTTTATATGGATAGATCTGAATGCATTGATATAAATTTAGAACAAGCTCGGCTCGACCTATAAATCATAATATATTTATAGGTTATGCATGTTGTATATTAATTCTCCTTCATTACATAACTTAAAATATGTAAAACATTTATATATATATATAATGCATAAGTGGTCGGGTATAAGTTTTCCTGAAATTAGAATATTGATATTGAATATGATTACTTGTGAATTTTATTTGTTTAATGTGTCAGTGTTTGACATTTTTGCATACAGTATTAGACCATCTTCAGTAATAGCGATTCATACAAATATATGTTGTGAGCCTATATATGCCGTATAAGTATCATATCATTAAAGACTAAAAGAAAATTTTTTCACTCTAATAAATTATCTCTCTTTTAAGTCTTTCGTATTGTTAAAAATAATTAATAAATACTATTAAATTGTAGATTAATTATATATATAAATAAATAAATGTCGCATTTCATTTTACGACTGATTCTCCCTAACAAGAGACACGTTTCTCGTTAGGGAGACCAATCTCTCAAAGTGTCGTCTCTCTAACAAGGAGAGACAATAAACAGACCAGGCCCACATGCTGGGGACGTGCGAGAGAGATGCTATTGGAGATTGTCTTATGTTTGAGGGGTTTCTTTTAAAAATGGTGTTATTTTTAAAAGTATTTAGAAAATTAGCGTGACAGTATACAATATTAGATTTATAGGTTGTTAAGAATTGACATTTTTTAGTGCCGGTTTCAGACAAATGGGGAGACTGGGCGTGTGCCAAAAACTGGCAGCAAAGTGGGCCGGTTTTTGGCAATTGTGAATACCCATGCCTGCTGCACAGGCACGGGTTTGCAAGGTATTAATCATTATTATTTTTTTTTTTTAAATTTGTGCCTTTAAAACCCCCCTTACCCTTTTGCCTTGATTTCGTAAGTCTTCTAATGTCTATTTCAATATTATTATTTGACTTGTAGGAAATTTTATTGCAGTTACAAAAAAAAAAAAATGTAATATCATGCGAGCATAGTATAAATTTATTTTATTATTGAAATTTTAATTTTTGACTAATTTTATTTTTATTTTTAAATTATAGGTATTAAATTTGTAATATAATTCCATTAATATTAATTTTAAAGGCGTATGTTATTATTATTTTATTTATTTTTAAAAATAACTTTAATTTGTAAATGCTAGTTAAATTAATTCATTGGTTAAATTTTTTATATAAAATTGATGACTGATAAATGATATGTTTTTTTTTTTATGTTTTTGTTTATATTTAGAATTTATTTTAAATTATATGTTAAGTTAAATTTACAATATACTTGCGGTAAATATTTTTAAAAGTAAGTTATTATTATTTTATTTTACAGATTTTATTAAATAGCTTTATTTTAAGTTAAAATAATAAAATTGTACATGTTTGAATGTCTTATTTTCACTTTTCAGGCACGTGTCTCACTAGAAGAAGCCTTTCCTCTAAGGATTCAACAGTTATATGCTCTGTATTTTTTATTGATTGAAGTTGTAAATTTATCCATAATATTTGATAATAAGGATAATTTTATCTTAAACGTTTTAGATGGTGCAAAGTTCCTTTATATATTTTAAAATTGAATAAAATTTATTCATTTTGAACCACACAGTACGCTGCATATCAAGAAATTTATTCATCTTGTATCACAATGCGTCATGTTTCCAGTTTCAAGATACAGTTAAAATTTTTTTTTTTGTTTTCAAAATTTAAAACATAAAAGATAATATTACTCCAAGAGCAATTAATTAACAAAGAGTTTTTCAATTGCAAAAATGAGGAAAACGACAAAAAATGAAAAAAAAAAACTTGTGAACAAAATAATGCTCAGCAAAATGGTACGAATTACACATAAATTAATACTAACTTAAGTTTACAAGTCATATTTAGAGCCAGTTTAGCAAAATTTATGAGAACAGATTTTTCAATTGAAAAAAATTGTATTCTAAAAAACTTTATCTCAAAAAATCGGTAATTGTTTGGTAAATAAAATTTAAAATGACTTATAAAATTAAAAACAGTTGTTTAGTAAATCATATGATTAAAAATAATTTTTTAAAATAAAAAGACAAAAATAGATATATATAAAGTTTAATATATTATATTCAAAATCTTACTAAAAAATAATAATAATTCCCACTTTTTTGAATTTTTTTTATTTCACTAAACTATTAAAACCATATATTTTCATGTATAATTAAATAAAAAAAATATAACATAAAAAATTAAAAATATATATATTGTCTTCATAATTAATCATACATATTAATTTGGATGATAAAAAAAGAGAAGTTAAAAAAAAGAATATAATTATTTTTAACTTTAGATGATTTTGAGTGGTAAGGTAAGATAAGATATAAAAAAAAAAATATATTAGATATAATTGTCATTATAAAATAAAATAAGTGATATTTTTGTCTAAAAAAAATATTAAATCTGCTGCTGTTAAAACCTGAAAATCAGTTTTTTTTGAAAATCTTCAATTTTTAACTTTTTGTAATATAAGGTTTTTTTACTTTTTACAAAATTGATTTTTCTAAAATTAGTATTTACTAAACACTTATTTTTATCTTATAATCAGTTTTTTATCCAATAATCAGTTTTTTATCCTCCGAAAAGCAATACAAAACACCACCTTGTTTTATCTTTTCATTTTTAACTTAGATTGTTATACAATATGATATTCCTAACCACTTATTTTCAATTTATAAAATACACAATGAATCATATTAATGCTAATAACAGATAATATCATTCATATTTAATTATGTATATCAAAGAAATTACAATACATGTAAATAAAATATTATGACATTTTCTGATTGGTTCAGTATGTCATAAAATAAAAAATTAAAAAAAAAAGATATCATTTTTAAAATTTAATCGAGCGAATACACAAACTGCTTGAAAATATCTAAATTATCGCGGAAAAGAGATACGAATGCATCTATGCTTCCATCTCCGATGAAAGAAGGTAGAAGAAATATCAACCCTTCAATAGGAAAATAAGAAGGCATAAAAACATAAGGACATCCTCCACCAAAATCAAGATCATAAAATGGAAACCTTAGCCAGCTGTCAACATCCAAATTGGGGCACAAAACAGACTTGTTCATCTCGGCCGTAGAAACAAGATCTTCTTTCTCAGCTTTGTGGGTAGCAAAATCAATGAAAGATCTAAAATAGTTATTGTTCACATTAGCAACAGCTTCATGAATGAGCTTAGCTGCATAAGGCAATGGCTCACGTAGAAGATCCTTAACCCTAGCAGTAGGAAATGCCCAAAGCACCAAATTGCCAAAGTATTCATTGGCCACTCTTGGATTCATTCTCATCCTACCATTCACTGAAATCCTCACATGAGTTTTCTCGAATCCCCCGAGCCCTCGAGCCTTGGTTATCGTTCGCCATAGATGAGCAACCAAGCTTTCGAAAGTGCTATAAGGCTTGTTATTTGGTAATGTAGTAGTAGTCGAAGAAGCCCTAGCTTTTAGCTTGGAGAGAAAGTCCAATGTGAAATGAACTTTGTGGACAACAATATCATCCATATATTGATCATCTTTGATGCATTCTTTGATAGAATTTTGCGTCTTGAACTCCACTCCTCTATGCTCAAACTCGAAACTAGGAGGCATTCGAGGATTGAACATGGTTCGGTCATGCAAAGGAAGAGGACTCATATCGACCCCACGGCTAGCTTTCCCCCAAGCAACCAAGAAATTGCTAGTAGAGTGGCCATCAGCAACTAAATGATGGGTTGTAAAACCAACCACTAATGAGCCACAAGTGAACCTTGTGAGCTGAACTTGCACTAACTCCTCCACATCTTTCAAACTAGGGTGAAGGCTAAGTAAAATTGAAGATGGCTTCAATAGCATCACCTGATCAAGCTTGCTATCCACCGTTGCTTCGACGAATTTGACCCCTTTGTCATTAAGAAAAATGACAACATCTCCTTTCTCATCTTCTCCTAATCGCCCTGCCCATTCTCTATACTCCGACAAGGCTTGTTGTAGGCCGTATTGGATTGTTGCATTTGGCGGTGTGGGTGGGCGATAAGCATAGATGACTGCTATGTGAGCATTGTAAGTCACCTTATCAAATACACTCAAAGGAATGGAATGTGAAGGAGGAGGAGGATTGCATTCATAAATTGGCTCGATAATTCTCGTGTTCTCTATTTTCACCTTCATATTTATTTTTTCTCTTTTAGGGTTTTAGAAGCAAGTTAAGCTATGAGGAGAGAAGGTTTTTCTTTTTCTTTTTTTGGTTTTGAATTTTTGAGTCTACCTAAGCAACAATCGATGCATATATATATAGTAATTAACCAGAGGAATGATATTGAAATGGTATAGGTTCATTTATTAAAATAAGAAATATTGAATTTGAGTTCAAACATATTTAAATATTTGAATATAATAGCATCTTATCATTTTATGAATATATTTTATATGAATTTAAATTATTTAAGTCAATCAATTTTATAAAAAAAAGCATTTTATCTCTTTATAAAATTATTCTGTAATAAATTCAAATTAATTAAATCAATTAAGTTTAAATAACGGACGGTGTGTGTATATATATATATATATATATATATATATATATATATAAAAACATATGTAGCGAACATATGACTGCACCGAATTGTTTGGTGGTTGGTGAATTTGTCTTTCTAAAAGAAACGTGTAGAAGTTACCAATTTCCTACATAGGCATGCAGAAATATGTCATTATTATAGGAATGGCAGAATAGGCAATGTGGCCAACTCATGCAAAATAAAAAAAAATAATTATTATGTACTACTATAACATTTTTATAATTAAAATAAGCTCTTTAGAATAATTTGACTTTGCTTTTCCCTGTAAGTAATTAGGAGTATTAAATTCTCTGCTTAGAGGAGATAATTAGCTTATGATTCATTTCATTAGTATTTTGGCCTTCAACTAATTAATTTCACCAACATCACTTGTTTTTAACTTTTATTAACTCCTTTTTTCTTGTTTCTTATTTCTTTCAACACATTATTAGTATTATTAATTATTATTATTATTATTTATGTAAGACGGGGGCCTAATCCCAGTAACTAAAGAGAAACAATCCGAAGAAACCTCGTACCCATGAATTTCCCAAGTGATGATAATTATTTAACAAACTTTTCTACGACCAATGTACGATTAGTACAATTTATTTTTTTCTCCTAAGGTTTGGTTATTTATTTATTTTTTCTTGAGATAATTATCTCTGGTTTATTAAAATACAAGTACGATACCGCAATAATTGTCAACATAAATTAAAAAAAAAAAAAAACCTTAATTTTGAAAGATCAATTAATTATTAATAGGGCCATAGTTTGGTGGGTACACTACAAGAAAATATAGTTTTCGCGACGGATATTTAGCGACGGAACAATTTCCGTCGCTAAAAAAATTCCCGACGGAATATTAAATTCCGTCGGAAAAATTGTCGACGGAACAATATTTCCGTCGGGAAAATTGCCGACGGAATAAAATTTCCGTCGGCAATTTTTACCTACGATCACATTGCCGACGGAATGCAATTCCGTCGGCAATTTTATTTCCCGACGGAAAATCTTGGATTTCCGTCGGGAATTTCCGTCGGGAAATCGTTAAATTCTTGTAGTGGTAATTTTTAGTTTCTCTTAATATAATGTAGTCAAATATAGTTCTCTTAATACACATTATGGATGATTTATTGATTGGATTTGAAAATGACACAAACTAGGGTCAAGAAAATGATATATACATGGGAGGCGGCATCTAGAGGTTGCCTAAAGCTTCTTGAATGTGCATATAATTATAGGCGAATTTAGGTCCGACTTACGGTTAAAATTTTTTAGATCGTAAATATCTTAGGTCATAGTTTAAATAAATTATTATTAAACAGATTACGTATATATAAACTAAGAAAAAAAATTTATTTTTATATTTATATTATATAAAAAATTATAAAAATATAAATGAGTCATAAATTGGTCGGATCAGATTTAGATTAAAAAAAGAGGCTTAATATGCTAATTACCACTTCAACTTGTACACATTTGTCATGACGCCTCCTAAACTTAAATGTTTATCAATTAGATAACTAAAGTTGACTATAAGTATTAAAATAAACACTTCCTGTAACCGTGAGATGCGCGTGTAATGCAAACGTTTTACATGGCTGATCACGTCATTTTTAACCAATAATTAAAGGACATATGGATGAAAAAACAAGTAAGTAAAATTTATTACTTTAATCCCTGTCTTTCCCCCCATCCCTCTTTCTGTTCTCATTTCATCCAACTTTTTTGCTCTAAATCTAATACCTAATTTCAGTTTTTAGTTTTAATTTCAGATCCAATCCTCTTAATTTGCTCTCTCTGTCCCCCTTCTCTCTTTCTCTGTGTTCTTTGTTTTTAATTTTCCCTCACCCAACCAGTGCCACGGGCACTTCCTTGGCCGGCCACCGATCGGAGCCTCTGCATCGCCGACCAAGAAACAACACCGGAGCTTCTTATTTCCATCCCAAATCTCGTTAGAGCCCATCCCCTTCTCTTCAGCCACATTCTTGTCATCATCTTCCACACCCAATTTCAAACCTGGAAACCAGTGGCATCCAAAACGACGCCCTTGCTTCTGCCTTCACGCCGTCAAAAGCGATCTCGTCGGAGCTCACCCTTTGGTCAAAAGCGATCTTATTGATTATGTTTTCTATTTGAACTTATGTTTGCAATTGAAATTGAGTTAGAGTTTTCGAGATTGTGTTGTATATAACGTATTTTTTTAATCAATTTTTTTTTTTTGCTTACTGAAAGCTGTTTGTATGTGTTTTTTTTTAACTGATTATGTATAATTATTTTGTTAATTACGTTCTAATCTTTTACAGACTCAAAATGGGCAAGAAATTTGCTGTGTTTGTTGTTTTTTTTACATATTATTTTTTTTCTTTCAGAGTTTCTATAAACAATTTTTTTAGTTTTAGTAATTGTGATTGCTGTGTCATATAATTTCATGCTCCTGGAAGTTGCTAAATGAATTTAGTTTAGGTTGAGTTGTGTATATTGATTAGAGAAATTCAAACTTTAAGAATAAAAATTCATCGAAGCAGCATAATTCAAACTCTAAGCAATTGCAAAACAACAAGAAGTACAGTTTTGGGTAATTCTACATTCTCAAAGATGGGTGTCCATAAGAAGATTAAAAAAAATCACAACTTTCTCTCTCTAAAACCTTCTCATACCATCCTCTTGCCATGTCATTACTTTTTATGCCACATATATTGCACAATCAGCGATAAGAGTTTATAAATATCTTTTTTTTTTTATGAAAGTTTATAAATATCTTTAAAATCAACTTTAAGTGTTCAACTGATAAATTTTTAAGTTGAAAGGGCAGCATAATAAATGAGTACAAATTAAAATGGCAATTAGCATATTAAGCCCAAAAAAAAAAATTGCAGATAGTTACTTATCTATCGTAATCCAAAAAGAATTTGTTAATGATTTATGGACTTCATTTTCAGAAATTGGACTTATTACCAGATAGCTACCTATCAATACTCAATTACTCATCCAGGTCCAATAAGTAAAAATGATGTTAATCTTCTTGTTGAAAAACATATCGTAGTTGTTGTAGTTTTCAAAATTCCTTATTTAGTTGACTTTATTAATACACTTGTCATTTGTCAATAATTAATATTTTATAGTTGCCACGTATTTTAATTCCTTTCGAAGAAAATTAAAGAGCGACAGAATAACTAACTAATGTTTGAGGGATTTTCTGGGGAAATACTTTTCAATTAATAAAATTGGATTGATAATTCAATGAAAGATTCAGATTGTAATTCTAATTAATATTTTCTCTTTATTGAAACGGTGCCACTGTTGACTTTCTCCACATTTCACGCAGTAATTAATTACTAGCAGCCACAATTGTAAAAAGAGTAATAAAATAAATAAAGTTAGAGGCATTATATTTATATGGGGAGAAAATTTGTATATTTTCCTCAGTAAAATCATTATAATTTACTCAATTATAATTTTTTTTTCTTAACATTTTAATTGTGATTGAAAATATAAAACGTTTTTATAAAATGAATTTGCAAGATAACTAATGAACTGTTTTTGAATGTGATTTTAGTTATATGATCAGTTTAATTGCAATTAACGTTAGTTAAGCATCTGACTTTCGACCTTCTGCTTTTATTTTTTTTTTCAGTTAGACCTAATCTAACAATATTGATTAAATATTTACAAATAAAATTAATTTCTTTTATTCTTTTTCGGTTTGACCGACTCTAAAAATCTTAATTAAATATTCACAATTAAAATTAATTTTTTTTATTGCTTCTCAGTTACAACGAGGCTAACTTTTTTTATAGTATATTTATAAATTAAAATTAATTTTTTTTATCCGACAGTATACATAATATATTGAATAAATAATTTACAAGTATGCATAAAAAATGAAAAGTTTGACCTGATTGGCATTACAGATAGTATGAAGATTAATCAACCTGCCAATTACAATATTATTGATTCGAGAATAAATTGTCAATGAGCAATAATTAATTGAATATTAATTTAATCATAGAAGGGTTGACCTTAAGTGCATTATAGTGTAAAGTATGAACACTCTAATTCTTGAACAGAAGATAAGAGGCAAAGCTGTCGGTATAATGAAAATAATTAAGAGAACTTAAGGGATTAGATTAGTTAGTAGTTACCTAACTCCAACCACAAGACAAATTAGAGATTAGAGATTTTAAAATACTAATTCAAACTTGCCACTTAAGATTTAAGAATCATGTCGGGTCGGTTTCTTAGTGAAGATGCACATTTCTTCCACTTTTGTTAAGCATGCATGCACTACAAGAAAATAGCTAATTAGCGACGGAAATTTAGCGACGGAGTCATTTCCGTCGCTAAATAGCGACGGAGATTAACCTCCGTCGCTAATTAGCGACGGAATTTAATTTCCGTCGCTATTTACCGACGGAATTTTAATTCCGTCGGTAAATAGCGACGGAAATTAAATTCCGTCGCTAAAAATGGCGCCAACATTTCCCACCAAAATTGCCGACCGATATTTGCGACGGTTTTTATAAACCGTCGCTAAAAATAGCGACGGAAATTGTTTTCCGTCGCTGAAAAAAAAAAAAAAAACTTAATTGTATTTTTAGCGACGGAATAAAAATCCGTCGCTAAAATAGCGACGGTATAAAAAAACCGTCGCTAAATTTAGCGACGGTTTGAATAATCCGTCGCTATTTTTAGCGACGGATTTTGCTATCCGTCGCTAAAAATACAAAATTTCCATTTACCTCTCTTTTTTTAGCGACGGATGATGCTTTCCGTCGTTAAAAATAAAAAAATTTAATTTCCCTCTCTTTTTAGCGACGGAATATGCCTTCCGTCGCTAAAAATACAAAATTTTCATTTCCCTCTCTTTTTTTAGCGACGGAAGATGCTTTCCGTCGCTAAAATTAAATTAAATTAAATTTCTCTCTTTTTTTTTCTCTCTCTCTCTCTTCTCTCTCTTTCTCTCTTCTCCCTCTCCGCGCGCCGTCTCTCCTCCCTCTGCCCAGCCGCCGCCGACCACCGCCCCTCCCCCTCCCTCCGGCGCCGATCGGCGCACCGTCCCTCCCCTCCCTCCCTCTTTTCCCGCTCCTCCTTCCCTTCTCTCTTTCTCTCTCTCTCTCTCTCTCTCTCTCTTTCTCTCTCCTCCCTCTCCTGGAAATCCAAGGTAATCTCTTGTTTCTTTCCTTTTGGTTTAACACATAGATGTACATACTTTGGTTTAGGACGTAGACATACATACTTAGGTCTTAAGCTTTCCTCTTCAATTTGCTTTTTTTTTTTTTTGGTTAAATTTTCTAAGAAAATATGAATTTCTTCAAGCTAGAAAGAGTAAGAGGGAGACGCTTTTGCCATTCTTTTCAATTTTGTTTAGTTGTTGTTGCCTGTTGGTTGCTCAGAACGTGGAGCAAAAGCAACTAAATCATCTTCCAATTTGTTTTTTTTTTTGGTTGAAATTTTAAACGGCAATATTTTATTTTATTTTTTATTTTTTGTTTCTCAATTGTTCAAAACCGAGACGTGATTAGTACAGATAGTGTTTCTTTTGGATGTAAATACCCAATTTGATTTATTTATTTTTAGAAATTTCATATTATGATTATTATTGTTAATTAGTGTTAATTTTAGTTATTATTATTATTCAACATATTATTATTATTAAATTATTATTATTATTATTATGTTAATTTGTATTGTTATTATTCTTATTTATTTATGTTATTTGTATTGTTATTATTATTATTTATTTATGTTAATTGTATTGTTATTATTATTATTTATTTATAAATTGTATTGTTATTATTATTATTTATTTATGTTAATTGTATTGTTATTATTATTATTTATTTATAAATTGTATTGTTATTATTATTATTTAATTTTTTTTTTTAATTTTTAAAATTTCCCGACGGAAATTAAATTCCGTCGGGAATTACCGACGGAAAATGATTTTCCGTCGGTAATTACCGACGGAAATTTAATTTCCGTCGGGAAATTTGCCGACGGAAAATCATTTTCCGTCGGTAATTCCCGACGGAAAAAATTTTCCGTCGGTAATTTTACCGACGGAATTTAATTTCCGTCGGTAAAATTACCGACGGAAATTGATTTTCCGTCGGCAAATTTCCCGACGGAATTTTTTCCGTCGGGAAATTTGCCTACGACTATATTGCCGACGGAATGCATTTCCGTCGGCAATTTAGTTTCCCGACGGAAATTCCTTATTTTCCGTCGGGAATTTCCGTCGGGAAATTCTATTTTTCTTGTAGTGATGTTATGCATTCTAATTTTATATTATTATTATTATTCAATTAATATAATTTTCTTTAAGTTATTCATGAATTGCATCCATTGTACCAAGTAATATAAATTTCTTTGGAGAATGAATGTATAATTTGGCTCTATCCATTCAGTTATCTCTTGAATTTAGTTGGCTTGTATATGCAGATTTTGTTTTTCTTTTTTTTCAAAAAAAAAAAAAATCAATCATAAAATTAAATTGAACTTCTTATTTAGAGAAAACTTATCGTTAACGTCACCTAATTACACTACAAGAAAAATAGAATTTCCCGACGGAAATTCCCGACGGAAAATAAGGAATTTCCGTCGGGAAACTAAATTGCCGACGGAAATGCATTCCGTCGGCAATATAGTCGTAGGCAAATTTCCCGACGGAAAAAATTCCGTCGGGAAATTTGCCGACGGAAAATCAATTTCCGTCGGTAATTTTACCGACGGAAATTAAATTCCGTCGGTAAAATTACCGACGGAAAATTTTTTCCGTCGGGAATTACCGACGGAAAATGATTTTCCGTCGGCAAATTTCCCGACGGAAATTAAATTTCCGTCGGTAATTACCGACGGAAAATCATTTTCCGTCGGTAATTCCCGACGGAATTTAATTTCCGTCGGGAAATTTTAAAAATTAAAAAAAAAAATTAAATAATAATAATAACAATACAATTTATAAATAAATAATAATAATAACAATACAATTAACATAAATAAATAATAATAATAACAATACAATTTATAAATAAATAATAATAATAACAATACAATTAACATAAATAAATAATAATAATAACAATACAAATAACATAAATAAATAAGAATAATAACAATACAAATTAACATAATAATAATAATAATAATTTAATAATAATAATATGTTGAATAATAATAATAACTAAAATTAACACTAATTAACAATAATAATCATAATATGAAATTTCTAAAAATAAATAAATCAAATTGGGTATTTACATCCAAAAGAAACACTATCTGTACTAATCACGTCTCGGTTTTGAACAATTGAGAAACAAAAAATAAAAAATAAAATAAAATATTGCCGTTTAAAATTTCAACCAAAAAAAAAAACAAATTGGAAGATGATTTAGTTGCTTTTGCTCCACGTTCTGAGCAACCAACAGGCAACAACAACTAAACAAAATTGAAAAGAATGGCAAAAGCGTCTCCCTCTTACTCTTTCTAGCTTGAAGAAATTCATATTTTCTTAGAAAATTTAACCAAAAAAAAAAAAAAGCAAATTGAAGAGGAAAGCTTAAGACCTAAGTATGTATGTCTACGTCCTAAACCAAAGTATGTACATCTATGTGTTAAACCAAAAGGAAAGAAACAAGAGATTACCTTGGATTTCCAGGAGAGGGAGGAGAGAGAAAGAGAGAGAGAGAGAGAGAGAGAGAGAAAGAGAGAAGGGAAGGAGGAGCGGGAAAAGAGGGAGGGAGGGGAGGGACGGTGCGCCGATCGGCGCCGGAGGGAGGGGGAGGGGCGGTGGTCGGCGGCGGCTGGGCAGAGGGAGGAGAGACGGCGCGCGGAGAGGGAGAAGAGAGAAAGAGAGAGAAGAGAGAGAGAGAGAAAAAAAAAGAGAGAAATTTAATTTAATTTAATTTTAGCGACGGAAAGCATCTTCCGTCGCTAAAAAAAGAGAGGGAAATGAAAATTTTGTATTTTTAGCGACGGAAGGCATATTCCGTCGCTAAAAAGAGAGGGAAATTAAATTTTTTTATTTTTAACGACGGAAAGCATCATCCGTCGCTAAAAAAAGAGAGGTAAATGGAAATTTTGTATTTTTAGCGACGGATAGCAAAATCCGTCGCTAAAAATAGCGACGGATTATTCAAACCGTCGCTAAATTTAGCGACGGTTTTTTTATACCGTCGCTATTTTAGCGACGGATTTTTATTCCGTCGCTAAAAATACAATTAAGTTTTTTTTTTTTTTTCAGCGACGGAAAACAATTTCCGTCGCTATTTTTAGCGACGGTTTATAAAAACCGTCGCAAATATCGGTCGGCAATTTTGGTGGGAAATGTTGGCGCCATTTTTAGCGACGGAATTTAATTTCCGTCGCTATTTACCGACGGAATTAAAATTCCGTCGGTAAATAGCGACGGAAATTAAATTCCGTCGCTAATTAGCGACGGAGGTTAATCTCCGTCGCTATTTAGCGACGGAAATGACTCCGTCGCTAAATTTCCGTCGCTAATTAGCTATTTTCTTGTAGTGTAAATATATGCATTATGGATAAACGTGGCAAGTTCTTAATCTTATCCATATATTTGATACAATCCAATCTAATATGACTCAAGTTTAATTTGTGAATTATTCATTTATAATTCGGTTCATTTGACATGAAAAGTGATCCGATTTAATTCGATTTATTGTGTGATTTATATGACTCAATAAATTTATAACCTTATTGTGACCCATTAATATTATGTGTGATTTTATAATTTTTTATTTAATATGAATATAAAAATATTTATTTTTATAGGTTATACATGCATAATTTTTTATTTTTAATGAAATAATTTGAAAAAATACAAAATAATATCATAAAATTTGACCTATTTATGATTCGACTCGTTTAATAGTAACTCATTTAAATCATGATCTAATATAACTCTATCAATCCCTTTATGACTAATAAAATTTTAATCCATTTATAAATCCATGTTATTTGCCACGAGGGTTTACTTATTTTGATTTAGTTCATATTTATTTATTACACATTAAATTTGCAATATATATCCACACGTCAATATACCGGCTCGATTTATAAATGAAAAGTGAATTTAAATTTTAGAAAAAAAATATCTATTATCTATATATAAAATTTTTATTCACAAATAAGATAGTATTGAAGTCCACGTTTTGTGTTATTTCGATTTCTTTAAGTTTTTAAAATTGATTAATTTAGAGTATATTACTAACAAATTTATAATTAGGAGTAATTCGTTCAACGGAATCCATAATATATTAAAATTAAATGCTTTTACGATAAAATTTTATTGTTCATAAGATATCTAATTAAGAGAACTAATCAGGGTGGGCTAGTAAGTGGTGTATATAAATTAGGACCGTTAGATTAAAATTTCACTTTTGATCCAACGGTTCTTATTTGTATTCACTTTATTGCGTTCCTCTGATTAAAGACAGAAAAGAATTCAATTCCTGAATGTATGCAATCTCAGTGTAGCCCACACACCGATCCGTCCATCCAGGGTCCAATAATAATAATAATAATAATAATAATAATAATAATAATAATAGTAATAGTAATAGTAATAATGAAAATTACTTATAGTTTCAACAATAGAGAGTTGGACTACTTATAGATATAAGATATATTTTCCTTGAGTAAATTACAATCTAGTACAATGATGAACTATTATATATGCACAATTATATACACATGACAATTTATTATTAATTGTTTTATGAATTTATTTATGAATTTGGTTAAGATAAAATTTGTCCATTTTCTATTATTAATCAAGATTACCTAAAAGTTCCATTAATTGATATTTCCCTACCAAAAAGTTTCCAACGTATATGGGATGATAAATTATACTATAACCTTTAAATTCATATGTCCCTTTTAACCAAGATTTTTCATTGACAAGTGTGGACCGCTTGCCAAACAATTTCTTTTTTCCGCAAATTAATTAGAAAGTCAAGAATTTCTGATAATTTGTTGGCAATAATTCAAGAACTTTTTCTTGAATATGAATCTAATTATATAAATTACTAAGAAAATTTTGAATTATTTTTGGTGAATTCTTATATTTAACAAAATTTAAATAATTGTTTTCCTTGCTATTATTAACATCATATTAACTATATATTTATTTCGAAAAATATCTATTACTAACCTAACCAATTCAAAATTACAAAATTATTCCCCAATAATATTTTAATTGTTTTAAAAAAAAATCTTGTTAGAAGGAAATAAAATGACCCAACTCGATGTTGGGCTCCCCTTGAAGCCCGACGTAAGGAAAAAGGGCCTGAGCCCATACCCTTAGGTACCTCCCCTATATTGGGCTATTAAATGGGCCATTTTACCTTTCAACTATTTTAAACTCACATAATTTGCAATTGACATCAACTTTAATATTTGTCCATTCACCAAATAATTATAATAACCTTAAATGCATTATTTTACAGATTTATTTTTATCAACTAAGACTTATAAGTGGATTAATTTACACGTGGTGGAAATTCTATTTGTATCTCCATTATATGTGTTTTTTGTTGTTATTATTATTATTATTAATTAAGTAAGTAATTAATCAATCCATTTATTTATTCATTAAAAGTTTTATTAATTGATTAGAAGTAAAGGCAATTAGAATTGAGTTACTAAATTTCTTTCTAAAAAAATAAATGTCATTTTAAGAATGAATGTGGTAGATATGGAGTTGGAATGTTGGGATGAGGGCTTATAAATAAAGATTATGTGTTAAAGTGTGCTTTAAATTAGATTATTTGTTCTTAAAAATTCACCAAATTACCTGATGAAATTGAAAAGGTAAGATTTTTTTTTTTTTTTGCCATTAATCTTTTTGAGAATCTCTAGTATTCCTAAGCATATATCTCTTAATTTGATAATTAAGCATATAGCTTTTCCCGTTTTCTTAAATTTTATGTTTATGATGAAAATTGACCAAAATTGATCATGTTCGTGCAGGCATCCCTTAATGCTTTTTACATATTCTTATTTCATGTAAACATTTATGAGTTTAATATGTTAATTGTGAAAAATCTTTCCCTTAAAATCAAGGTCAAGGTTTGTTTTGCAACATGCATGATCATTTCATATGTTATCTCCATGTTTTTGAATTCTAAACTAGATCAGTTAATGGGTTTGTGTACTTATTTGATCCAATTTTTTTTTGTAAAAATTAAGGAATTGGATAATAAATTTTATCTGTAAGTTCAGTCCGACTTAAATCTGTATAAAAATATGTTTTTATATGGATGGATCTGAACTCATTGATATAAATTTAGAACAAGCTCGGCTCGACCTATAAATCATAATATATTTATAGGTTATGCATGTTGTACATAACTTCAAATATGTAAAACATATATATATATATATATATATATATATATATATATATAATGCAAAAGTGGTCGGGTATAAGTTTTCTTGAAATTAGAATATTGACATTGAATATGACACTTGTGAATTTTATTTGTATAATGTGCCAGTGTTGACATTTTTGCATATAGTATTAGACCATCTTTAGTAATAGAGACTCATACAAATGTATGTTGTGAGCTTATATATGCCATATAAGTACTATGTCATTTCAGGGCTGATTCTCCCTATCAAGGGAAGTGTTTTGATATGTCGTTGACTTGGTCCATGTGCCTTGTGTCCACCTGTTGATTACCGGGTCCATTATTTCTCTGTTTAGTTGTCTCTGTTTTAGTGGGGTAAGTTGCCCACTTATTTAGCTAGTGGTTAGCATAAATGGGTTAGTGGCATTCATTTTAGCATTACTGGTTTATTTGTTATTTTTCCAGCAATGTAAGGCTATTATAAATAGTCATTTTATTATTCAAGAAAGACATGTTGAATTCCTGAATTCCTTCACCTCTGCACTCTTATTTCTTATTTATATTCTAAATTCATTCTTATCATGTTTCTGGTCAGAGAGACCAATCTCTGAAAGTGTCGTCTCTCTAACAAGGAGAGACAATAAAGTGACCAGGCCCACATGCTGGAGACGTGCGAGAGAGATGATGTTGGAGATAGTCTTATGTTTGAATGTTTTATTTTCAGGCACATGTCTCTCTAGAAGAAGCCCCTCCTCTAAGGCTTCAACAGTTATATGCTCTATATTTTTTTTATTGATTGAAGTTGTAAATTTATTCCTAAAAGTTTGAGATGGTACAAAGTTGTTTTATATATTTTAAAATTGGAAAAAAATTGTTTATTTTGTACACGGTACGCTACGTGTCAATAAATTTGTTTATGTTGTGCAACAATGCACTATCGTATCAACTGATTTTTTTCAAGTTCAATCCGATTTTCTGCACACTCATGTTTTCATATTGGATCGAACAAATTTTTTGATTAGTTCGTGGTTGAACCAGTTAAACCGGCCGATATGGTTTTCAAAATAATGGTGAATAGCTTAAAATTTTCGGTGTTAAATGTAACATAGTGCAAAACTATGACCTTTATCGAATGGTATTAGATGGTTTCAATTGTATCCAAACGGAGCAGTTCTCATGGATAAGAGCTCTGATTCTAAGTTTTATTTTTATTAGCATTCTGTAATCTCAATTTCTTAGAATTATCATTAAGACTTTGTTGGCCTAATTCAACTTGGATGAAAAGGAATTAATTGGACTCAATTGGTGTGTTTTGAAAAATAAAAAAGACTAATATTAAATTTTTGAAGTATAAAAACTTAATGCAGAAATTCATAATCGCACATTAAAAATGTGTTTTTCCTAATTTAGCCATAAACTTTTGAGTTTTTGTGAGATCGCAGTGTTAAAATTAACTGTGCCAAGTCAACAATAGGACCCAATTGAAAATCATAGCAATAGATGATGACATAAAATTCGTTTGTTTATGTTTCCCGGCAAATTAAATATTAACTACTCAAAAACCCTAAACCGCCATCACTCAATTTCACACTTTCTCTACGGCACCTCCATCAAATCTCTTTGCTTTGGTTAACCATTTTCCCAAGTTTCTTTCTTTTTTATCCGTTGAACGCTTTTATTATTTTTTGAAGTTATAAATTACCCCCAAATCCAATCAAAATCAAATAATTTTCTTTGATTTTGATCACCCACATAAAGAATTATCTTTATTTGGTGGAAAGTTTGTATCTTTTTGGTTCTTCAATGGCGGAGGATAGGAATGGAAACTATTCAGAGGCGAGTGATTACTCGTCGGAGGATGAGGGAACGGAGGATTACAAGAGAGGAGGATACCATGCGGTGCAGATTGGGGATACATTTAAAAATGGGCGTTATGTGGTGCAGAGCAAGCTTGGTTGGGGCCATTTCTCTACCGTATGGCTTGCCTGGGACATTCAGGGATCGGTATGTTAGTTTTTTTTTCCCGCGTCTTCTTTTTTTTTTTGCTCGATGAAAGTGAAGGTTTTTAGTTAAAGGAAAGAAAAGAAAGACAGATTTTTGTGTTTATTATGATTGTTATTCTGGTTGGTGTTGAGAAAGATTTGGAAGATGAAGAATGGAATGAATCACACTTTGTTTATTAGGTTATAGAGTAATGGCTCTGCATTCATTATATATTTGTGATTTAGATTGAATAGCAAGGAAGTGAAGAAATTGATAAATATGATATGATGTGCATATCTAGTATGCTATAAGATATTGCCTTTCTTTATCATATGCCATGGTGATTGGTCATCAATTTTAAATTATGTTGAAGTTATTGTTTCTTAGGTTAAATGCATATTTCATTATCAGGTAAAGCTGATTATTTTCTAGCTCTTTTTTGGCTTGTCCCTTTTGTATTCCTTCATAATTTAGATTTTCTCATTCCCATATTTGAAACTGATATTGGCGCTTCCCATTAAATTTGAAATGTTCGTCCCTTTAACAAGGTGAGAAATTCATTGTTTGTAGCGTTATGTAGCTTTGAAAGTTCAAAAGAGTGCTCATCGTTACACTGAGGCAGCCATGGATGAGATAAAGATACTCAAGCAGATAGCCCAAGGAGACCCAGAAAATAAGAAATTTGTTGTAAAGCTTTTGGATCATTTTAAGCATTCTGGGCCTAATGGTAATCATGTGTGTATCGTGTTTGAGTTCTTGGGAGATAATCTACTGACGCTTATAAAGTATAGTGACTATCGAGGCATGCCTCTACACATGGTCAAAGAAATATGCTTTCATATTTTGGTCGGTTTGGACTACTTGCATCACCAGCTCTCAATTATTCACACCGATTTAAAGCCAGAAAACATCTTACTTCTGTCAACAATTGATCCATCTAAAAATCCTTGCAAATCAGGCAGTCCTATTGTTCTCCCATCTAGCCAAAATAAAATTATGGCTGGATCTGCTGCTCCAAAATACAGTGCGGACCTAACCAAGAATCAAAAAAAGAAAATTCGAAAGAAAGCTAAGAAGGCAGCCCAGAATGGTTCAGGGAAAGAAGCCTCCGAGGAAAGCAAGGAAGACCTTGAAACATCTGGCCATGAAGATTCTAATACTGATATAAAATCAACTAGAGATTCTGTTGGTGAACAACCAAATGGTTCTGTGGTTAAAGATGAATCAACAAAGAATGAAGAAAAGAAGGATGCTTGTCAAGAAAAACGTTCTCATAGAAGAGGCAGTCGTTCCACAAGGCAAAAGCTGTTAGAAGCAGTTGATGTGAAGTGCAAACTGGTTGATTTTGGAAATGCCTGTTGGACGTACAAACAGTTTACAAGTGATATCCAGACAAGGCAGTATAGGTGTCCAGAAGTTGTCCTTGGATCCAAATACTCAACTCCAGCAGATATTTGGTCTTTTGCTTGTATTTGCTTTGAGCTGGCCACTGGTGATGTCCTCTTTGATCCTCACAGTGGCGACAACTATGGCAAGGATGAGGTACATAGATGTTCCCTTTTGATCTGTCCTATACATTTACGTTTTTATTATGCGGGAATTAGGAGTAGAGGATGGGCTTTATAAATGAAAATTCATTTATTGCTATGTCATTAAGTTGTATTAATTAATTATTTCCTTATGCCATTGCGATCTTATGATATCGACACACAATGGGTGCAGTAAACCAGTTCATACTATTGGACTATTTAGTCAGTGTGTGTGGTGATCAAGTACATACATTCATCGTGCCTTATGCCCACCCCTTCCTTGCCAAATAAAGTAAAAAAGGATCTTTATTGTGTACATTCTCCTCAATGACATTCTCAAAGCTATTTTTGTGTACATTGATTGTGCTACTCTCTACAGATCTTTATTTTTTTATTTGCTAATTTGACATGCTTTCCAATACCTCTTGAGAAATATGGTTGATAATTGTGATTGCTAGGCATGTTTACTAAATAAAAGTAGAAGTATATAAATTAGGCAGTGTTTATGCTCTTAATGAATCCCTCAATATTCAATGTTGTGGGCTCAAGTGCACCTCTTTGTGCTGTGTCTTAACATACGAGCTAATGCTCACAGGATCACTTGGCATTGATGATGGAGCTTCTTGGCATGATGCCGCGTAAGGTAAGACACTATGTGCTTTGAGATACCCAATGAATTTCTTTTTTCCTCTGAGGAAAAACAACCAAGACCTTGTTGCACAGCACTAATACACTTTTTTATTGAGGTTTTGAAAATTGAACTGCTTATATACAAGGTAGAAATTTTTCAAGGTTTCTCAAAACATACACTTTGCCTATAATTTCCCCAGATTGCATTAGGTGGTCGATTTTCTCGGGATTTCTTCAATAGACATGGAGATTTGAGGCACATCCGTCGGCTGCGGTTTTGGCCTCTTAACAAGGTACTCATGGAGAAGTATGATCTCAGTGAGCAGAATGCAACAGAAATGGCCGACTTCCTTATTCCCTTGCTTGATTTTGTACCTGAAAAGAGGCCAACAGCAGCTCAGTGCCTTACTCATCCATGGCTTACTGCAGGTCCTCGTCTACTTGAACCTTCCATACCTCCTGTTCAGCAGAATGCAACCAATGGAAATATATCCAAAAAGAAGATGGAGAGAGAAGAAACCGAAGCAACAGAAGTTGTGGTTGGCAATATAGCTATTAATGGAGCTTTAAAGCCGTCCTAAGAGACCCATTTCCCACTTAATCCTTCAAAGGAGACGTGATCCAGTTACAGTAGTATTTGAAATCCTTGATTTTTCATGAAAGCCTTTACTTCCTCATATGCCATTTCTTCCCATTCATTTTAGGTTTTGATATTTTACTTCAGACACACTTTGGAAGCTTATGATCACAGTCTGGGTGATGGCAAGTTTTGAAAAGTAGATTTTGAATTTCATTGTACAATTTACAATTTCCTCTAAGCAGATCATGTATCAAGTTCGAAAAGTAGCTTTTTTTCTTTCATTTCTTTTGGCCTATCTTTGGGAATTCAGTTTTAAATTCCATGTGATTTTTGATGGAGATGACACAATGTACTGATTTAATTCAATTTGTATTTGAAATGCCACTTCTTGTTCTGATTAGATATGATTTCTAAAGTTCTTGCCAAAAGGAAAGGATAACCATGGAGCAGACTACAAGCAAGCATATGGAGATATACCCATATTCCCTGGTAGAATTCCAAAAATGTAGGAGACCAGCATCCTAGTCACTCTTGGAGCTCAAGGATATAATATACAACCTTTTAATAGATCTCTTAAGTGTAAAACTTGCCTCAAGATTGTAATGATTGCATCATTAAGGAGAAATATCCAACATATATTTTTCTCTTATATTTTAGGAGAAAAACTGTTGTACGGAGAAACATCGAAGATAAATCATTTTATTCTTGTAATTATTGTGTCAGCATAATTCTCTTCACATAGAAAATAAATTTAAGAAAATAATCCCATGCTTTGGGTGTGATCTCCCACTTCTCACATTCACATCCGTTGTAACTCGTTAAATTTAATGGTTAAATCAATTAAGAACAAGCTCTATTTCTAAATTGCAGACTTTACATTGGTACTGAATGATATAAGCGAATGATATTGGCCCTTAAATCAATGTGGTACTGTGCTTGCAGTGAAGAACTTAGTTGGACTCAAATTTTTGCAAAATAATGTCTCAAATTGTTAGATACAAAAAAGGATGAGAGCTATCACATTGCACTGACCAACATCTTTAAGTGGAAACAGAGTTCGAGATTAAGAATCACGGCCTACAAAAGGGTTCATTAATGCTATTGCTTTCTAATTGCAAAATGCCAATATACTTCTAAAGAGCAGATTTTGTTCTACTGCTGCAATGGCCAAGCACTTTCTTCGAAGAATGCATGAAACCTCAGTTGAATTCTCTAGCACATATACCAAAGCACCAAAGTCCATTCTTACAGAGCAATGCTATCTGCTATATTCTCAAACAAGTTCAACCTATCCCTTGTTTCGGCCAACTATGCTTAACCCTTTGAAACCACCTGTAAAATACAAAATTATGGTATTAGATTCTGACCAAGGTTGTTAGAGTGAAATTAGGTTTCATGGACCTCTTGTAGCACTCTTCTTTGATTTTGGTTTTGTGTTACAGAAAATTTCAAGGAGTCCATGCTCGCTATCGTGGAGTTAAAAGAAATAATCAATAGAATAAGTTCATGAGATAATGTTATATTAATATATAATCCAGCTAAATAGGGACTTACCTAACTTGAATCTGCTAAGTTACAGAATTTTCCTAGCTCTGAGATATGAATACATCAAAAAAAAACCCACAGCCGCCCCAACAAAAATCCCAGCTGTTGTCAGCCAAAAGGCAAACTGCCAAAAAAAAAGGGTTGTACAGCGGTTATTTTCGACGAAACCAGAAAAGAACAAGAAAAAGTTTATTATGCTGATGTCTAAACTTTTAGACAAACATACCAGATGCTCTTCAAGATAGGATTTCAAGTTCATGCCAAATATACCTGCAACAAGGAAACAGTTCCTCACATAAGCAAGCAGCCAAAAAGATATATTCAAGCAACTAGCAACTATTTTACATAAAATAGTGATAAATGATTCATTTCTCGTTGGTCTTCAATTATGTGCCACACCTATATATCTGTCATCGCATTAAGTTACTAATTCGGCCATTTTGCAATTTGGGAATTTTATATCAAACATTCAGAACATGGAAAGGCCAGTATGTTTGTTAAGACTAAATATCTTCTCTGCAACACTTACCTAGAAGCATTCCATTCTTCCAACTTGTAATGCAGCTATTTTATCAGAAAAAGATTGTCAGAATACAGGATGGATCAACTGGAAAGAGAGATTCTATGCAACTCAGCCTACAGTTTTGCATCCATCTCTCCGTAATCTGATCATTTCATAATCCAGTGGCTGCTAGAAGGAAATAACATTGCTTTCCAGAAGGTAAATATTTTATATAAATGTCATATGCCACTGTACTGTTTATGTTACCAAAGTAGCTACAACCTCCATATCAAAAAAAATGGCTGGCTGTAAATAGTTCACACAGATATTGCAGATAGCATTCTTTAGTGTGTTAAGAAGTAGAATTTATCAATTGAATGGTTTCTGGACATGTCATGGAACACGATCAAATGCTCATGCAATGTATAATATGAAGCCACAAATAATTGAAGTATAAACTTCACGTTTTGTGAAAAGACACACCTGCAACTAGAGCACCGACTGCCACACAGAATGTCCCAACCTGAAGAAGTAATTCAAATCTACTCACTTCGAGCCTTCGTGAGCTGATAAAGAGGGAAGGACAAGATCAGAGACACAGAAGAGCAAGAAGCAAAAATTTTCCATACATTTTGTCTCGTAAATCAGTATTATTTATCATGTTTTATACCTAAGTGGGCTAACCACAGTTTTCTTAACCTTTGTTTCAAAACACACAAACAAATTGCACAAAATTTATATTTACCAGTGAAACATTTGGAATATGGCTTTTGGTTTTAACTACAGTTTTTATTTTCAATCAGCTTAAAACTATAAAATGAAAAATTTTAGACATCAATTAGATATGAGTTTGCTACAAACAAAAGTTTCATTGATGTGTGTTTTGTCCGGATATGACCAATTTTTAATCAATGAATTGATCCATAGAAATTGGAATGCTTCTTATTTTAACAATTTCTGGCCCCAACTTATCATGTGCTTTAATGCTTTAGGTTTTGGCCAAAGGTAAATCTTTTAGCCTTATAGTCCAAATGAAATAAACAAAAGTAACTAACGTTGGTTTATGCTGCATGAAGATCAATATGAAGCAAGCAAAGCCATGACTAAGTGATTAAACCGATTCTAATCTGAGCAGATTTGTGCTTATTGGTGTTTCTCGGTGCACCATGTTCTAATGCCTCCAAATGTCAACTTCAGTATTGGTTATTATAATACCAGCAGATAAACCAAGTCAAGCTGCTTGAGCACGGCAATGCTGGGGCCTCATTTGCATTTTACTAGTATCCAAGGATGATGCAGGATAACTGATTAAGAAATCAGTAGAAACCTATTGAGTATGGACTATTGGTAGTTATTATGTCAAAAGTTTAAGGCCAAGATAAAGAAAAAAAGTATAATGTACAGAGTCCAAACCTTAAATTAACAGCAATTGAATCTTCCATTTCCTTTGCAGAATCAAGAAGTCGTTCTGCCTGACCATGACATGATTCGGATCTGCGAAAGCAATAAGAAGATGTTTTTATTCTGAATGGAAAATCAATTAGAAGCTTCTTAAAAGCCCCTTAAATGTTTCAACATCCTGAAAGTTTTCCTGATTCCTTTTAAATTTAAGCAAACGAAAAGAAGAACTATTTTCCCAAAGAAACCTTTTAGTTTTCTGGCAAATGATAAATTTCAATGAACATGTCCTCGTGGTCTCATAATAATTAAGCTTCAACTTATCCATAGCAACCGCATATTTGACATGGAATTTTTGCACATGAAAAAGCTACATCAAGTGACTGGAGAAACAATTGACAATGACACACCCCTTTGTGCTGTGGGGGCAACAAGACAGATTCGCAACTATATTTTAAGATTTTACCAACAAATAAATAAAGGTTTTTTTGTGTTTTTCCTGAGTTTCATTTTATTTTATTTTATTTTATTTTTAATAATTCTATGGCTTTAACAGAACCCATAGTGATCTTAATAGCTAAGTTGTTGACTGATGAATTACCAAAGAGAATCTAAATACCATCACAAAAAGCAAAAGGCATAACAAGTGTAAAGCACAAATGTTACTGATCAGAAAGCACTAGAAGTAGAAGCTCAAAACCTTTGGAGATAATTTTCCAAAAGCATCTCAATTTCTTCCTCCTGCTCTGAAAATGGAAAAATCACATCAGTAAGAAACCAGTATTAAGTCCTATTGACATTCAAACCCCATTGATGCGAGTCTAGAATACATGTCTTACCTTCAGCAATCTGCTTCTCTAAGGGAACAGAGCACTCCACAACATTATTTAACCTTCCAAGAGTGCAGTTCCTTCCGATTATACAAATACGACGTATTTCATGTGGATCCTCCAGAAGATCAAGAAGCATTTGTCTAAGAGCTCCTGCCCTCGAACCTAATTCAACCTTCCATATGAAAGTGAAAAAGTAAAAAATCAAAAAGACCATTCCACTGCCATGACATTTGTGCTTTTCGAGTTAAATAAGCAATACCAAGGTTTGTTTGCTAATACGTAGCTCCTCCAATATGTCACCAGTTAACCTATTGGGTAAAACCTCCAGAAGAGCTCGAACCTGAGGCAACAACAAAGATATAATCATAAAAATTGAATATCTGAGAAGCCCACTGTCCAGATTTCAATCCAAGAACATCTTACAATAGCATAAAATATCTGTGCCAAGCAGAACATAGATACAATACAAGATAGATCTTCCAAAGATTTCTAATAAACCAATGCATTTGGAACCCTGCAGTGAAACTCTTCTTCCAATTCAAAAATCACCCCTTTTACTATGAGAATTCAGATCCTTCTCAAACAGATTCACAACTATATATGAATGCTGCTTTGTCAATAATCCTCAAGAAAAGCAAACCAAAATTGTTGTATCACTGATAGAGGATGCTTAAAATCTTTAGTTCATTATCTAATTGTTTTTCCCATTGTTGGGCAATCAATATTTGTCAAATCTCTTCTTGGAAGACAAAAGCGAATTAAATAAGATGAAAAAGACCCTGCTGAGAAAAATGCCTGATAAAGTGGAAACTGGATCCATGTTATAGGAGAAAGGTTTCACATTTTGTTAGTCCAAAGTATATTTGCCATGAAAATTGTTTCCCTGTTCCTCAAGTATCATCCACTTCCAATAACCAAAGGGACTAGGTATAAATTTAGCCAGGCAGATATTGTTTTGCAACCAAGACACATAAATAAGAAATTTGTTCCAACAATTTTGATTTCCAAAATCTATAAGATTGTCAGCAACCCATAAGTGAGTATGCAGTATCCCCTCTTCCCCCACAACACACCTGTCAGCCCCTTAAATAACTAAAAATTACTCACTCCATTTTATTTTATATATCATTTTTGTTATTTTCATTAGAATTAAAAAACTATTAATTAAACTTAAATTTAAGATAAAATTAAGTGATTTAATGCAAAAACTTAAATGTAATTGGTTCTAAATATCTCAACTTCCATTGAAAAAGAAAATTAAATTGGAAAAAAAAAATTAAATTGTATTATAAGTCTAAAAGTGTAAGATAAATGTAATTTATATTTTGAATTTTGATATAAAAAGTCACATATAGTGGAAGTATGAGATACATGTATTCTTTGGCACTTCTTCTCCCCCCAATATCATTAATCTTTAAGTGGCCAAAATAATATATGTTTTTGAGAGAGAAAGATGTTCAGCTTTAATATAAAAAACAATATTTACTTTCAGCAATTCATTCAATGATAAATAATAAAAAATTAGAATTTCTTTTGGAAAATTGAGGCATTTATATTTGTGAGATGTCTTTTCACCATGCATGGCAATATTTGAAGAAACGCCCATCCAATTCCATTGCTGCTGCTTTGCATCTCAACTAATATGTAAAGGAATTTCCATATATCATGAGAATAGAAAAGTTGCACCATTAGGTGTTTATATAAATCTAATAAATTTTCATTGCACATCGAGTACGAAAAGAAAAGTTTTTCCATAACCAGAAGCCTAACAGAAAAAAGTAGGAAAAGCATTCAAAAAAAAAAAAAAAAGACATACTCACACGGGGTTCAACAGTCATTAGTCTCTGCTCCAACCGCTGTACTCGTGAAAGCAATCCAGCTTCAACAACCTGGAAATTTAACAATGAATAGCCTCTTCAAAATGACTGATGGTTCACAAAAAAAAAAAAAAAATACAAAACAAATTCAAAATGCCATCTTGAACTAGCATTAAAATCAAATTAAGTACAACCACTGATGATGTATACATGATAAATTTGAACAGCTCATTTCTCTTTTATGTGGTGATACAGAAACTTAAATTAGATACCAGAATGCTTAGGTGGTGATACATAAAAGTGACTTGCTTTGGTTCTTTGCATGATCACATATATAGCAACTGACTTTAACAATAAAAATCTTGTCTTTTAACAAATTACAGCACCAAGACAGCTAGATGCATCCATCCAGTCATCTTCATGTTTCAGCATGTAAAATTGGAAACACAGAATACCACACTAACCTCAAGCATAAATGGCATGCATGGCACTCCATTGTTATTTCTGGGATTTAGCCGAGGCATCAATGTGTTTATAAAAGCTTTCCCTCCTTTACTAGAAAGGATCAACACATGCAAGGCATCTTCCATCGTTAGTTCAAATCAGAACAATATAATCAAATGAAAAATATTTAAAAATGAAGAGACAAGGAGATGGAGGAGATAACTTGCTGTACTGCAAAAAATAAAAGATTACCGGTTATAGTCAAATATAAGAACACGCTCTTCCATTGCAATGGCTCGTAATGATCCCAGATTAAGTAAGATAGCATGCTCTCGAACCTATAAGAATAGTCAACAATAAAAAATAGACGACTGTTGAAACCAAATGCCCCAAAAAATTAATAGTAAAAAATACAACAGGTTCAGCAAAAAGTTGCATGCTTAATCTTGATCAGCTTGACATTTCTTTTTCATTTGATATTTTGTCTAACAATCTATACGATGAAAATATAGCTAGAAACAACCAGAGCAGCGAACGAACCAGCAAAGAAGGCATTGAATTGGTCAAAAACAATGATGGATCAACACTCCGTATATCTCGTGGACGAAGGCCTGGCCATGAAAACACTCATGAGAGTAAGGAGCCCAATACTACAGAAGAATCTGTTAATCCATCAAAATTCAAAACAAGACAACAAAAGCTGGAAGCATGTGGTTAACATAGGAAACAACGAGGTGATGAATTCTAGAAATCAAACGCATTAATGATACTAAGGGGAAAGACAATCTGCACTTTTTACTTTAGATGGTTTACCCACCACTTGACTTCAATAATTGGCGTCTGTTTATTTTTCTAGTAGATACTGTTCCATTTGATTTCACTTCAACAACCTGCAGATGAAAAAGGAAAGCTACGCTCATGCACTGAATAACACCAAAGTAACTAAAGTACGAAAAGCAAAATAACTTTGGATATGCTGCTGGAAAAAATTTAAGAAAGTGATTAAATTACATAGAACGGCCTCAACAAAATTGAAAATTCAACTTTCAAATCTCTCGTCACAATTCGGTTCTAAAGAAGTCTGCATATATGCTTAGAACCTTCTGCTTATCCGGAATCCTAAATTGAAGCCATAGTAAGTCTTCCTAAAGCTATTCTCCTAACATTTTCCATTCTAATCATGCAGTCCACTAAGCAAAACAGGTTCTCCGCAGAAGAGAAACAACGAATTCATCACTTGATTGATCATAACTATCCATAAAATACAAATACTATCACGACTTACGAAAAAACAACTCACCTCTAAAAAAATCACCAACAGAATAGTATAACAAATTCCGGGAACTAAAAAGTATCCAAACAGGATTAAAAATTTAAAATAAGAAGCCAAAAGAGCAAACCTCATAAACCGGCTCACGAATTCCAAGCGAGAGAGAATCGCTATAAGGAGCGGAAATCCTCTGCTGCTGTGGACTCTGGACTTTAACATCCTCCCTCGCTTCTTCGCCATCATCGCCGTCAGAGAGCAAAGTCTCCGGTTCACTCCATCTATTCTCTTCAGTGGACTTGGTCAAGCACCTGACTCTGGAAGATACCTTAACCGTAATCGGAACCAGCGGAATCTTGGTGTTCTGGATCGAAATCGGAGACGGAGATTGCCATGGAGAAGGAAAGAAGAGGAGATAATCGGGCGGAGAAGATGAATTATGGAGTGGAAAATGGAGAAAATGAGGAGATAAAGCCATTTCTCTCATTCTCTGCGTTCTTCTTAGAACTTCTGGTCATGGAATTTGAAGGTAGGTGAAGAAGGTAAAAGATAGAGAGAAACGTCGCTTGGCAGTATAAAATTCACGCTTTTTGCTTTGGTAGTTACTCATTTATAATTAAATACAGTTAAAGGACGTTAAATACAAATTTTAAAAAAATGTGACAGTTATTTTGTGGCTTGGATTTGGTTTACGTGTAATTTTCAATGCTCCAATGATATTTCTTTATACTGACCAGGATCATGGGCCCACCTTGTACTCTGATAGTTTTATCTTTCAACACGTGGCTTGGATTTTGTGGTGAAGGTCTATTTCCAAATAAAATAATTAAATTTACGCCATGAAAATATTTTAATTGTTTATTGGTAATTCTTTTAACTTAGGAAAGGTCAGTGTTGGAAGAATGTGTTTGCTTTTCAAAATTAAATCATATAATGCCTATATTATTATAATTACACACATTCATTTTTCCTCCAGTTTGAGACTCTTCAATCATGAATTTTCAAAATAATAATTATTTAAAATAGTAAATAATACTATACTGATTCTCAAGAGCAAGTCGCCACTGAACAAGAACAGATGATGAAACAAGCACCATTTTCTGTAGCAAACCGTTGCAACATGTGCTAAGTTGTCTCTATTCAAAGGACCCAAAATGGAAAAGAACCAATTCCTAAAGCCTGCTGAAGCATCGAAAGAATTTGGCAGCCCCAAAGAGAAAGTTTTGGATTGAGTTGTGGGTTGCGCCAGATTTTCATGGCAAAATCCGAGTTGCTATAGTTATTGGTTTTGGGCTTTTCTTCTCATGATTGGGGGTCCAATACCAATATGATCTTTTTTATTTTCCACATGCTAGGCTCAATTTAAAGTGTTTATTGTGTAGAAAAATTAAAATCAAAAATTTATTCTAAAAGCAAAAATAAAATTAAGTTTTTCACTAGAAACAAAATGTACTTATTGCTAAACTATCACTTAACGTATTATTTTATTAAACTAATTAAATGTCTTATTAATTTTTTAAATCTGTTTAAAATATAAATAATATTTTTATACTATTAAAAATATTATATCGGTCTATAAATTTATTAAAATATATTAAATTATCTCATATTATTATTCATGAGCTTCTTTTTAAAATATTATATATCTTTATAAAAAATAATATAATATTTTAAATAAATTCAGAAAATAATTAAATAGTAGAGTAGTCAAGAGGGAATATATTAGTTTAGAAAGAATTTAAAAATTTAAAAATGCTCAAATAATGGTTCTAAAATAAACAAAGTTCCCTAATTCATCTTTTAAAATCCGATCCCATATTATTTCTGTATTTCCCCTCCATTATTTTCCCTCCTTGAGCTCAATGGCCTTCGAATCAGAATCCAACTCAATCAGAGAAACAGATGAAGAAGAACAATGGCAACAGGAGCAAGAAGCAGCCCGCGATGCACCGGTTCACCACCCTTCTCCACCGCCTGATGAGGTCATAATCGTTCTTCTTTTGTTTCGTTGCGAAAGTTTCGTTTATGATTATTCGTTTTTCAAGTTAAATTTATTATACGTACTGGAATTTGTTTATTTGTGAATTAATATTGATGCTAGGGTTTTGAAAATTCAGCTTGGTTTGGTTAGAGCCTGTTATTGTCGTTTTCAGTAATTAAAAGCTATTAGGGTGGAAATGAAGTTTTGTTTGTTGTTTAATTGGACGATAATTCCTTTTTCTTAATGATGCTTACTGCTTGTTTTAAGTATTAACAGTAATTTTGTTGTACAGTTGTTTGACATTTCAACTACTGTTGATCCTAGTTATATTATATCTTTGATTCGGAAACTTATTCCAAATGGTTCCCGGAATGACTTAAAAGCTCATGGAGTCAAGACTAGTGAAGCTCATGGCATTGGGTCGAATGGTGATTTCAAGGAAGAATGTGGAGCCTCTTCATCAATAATTCAAATTCCAAAATCGTTTGAGAAGTTGGACACGGTTAATGATTTTGGCAAATCTGCTTGTCAAGGTGGAGATGATGAGCATTCGTCTCTTAGATGCGAACGGCCTGGCCTGACAACGGGTGAAGAGGTTTGGGAAGAGTGTGGCTGTATTTTGTGGGATCTTGCGGCTAACAGAACTCATGCAGAACTAATGGTACTTGACTTTTTCTTTTTTTCTTTTCCACTTAATCTGTCTTGATGTTTAGCGTTATTTTAGTCCTGTTTTCAGAAAAGATAACTAAGTTGCACCTAATTTTGTTTGAATTATTATAGCCTAAGATAGCGCCATTTAAAAATTGATACTATCTTGATAATGTTTACATGGATTAGAAGGCATTTCTGGTTGTTGCTTGACTCTTCTTTTGTTCATTGCCTCATTGTTTTAAATCTTTCACCCTATCCTTGTACTTTTACCACAAAGTTGTTAGTACGCATAGTTTTGCTTACACGAATAGCACAGTTTTCATTACAGTGGAGTTTGGATTAAATTGGCACTTATAATTTGTTTAACTTGTTCCCTGTATCACCTGTGTTCCAACTCTAGGATGGAAGAAATCATTACTTGCATTGCTGGAATGGATATTATTAATCATTATATGTGCAGGTGGAAAACCTTGTACTCGAAGTACTTTTGGCACACTTTATAATTTCACCTTCCGTACGAATTACGGTGAGTCATGTTATGCATTATCTTTTGAATCTTCAGCATTATATGTTGAAGTGCTTTCTTTGTTAATTGTTTCAGTAACTTCCATTGTGGAATCACTTTCCTAAGTTTGGTTTTATTCAGTTCGCTAGTTGCAATGATTTTGATAATTTGTTGTTTGTAGTTATACCTTGCCTTTCCTTTCTCAGGAGATCTGCCTGGGCATCATTGGAAACCTAGTCTGTCACAAAGTTCCAATGAAGCATATAGTTTCCACAAACGGACTGGTAGAGATAATCGTTGATCAATTGTTTTCAGATGACACCCAATGCCTGTGTGAAGCTTGTAGGTAATATATATGTTTTAGATTTTAATCTTTGCTATCCCTTTGGCTATCCCTTCTTGCGCTGGGACATATCAGTTTTTGTTTATGTTATAATAATTGGCGTTGACATATAGACTTTTTTGTTTTACTTTTTCCTTGTTCGTCATTAATTTTTTTCCTTTTGTTTTTGTGTTTCAATCTATTCTCAGACATTTAATCATTTTATATGAACAACTTGCTCCATCTGGACCATTTTTAAGAGAGAGAGAGAAAAAAAAAAAAAAAGAAAGCAATTATTTGTTGCATAATATATAGAAGAAAAAAATTCCACCTTTTTTATATTCATCCATGTTTGGGGCAAAGATGATGGTGCCTTCATATTGCATATTGCATTCTCTGACCTTCAGAGTGTCATAATAAAATTTATGTAATTTGTGAAATTAATGCCGGTGCAGTGTCCTTACTAGTGATCCAGAACATGCCTGCTTTAAGGATTCTTGTTGTGCTTGCCGTATGTTTTCTTTACAATGATTATTCTGACACAGGTTGTTGACATCAGCTCTTCAAGGTGATGAGTGTAATACGTGGGCCGAGGCACTACAGTCTGAACATATTCTGGGTCGCATTTTATGGGTTGTGGAAAATACCTTGAATCCACAGCTTCTGGAAAAGGTAGGACAAATTCTCTCAATCACTTTCCAGTTATTAATTCTGCAACCTTTTGCGTTTGACACGTACAATGTATATTTGTATGAAAGTGACAACCATGCAAAGCTCTAAGCCCTGCAAAGAACATGGTATAATTGCACATGAATTTGGGAAATTCAATCCTAGGATCTATAAAATTGAAGCATTCCAGGTATGATGCTTGATATGGTTTTGTTAAGTGGCTTGTTTTGTTGATTATACTTTTGAGAATCCCCAAAGAAATAAAAGTGAGGAAAACCAATTTTCTTTTTCTCTAGAAGTAGAAATACGGGAACTTTTTAACCTCCTTGAATCTTGGATGGTCTGAATTAGTTGCTAGATTAATGATAACTTTATGATGTGACTCCAACCAAGTATTTTTTATGCAAAAAGCATGAGAAAGTCTCACTTTCTAATGCAAAATTCCTCAAGTATCTGAAATACTCCATAAAGTTTATCTATGCTTAAACCTCTCACCATGTGGTTTACTTACCATCTTGGTTCAACTTCGAAGAAAAAATTTTCAGTGGAAATTTTGCTCGACCATGTTAGATTTTGGCTTTACCCCCTTGTTATTGCTCTTAAAGCAACATAAGAAAGTGAAGGGTAGCCGAATATTCTTTGCAAGGTTTTTGATGACTCATCTCTTAGATGTATGTTATTGTCCTGTAACTTGCAAAGCTATAATTTCATTGTAATTGAAGAGCTTGTGTTTGTGTATCTGCCCCTCAACTTTCTTTTTGGTTAACTTATGTTGCATTCACTAGCTAAAGAATCTTCCTTTTCTAACAGAGTGTAGGATTATTACTAGCTATTCTTGAGAGTCGGCAGGAAGTTTCATCTGTCACTCTTCCTTCTCTGATGAATCTGGGTTTGTCAAATCTATTGGTTAGTCTCTTGGCTTTTGAAATGAGCACATTGTCAGGTGAAAGAGTTCCTGAAAGGTATGGCTTGATCTGAATTTAGAGGTTTACAACAAGCAACGACATTAAGTTTTTCATGTCTTTATTGCAACTTCTCCTTGGACTTACTGTTTGTTAGCAATTACCACCATTTCATTTTGCTCCCTTTATCAATGTATTCATTTCATGTTGTTTGTATATAGGAAAGAATGTGAAAACTGCAATTACCTTAATTACTTATAAGTTTGAACTTGCGTTATATCACACTGAACTTATATCCTGTTATCCCTTGCATAAGTTATTTTTTTTCAGAATTCCTACAAGTTAAGATGTTACGGTTGTAAAAGTGTTTCATTAATCTAGAGATTTAATTAGTTTAAATGGCTGATAGCTGAAATTCTTCTGGTAATTTTGCCCTTGCTTATTACTTGTTTACATGATCTACAAGTAGCTAGTCAATTAATTTAGTGCTTTCAGCTATTGAGGATAGTATTTTGGATTAACCACTTCAACAGAATTAATCATTAATGCATGTATTGGTGCAGATAGTGGAATTGTGATCCATGAAACATGCTGATTTCTAATGTATGACAGTAACTGTGGATTGTTGGAGTGTATATGTGCATACATACATTTTGTGTGTGTGTGTGTGTTTATGGCTCATAATTTTGACCGGAAGTTCTATTTTGCCTCCTGTGATTATCTTGCATTTTCCCCTTACGTATGCGTTTTTGATTGCTTATTTGCTTTGTATTTGATTTTCAATTTATGTAATCTTTCAGATATGCTGTTCTTGATGTAATTCTTCGTGCAATTGAAGCTCTTTCCACTGTGGATGGCCATTCCCAAGAGATTTGTTCTAATAGGGAACTTTTTCAATTAATTTGCGACTTGGTTAGACTCCCTGATAAGGCAGAGGTATTTACAGGCCACTATTACGTAATTGTTGGTGGTTCTACTTTTCATTCTTTCCCTTTTAATGCCGTGTAGCTGATAGCATGTTGAAGGTTGACAGTTTGAAAAACTAAAGCAGAATATACGTTGATAATTTCTTCTCCTCGGATTGGTTCTTTGGCTAAAAAGCTTGCTACTTGTATTGGAAATTTTGATTACACTGCATTTGTGAATTTCTTGTTGTTGATTGGCACTTTGATAATTTCCTGTACTTTTGAATGTGACAAGAGGCTACACTGTCCTACACTGGCTATAATGTGTTACGATCCCACATCGGCTAGTTATATAGGTAGTTAGTGGTTTATAAGTGTGATGGACACCCACTACTACTAGGAATTTCTTTTGGTGGAACAAGGAGTCTTCCCACTTATGAGCCTGATTTAACCCTTGGACTTGTATAGGCAAGTCCACCAAGTGTGTGGGTGTGAGTTGGGTTTATGGGGGCCTGATCATAACATTTGGTATCAGAGCCAGACCGATTCTGTGGTAGGTGGCCTAGGAGAGGAACCCAAGGAAAAGGGATGAGCAGCCATTTGGGGACAAAGCCGCCGTGGACGTCGGCTGTTGATGGGAGGGGTCATGTTACGATCCTACATCGCCTAGCTATATGGGTAGTTAGTGACTTATAAGTGTGATGGGCATCCACCACTACTAGGAATTTCTTTAGGTGGAACAAGAGGCCTTCCCACTCAAGGGTCTTATGTAATCTTTGGGTTTGTATGTACAGGTCCGCCAAGTGTGTGAGTGTGACTTGGACTTATAGGAGCCTGGGTCATAACATAATGTTTTGTCCCAGCAAATCAGGTTTTTAATTATGTGGAGATTATACTGCTGGTTGGATTTTACCTTATTACTGCTTCTGTAGAGTCCACCAGAAATTCTAACTTTTGACATGTAATCGGGTTGAATAGTATACTTCAAATTCATTTCTAATTTACCCTATGACTTGTATCAAATGTATAGCCTTGTGAGGTGCCTACACTTAGTCGTTTAGCAGCCATCAAGCTTGCTAGTACTTAATTTTTGTTTTTCTGTTTAAAAATTTAATGTGCATTGACTATCGCTTTGAGCATCAAATCAAGGAACTTGAAAATTTTCGACGATAGCTAGAATAGGATAGGAAAGTTGCTATCTTTTAGTAGTAACCACTGAGATGACTTGATGCATATATAAGAGAATTTCTTCTGGATGACTTAATGCTGAACAGTTTTGAGGCATACCGATAGATGTAGTGAATATTGTCACTAAGTAGGAGAGGTTAAATTGTTTTGCAGGATTTCTGATTTAAAATGAAGGATTATTTACCTTTTGTTGTTCATTTCTATGTTTTTGATATGTCTTGCAATATAGTTAATGTTGTTTCTTTTATTTTTCACTTCATCATTTTCTTTTTGTTTGACATAGAAGTGGAATGGTGCTTGACTTATTCTCAATGCCTGGTTGACTATGTCTCTTTGCAGGTCTCCAATTCTTGTGTTGCTGCTGCTGTTTTGATTTCAAATATTCTGTCTGATGCACCTGATCTTGCTTTGGAGATATCACATGGTAATTCATGTCTGTTTGTTATCAGCAATACTCATTATTATATCAAGTTCTCAAGTATACTTGAGGTAATGCCTTGAAGGTGTCAGATATGACTTTTTTACAGGGATTGCTTGATATTTTCCCTCTTGCCTCGGATGATATGGAAGCACAGAGTGCGCTCTGGAGTGTCGTTGGAAGGTTACTGGTTCAAGTAAAAGAAAATGAGATGGACCTATCAACTCTGCACCAGTATGTGCTGGTTCTTGCCAGCAATGCAGACCTGATTGAAGATGCTCTTCTTGACCAAAAAGTGGAGAGTCACAGTGAAGACTCCAAGAGTTCGACCAAGTCTGATATAAAATCAAATGCTAGAAGTACAACTGTATCCTACTCGTTTTTGGACTCTTCTGACAATAGTGGGTGACCGGACAATTTTGCTTCACCTGCTGAGTGCTCAATTCTATCCATATGCTTTATATAATATAAATATTAAATCATTGCATGAAATATGTATAATGTATTCTAAATTAACTTTTTAACATTTTTGAACATTATTAATTGCAGACCTACCTTCTTCTACACATAGATATGGTGCTAATAGATTAATTAACTTAAAGGGTATGAACTATGCATAGCACGTCAAATTGCTGCCACCTTAGCAATTCTTTCTATCCTTGACCATTGCCACAGCTTCAGAAAATTAGCAGTATTGTAAATCAGTGGAATGCTTCAAAGGACTGTCACAAGGTGGATAATGTTGTGGAAGATGATTCTGCCATTGATGTAAATGTTGGCAGATTACTGGATTGCTGTCGTAAATATTTTGAGTAAGTTGCTTCTCACTTTCTGTGTTTGCAGTTATCAACAAGATCTTGATTCTCAAGAGACTCTTTCATTTACTAGTTTAGCACATGTGGAAGCTCTAAAACACCATGTTCTTTGACATTGTTCTTTTGATATACTTTATTTGCAGGTAGCAAAATAACATAGAAAAGCCCTGTGATTTGCTGGAGAAATGGCAGGACTAAAATGGTATAATTCGTACTTCTCTTCCTTGCCTTAGAGAGAGTGAATTGAGAGTTTTAGATGCATGTCCTATATCTTCTACATCAAACTGTTTTCCCCGATTATGGATCCCCACGTTTGACCAGCAACATTTGGTGCATCTTTTGGATGCTAAATTTTGACTTTCCACACTTGAGTTCTTCTGCAAAACTGATAACCAGCAAACCTAAAAACTTTCTAAGCTTCCATATAAATGGTTTGCCAATTCTGAAGGAACTTTGTCTTGTAAAGAAGATTCAAATACTATAAGCCTAGTTAGTATAACAGGTGATACTTTTTTTTTTGGATAGCGTGTTAAGAGTGATAGTATTTCTCTGATTTGGAGGGATTGAGCCGTTTCTGTTGTTAAAATGTTGATTCTCAGCTTGTTCTATAGACCCAAGCTGAGTATTAATATTTCTAGTAAATACAAATTTATTCATTTTCATATTTCTGTCTGTTGATTGGAAATGTACATATCCAGTGCTTATATTGGAACCCTGATTTTTCAATCCAAATATGCTGTTTGTCATTAAACGATTCAAGAACCTGTTTCCACAGCTAAGCTGCATTTCTTTTATTTTTCCTGCAGTCTGCAGATATGCTGATATGATGAAACAATTCAATTTAGAATCAGTTGCCAGATCTAAATGATTGATGCGGTTTTTTTCATTGAATGTTCAGATAGAGTACATGTTGAGGTGTTGCAGCTGTAGCCAATTGATCTTCTTTAGGGATGAATCTGAAAGCAAATTGTTTTATTGTCTTGTTTAATGCATCTTCCTCAGACGCCAAGTGCGAGTATTGGTTTCTGATGATTGTACAAAAAAGCTTTGTTCTCCCAAAATTTTGACGCATCGAATTTCATAGCTCACTGAATTATAGCTCTGTTGTATTGTAGTAAAACGTATACATATAAAAAAATGAGATGAAAAGTTGTGTTCTACTATAAGAATTACATCTAATATAACGATTCCTGGTCTCCTTTCATACTCAAAATGTTTCATACTTGATAAAGCCATTTCTGACTTTATCGGGAGGTACGCCGGGTACTGTGTATATTGTCCGCGTCCCAAGGTGACCCAAAGAGGGCCACAGCGCCCCAAGACGATCCAAAGAGGACAATATATAGGCGGGTGCTCACCCTGAGCTGTGAAAGCACCGGCGGTTGAGTGGGTCATACCCTCTAACTCCCTGTAGGCCTTTTGGGGCAAAGTCCCAGAAACAAAATCGCGAAGGCTCCGGCCCACAGCGGACAATATACACAGTACCCGGCGTACCTCCCGATAAAGTCAGAAATAGCTTTATCAATACTAGTTCACCCTTTTGTTTGGTTATCAAGCGATAGGGAAAAAACAAAAAAGTAAAATTTTACACTTCGATTATGACATCAGGAATCAATTGCTCCATTTCGTGGCAAATGTCTGAATACAGAAGAATAGCTACTCCTCGAGGATGCTCTGCGACTCCGTATAGGCCAATTTTGAAGGCCCAATGAAATGTACATGGCCGTCTCTTTCCTCCTTATCTGATCTCTCTTTAAAAATGGCATGGCATGTGTTACGCTTTTAAGGACGAGCTATATAAAGATGCCAATTCAATTGCATTTTCAAATTTTCAACCTATTTTTGTAACAGCAATTTTCTCGGAATCCAAAGGTTCTCACATCATGTTTAATTCTAATGGAATTTAACAGTTCAAATCAGTTAAAAATAGAATAAAATTCACTGCTGGACCTCGTGCCCCATCCTAATATTTGGATGATATTAGCCTTTAGATGAGTGCCGTACTATCCTCGGTAGTATCACTCTCATCTTAGTAAAGAGACTGAATTTGATGAGTTTACATTTTCTTCCCAATTGACTTGAGATTTACATCATCATTATCATTCCAAGTCCACATTCTTATAATGTTATCTCTTAATAGTGGCACAATACTTATTTCATCAGAGCCAAGGTACTCAATTGGTATAATTTTCGGTGGCTCAGAAGCAATATATATTTGAAGACAATAAGTTGCAACTAAATACATCAGCCCGCTATCAATGTAAGTTATAACTGGTCTCGCCAGCAGAGGGCAGTCTTTCCTGCAATATAATCCCTAAACCCTAAACCTTCGAAACATTAATATTCTTTCCAGGGGAAAAATACTACTGCAGTGGCCTAAAATCACTAAAATATGTCTAAACATAATCACATCATAATTATCCACGCCCCTTAACATTTATCAATCAACAATATCAGGCAAACAAAAAGATTGTAGCAAGATGAGGAACAATAGCATCCATTATAGGAAGAATGTAACAAGCTAATCTGCGCACTGCGCTTAAGCATAGGGCAAAAGCTGGAACAAAATAAATTATCCATACCTGCAAGTCAATGAGTTTTCAAATTGCAGCCAGAAGAGAAGGGCATATAAACATAATATATTCAGATAATAGTTATTTAAGTATCATTTCCGTACTTCACTAATCCAATCTTGAGAACACATCAAAGCTTGTACAGTAGCTGGCCGCAGTGAACCCCATTCACGATCAAGCGTCCTCTTTCCATAGTTAAAAGCAAGCTCTGGAGTAACTTTTGACATGGGAATTCCCAAAATGTTACGTGCCATCATAGCTAGGATTGGATATCTTGGAGTGTGAACTTTCCACCAATTCAATATGTTAAAATCAACACTGCGAGGAAAAAGGGGTTCCTCCAAGTATTTGTCTAAATCTGTCTTTGCACCTTGACTCTGGGACGTTTCGTCGAGAAATTTGTCAAATCCTGTTAGTCTATCCTTGCAGTCCCTTTCAGTACCAGGTAAGCAGTGAGTGCTTCCACTAACTTGGGATGCCAGACCTTGGTCAAAAGAGGCTAATGGAGAGCCAAGTGAATGTTCATTGTATAAAGCATTTATATACTCAAAAACCTCATCAATTAATTCAGCAGAAGCATTACCAAATATTTGTTGATAGTAATACTCGATCAACTTTAACTTGAATCGAGGATCTAACATGGCTGAAACAGCTAAAGCAAGGCTAGATTTTTCCCAATATTCATCAAACTTACTTTTCATCTTCACTGCCACAGAACAAATATAATCATCTGAATTTTTGCACCACTCATTTAACTGTAAATGAATATCACAGATTTCAGGGAAATAAATGTTTGCTGTTGGATGCTTATTCTTCACAAAAACATTAGTAACTTCAACAAAGTGTTTCAAGTAATTTGTGAGGGTCCTAGCCCTCTCCCACTCTAAAACAGTGGGACACATTTTGTAAGCGGAGTCTTGTTCTTGAAGAAGAGAGAATGCCCACCTGTAATCTAATGCAGCTTCAAGCATAAAATACGTTGAATCCCATTGTGATGGATTGTCAAGACATAAACACTTCTGACTCTCAACTCCAGCTTGTAGGGCCATCTCATTAAACTTGATTTGAGTTATTTGTGAACTTCTAATATACCGAATGCTTTCCTGAATCTTATGTATCACCTCAGAGAGTGCCTCTAATGCATCGCTTACCATCAGATTGAGAAGATTTGTAGCACAGGCTATATCAAATAACATACCATTACAGTAGAGGAACCTATTCTGGGTCAATCTGTCTCGAATTCTATGGACAATGCTGTCATTGGCCGAATGACTATCAAATGTCACTGAAAACAGTTTACGGTCTATATCCCAATCCATCAAACATGTCATGATAACTTCTGAATGCATGTCTTCTGTATGTGTTGGATCAACCAAGATGAAATTCAACCTCTTCTTCTTTAATTGCCAACCATCATCAATATAGTGTGCTGTCAAACACAAGTACTCAGCATCACCTAAAGAACACCAAAGATTGGCACTAAGGCTGATTTTGCCTGGTAACTTATCTAGGACTTCATAAACCTTTTGTTTTTCTTGTAAGTAAATATCCATACAGTCAGCCTCCACTCTTTCAGATGATACAAGCTCAAACAATGGCTGTAAATTCTTAACAAAAACCCTAAAACCAACATGATCAACCATTTGCACTGGATAGCCATGTAAAATAATCATTCGGGCCAAATCAAATTGACTTCGCTTTTGATCCCAGTTACCATCTGCAACAGCAGCAGCTTCGTCTCTCCCCTGCCCTTGTTCAAATTTATAATTCACAACAATAAGTGGTTCATCCCTTCTTGGCTCCTGATCAACGTTCACATTTGCAAGAGCAAGCATTCCATCTTTTTTCTTTTCCCTTGCAGTAAGAAACTGAGAAATTCCATGATTAGTTCTTCTCTGACACCTAATTAAATGATTCCTCAAATGAGAGGTTCCACTAGTACTTGACCCACTAAGTTTTTTCTTACAGTGCCTGCATATAGCCACAAAAGTATCACCCTTTTTCACCCTGTCAAAGTCATTCCATACAACTGATTTCAATCTGCTGGATTTCACTATCACTGCATCTGATAAATCCATTGTATTACCCTGATAATTCACTGATATCTGCCCATTAAAACAAATGTGGGCAAATTACTAAAAAAGCAAATCCTACAATAAAGAGGATCATAAAACAATTGTAAGATATGAGCATCTACAAAACCAACCTAAATTGCAAAATAATCTTACAGAAACACAACAAATTGAATTAGGGTTATTTAGAGCTAAATTGAATAGCAATCAGATAACAAATATACATATATATATATATATATAATCATAATTTGGACAATCAACAATCAGATTGTATTTGTCAAGAAATCATTCAAAACATGTTGAATGAGAAGAATCACTCACTGATTTGATGGTCCCCGGAAAGGGTCGGTGACAGAGGAAGAGCCATAGGAGAGGACGGAATATGGCGGCAAAGCTTCAACAGTGGACTGCTCTTAACAGTTGTGAAGGTATCCTAAATTAAAGAGGAAGAGAAGAAGACAAAAGGAACTGGCGGCACCAGAGAAAAAGAAAGACAATTAGGGCTTAAATGGAAAATGGAAAAATTATTTACGTATTTCGATTTGATTTATTCGGTTATTTCAATTTACTGGACTATATACATTTTTTAATTTAAAAATTGAATATATTTAACTTTATTTAATACAATTAATTAATTAAGTATGTATAATAAATTAATTATATTGTGTTGGGAAAAAAATTATCTCCCTTTATCTCATAAAATTGCCTTTAATAAAATATAAAAAATAGTCGAACAAAAACAGAAAAATCGCAAGACAAAAATATACGTGAAAACTCCAAAATCGAAAAAAAACCACGGCCGTTGTCAAAAGATAACCAAGAAAAATATTTACTATGTGAAAATTGTTACAATCACATAATAATAAATACAATATTTTTCTTATACCATCAACACAAGAAAAATATCCAGATAGTATCCCAAAAATTTTTGAACAAATCCTTAAACTCTCACTATTTTCTTATGCTCACAAACAAACTCACCCTACACGTATTTTGTTTGTTTGAAATTGGAGTTATCGATTTTGCAAAAAAACAATGCCTATTTATAGGCATTCTTATACGCATATGGACACCTAATTCATTAGCTGTCCACGCGTTTACAATTTGCAAATGCAAATTGTACAGCCGGAAAGTTTGACTTTTCAAAGTTTCCTCTCTTTTTTTTAATTATCTTCTTAGAATCTCTACCATAATTAAAAATAAAAAATATCCGCTACCAAAACATTGTCTAACAGCAACAATTACAATTTTTAAACAAGAATTATCATACTCTACCATAAAAAGTATACCCACTTGAAATTAACACTAACTCAAAGAATTTCGCCTCGACCCATGCCGAAAAATTTGCTAATAAATTATGGTACAACTTTCGTGCTGATTTTCCAGAAAGTTCATTAGTTATCGACATTCTTTTATTGCACCACACACATTGCATAATTATCAGCAAATACCCGTGTGCAAATCCGTGGACATGCTACCAATCATATGTCCTCTTTCATGGCATTTTCAATGGTAGCAATCATGCCATGAGAACATATATATATTTAATAAAATTCACCATTTTCCTTTTGTAGGGAGACTACATTAGTAATATCAGCTTGTTCTTTAGAGCTATTGGCCGAACTAGCTCCACCCTTCTTGCATTTCCTTTTAATGTGGCCAGTTTGCCCACATCCCCATCATACAATTTTATTCTCAGAGTTCTTCTTCTTCTTCCCATAAACAGCCAAAATTGAGTTTTTTGAATGTTTATTTTCTCTATTCATTCTTCTTTTTTCAGAAATTAATTTACTCGACACCTTTGAAAAAATTACAATTTCCTTCCCATACATTAAAATGGGTTGCATGTGTTTATAGGAAGGTGGAAGAGACAAGATGAGTTGCAAAGCTTTATCTTTCTCATCTATCTTAACTCCAAAAGTTTCCAATTCAGAAATAATTCCATTCAAAATACTCAGATGATCTAAAATTTTCGTGCCTTCTTCCATTTGCAATTTATAAAATTGCTCTTTTAAATAAAGTCTATTTGAGACACTTTTTATCAGGTACAATTTTTCAAACTTATTCCAGATCTCCTTTATTGTAGATAGTCCAATCACATTAGCAATAACAGTTTTTGCTAAATAGAGACGAATTAGACTGGTAGTTTTCATGTCTAGATCCTCTCAATCTTCATCGCTCACTGTAGACTTTCTTGAATCTCCACTGCTGGTCAAAGGGATTATCTTTCTCTTCATACTTTATACAATTCATACTGGATTAGTACATCTTTGACTTGCACTTGCCATAAGGCAAAATTGATTTTTTCGTCAAATTTCTCAATATCGAATTTTGTTGTAGACATTTTTCTATCATGAACAAATCAGCTTTCACTATTCACGTGAATAGTACCGTATAGATGAATAGTGACCGTATACGTGAACAGTACCCGTATACGTGCACCGTACCCAAGAAAAAAAAATTTCTGATGTGGAAGGTCAGTCTATCCTGCAACCACAAAGCATACTAAAAAAAAATCTTGACTCTGATACCAGTTGTTAGGAAAAAAATTCTCTCCCTTTATCCCAGGAAATTACCTTTAATAAAATATGAAAAATAGTCGAACAAATATAGAGAAATCTTAAAACAAGAATTTATGTGAAAACTCCAAAATCGGAGAAAAATCACAATCGTTGTCAAAAGACAACCAAGAAAAATATTCACTATGTGAAAATTGTTACAACCACATAATAACAAATACAATATTTTTCTTATACTCTCAACACAAAAAAATATCCAGAGAGTATTCCAATAATTTTTGAACAAACCCTTAAACTTTCACTATTTTTTTATGCTCACAAACAAACTCACCCCACACGTATTTTGTTTGCTTGAAATTGGAGTTATCGATTTTGCAAAAAAATAATACCTATTTATAGGCATTATTATATGCGCATGGACAGCTAATTCATTAGCTGTCCATGCGTTTACAATTTGCAAATGCAAATTGTCTTTGCAATTTGCATTCCGGAAACTTTGACTTTTCAAAGTTTCCTCCCCTTTTTTTTAATTATCTTCTTACATATTGTATAGTTATAATTATATATTATAAATAATTAGTTTATTATAATAATGTAGTATTTGAATTATAATTAGTTTATGTATACTATTTAAAAGTTATTAGAATTTTAAACTTGTTATAAAATGAATGTCACTAGATTAATTAAAAAATAATAATATTCTATACTTTATTATTTGAAAATTATTAGATTTTGTTAGAAATTTGGTATTTTCAATTGCGACAATTTTGGAATTAAATGTATCTAACTGACCGATTGTATGCACCTAAATCAGGTCATCAAATATTAGCAAATGGCTATACAACTAATAAACAAGATGAAACATAAAGGAATGGATCAAAATTAGCTAAATTGTGTGACTTAAAATGTTATTTTTATGTTCATATTATATTATATAAAAAATAAAAAAAAATTACAAATAATATAAATGAATCATAAAATATATCATAAAAAGAAATTTTTTACGGATAAATTGAACTAAATTAAATTGTGAATTAAATGGATTGAGTAGAAGTTAAATCAGTTTATAAAGGAGGGATCAGGTAGAATCCAGGATAAAAAATTGCCCCCTCCATTCAAAGAAATTATGCACTCCAGTCATTACAAAACAAGTGAGCCCAAGCCCAAAGCTTAACATGTGTATTTATCTTTTTTCAACGAGGCCCTTGTAATGCAAAATGTTAAATTACGAATTTGGGCTATTTATTTTATGATTCATATTTCTGTTTAATGGAAATTGGAATCATAACTCTATTAATTTTTGGCTGATCAAATCCTTTTGAGGACGAAATATTTCGTTAATTGTTGAATATTCCATATATAGAATGGAACAGCCAGGGCATGAACACTATGGGATGCTAATGCTATTAGCAACCTAATTTAACAAAATTTCTCTTTACTGGTTTTCCATTTAGTGTGCTTGAGATGCAGGAATAGGCAAATCAAATCAAGTGTTAAGAACCTTTTGGCATTGTATCACTAACCTGCTCATCTATCAGAGCCAAAAGAGAGAAAATCCACTAAATTCTGCAATCCAACAAATTTTAATGGAAGATAAACAAAACAGATTCACTTACAATTTTGAACTTTCCAAGTTAGCTATACAAGACAAGACAAATTTCTGCTAAGCATGCACTTTGATCACAAAAATTTTGCAATTTTCTGACCACAAAAAATGCAAATCAAACTCTTTCTTGGTGCTAAAATGAAAATCTGGGCAGACTCACAGGAATTCTTCGATCAATGGCTGGTAAAACATTTTATATGCCTCCATTACCTCAAGATACCACATAGCTTCTCGATCCGGGGATGAGGAAAGATCAACCATCTTATGAACCTGGTATTTGAGCAGACATTGTGTTATGAAAATTGCAATTCCCACATACAAGCACACACACATAAAGAGAAATAGATACAAAATATCGCAAACAAGTGTAGAGAGAGATTTCCATTATGAAAACTGAGAAAGAGTACAGTGTGAATTTCCCTAACAAACCTATAAAAGTTTTTGTGACTCCCCCAAATCCCTACTGCCCGAATGGACTCAAAATTCCGTCAAAATTTGAGACACAAAAAATAGCACACTGGAAGGTGAAATTCCATCAAAATTAAGCCATAAAAATAGTATCTTCATATACAACCAATTCCTTTCACATACAATTCATTCCAAACAAAACAAAGCAAAGCAGTTAAAATGAAATTTCCAACCAAAAAGTTGTGCAGCAGAATGCTGATTGCTAAATACTAATTCTTAAAGCTTTTTATATTAGACTCCAATGAATAGCAGCAGTACTTTTTAAAGAAACGCATCTTAAGTTATCTGCAAACTTTGTAGTTAGTACAATTAAGAAACTAATATTCTTTTTTTTTGGTTTTGTAGTAAATGTTAGTGGCAATCTTGTGTTTTTAAGTATAATTCAAAAAGACATTGGACCCTTGAACCTCATTCAAAAATTCAGTGCATTATGATAGTAATGATATCCTGAAGTCTTGGAATTTATCATGAAATTGAAGAATGGAAAAGAAAAATTTTCCCAATTTTTCATATATCCATTTTTACACAAACCAGGTGAAGAAGACAGACATGGCAGCTTTGAGGACTGAAACAAGAAAAAAGTATTTTGTAATTTATTACCAAAAAAAAAAAACCAAATTTCAAATTCATTCTGGAATTTCTGTAATATTGCAGAAAAAAGCAGCATTTTCTCCAATTTTACGACCAGATAAAGAAGATGGACAATGGAATTTCTAGGAACTGAACATTAAAAAAAAAATTACCTTAATCATTGGAACCTCACCGGTACGAGCAAAATAGCCACCGACTACCATCACATACATCCCTAGCAACAAACACAGTGATCAATTCCATTCATAATTAAACAACAATCTAAAACGAACAAAATGAGAATCGGAAAAGGAAAAGAGAAAACCTAAATCCCAGCGGCAAAGACGGAAGTCGGCGGGAAGGGAGAGCTGGATAACGCCTGTCCCGTCATCGAGAAGCAGACGACCGTCGCCGTCGTTGGAGACTATGATTCCCTGCAACCAGGCGCGCTGGAACAGAATGCCGCCGAGAGTTAATGCGCTCTGTGAAGGGGTTTCGCGCGCGTCTTTCAGCTGTACGCAGAGTAGCTTCAGTGCTGCTAGACTGTAATCCATCTCTCTCTCTCTCTCTCGCTCTGTCTCTCTCTCGCTTCTTCCTTTCGCCGGTGAGCTCCAAATGAGTGTTTTTAAAATTTGTAAAACGGCATGTCGTTGTTTGAGTTTTTTGATGACAAAGTGAGTGTGTTAGCTTTGGGCCAGCCCCGCTAAGCTCGTATTGGGCCAACAAATCCGATCACAACCCAACTTAAAGGCTTTGAACAGCGACCCATTATTTGGGGAGAAAATTTGTCGGGTAAAATGTCAAATTTGCCCTTACATTTTGCAAAATAGCTTAAATTAATAAATTTGCTCTTAAATTATATGTGGGTTAAAAATGCTTTTATATTTACTGAATTGCCTCACATTTGCTTTCCATTATCAAATTGATTCATATTTATCTTATTGACTTTTAAATGATCAATGTGTGCTCTCGCTACATTAAACAAAATAGTGAATGTGAATTATTTTAGTAATAGCAAATATATATTTTTTTTTAAAAAAATAAAGAGCAATTTCGTACCGATATAGAGATGAATTTGATTTTTATCCAAAATTGTTAACCCAAGATAAAATTTGAAAAAAAAGAAAAATGAAAGGAAAATTTGGAAAAAAGAAAAATGAATGGGCAAATTGTTGCGTATAATTTTTTTAAGAATAAGAGGAATGTTACTTTTGTATATTTATTTATTTATTTATCAAACAAGATATTGTTGAGTATAATCAATACATGTCCATGTTCTTTTAGGCATCAAATCTCTAATTTTATGAAGGGAAAAGGTATTATTTTTCCCTTCAACATTCGTGCTTGGATTATATATATTTTGCTCTTTAAACTACTTTTAAAACTAAAATGTCCCTATAAGTATGAAAAATAGTGTTAAAATGGAGGCATTTTAGTACCATTTTCAACAACTATAGAGATAGTTTTATCCAAAATTAATTTAAAGAGCAAAATAAAGTTCGAGATAAATATTAAGAGTAAAATAACACATTTTTCCTTTATTTGATTAAAGAAAGAATAAAACTGTACAAAATATATTATTATTACAAATTCCATGGACTAACTATTGGTTCCAATGGCTTAGATTGCAATACTGAAAATAAACACTCAAGTAACATTACGTCTTATTTTATTTTATAGTCAATGTTACATAGAATATTGCTACATGGTGCAATTAAAATAATAATAAAAAAATTATCCCTTTAAAACATATATTCCAATAGTAAATTAAGGAAGATGGACAGAATCTCAAACCCAATTATGAGTAAATATATAAAGATTAGAAGAGAAGAGAGATGCCACTGGTAAGCAAATCATCAGACAAGACTTTGTTTGCAGCCTCTGAAGGATGAAAACCATCCCAGAAAACATACTCAGATGCATTTTTACACGTTCCCACGGATTTGGAATTGCATAGTATTGATGTTTCTAGCAACCCTGTCCCACAACAAGCCTTTCTTGCCTCTACAAATCCTGTAGCCCAAAATTTTTCAAAAATTATAAATTGAATTTAAGCCAGAAATTTTCAATAATTAAATAAATAGTAAAAAAAACAACATACCATTGTCAGCAGGTTTTGTGACAAGATCATATAGGGGTTGGTAAATATCAAGAACTAGCAAATTAAGTCCTGAAAGCTTGCTTTGCAGGCTTTGAGAAGTGGAATTGAGCTTGTTATTGAAGGAAATTGCATCTTTATTCAACTTTTCCACACATTCATTGCTCTCAGAACCAAATATTGTAATAGCTGCTGGCAAGCATCCCAGTGGTGGCAATGTTGTCACTCCAATTTTTCTAGCCCCAAGCTTATACAAATCCTATCCACATTGTAAAATCAGCTAAAGCAAAATAAAAAATTTAATACCAAATAAATGTTCGATGAAAGACCTGAATGAAACTTGCATAGGATTGGATAAGGATATCGGCAAATTGATCGGCTGTATACTTCTTGTACAAAAGAGGATTAATGTAATAATTTTGAACATAATCACTGGCTCCAGAACTAATCAAATAGAGCGAATCAGATATAATCGATGATGCATTTGATTTCCCCGCAATGCCTACTATCTTCTTCTGATACTCCTTGTAGTAGTACAATTGTTTGCTCAGTGGGATTGCGTGCTGCCACGATCAAAAAACTTGAAATTGATATCAAATTTTAAATATAACAGAAAAAAGAACAGATTTTGTGATTTGGGTAAATGCGAGAAATGGATTACATATAGTTTAGCTGTAGGTTCGTAGAAACCAGAAGCAGCAGAAGCAAAGTTTGCACCAATTAGCAGGTTTTTGCCTTGAGCTTCCTCGCTAAGGTAGGCTGGTGGATAAGAAGTGAAGCCTATGTTTTCAGCTGTTTTATTCTCACCAAAAACAACACAAACAAAAGCTGTTAGTGTGGTGCATATAAATAATAAAATTAGTTTAGAATTTGTCTCTTTTTCTGCATCATTTCAGCTCGAATTCATATTAACTATGCCAATTGGCTTTAAATATCGAATCAATTATATATAACAAAGAAATAATAGAATTAATAGATAATTTACCCGAAAATAATTTTTAGCCAAAATGAGCAACCATCTTTTAATTTACTAATTTACTCTATTTTATTCAGCAAACACTTTCCTTTGCAATAAAAAAAAAAATCTTGCCAATGATTGTTGGTTGGTATAATAAAGAGTTTGAATTTTTTTAAATGAGATTTCAACTCATGTATAAAATATATGTAGTTGAAAAAATCGCTTTAAATTATGGGTTTGACAGTATCTGACTCTAAATTAATTGATAATACGGATTTAAAAAGTTGAATCGAATATCGAAGGATGGTTAAAAAAAAAACTTATTATGACTTCTAATTGCATTTAATAGATTGACTTTTGATAGAAAGAGGTTTTTAATTTTTTGAATAAAATGAAATAAAATAACCATAAATTGAAGTTTCAAGGTAAAATACCAGTAAAATCAGAAGCAAGTTTTCCATTACAAAATCTGCCAGTATGTGTGTGGTTGATAAAATCTCTGCCGTAAGGAGGGAAGTTGGCCTTGACAATGGTGTAAAGATGGTTATTGTTGCCAGCATCAACTACAGAATCCCCAAATATGAACATTGCTGGAACTAATGGCTGAGCATTGGCCATGGATACCAACAAAGCAATAAGAAGAAAAAATGAAGAGAAAGTAATAAATGATAATTCCATAATTTTCAAATTCTGTTAGATAATGTGCAAGATAGAGAGACAAAGGTATTTGGGGATTTAAGCACAGCTTGGTAATGGAATTTATAGTGCTAGCTAGCAATTCTAAAGAAATCAAGTCATTGCTTGAGGAATTTAAAAAGAACCAAATGAAAGTAATTTATATTATTTTTAGCTTATTGTCTTGAGCTAGCCAAAGTTACAACAAACTGCTTTATATAAATTATTTTTTTTAAAGTTAACCGGTATTCGGAATTTATTGGTCCAATCAATTTATATTTGCATTGAACGAGTACATAAAAAAAAATTTATTTTTCGAATATTCAAAAACTTTTTATATTTAGCACCCGAACTTAAAACCTTTAATTTTCAATCTCATCCCTTTAAAATTATAATTCTAATTCAAACATAAGTGAAGTCTTGTATGAGTGATTTTATATCTATTTAATAGTCATATATTAAAGAGGAAGATGTAATAATGTCCTTTACACATTGGTATACATGGATTGCTATATCCTGCACAAGTAAAATCTAAATTAATCACTATTACTATTTCGATTAACTTTTTTTTTTTCAATATAATTTCATTACGATATATATATATATATATATATATATATATATATATATACACACACTCACACACATGTAGATTTAGGTTAAGGTGTGTTATCACTTTAATGAATGAGTAGGTGCAGTGTCACTCTTCTGGCTAGCTCCTACAGAAGAAACCTTCATTCTAGTAATACCAATCTCCTAATTAGGCAGTGGGAATGGACGGTTTGATTCGAATTCAACCCAAAAAATTTTCAATTGAAATTTTTAAATTTTAATGATGGTATCAAATCAAATTCATAGAATTATTGCAATTCGATTTTAATTAATTCAATTGGATTGGACTGTTGGATCTTTTATTTATTGGACATATGCATTTTAATTATTATTATTATATATATAAATAGTACAAAACAATGTTATTTTAAAACTTTGTTTGGTACATTTTTTTTTGGTTTTCGACCTCTAAAAAACAAATCGAAATGATTGGACCAAAATTTATTACAAGAATTGGATTAGACCAAAAACCGAATAAATAGAATCGAAAATACTTAAGTGCTCATGGTTCGGTTCAATTATGCACTCTCCTACCTTAATCACTAATTTAAAAATAATGTTACTGTTAAGTCCTGATCAATATTCTTTGTCCTCTTTCTTGTTATTCAATTCATCAACTATGTCGAGGAAATTTTGCTGTTTTTGAGTATAATTATAAACATACTAATAGTTCCAGTTCAATATTAACTCAGTCTTAGAGTCTTCAAGATACAAAGTTTGGTTTATGCCCAAATTACCCTCTATATATAACTGTTTATACCCTTAGATGTTAGGGATAGGCAGGTCAATTATGTAGAAAAATGGTAATACATGTGAATGCTGAAATAATAAAATGGCAGTAGTTCCAACTAAAATCAAATGGAGTGTCTTAATGAAATAGGAGTTTAGCTGTCCTAGCTTCCACTATACATACCTAAAAGGAAAAAGAATATTCAATTGTTATGGAGAAAAAACAAAAAATAATACTAATGATAAAGAGATGGCACTTGAATTTAGAGATTCATACCTTTGTATTGTGTGCCCTTATTTACTTCTGTGGCAGTTCTTCAATCACTATCCAATTTGCCTCTCATATAACCAATTGAACCTTTGAATTTTTGGTATTTCATTTCCATAAGGATCCTTTTAGATTATAAGAGGAAAAGGTAACTATACATAATTTTTCTGCTATATTTTTTTATATCTTAATTTTTTTTAATGCAAATTAATTTTTCATTAATAAAATAAAATATATATATGTAAAATACAAATAAAATTATAAAGTTTTAAAATATACAAGATGCATAAAATTAATAAAGTTATTGAAATATATTTCTGAATTTTTTCGACGAAAATAATAAATAATGGTAACATGTAACAGGTAATCTGTATTTCGACGAAAAATTCACTCTATTTGTTGTTTATAGGAAAACTGTCGATCCACATTTTACACAAGAATGACACTTTTCGTTTCATAAGAACGAAAATTTCCATAAAAGTAGACAATAACCTCTACATTGGGAGGACAAAATTACATAACAAAAATTTAAATTGTATTCAATATTAGATAAACGAATTAGATTTATAAAATTACAAATAAGATCTCAGTAAATATAAAAATTAAATCTAAAATAAAAAAATTTCAAATATGATTTTATTGAAACAAAAACACAAAAAATCCAAATATAAATTAAAAACAATGAATAAAAATCAGAAATTCAGTTCTATTTCAATCTGAAAATTATTATAGAGAGGTTTAAAAAAAACACACAAAAAATTGAAAAATGCAAATATTAAATTTAAAAAAAAGAGAAAGATAAAAAAGAAAAGAGACTGTGGTCTGTAGATGGATTGACAGTAGTCCCAGATTTAAATGGAAAAAATGAAAGACTTTAAATAAAAAAAAAGTCATTAATATAATAAAGTCTTAATTATATCTTGTTATATTCATTCTTTTTATTTATTTACAACAATTTTCTCCTTCACAAATAAAAATAATAAGTCTCCCTCTATTGCTGACCCATATTAAGAAAATTTAATTAATTTGATTACATTAATGCATTTTTAATATGTCCCTTATATTAATTCAGAGCATATTAGTAAATTAATAAATAATAATTATAATTTATTGATTACAAGTATAAATGGCAAACAGATTTGGATTATAGACGGGTCAGGTCAAAATTTTGCAAATTATAAACGGGTCAAAATGGATCGAGATTAGGTCATTATCTAAATGAATTACTGTTAAACTGATCATATGATATTATTATTTTAAAATTTTTCATTAAAAATAAAAATTTATACATATATAATATATAAAAAAATAATTTTTTTTATATCACAAGCGAATAATGAAATAGATTGAATCATAGAGATCTAATAACAGATTGAATAGGATCAAATCACTATGCGTGTTAAAAGGATACGATCATTACAGGTTTGGTCGGTTTCGATAGCGTCACATTCATTTATTTATTTCCTTTAATGCAAGAACGAAAAAAGACTTTTTAATTTAAAGTTTTAAATGGGCTTTTGAGTCAAAATATTCATTTACTCAGTCGGTCCACTACTCTTGGATATTCCCATGGGACACTTCTAATCCATTTTGAGCCCAAATTATTGGGAAACGGAATTTTGGAAATGAAACGGAAAACTGGAACTTTATCCACCGCCAGCAAGCACAGCCAGCAGCTGCCGACACCGACGCCGTTGAACTGCTCGTGGCTTCCGGGCAACTAGTCTCGTCTTAGCTTTCAATCGCAGGTATTTAAATTTTTGATTCTCTTTCATTGATGGTGAAATCAATGAATGTATCACTGTATTATACTATTAAATTTCATTTCTAAGCTTTGAATTGTAGAGAAAATAGAAATGGATTTAGTTTGAATTGCTGGTTCAAGAGAAAATTGATATTTTTTATCGGCACGTACTTGGTAGATGGACTGGCTATTGATTTTCCTTTCAGTAATTGTACTCTGGATTGCCTCACTGTTCAAAATTCTCTGTACCTCAATCTCACCTTCCAAGAGATGTTTTTTGAGCAATGGTGAATACTTTCTTAACCATTCATATACTGTTATTTTGTTGTATTTACTACCGCTTACGGTTTCACATCCTTTTTATCATTAGAATCAAGTGCAGCTTTGAAGAAAAAGGTCTTGCTGGTCGTAGCCCACCCTGATGATGAGTCCATGTAAGCTTTTTCAGTTCTTGATTATGTTGTTGCTAGGTTCTCAGTTTTTTTTTTTTTTCAATTTTTCTTGTTGTTGCTTGTTTCCTGTTGGATTTGCATGTTCACACCATGTAAGTGTGATGCTCTGGTATTGATTTATGAGTAGAATTGAAGTGCCAATTAGAAGGCCATTATTATTCATTTTGGTTGATTGATGGCTTATTTGTTGCCCATTGACCTCAGTGTCCTTTATCCTACATTAAGAGGAACATTTACTTCTGTAAATATCTTTTAGATTGCAGTTATCACTAGTTTTCTTTGTAGATCAATTTATTAGAATTCTTTATATTATTGTGGTCACTCTTCAAAATTCATACACTTTTTCCTTTGCATTTTTGCTATATCGTAACATTGTGTTTTTTTTCAACAGGTTCTTTTCTCCTACAATAAGCTATCTTATTTCAAGAGGACATAATCTTCATGTTCTATGCTTGTCAATTGGTAATTGTTTTCCATTAAAATGTGATTCAGGCTTAGTACACTTTGATGTTAAGAAACCTATTCTTCTATGGATTCTTGTTAGTTACAGTTCAATTGAGTTGCCACCATTAATTAACATGTGACTTTTGATCTTTGGCATAGCTGACCTTTTGTCCCAAGTTGAAAGATGTTTTTCATGCAATAAGACTATGAATCTTGCCCTTGCTCATTTCCTGTTGCAACAAATAAAGAATCAACTTCCTTCAAAGTTCCCATGCATCCACAGTGCTGTAACCTCACCAATCAAAATAATCCTGTCTTGTCATTCCAGCATGATATTTTGGGGATATTTTCATCTATGGAGTAGTAACAACTTGGCCTGCTACCTATATTGAATATGCTGGATAGAGAAGATTGTTGGCAATCATTGTATGCATATGCATCAAAGCATGCTGCTGGTGCACTATCAACTAGGGGTGAGCATGGTCGGTTAACCGATCCATAAGACACAGTCCATTAATCAGTGCATTAATATCTATTTTTTGAAATTACAGTCCATTAACCAGTCCATTACTATCGGTTAATCAGTCCATCGGTTTTGGATTTTCGGATCGGTTACCCAATATTTTTCGGTTAACCATTATAATTATAAATATATTTATAAATAAAATTAAAATATTCAAAATACTTAAAAATTAAAATTTTTTCACTATAATATAATATTATTGTTGTTAAAATAAAAGTATTTGGTGGATATAAGCTAATTTGTTTTTAAAAATTAATATTTAATAAGTAAATATATTAACCGGTTTATAATCACTTTTAATTAGATAAATTGTTATATTTACTAATAGCCAATTTAAAAAACTTAAAAACTTTAAAATAATTAGTATAATGAAAAAAATAAATGATCATCTTTAATTAGAATAAATAGTTATATAAATTGTTATAAATTATTAAAAAATTAATAAATTAACTAAAAATTCGGTTTCGATTCGGTTAACCAGTCACATGAGTCAAAAACTATTAATCAGTCCATTAATATCAGTTTTTTCAAATCACTAACCATTAACCAGTTCATTACAATCGGTTAACCGGTTCATCGGATTCGGTTTCGGATTTCTTTCCGGTTAACCAACTCCATCGATTTTTTTGCTCACCCCGACTATCAGCTGTACTCTTCAGAAGATGATTTTTTTTTGTTTGTTTCTTTTTCTATGCTCTTTTAGTGATTTTTCCCCTATCCTCATTTTCTCCCCTTAATTCCCTATCTGTTCTGGCGATGTGGACATGTTCTAGCAGTATCCATATTGCAAATTTTTCTGTTCTCTCTGCAAGTTTTGAGTTGATGTTATTATGCAGGTAATGCAGATGGTATGGGAAATGCTAGAAAACATGAACTTTATAAAGCTTGTGCAGTCCTTCAGGTGATTTCAAATACTCAACTCAGTTAAGCCTTCGTCTCAAACTAGTTGGGGCCTTGAGGTGATAGCAAACTTGGAGGAGAAAAGGTTTATAATTCAGGATCGAGAAACTATAATTTGGAATATCATTTGTTGATACTGATTTACATGTGTCAAACCAATTCCATACAAATCATAACAAATATATCAAGTACTAGACTTCTTATTTTAAGGTTTACTTTACTGTAAAATGTGGAGGGAAAAAAAAAAAAGAGAGCAACTAAAATTTTCAAAACTGTATACCTGTATGTCAATTTCTGTTATGTGATCCATGGTTTTTCATGCACAGGTTCCACTACAACAAGTGAAGGTTATGGACCACCCAGACCTACAGGTGCAATCTCAGCTAGAATGTGTGGAAAACTCGTGTATTTTAGTTTTAATTAACATGTACTTTTTAGCACCTTATAATTTGATACGGTGTCATTATTTAGGATGGTTTTGGCCAAAACTGGGACCGCAATTTACTGGGAAAGATCATTATGGAGGAGGTAGATAGTCATGGTATCCATGTGGTAAGATTTTGATTCCTATATGAGCCATTTTTCGTTATTCCAAGATAACTTAGAGGCTGTTTGAAGGTTTGTGGTTTACTTTTGTTGGGGGTTGTACCTTCCTGGATACCATGGCTGCTTTATGTTACACACTTATTGATTAATCATGCTCAATTGTTGTTTCCTTTTAGGTTATCACTTTTGATAATTATGGTGTTTCTAGTCATTGTAATCATCGTGATGTGCATTATGGAGTAAGGTGAGTTAATTACTGCATCGGATATACTTGTTATGCTAAAAGAAATTTTACTGTGGTCTCTATAATCTGTAATTTAATTTTTGCAAGATCCGGTCATTTGATCAAAGTTAATGGTGATTCCTGTCAGTTGCAAGAATATAGTATTACATGCACCTATTTCAGATTCTCAGTCCCTTACCACTAGACCATCCATATCTTTTGGGTTGATGTTCATGAACTATATCCATTCTTGTTGGCATAACCTGCTTTGCTTGCTCCTGGACAAGTAAAGGAGATGCCATGGCCTTAGAGTACTAAGCTATAGTGTGCTGTATTAGAAATTTTGAAATGAAGGAATTGATTATTGGCAATTGTTTTCCTTAAAAAAGTATTTAAACTCACTGATTTTTTTTTTTCTCTTTTGGGGTTGATATGCATATTATGGAGTCAACAACACTTTGTATCACAGGCATCCTTTCTGGTATTTATTTGACAACTTGCATTCTAGCAACTGAATTTTGACTCATTAATCTTTCTTTTAAGTGTTATCGTATCGAAGTAGATCATGCCTCATTACTGCCAATTTTTCTCTTTTCATTTTATAAATTCAAATGGAATAGAGAACTTATTTGGACCTTGGTTACTTAACACTTATATCAATATGGGACTAATAGTTGACATGTGAAATGTATCTCTTTATGACTTAAATTGTAATACATTGGATGTTGCATGCCGATTGAATCTGTTCCTTTTTTTGGGTTGCTGTTTTGGTCCTTTCCAAGTAGTTTGTGGCAATCAAATCATCCATTTCTTATGGCGAAAAAAATGTTTGAATTATGTCTTGGACATTTTTCAAAATGCCATATTTGCTCTAAAATTTCAAATTTAAACGCTCAATGACCATAGCATCTAACCATGGCTACATAACTCTGAGTTTTCTCCCTCTCTCACTCTCTCTCTTTAAATTTCTTTTCTTTTCATAATGTGGTCTAGAATGTTTAATTATTATGTAAGATTCCAATGAAGGTTATATGTGTTGTGTACATTGGCATCCCATAACAAGAAAAATAATCTCATTAACTTTTCCTACAATAAATTTGGAGTTGTGAATAATTTAATCTAAAATTGTTCCTTTCTCTAATATTATTGGTGGAAAATGGACAGAGATCTACAACATAATATAGAACTTTAATTAACTAAATGAACAAGTGATTTCACTCGGAAGCTTTTGAGCTATTATTGTCTCCTTGATGAAAATGTGAATCTGTGGTGGCATTATATTTACTTTGCTATTTCCATCTGTTTGTTGTATAAGCAGAAAGGTCTTACATGAAAATTCAGAAAGAAGAATTGAAGCCTGGGAACTTGTAAGTAATTCCGCTTCATCCTTTTTGTTCCTTTTCACTTTTCCCTGAAGTACTTTCTCTACCGAGTCATGTGGTTAAGTTATACCAAAGCAAGGTTAAATAAAGTTATTTCTGCACAAGAATATTGATATGTATATGCATATTTGGTTGTAAGCCAAGGAACCAATTATTTGGTTGGCACAAAACTTAAAACTAAAAGCTGACATTGTGTTATAAGAGCATAGAATTCAGGTTTTGGCTGGGTGGTTCTAGTAGGTTCCTGAACATGTTGCCTTTTCTAAAACTTCTATATTGGTTTATTCTCCATTTGCTCAGGTCAGTACCAACATTTTACGCAAGTACAGCGGACCAGTTGACATTTGGTTGTCTATGTTGTTAGCTGCAAAATACAGCAGGGTGATGCATTGCTTGCTAAATGAGTACCCTCAGAAGAGCTTCCGTGCAATGGAAGCACACTCTAGCCAATGGGTTTGGTAGGGATATTATCTGAATTCCTAGAAGACTATAGGAGGTTAATCTGCTTATTTGAGATGGCCTTTCCTGGGATTTGTTGCGTTTTGTCTTTTTCACCTTTTGTTTAGTTATAGCTAAATGAACCGCATCGAGTTATTCTTAACTTCGGAGTTGATTTCAAATCCTGCAGGTTCCGCAAACTTTTTGTTTCCTTTTCCAGTTATACATATGTGAACACGCTCAGAAAGATCAACAAGTAGGAATATGCTGAAAGTTAATAGTCAGGTGGTGACTGGTGAGTCTTTATGCAAGTTTTTAGAATTATCTGGCCCACTCATCAATACAAATAAGGTTTTACAAACCTTTTAGCATTGTCAACAGTCATTTTTATAGCAAGAAGTATAACCATATTTTTGTCAGACGGTCATTTGGTAGATCGGGCACCACCAGATATATATATATATATATATAAGGGCAATGGATATTCTAATAACATTGCTTTGGTTTAGTACTTGTATGTAAACCACTTCTGTTTATTGATGGAATTCACTATGCACTCCTTCAAGCTGTGGGGGCTTTTCATGGCTTGTAGATTTTGTTAGGTAAAATGGATGTGTGAGTGTAGGTTCATATAAGTATAAATTCTATTATTTTTTTTTTAAAAAAAACAATTGGAGAATGGAAGAGTGGAAACTATAACTTGTAATCTCCTGCCACTATATTGGGGCCAGGTTTATCACTGGGATGTGTCCTTCGAGACGTAATTGTTTGGTTTTTATCAGGCAGAAAAACACAAATACAATAAATTGTTTCTTTTGCTATTTCTTGTGCAGGGATTTCATGGTGAATCTGAAGGCCTACCCCTTACATCTGTAAAAGAGTGCAATCCACTAACGGTATTTTAGTCTGAAAAGGCCCAAACCCAAGCCACTATGGGTATTGTAGTGCATTGGGATTTCCAATTAGCCCAATACACTAGTATTTGAAACTCCGTTGTTGGGCAGCTGATGGGTTGGGCTGAGTTCTATTGGTTAAATGTAGGAGTGCAAATTTATGGTTTGATTGGTACAAACTCAATCACCTCAATTTTCAATTTAAAACAAGAAAGAGTTTTCCATTGGAAACAAATGAGCAATGATTATCCATGAGCAGGAAAAATTTTATTATTATTAAAAGGACAGAAATTTATGTACCTACTCTTGCAAGAACGGACGAAAAGGGTCAACGAATTAACTAATCTTCATCATTAACTACTATTACTGTATAGATAGACCTCCTTGTAAAAGGTCTATCACAAAATAATTCATGGGTAGAGCTAAAGAGTATAAACAGTACATGTTAATAATAGTATTGATTAAATGATTAAATGAAAAAGAACGGCCCTTTGGTGTATAGAGAAGAACTCACTTTTCAAAAAGTAGCCATAGAATCGATGGAATTCAATTTTTTTTTTAACTATTTATCTTATCTATTTCTTTTGTAAAATTGAATTGAATCAAATCATTAATTGAATTTTTTTTTTATTTTACCAATTACAGCCAAATTGATTAATAATTTAGAACAAATTTATTAGGCAAAAACATATTATTTTAAGAATTTATATTTTTGTATTATTTTTAACTCTTAATTGAACTAAATTGATAAATTGAATTTTATGTATTTTAATAATAAAAATCAAATGGATTAATCAAATTAGATTAATTGGATTAATATGATTTGGTTTGCTTTTTTAGTTATAATCTAACCATGTTTACCTCTCTAATTAAATGTGTTGTTAATTTATAATCCAATCCAATCCATAGGCAGTTTAAATGTTACAGGTGAACGCAATCCAGGACGATACATGCAGTATTTTTGGAGGAGTGTGAAATTAAATTAAATTAGTTTGTTAATAAATAAATTAATTAATTAAAATTCACAGCTCAAACTAGGGATAATCATGGGGCGAGAATTTTCTATATGCGACGGGAACCCGTTCCGAATGGAGCGGGAAATTCCCGAAATTTTTCCTCGCGGGGGAGGAGGTGGGCAAAAAAAAACCCCACCCTTGAATTCGGGGTGGGGACATGAAACGAGATAACCGCCTCAAAATAAAATTAAATATTTTATTATTTTATTTATATATATATTAAATTCGGTATATAAATTATTTAAATGATATTATTAATAATTGAATTGTATGCAATATTTATAAATATTTATATTTTAATTATATAAAATGTTTATAAATATTTGTATTTAAATTGTATTAGATATTTTTAATTTTAAGTTATGAATTATTAAATTTTATAAGGTAAATATTGTAAAATATTTTTTATTTTAATTAAAAATATGTATCGAAATCGGAAACTTGTATTAAAATTGTATATTTTTATAGGAGACAGAAATTTCTATGGAAGACGAAAATTCCCGCGGAAATAGGGATGAGAGAGGTTTTTTCCTGCATCCTCGGGTACGGAGACAAAAAAAAAATAGTTTTGCCCCTGAACGGGGCAGTAGGTGCGGACCCACTCCCCGCCCCCCGCCTCTGCCCCGTCCCGTCCAGTCCCAGTCCAGTCCAGTCCCCAGCTCAAACTGACTACTGAAAAAAGCTGAAAAATAATTTATTAAGGCCTTTAAGAATTTAAACCTAAAAAACTTTGAGCATGCCTGCTACTTCGACTCTCTCCATATCCAGGTAATTTTTCATTTGCCAATCTGCTGGATAAAAATCATTTAATTAGGATCTTTTAAATTATATTCAGTTTGGTTATTTACTTAATATTGCTTCTTTAAATATTAAAACTTCAGAATTGCTTAGTTGCTCCCTCGTCGCTGAGCTTCTCCTCATCTCCTTGCAAGGTATTTGACATTAATGCTCCGAGTAATATTGTTTCTGATAATTTTTGCTTCTCTGAAAACAATGCATGTGTGCAATTTCTTTTCCCTAGTTGTTAAGATTTTGGGTTAATTACAAATTTATATATCTAAATTTTTACTATTTTAGAATATTTCGTGAATTTCGTGAAATATACAGTTAGTTTTTGAGGAATCTTTTTAACAGAGTTATTGATTTGAAATATACTTAGAGATTGGAGGTTAGAGGAATCTTTTTAACAGAGTTATTGATTTGAAATATACTTAGAGATTGGGGGTTAAATTATAAAAATTTTTAATTTAGAAATTAATTTGAAAAGTGAGTGTAGGTGTAAATTTGTAATTAATCAAGATTTTTATCAAACTCAAACTTGGTTGATTATGAAAACACTTGGTATTTAAGTTTCAGTTTCAAATGAAATTATCTGAATTGTACTGAAGATATTTAATGTGCAGGTTCACAAAAATGTCAAGGTTCCTTATTCACTGGGGAGCTGAGATGAAATATGGAATATGTGGTGTTTATTGTGATTGTACAAATAAGAATTATAGGACAAAGATAATTAAGTTCGAAAGTAGACCAACCTTCAATGATCTGCTGCATAGAATAACCATTACAGTTGGTTTAGCAGATAATAAGAAGGTCTCTCAAGTTATTTATAGGAATCCAATTATTGTGAATGGATTGTTGCATATGTCCCCTTTCGTAATTAAGGATGATGATGGTATTGATTTTATATTTGACAATCTAAGATCACTTCAAGGTTATCTGCTTGTAGAATTGCTTGTTGATATTGGTAGTGTAATTGATTGTTCGTCGAGGATAATGCCATCCAGTAGTGGTGAAGAGGTCCCTACTAAACGAATTTCCCGGGCTAGTCAGTCAAGTTATGCATCATGTTCAAATCTAGAGACAGGACAAATTGATTTGGATTTCACTAGATATTTTGATTATGAAAGTTTGCAAATCTCGCCTAATGATGACAATGATCTTGTGCAGGAAGGGAATGAAGATGCTGGTGGTAAGGAGAATGTTGGTAGCAATGAAGGGATTAATGTGCCTAGGGAGTTGATCGATTTAAATGTTCCGTATTTGTATGATGATGGTGAAACATTCGAACTTAGTAGAGGTATGAAGTTTGATACAAAGGAAGATGTTGAGGCTGCTGTGAAAAGATACTCAATTAAAAATAATGTGGGGTATTCAGTGGTCGAATCGCAGCCCATGTACTGGGTAGCTAAGTGCATTAGATTAGATGAAGGTTGTCAGTGGAAGTTATGTGCAATGACAAAACCATCAAGATCGTACTGGGTCATAAGCTTGTATGATGGAGGACATTCTTGTTTCGCACCCTTGTTACCGGAGGAGCATAGGCGCTTAATACCTAAGTGCATTGATGAAATGATTACAGAGGATCCAAAAGTGAAAGTTAAGGCCATTATTGAAAGCATAAGAAGTCGATTTAACTTTCAACTTTCATACCGTATGGTATGGCAAACAAAAAAGCATAGGCTGGAAGCAATTTTTGGCGATTGGGAACAGTCGTATAGGAAATTGCCTGCATACTTAAATGCCCTTAAAGTCTACAATCCAGGCTCTGTCACAGAACTTGTGGTTGATGATGAAAGCCATCCCTCAATGAAGAAGTTCAAAAGGGTATTCTGGTCTTTTAAGCCCTGCATCGATGGGTTTAAACATTGTAAACCTATATTACAAGTTGATGCAACATTTTTACGTGGAAAATACAATCACACATTGTTGATAGCTACATCTGTTGATGGTAATAATAGGATCTTTCCTGTGGCATTTGCTATCGTTGAGAGCGAAAATAAATGTAGCTGGAGTTGGTTCATGTGCTGTATGCGAAAATATGTCACTCAAAGAGAGGGCATCTGTGTTATCACGAATCGTCATATTGGGATTACATCTGTGATGAAGCATGACACAATGGGTTGGAAAGAACCACTTGCATATCATCGTTTCTGTCTTCGACATTTTGCTAGCAATTACAACGCTGCTCATAAAAATTCTGTGATTAAAGATTTGTTGTACATTGCCGGTAAGATTGATACCATTGATTTCCTTAAAATTTTAAATTGGGATGCTTTAACCAGTCATTTACTATAAACATTTTATGCAGGCAACACATACCAATCTAAAAAGTTCAAGGTGAGAATGGAAGAAATATTACAAAAGGATGCAGCCTCGTTTATCTGGGCAAGTCAATTTCCGATGAAGCAATGGACTTTGTCACATGACAGTGGTCGGAGATATGGTATCTCTAACACTAACCTTTTTGAATGTATGAACGGCATATTCAAAGATGTACGAAAATTCCCCATCACGCATGTCCTGAAACACACGTTATCGAGATTGGCTAGGTACTTTGATGCAAGGCGGATTCATGATGACGAAGAGCTATCAAAGGGTCACAAGTACACACCATTTTGCAGGAAAGAAATGAGGGAACGTGAACTGAAAGCCAATGGTCACAAAGTGATAAAATTTGATCATCATAGTGGCATGTTTCGTATACTAACTGGATATGATCCAATCAAGAAAAAAGGCAACAATACTTTGATCGTCACTCTTGCGAAAAAAGAATGCAAGTGTGGTAAGTTTCAAGGGGTGAAAATGCCATGTTCGCATGCAATTGCAGCATGCAAATATGTGCATAAGGATTTTTGGTCATATGTTGATGAATGCTACACATTGAAAGAAGCTTCAAAATGTTACAAAACTTCACTTTGCCCCTTAGGGCATGAAGCCTATTGGCCAAAATATGATGGCCCAATGGTTACTGTAGACAGGTGTCTGAAAAGGAAAAATGTGAGCAGGTGAGTTTCTATGATAATGGAATGCAATTGTACTGTAATTTGTTTTAATCTGCATAAATTTTTGGCAAGATTTGAGTATAAATCTCAGCAGAAATTTAGCATGATTAGAGTTATGAGCTGAAATGAAGAGAACTACATGTCAATGCAAAAACACATAAATTTCCTAAGCATAAACAATCAACCCTCGATTAAATGAAATCAGTTATTCTGTGTGCTTGGCACAAAATATGTTAAGAGCACTTTGATTCAGTTCAAATTAATTAAAATTTGTTAGCTGTTAGAGCTTCATGTTTCTAAATAACTATCATATCATATTGATACGGAGAAAAAGGCTTAAGATGTGTTTTCAATGTTTGATAAAAAGGGCAATTTTGTAAGAAATATGGTCGGATGATATGGTTCATATTTTTTGTAGGCACATTAAATTAGGTTTAGGATTTTCCTTCTTTTAATAGTATGTTAAATCTTGATTGTTAATTTAATATTTGATAGACGTATAAAATTTAATGTTAAAAGATATATAAATTATTTTTCTCTCCCTCCTAATTAAAAACACAGACAAAATAAAATAAAAAATGAAGGTATTTTCACTATCCATTAAGCTATGTGTTACAGAATCAGAGTTAAAGGGAAGAAATCAATTTATAAAGTTTGTGATTATGAATTTTTTTTTTTAAATTATGTCGAATTCTTTTCAAAATAAGTGATTTATTCGTTTTATTTATATGATTATTATTATATTCAAAATATTAATTTGCATGAATAATTTATGTGATGATATTTGAATATTTAATATTAAAATTTACAAATTTTACTTCTAATATTTCGGTTGATATAATGTTATTCTGGTCTAAAATTGAAAAAAAAATGCTCCTCCTATCCGTATCTATGATATATTTTATTGTGGATTATTTGCCAAAAAGAAAATTACAAGCTCTGGCCAATAAGTACAAAAGGATTCACATATCCTTTATTTGATTACAGAAACTAAGATAACTGAAAATTGCTAAAGAAAAAAAACAGAAAAAACGGTTAGATTGCAGAAGGGCAAGCAACCCACTGATTTACTCCAGAGTAATTCTTGGAAAAGTAGTTCTTTCTTTAGTCGTTACAACAGTGTTGGAGTTATGAACAACACCTTAACGCTTCTGCAATTTCTTCTGTAGTTAGTATCACAGCCAATCAACTCCCTTGTTATGTTAAAATCGTCAATAAATTAAAAATAATTACAGCTTAAGATTGATTTTCTCGGACATTCTTAATATGTCAGAATGAATTCTGTCACCACCAAGTTCAGAACCAGTAGCACCAGCAGCAACTCTTAGTACATCCTCAATAAAAGCAGCATTTCCCATAATGTCAACGTGCAAACCGCTCTCTATACCTCTTCCTTCGAGTAGGCTTGCTGGCGGTTTGTGCTGATACTCCCTCACAAATGTAGGACTTCCCGATGGGTTAAACCGGGTTCTTCCTCTCCAACCTTTAGCACACATGTAGCCTGCACTAACTACAGGCACACTTTCATCGCCATCGACAAAGTGAACTCCATTCTTTAAGCAACTGTCCTGTTCTCCATTAACAGAAGTATCAATCCGGAGTGGAATACTCTTGCATCTATCAGTTGCTGACAACTGAAATACATATGATCTTTCTGTTGGAATTCCAACACCATATAAGCAGTACATCTCCATTTCAGGTGCATTAGGTAACCTGAAACAGAAATTAGTTCTTAGTAGGAAAATTTTAAGAGAAGTTTACCAGATTTTGAAACTAATAGAAGATATATGTTGATGCTCACCTTGTCTCTAGTGGGTTGGACCAGTATTTGTAATGCTCATAATTTGGATCATCGAGATCATCAGCTATCCCATGAGAGAAATGAGCCTCAGCACGTTGTGTCATTTTTGGAGCAACAAAACGGAGTAGATCAAATGAAGAAGCAGCTGTAAAAGCTTTATTTGCCACAAGTTTCCGAACACTATCCCTATTTATCTCATCATACTCTGTCCAAACCTCTCCGCATGATGATCCTGGATTCTTGTTGGTATGAGCAGCCAAAATTTCCTGATGATGTCTCATTTTGGTTATGCGTATTAATATACAAGATATATAGAAAAGGGCTGCTGAAATAGAAATGTTGCTTCCAGTAGTACCTTTGAATCAAAAGAAGGAAGCTGTGAAGACGGCAATTCTGATGCTGCCTTGCCGAAAGAGATCATCCTTCCGTACTTAACTGATTCTTTTATTTGGAAACCACTCTTTACATCGCTGCTGTTGTCATTAACAGAAAATTTCAGGTACGTCTTCTTCGACAAATCACAGTGTTGCCTTTCTTCAGGAGACCAATCCAGGTTACCCCAAATAGTATCTCCTCCTTTAGGCATCAATGACATTACTGAATCCCATGTTCGTGTCACGCGCAGGACATGCTCTAGGGTCTGAATCTGGAGAAGATCTGAACCCAAAATGCCAGGAAACGTAGCTCTATCGTGTTGATACAAAAGCATGTCAAAAAGAATCAGAATCATATTCAATTAGTCATTATTTAACTGGATCAAAGATCAATATGATGCTCACTCTATGAGAATTCTCTTCCAGTAGCTAAAAGGCAATGAAAATGAAAGAAAGATTGCAGAGACCAACCTGATGAATGCAACGTCTTTGGTTTCAGCAGAGAGTAGATTACTGATTGTCTTTGGAACACCCAAAAATGTTGGACCGATGTTCATGATGGATTTTATGTACTTGTTACACCAACCCGGACCACCACCACCTCCCATGGGAGGAGGTGCTTCAACCCATTTAAGGAAGTGCAGAAAATATGCAGCTCCCATGGAATGGGGAACCACTACCACTTTCTTATAACCATTTGTCATATACATGAGTTCTATTTTACTCTTCAATCTACTAAGTGCCTGATCTCGAATCTGCTCATATCAAATTAGGAATATATTAGTCAGTACTCTAACCAAGCTTATCAATATTATTTCCCATTCACTCATTCTAAACATTCCTTATTTTGGTTTTACCTTTTTTTTTTACTTAAATTTCACTAATGAATAAACAGAGTAAACAAGAGCTAATGATATATATACCTCTGTATTCTGAAAAGAAAGCCTCCAATCATAAGCTGCCATGTGCAGATTCTTCCCTTCATATCCAATCTTGGCCAAATTCTCAATTAGAACAGCCCAAACAAAGTAGCCAGCTGCAAAGTAATCAGCTGCAACCAGCCCTGGGACTGCACGAACTCGAATGCCTGGTGGATCAAGACCAGTCTCATTGTGCAAAGACAGGTGATCCAACCAACATAGCGGCCTAAATAATTCAATACAAATTTTACATCTCACTCAATCTCAGCTCATAAAGAAATGCAATCAAAATAATGCAAGAAAAAGTATCTAAAAATTAAACACAGATTATCCAACAAATATGCATAAAATCCAAATTATAACATCCAAAATTTCAGCAACACAAATGGACTGAGAGATGGGAAAGTTCAAATTCAATCAAAAGTAAGACTGTCTCATTCTTCAGAACAATGGATTCATCAAGTGACAAGCAAAACACCTTAAATTCCAGGGAAATTTATGTCAAATTTTGTATGTGATATTCATCAAACAAAAGAGTAACTCAATTTAATAAAAAGTCCAACCTTTTGAACATTTCACTGAAGCTGCCACCCCAAAGTCTCTGTCTGAAAAGACCATCTGCACAAGGTTTGCCTTCCCATAACTCTAGCCCACCAGTGATAATGCCAGGCACCAAAATCACTGGATGTTGAGCAGTTAATCCTTCTCGTTTTAGCCTTACCCCTGGAGATTCAGGGACCTGAAATCCAGGCAATGTGTTGGCCAAACAGTGATACAAGAACATCATCAGCCACCATGTGGTGCACACAAACCCGATCATCCTACAACAACTATCTATACAACTCCATTCTTTTGGCTTTCCTTTTCTCTTTTTTTTGTCAATTCCATACTCATTTTTAGTAACAATTTCTGCTTCCTTGTCACATTTTTGGGATCCAAAAGATTGTCTGTTAGCAGAATCAACAGTAACAGTTTCTTCTTTGTTATCACATTTTTTGGATTCAAAAGATTCAAAATTTACTGGCTCTACATAACACAGTTTCCTAAACCGAAGAATTAAAGCCATTGAAGATTCAAATAGCTTCAAAATCACCACCGAGAACAACCCATTTCAGGAAAAACAGAAACTTGAAAGGTACAGAAAGGGAAAATAATTATGAGACATTAGATACAGGAAGAGAGAGCAATGGTGATGAATTATAAATGAAAAAGAAGGTTATGGGCTATAAGTACCCGTTACAGAAAAAGTTATGTTTTTAGCTTCAGCTTCTTAATTTTCTGCCAATATTCTTCATGAAGAATGGAGATGAAAACGAAAGGAAATTAAAAGAACGAAGCATAAAAACCAGTTTTTGTGTGTGTGTATTAACTGGACGATGTACACTATACACCTAAACCATCTCAGGTCGCTTTCTTAGACACTTGTCTTTACCTTTTCTCTCCTTTTCTTCACGTGCTTCTCTCTCTCCTCTTTCTCTCTCTATCTGTCTCTTTCTTACACGGAGAGTGAAATGGCAAAAGAATTCTGGGTTTTTGATAGAATTGTGAGAGAAAGAGAAAAAGATAAAAAAAGAAGAGATTTTGGTGCCACAATGATGGGAAGAGGTAGCACGCATTACGAGAAACACAGAAACCCAAATTGTCTACTTGATGACACCATGGGTAGATACTGAAGAAGGAGAAGGAGAAGAAGAAGAAGGTGGTGGCGTGGACCTAAGATTTGGTAGATGAAAAAAATGGAGGAAGAGACAATTAATTATATATTCAGAATTATGTTTTACAAAAATGTAGATCTGTTCAAAGATTTGATCATTTGTATATGTGTGTATATAGTAAGGCACATTAGTCAAGGAGATTTGGAAGCACGATTTCAGGATATGGTATGAAGTGTATATTAACATGACCATAATTTTTCTTTTTACAGCAATTTGGCAGTCTACTTAATTAATTTGTGGTAAACAATTATTATTTTTAATTAACTTGTTGATCTGTGATGTATACCTCACCAGATATGTGCTAAGTAGTTCATGAACATTTAAAAACTTTAAGTCACATTATATTACGTTACATTATATCATATCAAATATAATTTTATTGTATTGGATTGTTATTCGATTTTTCATTTGAATTTTTATTTATAAATAATTGGCAATATGCCATTATTAAAAAGATATAATATTTAATAAAATAACTTTTTTACATATACAATGAAATAGTACTAATAGATGGCTTTTCATTTCACCTTTCTTTATTCAAGTTTTTGTTTGAAGATGATACCATCACAAAGTCATGAAAGTAGGGGCCACTTCTTTATTTATTTAAATGTATCATATCTATTACCTAGTTTGAGTAAATTAAAAGGCACATTTTAAACGTTTGATGGGTAATAATTGTAATCCATTTTTTTATTATGATATTACTCTCATAATTAATAAATGAACTAAACCCCATGCATGATATGCGCTGATTTTTTTTTTAATTAGATATCAAAATTTTGAATTCTAAATATAAAGTATTTTTAAATATTTAAAAAATAATATTTTTTATGAGTTTTTTTAATACACATTCAAATTAGACGATTCAGTACCTTAAAGATATGAAAGGATTATAAATAGCTCCACTTATTTGGAAGCATTTGCAATTTGCAGCCATGTTTTTCGGATTTATTTAATTATGAAAATCTTATTGGTGACCTTTCTCTATCTAGCTGGAATTGACTATTTACTTAATTATAAAATGCATGTTACATATATAATTTACTCAATAATACTAAATATCAGGACGCTCAATTATTATTATTATTATTATTATTATTATTTGTTATGCATCAAAATGCCAGCAGGGCTACTCTTTCTTTCTAATAATTCATTCAACACCAATCTAATTAATAGTATAAAAAAATTTATAGAAAATTTTAGGAAATTAGTGATTGAAATCATGAAATGGGTGTTTAGGGATAGTGCATTAGTGATTATTTTAAAGCTTAAAAAAATATATATGGCTTGGCAATTGCATTAAAATGTTCAATCTTGTGCAATTTTTAGGGATAGTGCATGAGGCATCTGCACTGCAAATCTTCGACTAAGCTTTATTTAAGACCTCATCATACTAAGCTTTATTTAAGACCTCATCATTGGTAGTTACAAAGTCCCACCACCATGCATAATTTTATATATATATATATATATACACACACAATAAAAGACTGAGTTGAGGAAAAAAAAAAGTGAAAATATCCATATAATCCCTTTTTTTACATTTTTAAACTAAAAGTATTCCTTTATAACCCGCCTTATTATTTAGCCCGCTCACCCGAACCAAACCGATCGATTTTTTAATTCGGTCCAGTTTTTGAATTTAAAATTTTATGTAAATCGGTTAATTCGGTTCAGTTCAATTTTAAAATGCAAAAATCGAAGAAAAACTGAATCGACCAAAATTTTAATATTATATGCTATTTTATCAAATTTTTACATAAAAAAATATTTTTGTATTTTTTGATCAATATAAGGGACTTGAACTCAAATTATATATGTACACTTTTCAATTTGAATGTTTTTATTTTAGTTTTATCATTTTTAATTTTGTATAATTTTTAGATAATTTTTTTAATTATAATTTTGGATTTTTTGTTTTATTGGTTAACCGAACCAATTCTAACTGAAGATTTCGGTTCGATTTTAGTTCGATTTTCATATAATTTTGGTTCAGTTTGATTTGTATAAATTATAATATTTCAGTTATCGGTTTTTTCGGTTCAGTTATTGAACCGAACCGACCATCGTTGACCCCTACATGTAAATATAATTATGTTTAAGTTAATAATATAAGTTATTAAACTAATTAGTAAAATGGTTCTTTAAAATACTTGTTTTACTAATTACTAATTAGTAATTAGCATTAAATTAATTAGTATGGTATATTTATGATTTTATTTTTTTAATTAATAGCGAACCCATGAATAAAAAATTATTTCATAATATCTTAACGTCTACCTAGATTGTCAAGAAAATAAATTTAATTACAATAAAATGACAAATTAGCATAAGTAATTCAACCTCAAAAAATAAAATAATAATAATGATGATGATAATGATGGTGATTGTGATGGTGATGATGATGATGATGATAACCGGACACTTGATTATGGAGTCTGATTAACTGAATTTATCTGAATACTCATTGTACAAGTAGTTAATAATTGATTGGGCAAATTTTTTACATAAAATTGATGATTGATAAATGATATATTTTTTTTATGTAAAAAATTTGCCCAATCAATCATCAATTTTATGTAAAAAATTTGCCCAATCAATTAATTTAACTAGCATTTACAAATAAAAGTTATTTTTTAAAATAAATAAAATAATAATAACACACCTTTAAAAATATTAATGGAATTATATTAAAAATTTAATACCTAAAATTTAAAAATAAAAATAAAAATAGTCAAAAATTAAAATTTCAATAATAAAATAAATTTATAATATACTCACCTATAATATTATTTTTTTTTTGTAACTTCAATAAAATTTCCTACAAGTTAAATGTTGAAATTTACATTAAAAGAGGAAAGAAGAAACATTAGAAGACTAAATAAAGAAACAATACGTTGGAAATTAAGGCAAAAAGGCAAGGAGTTTTCAAGGCACACATTTGAAAAAAGAAATTGAAGTTTACAGTTGCCAGAAACCGGCTGATAATGCTGCCGGTTTTTGTCAAATTTTTGACAGAAACCGGCACTAAATTGTGCCGGTTTCTGGCACATGCCCAGTCCACGAGACTGGGCCCCACTTGTCTGAAACCGGCACCAAAAGGTGCCGGTTTTTAACACCCTATAAATCTAATATTGTTTACTGTTACACCAAATTTCTAAATACTTTTAAAAATAACACCATTTTCAAAAAAACCCCCATATATATGCATATTATTGCATTGCGTCATTGGTTGTTTTGACTATGTACTGATGTGTTAATGTAAAATCAATATTGGCCACATTCGGGCTGTAAAAATCGAATCAAAATGAATGAATTTTAGTCTGTTCGGTTTGATTATTTAATTTTTGATTTGTTTAGTTCTAGACCAAGATTAATATGTGGATAATATAGTTCGGTTCGATTCATAAAATTTTAAATCATATAAACAGAATCGACCAAAATATATAAAATTTACCCTTTTTAAATAATATTTAATATTTTGTTATGTTTAAAATTAAACCTGAAATTAAAACTTTCCATAGAATCAAAATTAATTCGATCCACTCGGATCTATAAAATTCGATTTGCAGTTTCTAATCGTTAATATATAATTCGATTTTCAGTCTATTCAGTTCGTTCCAAAACTGAACTGAAACGTCCAAGTGAACAGGCCTAGTCCCCATTTGATATATTTTGTTAACAAATATACAGAGTAATAAGAATATATTACAAAAATATGTAAATAAAAGCTATTTAATCATTACTATTTTTATTATAAGTAGACTAACAATAAACTTATTTTTATAAGATTAAGGGAGTAATGTTTTCAAAAAAAAAAAAAAAGATTAAGGGAGTAATTGGATTGAGTACTGAAATTAATTATAGTTAATAAATTGATGTATTTTATGATATTATGTTTTATAACCTTTTTGAGTTGTGACCGCTTAAAAATGGCAATATAGCTTCATGAATTCACGGTTGGGATAATAATATGTGGTGGAGGTATACACGACGCTACACATTGTCTCGAATATTATTGTCTACATTATTGGTTAGAATTTGCCAATAATTTAGCAAATACTAATGATAAATACATATATAATTCAATTTCACGAATGAGTTTTAAAAAATGAAAAATAATAGAGAGAGCCTTTTTTTTTTTTTTATATCAATGTACTAATCACTTTATTATCTTTTCTTTCTTTTTTTTTTTTTTTCAATAAGAGACTTTTAGTTACGAGAGAGAAAGGTCTATGTATATATACGCTTAATTAAAACTACAAATATTATTAGAAAAATTGAAATTGAAATTGATCAAATTTCGGGATTAATTTTACCAATAATAACTGAATTTATAATCAAATAATACTAATATAATGAAAAAAAAATTATTCTCTTAAAAATTACTAAACTTATAATATGTAGGCACAAAAGTCACTTTAACTATTTTACAGCGAAAAAATTGCTGGAAATATCAATTGTCGCGTACATTCAACACTTCATGCACACGTAACTTGACACGTGTCATGTCACATGAAAAAAATAACATGCAAGCATGACATGTGAAAATTTCGACAAGTTGCTCGACACATGGCTCCTTTCACATAAGCTACCACTGTGGCAATAAAATAAATATGTAACAAATCAAAATGCGACATGTGTCAATTAAAAAAAAACTACAATAAAAAAAATTCTAATCCTAAGCAGTACCCCAACATTTTATTCCCATATTAATTTTCTTTCTCCTTCTAGTTCAACATCCAGCAAAGGAAGACAGCAGCTCCGCTACCGCGAGCTACGCCAAAACTGCCCGGAACGACAGATCCACCTGGAACTGACTTGCTTCACGCGTCGTTCTCTCACATGCAACCACAATCTCTCTCAGCCGCTTCATTCTCTCTCACTTGCATTCGGTTAATATTAACTACGTCGAGAACATCCTTCTTGGTTAGAAGAGACTTCTAATGTTCCCTTCGAGGCTTCAATGTGGTACTTTTGTTCATGAACGATCTTGATAGTTTTAGTAATGCAGTCAGGGCTATTGATCCATCTTTATGTGGGAACGATCCTACAAAATCTGCAAATAATTTGGTGTTGATCTTTCTTTGAAATTACCTTACAATTGTCGCCATCAATATTTTACTTTAAATAAATAAATGTACGAATAATGTAGGTCGCAACCTAGTGATACTGATATTGTCTAGAGTTACAACTACTCTTGTTCTTGTAATAAAAAAGCTTGCTCAAATAATGTAGTAGTAGTACTATGTTTTATGTGTTTATTATTTTAAGGTTTCGATGTCTACCTCAATAAATGCTTCATATAATATAAATAATTTGTAATTGTTTTTTGCTAGTTGGCACAGTTTTGACTTATGAGAACTAGAGCTGTGCAAAACCGAAAACCGAACCGAATGCATTTTGGTCTATTTGGTTCGGTTTTTTCGATTTTCGGTTCTAAACCGAAATTAAACTTCCGTTATTTCGGTTCGGTTCTTAATATTGTAAAACCGAAGGAACCGAACCGACCAAAGTTTTTTAAGCTCACTATTATATATATATATATATATATATATATATATATATATATATATATATATATATATATATATATATATATATATATATATAATCTAAAACTAAATATACACTATAGTTATATTTATTTACATGTATATTTTTTTAATTAAAGTATATTAAATATATTATTAATAAAAATTTATATTGTATTTATTTTTAATGTATATTTTTTAGTATAATTTTGCTTAGTATTTATTAGGAAAATAATATGAAAAATTTATGTATTTTTTTCCTTTTAGTTATTTTAAATGGTTTTATTTTGTTGAATATAAATTAATTTAATTTATAAATCCATATAAGTTAAAAATCTAAAAAAAAAGCCTATATTTATGAAGAACCGATTGGACCGAACCGAACCGACCAAAATTATTTCGGTTTATTCGGTTTTGGTCCTAAAAATTTCGGTTCTCGGTTCGGTCCTAAAAATTTCTAAACTTCGTTTTCGGTTTATTCGGTTCGGTCCAAAATCGAACCGAACCGACCATTTGCACACCCCTAATGAGAACTGTCAAATTGAATTGTACTGGTTTGATAGCTTTACTATGGATGATAATTTAAAATTTATTATTAACTTCATTCATGAAAAATTATTAAAAAAGAATTATTTCATACAAAAGAAAATCAGCATCATATACATTACTTTTTTGCTTTGGAAGTTGATCAAAGTTTGGAGAACGTAAAAATAGAAATATTAATAATGATAAATTATTATTTTTATATGCTAGTTCTCCACACAAATCCAACAAAGTGAATCCATCCTCTCTATTTTTGAATTATTAAAATGATAGTCGTTATTATTCTACCCAATTATGTTCATTAAAGCTGTGAGTAAAGTTTTGCTTTTATAAAGAAATTTCTTTTTCCCTTTTCCTCCTATTTTTCGATGATCGAATAATTATTTTTTTAGGTAAAAGATCAGCTTTTATTGAACAAGATCAAAGCTTAAAGAGATACGTATAGATCATAAAGGTACGTATAGATGGGGAGATTTTTTCAATTCCTTTAAGAATATACAAGAACCTTGCCTTGTGTTTCCTGAAGTTGACAAGGAAAAAGACCAGTTGTCCCTTCATCCTCCCCGGACTTACCACCTTCTCTGACGCCGTCAAAGCCGTCATTGTCTAGAAGCTCTTGGGTATGAGTCGAATTCAATTACATCCCTTCGTAAGTCGGACTCTCTCCTTCGAAAAAGAACACAAACGTTAGATGTGGCGGCTATAGAGGATGTGGATTGTAATGTGCTGGCTTCCTTTGAGAATCACTTGCCTAAGTTTGGGCTGTCCAATCCTCCTCATGAGCCCAATGAAGCTTGTCCAACAACTAATTTGATGATTAATAATATTTTTTTCATTATTAAAATGTTTTTTTATTAAATTATAATTATTAGATTTTAGGAGTTTGAGATTTAATCAATTGTAATTGTAATTGTAATTTTTTATATGAATAATAATTCAAATGCAAAATGAATTGTTTTTTTTTCTTTATAAAAATAAAAACCTGCAATAACTTTTCTTTACTTTTTTTTTTTTCATTTTTCTCACGGCAATGTAATTTTTTTCTTTGAGACATAACATTATTAAAAATAAACAATATATTTTCGTAACAAAGCACTTTATATTTTCAAATGTTTGACAGGATGCCTAAATTTGATTAAAAAAAAAAGGTTGGGCGACTCAATTGGTTACCACAGAGGTGGCAAGTTGGGCGGGTTGGGCGGGTTTGGGTTGGGTCACTAATGGGCGGGTCACAAATGGGCGGGTCACAAATGGGCTAAAAAACATGGGTCACAAATGGGTCAAATATCCAAATGGGTTGGGCGGGTTGGGTCAACCCATGGGCTAAAAACTCTTTGAATATACAAAAAATTTATAATAATACGCAAATGAGTCGGGTGGTCCAAACGGACTGATTTTGGTCCAAACGGATTGAGTGGCCCAAATGGGCCGCTTGAGACCCAAACGGGCCGAGATGTAATTTGATATTTTTAATCCATTTTTAATAAAAAATAATTTTCTATATAATAAAGAGATATTAAAGTGACTAATTTAAAATAATTTGGCCCAAATGGATTTAGTGGCCCAAATGGGCCGCTTGAGACCCAAACGGGCCGAAATGTGATTTGACCCATTTAATCCATTTTTAATGAAAAATAATTTTCGATATAATAAAATGATATTAAAGTGACTAATGTAAAATAATTTGGCTCAAATGGATTGGGTGGTCCAAATGGGCTGCTTGAGGCCCAAACGGGCCGAAATGTGATTTGACCCATTTAATCCATTTTTAATGAAAAATAATTTTCGATATAATAAAATGATATTAAAGTGACTACTGTAAAATAATTTGACCCAAATGGGCTGCTTGAGACCCAAACGGGCCGAGATATGGATCGACTCATTTAACCAATTTTTTAACCTAGAAAATGCAAAATGTCTCATTATTTGAAAGACATTATTTTTCTATTTATATGAGAAACCATCTACCTAAAGACTGCTGCGGTGAGGAAGAAACTGAAAAGCTTGAGAGCATTAAAAACAACTGATCCCAATATAATAAGAAAATATAATAAGAAATCTCAAATTCGAATCCCTGTCGGCCATTTCCCTATAGAGTTTACTTTTGTTCGAGCATGGATATATATCGAATTCATTTACATAAAGATATAATTAATTTACTATCACAATATAAGGGGCACACGACAATGCCTATCTCGAGAAGAAACTCTATAGTAACACTGCGGGTTCCAAAATAACGAATACAAGAAAAACAAAGGTACAAAGAAGATAAAAAGGCTGGACATCTGATAAAATCAGTTCTGTATTTGCACAAGTCCAGGAAGCACCAGAGTGAATGTAATTCAGTGTGATTGCAAGCTTCTCTCTTTGTGCAACAGTTTGAATGTCATTCTTTTCCTAATTGTAGATTTTTACAGGCATCTCAAACGTGTGTCGATTCTGCAAAATTAAAATCAAGGTTCAGGAAGTAGCCTTTTTAGAAGTATCAGTGTGCATACACTTAGTGATTCTTGCGCCATTGTCTAAATTACATACCTGATTAGCAGCATATGACCTTTTAGGAGCACTGTCAGAGTGCTCCAGTCCAAGATACTACTCCCAAGCACCATAGACATCCCTTCTCTTGCCTAAAACTTGGACAAAGAGAGAAGCTTGGGAGCAGTATCTTGGAAAAAGGTCTTTTGAAAATTAAGTGTTAGTTCATATTTCGATCAAATGCAAATAATTCAGAAGTAGTATGTATTATCAACCTGCAAAAACATTCATAATGATAAAAAAAAAGGCGTATAAACACTAAAACCTACAAACAAGAAATGATGATTCATTAAGCTTCAAAGCATTAGATACTTCGCATACCTTCAAAACATTAGGATCACGACGTTCTGCAAAAATATCTGAATCATCTTTTGGAGGTGGACCGGCTCCTCCCCCCTCTCTTAAACGAAATTAAATTAATTAAATTAGATTAGGCATAGTTAAGCAACATTAAGCTTCTCCTTCATCTTCTTTTCTTAAAAGCGTACTAACTAAATCACTAACCTCTGACCCTGTATGACTCTTTGGGTTGCGATTTCCTATCAAAAACAAAGGGACAATGAATTAAAATTGAAAATCCACAATAATTATGTAATTAAAATTGAAAATCCTTGTTAATATATATATGATTCTCCTTTCTTTTCCTCATTCCGTCATAACACATCAAATGTAACACTATTGTGGTTCATTAAGGGAAACACTGCCAGAACCAGGGCGGTAGGAGAACAGAGCAAAGCCAAAAACTGGTGCAGATATTTCAACATCAACATGTACAATTATCTATGCACAGCTTCATAGCTATCATGAAGGAATAGTTTGTCAACAATCACTTAAATGGTGTAATATATCATCAAATTGCATTCAGGTTGCATCTAAATGTCAAATATGAAATCCAGGAAAATTGGAATTTTGGACAAAAGGAAACTTTAACTGAACAAAGAGTACATCAGATTTTACACACTTTTTAGATGTATTTTAAATTCACCATCAAGCAAATCCTTATTCACAAACCATGAACCTAATCTCCATCCAACTGAAGAAAATGAATATATCATTGACACCAAAACTAATGTTAAAAATCCAAACCTCTCTTCATTTCAAATCCTTTTATATCGAAGCATATGCTAAATTAAAAGAAATCCATGGATACTGAAAATGGAAAATTATCAAAATGAGCAAATGGGAAAACTTACAGGACCCCCCATAAAAGCAGCAGCACCAAGAATTACTTCTCTCAATTATTATTCCCCTTTACCCTTCAAAAACAAATACAACCAACATATATATGCTATTCAAAACATTTCACTTATCCAAGTAATGTAACGATGATTAATAATTAAAAATTGCAAAAAAAATTCACGTACATAGGACTCACAAGCAAACCCTAGCTATATATATGTATATATTGAATTATATTCAGAGCTAGTATATATTATTTGAGATATTTTTGATATATATATATGATTAAGCATTTCTGTATATTGATGAATTACTATAAGGCTGAGACACTTTATTCTCCTGACCCATCTGATAGAAGAGAAGACCTTAAGGTGAAGAAAGTAGACCTGGGTTTCTTCGTGGAGTCTGATCACCTTTTGATATTTTTACAGAGGATATCTATTCCTAAAGAAGAAGAAGAAGAAGAAGATATAGCATTCAGACGGAAATTATGATGTGATTATAGAGTGGGAAAATGTGAGGAAATTTTCAATCATCCATACTCATACCAAATCAACAAAACAACTCCCCAATTCCCCGCTTTAATTCCCTTTAAAACCAAATAAAATGGCAATTAGATAAAGAGTAAAACTTACAGCATAACAGGACTGGCAGCTTGTTGGCGACGGAGGCTAAGGAAACTAAGGAGCCGGAGGCCGGCGACGAGAGGACGGTGGAGAGGGAGTGGGGCGGCGAGGGTGAAAAGGGGCGGCGAGGGTGGACTGGATGGAGAGAAAGAGGGAGAGGGCAGAGAAACAGAAGTACGAAAGTCTAGCAAATCCATGAGGCCCGTTGGGCATTAGGGGCAGACCCGAACGGGTCATGTATTCAGTGGGTTGATTTTGGGCGGATTCAGATGGGTAGAATTTTAGCTGGGTTGGGTTTAGGTCAATTTTTTCTGGGCGGGTTGGGTGGGGTTTTTGGGTTTGGGCCATCTTTGACAGGCCTAGTTACCAACTCTCACTTCAGTCAAATAATTATTTATTTCCATCTTTTTTCAACTCTAGGATCAATGTATCATGCTGCGTCGTACAATTATTATCTATAATGTATATATAAAATAATAATAATTTATATTATTTCACGTCTTTTTCCAATTTAAACTTTAAGAATAGTAGAAAATAGATTTTATAAGTATATAAAAAAAATAAATAGATTCTAAGTATTAAAAATGGAACATATTTATAATTAAATTATTTTATAAAATTAGATTAAAAATATTTTTTTCTTAATTTTATAAATGATTTTTTTCCATTAAATACAAATGTTACAATACAATGGGGATGGGGATTAATTATTTTTAAAATTTAAGCCTTCGGTGGATGATAGAAGTAGTGGTGAGCAACGGTCAGTTCGGTTCAATAAACAAACCGAAAAACCAAAATATTAGAATTTATACAAATCGAACCGAATCGAAATTATATGAAAACCGAACTGAAATCTTGGTCGGTTTAGTTCGGTTAACCGAAAATTCAAAATTATAATTAAAAAATTATCTAAAAATTAAATAAAATTACAAATCATAAAACTAAAATAAAAACATCAAAATTGAAAAATATACATATATAATTTGAGTTCAAACCTCTTAAATTGATCAAAAAATACAAAAATAATTTTTTTTAATATGAAAATTGGATAAAATAACATATAATATGAAAATTTCGGTCGGTTCGATTTTTATTCAATTTTTGCCTTTCAAAATCGAACCGAACCAAATTAACAGATTTACATAAAATTCCAAAACCAAAACTAAAAAATCGAACCGAATTAAAAAATCGGTCGTTTAGTTTGATTTTTCAATTTTACCTGAATTTTGCTCACCCTAGACAGAAGGATTCAAAACCGAGTCCTAACATTCACTGCGAATGCCAAAGGCAGTGTACCTCCAAGTTAAAAGCCTGATGGCTAAATCGATACTTCACTTGGAATATTTGTTTAGCGAGTCGCCATATAATAAATAAGTGTGTAATTTAAATGAAAATATATAACTATCTATTTTATAATTTATTTAGACGGAGATTAATTGTTTTAACATATTCCATTTTTATAATTTGCTTATTTTATTTGGAAACAATTTATTTATGATGCCTTGATGCACATTGTAAAGGCGTGGATCCAATTCTGCATGAAAAATTATAGGCTAAAGGTGTATTTTTATCCGTATCGTTTGTTAAAATGAACAAATTTGCCCTAAATGTTTATTTTGGGGCAAATTTGCCCCTGACGTTTGTAAAATGAGAGATTTTTGCCCCTATCGTCAATTACCGCTAACTTTGACTGTTAAAACATTAACTGAACGCTAATAGAACACGTGACATGCATTTATTGAACACGTGAATCAAACATTTTGGTGCCAAATGTGCATTTTTGCCCTTTACGTTTTTCCAAACGTGCAAATTTGTTCCTAACGTTTGTAAAATGGGAAATTTTTGCATCTACCGTCAATTACCGGGAACTTTAACAATCAATATGTTAGTTGACCGTTGACGATGGGAGCAAAAATCTCACATTTTACAAATGTTAAGGACAAATTTACCCGAAAATAAATATTAGGGGTGAATTTGTCCATTTTAACAAACGATAAGAACAAAAATACACTTTTGGCCAAAATTATAAGAAAAGTTTGTCCTACGCATCTCTACTATATATTATTATAATTTTGAGAGCTTGTACAAGGGGTAAACACAACTTAAACTCCAATTAAAGAACATCTTTTTTTATCCGTAGTTAATCAGTAGTTGGTTTTTATGTGTTCGAATTTTTTGTTTTCATTGAACTATAAATTACATATTTTTTAAATGCAAGTAAAATATTTTAATTAATATAGCATCTTTCATACTATCAATTATTGATTTTTTTTTGTCTAATTATGTAGAGTAATTAGGCTTATTCCATTGAAACTTATTAAATAAGAAGTAATATTTTATGTGGAACTTATCCAATGACACTTCATAATTGTAAACTTGATCCCAAAAGATTTTAAATTCGTGTATCCATTCTCATATATATATATATATATATATATATATATATATATATGCAAAATTAATTTAATAAAAATTTACTATATAACCCCTTTTAAACTGATTTTTTTCTTGTTTTTATTTTAAAGTTTGAAAATAAAGAGATTTAACTTATATATTTTAAAATATGTAATTTTTATTTATAAATTTATAAAAATTGACATTTTATTCTTCACGTAACATTATATAATTAGTTGCCATACAAAAAAACTTACATTTTTTGAGATCTTATATGTTGCATGCACACTATCTGAACCATCAAATTGGTACCACGCACACTATCACAATCCCCACCACATGCAAGCACCTAGCTGCTACTCCATTTTATCTTAATTAATTCCACAAGCCAATTATGAAAAGTGTTTAGCTACGTGTCAAGCACATGGAAAGTGAGTTTGATGCTTTATAATAAAAGAATACAAAAAACATGTATATATATAATCACTATATAAATGGATAGTTCCCAAAACAAAATCCTCATTCTTCTTCTTCTTCTTCTTAGCCTTGCTCTCTTCAACCAAAAAAAAAAAAATAGCCATGTTTATGAAATTGCAGGTAACCCTAACCATAGGTTTAGTTGCAATATTTTTATTTGGTAATGTGATGAGTTTTGATTCGTGTATCTATCAAAAAACAATACCTGATCCTCCTTGTGATTGTCCTGACACCACATATTGCTGTGACCGTGATTACTACAATTGTGGCACAACTGAGGCCTATTGTGCCTGGGATACGTGCATCCAAGGCCCTTGTTCAGAACCACCTGTCCCTAATGGCTTTCCCATTAACGAAAGTGTGACTAAAGAATTTTTCAATTCAATAATTGCTCAAAATCCCCCTGATTGCCCTGGTAATGGCTTCTACACTAGAGATGCTTTTCTTGAAGCTTCTCAAAACCAACCTTTGTTTGCTCAACTTGGTACCTTTGAGGATTCGAAGTTTTCTTTGGCAGCCTATTTTGCGCTCGCATTGCATCCCTTGATAACTGATAGTATGATATCTCTCTCCTTTTCTTCTTTTATTTGTTTGTTTGTGGGTTTTATTATTCCACATTCATATGATTGACAATGTTGGTTTAGACTCAATTCAAAAATAAATTCATATGATTGACAATGTTGGTTTAGACCCAATTCAAAAATAAATTCATATACCAATTTAATTGTGCTAATTAGTAACTAAGTATTATTCTGCACAGGGACGGGGATAGAATTTGATATTATTAAGGCGACAAAATTTTAATACATTAGCATAAGAAAGGGCAAAATCTTAATATGTTACAAAAAAAAGAGCGCATATATTCTATTTTATTTTATTTTGTTTTATATTTTTGTGCAGATTTCTGTTATATAATTACTAGAAACGAGACTGAATTAAATCAAAGTAACTGCGATGAAGATCTTCAGACATTATACCCATGTGCTCCAGGAGAGTCATATTATGGCCGTGGACCATTTCTAATGAAAGGTAGCCATAACTATGGCCAATTTTCGAAAAACCTAAACAAAACTGCAGCTGGATCAGGTGTGGATCTTTTAAAACATCCTAACTTGTTAGAAGAAGTTCCTGTTTTTTCCTTCGAGTCTTCAATGTGGTACGGGGCTTACGTCGTTCACAAATATTTCGATAGCTTTGGTCATTTAACCAGTGCTGCTAATCCATCCTTGTGTCATGACCCATATGATCAAATAGCTATCGACAATTTCATAAAGTACTGCAATGATTTTGGTGTTGATGCTGAAAAGAAAGCTCCTCTCCATTGCTAGGATATATATGCATGTGTATGTATGTATACATGTTCATCGCTATAGCTATAAATATTTTAAATAAATAAATGTATGAATAATATGTACGTCGTAATCTAACAGTATAATGGTATTGTTTAGGTTACGACTATCCAGTTTGAAATTCAATTGGACTCTTGTAATAAAAATAATGTTTCTTATTATGTTATTATTCAAAGTTTAATATATATCCTATTAAATATCTTACATTTCTAGTTACAAATATATGATACTTTTTATAAAAGTTTAGACAACTATCACATCACAAGCTACTTTTGGAGTTAAATTAGGTTTAAACACATTCACAAAATCCTGATACAAGATCCAAGTGAGTCTGGGATTTATAGCATTCGGCAAATGCCCAATACAGCCATGACAGCCACGGTTCCAACGCCAGATGACTGGCACGCCAGTCTCGGTCGCCCAAATGTTCAGAAACTCAAGTGATCTCTTGTTCCAAAGTAACATTTTTAGTTCCAAAAATAATCCCAGTCCCTGTGCTAGCCGCAATTTAGGAAAAATATATTTGTACAATTTCAATCATTTAATTTAAAATAAATGGCTGTGATTTAACTAAAAATTAATTGTGAAAAATAGAATAATTATAACACCACGGAGCTGCGAAGGCCTTGGCCCTTCCTAAATTCTATTAGGTCCTCGGCTTTTTTAAATCTAGCCTTTTAATTTTTATTTTTATTTATTTATTTTTTTGATTTTGCAGTACAGTATGGCTCCTCTTAAGTTTTATCAAAGTGTATTTTCACTTGTGGCCTCTCATTTTTTCATTTTGGTCTGCCTCCTCCCATATTAAGTTAAAGGGCAACGTTAATATATAATCTTGACTACATTCCTAATTTTGAGAAGGTGATGAGAAGTAAAAATATTGCATTGAATAATTCATTGTGCCAAAATAAAGCGAGATTTTTACAAAATTACTATAAAAAAAATGTAAAAGTCTTTGTAAAATTACTACCCAAACTTTATGATTTTAAAAATACATTTATTTAGTTTCCAATTTTAAAAATACACTTTTTCACAAGACTCATATTTTTACTCAACCTCTCATCTTTTACGTATTTTCTACAATTCAATTAGTGTATACGGTTATCATTTCTCTCAAACAAAATAAAAATTATCATATTTTTCCTTCATCATGTTAATTATTTTTTTTCAAATTTAAGATTTCGAAAAAATTTCATCATTAGTGAATGTTCATCAGCTGTCTAATTATGAATTTGAACTATTCATTTTTGTATCCTCGATTAGTATACTTTTATATGCGTAGTTATATTGAACCGGAATGAAACAATTTCATATAATATACGCCTTGTTATACCGAATTGAAGTTGAAAATTCCAACAATTCAATTTACGATAACATTAGGCACCGATGTATACATATTGATATATCAAACTATATTGTTGCAATTTTTAACTTGAATTTGGTATACTAAAGTATATTATATGATGTACTTAATTCCAGTTTCGAAACAACTAGCTGCTTATTGTTCGATATATTCATGTAAATAAAAGTATACCAACCGATAAATTTACTTTTTCACTCAGTTTCTTGTGAACAAAACATTTAAAAAAAAAGAGAGAGAGAGAGAGGATGAATTAGGTTAAAAAATAGAGAGATCAATAAGTTTTAAACTTGATTTTGCCTATGCTTAACTCCTCTGATGTAAAATGCTTGGTAGGCTGATGTTGAACCTGTCTCAAAAATGAAGAAAAAAAAACAAACATATCCTAGATTTGATAGCCCATATGAGAGGAAAAAAATTGAAAAACTTCAAAAGAAAATCAAATAAAATGGAACAAAGGGAATTGAGTGTTTGTTGAGAAAGAAAGAGGACGTCATTGAGAAACGAAGGAATGGACTAGAAGAACGAACAACAAGGGTTTGAAGAAAAGTAGGGTTTTGATAAACTAAATTTTTTTGATTTAATGAGTTTTTGAATTTTTACTTTTTCCGTATTGATATTAATAAATCAGATTTATAAATAAACCGTAAAATTTGGGGACAATTTCTTAAATAGTTTTTTTTTTAAAAAAAATTACAAAATTGATATCTATCGAAAAGTATTTACAGATTTGAGATTTCTTTAGTCAATACAGGAGCAGACGACTGCAGTATTTTGTCAAACACAGCTGCAAAAGCTGCCAAGTCTGACACTTTTGACAATAATTTTTTTAAGTTTGAAAAAAAAAACTATGAATTATCTTTCATTGTCTTCAATACAAAAATTCCATTCAATTAAAGAGTTGTATTCAATGGGTAGGCTTTCAGAAATTTTTAAAGTATTTTTTATCATTAAATTCTAACCAATTTCATGCATAAAGAGATAAATTATTATAAGCTAATTGTTTATTACATATTAATATAATTCTGATACTAACAATAGTTTAACATATTTTAATAGAATTCTATTATATATATTATTTTATTCATTATTATAAATAGATATGTTTAAACAAATTTTATTTACTAAATAAAAATAAGAATTTTTCAGGGAAAAATGATGGTATTTTTTAAGTCAAATTTAAAGTTAATGCAAGAAAAAAATGATTAGAATAATATTTGTTACAATATTATTTTTTCATTGGATTATCATAATTAATAATTATAGATTTTCAAAAATAAAATAATTTCTAATTATTAAAAAATTTAACATAAATTTATTTTTTATAAATTATTTACTAATACCGGCGAAATGCGAACTCAAAACACCAACACATAGAACAATTATTGTCTTAATACATAACAATTACGTTTTTTCTCTCCTCGGGTTGAGAGTTTTAGTGTTTTCTTGTTCTTGTAACAAGTGTTTTGTGTTTTCTTGTTCTTGTAACAAGTTTTTCTCTTGACTATGGATACTAATATGGATCAACTCTCTTTGTCTGCGGATGAAGAAGAGGAGTTGATTATTGCAGCGGATGGGGTAGAGCAAAAGCAGGGGTTTGCGGAATTCTGTTTAGTGGGGAGGTTTTTAACCGACAAACCAGTAAATTTCAACGCTATGAGACACCGTATGGCTAGTCTTTGGCGTCCAGGTAAAGGTATATCCATTAAGGAGTTCAAACCTGAATTGTATCTTTTCCAATTCTTTCATATTATTGATATGAAACGAGTTAGTGAAGGAGGTCCCTGGACTTTTGATGGTCACCTCCTAATATTGCATCATCTGGTAGAAGGAGAGGTTCCGGCCTCAATTCCTCTCTACCATGCAGCTTTTTGGATTCAGATTTTTGACTTACCGGTGGGTTATATGTCGGAAGTAGTAGGCAAGCAATTGGGTAACTTTATTGGTGTTTTCCTTGAATACGACAGTAACAATAATGTGGGAATATGGAGACGTTTTATGAGGATTAAGGTGAATGTAGATGTGAGAATTCCTCTTAGAAGAAGGAAGAAGATCAGGAAAGTTGGAGGTGAGTGGGCTGTGGTGCATTTTAAATATGAGAAGCTTTCTACCTTTTGTTTCTTATGTGGTATTCTTGGTCATTCTGAATTCTTCTGTCCTTTAATGTTTAATGACGATGATAAGCCAAAGGAGAAAGAATGGGGATTATGGTTGAAGGCAGAAACTCGAAAGGCGTCGGGGCAAGGTGGGGACCGGTGGTTTCGGGAGGCGGGTTCCGATTGGGAAGAAGATGAGTATGGCAAGCGTGAAGTTAGGGGAAGAAGTGGGGATGTTTCTATTAAAAAAAACGAGATTTTCTCAAGCCTTAAAGGAAAGTCTGTTAATCACATCCCTAGTAAAGCGGGATCTGTTAGCAGCAGGAATATGGCGCGTGTTTTAACGCCAAATTTAAATATTACTGAGGGTGGTAGAAATATGGAGGAGGATGATGGGTTGGACCTGGATGAGGCCCGTAAGCGTAAAAAGGTCAATTTGGGCCTAGCAGCTCAAGACATTAGCTCTACTATGGAACTTGATGATTCTGAAAGTTGTAAAGGGGAGATGGAGAAGGATTCAGGAGACAAGATAGGTATCTCTATTGTATCGGCCGGTCTCGATGAGGCCCGCCGTGAGCCATGATAGGCGTTACTTGGAACTGCCGTGGATTGGGCAATTCACGTGCAGTGCTTGCTCTTTGTGAGCTTGTTAGGAGTAGGAAGCCTGATTTTATTTTTTTAATTGAAACTCTTGTTCATTCTAATAAAATTGAAGCAATAAAAACTAAGTTGGGTTATGATAGTTGTTTTGCTGTGGATTGTATTGGTCACAACGGTGGGCTAGCTTTTTTATGGCGCAAATCTCATATGTTCACTCTGTTGAATTATTCTAATAATCATATTGATATGGAATGCAAAAAGGAAGATGGAAGTGTTTGGCGTTGCACTGGCTTCTATGGTTTCCCTGAGAGGTCAAGACGATCGGAATCTTGGAACCTTTTACGTCAACTTTCCAATTTATCCAATTTACCATGGTGTATAATGGGGGATTTTAATGATTTGTTACTAGAGGAGGATAAGAAGGGGGGCGCTCAGCATCCTTCTTGGCTTTTTAGAGGATTTCGAGCTGCTGTGGAGGATTGTTTACTTCGGGATTTGCCGATGCAAGGTTACCCGTTTACTTGGGAGAGAGGGAGAGGGACGCCACAATGGGTTCAGGAACGTCTTGACAGAGTGTTAGTTACTGATTCTTGGTTGTCTCTTTTCCCCCATGTAGAGCTTCGTAATCTTTTTGCTGCAGTTTCGGATCATAGTCCTTTGGTTTTAAACTTGAGTTCAGTGTCAGTGAAATCAAATGTTCATCGTAGATTCAAGTTTGAAAATGCTTGGATTAAGGAAGATGGGTTAGCTAAAGTGGTTGAGGAGTCATGGGCTGGGTCTGGTGGGCTTTCTATAATGAATAAGATTAAAGAGTGTACTTTGGCTTTGGACAGATGGGGGAAAAACTTTCGCAATCAATTCAAGCTAGAAATTAATCAGTGTAAGAACGAGATAGCTGCTCTCCGGTTTTCCACATCTGTTGCCGACGCTAGTCTTTTATCTTCAAAAAGAAAGTTCTTAGGTTTTTTACTGGCGCAAGAAGAAACTTATTGGAAGCAACGGTCCAAAATTTTGTGGCTAGAGGGGGGTGATTTAAATTCCAAATTTTTCTTTAATATGGCATCAGCTCGTAGAAGAATGAATAAAATTGGGGGTCTTTATAATGAGGAAGGGGTCTGGATAGATAGTTCAGATGGCCTTCGCTGGCTTGCTAAGGAGTATTTTCAAGGGCTTTTTTCCAGAAATCCTTCGTCGGTCTCTTTGGAGTTAGGGTATGTGGAGCCGCGAGTTACAAGGGATCAGAATGAAGCTCTTCTTGCTCCCTTTCAGATTGATGAGTTTCGCAAGGCTGTGTTCCAGATGCATCCGGACAAGTCTCCAGGTCCAGATGGACTCAACCCAGCGTTTTATCATCGATTCTGGAACGTCATTGGACCTGGTGTGTTTGAAGCTGCTGTTTCCTGGTTGCATACTGTAAGTTTCCCTGCTGAACTTAACAGTACATTAATTGTTCTTATTCCTAAATGCCATCCTCCTAATTCGATGAAAGACTTGAGGCCTATTTCTCTGTGTAATGTGTTATTTAAAATTATCTCTAAAGTATTGGCTAACAGACTAAAGAAGTTATTGCCTAAGTTAATTTCGGATTCCCAATCGGCTTTTGTCCATGGGCGGTCTATTCAGGATAATGTTATTGCTGCTTTTGAGTTGATTCACTATATGAAGAGAAGAACTAGGGGTAAGATGGGTTACGCTGCTCTGAAAATCGACATTAGTAAAGCCTATGATAGAATTAGTTGGGATTATTTGAAGAGTGTTATGAGTAAGATGGGGTTTGATTCTAGATGGATTGCTTGGATTATGCTATGTGTTTCTTCTGTTCAGTATTCTGTTTTGATGAATGGTAAAGAGGTTGGTCCTATTGTGCCGAAAAGAGGGCTTAGACAGGGAGATCCGTTGTCCCCCTATCTGTTTATTTTGTGTGCGGAGGGTCTCTCTTCTTTAATTAAAAGAGCTGAGGCTAGGGGTGATTTACATGGTTGTAAGATTTGTAGGGGGGCTCCTACTATTTCTCATTTATTTTTTGCGGACGACAGTTTTTTCTTTTTTAGAGCGGATGAAAGGGAGGCTAGGGTAATGCAGGATATCTTATCGGTTTATGAGAGAGATTCTGGTCAGGCCATAAATTTTCAGAAATCGGGTATTTTCTATAGTTCTAATGTGGAGCAAGATAGGCAGAATCAGGTCTCTCATATCTTGGGGGTCTCGGGTTCTTTGGATACTGGTAGATATCTTGGTCTACCTTCTCTCATTGGTAAAAAAAAGAGGACTATTTTTGCTTTTCTTAGAGATAGATTGTGGAAAAAGATTCAAGGGTGGCAGGGTAGATTTCTGTCTCAAGCGGGTAGAGAGATTCTTATTAAATCTGTGGGACAAGCTATCCCTTCTTTCTGTATGAGTGTTTTTTTATTGCCTATTACACTCTGTCAGGAGTTGGAAAAAATGATGAATTCTTTTTGGTGGGGTATGAAACCTAATGGAGGTAGGCGTATTAACTGGTTTTCTTGGAATAGACTATGTGCTTCGAAGGATAAGGGGGGTGTTGGTTTTAGGGACCTTCATAAATTTAATTTGGCTTTATTGGATAAACAAGGGTGGAATTTGGTAGCCAATCCGGATTCGCTGGTAAGTAGGCTTCTCAAATCTAAATATTTTCCTACTTGTAATTTTTTAGACTCTTCACTAGGGCATAATCCTAGTTTTATCTGGCGAAGTATTTGGAGTGCTAAGCATGTTCTTCAACTTGGGTGCCGATGGAGGATAGGTGATGGTAACATGGTGAGGGTTTGGGGTGATGCTTGGTTACCCAGGGATAACACTTTTTATGTTCAGTCTCAGTGTCCGATAGGCTGTTATGAGATGAGGGTTAGCGATTTATTTATCCCGGGACGGATGGAATGGGATGTTGAACAAGTTCTTGATATGTTCTCTGTGGATGAAGCTAATGTAATTTTGTCAATTCCTTTGACTGATGGGGCTCATGGGGATAGAGTTATTTGGCACTATGAGAAAAGGGGTTCTTATTCGGTGAAATCGGGCTACAAGTGTTTAACTAGTGATGATTTCAATAATTCTGGCTCTGTCAGTAGAGAGACGTGGCACAAGGTATGGAATCTTGATATCCCTCCTCGAGTTAAATGTTTTGTTTGGCGTGTTCTTTCTAATTGTATCCCGACGCGCGAGAAATTATTTTTGAAGGGTTTGAATATTACTAATACTTGTGCTCTATGTGGGGAATTTGGAGAGCATCGTATGCATGTGTTTTTGGATTGTAGCTTTGCTAAAGATAGCTTTGATTGTGTGGGAGTGGATTTGATTGGTCTGCATTTGACCAGTTTTGAGGATTGGTTTGGTTTTATGTGTGCTTGTAAAAACGATAGTTTTATTAACAAAGTTTGCATGATTCTTTGGGGCATTTGGAAAGAAAGGAATGAGGTAGTGTGGAACTCTAAGGTGCCAAATTCAAATGCTATTAGCTTGTCTTGCTTGGGTTTTCTGCAGGAATGGATTCAAGCCCGTTATAAGGAAAGGGTGAGTGACTGTAGTAATGTCTTGGCTGAAGTGATGAAATGGAGCAAGCCTAGTGGGGGATACACTAAAATTAACGTTGATGCAGCTGTGAACTCTAGGAGCCATTGTGTGAGCTTCGGGTGGGTATGGAGAAATGAGTTTGGTCAATTCTTGGGGTGTGGGGTGAAGCAAGTGAATGGTTGTTTTTCCAGTCAAGCGTCTGAAGTTCTTGGTTTGAAGGAAGTTTTGTCTTGGATCATTAGGAATAATGTGTCTAAGGTTTCTATTGAGATGGATGCTAAGCTAGTTGTTGATGCTTTTAATTCTCATAGACAGGACATGTCAGAGTTTGGTATTTTAATTTCTGATTGTATTTCGATTTGTAACTTGGGACATGATATTTCTGTCTCATTTGTTAAGAGGTCAGCTAATGGTGTTGCTCATGCTCTAGCTAAGGCAGCCCATTTTTATGCTAGCCCCACTTTTTGGCAGGAAGCACCTCATTTTCTGGGTGTTTATCTTGCTAAGGATCTGATTTAATGAAGTTGTTTTAGTTTCAAAAAAAAAAAAAAATGAAAGGAAAAAAAATGATATTATGTGCAATGTTTTTAAATAAAATATATTAAAAAAAACCTTAATAAAATTACGTTTCTGTCCATTTTTATTAATGGAGAAAAAAAATAATCCCTAACAAAGAAAAATGTAATCATAAATGTTTTCATAAATAAAAAACATGAAGCAATATAGCTATAACGTGTGGTTCCACCGAAGAAAAGATAAGCATGAGTGTTATCTAGAGGTGGCAAATGAGACGGGTTGGGCGGGTTTGGGTTGGATCATTAATGGGCGGGTCACAAATGGGCCAAAAAGTATGGATCATAAATGAGCCAAATGTTCAAATGGGTTGGGCGGGTTGGGTCGACCCATAGGCTAAAAATTTGATCAATTTTTTTAATTAAAATAATTCTCAATATAATAACGGAATATAAAAAAATTACTAATATTGGCTAAATGAGTTAGGTGATGGACCAAACGGGTCAAAATGGATTGGGTAGCCCAAATATATCGGATGGAGGCCCAAATGGACCAATATGTGGGTCTGCCCATTTAATACATTTTTTTAACGCAAAATAATTCTCGATACGATAACGGATACTAAAATAACTACCATAAAAATATTAACCAAAATAAAATATAAGTTATAAATAAGTCAAATGTCAAAATGGGTTGGATGGAAGTTCAAAAAAATCGAGATATGAATCAATCAATTTTATCCATTTTTTAATAAAAAATAATTACAAATATAATAACGGAATACTAAAATGATTATTTTAAAAAATATTAACTTAAATAGATCGGATGTACCAAATTGGTCGAATAGAGATCTAAACAGACCGATATGTAGGTCAACTCATTCGATAATTTTTTTAAAAAAATAATTTTAAATATAATAATGGAATATTAAGAAGACAATCTTAAAAAATATTATAACAAATAGGTGGCTTGTTCCAAATGGCCCAAAAGCTAACTTTTTTTTTTATGACTTTTCCTCTGCTTTGTTCATCAAACCTCCTTTTTATAATGAAACTTTTGTGGGATTCCTTAAAATAAAGTAAAACTCAAACCTACTGGAAAACGTAAAAGAACATGATAGAACCTACTTCTTTAATCCATCAAAATTCACAAACCCATAGAATTCAAAATCAAAAGGTTAAAAAAGAAACAAACAGGAAGAGCAATTTTCAGTTATAACTTTAATTTTCTACGTAATTTTTTTTTATCAAAATATATGTACAACTGCTTTAAAACCCGTAGAACAGAGCAAGTGAAAAGGCAGGTGAATATCCATGAACAAAAACAGAGTAACCTTCAAATTCAAAAGAAAAAAAAAAAAAAACATAATAACCTCCATATCTATCTGCAAACTATGCATAAAAACGATAATTTTATGGGTAATCAATTGCCGACGGAAATGGGTCTTTCTCTCTCAACTAAGCCCAAAGGAGATCGAGAACGTTCCCTGCTAGTCTTGCAAAAAACACGCCTCATCTCTGGTTGCCTCAAAGAAGGGTGTCTGATCTTCTCAGATTCTTGCTTTATCTTTCTAACTTGGCTATGAATTGGAATCCCCACATAATACCCATCTTTGTATTTGTTGCTATTGTTGCTGTTATTGCTGATGTCCGCCATTGTTTCCGTCCAAAAACCCATGCAGAGCTTGTGAGAGTTATGAAACACTTAACCTGTATTCAAACTTTTTTTGGTTGAACTTGATGGATTGTTATTTAAATTTGGGAGGCCCGTTGGGCATTTTGAAAATGCCCCAAACGGGTTGAGATTTAAGGGAGGTGATTTTGGGCGGGGCTCAATTGAGCAGTTTATGAGTTGGGCGGGGTTTTAGATAAATTTTTTGGGGCGGATTGGGTGGGGTTTTTGGGTCTGGGTCAAGTTTGCCAGGCCTAGTGTTATCATTTATTGAGAAAGAGAACAAGAACGAGTTGATATATTGTTTTTGCCCCTGTGGGATTCATCCCCTATATTCACACACACACACACATATTTCAAAATATTTTTTGCCATGTGATATGATTTATTAAGCAAAAGTTGATATATTGTTGCCCGTGAGAACATGTAAATTTCTCGTAGGCATTTTCAAATCATTTATTTCACGAGTTTAATGTACATAAGAATGACTCAAGATTATAATTTGAATTTGTTATGCGTTATTTATATGAGATTTGTTAATAGTATAGTGTGTTATAATATGATATAGTATTGTTGTCACGTATAACTGAAGTTCATGTTACGAGGGCTTAATTTCACATATAACTGAATTTGTTGTCAAATAATCATAGTCATAAAGTCACATGTAACTGAATGTTCAATAATGCCAATATTAATAAAGAAGAAACTGCAGCTTCCATGGCAGAAGATGGAGAAACGAGTTTGATTTTTTTTTATATATGTTTTTTTTTGGGCAGATTTAAAGTGTATTTGGTAAAATTGTATATTTTTAGTTTTTTATTTTTAAAATTCAAAAGCTATTTTTAGTTTTTGTTTTTTATTTTTTAGAAAATTATTTTATATACTTAAAAACTTTATTATATTTTTTTAATTATTCATATATATTATAATAATAATTTTGGTGGTGTCAATGGCAGTAGCTACGTTGTAGTGGTGGTGAAAGCGGCAGCAATGTGATGGTGGCGGAGGCGACAGCGATGCTGCAGCAATGCTGGAGGCAGTAGCAATGTGGTGCGGCGGCGTGGTGGTGGTGGTGCAGCAGCAGTGTGATGGTGGAGGCGCCAGTGATGTGGTGGTGGCGGCGGTGTGGAGGCTCTGGCGGTGTGGCGGCAGTGGTGTAGGTAACAACGGTGGCTGCAGCAAGTGTGATTATGGTGATGGCAGCGGTGTGATTGTGGTGGTAGCGGCAGTATAATGGTGGCGGTGGCGGTGGTGGTGGCAGCGGTGGTGGCGGCGACAGTGGCAACGGTGTGGTAGTGGCAATGGTGGTGGAGACGGCGACAGTTTAGTGGAGGCGGCAGCGGCGGTGTGGCGGTGGTGGCAGTAGAGGCGTGGTGGCAGCGACGGCGGCAGCGGTGTGAGGGCAATGGAGGCAGCGGCGGCAGTGGCAGTGTGGTAGCAGCGATGGTGGCGGTGATGGTGGTAATAATAAGGATAAAGCAATAAAATCATAAAAATCACATTTTAAAAATTTTTATTTTTTGTTTTCGATATGAAAATCAGTTCTTTAAATTTTTATAAATACATAAATGAAAATTAGTCTGCCGAACATATTTTGGTTTTATTTTTAAGAAAAAAGAATAAAACGTGTTTTTGCCTTCAAACTATCGAAAATATGATGAAAATACACGAAAGATTTTTTTTCTTGGTTTTTACCCCTAAAGCCACTTAAATGGATGGAAAAATACTCTCATTTTGGACGGAAAGTTCAGCTGGCAAATTGAGTTGACGGCAGCCAATCACGCGTCGACACCTGTCAACTTGATTAAAGAGTAAAAACTGACCGAAACAAAGTTTAAGGGTATTTTCATACCTTTTTTTCATAGTTTGAGGGCAAAAAATCGCTTATATAGTTAACATGTGTCAAAGCATGATTGACTGTTATTAACTCCGTTTGTCAGTTGAATTTTTCGTCTATTGCGAGGATATTTTCCAACCATAAAACTGAATTCCGGGATAAAAACCGACAAAAAAAAGTTTGAAAGCATTTTCATCCTATTTCCGATAGTTTGAGGACAAAAACACATCTTATCCCTTAAAAAAAACAAAAAATCAAAAATCAAAAACAAAATCCTCCTCGAACGCACCCTTAACTTTCTACCTTTTTAAAATGACACGCGTCGGATGCCTATTGGCCAACATGCATTGTCAGGATGCCACATCATCATGTCCACGTGGCAACTAATTCCACACGCACTATCCACGTGGCCGTTGACGTGGACAAAATGCTATGTGGCATGCTAAGTTGGCAAAACGTGTGCTGTCATACGCGTAGGTCACGCTAACTTGACATGCCAACTGGTCTTTTCGGCGAGCCAAGTTTAATGATTTTTACGAAAAAAAAAATTGTTGTTTTTATGCAATGTGATCTATAATTCGGTGACCATGGTAAAACTAATCCGATAAAACTGGTTTAGACTTTCATCTAGAGACCGGAACATAAGAGGAAGTGAATTTGATCTTGAGAATAAATTCCAAAATATTATCTTCGTAGCAACTGGTCTGAATTTTCTAAAATATCCTTCTTGGTTAGAAGAGACTTCTATTAATGTTCCCTTCGAGGTTTCAATGTGGACTTTTGTTCGTGAGCGATTTTGATAGTTTTGCTAATGCAATCAGGGCTATTGATCCATCTTTATGTGAGAAGGATCCTACAAAATCTGCAAATAATTTGGTGTTGATCCTTCTTTGAAATTACGTTACAATTGTCGCCATCAATATTTTACTTTAAATAAATAAATGTACGAATAATGTAGGTCGTAAGCTAGTGATACTGATATTGTGTAGAGTTACAACTACTCTAGTTCTTGTAATAAAAAGCTTGCTCAAATAATTTATATTTTATGTGTTTATTATTTAAGGTTTTGATGCAAATAATAAATAATTGGGGAATTTTGGTCACTGAATTATATAAGGTCAAGTTCCATACTTTTAGTAAAATGGAGATGATCTTCTTTTATTCCAGCTAATTTTTCTCTGGATTCACTTCTACTTGCTAATTTTTTATAACAAGATTCTAAATGCTATAGCTTGAAATTATTTTGATTTGATGCTTGCTAATTTGGATATTGCCTTTTATTACTTGTTTGGGCTTAATTGATTTGTCTACAATCTCATCATTACTGTAAATGTGATGGATTTTATTGAATGAAATTGATTTTGTTGTTACAAATGTCCACTCTAAAGTAGAAATTTAGGATCCATTTCCTTTTATATATAGAGAGAGAAAGGAACGGTAGCAAGAACTTTAACTTAAAATTTCCAGTATACTATTAGTAGTTTAACGCTGGAGTGTACACTTAGAATGTTCCAACAGGCCGACTAGGATCCAGTTCTTGAATTCCCATATCATTAACCTATGGTATTTATATCCCATTTGCTTAGGTATATAAATCTAGAGAGAATTTGTAGAGTTGCAATGAGAATAAGAGGATATTTGGTAGATAATTTTATGGTGTTTCCTTTACACATCAGGCTCGTGGTCATATTAGAATTATAATCTTGGACTGTAACCCTTAAATGATTTCTCTACCATGATTTAAGTATTTTAGCTACTTAGTTTATGGACCTGATTTGGCTGAATTAAAATGTCATCTTTTGACACTTAAACTTGCTAACTCAGAATGTAAGATTGGTTTCACTAGTCAACATGCTCGTTTGTTTATTAATTTGTAATTGTTCTTTGCTAGTTGGGCACAGTTTTGACTTACGAGAGAACCTTACAAATTGAATTGTACTGATTTGATAGCTTGACTTGATAGCATATTCATAAAAAAATATTAAAAAATAATTATTTCGAGAATAAATAAATAAATAAATCAACATTATATTTATGTACATTACTTTTCGCTTTGGAAGTTGATCAAAGTCTGGAGAAAGTAAAGATAGAAATATTAATAATGATAAATTATTTTAAGGAGCATATAGACATATTATTATACGCTAGTTCTCCACAAATCCAACAAAGTGACTCAATCCTCTCTACTTTTTAAATATTAAAATGATAATCGTTATTCTTTTACCCAATTATATTTATTAAAGCTGTGAGTGAAGTTTTATTTTTATAAAGAAATCACTTTCTTGAATTTCTTTTTCCCTTTTCCTCCTAATTTTTGATTATCGAATAATTATTTTTTTAGGTAAAAGATCAACTTTTATTGAACAAGATTAAAGCTTAAAGAGATACAATTAAATCGGAAGGAAGATTCGAGTAACACATTAATCACCACTTCCATGTCTGAGCATATCAAATAGATCATAAAGGTCCCTTCTCTTGGGATATTTGTTTAGGGAGTCGCCATATAATAAATAAGTTTGTAATTTAAATGAAAATACCTATCTATTTTATAGTAATTGATTTGGACGGAGATTAATTTTTTTAACATATTCCATTTTTATAATTTGCTTATTTTATTTTGAAACCATTTACATATATATGATGCCTTGACTGCATGAAAAATTATAAGAAATGTTTGTCCTACACATCTCTACTGTATATTATTATAATTTTGACAGCTTGTACAAGGGGTAAACACAACTTAAACTCCAATTAAAGAGCATATTTTTTATCAGTCGTTAATCAGTAGCTGGTTTTTATGTGTTCGAATTTTTTGTTTTCATTGAACTATAAATTACATATTTTTTAAATGCATGTAAAATATTTTAATAAATATAGCATCTTTCATACTATCAATTATTGATTTTTTTTTTCTAATTATGTAGAATAATTAGGCTTATTCCATTGAAACTTATTAAATAAGAAGTAATATTTTATGTGGAACTTATCCAATGACACATCATAATTGTAAACTTATCCCAATATATTATGAGATTTTAGATTTGATTATCCATTCTCTCTCTCATATATATATATATATATATAATATGTAATTTTTATCCATAAATTTATGGAAATTGACATTTTATTGTGATAAGTTGCCATATTAGACAATTACATTTTTTTTGGATGTGCATGATATATTGCATGCACATCATTTTAACCATTCAATTTGTGTCGTACGCATAATTGAACAGTTTAAATACACGTGCACCACATGTACAAGCATCTAGCTACTACTCCATTTTCTCTTAATTCCATAAGCCAATTATGAAAAGTTTTTAGCTACGTGTCCATGCACATATGGAAAGTGAGTTTGATTCTTTATAATAAAAGAATATATATATATATATAAATCACTATATAAATGGAATTATATATATATATATAATCACTATATAAATGGATAGTTCCCAACCATTTTAATCACCACAAAACCCTCGTTCTTCTTCTTCTTCTTCTTCTTGGCCTCGGTCTCTCCAACCAAAAAAAAAAAAAGTAGCCATGTTTATGAAATTGCAGGCAACCATAGCCATAGGTTTAGTTGCAATATTTTTATTTGGTAATGTGATGAGTTTTGATTCGTATATCTATCAAAAAACATTACCTGATCGTCCTTGTGATTGTCCTGATACCACATATTGCTGTAACCGTGATTACTATTGTGGCACAACTGAACCCTACTGTGCTTGGGATAGGTGTATCCAAGGCCCTTGTTGGCCATCACCTCCCCCTAATGGCTTTCCCATTAATGAAAGAGTGACTGAAGAATTTTTTAATTCAATAATTGCTCGAAATCCCCCTGATTGCCCTGGTAATGGCTTCTACACTAGAGATGCTTTTCTTGAAGCTGCTCGAAACCAACCTTTGTTTGCTCAAATTGGTACCTATGAGGATTCTAAGTATGCTTTAGCAGCCTATTTTGCACTCGCATTGCATCCTTCGTTAAGTGATAGTATGATATCTCTCTCCTTTTCTTCTTTTATTTATTTGCTTATGGGTTTTATTATTCCACATTCATATGACTGACGATGTTGTTTTCGACCCAATTCAAAAATAAATTCATATACCAATTTAATTGTGCTAAGTAACTAAGTATTATTCTGCACAGGGACGGGGACAGAATTTGATATTATTAATGGGACAAAATTTTAACACATTTGAAAAAGAAGGGCACAATCTTAATATGTTATAAAGAAAGAGCGCATATATTCAATTTTATTTTATTTTGTTTCATTTTTTTGTGCAGATTTCTGTTATATAATTACTAGAAACGAGACTGAATTAAATCAAACTAACTGTGACGAAGATCTTGAGATATTATACCCATGTGCTCCAGGAGAGTCATATTATGGCCGTGGACCACTCCTAATGAGACGTAGCCACAACTATGGCCAATTTTCAAAATACCTAAACCAAACATGGCCTGAAATAGGTGTGAATCTTCTAAAATATCCCAGCGTGTTAGAAGAGGTTCCTGTCTTTTCCTTCGAGTCTTCAATGTGGTACTGGGTTTACAATGTTCACAAACATTTCGATAACTTTGGTCATGCAACCAGTGCTGTTGATCCATCTTTGTGTGCTGATCCAGATGATCAAATAGCTATCGCCAATTTCAAGAAGTACTGCAGTGATTTTGGTGTTGATGCTGAAAAGAAAGCTCCTCTCCATTGTTAGTATATATATGCATGTATCTGTATGTATACATGTTCATCGCTATAGCTATAAATATTTAAAATAAATAAATGTGTGAATAATATGTACGTTGTAATCTAACAGTACAGTGATATTGTTTAGGATTACAAGTATCCGGTTCGGGATTCAATCCGACTCTTGTAATAAAAATAATGAAAAGAGTGTTTTTTGTTTGATATCTCACATTGTGTAGTTACGAACACTACAAAAAAACTGTTTATTAGCGACTAAAATTAGCGACCGTTTTTTTTTCGTCACTAATTAGCGACTGATTAGCGACTGTTTCAAGAATTAGTCGCTAAATTCTATTTTTCATTTTTTACGACAAATTTAGCGACTGTGTAGCGACTAAAAAAGAAACCGTCGCTAAAATTTGGCGGCAATTTATCGCGCCTTTTTTTGCGACTAATTTAGCGACTAAAAAGTCAGTCGCAAATATTTGCGACTAATTTAGCGACTAAATAATTAGTCGCTAAAATAGCGACGCCTAATTCAGTCGCTAAAATAGCGACGCCTAATTCAGTCGCTAAATTAAGAGGTTATTTAATCGATAGTAATTGCGACGGATTTAGCGACGGAAAGTTTCCGTCGCTAAAAAATTTTCAAATATTTTAAATAAGAAAATTATTTTCAAATGGAAAGAGAAAGAAGAGGGGAAGACAGAACACGGGAAACCGAAGAAGGAGAGAACGAAAGAGAGAGGGAGAGGGGGACGGCGGAGCAGCGGCGGAAGGGGGCGAGCGGTTGGCGGCGGTCAACGGCGAGCAGCGGCTCCTCACAACGCCGATCTCGGAGTCCTTTTTCCCCCTCCATCGCGACGTCGCCGTTGTAGGAGAGCAGGAGGAAACCGAAGCTTCCTCTGCGTTTTCCGGCGAGCTCCGACGGCGAGAGGTGACACGAACACCACGACGGGGCTCACGGTGGGCAGGCGATCATCCCGATGGCCATGGATCTTCAGCACTCACCGGCGATGGAGAGATCGGAGAGGGGTTGAACAGAAGCTACCGACAACGATTCCGGCTAAACGGCGCCATGGATGGGCGCGTGAGCACCGGAAAAGGGACCCCGAGGCTCCGAGCTTCCTTCCGATGGGTTTAGTGCCTCCGGTGGTGCTCCGACGAGTCTCCGGCGACGGTGAAGAGACCAAAATCTGCGGAAAAATTGGTATGTGACTGCCAAATTTGCTTTTCTAACATGATTTTCAATAAATTAAATTGTTTATGGAAGGTTTATGATCTGGGTTGTATATATTTAATGTGAAAATTCAGTTGGTTGGTTGATAATGCCTGATTATTGCTTGAATTGTCAATTTATGTGTAAAAGAGTAAGAAATCTGGAGAATGGAATCTGTATAAAAAGTTAATTACAAAACCTCCTATATTGTATTTATGTGTGTTAAGTGCAATTGTTGGCTTTTAATTGTTAGCAGGGTATATTAAAATGGTATGTAGGTATGTAGAGAATTATAATTGTTAGCAATTGTTGGCTTTTAATTGTTAGCAGGGTATATTAAAATGGCTTTTAATTGTTAGCAGGGTAATAATATTACCGTATAATCTTCAAGTTGTGATGCTTTGTGAAGTAGAGAATGTTGCATTAATTTCCAGTCCTTGGCGGAATCTACAGTAGGTTCCCAAGTTGTGGAACCCATATAGCCTTTTGCTTATATACATATATATATATATATATATATAGTTTGCTTTGTCACCCTCATCCAGGAGGAATTGTTATGATAAATTATGCAGGCTTTCTCAAGTTAAATTTTCAATTGGAAATTGGAAACTAAATTAAGAGTTAGTTTAGTTTGTATATGGCATCTATTGTATTGCTAATTTTGTTAAATAGCGATCCAAAGTTTATTAGATTGAAATAAAGATCGTCTTTCAATTCAATTGGGAAATGGAAACTAAACTCAGAATTGTTATGCACTTCGCATCTAATTGTTAGTTTTGTTAAATAACAACCCAAAGTTCTCTTAGATTGATAGAAAGATAGTCCAAGAGAGCGAAAAAACTGATTGAAATTTAAATACTTTTTCTCTGTAGTTACTGGCTTTGTTTGGCACTTATTAGTATTAGAGGTGTAGTGCTACTGTCAGGCCTCAGGCTCTTGCCAATAGCATTTCGTAGTCCTAGAGCCTGGGGCAAGCATTAGCAAAACAAGATTCAGAACTCGAAATGATCCGAGTTGCATTAACTACATAAAAAGATTATATAGTAAACAAAATTTTAATTTTATATTAATTTTTTGGGTTGAATGTTTGTAAGATTGGAACTTATATTAGTGTAATTCATATGACTTGAGAAAGTTGCAATTATATTTTGTGTTTTTATTTTCATATGATATGTGGATCTTATTTATTGAATGGATTAGTGAGTGGATTGTTCACTATATCAAATTAGCCACTGATCTCAATCTGCTTTCCTAATATCAAATTAGCCACTGATGTTTCTAAAATTTGATACCAACCTGTCTTTGCATAGTTAATTATTGTCACATTTTGCACTCCAACTTCCTTAAGTTATTTCTATTCGAGAAATCTGGGTTCGGGTATTGACACAATGACCAAAAATTAGCTTGATATCAAAGGTTATTAAGCAATCAATTTATTTTCCATTGAGTCTTGATTTTCATTTCATAAGGCATTGAAGTGCTGATTTTCTTTTCCTTTTTTTTTTTTCTTGTTTTTGGTGGGCAGGTTCTAATCTTCTCATAGACAATGAAAGGTAATTTAAAGTTTGCAGATTTTGGGCTTGCAATCATTCTCAAATGAGCACAATTGAAATCAGTCCGGGACAAATAAAGCACGAAATCATAGGCAATATCTAATGTAATTTATGTATATTTATTTTTAATGTAATTTTGCTTAGTATTTATTAGGAACATAATATAAAAATTCATGTATGTTATTTTTTTTTATTTTATTTAAATGGTTTTATTTTGTTTAATATAAGTTTGATTTTCGATCTGTTCGGTTACGTTTAAAATCGAACCGAATTGACTATTTGTACACATTTAATTGTATAATTTAATATATTTTTATAATATTATATTTTTAAATTAATAGTATTGTTAATAATATTGTATAATTATTATTTATATAAATTAAATTTTTGATGTAATAATAATAATAATAATAATAATAATAATAATAAATTAAATGAAAATTAATAATAAAAAATTAATAATTTTGCGACGGAATAGCGACGGAATATTTTGTCGCTAATGTTTCTTCAATATTTCCATCGACTAATTTAGGCATTATTTAGCGACGGTATTTTTATTTTTAGCGACGGAGTTTTCTGTCGCTAAATTTAGCGACTGTTTCACTTTTGGTCGCTAAATTTTTGCGACGGCTCTATTTGCGACATTCCGTCGTCCTGTCGCTAAAAGCTATTAGCGACTAAAATATCGATATTAGCGACGGAATTTGCCGTCGCTAATTGCCCTTTTTTTTGTAGTGGAATATATAACACTTTTTATAAAAGTTTAGACAATTATCACATCATAAATTAATTTTTAGAGTTAAATCAGGTTTAAGCCCATTTTTAACTTGGTATTAAAGCATTCACAAAATCCTGATACAAGATCCAAGTGAGTCTGGAATTTATATCATTCGGCAAATGCCCAAGACAGCTATAACAGCCACGGTTCCAACGCTAGATCTAAATTAGGAATATTGTTTCTTTTAATTGGTGTATATATTTCAATTTTATTTTCTATTGGCATGTTGAACTGTCGAGGTAATCGGTCTATTAGCAAAATAATTAATTAATTTATTGATATATGTTTTTTAAATTCATTAAGTATTAATAGTTTTTGTTTAACTATTAAAATTTATAACATGCAATTATAAAAAAAAAAGAGACAAAATTCAATTCACTTTTAAATGTACAAAATAATTTAAAATAAAAATTACAAAACAAACATAATATACTAGCCAAAATTTATATTCAACAAATTAATAGCTAATATTATAAATTAATTTGATATTTCAAATTAGTAAGTTTAATTCTAAGTAAAAAAAAATAGATAATATTAAATGTTAAAATATAGAATCTAAAATATAAAAAATATATATATTTAAATGCTATTAAGTAAAATATAAACATCAATATATATGATAAAAAATAATATATAAAAATTAATCAGTTATTTCACATAAATATTATTTTATATAATTAATGATAATGACATAATTTAAATTTGGTTTAGAGTATTATATAATTTTTTTAAAAAAAATAAGGTATAAAAATAAGATTATAATTTAAATGTATTTTAAAGTATTTCTCTACGCAAGTTTTAGAGAGAAATAAGAAAAAAAAGGCATAATATATATATATATATATATATAGATCAACTAATTAATCGTGGATTCACGGTTAATCGATATCCAAAAATTAAAATCGAAATCAAAAATCGAAAATATAAAAAATTAAAATTAAAATCGGATCTATTAGACCAATTAATTGAAAAAATTAATACGATTTCGGACCAATTTTACGATTAATCAAAATTTTTTTTTCTCACCCTATGTTGAAGAATGTTGACACGTTATTTTTACTATTGCATAATTGTTTGTGATTTCATTACCAGCTAGTTTCTACAAGCGGTGGAGCCATAACAATGAATAATGCACATAAAGCGGCCTTTAAATTACATTTTAGATTTATATCAATTGTCCTATGAAAACTAGCCAATCCGGAAAAAAAAAAAAAAAAAAAAAAACAAGGCGATGCTCTCTCAAAGATGGAGAAGCAGCCTCTTCATGGGTTTTTACTGGGGGTGAGCATGGTCGGTTAACCGGTCCATGAGCTCCAATCCATTAACCAGTCCATTAATATCGGTTTTTTGAAATTTCAGTCCATTACCCTCGGTTAACCAGTCCATCGGTTTCGGATTGTCGGATCGGTTACCCAATATTTTTCGGTTAACCACTATAATTATAAATATATTCATAAATAAAATTAAAATGTTCAAAATACTTAAAAATTAAAATTTTTTCACTATAATATAACATTATTGTTGTTAAAATAAAAATATTTGGTGGATATAAGCAAATTTGTTTTTAAAAATTAATATTTAATAAGTAAATATATTAACCGGTCTATAATCACTTTTAATTAGATAAATTATTATACTTACTAATAACCAATTAAAAAAACTTAAAAACTTAAAATAATTAGTATAATAAAAAAAAAGTACATGATCACCTTTAATTAAGATAAATTGTTATATAAATTGTTATAAATTATTAAAACATTAATAAATTAACTAAAAATTCGGTTTCAGTTCGGTTAATCAGTTACATGAGTCAAAAACTATTAACCAGTCCATTAATATCGGTTTTTTCAAAACACTAACCATTAACCAGTACATTACAATCGGTTAATCAGTCCATCGGTTCGGTTTCAAATTTTTTTTTCAGTTAACTAAGTCCATCGGTTTTTTTGCTCACCCCTAGTTTTTACTAGGTAATTTTTATTTTTAGTTTTTTTTTTCACAGTATTGCTTTTAGTTATATTGCAATAAAGTAAATTGCAGGGGTGTTAAAAAAACCGTTGAATTTGATTAACCGATAAATCGAACCAAAAAAATAAGTTAATTGAATCGTAATATTTTGTAAAAATCAATATTAATGGATTTATTTTTATTTTTAAGCTCATAAAACTATTAACCGAACCGAAATCGAGATACGAATACGCCTATAAATAAAGAAAATTAGTTGTTGGTATTGGATGGATTTATTTTAATAATTTTGTATTTTTTGAATATTTTTGCTACATTTTTTTCATTATTCTAATTATTTTAAAATTTTTAATTTTTTAACTGGCGATTAGTAAGTCTGACGGTCAACCTAATTAAAATAATCATGATTTGTTAATTTATTTACTTATTAAGTCTTAATTTTTAAAAATAAAGTTATTTATATCTACTAAAACTTTTATTTTAATAACAATAATATTATATTATAGTAAAAAAAAATTGTAATTTTTAAGTAAATTAAATATTTTAATTTTTTTTTATAAATGCATTTTATAGTTGTAATGGTTAACCTAAAAATATTGATTAACCAGTCCAAAAATTTAAAACCGATGGACTGTCTAACCGATAATAATATCCTAATTAACGGTTAGTATTTTTAAAAAATTGAATTTAAGGAACTTATTTTTTTTGAATCATGGACCGTTTATGGTCCATGAACACCCCTAGTAAATTGGATACTTTTTCTTTCCTTATCCGAATTGATATTATTATTACTGGCTTTTGAAATTATTTTTCTATTTTTTAATGATGAAATAAAATGATATATCCTGGAAAAATAATAATAATAATAATAATAACAATAATAATAATAATAATAATAATAGAACAATTAAAAAAATTTATTCTTACCGTATTAGTTTTTTTTTTATTTAGACATTAAACAAAATTTATTTTTACCGTATTATTTAAACAATCCTAAAATAATAAAATTTGACTAGATATGGGATAATTTATAATAGTATTCTTGTAATTTGCAATAGTAATTTTGGTATATTATAATAATTTAGATAAATTTCATTTGATCTCGATTTCTAACAATGAAAATAAAAAAAAACATTTTATTAAATTAATTTTATTCTTCTTTTATTATAAGTTACATTTGTGTAAAACTTCTAAATAATCTTTTAGTATATTAAGCAAGCTTTTGGGTGCTCTAAAAAAATACAACTCATTATATGTGTGTAAAATTCTAAAGTCAAATAGCATAATCTTTTTTTTTCCTATATATATGAAGTAAAACTCTCACATTTTATTTAGAATATTATCTTCTGAGTTTGAAAAAAAAAAAAAAAAACTATGAATTATCTTTCATTGTCTAAGACAATTTGTCTTCAATACAAAAATTCCATTCAACTAAAGAATGTTATTCAATGGGTAGGCTTTCAGCAATTTTTAAAGTATTTATTATCATTAATTTCTAATCAATTTCATGCCTAAAGAGATAAATTATCATAAGCTAATTGTTTATTACATATTAATATAATTCTGACACTAACAACAGTTTAATATAATTTTAATAGAATTCTACTATATATATTATTTTATTCATTATTATAAATAGATATGTTTAAGCAAATTTTATTTACTAAATAAAAATAAGAATTTTTCAGAGCAAAAATGATGGTATTTTCTAAGTCAAATTTAAGTTAATGCAAGAAAAAATTATTAGAATAATATTTGTTACATTATTATTTTTTCTTTGGATTATGATAATTAATAATTATAGATTTTCAAAGATAAAGTAATTACTAATTATTAAAACATTTAACATAAATTTATTTTTTTGTAAATTATTTAATTATTTATGAATAAGGCCGAAATGCGAACTCACAACTAGTATATTTTTAAAAGGAAAGGGGAAAATGACATTATGTGCAATTTTGTTTTTTTTAAATATTAGAAAAAAAAAAACCCAACTGAGCCCAAAGTGCAGCTCAGATTAAAGGGCCCAAGTAATCAAAGTCCATACAGCACATTGGTTCATACAACAATTTCTATCAGCGTAGAAAAATATCATTAAATTTTTATATTTTTATTTTGTAAAAACTTTTAAATTTTTTTTTATGAAAGACATTAAAGCGAAAATTACGACTTGTTTTATGCACGTTTGGTATTTGTATTTCAACTTCAATTTAATATATCATAATTAATATTTTTATCAATTTAAAATTAAATTGCTAATTGAAAATATTATTTAATTTAAAATTAATAAGAAATGTGTAAGTATACATCAGATTGAAATTTAAATGCATATATTAAATTTTTGTTTGAATCAATGAAATTGGAAATAATTGAAAGAAAAGTAAGTAAAAATCACGGTACTTTTCATTGTTTTGTTTGCATAATATCATAAATTTATTCCGTATTTATTTTATGTTAATCAAATAATAGAAATAAATTAAGAGTAAATAAAATTTACATTTTTTCGTTAAAGTAAATTTAATTTTTATGCCAAATATCAAATAGAATGTAAGTTTAATTTTATATTTTATGTTTATAAAAGATTTAATGTGTAAAAAGAATTAAGTGCACAAAATTGAAAAATAAAAATATAGAAATTTAATAATAAAAATTAAATAAATTTAAGGAGCTTTCCGTACTTTTTCCCAATTATTATTAACCGTACTCCTTCACTGACTAGAAAGTAACAGTATTGTTCGGGCCTCCACACGCCTTATTCTTCACGCGCTTGAAACTAGCGTGGTTTATTTTCCTCCGTTATTTGGTGTCGGTGCATATTTTGAAAATGACTTTCTTGTATTATATTTATGTTATATTACTTTTATTTTTATTTTTTGCAATGCCTTTATTATTAAAATATGTAAATTTAATTCATATTATTTTTTCGTGGCCGACACTTAGGAATGCTCACAGGGCGGGGGCGGGGAGTGGCTCCCCCATCCCCGCCCCGCGTAGGGGCGGGGATTCTCCGTCCCCGCCCCCGCTAGGGACGCGGGGGAAAATCCCCCCGTCTCCGCCCCCGCGGGGATCCCCGTTCCCCGCGGGGATCCCCGTCCCCGTAAAAAAAAAATTTAATTTTAATAAAAAAAATTAATTTGATGGACATTTTTGATCCAAATTAAAAATATTTTATAAAATTTAATAATTTAAAATTAAAAATATTTCATATAATTTAAATATAAATATTTTATACAATTAAAATATAAATATTTATAAATATTCCATACAATTTATACATTACAAATATATATATATATATGTATATATATATATATTAATATATTATTAATGTATTATCAATATATATATGTGTGTATATATATATATATATATATATTATTATTATTATTATTATATATATATATATTTTTTTTTTTAATTTTTTTTTCGGGGGGGATCCCCGCGGGGCGGGACCCCTTTCCCCGTCCCCGCCCCGAATTCAAGGGCGGGGATTTTTTCCCCCCCGCCCCCGCGGGGGAAAAATTCGGGGATTCCCCGCCCCGTTCGGGTCGGGTCCCCGCGGGGGACGGGGAATCCCCGCCCCGTGAGCATCCCTACTGACACTGAATTAAAGATACATAATGGTTAGAATTTTTCTTTTTAGATTTATAATTGAATTATATACTACCTTTTTATAATAAAAAATTACAAATTTAATTGCAGGTAATATATTTATTTTTTTTGTTTTACAATACAAATATTGGTTAAAAAAATTAAGAATCACGATATTGAAATAAATAAATATGGAAAATAATGATATTTTTCTATAAATTATGCATGGGGATCACCATCACAAGAAAAGTTGACGAAATATATATTTATATAAACCGGAATTTATAATAAAAACAGATGTAGAATTTCTTAGTAATTTCAAATCTTTGCGATTTTATAAAGGGAACATTAGGATATGATTTATTTGAATATATAATTTTGTTTAAATCTTTATAAATGTATATTATATTATTGTTCTTAGCCAACACAATAATTGCATAGCTGGTTGTCTCGTCTATTTCAAACATCCTCTTAAAAGTTGCCCTTTTTGTCCCTTGATGCAAAAGCAAATGTGGGTATGCTTTTATATATATATATATATATATATATATATATATTTATAATGCAAGAAAATAATAATTAAAAATCTACTCTTTTGCACATGATGCTTAGCTTGCTTCGAAACTCTATTTTTGCTCTTTAATTTTTTTTTTTTTTTTTTAACTAAAGTGTTCTTATAATGGTTGAAAATGGTACATAAATGTTTCTATATTTATACTTTAAGTTAATCAAGCTCTTAAAATTTTGATTCGGGTAATTTTATCCTTAAATATTTAAAATTTTGTCAAATAAATCTTAATTTAAAGGTCCATCTAACTTAACTTATATAATACTAAACATAATAAAATTACGTTTCTGTCCATTTTTATTAATGGAGAAAAAAAAATAATCCCTAACAAAGAAAAATGTAATCATAAATGTTTTCATAAATAAAAAACATGAAACCATGAGTTATCATTTATTGAGAAATCGATCATAATGAAAAGGAATTAATTGGAAGTGCAGCAGTTCAAGAGGTTAATGAAGAGTTATGCTTATTCCCTAAAAGAAAGCTTTCGGTGATAATGATGGAAACCTAATTATAGTTTATTGAATACAATTTATGGCATGTATATTAAACAAACTAAGCCACAAAATTCCAGATTGCACTGTCAAATCATAAAATTCATATATCCATTGATAAATATATCTAAATAGTAATCTAATTTTGTATAGTTTAGCTTATCAATATTTAATGTGTTTGTTGACATATGCTCCCAAACCACCCAATTAATTAGTGGCACCTTACTAAATTGTGCTCACATATTTTATTTATTTCTCTTTCATCTTGTCAAGACCGTCTGTACATTCGTCCGACCGGCCGCACCACACGGATTCGCGGTCGGGAACACTTCCGGTCAAGACTCACAGAACTTTATACCCCCCTTGTACGATTTTGCCTTTCGTGGGATTCGAACCAAGGACTTGGGGATAAGTCCATTGATTCCTAGAATCCCACTACCATTAGGCCAGTGGCCTAATGGTAGTGGGATTCTAGGAATCAATGGACTTATCCCCAGGTCCTTGGTTCGAATCCCACGAAAGGCAAAATCGTACAAGGGGGGTATAAAGTTCTGTGAGTCTTGACCGGAAGTGTTCCCGACCGCCTTTTATTGTCAAGACCGTCTGTACATTCGTCCGACCGGCCGCACCACACGGATTCGCGATCGGGAACACTTCCGGTCAAGACTCACAGAACTTTATACCCCCCTTGTACGATTTTGCCTTTCGTGGGATTCGAACCTAGGACCTGGGGATAAGTCCATTGATTCCTAGAATCCCACTACCATTAGGCCATCGCGAATCCGTGTGGTGCGGCCGGTCGGACGAATGTACAGACGGTCTTGACAATAAAATACCCCCCTTGTACGATTTTGCCTTTCGTGGGATTCGAACCTAGGACCTGGGGATAAGTCCATTGATTCCTAGAATCCCACTACCATTAGGCTACTAGCCTAATGGTAGTGGGATTCTAGGAATCAATGGACTTATCCCCAGGTCCTAGGTTCGAATCCCACGAAAGGCAAAATCGTACAAGGGGGGTATAAAGTTCTGTGAGTCTTGACCGGAAGTGTTCCCGATCGCGAATCCGTGTGGTGCGGCCGGTCAGACGAATGTACAGACGGTCTTGACAATAAAAGGCGCCTTTTATTGTCAAGACCGTCTGTACATTCGTCCGACCGGCCGCACCACACGGATTCGCGGTCGGGAACACTTCCGGTCAAGACTCACAGAACTTTATACCCCCCTTGTACGATTTTGCCTTTCGTGGGATTCGAACCTAGGACCTGGGGATAAGTCCATTGATTCCTAGAATCCCACTACCATTAGGCCAGTAGCCTAATGGTAGTGGGATTCTAGGAATCAATGGACTTATCCCCAGGTCCTAGGTTCGAATCCCACGAAAGGCAAAATCGTACAAGGGGGGTATAAAGTTCTGTGAGTCTTGACCGGAAGTGTTCCCGACCGCGAATCCGTGTGGTGCGGCCGGTCGGACGAATGTACAGACGGTCTTGACACATCTACTAATTAATTATAGTACTGAACTACTGATAATGTGGTAACAAATTCATTTTAGATCTATCCATTTAAAAACATATTAATAGTGTTAAAATGTAAGTGATGAAGATGAACTTTTTTTTTTTTTAAATATGTATAATGTAGAATTAATTTGTTTAAATGTTTAAAATTTATGTTTGTTGAATATTTAATATGTTTTGTAACTTATTATTAGTATATTTGTAACATATGTCAAATATTTTGATAGATTTTATTTTTGTTTGAGTGTTTATACAGTAGTATTTATAAAAATTATACTAATTAATAATATTTTAAAAAATAGAAAAAATCCGGTTGAACCACGAACCCTCAGTTTTGCCGATTTTTTATCCGGTCCGGTTTCAATCAATGTTATTAAAACCGGACCAGATATAGAACCGGCAAGCCTGATGGTTCGACCGGGTTCAACCGGGTTTTTTATATTTTTTAAAATATTATTAATTAGTATAATGTTTATAAATACTACTACTCAAATAAAAAAAATCCATCAAAATATTTAGTATATATCACAAATATACTAATAATAATATTTTTTTCATCTTTTATTTTTTTAAAAAAAATAATTACTTGATTAATTTAAAAATTAAATAATTTAATAACTTTAGGTGATATTAAAGAAAAGGGTAAACAATTATTTTTAAGTTAACCAAATTTAATAATTTATTCAATTTTTATTCTATTATATTTTATTAAATTATTAAACCATTATATTATTTTTATTAAATCCAAAGGTAATTAAATAGTAAAAGAATCAATTATTTGCTAAATAAAACTTATTAGATTATTTATTTTTATGAAAATAGTACTAATTTTTATTAATTATTTTAAATTAAAAGCATTTTTTCAATAAAAAAAATAAAATAAAAACATATAATAAATTTTTGCCCGGTTTTGCCCGGTTCTAGCCGATTCTGGCCGGTTTTTTCCTGTTCAATCCGGTTTTTTTCCATTCCGGTTTCTAGTGTTGAACCGACCGTTTGCCTGCCGGTTGAACCAGCCGGTCCGGTCCGGTTTCAATAACTATGGTTTCAATAACAATGCTAAAGACAATAAGCCCGAAATTTTTTGATCGTCATCATTTATAAACTAATTATTAATTCAAATATTATATTATTATAATAAATTAGTTAGGTATATATAATTTTATAACTAAATAGTTATATATATATATATAATAACTATATATAGAAATACTAAAATTAGTTGCGTCTGCCTATTCGAACAAACTAAGGGTGCGTTCGGAAAGATTTTTGTTTTCGGTTTTTTTAAACACATTTGGCAAACTACTTTCCGTTTTAGCTTTTGTAAAAATTTAAATAAGTGATTTTCACATCTAAAACATAAAAATAAAATCTTCAAAAATGTGATTTTTGGAATTTTGCTATTTTATCTTAATTTATTATCGCCACTGTCGTCGCTACCGCCATCTCCATTGTCACCGCTACCCCTACCTTTACTGTTATCACTGCCACTACTGCCACCGCAACCAAATCGCTGCCAACACCACAACCACATTGCCGCTACCGTCATACCGCCGCCTCCACCACCACCACGCTGCTGCTGCTTCCACTACCGCCGGCACAATCACACTGCTGCCGCCGCCACCACCACCACCACCAAAATCATTTATTATAATATACATGAATAATTAAAATATATATATGAATAATTAAAAAAAATTTAATAAAATTTTTAAATATATAAAACAGTTTTCTAAAAAATAAATAATAAAAATTAAATATAATTTATAAATTTTAAAAATAAAAAATAAAAAACATATAATTTTATCAAATACACCATAAAATAATTAAAATAACCGCATCGTTCATAGTTTAATCCAATTTTTAGTTTAAGTTCGATTTTGCTTGCCGATTTAAGATTAGAAAGTATAGGAAACGCGCACGGGGATAACCGTGGGGAATAAATTCTTCCATGACGAAAACGAAATATGAGCCACGTGAGAATAGAAGAGAGACAGCTCATTACTAGCAAGCTACTCACATGACACGGATGCAATTTGACACGACACGTCATGCGACCTTTCTCTCCTACTCGCTGGCGGATGAAAGCACCGTCTACTCGCCTTCCAGCATATGGAAACTTCGTCCACGATACTAAAGTGGTAAAAAAAGATTAAAAAAATAGTAGGGTTTTAATACTAATTCATTATTGATAGGGACGTTTTCTTAACGGAATGAAGTAATTAACCATCCATGCAAAATATCAATCAAAGTTTTATTTTTGAATTTGAAATTCATTATTGTAATCATTAACTGTGCAAAAATCACAGTTGAATAGTAATAATAGACTATTATTTATTTTTTAATTACGAACATTTTTTGAATATATTTTTTGAAAAACGAAAATATATCGTTCCAATTATAATTTTGAAAGAAATAATCGAATTTGACATCTTTCACAAATGGCTACCAAACCAAATTCAACGGTTTCTTTTGAATTTCTTTCTCATAAGCTTGAGCTAATTTTGTTTACAAGTCAAAGTAAATTTAGTAGAAATTAGTAAGTTTATTTCTTAAGAAAGTAATACTCACAAAAATAATTTAGCAAGTAAGTCGACATAAATGAAATTTTTTTAAATAATATTTAGAAATTTGATGCGTTTTGAAAAATATTTGTAAATTTGAGGTATTTTGTATTAATACAGCAGTGTACTATTGCAGTATTGTATAAAAAATGTAGAGATCTCAAAAATATTTTGCTGTATTTGAAACTGCAGTAGAATGTATCTAAAATCGTAACAGTTTATTACGATTTCAGGATAAAAAATGTTCTAATACCATAAATTCCATTTTCTGAATCTGTAATATGTTGATGCGATTTTGAATACTCACGGAATGCCAAATTATTTTTTAAAATGTACCAAATAATTAATAATTATTTTAAAAAATGCCCAGACATAAACTAATAAAAAATTAAAAAAATTAACATATCCCAATTAGATCCACCTTCATTTTTTTTTTTATATAGCTGGCAAAGGAGTAAGAGAGACGAATGGAATTTTCATTACCATTAACCGATCCCATCTCAATTCCAAAACCATATCCGGACAAATATCCAGTACTCCACAGATCACACTATTATAGTAATCACCCTACACGTGTCATCCATACACAGCGAGTATATCTAACACTAATTGTCGTGCGAGTATAATTCAAATCTCACTCCCTAAAATGAACGTAAGCCTCTCGGTCATATATCTCCGTTATTTTCCTCCTCCTGTCTATACATACTCCATTTCCTTCCCCCTCTCAGCCCAAGAATCTACTGCGCATTTCTCCTCCCTGCGCACATTACCCTCCACCGCCACGGTAATAGAAATAAGAAGCATTATTCCAATTTCTTGTTGCTTGTGGTTCAGTGTTTTATACAATGGCGACGGCGAATAGAGTGGATCTGGACGGGAGACCGATAAAGCAGATGACGATATGCATGATTGGCGCCGGAGGTTTTATCGGCTCTCACCTTTGCGAGAAGATATTGATGGAGACGCCGCACAAGATCTTGGCTCTTGATGTCTACAACGACAAAATCAAACACCTTCTGGAGCCTGACTTAATTTCCTGGGGGGACCGGATCCAGTTCCACCGCATTAATATTAAGCATGACTCGCGTCTCGAAGGCCTTATCAAGATGGCGGATCTGGTAACTTTTCCGTTTCCTTCCTTTCTTTCTTTGTTTATTTTGTGGAATTGTTTGTAAGTTAACTGTTGCGTTTTACGGGAGTCCGATTGTTGTTTCGTGCCTTTGCTTGTTCTAAGCTCTAATGCGGTGGATCTTTGTGGTGTAGACTATAAATCTGGCGGCGATCTGTACACCGGCGGATTATAATACGCGTCCATTGGACACTATCTACAGCAACTTTATTGATGCGCTCCCTGTGGTACTTATCAATGCGCTTTTCTTTAAAATTAGTACACGAGCTTTCTGTTATATTCATTTTATTTTTTTTTCTATTTAATTTTCGTTGTTATCTTGTTATTGTTTTCGGAATCGAGCTGAAATCGACTAGATTTGGTGGTTAGGATGTTCTGGATTTAGTCGAAGTTGATGTTTGATTTTGATGTGCGCATTTAGGTGAAGTACTGTTCAGAGAATAACAAGCGTCTAATTCACTTCTCGACTTGCGAGGTCTATGGTAAAACAATTGGAAGCTTTCTTCCTAAAGATAGCCCTCTTCGTGAGGTGAGCCTTCGCTTTTTCTCTTTTCATTATTTTGCATGCTTTATTCCTTTCATGGTAGCTCACCGACATCATGTGGATAGGTTTTCTTTGAGTTTGCTCACTTCATTTAGTAGAAATCTGAGGCTGACATTTTGTGATTACGTAAAGAGCCTTGAATATAATTTTTTTTTATCTAAAACTGTTGTGAAGTAAAAGCTACTAAAATCATGTGTTATTCTTGATATGAATGTGTTTAGTCTCGTAGTTTTTGTTCTCATTGTCATTAATCATTCTATTTAGTTATAGGCAAATCATTTCCCTATAGAGATAGATCTCACCTACCAGCAAGTATTGAGTTTAGACTTTTCATTTAAAAAAGTTGGAGGTCTATTCAATTATGGAGTTAAACATGAAATTCTCTAGTTTTTTTCTTTTTTTCTTTTTGGCCTTTTGTACCATCCAAGCATAGATTAAATAAAAGTCAGATTTCCTCTGTTTTCGATGCCGGCAGCCTTTGGGGTTGCGCTTTAGAGATAGTGGTTTGGGTTCAAAATGTACAAGCATTAGATCTGACGACTGCTATAATTTTTTATATTTTTGAGAGCAGAAAAGAGATCTAATTTGGGTGTTTGCTTTTCTGAAATAGATTTCTTATCTACCGACAGTTCATCTTTAATGTCATGAACTTGGCATTCCACATGACTCATGACTCTGATGTGTATTCCAGTGGAATTCTAGTCCAGGAGAGTGCAGTGAGATCAAGTTTGCATATTTGAATCTTCAATTCACCTGCAAAGTCAGGCATCCTATATTAAATTAGTTTGCACTCAATGGGATCTTGTATCACAGGAGTTGTTGTTTTACAATATCCTTAATTATTTGCTGAAGCTTGGGTTGGCTCCTTGCTCCTTGCTTCTTGTTTTTATATGCATTATTCTGACCTTTGCGCAATTATATTGCTGCCATTTGCAACTGAAATATAAGTAATTTGTTCTGGGAAATGTATACAATCTGTAAGAGCTGGGTCAAGAGTTTCTGATTTGTGCTTTTTAGGTAGTTCAGCTACACAGAACTGTTACCACTATGTTCCTGGATACAATTTATGCTGCACTCTTGCTATTATTTCATGTGGGCGTCAAAGGTTACAAGGAAATTTGATGTTTTCTAGTTCCCCAAGTGCAATTTTGCTTTCTATATATGAACAGTTTAGCTATGTGAGTATTATATTGTAGAGGATTGACAGTGTAGGATAATTTCAGGTAGTATAGACTTGCATGCATACTAGCTGTTGCATTCTCATTTCGTGTTTTTATTTGCTATAGAAGATTTTTACCTCAAGCATTCTTGTCTGATGTTTGGGTATTACAGCATACTTAAATTTATAGAAGCAGATTATTGAACTTCAGAATCATTAAAACTAATAATTTGCTGTTGCCAGTGAAGTTGTTTGATATTTAATTTTGACTTGTCAATAGCAATAACCTCGAGGTGTTGTTTGTTCTACATTATTGTAGGATCCTGCCTATTACATTCTTAAAGAAGATACCTCCCCCTGCATTTTTGGCCCCATTGAGAAGCAGAGGTGGTCATATGCGTGCGCAAAGCAATTGATTGAAAGGCTGATATATGGTAAAGTATCTCATTGACTGATCTGGCTTTTCTGGGACACCTGCAGCCCTTTTTTTATATACATTATTCTTGCTTACAGCCGAGGGTGCTGAGAATGGTCTTGAATTCACCATTGTGAGACCTTTTAATTGGATTGGACCGAGGATGGACTTCATTCCTGGCATTGATGGCCCAAGTGAGGGTGTGCCCAGGGTTCTGGCGTGCTTTAGCAATGTTAGTCTGATTTTTCCTGCTATGAATTTCTGTCCTGCAGCATTCATTCATTCAAATTTTCTGCTTAAGTGCTTTGGTTTGATATACTTTCTTATCCACCCCAGGCTCTCCTGCGTCATGAGCCACTTAAGCTTGTGGACGGTGGTCAATCACAGAGATCATTTGTTTACATAAAAGATGCAATTGAAGCTGTTCTTTTGATGATTGTATGTGTTATTTCTCTTCCTATTTCCATTTTCTCTGGCCTTTTTCAATACGAAAGGAAATGTGAAATATTGCTATCATCTATGTAGGAAAATCCTGTCCGAGCTAATGGTCATATTTTCAATGTTGGAAACCCACACAACGAAGTTACAGTTAGGCAGCTTGCTGAAATGATGACAGAGGTGGGGGAATGATTCTGAAAACTAATCTCTTTTGTTAGTAACTATGTACTTCAGATCCTTGAGATAACTTGTTTTCTCTCAAAAGGTCTTTGCTAAAGTTAGTGGAGAACCCGCTCTGGAGGTGCCAACAGTTGATATCTCCTCCAAAGAATTTTACGGCGAGGGATATGATGATAGCGACAAGAGAGTTCCAGACATGACCATAATCAATAGACAACTTGGTATGCCATGGTTTCCTATCTACATTCTCAATTTTATCTGTTTTCTTGTGCCAATTATAACACTTTTCCGTTGCCCATATTTCAGGTTGGAACCCAAAGACATCGTTATGGGATTTGCTTGAATCAACCCTCACGTATCAACACAGGACATATGCTGAGGCAATTAAGAAGGCGATTGCAAAACCTACAACCAGCTAAATGTTTGTTGGAATTCTTTGTTAAGGAAAATCTTTGGAATATCTGGTAGTAGTTGGTTCCTTATACTGTAAATCTTTTTTTGTCAGTCTCAGTGCCCATAGAGTTAGTGGCTCTAAATAGCTCGGGAATCTGTGTTTTGGATATTACTTGTCAAAGAAAGATGATAGGTTCTTATAGGTAAAGTATAATGAATGACGTTGGTGTAATTTGTTACTTTTCAAGCTTGGTCTGCGGCATAATTGGGGCTTTATACAAAGTTTTTATCACGTTGCTTTAGACGTTTGCTTGGCATTTAAACCTCTGTTTTGTTTCTCTGGGGAATCATGTGTTGTATTTAATTTGTTGACCCTCTCCTCTGGCTCTTGTTCCTTATTAATTTATTATTTATTAATTTCCAGGCTTCTAAGCTTGCTTTGATCTCTTCTCTAAATATTTTTGCTATCATATTATAATTCTTGATTATGAAATTTCAGATTTTTCTAAAACGCGCATAGTTTTATTATAAAAGATTATTCTTCAACGTGTTTTTTTCCATTAGATTGCATTTAAATTTTGTAAATGAAACAACAAAAAGTGAAGTGCTCTTTGAAGGAAATGGGTCGAAATGAGTGCGTTTGTACTTTGTACGTGCATGGAAGTAATCACCTCTTATAGTTTTAGTTGTAATCTTGTAAAAAGCAATGGATATGAACTAGAACTTACATGTTAATTTGGTCCTAAATTGATTCGACACGAACTCAGAAGCTCGGAACGTACTTTAAATTGAACAAATGTGTAGGAACAACCACGAAATGCATTTTAAAGTTCTAACTCTTTCCCGTAGAAATTTGGCTATCAGAATCATGGACGGACAAACTTTGATGATTGGCCTTAAACCTGCTGCGGGGCTGGCCCAGTCCATTTGAATTTGGATTGATTTCATTACTTTCCCCTCCTTGGTTGTTACTTGTTGGATTCAAATGATGACCTTATTCGGTCCAAAAAGCTTGCTTGCCAGTTTGTATTGGAGAAAATTGAAAATCTGAGGTCTATCGGCCCAATAGAGTTTTAAAAAACAAAAAAAGTAATTCAACTCAATTTTGGAGTTATTTTATCAGTGAATTTGTATTCCAATCTTATTCCTGATCTCTCTGACTCATTCTTCACTTATGTAATGAGATTAATATGACCTATCAACCTTTATTCTGTGGCATATAAGTGCAAGTTCGAATAATATATTTGATCAACAAAAAAAATTCAAATAATGTATGTATACCCCTTATTTATCAATTTTTTTGGTTGGAAATAAACAAAAATACAGCTTTTAGATTATATCATCGAGTGGATGGAGAAATTTTATGAGTTGCCATATCCGTGAATTTTTGTTTGGGAGATGGGAATGTACGAAAATTCTAATGACTGGTATTTTAAACGTTTGAGCGAAGGATGATTCCAATTTAGGAGAATTGCTACGATCTATGCAACATGGATCACAACCACCTCATCCTAACGGTCACAAACTCTCAGGCGCAACTCTCGAAAATGCAGGCTTACTTTCAACCATTGAGTGGCAGGTAGAATCCACGCTGCCTGGACATTAGAAAGAGGTGCAATTCAGGTAATTTTTTTTATGTATATAATTTACTTAGCATTTAAAACTTATTGGCTTCATTAGTTGAATTCTTACTAGATAAGTTCATAAAAAAAAATATTTATTCAGTAATTAAACTCGAAATTTTTTATTAAGAGGTAATAAATTCATTTCATCCCTTAAAATTAGCTCAGGTGCATTATTTATTTTTTCTATTGTTGTAAATTTTTCCATATATATGAACGAATTAATTTAGATTCAGATACTATTAGATCTATTATTATGTTTAATTCAGATACTATTAGATCTATTATTATGTTTCATTTTTTTTATAAGAATTCCTCGATCAAATTGACTAGCAAGTAGCAACACCCTCGGATCTTAATTATATAATGCTATTGATTAAGTTGTTGTTGAGAATCAAGGTGGGGTTCGTACTCAATTTAATATTTATTACCCTTGGGTGGCATGATAAAATATTGATTTAGACAGCTAATAAAATTCACTTTCTATAGCAATTGTTATTGAATATTATAGTATAAATATATATATAGTAAAGAGCTCTGACTGAAAGTCCAAACTCGAAGCAGTACCAGTAAATTGAACTTTGCTTGCTTGTTGGGCAAACATTAAACGGTGAAACCTCATCAAGACATGTACGTACATTCCTGTTTAAAGTATACATAATAATAATAATAATAATAATAATAATAATAATAATAATAACAATAATAGGAAATTTGTGATTATTTCCAAAAATATGCTATTAAGCTTTTCAATTTAAAAGATGTATATTTCATGATAATCAGTTTTTTCTATATCAAGTTCTAGGCAAATTTCCATAGTAAAATTCAGTACACTTTTCACTATAAAAATTTGAAGACGTTGAAAATTGAAAATTACAAATTAATTGCAAAAATGAAATAAAAATATTTTGACCATATGCTAAAAAAAAATAAGGGCATAATAACCCTTCATGCCTCATCCTGAAGAGCAGGTACAGATTGAGAGAATCCATTGACTTTAATTAAATAATGTATATAATATGGTTGTTATTATTTTGTATTTTTTCTATAATTGAGTACAATTATTGAAATTATTATTATTAGTTTTATATATCGTAAGGAAATAATTATTTGATCACAAAATTATCATTAGGGTTTGTGTGTTTTTGGTTAATTAAGTGATTATGAACATAGATTTACTTATCCACCTAAAAAATTTGAACCTGCAAGATGTCAAAATCATCAAAATTAAAAAGACTTAACCGTTGTGTAGCTTCAAACTCAAAATTCTGATTGAAAATTTATTAATTAGACTCTATTTATATCTTCATTTGTAAATTAGACCAATAATTTATTATATTCAAGTAAAAACCAAAAATTCAATTTGATTAAAATTCTCATAATAAAGAAAAGTTGCTTATTATTATGATATTTATTAAATCATGTAATGTAAGAAGCATGTTAATTATGATTATATACGTTTAGTTAGGCAGATTTGTAGTATCAATTATAACACAACCACTATGTTGATCACACTCCCAAATCTATAAATTATTCTATTCATCTACCATATAAAGCAAGACATGTGACTACCAATTGAAGTGATTTAACACTTATTTTCCTTATTAAAATGTTGGGTTCGAGTTTTATAAATGATAAAAATAAATATTAGAAAAGTTTTATTTCATAATGAATTAATTCGATCCGAATAGAGAGATACTTTTATATATTTATATATATATATATATACACACACCCGCAAGACATGTGCCTTCTAGCTTAATTCTTCCTTTAACCCCTAATTATTTGACCAAACAGTAAAAATTCTATCATTATAAGCACCATTATGATATTAACATAATTTTATTATTTTGATAATGATTGCTGTCTTTTTTTTTTTTTAAAAAAAAAACAAAATAATTTCAAAGTCTTTCGAGTTTTGACTAGGTTGAAACTCGAAATCTTCAAAGGTCACAAAAACCATCTTAACATTATCACGATTACAACTTACTTTATTTTTTATTTGACTTTAATGGGGTCAAAAATTATGACCGATAAAAAAATTTAGAAAATTTTTAAATATTTTAGTGTGATTAATTTTTAATAAAAATGTTTAAATATATTAATGAGGTTAATTTCTTATAGGATCAATTATTAATGGGATCATTTAGTAGAATTAATTAAAAACAAAATTATCAAAAATGTTTTAAATTTATTTTTTTAAGTTGAGTAGAGTCAATTGACTCCATTCATTATATGCCTCTGACCCTGCTCATTATATACTGCCCACGGCCCTAGTGCATGGTAAAACTTCTTACATCATAGGTATCATCCTAAAATGATCATAATTACAAGTAATTTTTTATTTATTTATTTTCAAGTAAAAATTATTAGAATTTAATTTTAATATCTCACAACTTGAAAATATGACCGTTATTATTAAATAAAAACTTAATATCTTAACCATATATTTGAACTCGAGTCTTATAATCCACATTTATGTTCATTGTGTATGAATGTATCGATCTATACACTATTGTACTTGGTTTCAAATTCATTTAATTTAGCATACCATTAATTTCCAATCATGTTAAACTTTTCTAAATAATTTTTCTATTATAGTTATAATTCTGAATTTAATTGTACACTATTTATATTTTTAAAGATACATTTTAACAGTATATTAATTTAGATTTAAGTAATATTTCGAGTTTAAAACTTTTTTATCTTTTATCTAATGACTTATTATTGAGCATTATTATAGTATGCATTTAATGTGTACCGTTAAATTAAAAATAATTTTATTTTTTTAATATAGCGGTATATATTGTGTATCATATCATTTTCTATTACTTCTTGCTTAAAATTATTTTTTTAATAACATAAACTAAAATAAAATAGGTATGTGAATAATCGTCCTTGCATTTACTTATTTATCTACTCATATATATTTTGAAAAAAAAAAAAAAACACCATAATTATGGGGACTGAAGCTTCCAAGTACAGTTCTTGTTCCTCCATGTGGACTAATAATTTGAAATTAAAAAAAAAAGGGGAGAAAATAAAAACCAAAGAATGTGGAAAATGGTGGGTCCCAAAATGGAACACATGGCCCGAGAAACACTCCGATTTCTCCTAAACGCACGCGTTTTGAATTATGATTGCGGGCAAAGTGTTCGACAAAAAGCGCCAGACAAAAATAATTCCTTTACTGTTATTATTTTTTTTAACAAGTTTTTGGCTTCCCCCATCATTGCCATTGTCTTTCTGCTTCCTTCCATTCCTCTACATTTTTTATCAGCCGGCCATTGGATTTCAATATTGTTCTTCAATTTCCTCTTTCTCTTTTCACTTGATATGATAAAAATAATAAATTTCCCACAATTGAAAATTCCCATTAAAGCTTTTCATTTTCACTTTTGCCGCCTCTATGTCGTGTTCTGTGCAATCTTTTATTCTTTTAACTGTTTTTTTTATTTTAATTATAAATGGTTCCTGATGCTTGCAGTTGGTGGTTTTTTCGTTGGGCATACACTTCGGCTTTTGATGGACACATACGCAGACTACTCTCGCATTTGTGTATATATGTTGTGTTTTCTTAGCTGTAAAAGAGGCCCACTATAGTCTCTAGTCTCCCACAAGGACACCCTTTGAATGCTTTGTTCTTCTCATGTTTTAATTTCTGTTTTTTTTTTTTTACGACGTGATGTAGAAGTAATACTTGATAGGTTTTTGGGTATTTGAGGCTTTTGTTCACATGCCCTCTTGTGCTTTGGCCTCGTCAACGATAAAAAAGCAGTCTTTGGCTTCTTATTGTGCCTCGTCATGGCCCCTGCAAAGAAAGTTACAGGATTTCACAAAGAGGGCAATGGCTGGTACTGATTCTATTTTATCTCTATAATCCCCTTTCTTCTGTCTTCTGTTCTGGTTTTTTCACGAGTGGGTGCTTATTTTGTTCAATTTTAGTCTGCCTGCATGCCCTTCGTCTCAATTTTAGGTATAATTGCGCTCTTATATTAATATAAGTTCAGTGCATTGCTCGAAATCGTGCCTTTTTTCTCTTAATTCAAAGGGTTTTGCGGAAAAATGTTTTGATTTTTAGATGCGGCAGTGATCATTTGATGGAAAGTTCTTTTTGTGTTCATAGAAGAACTAGAGAGGAGAATCTTTAATATTGTGGATTTTGGTGGGTCTGGCAGGTTCTGCAATTCAGGATTGCCAAGCGATTTAACAGTTGTCGTGGACGGCACAAACTTCCACCTCCATAAGGTGAGCCAATGTTTGCCATTTATAAGGTTCGGGAGCTTAATTATTCTTATTTCATTTGTTTCATCTGTAATTGTCTTTGAATCGAATTTAAATATGTATACACTAGTTTGATATACCTGTCTGTGGAGCTATTTTTGAAGCTAAGCTTCACCAGATCATCACTTCTTTGTTAGTCTTTCCTGATAAAGTTTGAGTGAAATTCTTTGCGGAATCTTGAATGCAACAAGTGAATTCTCAAGCTTTAGAGAATGTAGCATAACAAGGGAAACAAAAGTTCTTTCTTTATTGGAGCAGTTTTTTCTTAGTTGAATGGAATATGCAATATTGAATTCTTTGACAAAGTTCCATTTATATGGGCACTCACCATATGCTTGGAGGTAGTTTGCTAGCCACCAAACTTCTTAGTTTTTAAGTTAAATCCCTTGGCTTAGAGAATTTTCAGCCTCCTAGGGTATAGTGAAGGAATTTTGAATGGCCTTGAAATTTTGTACCTCTGGGTTCTTAGTATGCAAGATAACCTTGGAATCGTAATAATATAAGTTATTTTATATTTTCAGCCACTGGGGTTGGATTATGGAATGGCGGAATCAAAGAGTGATAAATAATGAGTTGGAATTAATTGACTCAGGCTCCAAATGATCAAAACTGTCTTGCTTTTATTGGCCTCTTCATGCCTTTCAAAACGAATGACCTATCAAATTTTTGGTCCTATGTCTTTTTCTCTGGACTTTTGCTGTATTGTGAAATCTGAGAGTAAAACATCATCTTCACCATGTAACTTTAAGTTTGCTTCTCCGTTTTCCTTTAAATTTGATTGGAAGCTAAAATCGTGAGGAAACTGAGGTTGAAACTGTTACAAGAATAGAAAATGACAGGTGAATGGTATTTAATACAGGGAAGTCAAAGTGTCATATGGGGACATGGTGGATAAAACTGGATATAAGTTAGTACAATCTGTCTAACTACATATTCTCAGTATAACAGGTTTTTGTTTGGGATATCTTCTTTCCTCTATAGACATTTTAAACATTCTGCAAAAGGAGTTGGAAAATAAAATTAGTGAGTATAGTTTTGGGATTTGCGAGGTGAACATCTGGAATGGCACACCATAGTTATCCATCATCTGATACATGCCTTTTGTTATTATGCATCATCACTTATTTGAGCAAAGTTCAGGTTATTATATTGGCCATACAACCATGTGGTCTAAACAAAGTCTCTAGAAGGGTATTTGCTTTTTGAGCACTAAATCCCCATTGCTTACAGTTCAAAAAAAAAGAAAAAAAAAAGAGGAAAAAAAATAGCCATCATTTTTTTTACTGCCATGTTCGACTTGATTTCCATAGAAATTCTCTCTTTATTATTATTATTATTATTATTATTATTGTTTTTGCAAATGAAAGTTTATAATCAAGATTACATTCAAGATGATAATGAAGTGAAATGGGCTAGAGCTTAAAGTTGGGTTGCAGATTGTGCCTGTGCATTTTGACTCTATATATAAAAATTTTGATTTTTTGGGTGTGGGTGTCTCTTTGTATGGTGCAATCAACTTCCAACGGTTGATTCTATCTTTTTCCTTTTGTTCTTGCAATTTATTAATTATTATTGTGGACCTTCTCATAATGTTTGGAATGATATATTGTTTTCAAATTGGATTCTGGAACTGTTTGTAACAAGTTATGCCTATCCAGTTTCCGCTAGTATCAAAGTGTGGGAAGATAGCAAGAATATGTGAAGAATCACCTGAAAAGGCTTTCAGCACTGTCCTTACAGAATTTCCTGGTGGTCCTGACACCTTCTTGATTGTGATAAAATTTTGTTACGGCATGCGGGCAGAATTGACACCAAGAAACATTGTAAATGTCTTTTGTGCAGCAGACTACCTTGAAATGACAGTAGAGTATGGGGAAAATAACTTGCTTTCCAAATCAGAGAGTTTCTTCCATAAGAACATACTTCGCAACTGGAAGGACTGTATATTGGCTTTTCAGAGCTGTGATTCTCTTTTGCCAAGGGCTGAAAAACTCCAGATAGTAACCAAATGTTTGAATGCTTTATCTACGATGGTCTGCACTGATCCTAGTTTGTTCGGATGGCCCATGATGATGTATGGTAGCTTACAAAGCCCGGGTGGTAGCATCCTTTGGAATGGAATAAACACTGGAGCAAGAATCAGAAGCACAGAATCTGACTGGTGGTTTGAAGACATCTCTTACCTCAGTGTATGTTTATTTGAGAAACTAGTCCAGACAATGGAATCAAGAGGTATAAGGCCTGAAAATCTTGTGGGTGCAATTATGTATTATACTAGGAAGTACCTACCTGGTTTGGGCAGATGGCAGAGTGGACAGAGTGGCAAAACTAGATCTGTTGCCAGTTTCAGCTTGACACCTGCTGCTGTTGATCAGAAAGTTTTATTGGAAACAATTGAAAAGCTTCTCCCAGAAAAAAAAGGGAAATCCTTTTGCCGTTTTTTGTTGGGACTTCTTCGTGTTGCTTTGATATTGGGTGTCAGCCAATCTTGCAAGGACTCTTTAGAGAGGAGAATAGGGATGCAATTGGAAATGGCAACTCTTGATGGGCTTCTGATTCCTACTTACTCAGATTCTGATACTTTGTACAATACTGACTGCATGGAGCGGATCATCCATCACTTTATGACTTCAGAAAGGATAACATCATTTTCTCCATCATCATTGGACCTGGAAGCATCACCATCATCTGAACCACTAAGAAAGGTTGCAAAATTGGTGGATAACTATATTGCAGAGGTAGCTTCTGATGTAAATTTGAAACCCAGGAAGATACGTTCGCTTGCAGAGGCCCTTCCAGAATCTTCAAGACCATTGCACGATGGGCTATACAGAGCAATAGATATATATTTCAAGGTTTGAATTTACAGGACCTTCTGTTGAAATAAAGGCTTCTTGTTACTCTTAAAGATTTGTGATTACTAATGGTTGTGCAGGCACACCCTTGGCTCTCTGAGAGAGAGAAGGAAGAACTTTGCAATGTTATTGATTACCAGAAACTCTCCATCGATGCCTGTGCACATGCTTCTCAGAATGAAAGATTGCCACTTAGAGTTGTTCTTCAGGTGCTGTTTTTTGAGCAGATGCAATTGAGAACTGCACTTGCTGGCTGTCTTCATCTCTTGGATGCTGAAAGTGCCCCTGCAGGCTCGATCACTGTCCCAAATGACATGGCAGGGCAGATTGTACAGAGAGATGGATGGGTAACAGTTGTGCGTGAAAACCAGGTTCTAAAAGTAGATATGGAGAATATGAGATCTAGAGTCGGAGAGCTCGAAGAAGAATTTAGTAAAATAAAACAAGAAATGAAGAGGGTGACTAAATCACATAGCTCCCTTAGTTCCCCTCGCTTGGTTACCCGGAAAATTGGGTGCAAGCTTCTTCCACGGTCCTCAGATGCCCAACGGGACACTGTTGATAGCACTGGACCTACTCCAAGGGCATCATCAGTTGAGCAACCAAGAACTTCTCGTCATCTAAGACATCGAAAAAGCTTCTCTTTGTTTTAAGAGCTGGTACAATGGAGAGCTAAAACAAAGCATGAAAAGTGTGTATAAATTCAAAAGGACTATAGAATCAGCTCACATTCTAATAGCACACATCTTTTGAGGTTTTCTTTCAGAATCTGAAGGAACTGTTCTTTCTCAGAATTTTGGAGTGGTAGGATTATGGTGATTTGTTTAACGGAAAGTCAGTATGCTCCTGTCTAAATCTGGACTTGCAGGCTCGCAGATTTAGAGTGGAGCTACCATACCTCATGTACTTAATCACAGGAAAAAGAATGTATTTATCACATTCAAGCTTAGTTTTCTTTTTTCAGCCTTCTGTTGTCTCTTATGTAAATGTATACGTGCACATTCCTGTGAATTGTTTTGTAAGATTGGAATTGGCAATATATCAAAAAATTCAGCTTGCCCTTGAACTTTTCCTATCAATATATTCACTCTGATTCTTTATCAAAAATATATATACATATATATAATTTTTTTTTTCTTTTTTTATGATAACATTTTTGGATGTGGTGGATTCAAACCTTGCTCAAACAAAAAAAAAAAAAAGCCAAATTTTTGACTGTTTGAAGTAAATATTAAAATTCTAAGTAAATTTCATCTTCTTTCAATCATTTTAATTGCTTATCTCTCCTTGGTGTAATTGCATCCCTCTATCCCATCATTTTAATTATTTCTATCTCCTACGTGTTATTCTAGTGTTGATTTGGAGTTAATTTTACCGAATGTTACCGGACTTCTATCTAAGAAACAGACAATGACAGATGAAATTTTGACATAAAAATGCCTAAACTGAGCAAATATTGCATTAAAAAAAAAATCATTTTGGCGGAAAACCCTTCGGATAACACAAAAAGTTGACGCATTATGGAATTGGATTTCTACATGTCATTAGAAAATATTCCATCTTAAGGCGTGTGCCTGCTAATTACATGGGTTTCCCCGCGAGAGTTCGAATCTGTTAGGCAACTATTAGTATTATTTTATTTATTTTTTGTTGAAATCTTTCGCTCCATTTTCTAAACCTAGCTGCCCAGCCACCATAACTAACTCTTTTCAGAAACATTTTTATTTTTATGATCAACCCAAAAGCAAAAATTGAATCTTTCTTTATACCCATTGCTTTCTCCTCTCTGATTCCTCACTTTTTCCATACTTTCCTTCTCTTCTTCCTTTTTTTTTTTCGTAATGTCACTTTCTTCTCCACTGAGCTTTGATCTCCCGCCTTCTCACTGCTTCTCTAACGAACCTACAGCCACTGCAGCCATCACCCAATGTATGGTTAAGTTTTCTTCTCCTTCTCCCTTTCAAGCTTTTAATCCATTAAAATTTGTCCTTTCGCATCCTTTTGCTCACTCTGTTTCAAGACTCCACTGTGTTAGAATTGAGGAACAAAGAGCTTCGGAATCCAGAATTGACGCTGGCGGTTGTGGTAATGGCGGGGATTCTGGAAATTTTGGCGGCGGAGGTGGCGGGGGTGGCAGAGATGAGGGTGATAAGGAAGACGAAAATGAGTTTGGGCCGATACTCAAATTTGATGAAGTGATGAAGAAAGCTGAAATGCGCGGAGTTGAGCTTCCGGCGGATATGGTGGAGGCTGCCAAAACCACCGGGATTCGTGAAATGTTTGTACATAGATATCTGGATTTGCAGGTTTTTAAGTAAAAATGAGAACTTTTTGATTGGATTTTTGATTTTAATATTGAAAAAGAATGATTGAAAGCATTTCAGAAGAAAATTTTATTGCTTGTTGACTTTTTTTTTTTTTGCATTTTGAATTGCAGGGATCGGTTTGGCCACTTGGGTTTTTGATGAAGTATTGTACCATGTTGCGCAACCGAATGCTAGCTGATCCTTCTTTTCTTTTCAAAGTTGGAACAGAGGTTTGTTGACGGTAATTTGTTTAATATAACGTTTTTATCTTAATGCCATTTGTTAATTCTGATTATTTTGACACTTCCTTCAGTTCACATGTATCTTAATGCATTTGAATTTGATGTTTAGTTTGTCAATATAGGGTAATTTTATAGATGCCATGTTATTGCCGTGAACGAGTTTTGATTGTAAAATTCCATGTGAAAGTTTTTATAAGAGTGCTTATTTTTTTGTCACTCTATTTTTGATATGGCAGATAGTTATTGATTCTTGTTGTGCAACATTCGCTGAAGTTCAGAAAAGGGGAAAGGATTTCTGGTCTGAGTTTGAGTTGTATGCAGCTGATCTTTTGGTTGGCATTGTAGTTGACATTGCTTTGGTTGGTATGCTGGCACCATATGCCCGTATTGGCCAGCCATCTGTGTCGAGAGGTTTATTTGGAAATATACAACAGGCTTGTGCAGCTCTTCCCAGCAGGTAATCATCTTGTGCTTGCAGCTATGGATTGTGTGATTTAGTACCATTCTGTTGTAAAAGTTATGCTTCTTCTGCCTGATAGTAAATTTTATTGATGTTGAATTGCATTTGTTCTTTACATAGGGAATCGCCTCGAATTTCATTATAGTTTAGTTCTCCTTAGGTAAAGTCAGCTTCCACGGCAGTGGTTAGGTTTGTGTACAATGCACTACATATTAAAATTGTGGAAAATAAAAATTTTAGCATGGCCCAATCAAATTCCAGTAGCAAGTTATAGGTTGTGGAAATGTGATGATCAGAAACAACTATGTTCAGATTGTAGCATAAATGTAACAAGAGTTGGTCTTAGAGATGTCTCGGACTGTAGTTAGCTCTCTGCCCATTAAGGACTGAAAAAAAATTATTCAATGGATTTGATACTAGGACCTTCTCTTCATGGTAGCAACTGAAATCTAGCAATAAAAAAATGTAGTTCTTCTTCATTAGTTGGCTACATTATCTATTTAAATCTTCAAAACAATAGTGTTAAGATGGAAAATCCTTGATATGCCCCAACAAACAGCAAAATTGTATTCGTGAATTTGGTACTCAGTTACTTTTATGGCATTTCTATCAATTGATATGCCTTTCCTACCTTTTATTTTTCATAATTGACTGCATTGAGTATGTCTAAGAGTCATCATTCCTATGTGTTATTTCCATATGAAGCTTAATAAGGTCATTATTTCAATCTGAAATGAAAGAAAAGGTTGGTTATTTGCATAGCTACTTGAAGATTATCCCTAGCTGTCTAGTCAGCCCTTGTGGGTCATATCATGGTTTCTGGTAATATTTGGTTGGCATTCTCTATGATCTAACCATGCTATGGCCTCTTTACCACTTGACAATTAATGGAAATGTCCTTTACTAGTAAAAGTACATAGATATGGACTTTATTAAGCACTTGCAGGCTCAAATTTGATTTACTTTGATGCTGAAGTGCTTTATTTAGGAGTTTATTAGTATGAAGGGTCATGCGAAAACCCTTGTTGTAGCGAATGGATATCTCATCTATATCTTGTCTGTTGTCTCTTCTTGCAGACTCTCTAAAAACTTTACCTTGGATTTCTTTCTTCACTAACAACCATTCATTTCAATGCAGTGTTTTTGAAGCTGAAAGGCCAGGATGTAAATTTACTGTGAAGCAGCGCATTGCTACATACTTCTATAAGGTTCTTCACTTCCTATTTGTTCAATAATAACTGTTTAGTTGCATTTATTCTGAACACTCATAGTTATTGTAACAGCCCGGCTTTTATACCCTCCCTTGGGAGCCTCCATCCTGGACGCCCCGGAACTGTCACTCACAGAACTTTACACTCCCCTTATGCATTTTTGCCTTCCGTGGGATTCGAACCAAGGACCTGGGGATAAGTCCTTAAATTCTTAGAATCCCACTACCATTAGGCTGGTAGTGGGATTCTAAGAATTTAAGGACTTATCCCCAGGTCCTTGATTCGAATCCCACGGAAGGCAAAAATGCACAAGGGGAGTGTAAAGTTCTGTGAGTGACAGTTCCGGGGCGTCCAGGATGGAGGCTCCCAAGGGAGGGTATAAAAGCCGGGCTGTTACAATAAAAAGGCGCCTTTTATTGTAACGGTCCGGCTTTTATACCCTCCCTCGGAAGGGAGCCTCCATCCTGGACGCCCCGAACCGATACTCACAGAACTTTACACCCCCCCTTGTGCGATTTTGCCTTCCGTGGGATTCGAACTCAGGACCTGGGGATAAGTCCTTAAATTCGTAGAATCCCACTACCATTAGGCTAATAGCCTAATGGTAGTGGGATTCTAAGAATTAAAGGACTTATCCCCAGGTCCTTGGTTCGAATCCCACGAAAGGCAAAAATGCACAAGGGGAGTGTAAAGTTCTGTGAGTAACGGTGCCGGGGCGTCCAGGATGGAGGCTCCCTTCCGAGGGAGGGTATAAAAGCCGGGCCGTTACAATAAAAAGGCGCCTTTTATTGTAACGGTCGGTTTTTATACCCTCCCCGGAACATATCCCGTCGGGAGCCTCCCCGCAGGGACTCCGAGCCGCTACTCACAGAACTTTAGCCTAATGGTAGTGGGATTCTAAGAATTAAAGGACTTATCCACAGGTCCTTGGTTCGAATCCCACGAAAGGCAAAATCGCACAAGGGGGGTGTAAAGTTCTGTGAGTAGCGGCTCGGAGTCCCTGCGGGGAGGCTCCCGACGGGATATGTTCCGGGGAGGGTATAAAAACCGACCGTTACAGTGATAGTCCATCTTGCTTATATAAATGATATCTCAATTCATGAATTCTTTGTTTATTCAATTATATTTTTGAACTAATTATGAATTTCAGACCTTAACCTTTTAGTTTTATTTTACCTAAGGTGTTGTGAAACTAGTTGTAACATTAAGTTGTAAGCTGATGTAAATGATTATGCTGTTGGACTCAGGGTGTGCTGTACGGTTCAGTTGGCTTTGGATGTGGACTAATAGGCCAAGGCATTGCTAATCTGATCATGACTGCCAAGCGGTATGATTCTGTTTAGATAATTGCTCTTATGTTGTTGTTCCCTTGTTATACCTAATCATGAGTTCGAATTATGTATTGCAACATAAGTTTTCTAACCAAAAAGGTATGATGCTCTTTTTAATGTTTAGTCGGGAAATTTACTGATTACACTCTTGTCCCCAGCCAGCAAAACATCACATTCTGGGAAATTAATGCCTAATTATACAAAAGAGTTCTATTGTAATGAAGCTTTTTTAGTGTTGGATGCTTTAAATGTAAAACTTTGTCAAATGTCTGAGAACTGCTTCTAACTTTTGTTCCCCGTATCTTCAGGAGCATAAAGACATCAGAAGAGGATATTCCAGTTCCACCTCTTCTGCAAAGTGCAGCTCTTTGGGGTATGTCTAAAACTTTCAACTTTTGAATCCTAACTCTGTTCCATTGTTACCTTTTACAGCTTTTCTGATCTATATCTAATGGTCTTCACTATATTTAGTTCAGGTTTTAGGATTCAGATTATTCTTCATTGGATATTGCATCATTACAGTAGAATTACACTGAAAAACTTGGACAGTTCCATCTGCATGTCTGGTCCCTAATACGTATAATAAGCTTTTAGTTCATCAAATCCCCTACCTTCTCCACTTATAGTTTACTGTGTTGATCAGGTGTTTTTCTCGGGGTATCTTCTAACACTCGTTACCAAATCATTAACGGTTTGGAACGCCTGGTTGAAGCATCGCCTCTGGCAAAGCAGGTCCCTCCTGTGGCAATGGCATTTACTGTTGGTGTACGATTCGCCAACAATATCTATGGTGGTATGCAGTTTGTAGATTGGGCAAAATGGAGCGGGGTGCAATAATGGGAAGTCGCTACCACGCCTTTCTTCGAAAAGTAGGATTCTATGCAGCCTCCTTCCCATTATGGAAGGCACAGCTAGCAGATTAGAGATGGAGAATTAGAGAGAGGAAGTAGGACCATACTGGTTATTTAATGTTACCATCACATTTTGTCAACAAACACAAGCCTTCTGTGTTTGTTTGGCTTTCCTCATTTCCCATCTCCATACAATTTTATGGGATGATTAAGGTTAGTTTTGTTTGGATTTTATTGTGACATTGGAGGTTTGTATTTTATTATGAATTTTTAAAATTTAACTTTCCATTCTGCAATTTGACCAAAAAAAAAAAAGTTTTTTAAAATAAATATTTATAATTCATAAAATGAAATTTTTATGTCAAAAGTTGCTTTTTTTTTACGGGATGAGCATAAACAGATTAACAATTTTATTAATCAGTTTATTAGCTTCGATTAACTATTATATTGTTTCAATTTTTAATCAATTTTTTCGGATAGGTTTATTAGTTAACCATTAAAATAATTTTAATATATAAATTTAATAAATTATATAATTTGTAATATTATTTTTATTTTTTAACAGTTAAAAATGTTTTAAAAATAAAAAATACCAATCAAATATAATATTTATTAAAAGAATCAAAAGAAAAATAAAATTTTCATAATTAATTATAAAAATTGAATATATTCAATATGAAACTAACAATAGAGTGCTAATTATACACATGTAATGAATAAGTAATTATAATAAAAAGATAATTTCAATGTTTATTTATTTAAAATATGTATTATAATAATATTTTAAAAAGTCATATATTATAATATTTATAAATTAAAAAAATATTGAAAAATTAAAATATATTATATAAAATATATATAGATCTATTAACAGTTAACCATATGTTCTTAAAAGTAAAAACTATAATGGTTTCAAAAAAAAAAAAAAAAAAAAAGTAAAAACTATAATCCTAAATTTTTAATTTATTTAACCTAAAATCTGTTCAATTTCGAATTGATTTTTCGATTAATAAAAATTTCGTATTTTTTTTGTCGCTACGTAATGAAAAGTCATTTTTGGGTGGTTATAATTTTCTTTTAAGATGCACATAATTATGTTAATATTAGTAATACAATTCCAAAATATTATATGTAGGCTTTTAACATAAATATAAAGTCCAATTTCAGAATGCAATTATAATTGATAATAATTAATATCTATATTATTGCAAATTAAGAAAGGAAAAAAAATGAGAAGTTGACCAAAAAAAAAAAATTTGAGGTGAAAATTGAAAAAGTAAGAAAGGGAGGGGCTAAGCAGTAAATAAAAGTCGTCTCCCGCAGAGCCCCGACGGCATTTCCAAATTTCTCCTCTGTCCATTTCTCTCTTTGAATTCTCTTCATTTCTCTCTCTAAAACACAAGACATTTCTCTCTCTAGATCACAGCATTTATCTCTCTCTATTGCTTTCTGCTTCAAGCTATAGTCAGATCTCCATTAGAGAACCGTCTCTTGTCGTCGTTTTTGATCTCATTGTAATCTCTGTGCTTTGGCTTCGCAAACTGAGAGAGAAGATTTCGCAATTCGGAGCTGGAAGAGAAGGTAAGGCGTTACCTCTCTTGCTGGATCTGAGACAAAATGGCGCTTTCAGGCATGAGAGGTCTCTCTGTGTTTATCAGCGATATTCGTAATTGCCCTAACAAAGAGCAGGAAAGGCTTCGTGTCGATAAAGAGCTTGGCAACATCCGTACTCGCTTCAAAAGTGAGAAGGTTAGGGTTTTGTTTTCTCAATATTATTTTCCATGTCAATTAGGTTTGCACAAATTTGCTCTTCTTTTCTCATCATTTTGATCTCTAGGACGCTGAAAATGCTTCATTGCTTATTCTTTCTGTTTTTCTTTTATCATTATTTTTTTTTAAAAAATTTTTAGTGAAGCGAAAATTTTCACTCTACTGAGCTTATGCAATGAGAAACTTGTTCGGGGTTTAGTGTGTTTAATATAGCCAAGTGGAAGTTCTAAAAGGAAATAGTTTATACTCACTAAGCTTGTGCAACTGAGTGGCGTATAAATTGAACTAGAAACGTAAAAAAATTCAATTTTTTCTTGGTGGCACCAATTGCATTTAGTCAATCGTCCTTCAAACCGTTTTCTTAAGCTTAGATAAGTAGGTAGGGATGTTTTAAGTGTTTTGGTTTAATCTCTAAGACTTTCAATTTCAGCAGTGAGTCCAGCATTGGGAAACGAGCTGTGGTAATTGGAGTTCTATTTTAGAACGAAAGGCTAAAACTCATATTCAAGCCACTTGCATCTTTATTAGTAGGTATTTTGAACTTGGAAGGTTTATTGGGGGTTGATTTTGGGAGGAAGATGTTTTAGGCTGTTAGGAACTGATCGCCCACCATTAGATATATTATGAATGATGGCATATTGAATTCTTTACTAGGCTGTGGCTGATTGCAATTTTAGATTTTTTCTCTTTAACAACTTACCTTTGATGTTCTTGTTTTTCGCTGTAAAATTTTTCATTTTACATGAAATAATTGTAGAAACTAGGATTTGTGAGGTCTGGATCAAGACGTTTTGACTCTGTTATCAATAGAGAAAACTCTTGCATTGGAGCGGATGAATTTAGAACGAGGAATTCAAAATTTCGTAGGTTTGGCTATCTTTGGAGCATAAAATGAATACGAGTTGGACTAGATTTGGTTTGACTGCAAGGACGGTTAACCAAACTTGATCTGGCTCATGCTGCTAACATTTTCACTTTTGTGGGTGTTGATAAATACCTGTAATTTTAGGCACTATTGGATGTATGCATCTTCATATTTCTTTTTTGGTTAAATTATTAATGCCCCCTAAGACTTGACATAACATGCATTTTGATCCTTGTCATTTCAAAATTAGTTATTTTGATCCCTAAGTTAACAGTTTTACTCTTTACTTCTCTATTAGAAGACCATAAGTTTTTATCGCACTGCAGTTCCAAATATTTTAAATTGAACCACGGTCCCTACAGTTTCTGAGACTCAATTTTACATTATTCCTTAATTGTTATGTCATAAGACCTATCTTACATATTTCTGGGGTGATAGTATAAGAACTAAAATTGGTAAAATTTTAAAATAATAAGGATTAATGGTATAATGATTTGGAAAACCTTGGAGACTTGCTTGTGACACAATTATTTAAAATAGGACATATTGTACGACTTTTCTGCTTTGATAAGTTTGTTCTTGTGTTTTATTTATTTATTTATTTTTATCATGTATGGTCATTTTCTGGCCTATTGTGCTTTCTTGATTCCTTAAATTGAAGGAATTAGTTTCATTCTTTTTCCTCTTCTCGTTTATGCTATTTTTTTTTTTAATTTTTTACCTGTTGACAATTGACAAGTTGATTATTTAGGGTAGAAGTGGCAGTCTGGAGTTAGCTTCTTCATGCACCATGAGCTGTATTTTATTAAACTTTTGCTAGATAAGAATGAGGCCTTGGATCATTCCACACTTTTGACAACATAGCAACATATAGAACATATTTATAACTCTTGCTTGAATTTCTTTACTGTTTTCCATTAGATGGACTGAGTTTTACAGATTCAGTTGCACATTAATATTCTTTATCAAATATTTTTTTTCCTCCCTCAACCCTGCAAATCAAAAACCTTATGCACTGGGGCCACTTTGTTTCTTCAATCTCTCACCTTTTTCTATCTTCCTTGGCTCTCTTTGTAACATTTACTAAGTTTTCTAGTTGAGAGAATATCTATTCACAGATTCTTTCTTAACCAGGGGTTGACTCCTTATGAAAAGAAGAAATATGTCTGGAAAATGCTTTACATTCATATGCTGGGTTATGATGTAGATTTTGGTCACATGGAAGCCGTCTCCTTAATATCTGCACCAAAATATCCAGAGAAGCAGGTAAATTACTCTTTCTATTTGATGACCTCCGTTGATTTGTACCCTGATGGTGATTGGTTATTATTTTCTACAAGTTTAATTCTTGCAAAAAAATTGTTACCCATGTTTGCTATATTTGATATAATTCATGCAATGTATCCAATTTACATAATTGCTACTGTGTGCATTAATTCCTAATGGACTTCATTGTAGATGGTAAGGGGTGAAAAACTTTTTATGCTCACTAAACTTGGCATATTGTATGATTAATGTCTCAGTGGGCTTTGAAGATTAAATAGTAGTTCATTATAATAACAAGTGTAATGTGATTGCCAAGAGTTCAGTTTCTCTTGTTTGGAATTTTTGGCCTGTGAATGCAGTCATGAATCAAAATTAAATTCTGCTAATTAATTTACTCGCATCTTCTTTTGGATGCAGGTTGGCTACATAGTGACATCATGTTTGCTCAATGAGAACCATGATTTTCTGAGATTAGCAATAAACACAGTGCGCAATGACATTATTGGTAGAAATGAAACTTTTCAGTGCCTGGCATTGACTATGGTATGGCAGAAATTTTTCTAGCTTCTATACTTGTTTAATTATTCTGAAATCATGAAATCTTGCTCAAGAACATTTCTTGAATTGATTTTCTATTCCCCTCATATGGCAGAGGAGATAGTATCAGTTCTTACTTCCAAATAGCTAGTCCTATTCAAGGTGCTTACAATGAGGATTATTGTTGTATGTCATGATGTATATTGCTGCCCTCAGATAGAGATGATTGTGAATGCAATAGAGATGATTGTGAATGCAACCTTTAGTTGCATTATTGAAACGTCTGTTGTCTTTATAACCATAAACAGTTAACTTTTCTCATCTCTACGACTGTTACATTGGAGTTGTCGAGAATGCTTCATATTGTTTTTGTGCTATGAATAATAAGTGTTTCCATGACAATGACAATCTTCTGAAATTTTCCTACTGGATCAGGGAAACCACCAACGTTTGCTTCTTCATGCACTGCACTGTCAATCAAATCAGTTTATGGAACATTACATGCTAAAGTTTGGATTCCATCTTTGCAGGTTGGCAATATTGGTGGGAGAGAATTTGCTGAGTCATTAGCAGCAGATGTTCAAAAATTACTTGTAAGAGATGTCAAAATTAGTCAATTCAGCTGGTATACATCTGAAATGATTTATTCTGACTCCTTTCCCCTCCTTTTCTGGTTTTGGTTTCAGATTTCTAGTAGCTGCAGACCGTTAGTGAGGAAAAAGGCTGCTTTATGTCTGTTGCGCTTGTATAGAAAAAATCCAGACGTTGTGAATGTTGATGGCTGGTATGCTTGAACCTTTTGCAATAAACTCTTATCTCAATCAAACTTTTTTTTTTTTGCCTATGCCTGTATGAACTGTCTATTTACCAAATATTTTAGGGCGGATCGGATGGCTCAACTGTTAGATGAACGTGATCTTGGTGTTTTGACATCTTCTATGAGCCTTCTTGTTGCATTAGTATCAAATAACCATGAAGCTTATTGGAGCTGTCTCCCAAGGTGTGTAAAGATATTGGAGCGACTTGCTAGGAACCAAGATATTCCGCAAGAATACACTTATTATGGAATTCCATCTCCTTGGCTTCAGGTCTCCTTATGGCTTTTTATAAATAGTTTTTTTTTTTTTTAATTAATGTGTCAAAAGTTTATCTTAATTCTATTATTCAAATAAACAGGTTAAAACAATGAGAGCACTTCAGTATTTTCCAACTATTGAAGATCCTAATACGAGAAGATCATTGTTTGAGGTTCGTCTTGACTCTCTAAATTTATTTTGATATTTCTATAGAGCCTATGATTCTCATGAAGACCTTAGTTCATGATTTCAGGTCTTACAGCGCATATTGATGGGAACTGATGTCGTAAAGAATGTGAATAAGAACAATGCAGCACATGCCGTTCTTTTTGAAGCCCTTGCCCTTGTAAGTAGATTGCTCAATAAGTTCTTTACACGTGAAATATGTTTCATAGAATGATGTTCATTGTTTTTATGATTTTGTGTTATATTAATGCAATAAAGTTTTTAAATGTCTTCTGGTGGGAAGTAGCAGTAGTACTGTTTTGGATGAACTTACTGAAATCAATTTTAGGTTTCTGGAACATTTTAAAAAATTTGTAATTTCATTTTAGTTTAATATCTTTTTAATCAAAGATTTTAACGAGCAGACTCCTTCACTCCCTATTGATTTCAGCATGACTTGGATATCTTCCATCTACCATAATATGGATGGTAAATGTGTTTACTTGACTTCTGCCCTCATGTTCAACATATAGGAACTTAATTTCCCTATTTCAGGTCATGCATCTTGATGCTGAAAAAGAGATGATGTCTCAATGTGTTGCACTTCTCGGAAAATTTATTGCTGTGCGTGAACCGAATATACGTTACCTTGGTTTGGTAAGTTGTGATAACTTTGTCTTTGATTACTTCCTTATCTTGCTGAAGCAAATCAATAGTTTACTGGAGAAGAGGTATTTTGTGTCCGTGCATATGTAACTGGAATTTGTATAATCTAACTGCTTCTCTTTGGCTGATTGGGCATTACATGGCTCTGTTGCTTTGCTGCAGGAGAATATGACTCGGATGCTGATGGTTACCGATGTGCAAGATATCATCAAAAGACACCAGGCTCAGATCATCACCTCACTGAAAGATCCGGACATCAGGTTTAATTTGAATGTATCCCAGTGATCGAAATGATTTTTTATTTTTTGTTAATATTGTCCCTATGTATGTTAAGTATAATTTTGGATGCAGTACTTCCCTGTAAAGTTTGTCAGCTGATAAACCAATTTGTGTTGCTTCTTTTCTTCTAAAGTTCCTTATATGTTTTCTATTATCATGGGTTGTTAAGGAGAAAAAATCTGAACGCCTCTGGGTTAGATCTGTGAATTGTGTGTTATTTTATGTAACGTGTTCGCATCTGTAGAACAGCTGAATAAGGATTCTATATTGCAACTACTACAATTTGATGTTGAGTTCATATTGTTTATTCTGTTCTTAATTTACTTGTGTGCTTCAAATTCTTACTCCAGCATTCGCCGGCGTGCTCTTGATTTATTGTATGGTATGTGTGACGTTTCAAATGCGAAGGACATAGTGGAAGAAATATTACAGGTACTATCTGATTCTGGGTTTATTAGTTGTTCTGCATGAATTCACTTGCAATTTTCATTTGATGTATTTTTAGTCTCTTATAACCCATGAGAAATTTCTTTTCTGACGCATAGAATAATTATGCCAATGGTTTTCATCTTATTATCAGTATCTAAGCACAGCAGATTTTGCAATGCGTGAGGAATTGTCTCTTAAAGCTGCTATTCTTGCAGAGAAGTTTGCACCTGATTTGTCTTGGTAAGGACATTGTTCTGGTTCAAGACTAGTAAAATGTTGAAAGTAGTAACATTAAGTTTCATAACTTAAATTGGAATTATATCTTAATGTGGTAAACTGCCAGTTTAACATGTCCAGATTCCTTTACTTAATTTATAGAGGGAAGTCTTTATTAATAAAAACACTGAAAAATGTTTTTTTGCTGGACACTAGGACTAGGCTTCTGAGGAGCTCCAAATGAGGAAGAAATGACCAAAATTGAATAACTCCATCTCTATAGATTAAAATCTCGTGAATAGCATGACGACAAGGTTGCACATGATAAATTATCTTAAACAACCGAATCGCAAAAGGATTTTCACTGAACCATATTGAAAATAGTTTCTCTGGATATTTCCAGTCTTTACTAAGATCTACATAATCTTGCATGCATAAATTGTTCATGAAGTATTTGCTGTTCAAGTACCTAATCTAAGATATTAATTCTGTGATTATGATGTCATTTTTCTTTAACACAGGTACGTGGATGTAATCCTACAGTTGATTGATAAGGCAGGTGATTTTGTTAGTGATGACATATGGTTTCGTGTTGTTCAGTTTGTTACCAACAACGAAGACCTACAGGTAACTAAAATCTTTGTATCATAAACATGTGTCCATTCAGATAATATTCAACTGAGACTTGGAATATTTTATCAGCCTTATGCGGCAGCAAAAGCGAGAGAGTATCTTGACAAGCCTGCTATACACGAGACAATGGTCAAGGTTTGTACTTAAGTATGAAGTATGAACATCTTTAATGTTAGTATTATTAACAGAGGAAAGAAGAAAAGGGTGGGAGCAGGGTTACAGGGGGAGGGATTTGAATAGAGATGTTTGATTTGCTTAGGCATTAAAACATGAAACAGGTTAGTGCGTATCTCCTTGGAGAATTCAGCCACCTTCTAGCCAGACGGCCTGGGTGCGGTCCAAAAGAAATATTTCACGTGATACATGAGAAGCTTCCTACAGTATCGTAAGACACCTAGTAGTTGCCTTTGTTCTTGTTAGTTTGTTATTTTTGCTTGATTCAGCTGCTATATCTTAGTGGAATATATCTGCAGAACTTCCACTATTCCAATTCTTCTTTCAACATATGCTAAGATCTTAATGCATACTCAACCCTCTGACCCGGAACTGCAAAACCAAATTTGGGCAATATTTAATAAGTGAGAAAACTTTGCTACTCTTGTATTCTAATTTTGGGCTTGTATGTCTTGATTGTTTGTGATCTAACATAGTTATATCATGTTATAGATATGAGAGTTGCATTGATGCTGAAATACAACAACGAGCAGTTGAATATTTTGCATTAAGTAGGAAAGGTGCAGCTCTAATGGACATATTGGCTGAAATGCCCAAGTTCCCTGAGCGTCAGGTGTGTGCTGTGACTTCACAATCTGTAAAGAAGAACTTTGCAGTTGCAATCTGAAAATCCTTTGACTTTGTTAAGAATTGCTTTGCACATAATAGGCACTAACACTGATTTTGTTGTCATGTGTTCAGTCTTCATTGATTAAAAAAGCTGAAGATGCAGACATTGATACAGCAGAACAAAGTGCTATAAAGTTGCGGGCCCAGCAACAAATGTCAAATGCTTTGATAGTGAGTGACATACCTCCTGCTAATGGGCCATCTCCGGCTGTTGGCCAGCTTAGCCTTGTCAAGGTGACCAGCATGACTAGTGATGGGGTTAGTTCTTCATTACTTTATGCAAATGCTCTAGCTCTGCCTTCATTTTCCATCAGAATTTTCAATGATGCTTAGTCATATGTGGGAACTTGTTTCTTGGTTTTATTGACAGGAACATAATGCAGAAGACCAACAACTAGCACATGCAAATGGAACTTTGAACATGGTCGATCCCCAACCTCGCTCGGCTGATCTTCTTGGTGATCTTTTGGGTCCCCTGGCTATTGAAGGCCCTCCTGGGGCTGCTGTTGAGCAAAATGCCGTGTCTGGAGTAGAAGGTGTTCCAAGTGCAGTGGATGGTTCAGCCATTGTGCCTGTTGGGGAACAGACAAATTCTGTTCAGGTAATTTGTTCCATAGGTTCTATACTGTATTTTCTTCCTACTTCCTAGATTGGAGATGTAGATGGAAATTCTTTGGAGATGTTCAATTAATTGGGTATAGTAACTCTTTTAGGCCTTTGGATTAGAGAAGAGTCTTGCTATTCCTATTTATGTCAGACCTTCCGACTCTCTTGCCAATAAATGCTCATATAGATATTTAATGAATAAACTGCCTTTTCTGTCTTTCTCTCCATTGGCCTTTTACCTATAATGGCCAAATTTTTTTCTGTTATTTGCTTTTCTTTAGTTTACCCACTCATTTTAACTAGAAATGAATTATCATACTCTTCCAGACCTCCTCAGTGATTGATGCTTATGTGATCATTATCTTGGTAGAGCACCATGGCAGGCTAACCTGGATCATAAGTTATCAAGATAGAAGAGCTTGTATGGCGTATGGATTCCTTTTTCTTACTGGCTCATTGTGTTTACCTTGTGCAGCCTATAGGAAATATTAATGAAAGATTTTATGCTTTATGCTTGAAAGATAGTGGTGTCTTGTACGAGGATCCATACATTCAGGTATCATTTCCTTCTATCAATTTTTTTTTTTTTTTTTGATTCAGCACATTTATGATTAGTTATTATCTATCTCTTCATGTTCAAGCCACCTCTTTCTGCTGCTTGCTTACTGACCTTGCAATTCTTTTGAATCTTGTAAATATTTTTCAGATTGGTATTAAAGCAGAATGGCGGGGACAACATGGGCGTCTAGTTCTTTTCCTAGGAAACAAAAATACTTCTCCTCTTAACTCCGTTCAGGCCCTTATATTACCCCCTGCCCATTTAAAGATGGAGCTCTCATTAGTTCCAGAAACTATTCCTCCTAGGGCACAGGTGAAACTTGTAATTAATTATTTATTGTTCAATGTCTTGTATCTGTATTGCTATTGATCTTGTCTCCTCATTCTCGGTCTCCTTTTTTATTATATAGGTTCAATGTCCACTTGAAGTCCTGAATATTCGCCCAAGCAGGGATGTTGCTGTACTTGACTTCTCCTACAACTTCGGCACCAACTTGGTACTTGGAGATGAATATTGTGTTTTTCATTACCTATCTTTATTAATTTATAATGTTTCATTCATCAATTTAATGCTTGGCCTTCTATAATAGGTCAATGTCAAGCTTCGCCTTCCAGCTGTTTTGAACAAATTTCTTCAGCCTATACCAGTGTCTGCGGAAGAATTCTTTCCTCAATGGAGGTCACTTTCAGGGCCACCATTGAAGCTTCAAGAAGTAGTATGTATATTTTGCCTTATGTTGAACAAATTTAAATTTTTTTGAATAGCAAAAATCTCTCTCTCTCCAAGTCCACTTTATTCTACAGCTGTCTCTGGTTATAGTTGGATCGGTAACGGTGTATATAACTACCTATTCACTAGTTAGAAACTTGTTTTGAATCCCATTTGAATGCATGCTATTGATTCATAGAAGTGAATTGTACATGACTTCCATCAGCAGCATCCTTTTCAATGCAGGAAAGAATATGTAAACTACCTTTGATTTTTCCAGCTACTCTAATATTGTGAAATGCCGGTCCCATAGCCATTAGGATCTATCAGAATCTAGTTTTCTTATTATTTCTGTATTTATTAATATACTGTGCCATTGTTTTGCTATTGCTTGCACAGGTTAGAGGTGTCAAACCACTGCCTCTTGCTGAAATGGCAAACCTACTTAACACTTTACGGTTGATGATCTGCGGGGGTCTTGTAAGCCACTTTTCTTTCACTTTGTTTTTTACCGTCTCTTCGAGTAACAAATAGTTTTTCACAGTTTCATTTTCTGTTTTAGGATCCAAATCCTAATAACCTGGTTGCAAGTACAACCTTCTACTCCGAGACTACAAGGGCAATGCTTTGCTTGGTACGAAATATATGCTTTCATAGCACAATTTTTTTGTACAGTGGATATTTCACTATGCCTCTACAACACTCAATAGCTTCACTTTTTCTCTAGATTTGATCGAAGTTAATATGTTTGCCTTTTGGACTTAAACTAGTTACAAAAAGAAATCTGCTGAATACCAATTCATCGACGGAATCATTTGATTTTTCTGTGTTCGCTATTCTCTCTCATATATGCAATCTTCTTATTACTCTCCAATGGGATAAAATTTTTGAACTGCTACCTGACCTCCTTTTTCATTATAACATTCCAGGTGAGAATAGAAACTGATCCTGCAGATAGAACACAGCTGCGAATGACGGTTGCCTCAGGGGACCCCACACTATCGTTTGAGTAAGTATTTATGATATCAAGGCTCCATCTTTTTCGCTCCACAATTATTATCAAAGTTGCTGTATGTTTTCTGACCTTGTGATGTGCAGGCTGAAGGAGTTCATTAAGGAACAATTGATCACCATTCCCACAGTGCCACGAGGACCTACAACGCCACCTCCAGCACCTCAAGTAGTTCAACCAACAACTCCAGCGGCCGCACCTGTGAGTGATCCAGGGGCAATGCTGGCTGGTTTACTGTGACAATCTTAAAGCCATTGATGTGTGAAGATTTGTTCAATATACACTTTGTAAACCTGATTTATACAGCTGGCCCACCCAACCCATCTCTTAGTAAGGGGGGGATCAGGAGATTCATGATGCGAGGGCTGGCGGGATCAAGGTTTGAGCTAAATTCTCTTCGGCTTAATTCGTGTAATTTCCAGCGGGTTGGTCGGGATTTTGAGATTCTTTTGCACAATTGTAATGTGCTTAGGTTTTTCTCTATTTATTTTTTTTTAATTTCACTTGGGGTGAGGTTTTTTTTTTCTTTTTTTTTTTTTTAACCCAGCTTCATTGGAGTTGTTTGTGGTACGAAACCTGACAGCATTGTAAGATATTTGGTGGAGTAGAATGAGCTGTAATAGTTTGTATTTGATTGTCAATGCATAGTTATATTTTCAATAAGAGCAAATTATATAGAATTTTGGATTCGAATGTTTATTGAAAATGCCTTTACAATTTCTTAATCCACCATCAAAATTTCTCGGTGTTTACTAAAATCCACACAAGGAAATGTAATCCTGTATAGAAGCCCAGCCCGACGGAGGGGCCATTCCTTTCCGAGTCAAATTCAATACACTCATATTTTTTTCTCAGTAAAAAAATAAAAACGTTGATTCTCTAAGCTGTGAATCGAGTCGAGGCTTTGGAAAGGAATGGCATGGAGCAGAAGAAATCTTGAATCAAAATTCCACAACTCTGCTTTATATTTCTATTTCTCCAAAGCTAATCTTTTTTTGAAAAAGAAAAACAAGCTTCTTGCTGATATCATGAAAAAATATGATGGAAATGTGATCTATACATACAACGTAAGTAGATAAGCACAACTAAAAAACCTGCTTATCTCCCAGCGAGGAAAAATATCTTTTTGGGTTGTGGAATAATTCTACCACATCCCATCAAAAGAATCCAATTTTAGCTGGTATCTGGAACATTCACATAGACCAAAATATCTATAACTGATGGTAAAAAAAAATGGTCTGGACTTCAAACCAGACTGGAGAGAATTAAACCCTCAAGCATTGACACAGCCAATATGATTCCACTTGTAATGCACAGCATGAAATATACTGCCTCACCAGTCTTTCCTCTTAAAAATGACAACCTTGGTAAGCTAGTCTGCTCACCAAATACTAGTGAGAGCTTTGGTTTAGTTCACAACCCTTGTCTACGTACTGCATTAACTTCCTTTGGATCAAATACTCGATCCGACAAAAATACCCAGAACCTGAGCTACCTCCGTTCTCGACAATTACCACACCTCCAAGTCCCATCTGGAAACGAGGACTCGACCCAAGGACAACAATGACTGTGTATCAATAAGTTGCATACCGCACATAAAAGGTCAGGAACTGGTTCTGAGTGACAACACATCTTGCAATGGTTTGTATTAACAGTTGATTTTGGAGCAATTGCTAGCTCCAATTGATTACCAGATGTTCCTGCTGCACACTGTTCAGGAAATGCATCTTTTTGGACTATGCAGGACTGACTTTCAGAATGTCCCAAAACATCCCCTGAAGCATCAAGCCCATCTACCTGGCCACCATCATCGCCTTCTAGCAACTCAGTAAAAGAGAAGTAAGTCTGCGGTTCAAACTCCATATCCTCATAATTGATATCATAATCAAACTGCACCCCGCCTTCAAGACCATTAGTGGAAAGATCCCACTCCAAGCCAGAACATAACTCTTCCTTAGGTTTCAGGATGTCATTTCTATCAAGAGGCACTAATGATCCAGCATGATAGTTGCTCTCGAGCATACCTTCAGCGTCCACTTGAGGCTTTGTAAGCCGTCGCACCGGCAGTTTCTGAGGTCCCAGTCCAGAACCATTCCATTCAAGATCCAACTTGGAATTGTCCTCTGTAACTTGCTCAACTCTTGAAAGAGAGAAAAGCAGAGGATCATTGTCTTGCACAAAAACTTCCTCCACTGGAAGCATTTGAGTGGAGGGCTTGCACTCTTGAGATTTGACAATCGTTTCAGAATCAAAGTTCACTCCCACTTTTCCTTTCTTCGACACCCTCTCATTAGTTTTATGGCCCACTGGCTTCTTGCCTTCAAAATTATCATCATAAGGGCACCTGGGTGACTTTATCCTACGACACCTGCAGCACTTAAAGCCGACCACAGAAGGAAGTTTTGTCTCATCAAGTTCTACTGCTTCAGTGTGAAACCAAGCTGCATGAAACCAAATACAAATGTCACATAAAACAAAAACTACAGAAAAACATGTTATGCTCAAATGAGAATTGACACATAGGATATGAAGAAGGCTAACCGTTGCAAGTTTCACAGTGAATATACATCAGATTGCAGTTATATGCCTTGTTACAAAGATTACAAACAGGTCCCTGCCCCTCTGAACTATCTTTATAGTGAATGTTCTTACGCCTGAAATCAATTCCTGTGTCTTTAGTATTACTCTTCTTCCAGATGATACCCCAACTACAATTTCTACTTCGGGTTTTTTTTCCCGATCTGGAGGTAGAGGTGGCTTGTTTAATATCAGAAGTACTCTCCTGTGTTTTGACAGATATTGATGGCTGCTTATGAAGTTTAATCTTCAGGCCTTTGGTGGCTGTCAATACATATTGTGATTCTCGCCCTTGCATAGGCAAGGGAGTCATTGGAGACCCCTTGCCGTGCTCAAGAGCAACTTTAGGTTTGTAACACTGCTTGCAGGTAATCAGGAATTCAACTTCCTCATTAGCATGAACTGTTGAACTTATTGTGCAGTCCTTGTGACAGTAACCTGCAACGATGGAAAAAAAAAAATCAGAAGAACCATATAGCAGAAATATGATTACATAACCATTCAAGAAAATTCAACTGATGAACAGCTTAGCCTATACATACAAGAACAAATGCATATTGGACCCTGAAGTTCTGTCAAAATAATCAATGTATTTGCAGGCTTGTACATTGTATTCAGGCAACATAACTTATTGGTTCATTTAAACTCTAATTTATAAATACATGTTGAGTAAATTACAAAGAACTGCAAAATTTGCCAGAACATAACTTAAATCCTGTTCTCCTCGAAGTGAATTGTGTGGTCCAACTTTTCAAATTCATTAGATACTATCCATGTTACTCCCTGAATTTCTAACCGAAACAAACTTCCAATCCTAGAATTTTAAAGGAGCCATCATCATTTCCCCTAAGAATTTAAAGGTTGAAGGGCTAACAGAATTCTTCATCGTCGTGTTGGACGATAAAGAAAAAATTCCAGACACAGGTACTAAATGCTACCTCTTAAATGTTTACAATTTCTTGCCTAAGCAATACATGCATGTCCACAACTTAGTCAATCTCCTGTTAAGGGAACTAACCTCTTGACTTCTTTTATTTAAGAGACCGATTGATAGCATGGCCAATGTGCAAAAAGCCTTTTCTTAAAAGGAATCAAAGATGGGACATGTGATGGTATATCCCGAGGTTTTTTTTTTTTTTTTGTTAAAACAGTTACAAAAGAGACAATTTGTTGGATTCATATATACTGTTAAGAGCATATCCCAGAATCAGCACTAAAGTGAAATGTTGCAGGGAATCCTTGCCTAGGCTGGATCAATGTTTTTACTCATGGGTCCAGTTAATCAAGGCTGCCATGCAAAAAGCAGGCCCCAGAAGTGTGCTGTATTTGGGTTTCCTGGTGTTGAATTATTATGACAAACACAAAGCACACATATAGGGGTTCTTTACAAGAAAGCCTTGCATTGCTCAGCCCCATGGGTGAGGACATTGGCCCAACCCTGACAAAACTTTCCTTGTATTCCAACAGAGATGTGATCCCTTACATAAATGCCTGCGCTGATTAGCAGAAATCTCTTTGACGTTCCACAATGAACATGTAACAAGTCATATAAAAGAAGAAAACAGGAAAGTAGTTAAAAAAGGAACCTCGCATACCTTGGCAAGCACTGCACTTGACTGTATTCCTGAGGATTACACCATAGAAAAGAACAAGAAGCTTAGAGTAAGTTCGGGTATCACATATAATGAAAAGTAGAATGGAGTTGTGTGTATATATATATTAAAAAAAAAAATACCTGATTAGAACATCACATTGGCACGACGCGCAAGCGCATCTCTCCAACTTATCCCTCTTATATGTAAGATATAAAAATATATCTTTACGGAAAGCTTTCAATTGCCTTCTCTGTAACTCAGAAAGTTTAGTCGATGACTTATCAGCTGGCTGACCAACCCCTTTGTCAACCCTTTCTTCATACTCTTTGATCAAATATAAAGGAACATGTGCTTCTGAAAACCAGTATTTCTCCTTTCCATCTTCACTTTGCTCTATTTCAATTATGCTCTTCATGATGCGTGAAGGAAGATGTTTTTGATTCCCAAAAGCAACTCCATACCTAATTTTATTTTCCTGAAGTTTCTTATCGCAGATAGTTGCATTTCTAAAAACAGAGGCTTCAGTCTCAGGACCTTTTCCTTCTTGTAGAATTTGATCAGGACGAACAAGGTCACTCCATCTCACATGATGATCTAGGTATCTAACCTGATGCAAAGTTCAATAGAATTTTCAAGTGTCATACAGCTACATAAGTTATAGAAAACTATGCTAACAAAGAGGAGAGCAAGCAAACAACAGATCATTGTACTTGAATGTATGAAGAATTAAATCAAACCTGCAGTGCTAGCTGTGATGCATTCTTGCTCCTCTCTACTGCAGCTCTCCAAACCATTTGTCTGCTTCTTTTAGGATGCTCGGGATCATCAACATAATATACGCCAGATATTTTTCTTGAACCACCTGATTGTAAAACCCATAAAATAAAATTTCTTCAGAAAAGTTGTAATATAAATACATCGATGCAAGAATTCACGGTTAAAGTTTTGACTCTAAAGATCATTACAATGGTAAAAAGATAGGATTTCTGCTAAGACAGAAAGGAGCTTGTAAGAGAGTAAAATATTACCTCGCCGAGCTGCCCTTTTAACCACTAACCGAGGCAAAACTGCTTTGTGAAATACAAGCTTTAATAGCTTCCCCCCTCGCCACCACACGAAACTTTTGTCATCAGAAATGTTATGCCTGGTGTCAGACAGACCAGAATGTTTCCTTGGTTGCTTCCCGCCTGGCCCACGTTTTTGTGCAGTTCCAGCATTGTTTGCAGCACATTGAACCACAGGAGAATCAACCAACCAATCATCCGTTGCCTTAGCCCATTCAACAGAAAGAGCAATTCCCCGGATGTTTTCCTCCAGCTGCAAACAAAAACCATAAAATGACATCAATCAAATGTAACTAAAAGTGTCAACGTGGTAAATAAGTGCATAAGGTAGAATTAAATTTTTTGAGTTTTGATAGGCATCTTAGGAAAAGTCAAAATTACACAAAATTATATTGTAGCACTCTGCGATTTGATATTACATTGCATTTAGAATTGATGTCACTAAGCAATCTCTATGTGCCACTTATTCAAATTAACAATGCAAATAACTGAATTTACAGATACAAAAAGCAGATATCATCAAAACACCTGTCCTACAAATTCCACTTGAATGAAGAGGAAACAGCCTTCAGGTATATCAAATTTAGTCCAAGGGTTCTTTCAGAGACATGAAACAAACTAAAAATTTATTAAGACAGTTGACACTTTGGCTTGTTACTCAAAGTTGGTACCCTTCAGAGTGAAATTAGGTGACAGATTATGTGGCCTCAAAGACATGCCTATATTGACAATTTTCCTTATCTTCCAGCAAAATTACAAGAAAACCAGAATGGTAAGAAAAAGAAGAGTCTCTTGAGCCAGGATTTGATATAAGGAGGGCAAATTTGGTTGGAAGTCAGGATCACTTGATGGATGTTGATTGAAAATCAAAACTAAGGGGGGCAAATTTGAATTAGTTGAAAGTTAAAACTCAAGGGGCAAATTCGAATTTTGTAAAATTTTTTTTGAAGGAAATATATATATATATATATATATATATATAGGTAAGGAGGGCAATTGGTCCCCTTCTCCAGCATGTGGCTCCGCCCCTGGGTGTCATCTTTTTTTGGTTTTTATCGACTTTGAAAAGATAGAAATCCCCACCTCCAGTTTAAAATGGCAAGGACAGTTTTAGACTTCTAGGAAGAAGTTTTCTACTTCTGGCTAGAAATCTTTTCAACATTCCGTTATGCAGATATAAAATGGAAAATGAAGATGCTTCCATACTTTACTAGATGTAGAAAATGAAACCACCTTCACAATTATGTGAGGAAGCAAATAAAAACTTACTTCAATCAATGGGCCCTTTATTGCATTTAAAGTTGAAGAATCTTGTACTCTTTCACACCACTGTTTTCTGTAACTCGGGCTCATAAAAGGGCCCACTGTGAGACCACATAAGACCTTTCCCATGTATAGAATGTAAGTTGAAATGCAAGGAAGACTCCCCTCACCACTTAGTGTAGGACGAAGGCTATAAAGGATCTTCATGGCACCTTTAGAGGCAGTTAAAGCAGCTGAGTTTAACATACATCCCCTTCTGTTGCTAGAAGGAAGCTTACATGAATGACACCACCCGCATCTCTCCCTCGGCACCTCTACAAGTTTCTTTTCAGAACTTGGCCAGAAAAAGCGGGAACCTACAGCTGAAAATGCTTTTATTTGCAATGAAATGTCAGAAATGGCCTTCCTAACACCACTTGATTTATGAGTTTCTGAAATACGGCTTTCCTCGGATGAAAGGACAGCCAGATTAGCAGCAGCTGATGCCGCAAAATCCCCATGCACGTAGTGATTTATGTAAGCATAAGGCTTAAAAAAAGTCCCCACATACATAAAATTATCTGCCAAATTTCTCTCAGCCCTTCTAACCCCAGCATAGTTTTCTTCCTTGCTTTGGGACAATATAAGTGATGGTAAAGAAGTAGCATTCACTTGCCCAATATGACAGCCATCACTGTTTGCCGAGGTGCAAGTAGTTATCACACTTGATCTATCAACAGAGCTATGGTGAGCTACATCTGATGGATCAAGTTGCTGGTTCACAGAACCGGTAGACTCCACTTTAATCTGCTCAGGTAATTTAATATTCATGAGATGGCAAATTTTTGTGTTTGTTGTATCACTATTGCTTGAGATGCCACAAGGGTCAGCTTGCATTGTTGCACTGACAGAGGAATCAAAGCATGAAACTGGCACATTATCAACATTACTCACATTTCTACTAATTGGAGTCTCAGTTTCACCAGTATAAGCAACTTTATGGCTTTCCTTGCAAGCAGATGGCACTGCTACAGTAGAAGATTTTTCATCCTTCTTTATAGATGATATGCATAAACCTCTTTCTATTGGCTCAAAAGGGGAGATGGCACTTTGTGGGATTTTCCAGTAATCTGCAATTGCCTTAGATATCTCCAAGTATGAGGATCTATGTTGCATGGAGGAAAGCACATGCAGGACCTTTGGAATATCCTTTCGATTGTAGTATCTCATACATGGTTCTGTGCTGGTAGAAGATTTGAGCCTAAGAAAAAAAAAATATATTCGAAAAGAAAATGTGTAAGAAAATAGGAAAATCGACAAACAACCATAAAAACTGAATAGAGAATACCCGTTATACAGAAAGAAATGACTGACAACTTTAACTGCAGTGCATGTTTCACAAATTTCATAATAGATAAACATTCAATTAACTTAAGAAATCAAAACAATTAATGAATAAACTAAAAGAGAAGGCTAAAACATACACCAATAAGTGATTGCAAGTACCCAAGAAGACTTGATTATATAAGTCAACACCAAATAGTTCTGCTCCTTTAAGTGAGGTTCCTGCAACAATGGTAGGTCCCAACTTGTTAATCGTGCACTCTGGACAATACCAGGGCCCTGCAGGTATATACATTTTGACAACGCCAATACATCTGGAATGATATGCTGATGGGCAACCATCACAACAAAGCAAGGTCCCATCCATGCCGCAGAGTCGGCATTCATCACTATTCCCATCAACACCAACATCAGGAGCAACTGCCTCCCCTTCTAACCCTTTGGACCCCATGTGCTTCGAACTACAAGAAGACTTAATTCCTTGGCTTTCTGCAATAATCTCCATAGCCTCCCTGTCCTTGCATGCTGAAGTTTTAGAATATCTGGGATGGACTCTTCTTGGTCCATTTTCACGAAGATTGCTAGGAAGTGCATCAGCATCTATGCCAACTTCTGATTCTTCCCGCATATCAATTTCTGCTCTTAGCTCTTGACAGTCCAAGACATCATCACAAAGAATTTGCAGAATCATCAACTTTCTACTCACAGATGAGGAATAATAATCCCTCTTGAAAACATCGTCATAAAATCCTTTCCACTCTGGTCCCTGTACATATCCCATTATTGTAAAATAATGAACCAAATACACAGGCCAGGTAAATGAATCAAGCAAGCTCCAATCGATGCACCTGCACACAGAGGATACAGCAATATTAAATGTATAATAGAAAATAATTGTTCTAAAATTAAACATATAGCTTCTATACAGACATGCATATATACACACAATCCAAACATAAACAATAAGCATTAATTTAAAAACACTGACATGCATGAAAAAGATCGCGAATACCTCAAGCATTTTGATGCAAGCTCTGTACCATCTGAGGAAAGTGTCTGCAGCTGGCCTCTCAATGATCGCAACAAAGCAACATGGATGGCATCCAACAATGTGTTCTGAATGTTGCAATTAACTGCCCCAACCAAATCATCCAATGTAAATGGACTCAGGAAGAGACGTATGTTAAATGACCTCAAGAATCCATATACTGAGAAAAGATGAGAAACGGATTCATCTGGAACACCAACATTCCCTGATGAAGGGGGCAACTCTGGGGGTGGCACAACTGGGACATCAACCTCGGGTTCCAAATCCCCATCTTGTGCATACTCACATGAATTACTCGACGAATCTGCATCACTTTCACCTTGCATCCCATCATTTTCAACCCCTGCTTCACCACTCAACTCAGTCAAAGCAGAAGTTTCAACCCTATCTGCCTCTGTCTTCAAATCAGCCACCCCTTTCTCCAGATCCTTCTTGTTCTTTAAACTCTTTTCTAAGACCGACTGATCTAATTTCTTCCTCCTTTCACTCAAATCATCATCAAAATAGTCATCACCCAAAATTAACCGGCGTAGCTCACCACTATCCATATCCTCGCAATCTCCATCTTCATAATCCACCCTATATAATCCACTATCGTAGCTCACTATTTTCCCCAAAAAAACCCCAGTATCATCAAATTCTTTTAATACATATCTACCCACAAGCGGCCTCCATCTCATCTCCAGAGCCTGCTTCTTGATGGCCATTTCCACCTTTTTATCAATTTCATCCTCTTCTCGCCTCCGTTTCCTTGGTCGACCTCGACCCCTCTTTTTGACCTCCGTAGGCTCCATTATAAAATCCAAATCCAATCAGATCAAACCCAGAACTCAGAACTAACTTGCGCAAAATCCCTAGAGTTCCAAAAAAAAAATTACAAATCCCTAACTTCAATTCTCCTCTAAAAGTCTCGACGCCATATATCGACCCGCAACAGATCTAGTGTTCGTGCAAATCCCTATAAAACAAGAAAAACCCATAAATAATCTCCAATTAATTATCCAGATAAAGGATTTTCAGGATAAGAAATACAGAATTCACAAAAATCACAAGAGGTAATGATTTCTGCAGATCCTATAAGGCGAAATGACATTTCTGATCATAAACCACAATTTTTTAGGAATTTTTTCAGTAATAATTCATAAAATATATATAAAAATAAAATTCGAGCTATTTTATACTTCAAAAACATATTTCGCTCTATATTCATGTGTCCGCAGAGAATGAAAGTACCTTGTTAGGGTTTAATGAGCGCCATTGATGAGCAGATTGAGGATATTGCTTGTGTGAGTGTGCATGTAGAGAGAGAAAGGGTGCCCTAATAAGAAGAGAACAACGGCTTCTCTCTCTACTTTCTGAGTAAATATAAAAAGTGCAGCGTGTTTAGTAGAATTCTTTTTAACTCGTGACTCACTCACTCCGAGTCGGCAACTCCGATTTACCTTTAAAACAATTAATGGTTTTTGATAAATGGGTTCTTATTGCATGCAGTCAACCTCACCTACGTTTATCTGTGTCCAATTTTATTTTTTCTGACTTTTTTTTTTTTATCTTGACTTCTTTTTTTCTTTTCTGTCAGAAAATAAATTAATTCTCTTTTCTTTACATTTTAGTTTGAATCTTAGTATTATCGAAGAGAATTGCTTATTTAATAATAATCCGCAAAAATATCTCAAAAAAATCTTAGTAGAAGAAATATTCATAACATCAAAATAATATTTTTGTTAAATTTGATGTGGTGGGATAAATTTCAATTGCCTATTAATCAGTGCATTACATATTTTTGCTATTTGTTTTATTTTTGGCAATTTTTGAAAATTACGAATCAAAAACATAATTATTACTAATTGAGAAATAAAGAAAAATTAAATTTCCATTCAAGTTGAGTTTGATTTTCCAAGTAACCATTTTTTTCAAGATTTTTTTCTAACCTCTTGTTGAAGTTAGTAGATAGGCACTAAAAAAAAGGAAAAATAAATTAAAAAATTCAAAGTCAAAATTACCATAGATAAAAAGTGGCATATTAATATAGCAAAAGATTTTGAGTAAAAATATAACAAATTAGTAAAATAAAAGGTAAAATAATAAAATATATTTAAAAGAAATGACTAATATAAATCACCCAACTGGAACCACAACATGTTAGATGATTATAGCTTAATCCAATAATATCAATTATATGCCACGATGCATAAAATTAAATTCAAACGACAGTTGCTCTTCAATATTTTCTAATATCTCTAGACAGATTGGGTTTCATGGCAAATAAACTAAAAGTTAGAAATGAAAAGGGGAAGAAATTAGGACTTTAATTGAAAAAGGTTAAAAGCAAAATGGATGTGATTGAAAAATTAGAAAAAAACTAAAAAATAACTATGTTTTTTTTTATCTATTAGCACATATCAATAAAATACGTTATCATACTGATTTGGCACTTTAAATTTTGTTTTATTCAATATGACGCATAATTAGCAAATGATTAAATTATAATCAGTTGAACAGTGCATTCCAAGTTATTTTCAATGTTAAAAAGTCTAATTTCCGATCCTAATGACCATTATCGCAAAAAATTAAAAGTTAAGCTATCGCAATATTATAAACCATTTTATTGTGATCACAAATAAAAAATGACAATAATTATAATATCATATATGAAATTAACTCCTAATATGATGCAATGCAATACAATATTAAAATTGACAATATAAAATATTGAAGATATCAATTTAACTTATGTGCTAACTTTTAAAAAGATGGGATCCAAAATGAAATTGGGAGTAAATTAACATAACAAAATAGCTTACATGTGTTGCACCGAAGATGTGGTGAAATTATGATAAAAAAATATAGAAAATGAATATAAAAAGTGTTTGCTATCCATTTAAATTTATTCTTTACATGCATTTTTTTTTATTAAATTAAAGTGATATATATATATATCATTTTTAAATTTTAATAAAAAAATTCACTTACAAATAAGTTTAAAAGGTTAACCGCTATACTTTAATCCAGATGCATACATATTACTAAATTCAAATAGATAATAAATTGTTTTTATCAATTTAATAAATATAAAATATTATTTATAAAATTGAAATGTGTAATTAAATATTTTTATGAATCTCATTCGTATTTTTATGTGATATTACCGACAACACGTATCTCCTTCGAGGTCAGTCTAGTCCCACAAAAGAATCATGTGTCTTAGCGTAGACAATAGCTCCTTGCCTGGAATTAAGCTTGAGTTGCCGCCTCAAATATTTTAAGAAAACTATAATTTTACGTAAAACAAATAATAAAATTTATACGGGCGACTCAACGATTGACTCAGTGTAACAGCGAGTTGACTCGTAACTCGTTCCGATTCAGCGATAGAGGTAATCAAGATTTGTAGGCACTTTTGTTTTTTATCGAGTGGAAAGAATGAGCTAAAATGGGATAATAGAATGGGCAAATGGCGGGAACTACTTCACTAAATGACATTACCCGCCAATATTTTTAAAGTTATTTATAGATATATTATTAGGGGGAAAAAATAAAAAATAAAAGAGCTTTGGGTATATGTGTATTTGGTAGCATTTTAGGATTATCAATGGAAATTATTAACATAGTCCATTTAATATCACTTATACAAAATTAATGAAACTTAAAAAATTTGTGGGATTAATTGCATATTTAAGATTAGTATATGGTCAAATTTCAATTGGGATGAATAATTTGGCATTAAACATGGATCAAATGTAATATTTAAGGCTTTTTTTTTTTGTAATTATTGATAACTGCTTAATTTAATAAATCTTAAAAGTAAAAAAAATAAATAAATTTCAGTAATTGAAATTTTAACGATCAAATTAGTAATATTTTTTTTTTTATAAAAGAAGTGAATAGAAATAATTGTTTATAATTTAGAGAGCTATACCTCATAGTATTGAAATACTTTATAAAGTGATTTTTTCATTGAATAGTACGAACAATTAATATTTTGTAACAACTTATAATACATTTCTTATCGATCAGTAATACTTATTTGTTATAAATGGTTATTCAATAACCACATTGCTCTTGTAGGAGTTCGAGCTCCTTCTCAAATTTGTGATATATATGAGATAATTTAGTTATCATCGTAAGAACTATTTCACATAAATGATTACAAGTTAATTAACTTGATAGTTGAATAAATAAAAGAGATTTCGAATTAGAGCATGAATGCCATTTGAATTGTCAACTTGAACTTTCCATTTTCAGGAGTTTTTATTTCAAGTTTCTTGAAGACCATGAAGCTATAATTCAGCTTCATAAACATTGCAAGATTCAAAAGAAATTGAAGAACTTTCCAATTTTTATAAGAATTTCAAAAAACTCAATCTACAATAACTTTAGAGATGTTGTTCCTCATAGCTCCATCAGCTTTTAAGGTGATAAAGCTCACATCTAGTAAAAACGGGCCTTATCGAACCTATGTATAATTGATTAAATTAAATTATATGTAAATAATCAAGCATAAATAATAGTTTTGATATAGTTTTAAGTGGAATGTTTATATATCTAAAACTTTATTTAATAGTGTATGTCTATATCTATGTTGGGCTGGGCTAGATGTGGCCTCAGGGCCGAGATTGGGCTCATAGAAAATTTATCATTTACAATGTCTATTGCTTTCACTGCGCTTACTTTTAAATCTGCCCATGTTTGAAATGAAACTAGTGAAAGCAATATTCCCCATCGAAAACATGAAATGGCATGCATTCCTTTTGCCTTAAGATTTCGAATTTAAAATAAAAACTTCTAAAGAAAAAAGAGAAAAGCGCATAAAGGAGTGGCGGGAAATATGCTGTGCGATGTGTATATTGTAGGCTGTCTGCGCCTTTCATAATCGTCACCGCCCCGCCATTTCTGTAAGACCCGCCTTTTTTCTTTGATACTCTTTTGAACTTGCACCGCCTGCGCATTTTAGCACCGATCAATCCATTTCCATTTTCTCTTCCAAAACTCTTTTCAGATTTTTTCTTCTCCATCCAATTTGGTCAAGAAATTCAGGGTTAGGGTTTCTATTTGCAAATAACGGCCAGATGGGAAATAATAAGGTCACCGATGAGCTTCTCTCCACTGTCCGATCCATTGTAGGTTCTGACTTCTCTGACATGGACATTATCAGAGCTCTTCACTTGGCTAATTACGATCTTACTGCTGCTATTAACATCATCTTCGACACGCCTAATTTTAATTCAAAATCGAAGTCATTAACACATAAAACTCCCAATTTAAAAACCCAAGCTAAACCTAAAGCTACCCCTGAAAAGCCGATATTTGTAGGTAAAAAGAATGGGGGTCGCTATTTGGGTGATGATTTGGGTGTTTCTTGTAGTGGAGGTAGTGAGGGAAATGGTGATAATGAGAATTCGAGGCTTGCAGATTCTGTAGGGAGTGAGTGGTGGTATGTCGGTAGTGGTGAAGTGGCAGGGTTATCAACGTGTAAAGGGAGGAAATTGAAGGCTGGGGATGAAGTTTTATTTACATTTCCGTCAAAGAGTAAAAGTTCAAGTTCGCCTAAGGTTTTTGGGAAGGGAAGGCAAGTGGGTGCAGCTTGTTCGGAGATAGTGAGATTTTCCACTAGACACAGTGGAGAGGTATGTTAAGCAATTTTCTACTTCTCAGCTAGTAGTTCCAGTGTTCTATTAGTTTCAAAAACTAGAGCTTAGGGTGGCAGTTAAGTGGTCCTTTTGAGATATTTATTGGCTAGTATAAGCAATTTTGTGGCTAGAGGTATATCAAATCTGCTATTCAAGTTGTTTGTGTCCATTTTCTTCAGGAATTTTGCACATGTTGGTGCACTTTAAAATTTTAATTGGGTTTATTTGTTATATGATGAGTTGTGCTTAAGAGTTAGCTCTGACAGGTTGGTCGAATACCCAATGAGTGGGCTCGGTGTCTTTTGCCGCTTGTGAGAGATAATAAAGTCAGAGTTGAAGGTTATTGTAAGTCAGCTCCTGACGTGCTGGGTTTAATGGATACGATCTTGTTGTCAATAAGGTGAGTCCAACTCAGGCATGAAGATTTACTATTTTTTTTATTGATGAAATTACCCTTCGCATCTCTTTGTAACTTGTAGGTTGTTTATTCTATACTGTCATGAGTCTGTATGTTTCTGGTTGCATAGTTACTCATAAACTGAACATGTTGACTTTGCTACCTCATGGTTTTTAAATACTTTTGCTAATTGCCATATACAGTTGCTGATGAATATTGACTTTGTGCCAGTGTATTCATCAAGAATTCTATGTTCCGCATGCACCGGCAAACCTCACTTAAGGCAGTCAGCAATACCTCCGAGGAAACAGTTGTTCATCCTCTTCCAAATTTGTTCCGGTTGCTTGGGTTGACCCCTTTTAGGAAGGTGATAGTTTGCTATTTGATTCCTGACCTCTTTTATGCTTTCCGTGAAGAATAATATTGAACAATACAAATTTGCCTCAAGCCACAAATTTGTATTTTTTGAATGTTCTAATGGTCCCTTTATCATAATCAGGCAGAATTTACACCTTCCGATTTGTGTACAAGGAAGCGGCCTATGAACTCAAAGGTAAAAGAATATGAAGCTATATCTATCATCCCCAATCATTTTCATCTCTTAGTGGAATCTGACTTGTAATGTAATATGAACAGGATGGCCCTGGCATCCCTCCATCATTATTGCTCATGAACAAATCGAAGAATCAAGAAAAAAATGGAAATGAAGTTGAAAATGAGGAGTCCATATCAGATTCCGATCTTGATAATATTGTTGGTGTTGGAGACAACACTGAGTTAGAGGTATTGCCATTTACGAGAAAAACTTACTCTGTACTGAAGTTGACAATTTCAGCTAGCAAGTTGAATTACTTAAGAAGTTTTATAATTTAGGAAATGGACCCTCCTAGCACACTTCAATGTGAACTTCGGCCCTACCAAAAACAAGCTTTATATTGGATGATTCAACTGGAGAAGGGAAAACACACAAATGTGGGAGCACCGACTCTTCATCCATGTTGGGAGGCTTATCATATAGCAGACAAGTATGTTGAGTCCTTGTAGATTTCAGTAATTTTTTTTTTCAAACTTCTAGAATGATAATGAGGATTTTTTTAGGAGGGATCTTGTTGTCTACTTGAATTCATTTTCAGGTGATGCTACGGTAGAGTTTCCAAGCACACTTCAAATGGCCAAGGGAGGAGTATGTCACCGTGCAGCCCAATTTTATTGAAATTCAAATAGGTAGTAGCTAGCAATGTTGGGTTAACTATGCCTCTTTGCTTTTGGCAGATTCTGGCTGATTCTATGGGACTTGGGAAGACAATCATGACCATAGCCCTTCTACTTGCTAATTCGGAAAGGGGTGGGTCACTGAATAGTCAATTTGTGAGTCAGCCTTCTAGCGAAGATTGTGAAGCCAATGATATTCCAGATCAATCACCAAATCCCCTGGAAAAGGCTTCAAACTTTTCTGCCTTAGATAACTTCATGAAGCAAAAGAAGATTTTTGTAAATGGTTGCAATCTGATTATCTGCCCAATGACTCTTCTAGGCCAGTGGAAGGTACATTTGTGTTTTAATTTTGACACATACTATTATTGCTTTTGCTAGTTGCTTCTGTTGCCTTTTATATGTTGTACAAGGATATTTGGGTTGTTCGTCACATGTGGAAGTTTTACTTACTTAGTCGCACACCAAGTTAGTTAGCCGCACACCAAGTTAGTTAGCCACACACCTTGGTTGTTGTTGAGGGTCAATCTTAACATTTGACTCTGTTGTCAGGCAGAGATAGAGATGCACGCACAACCTGGTTCTTTGTCTATCTATGTTCATTATGGACAAAGTAGAGCAAAGGATGCAAAGTTTCTGGCACAGAATGATGTTGTGATAACTACATATGGAGTATTAGCTTCAGAGTTTTCTGTCGAGGTAGTTTTAATGTATCTTCCTTTTTATGTATTAGTTGAAATATGGTGAAAAACATCCTACACAAAATAATGCACTCTTCTATTGTTTTGTTTCCTCTCTAGAATGCTGATGAAAATGGGGGACTTTACTCAGTTCGCTGGTTTAGGGTGGTTCTTGATGAGGCTCACACTATAAAATCTTCGAAAAGTCAAATTTCCATAGCTGCTGCTGCTCTGGTTGCTGACCGACGCTGGTGTCTCACAGGAACTCCTATTCAGGTGATGCCTTCATTTCACATTTAATTAAAACATTTTTGGTTTCCGAGTGCTCTTATTGCCATTACCTGTGAAACTTATTAAAAAAACAAAAAGAAATCCCTATTTAGTACTGATTAGAGGGGAAATTTCATTGGTTAGATTCAGACCTTGGTGAATTTCCTTAATTGAGTTGGAACTTAAGACCAAAAACACCAGTGTTTTACTATCAAAATTCTAAAGATAATTTTTGTGCTGAGTGGATTATGCTTCTGCCTCATAGATGAAAAAATCTAAAGACAAAAATTAAGTGGCTTTTCTTAGATTCCATACAATCTGATGTGCTATTTCATATCTCAGAATAACCTGGAAGACATCTACAGCCTTCTTCGGTTTCTGAAGGTGGAACCTTGGGAAAGCTGGGCATGGTAAGCTTTTCTCCAGTTCTTTATTTCATATCTATATTCTGTTCACATTATCTATTCCAATTTTGATTCTACAACGTAATAAAAGAATGAAAGTGAATTATTGAGAATGGTTTTGGACTTTCAAGTGGCTTTTAATATACCTTTTCATGGATGCTTATTAGGGCATTGAAAAAAAAAAAAAAAGAAAATTCAGAAGCCCTTTCTCTAGAACTAGGTATTATTGAAAAGAAGTAGCCTATATGCTGAACTTTACTGGTGATAGTGTCTGCCCAATCAAATAGCCTTTTGTACTTCCTGGATTCTTAAATGAAAAGCTTCACTGTAATTTGGGATAAATATGTTTACTTTCATTATTAGTATATAAAGATGTTAAGACTACTAGACACTAGGTCTTATTTTGTAAGGGAAACTAAGACTACCAGACAATAGGTCTTTCTCTATCCTTAAATTTATTTCTTTTTCATTTGGGCACTAGAGTTTTATAACTTGATCTAGTCATGTACACTACACTCAGAGAGAGAGAGAGGGAGGGAGGGGGGAGAGAGAGGCAAGGGAGGGAAGAGGGAGGGAGCATGCTTAAAATGCTAAAAAACAGATTGTGATTAACTTACCCCATTCAATTAACTCCTGTGTTTCTAGTTGAGGTGGCATGAAAATTAAGGATTGTTATCTTGTTCTTCTTATGACATAGGTGGAATAAACTTGTCCAAAAACCATTTGAGGAAGGTGATCAGAGAGGGTTGAAGTTGGTCCAGTCCATTTTAAAGCCAATTATGTTAAGGAGAACAAAATCCACCACAGATCGAGAAGGAAGGTGAGAGTAGCAGTTATGGAATAGTGCATCCTCCTCTTTTAGCTTTTTTAATGTCATCTCAGAAAGCCTTTCCTTGTTGCAGGCCAATCCTATTTCTGCCTTCTGCAAATATTCAGGTGATATACTGTGAACTGACAGAAGCAGAAAGAGATTTTTATGAGGCTCTGTTTAAAAGATCCAAGGTTCCTAATTATTTTGCATCATTGTATCTCTTGTGATGTAATTTGAGTTCTGTCTCACGCTATTTATGTAACATGTTGATGGGAATCCCCAGGTAAAGTTTGACCAGTTTGTAGAGCAAGGGCGAGTTCTTCATAATTATGCATCTATATTGGAGTTGCTTTTACGTCTCCGTCAATGCTGTGATCATCCATTTCTTGTCATGAGGTTTTGCCTTGTTCTTCTCAGCTTAATTACTATTCATGTGCCAAATGGTTTGGGGTACTTGGTATGACAGTTAATGCTAAATGCTGGTATATGGTACAATAGATGCCTTTCTTGATGATTAGATTAGTTGGATGAAGATCAAAACTCGTTTATTACATTTGGTAGCTCATTTTGTTCCACTATCTTCCATTTCTCCTCGTACCTTTATGTAAAGAATTGTATCATTATTTACTGTTAATGGGTGACATTGATACTTTCAGCCGAGGTGATACACAAGAATATTCTGATCTAAACAAGCTAGCGAAACACTTCCTTAAAGGCAGCCAGAATGTCCTGGAAGGAGAAGCCAGAGATGTGCTCTCACGAGCATATGTTCAAGAGGTTGTGGAAGAGCTACGTAAGGGGGAACAAGGAGAATGTCCGATATGCCTGGAAGCATATGAAGATGCAGTATTGACACCATGTGCTCACCGCTTATGTCGGGAGTGTCTCTTGGCAAGCTGGCGGAATTCTACATCTGGTTTATGTCCTGTTTGTAGGTATCTTCAAGCAGCTGTGACAATTTCATATCTAAAATTAATTTTTCTGCTTCATTTTAGGGTTAATCATTGTTCTACATGAAATCCAATTTTTATGAATTCTTCATGCCCTACAAAGCTCAGTGTGTTACTGTTATGCTCCACAGGAAAACTGTCAGTAAGCAGGAACTCATTACAGCTCCAAATGACAGCCGGTTCCAGATTGATATTGAGAAAAATTGGGTAGAATCATCCAAAGTTGCAGTTCTCTTGCAAGAACTTGAAAGTCTTCGCTCGTCAGGCTCTAAGAGCATTCTCTTCAGCCAATGGACTGCCTTTCTGGATCTCTTACAAATCCCTCTTTCTAGGTATGGATTCTGAGCTGCTGCAATGTTGAAGTGATGTGCTTGGTTTTGTAAGCATTTCAAAGATACATTTCAATCTAAACTCAAAGTTGATGCTCTAGAAAAGTAGGTGAACATGAACATGTAGATGTTCCTGGGGTTGGTTCTGCTTTAGAGACTATATAGCAAACTACTTGCTAGCCTTCAACGATCTTGAACTCTTCAAGTTTCATTTTTCCCTATGAAATGCACAAATATTGATTATTTCAAGTTGGTTTTGCTAGTATGAAGATTTATTTGGGTCTAAAATATTGTAAATATTGAAACTCAGTCATGTCTTTTGTGTGTGTTTTTATTGTTCTGTCCTGGATATCTGCATTTTCTTGAATTTCCAATCTGCATTGGGCACCCTGTTTTAGCTGATCGACATAATTCACATGCTGGCTAGGAATGGCATTCCATTTGTTCGTCTGGATGGGACTCTAAACCAGCAGCAGCGCGAAAGAGTGATAAAACAGTTCTCAGAAGATGATAACATCTTAGTCAGTGATCTACGTTTTCCCTGTTGTGATAGAGATTTGGTTGTAATATTTTAGTGTGAAGCATGAATTTGATCATTGGAGTGGTTGTTGTGCAATCAGGTACTGTTGATGTCATTGAAGGCTGGAGGTGTTGGGATAAATCTAACAGCAGCTTCCAATGCCTTTGTCATGGTATGCACAGTGTCAAGCTTTTCTAAGCTGTGATAAATTTGCTTGCTGGACAAAATTTTCCTGTTTGCATGTACTAATGAACGCATTTAGATACATTAGGAGTCATTAACGTTAAGCACCTCTGACTTGGTTAATGGAAATATTATATTGTTTTCCCAGATGTACATTGTTTAGGGGTTCACGATATGGAAAAATGATTCTTGGTTGCATATGATTTACAGTATTCATTCCAGATAAATGTTCGCTATGAAATAGATTTTCTGCAGTGGTGGGAAATTATTAGTTGGTTCCTCAACTAACTGTAGGTTAGAGAAGCTGCATATGATAATCAATTTTTTATACAAATTATAATTTTATATTCAGGTGTACAAAAAATAAAAAATCTTCAGGCTTGATTCTTATCCTTCTTATTCTGTGAGATATTTGTTCAGGCCGACTTATAATGCTTCCTTTTGTTACGTTTTACGTTATGCTTTGTGTGATCCCCCGCTTAACATTCAAAATTTCCATAGGATCCTTGGTGGAATCCTGCTGTAGAGGAACAAGCTGTCATGCGAATTCATCGCATTGGACAAACAAAACAAGTGATGATCAGGCGGTTCATTGTAAAGGTAAACATTTATCCTTGAATTGTACTCTTACTACTGGAGCTCATTTGTTTATTAATATGTCTTCTGCTGTTCCGACACTCCTAACTCTGCCCCCCCCCCCCCCCCCCCCAAAAAAAAAAAGGAAGAAACTGTTTTAGAACAGTAGGCCCTTCTGTGCTTTGGCAGATAGACTTTGAAACTTGCTTAATATCATAGTTTTTCAATGCTTGACATACTTATGAGCTGTTATGTGTTTCTAAAGCTTCAATTAGTCCAACTCTTTGTACACTTGCATAAGAACCTGTCATGGCAGGGAACGGTTGAGGAAAGAATGGAGGCAGTGCAAGCACGCAAGCAACGAATGATAACTGGTGCCTTAACTGATCAAGAAGTTCGAACTGCACGTATTGAAGAGCTGAAGATGCTTTTTACGTAGAGGGCCACAGCTAATGATCATTTATGTTGATTCAGAATGTGTATTCTTCTCCAATTAACGGCCTCCTGGGATCAAGGTGCCTTTTGCATCGCATCAGATTTCTGGTTGGTCTATGATAGGCAAGAATGCTGATGGTTCACAAATTTGGTTATATGATTGTTCATCTGCTTTATTATTTTATAAAAATGAATTCCGGTGGAACTGAAATAGCTGATTATGCTAACCATTCTGATTGTTCAGCAGGCAAAGACACTAAAGTTTCTGTATTACAGTATTAAGGCATCCTTCTGAAACCACGGTAGACCTACTTGGCAGTGTATAGTAGGAAGATTTTGCTTTAGATGTAGACTTTAGCTTGGCTTAATATTGCAATGTAAGTAATGATTTGCATTATTATTTTTCTATAGAAGATTTTTACTTATTAATGCATTGAGGTGGAATTTAGTTAACCAAAAGGAGTTGGTCCGGTAGATGGTATTTAAGTGCAAAAATTTTCGATTTTGATTTCTTTTAATGACATTTATAGTTATAATGTTTCTACCGGAAAAAAGTTGGAATTTAGCTTATGCTTAGTATATGCGTATGGCGGTATGGCCCCCTCCGAGATTTTGAGTTCTTTCTCATTTTTCTCCTTAATCATTGATAAAGCCTGAATTGTCTTTATCTGGAAAGGGAGGGAACGGCCAATCGGATGAGAGCGATCTGCAAGGAAGAATGCCCGGTCGGATTGGGCGTAAGCATTCCGAAACTTAAGTCAGTAATTTTAAAGGGAGAAAGCTTAGAGAGAGAGTGCTCAAGGTTCAATACCTGAGGCCATCGCTGACTGGACTATTTATAAGAGATGTTGAGGGGCACTTGAGTGCCTAGGGGGGTGATCTTTGGTTGTCAGAGTAGGTATCCGGCGAAGTGACAGCGAGCAGGAGGTTGAGGTGAGCACTGCCTTGTGTCAGGCGGCTGATGGGACGGGATGCCACGTCGTCCGATCGGTCCTCCTTGGGGTTCGTGCCTATTTGTTTCGCATTGTGGACCTTGGACCTTGCCAATACTTGGGCCGACTTCATGAGCTTGAAAGCAGATGATATTTGCTGTGTTATCAATCATGAAGTAATAATTCTGTGTTGTAGTGAGCGTGATATTGGATTAACATTTGAATTTTTTTGCTTAAATTTGATATATTTATACTAATATTATGTTGTTATTTAAGAGAGTTTTTATAAGAAAATTGAAAATTATATTTTCTTTTTATGACTATGATTAGCTCGATCTAGCTCTAGATAAGTAGTATTATATTTTGATGACTTGAATCAAGAACAGTAACAAGCATGAATAATAGTGTCAATGGTTAAGATTATGTGTAACTAAATTATGAAAATAAGATTGTTAATTCATTGGTGCTTTAATGATTTTTAATAATAAAAATAATCGTTAAATTTGTTGAACACCGACTAAAATTTATTAAAAATCAAACTGAATTTTTTATTTTTTTCTAATTTCTTCCCTGTAAATTAATTAGACTAAATTTTAGGAATTTTTTTATTTCCCTACGAAGATAAGTGATAAATCCAAAAATGTCTTTATCTGTAGGAGAGAGGTCGCTCCAATCGGATGAGATAACCCTGCAGTAAGAAGAGCTCGGTTGGACCAGGCGTGAGCACTCCGAAGCTTAAATTAGTAGCTTAGAGAGATAATGTGCTTTAGAGAGATAATGGTGAAAATTCAATACCTGGTGCCATCGTTGGCAGGACTATTTATAAGAGATAGTCGAGGGGCACTTGAGTGCCTGGGGAGTGATCACTGGCTGTCAGAGTAGGTATCCGGCGACATGACAGGGAGCATGTGGTAGGCATGGGCGCTGCCTTGAGTCAGGCGGCTGATGGGACAGGCGGTCACATCAGCCGATCGGGCATGTGCGCGGCCTGGGGGCTCGTGTCTGATACCTTTAGTTGATAGGTTTTGGGCCTTGCCAGTTTAAATGGGCCGACAGGATGGGCCTTAGGGCAAATGATATTTGCTGAGTTATCAATAAGCAAACCTGATCCAACTATTTTCCAACTTCAATTATATGGACTTTGAATTCAAAAAATAAAATTAAAAATCGGATAGGATTTATTAAAATATAATAATAATGAATTGATATGTATATTTTTATCAATATCACTTTAATTTAATAAAAAAGTGCATGTATGGAATAAATTAAAATGGATATTAGAGATTAATTTCATTTATGATATTTCAATTATTGCAATTTTTTATTCAGGATCACAATTCACAATAAAATGATTTATTACTGTGTGATAATTTAACTTTTATTTTTTTGCAATAATAGTTACTAGGACTGAAAATTGGACTTTTCGGTATTGAAAATAATTTGAAATGTACCGTTCAATTAATTATAACTTAATTATATATCAACTATGTGCCATATTAAATAAAACAAAATTTAAAGCTTCGAGTCCGCATAATAAAGTGTCTTATTGATGTGTACTAGTAGACAAAAAAAACATTTCTATTCTTTAATTTTTTCTAATTTTTCAATCACATCCATTTTTCTTGTAACCTTTTTCAATTGAAGTCTGATTTCTTCCCCTTTCCATTTTGAACTTTTGGTTTATTTGCCATGAAACCGAATCTCTCTACAGACATTGGAAAAGGTCTTTTGAATTTAATTCTGTACAACGTAGCATATAGTTGACATCTGATTAAACTATAATCTAGTTTTGGCATCGAAGAGTTTTTTTTTTTTTTTTGTTGTACTTGCCATTATTGCAAACAGAATTAAAAATTAAATTACCATAATGTTAAATCGATTTATTATGACCATGGGTGAAAAATAGTAAAAGTTGGGTGAAATTAACTCTCGTGTTAGCCGGTTTCTTTTAATTATAATTTATTATTTTACCTTTTATTTTATTACTTTGTTACATTTTTACTTTGAGTCTTTTGCTATATTAATTTTATTTCTTATCCCGAAAATCCTTTGATTTATTATTAATGATAATAGAATAAAAAAAAAAAATCAGCGAAATTAAGTCAAAATCGATAAACCCGGATGAACCGGGTGATCCACAGGAAACAAGAAAAACCGGGTTTGTATAAAACGACCACCGTTTTATCAAACAGGTTCGCCATGCTTGTTCTGTGATTCGCAGCCAATTCTTCGCTCTCTTTTACTTGAGCGGCCTTATTTTCTATTTTCAAAGCATTTCTGCCATTCAAATCTCAACTTGAATTTCTTTCACTGATCGAAGCCTCAGTCCGATTCAAATTATCACTTGAGGCAAGTAATATTTAGTTTTGATTTTGTTCTAATCCTTCTTTTGATTTTGTTTTTACGCTTTTGTGTAAAAATTTGGCGAGTAAGATTCAGCTGTATCTGTTTTTGTATTTTTCGTTTGGTTTTCTATCCCTATTTTTTATTTGGTTATGATTAACTTTTCTTCTTATGAGAGAGAAGTGATTCTTTGCCTGGTGATTATCGATTCAAATGATAAATAAGGGATAGTGGAGAGCGAGCATTCTTTATAGTTTGTGTTTGGCTAAATTGATTCAGCCAATTCTTTGCTTGCAACTGAGCTAGTAAAAGGTAAATGGTTGAAAATGCAACTGCTAAATTGGAAATGATTGGCAGTAAGGTTTGGCTTGTTCAATGCTTTTTTTATAGTTTGTGTTTTGTTAATGTCGAATTAATTTTACGGCTGGCGGGCTCTTGATGATGCTTTCAGTAGGTTGATTAAGTTAATGCAATTGTTAATTGGACTTCATTAGTTTGCTTTTCTAGTATTATTATGTTTAACATGTGAAATTTTGTTGTTGAAAATGAATGGCTCGGAAAATAATAGTTCTAGATTGTTGTTTGATGATGAACGGCTTCAAAATGTAGCAGTTCTAATATTTTGAAAAGTAATTCTGGAATTATTTTCATGGTTTTTATGTTTTTTTACATTCTCTTTTCTTAATATATTATTGGCATCTTCATGTCATTGAACCAGGTTCAATTCTGTTGAATTGAAAACAGGTCATCAATCGACTTCCACGGCTGGTGGGTCAAACAGGATTCAATGGTTTCAGAGGATGACTCATTATCTGCCCGGAAACTTAAACTGCTCCAAATACTTCGATGCTCTCTGGTTCTGCTACTGTACACACCTTCTATCTTTTTCTCTTCAAAATCTTTTTCTTTTTTCTTTTAATGAAACTATAATGCATTACTCAAATTCAAAAATTCAATCGATTTTCAGATACTTCTTTTTTAATAATTATATGGTTTTGGTGTTATGTGGACAGCTCCAGTGAATTAGATGCAGCAATACTATCGGTTAGGAGTTCTTGATAACTGTTCAGATAAATGGCGTGCTTTTGTGGATTGTTTAACCCTCAAGACCAAAAAAGCTTCTGAAATTCCGGTACCCTATAAAATTATTTATCTAATTTAATTTTTATTTGCTTCTGATCAATGGAAGCTTCATTATTGGTCTGGATGGATGATTGATTTTGTTTCTTCTTGTTGACATCTATTTATGTTTGAAACAAAGTTTGTAAGGAGCAATGATAGTGTGGGAAATTTAATTTTGAAATTCATAAAGCATATGTGTTTTATTGTTGTAAACTATATATATATATATATATATATCTCGTAGGCCAAAGAGGTTTGTCAGATTCAGTACTTGGTAAGTTAACAAGTTCAGTCAATCATCTTTATATAGTTATAGGAGAGAGCTTACCAACCTAAACTTATTAAATTTTTGTTGTAGCTTTTATGCAAACACATATCTGGACATGGGAACAAGTAGGAAATGTGACTTGCACCAGTTATTTGTACTATCTCAATCATATTTCAAGTGCTAAACTTTAAGCCTAGAGTTAGGGTTGCATTAATGAAGTTTTGCCAAATTCAATGGGACAAGGAGGTAGTGTAAAGGGAATATATATGTAGCTCTGCCTGTAGAACAACTTTTGTAAAAATCAATTGGGAACATTATGTGTTGTATCCTTAATACACGTTCAATGTTATGGTTGATAATAGAGATGTTTCACGGTACGTCTTTTGCCGATTACATTGCTCATCCTGTTGTTTGCCTCTCCTTGGCTCATTTGGATGTCATCCATAACATCTCTATTTTCAACCATAACATTGAACGTGCATTAAGGATACAATTTGTATTGGTAAGAGAGAGAGAGAGAGAATTTCCTTCACTAATTGATATTGAAGTTATGGAGGAAACTAAATAAGAAATCATGTTATGATTCATCAAATCTTATCTGACAAAACAACACTTGCAGTTATTGTCTGAATTTTTTATTTTTTTAATACGTTGCTAATTTTAAGAATATGACGACTTTTTAAAGAAAAATGGACTTAATTCTTAGTAATTATAACCAAAATTCATGTGATATGAGAATGATTGTTCATCATTTCGGTTTTAATTTCCGGTAATCAAATTTTAATTTTTTAATTATTTTAGTTTAGTTATAATTCAAATTAGTCGTTTGTTTGATGGGGTCATATGCCTAAATTACAGCAACTAAAATATGAAAATTGGGGAGTCGATATGAAAACCACCAACATCGTATCATCGATTGATTTCATTACAGTAAGAACTCCAAGCCATTTGCTGTTGTTTCCGTTGGGATGGCGGCTTAAATTTAACTCTACTTTCGTGTCAGATTTGCAGTAGGAAATAGGTTTCAAATTTTAATTGCTTTGGATTGTTTTTTTCTTTGTTTTCCTTGTCTATGATGCTAGATTATTATTGGGTCCTATTCAGAAACAGATCGTCATATAGAAGTTTCTTCTTTTCTCGATTCGAAACCATAAAAATATTTCCTTTCATCTTGAATTTATGTATCTACGGAGTATGTGGTTATTTTTTCTACAGGAGAATGTTTGGAGTGATGGGTTTTTTTTCTATTTGGTTGGTTTCAGTTATCCCTAGAAATTGATTGATAATTTGCCTAAGAGAAAGAAAGAGCTAAAGTGGTACCGACCAAGAAAGCAAAAGATGTTTAGGGCTGTAGTTAGATGCTTTTCTACAAAACCCAAGCCGAAAATGAAACCAATAGAGCTCAGATCACCACCTGAGCAAACTCAGACCATAACAAGGGCGATCTTTGATATTGTAAAGGAGCATGGCCCTCTTACTGTTTCAGAAGCTTGGAAAAGAGTACAGGTACAGTAGTTTTCTCTAAATTAACCTTTTTTTTTTAATGCTGATAAAATTTAAAATTTTTCGTTTAGTAGCAAAAGTTTAGCATACTTGGCCATTTGTCCAGTAGTGTGTTGGTTAGTGCCTGAATGTATATGAAATAATATACATACACATAAGTGTTTGATGACACAATCGTCCAAGAGACATGCATTTGCAAAAGAGGTATAAAGAGGATTAGATTTCCCAGTGAGGAAATTGATCTACAAGAGGATTAGATTTCTGAGTGTAATTGAAAATTCATCTTCTTTTCTATGCTTGTGATTGTTGTTTTTCGTAATCTGTAATAAATTTTTATGTAGTTTTGAGAAACACGGGTTGCAATTCAAGTTTTGATTAGTAAATGTTTGGCAACTTTCAGGAGGTTGGACTGAGTGGATTGAAAGGGAAAAGCCACATGAAAATAGTACTGAGATGGATGAGAGAGAGGCAAAAGCTTAGGTTAATGTGCAACCATGTGGGGTCTCAGAAGCAATTTCTTTATACAACTTGGTTCACAAAACCTGCCATCAAGCATGCAAAGCAAACGAAATAATCAACTACCACTTAAGTTGTCATGAGATTGCACAGCTTCTGCTATATTTTTGGCTGTTCAAATTATGAAAAAGAAGTTATCTAGCCTTCATACGGAGTTTCGGATTTGCAACACATGCTCAGTTGGGATATTGGAGAAATTATGTTATTTCTGTGTAATTGAATGTGCATAGATTTGCACTAAAAAGGTATTCTGAAACTTTTAGTTGCATGTTTTATTAAGGTAATATCATAATCTTATCAAATTCCGTTAATGAAAATATGGGCTTATTGTAGTTGTTTTTGTTCAAGAACCCATGAAAAGATTTGAATTCTCTTCCACTGAAGCTAATGTTTAACATCTTTCCTTGTGAACCTTATGGTGCCCTTTTAATCTGTGAGTTGCTGTAACAGAGTTTAATTTTTGGAAAATTGGTTAGGAAACATTACCATTAATTGTTGATCCAAAAGTATGTGATGAGAAATCAAGACATGAACACAAAGTTCACTGTTAATTGAATAGAATAAGAACTACAAATTGAAAACAACTACGAAATCTTTCATGACTAATCATAGGCTATAAGAAATGGAATGAGTAGTTAATCATTTCTTAACTGTAAAAGAATGCAAGTTCATAAAAGGTTAAGTAGCCTCAGTATGACTTGGCAAAAATGATACGTGAAGCAGCCTATAAGTTCAAAAAATGTTAATTACCAGTCTTCTTCTGGTAACCAAAGTACCAACAAAGCCATCGGCTTCTTAAGAAAAGCAGTAAGTACTGGATCCTCATTCTACATCTAAATGCCCATACAGCTTTTTCCACTGAGATCTTGCTTGTTCTGGCGTCCGCTCATTCTACATCTAAATGCCCATACAGCTTTTTCCAATGAGATCTTGCTTGTTCTGGCGTCCGCAAGGTCCAAATATGGGGCTTTTTAGCTTTCTCACGAGTGTCCAGAATTTCCTGCATTTGGAAGCCATAAAGCTACTTTCAATAACAAGGAGAAAAAGAAAAAAATGAAGATAAATAAGTAGGCAGTTGCTTAGAGAAAGCAGCAAGGGTTTCAAATATGTTTCAATCTTCCAAATCCAGACGCACATTGAAAAAAGTGTCTAATAAAGTCATACACTCTCTATCACCGATAACTGGTTACAAGAAACATGGTGGTTTAAAGTACTGCTCCTATCCGACTAAATTCATGTGAATATCTAGCAAAAATTAGAAAATAGAGGTGCAGGCCATTGAAGATTAAAAATAAATGTCAGCATTGAAGTTCTTTGTCCATGTAAGATTATAATGGCCTCAAAGTAGTTCTACTATAGACTTAATAATATACGGACATCTAAACTTAAGTCAATAATTCATTTGAACATACCTATTGAGTACATATATTTGTCAATTTTATTAATAATAAATAAAAATTCACATTGAATTTGAAAAATTAAAGTACGCGATATTTAACTGTGCAGATATGACATCACACAACGTAAAAATCAACAAAAAATTCATCAAAATCAATAAAAAAAATCCATTCCGTTTTCAATTCCCGCCAGTTTTACTGTGCATATGAAATATATATCTTCATTATAATGGCTCGAATGCTACATCAGTACAATTTAGTGTCACGTCCTTTAACTTTTTCAAAATAGTATGAATTTGTGTTTATTATTTACAAAATTGACAAGTATAATTAATTAATATGTCATTGTTAAGTTTAAGTGTTCAAATGAATTATATAGCCAAATTCGGGTGTCTCTATATGTATTAGACCTAAAAAAACACTAGCATTCAACCTCTCTCTCCATTTAGGAATATAGAATCCTCAAGACAACTCTGTAAGCTATATGTGCAAATGATTTAATCAAAGGTTACCTTTTGTCAGCCTTAAGCAACAGATCCACTAATAACCAAAGAAATTGCTCGATTAAAAGAACCCAAGGACTTTGGGGGATCAAATGTAAGACAATCCGCTAGAATGTAAATCACTACCATGTACAGACAATTTTAACTATATACAACATATATATATATATATATATATATATATATATATATATATATATATATATATATAAAGGATACAAAATATACCAAATGAGCCAAGGAGAGGCAAACAACAGGATGAGCAATGTAATCGGCAAAAGACGTACCGTGAAACATCTCTATTATCAACCATAACATTGAACATGTATTAAGGATACAACACATAATGTTCCCAATTGATTTTTACAAAAGTTGTTCTACATGTGGTGCTACATATATATTCCCTTTACACTACCACCTTGTCCCATTGAATTTGGCAAAACTTCATTAATGCAACCCTAACTCTAGGCTTAAAGTTTAGCACTTGAAGTATGATTGAGATAGTACAAATAACTGGTGCAAGTCACATTTCCTACTTGTTCCCATGTGTAGATATGTGTTTGCATAAAAGTTACAACAAAAATTTAATAAGTTTAAGTTGGTAAGCTCTCTCCTATAACTATATAAAAATGATCGACTGAACTTGTTAACTTACCAAGTACTGAATCTGACAAACCTCTTCGGCCTATGATATATATATATATATACACACACACACACACACACACACACACACACACACGTGTAGTTTACAACAATAAAACACATATGCTTTATGAATTTCAAAATTAAATTCCCCACACTATCATTTCTCCTTACAAACTTTGTTTCAAACATAAATAGATGTCAACAAGAAACAAAATCAAGCATCCATCCAGACCAATAATGAAGCTTCCATTGATCATAAGCAAGTAAAAATTAAATTACATAAATAATTTTATAGGGTACCTGAATTTCAGAAGCTTTTTTCGTCTTGAGGGTTAAACAATCCACAAAAGCACGCCATTTATCTGAACAGTTATCAAGAACACCTAACCGATAGTATTGCTGCATCTGATTCACTGGAGCTGTCCACATAACACCAAAACCATATAATTATTAAAAAAGAAGTATCTGAAATTCGATTGAATTCTTGAATTTGATTAATGCATTATAGTTTCATTAAAAAAATTAAAAGAAAAAAGAAAAAGATTTTGAAGAGAAAAAGGTAGAAGGTGACTACAGTAGCAGAACCAGAGAGCATCGAAGTATTTGGAGCAGTTTAACTGTTTCCGGACAGATAATGAGTCATCCTCTGAAACCATTGAATCCTGTTTGACCACCAGCCGTGGAAGTCGATTGATGACCTGTTCTCAATTCAACTGAATTGAACCTGGTTCAATGACATGAAGATGCCAATAATATATTAAGAAAAGAGAATGTAAAAAAACATAAAAACCATGAAAATAATTCCAGAATTACTTTTCAAAATATTAGAACTGCTACATTTTGAAGCCGTTCATCATCAAACAACAATCTAGAACTATTATTTTCCGAGCCATTCATTTTCAACAACAAAATTTCACATGTTAAACATAATAATACTAGAAAAGCAAACTAATGAAGTCCAATTAACAATTGCATTAACTTAATCAACCTATGAAAGCATCATCAAGAGCCCGCCAGCCGTAAAATTAATTCGACATTAACAAAACACAAACTATAAAAAAAGCATTGAACAAGCCAAACCTTACTGCCAATCATTTCCAATTTAGCAGTTGCATTTTCAACCATTTACCTTTTACTAGCTCAGTTGCAAGCAAAGAATTGGCTGAATCAATTTAGCCAAACACAAACTATAAAGAATGCTCGCTCTCCACTATCCCTTATTTATCATTTGAATCGATAATCACCAGGCAAAGAATCACTTCTCTCTCATAAGAAGAAAAGTTAATCATAACCAAATAAAAAATAGGGATAGAAAACAAACGAAAAATACAAAAACAGATACAGCTGAATCTTACTCGCCAAATTTTTACACAAAAGCGTAAAAACAAAATCAAAAGAAGGATTAGAACAAAATCAAAACTAAATATTACTTGCCTCAAGTGATAATTTGAATCTGACTGAGGCTTCGATCAGTGAAAGAAATTCAAGTTGAGATTTGAATGGCAGAAATGCTTTGAAAATAGAAAATAAGGCCGCTCAAGTAAAGAGAGCGAAGAATTGGCTGCGAATCACAGAACAAGCATGGCGAACCTGTTTGATAAAACGGTGGTCGTTTTATACAAACCCGGTTTTTCTTGTTTCCTGGGGATCACCCGGTTCATCCGGGTTTATCGATTTTGACTTAATTTCGCTGATTTTTTTTTTATTCTATTATCATTAATAATAAATCAAAGGATTTTCGGGATAAGAAATAAAATTAATATAGCAAAAGACTCAAAGTAAAAATGTAACAAAGTAATAAAATAAAAGGTCAAATAATAAATTATAATTAAAAGAAACCGGCTAACACGAGAGTTAATTTCACCCAACTTTTACTATTTTTCACCCATGGCATAATAAATCGATTCAACACTATGGTAATTTAATTTTTAAATTTTTTTGCAATAATGGTAAGTACAACAACAAAAAAAAACTCTTCGATGCCAAAACTACACCATGATTATAGTTTAATCAGATGTCAACTATATGCTACGTTGCGCAAAATTAAATTCAAAAGACCTTTTCTAATGTCTCTAGAGAGATTCGGTTTCATGGCAAATAAACCAAAAGTTAAAAATGGGAAGGGGAACAAATCAGACTTCAATTGAAAAAGGTTACAAGAAAAAATGGATGTGATTGAAAAATCAGAAAAAATTAAAGAATAGAAATGTTTTTTTGTCTACTAGTACACATCAATAAGACACTTTATTATGCGGATTCGAAGCTGTAAATTTTGTTTTATCTAATATGGCACATACTTGATATATGATTAAGTTATAATTGGTTGAACCGTACATTTCAAATTATTTTCAATACTGAAAAGTCCAATTTTCGGTCCTGATGACTATTATTGCAAAAAAATAAAAGTTAAATTATCACACAGTTATAAATCATTTTATCGTGAATTGTGATCATGAATAACAAATTGCAATAATTGAAATATCATAAATGAAATTAATCCCTAATATGATGCAATGCAATAAAATATTAAATTGAATAGAAAATATTTTTACTCCCATAATCTTCATTTTCAACATCCATGATGAGGTTGGATTACTTTTATCCATGATAAATCTGTAACAAGCATGATTTTTTTATATAGCTAATTCAATTATTTACTTCCTAGAGCAAACAGGTTAAAAAACTTGGACAATTATTAAACAACATACCTTTTCAGACACATACCTGCAACATCCACAAATTCTTCGCGTCTGCAGCCTTTGTGTATATTACAATTCCCCCAACAATTCCAAAAATTTCAGCAATCAATGCTTCACAGCTACAAAACAAAATAGCAAAATGAAAAAGAGATTAATAATTCATAGATATACTATTGAAACTTATAGAATATAGCATATCGTCCAATAAAAATGCTCAGGAATACAAATTAGGAGGATGAAATACTGTTCAAGTACTATTATAATATTAAGCAACTTTTACAATATTAAGCAAGGTGACTTCAACCAACTCTGTCAATAACTTTATGTGGTGTAAATTTCCAGCTCAGAATTGTTATGCACCAATGTGTCAATGACTGCCCAGGGTTCTCTTGTGATCATTTATAAATGAATGATAGTCATAAGTTGAATTATCATCAATCAAAAGAATTGGTTGACCTGATTTTAACAGATTAAAAGGTATTGAGGATTCTTACATTTTTATTAGTCTATAACTACAAAAATTCAAAATTCCATCCACCAAAATGCATTTGCTATATATATATATATATATATTCAGACCTCAAGTTATATAGTAAATAAACACAAAAACATTCTCAATAGACTTTCTTTTCATTTGGTTCAATTTCAAGAATCAGCCAAATAGCACGAATCAGGAGCACATAGAGCAAAATAACAAACTGGCATGAACCCAGATGTAAAATCCGGATCTGAAATTAATACCACGGACAAGGTATCATCTTTCAGAAACAAGAAAACCTTAAATGTATCAAAGTAAACCAATTGGTTGCCACAGGACAACAAAGCTTGAAGTTTTAACTTTCTACTGTTACCATAATCCAGCAAAAATTCTATCTTTCAAAAGCCATAAGTTCATTCAATTTTACTACTCAAATAGCTTGAAAAGAATTTTTTTTTTTCCAAATAGATAATAAACACTGCATTTATTCAGAATGGCACAGAATGTATTTGAAGACAACTATACGCATTTTTTGCTATAATTTCATTTACAATCATTCTGAAATTAATAATTAATGGAAATGCCTTACTTTATAAAGAAGAGACATATAATTTAATTATAAACTAAAATATATAAGTTGGGTTATCCCCCTAATAGCAATCACAAAACATTAACTCTAAATTTGCAAAATGTACATGCTGTTCTTTAATTTTTTTTTTAATTAACTTCGGTTTCCTAGCAAGTTGAGCAAATAAACACATATATGGTGTAACATTGGACCTTATGAACTGCATCAACCAAAAGTATGCCTGAATAAAAATTAACTAGAGAACATACAGTACTGATATATCTAGCCTGAAACCATAATCACATGCACCAATGCCAACATAAATAAATTGAAATAAATTGTACTCAGCGACATAGTATACACACACATTAGTTGCAGGTACACTCCTCATTCACAGCAATTTGAGTCTATTAATAAGTTCATGCTTATGTTCAAAGGATGGGAAGAAACTATCAAGCTATCCTGTGACCAAGTCAGAATCACAATAACAAACTGTGAAATAGTTAGCTTAAATTAAACAAAAACAACAAAACAGAAGCTTAAATTAAAATACAGAAGTTGGGTTATCCCCCTAATGGCAATCACAAAACATTAACTCTAAATTTGCAAAATATACATGCTGTTCTTTAATTTTTTTTTTTCAATTAACCTATGTTTCGTAGCAAGTTAAGCAGCCTTGAAAATGTTTCATACAGTCATTAGAGTAACAAGAGCCAAAGAATCACTAAACACTAATATAAACAAATTACGAAAACAAAGAAATAATAAAGCTAAATAAGAAAAATTACTAACACAATGAGACTGGAGTTCTTCTTCGGAAGCACACAAAGAGAAATAATATGAAATCACCAGAAGCTTCAACCAAAATCAGCTGAAAATGGCAAAAAAAACAACAAAATGAAAATGGCTGTGAAAATTAAGAACACACAGATCTGAAATTATATCATATAGAACAAGAAGAAAAGCAAAAGATAAAGCAATATCATACGTTCTCAACAACCGAGTAAGGGAGAGCAAGAGAAAGATTGAGACAGAGAGAGAGTGAGATCGAGACACAGAGAGCGAGATTGGGGCAAAGAAGAGCGAAATCAAGATAGAGAGAGCGAGAGCAAGATTGAGACAGGGAGTGTGAGATCGAGATAGAGAGCCAGAGCAAAAGCGAGAGAAAGAGAGCGAGATTGAGAGGACGAAGAAGAAAATGGTCGGTTTAGCAAATAACCGACCAATTACGCCCCCCGGCCCATAACCCGATACAACCCGAGGCCTAGAGTAAAATTATAACCCAACCCGACTGAAAAACCGCAAAAATCGTATTTTTTTGATTTGATCGTTTTGATTCGGTCGGTTTGACCCAAAATATGAACAGTCCTAGACTATTAGGAGGTCTTAGATTTGAGCCTCGCCTTCTCCTTTCCCTCTATTAAAAAAAATTATAATAATGTCATTTTCTATTGTGCCTATGAAATTAACAGTTAGTGGGAATATGTTAAATTATTATAACAGTAACAATCAATGCAGGTTCATGTGTTTTTAACCATAGAAAGGCTATTTATCTTAGTATTTGATTTGATTGTTCCATTCATGCTATGACCATAAATATTCTAAATACATTTACATTTTACTTATATTTTCTTATGTTAATTAAAGAAAGAATAATTTAGTCATTTATAAATATTTTATTTTTAGACTATTAAAGATTTTTAATTATTTTCTTAATATGCGTGTAAATATTGTACCGTCATATTAAAAGGAACACTACATTATGGTTGCGCCAATAGAATTGGTTGTTCAGTGGTCCCATATCATATCACCACTAGTTAGCCCTTTCTCTAAATTCAAATTCAGTTTTCAAAAATAATCTCCCATTAAAATCTAAGATTTTCCTTGATATAGTATTTATTTCATATTCAGAATATAAATCTCCTTTTTTTTTTATTAATTATAATTACATCATTGGGGACATGAATGATGAGATCTAAATTTTGATCAATCGTAAAAATTGTCAAATTACTAACCGTTGGAATTAAATGTGATTCTCTAAAACTTAATAAAATATTGGTTAATTATTTTTTTTTATTATTTTTTGTCAAAATGAAATTTAATCTAATTTTCAAGCTTGAAGTCGAGCAATTTCTAAACTGTAGCAGTACATGATTATTCATTGTGTTCAACATTAGTAGAATTACATATTACATATTAAGATATTAAACTAATTATATACCATTATAATTAAATTAGAATAACAAACCAAACAAACATCATCAAATTAGTATGCTTGGTTCAATCGAAGTGAACAATTTAATATGTTTGGTTCAATTTATTTGATTTTCAATGCATTCGATTCGATTTTCATTTCAAAAGTTTGGTCCATTCAATTATGTTCAATTTAATTTTTAAAGTTAAAAATCGAAACAACCGAACCAATCGAGGTTTGCAAGAGAATGCCGTTTTTGTGATTTATTGTTCATGCTACTAGTATTAGCAACTTAGTGATTTGAGCATTAAATGTTAATTATATATGTCATTATAATAGAGAAATACAGCTTAATATTATCGAACATGTGATCTTATAGAGGTGGATAACAATAGTATTAATGTTAAAGTTTTGAAAGATAATACTCGTGTTAATCCTGCGTATAATGCTATTCTTACGCGGATTAGAGATCTTTTAAGCAGAGAGTGGGATGTTCAGGCCCAATAGGGAGGCAAATTGCGCTGCTGATTTCTTGGCTAACAAGGATTTTCTCCTTCATGATAATTTTTTCTAACACTCTTTATTTCCTTTGGACTTAAGAGCCATTCTGTTGGGTGGTATTTCTAGGGTTGCTTTTTCCATAACATTTTTTTGTAATTGGCTGTTTGTTTTCTTCTTCTTCCAAAAAAAAAAAAAATATTGGACGAATTAATATAAATAATGGTTCATTTGTTCCCTTATTATACCGCCATAATCTTGATTTAAAGTTCAATTCATTTGAAAAAAAAAATCTCTATTTCTCATTTTAAAGATTTTCTGTTACACAAAGTTATTTCATATTTGGAAGTTAAATCTCTTAAAATAATAAAAAAATCATATTCATTGGAACTATAAAGTTATTTTATTCCTTCAAAAAAAGAATAAAGTTATTTTCTTACTAAATAAGTCTTAATTTTGTAATTATTACAGATTCTCTTGCTTTTATAATTAGCAAAACTCTAAATTGTAACGTCTTGTTACAGTAAACTTATCCTCCCGCTAAGTACCTTAACAGCTCGACCGAGAATTAGTCTGAACGTGGTTTTGGGTTCAAATGTACATTTTTTATAATTGAGGTTTTTTTCAGGACACCGCGTGTTAAAAAGAAAATTAAAAAGTTATTTTTCCTTAAAAAAAGAAAAGAAAAGAACATACTACATTTCCTTAAAATCCAGCCTCACCATTAAATTTAATTCAAAGATTAAAGGGTAATTCTGGAATAAGAAAAAGAAACCGGCCATTGTTTTTCCTGTATGTGGCTCCTTTTCCATAACCAGTCTTAAGTTCACAACCTTCTTCAGTTTCTTTTTCTCTATTTTTCTTTTCAATATATATATATATGTCCAGTTGATAGATAAATTTAGGGACCAAGCCAATAGAAAAATGACACGTAAAATTAAAGAAATACATAATTATTAATTCTATGTGTCAATACAGATTGATGCATGAAAAATTCATAGACCGAATTAGGCAAGAATTTTTCTATATATAATCACAAAACCAGATAGAGTATTTACACTCTCTCTATATCTCTCTGTTTCTCTCTCTAAATCTCGATAATATTTATTCAAGCTGGTGCATGGAAGATAAGATGATATCCACAGCTTCGCAGCTGTCTTCTGACCAGGCGGTGGCGGAAGGAGGCGGCGCAGAGGCAGAGCTTGGTGGTGGCGTAGATGTAGTAGGGCCTGCAAGTGTTGAATTAACAGAGAATAGGAGGAGAGGGAGACCTAAGAAGTTTAATTTTGTGGCGTCGCCGCCACCGCCGCCTGGTTTTCCTTCTTATGAGAAGCGGCGCAGAGGGCGGCCCCGTGGTTCCGGTAGACTTCAACTCTTGGCTTCCCTTGGTGAGTTTTAGTCTTCATATATATGACTTCTATGCAACATATGCATGTATTTGAAAATGGAGAATTTTAAGCGGTAAATCACATAATTTCAAATTTAATTTATTTTAAGGTAAGGTAAAATATGTAAATTTTAATAAATTTCGAATACAAATTATATATTTTAAAAAATATAAAAAAAAATTCAATTTAAAATAAAGGTAAAAAAAAAGTTTTGATATAAATTCTTTCAATTTCAAATAATTAAAGGGCAAAAATACGCTCTAATTTTATTTTTTGTATATTTTGTTGCGATAATAAGAATTGTTTTTAATTATAATTCATTTATTTTTTTTTATTTTTTCAAGGGAAAAGAAAATGTAATTCAGCTTTAGATTTTATCAAATTGATAGATGCATGTAATTACTGTTAATCGCTAAATTTTTTTAAAAAAATTATATCATGTTTTCGTCCATTAATCAATAAAGTTTTCTATTCTTTTTCTTAAGGAAGGGAAATTGAATTCGATTCCATACTTAAATTGGAAGATCTGAGTGATTGATAGTTTTTGAAAGAATTGAGAGATAAATATAACATTACATAAGAATTTTACGTTTATGAAGGTGGCTTTTACGGTTCTATTTTTTATTTAGATTTCTTTTTAAATTTCTTTTTATGCTAAGGATTCCTTTGGTTTAATTTGAGAAAATATTGCTTGGTGCTTAATTTTAATGGGATTAATTACACTTATGATTACTATATTTATATTCTAATAATAATTCAGTCACAAAATTAATTTTTTTTCTACAAAAGTAGCTTCACCTTTTAAATATTATCACTAAAATTACTTTAATAGAGAAATTATAAATTCGATGCTAGAATGTTGGCATGACTTGCAACTTTAGCATTTTAGTACTTAATTCATAATTTTTGATTAAAGTAATTATTTAATTATAATATTTAAATAATTAAGTTATCTCTGTATATACGTAGGATTCATGAATCTAGTGCTAAAATGCCGAGTGATTTGCCACTTTAATAACATTATGGTATTGAATTCATGATTTTTCAATTATTTTTATATAATTTTGTTTATGCGACTGAAATTTTTATCAGGATATAAATTTAATAATATTCTTACAATTTGATTTTTGCAAATTTGGGATCTAATAATAGATGAACTTAATTAATAGCACTGGAGCAAAATACTACAAATTCTCATATTTTTTTCCTTTTCATAAAATCTTCCATTGAATGAAAGAGAATTTTGAAAATTCCCTTTTCTAAGAGAGAGATGAATTTGTGTACCTCAATTGTTTCTCATGTCACAAAATTGTGGCTGTGTAGGTGGTTTTCTTGCAGAAACAGCAGGAGGAAGCTTCATTCCTCATGTATTTATTGTGGATGCAGGAGAGGTACAATTCATATACTTAACTAAACTGAATCCATGCCACAATTTATCATTAGTTTGGTTTATGAATAAATTTATGAACTCAACGTAAACGGGGAATGGATCCAAGACAAGGGCCCAAATTTTCTGGATCCTCAAAAATATTATAATAAAATTATATATATGTATCTTTTAGTTCTATGAATATTACACTTTGGCTCTCTTCTTCTTTTCATTTCACGTCCGTCCTAAGCGTAAAGTTAACATTTTTCTAATATTATTATCTCTCATTTTGGTTTATAGGACATAGTAAGGAAGCTATTGTGTTTCGCTCAAAAGGGTCGTCGAGCAATTTGCATTCTTTCAGCTACTGGTTGTGTGTCAAGTGCTGTTATACGCGAACCTGGTTCTTCTGCTGGAATTTTGCGATATGAGGTATATATTTTCGATTTTATTTTATTTTTTTTATTTACCGTTCAGAATTTTAATAGACAGAAAATTAATTAAATTTCTATGATTTGATTTGTATTATTTTCCATTGCAGGGAAGGTTCGACATTCTTTCATTAACAGGATCATTTATATTTACTGGTAAATATCGCAAAAATGGCATGTTAAGTGTTTCTTTGGCAAAACCTGATGGCAAGGTTTTTGGTGGCGTTGTTTCTGGCTCTTTAATTGCTTTTGCTCCAATACAGGTAATTCATTTCGCTAAATTTCTTACTGAGATCAAGTCCATATATCTATTTCCCGTAAGAGATAAAAGTTACTCCATGTTTACCTTTTAACTATTTGAAAGAAATAGGGCGATTTGTTACTGAGCTATTCAAAATTGGACGAGTTTGCCCTTCTTTCGTCTTGCAATCACTTATATGATAACCGTAAAAGAAAAATATGTCTATTTTCATAACTTTATGAACAATTAAAAATTACATAATTTGAAGAACTCGTAAGCAAAATTTCTCCATTTTAAATAATTTAAAGACAAAATTTGATATAGAAAATATAGGAACAAAATTGTTCTTTTTCAGCAGAAAAAAAGACATTGTCATCACTTAATATAATAATCCAATAATATCATCCAAAAAAATTCATACCTACTTTAAAATATGAAAGTGATTATGAAATTAATATATATCAATATATTCATTTAGAAATTAAGCTAATAATTCATTATCACGCAAGAGATCGGTTCTTATTCTACAAATGTAAAGCTTACAGTATTATTTTTTGTGCATAACATCTATTATTAGTTCAGGTCACGGTAGCATATACACACACACACACACATATATATATGCAACTAATTACGATTTCTTTTGAATATTATCAGCTGATTGTTGGTAGCTTCAAGCAAGACATCAGTAAAGAACTGAAACTGATCAGACAATCTGTTGAATCTTCAACAGCTGCTTATAATGATAATGGTGATTCAGAAACTGAAAAAACTTCTACCCAAATTGGATCAGAAGACATAGATGGTGGTGAAGAGAATTGCAATACACAAACTTCTACAGTTTTTGAATCAACAAATGAGCAGCCACATCCCATTTCAAGCCAAAGAAAATCTTCCACTCTACCTCAGATTTGAAGATTTTCTGTGTTTAATTTGCAGTTTCTTTGACTCTTCTTTTTCTCATAATCAAAACTTGGGATTTGGTTCTTTTATTGTTTTCAGCGTTAAATTTAATGCAATTCTTGAGCTTGAAATCACATAATCACATGTTGATAACATCCATTATCATTGGTATTTTATCAATAAAAATAAGCCTTAAAACTTGTAAACCACCAATTGCACAAGCAGCATGAAATGAAATAACCACTAAATTCCTAATAAAATAAAAAAATTCGCTAGATAATGTTTATAAATTTCTACATGCATGAGAAAACTAAAATTATTTTCTATAAGCATTAATAATCAATCATCAATCATATCCGTAAATGAATTTATAGACTCCGTCTGAGTAAGTGTTTTTAAGTACATGGAATTATACATTAGCAAATAAACGATAATTTTTGGCATCAAGGATTATTTGTCTAACGGATGCAATGGCTGAAATTACTCCTAATGCTGAGAAAACAACAGCGATTGTTATATTCAGCCAGAAAATGAAGCTTTTTTTGGAGGGTTTAAAGGTCAAATTGAAGAAAACGACAGGCAGTATAAAGTCTAAAGGAATGAAACCGAATGCTCCAATCAAAGAATTAATGTCACCAAAGAATGGAAGCATTGCTGCAATTGTTGTTGATATGATCACAGACAATGACCTGGAAATCAACCTTGGAATCGCATTTCTTGCAGAGAATTCCTTACTTTTCGGATCTGCCAATGTTCTTTCTAGCACTTCATTTGTTGGTTGCAAGTATACCTGTGACACGAAATTGAATTAGCAGCTGATTGAAATTAGAATATGCAGTTGCAATATCTAATTAAATTCTTTAAAATATGTTTGATCTATACGATTCGCTACGAAATAGTTGTTGTAGGTTGATAATTCTCATTTTATTTGATTAATATCTAATGTTTTAGTTGTCTTTAGTTTAGTTTTCTTTAGTTTTATTTAAATTTTATTCTTCATTCCTACAATTTGAATGGTACGTAGATTACACATTTGCCCACATTTCTAATTTTTAGAAAATATTGGAGTAATTGTGCAAATTTGTGAAGATTATGAACCATCTACAAGTTTTTGTGGATTTAATTGGAAGATAGAATGTCTTTTGGGCTAATTTTGAAAAGTTTTGACCTTCATTAAAAACTTAGCTCAATCTCCATAGAATCTCAATATTAGGGATGGAATATTCCTTTTTCCATCCTAGTCTTCCACCTTAATGGTCCCACTTTGCTTTGAGAGTAGTAGAATTAGATGGAGAGCCATCTTGAAGGGTTTTTTGGCCAAAGTGACTCTGCATGCAATATTTGCTCAGTTCAGATATTTTTTATTTATATATCAAATAAATCAAAACAACTTTGTTTTATCCAGTATTATTAAAATTGTACTAGTCGATCGTATCAGTTTAATCGAAAACCGACAGCTAATCCGATCGAATTAACTCACAAAAACTAAATGAGTCAAAATTAGATTGAACCGGTTGGAATCAGAAAAAGGCAAACTGCTGAACTGGATAGAATCTGATTTTTGTATTTGTTTTAATTAACTTGCAGCATTAACAACAAATTAGATTATTATTTGTTTTAATTATTGGATAGTGGGTAGCAATTTTTGGATTAGATAGGACTAGATAGATGGCAAATTAAAAGACATCTGTAGCACAGCAGGGTAGGAAGATATTAATTTGCTTGGAAGTCAACTGTTTTAACTCATGTCATGACTCACTACAAGAAATTTAACTTTTTATGACGCAAAAAATTGTCATAAAAAATACATTTTTCGTCGCTGAAAAAATAAGGTGACGATTTTTTATCGTCACAGAAAACGTAACGGTAGGCGCGTAACATAAAAGTTTACGTGACGATTTACTTTTTTGTCATCGTAAGTATATTTTTTGTGACGAAAATGATTATCGTCATCTTTAGTTGTTACTTTTCATGACAAAAATTATGTCATAAATAAAATTATATTTCGTCACATTATATTGTTTATCGTCACTAAAGATTGGTATTTTTTTATGACAAATTTAAAATTCGTCACGAAATTAAATATTTTTAATGACGAAACTCTGCTTCTGATTGTGATGTTCTTATAGGAAATAATGGCATAATTGAATTCACCATCTGAGTTTAGTTTAGAATGTTGAATGAATGTGTGAAATTTAATCAAATTGTATTTTTATATTTTTTTTCACATCTTGAGGGGCATGAGTTTAATGTAAAAGAATCTCAAGAATGTGGATGGTGATGGAAATGGAGATGATGAAGAGGATGATGAATGATGAAGATAATTTTGTTCACCATGCTTCAAACTTTTTTAAACATGCATGTATAATGTTGAATGAATTTATTTGAATGTTTAAAATTTATATTTGATGTTTAGGATATTTTGTAACTTGTTATTAGGATATTTATGACTTATATTTACTTTTTTTTTTTTGAATTTTTATATTTTTTATATAGTGGTATTTAGAAATTTATATTAAATAATAGTAGTTTTAAAAAAAAAAAAAACTCATGTCGGACCATGAACCTTCAGCCTTGTCGGTTATTTGTCTAGTCCGATTTTAAAAATATTTATTTTTTCAGAAGTTCAGTCATTTCGATTAATATATCAGTTTTTCCTTAACAAAACAAAACCAAATAAACCGAATTCATCGATAAAAACTAAACTAAACCGAGCAAACCAAACATATGAAATTTTTATCTATCTGGTTTCAATTTTGCATTCTCCTACATATATACTGAGCTGAGGTTCAAGATAGGACATCACTTAAGAATACACAAATTTGATTCAATTCGGTCCGACCCTAACTTTGAATGAATCTACACTAAACCTTTGATTTAGAAACTCATGTAATATATGTCTATAAGACCAAATTTTGATGTGAATTAACACTAAAGAAAGAGATTGAATTAGAAATTCTTACCACACCAACAGCTGAGAGCTGGACAATAGTGAAGATATTGATCATCAAAATGAACCATTTAGGGACTAATGGTTTTCCATTGCTAACAAAGTTGCTGAGTACGAGACCTTCAGCTCTGTTTCCAAATGCCCAGTACCCAGAAATTGCAACACTAAAGAATGTTACTGCTATTACTGTGTAACATATACATAGTCCTTTCAACATTTTCCCCTTCACAGGTGCTGCCATGGTTGCCTGCAAATCAATAATTTTTTTCATTAAATTTAAATTTTCATAAGCTGAATTTTTATAATAAAAATGAATATAATTATTACTAATTGATACCTGAATTTCTGGGATGATCCCATTGCCATATGTTGTGGCTATAATGGCAATCGCATTAAACATTCCGAAAACTTGATCTTCGGTGTCTCCTTTTAGTGAATAGTCCTTCGATTCATGAGATGAATTCCCTATCAAAAATAGTTTTAATTAGAATAATGACTTTTACATGGTTTCAAGAAATGAGTTTAATTTCATTTACATTATTGAACTTATACCTTTATAACGATCATGTTATAAAAAAATATCTTATAAAAACATCTAAACTTGTTAAACATGGTAACAAAAATCACTATAATTAACTGAAAAATCATATACATGATATGTCATAGTACTGATGTGGCAAGTCACATTAATTTAAAAAATTTCACATGGCATGTTTTGAAAGGTTATATATAGCATGTTATGGAATATTACAAGCTGACTTTATGATTTCGGCACCAGATTCATAATTTTTCAGTTAAAATGATTTTAATTGTGATATTTAAAATTTAAAATATGTTTGAGAGATAATTTTTTTTATGATCATATAGTTATTAGAATATAAGTTCAGTAACATAATTAATATGAAGAAATATTTTGATTATACGTATTATACAATACTTACCAATGTGGATGGAAGCAGCAGTGGCACAGGCACTATAAGCAAGGCATAAAATCAAAGATATCAAATTGATGTGCCTCAAGGAGTGAAAAGATGGGACTTGAGCTAATATCAACATTAGTCCTCCAAATATTATTATAAATTCATACAGCTTCATGCTCCCATTTGGGTTTGATAGCAAGTAAATTGCCTGCAAAGAAAGAAAATAAATAGTTAAAAACTCTCTAATTTTATTTATTTCTGCTGTCGAAGAAAATGGAATTAGACATAATTGAATCCCAAAAGCTAGTTGAAAAATTTCAAAAGCGTAAAATTTGCAGAATTAATTAATATTATGTTAAAAAAAATAAATTTAAGTCTAATTTAACTTTAAAAATTCACTCATGGGGTGATAATTGTATAAATCAATATAAGGAACACTTAATTTTTGATAAACTATTATGTGAAAATATTTTACTTTACAGACATATAGCTGATTGTGAAATATATTTTATTTTTATTTAATAATATATTATTAATTTGCTACATAAATGAAAAAAAAAAATAGATGATGTGTAGTTAAGAATTATAAGAAATAAAAAATAAAAAAAAATTAACTTGAATTTTGGAATTATAATCTCGCCTTCATGCATTGGCCTCCAAGAAGTGTACAGGCAACAACGGCACCGTAGCAGACTACGAACTGCACTGGACCCACATAATACCGGCCCCATCTTGGCCCTAAGAAAAAAAAAATTAAATAATATATAAATATTTTCTCAGTATAATATAATGCATAATCTATCTAAAAAACTTTCAAATAGTAATATAAAAATCCAATTACGTGATATGTTGGATACTGAATATTAAATAAGCAACTTAAAGTCTGCAGATTTTATTGACTTAGGATTTGTTTTTTTATGGCTGACTGTTTGTTGTCATCAGACAACCAAAAGAGTCTGAGACGTATATTTTAATGTAAGTTCTTTTCAAATTTTATTTTTTTTAATAAAATAAATATATATATATATATAATTTTATGATAAATGAAAAAGAAAAATCTCTATGCATTTCCAATGGAAAAATTACTTACAAGAAATAAATAAAGGATTAACCTCATTTTATCCTCCGATTTTTTAAATAATTTTATTCACTAATTGATCACATGATATTTCGTGTTATTCACTTTATAAAATATGTTCATATTGATAAATTCATTAATCTCTGATTTTAATCTTTAAAAGTAAAAATAAGAAAAAATAAATTTCAGTTATATTTTCCAATCACTTTAAACAGTTTGATAACAGAAAATGGCTTTAACCGATAACAAGATAAAATTTAAATTACCCAAAATTTGATGAGCCATGTCTCTGAATCGAAGAAGTCGATTGTCCATAAGAGCATGATGTTCAAGAACCAGAGATAATAAATTATATGAATAAAAAGTGACAAGAGCTCCAATTACCAAACATGAAATTCCAACTCCCCATCCAAGAAATGTGAATGCATATGGCAGACTAAGTAGAGGTGGGGCAACTATTGATGTGGTCAAATGGTATCCACAATGAATCCATGATCCTATTTTTTTAACAAAAATATATAAAAATAATTAAGTTAATTAATTATGCAAAATATACCGTTAAATTGAAAAATAAAAAATTATAATTATATCACGTGCCATTAGAACTCTTGATTATTTTTCAGTTTTTATATATATATATATATATATATATATATTAGGATAAAAATAAATAACAATGATAAGACGTCAAAGCAAATGTCATCTTTTTCTTTTCCTCTTATATTAGCAAAAATAGGTGACGAAACAAGCTTTACAATAGCGACGTAAACCTAACTGTCTAAGAAATAAGAATCTAAAAAGTAAATTATGTATTAATTTTATTAATAATTAATTACATTGTCGACATAATAAAAACAATATTATTTTTATAAATCAATCAAATTCTAAATAAGAATTTTCTACATGAATATCATATACTCCATAAGAACCAAGCACTTCGGTTGTAGTCCAAAACAGACTATCAACAAACACTACAAGAAAAATGCTCTTTAACGAAGGGAAATCCGGTCGTTAAAAGTTAAAATCCGGTCGTTAAAAACTTTTAACGACCGGAAAATCCGGTCGGTAAAAGCTCCTTCGTTAAAGGTATAGACGACCGGATAATACATCCGGTCGTTAATGTCTTTAACGACCGGAATATTTCCGGTCGTTGAAAAGTGATTTTTAGCGACCGAATTTTCCCTTCGCTAATTGTATTCAATTTTAACGAAGGGATTTTCGGTCGTTAAAGATACCTTTTAGCGACCGGATTTTCCCTTCGCTAATTGTATTCAATTTTAACGAAGGGATTTCCGGTCGTTAAATATACCTTTTAGCGACCGGATTTTCCCTTCGCTAATTGTATTCAATTTCAACGAAGGGAATTCCGGTCGTTAAAAATACCTTTTACCGACCGATTTTTTTCTTTGCTAATTATATTCACTTTTAACGAAGGGATTTTTTGTCGTGAAAGATACCTTTTAGCGACCAAATTTTCCTTTCGTTAATTATATTCACTTTCAATGAAAAAATTTCCGATCGTTAAAAATACTTTAAAATAAATAAAATATTTTATTTGAATATTACATGTACACACCATTCACACATATAAATTTAAAATTATAATAAATAGTATTTTCATAGATTGCAAGATACAAGTTACAAAATATATCGATATTTCAAAATTGTTTGAAATTCTATTTATCATATACAAGTTTGTCTAGAAAAACAACCCCTATCTATACTATTTTCTATTGAACTAGAATCTTTAAAAGAATGCATAATGAATCTCATATCTTCGTTGTCCATTGTTTTGAAGACCTGTAGAATTTAAAATACAAATTTATAATTAATATTCATGCACAAAGGCAATAAATCAAATGGCAAAATAATTTAATATTTTTAATTTGAAATATCATTTACCTTAAATATCCAAAATCTTCTAAAAAGTGTAATTATATATACACTTCAAAATATCCAAAATCTTCCAACAAGTGTAATTACTTCAAGCTGTTATGTTTGCATAGCTTCTGAAATTCAGTACTTGCTCTGCAAGGGTGAACAATACAATTATCACGAAACCAATTATCTATAAATTATTTTCTGATTTGTACTTTTATCATTCTGTTTTGTTTTTCTAAATGAATTAAATGTAGGCTTATAACAGTATACTGTAAATTCAAAGAATAAAACACCATGTAGTTAAGTTCCTGCGACACACAACAATATGTAGTTAAAATTTTAATATTAATTCCCCTATATATAACAGTAAATGAATAACTAAGCAAACACAAATAAACAAATAAATAAAGTGAATGGAGTAAATAACAGATGCACATGTGATGTTAAACCAAGTTGGCCGAAACAGAGGATTAGGCGTGCATGGCATGCATATCACGCCAAAGCCACACGAACAAAGACAGAAAGGAAAACAAAACAGGGGAGGCCAAAATAAGAAATAAAGCCATGCAAAAAGACATGCAAGGAACCACGTAAAAGACAAAGAAAAACTAGATATTGTTGTGTTAATGGACTCAATTACGCTAATTAACTTTAAGAAAAAAATATAAAAGAAGAAGAAGAGAAGAAGAAGTCCACCTAAAGAACAGCTCATATCCCTATAGCAGGCCAAAAGCTAATGTGGCCAGCGAATATAAAGCAGAACAAATAATACAGTGATTGAAAGGCATAAAGCAAGAAAACTTCGAACATGAAGAGAATGAAGCACATTTACACATGAACATGAAGAGAATGAAGCACATCTGCTGTGTAATTGATTAAAAGAAGATGATATGCAACGCACCACATGTAATTGATTCCTTCCATATTTCAAGTCCTCCCAGACTTAGCACTTCCAAATTGAAAATTATAGGATTCAAAAAACTTGAGATCGGAAAGAATCAGTTTGATCCTCAATGGGATCAAAAGAGAATCCTAAGCTGAATTTGTGTGTTTGTTTTTTTTATTTGTATTTGCAATCCATTCCACTACAGCTTCAGTTTATATTAAGTTTACAAAATGCCTACAGTTCAAATTATAGGTTGCCTTATTCAGCAATTCAGAAGCATTGAGAAAGAAATTCACAAAAAAATCATAGAGAAACCAATCAGCAATTCACAAAAAATTCATAGAGAAAGAAATCAGCAATTCAGCAATAAAAAAAAAAATCAAAGATAAGTAAAAACAAAATACTGAGAAGGAGAGAGCTTACTTGGAACGTAAACCAAAAAGAAAAGCAAACCAAGATAAGGAGAATTATCTGTCCCTTCAAGCTGCATTCAATTTAATTTCTCAATTAGACATTCAAATCACTATCAAGTTCCAACAAAAAAGTATAATTGATTCTTTCAAAAAAGTATTAACAATGCTCTCCACTTGTTATAACCCGAATGCTGGATGTAGTTTGCACAAAAAGATGCAGTTGAAAAACAGCTTTGCACTCCACAAATGCATATCAAGATAATTAATCAGTTTCATGAGATCCGCCATTCCATGATCTTCTATTTTCACGGAAGAACAATAACCAACTGCTTATATACATTCTGATTTTGCAATTCAAAAATAATATGCCGCAATTTCAAGCAAACTCAAAATAATATCAAAAGCAAAGAATGATTTCTAAAAATTTGAATTCCATCATTACGACTATAGCAGAATTCTCAACATGAAGCAAGTATATTTCCATATTTTCCATAAACGTATGAAAGATTATTCAGCTTCAATTGTATCATGTCTTATTAATTACGCTAACTCATCAATTAAAACAGAGAGACCCTATATACAAAAGCAATACATATAAGTTCCAGGAAATGTATCATGTCTTATTAAAATAAAAATTTCACCTATTTAGAATGGAAACGAATCATTTCTATCATCACTGTCATCCGTATCAAACAACTTGAATCCGCTGCTGTCCCACCTGGCATCTCTATAATTGAAGCTCGGGTTCACATAGCACTTCATCTCATGAAACAGGTTCAAATTATCCACTAGTTTATGAAAGATATTGCATCCACAGCACTGACAAACAAAAACAAAGAGATCATAAACGAAAGCAATAAATAGAGAAATGAGAAACTTAAAAGTCAAAACCTAAAGAGAGAGGAACCACCTGAACAAAAATAGTGCCATCGGTGTAGGCCTGAATATTTACATAATGGATGTAGAAAACCAACTAGGATTCCTGAAAATGAACATAACTTTGTTGCAATCACTACTAGGATTAATTGAGCTTCTTTGCTATCACAATCATTCATAACTAGCAGTGAAAGACAGTGATTTAACAACAAGACGGAGCATTTTAATCAAACCAAATACTCAAATAACATAGCCAATTTATCAATCAATTCAGTAAACCATAACAACACACATTGTAACTATAAAATCACACCTTAACGAATTTAATTCATGTAAAAATCACTTGGAAAAGTAAATTTGGTATCCACTTACAACTTTTTCTGCTATTTTTGGTCCCTTCACCATCGCCGGAGCCTCGCCGGAGCTCCACCGGAGGCACCGAAACCACCGAAAGGAAGCTCAAGGCTCGGGGTTGATTTTTCGTAGGTCACGCGCCATGACTGCCCTTCATTTTGCCGGAATCGACGTCGGAGATCTTGGTTCTTCCCAACGCCGATCTGCTCATCGCCGGCGATTGAGGACCACCCAGGAGTACCGGAAGATTCGCCTGCCCTCCAGGAGTCCCGTCGTGCAATTTGTGTCGTCGTTCGCCACCGGATCTGGCCGGAAAACGCAGAAGAAGTTCACCGTTTTCCTCCCGCTCTCCTGGAACGGCGACGTCGCGACGGGGAATAATAAGCCGAGATCGGCGTTGCGAGGAGCCGGTTGCTCGCCGTCGACCGTCGCAAGCCTCCTCGCCCCTTCCGCCGTGCCGCCGTCTCTCTCTCTCTCCCTCTCTCTCTCTCTTTCTCTTCCTCGGTCTCTTTCCCGTTCTGCCTCCCTTCCGTGACTTTACCTCTCTTTTCTTTTTCTACTTCTCATAATTCCCACTAATTCACACCATTAACGACCGGATTTGTATTGTTTTAACGACCGAATTTAATCCATTTGCTATATAATAATAAAATTTAAGTATTAACGACCGTATTAATATCCCTTCGTTATTTGTATATTTTAACGACCGGATTTTTATTGCTTTAACAACCGGATTTAATCCCCTCGTTATATAACAATAAAATTTAAGAACTAACGACCGGATTAATTTCCCTTCGTTATTTGTATATTTTAACGACCGGATTTTTATCCCTTCGTTAAATTTTGGTCGTTAAAAGTCAATTTTCTTGTAGTGAAATAAAGTATTCTCGCTATATTTCCCTATAAAATTTTCCAATTAAATTTAATGTAAGTAATATTAAAAAATTTAATTAAATTCAAGTATTGCAGATTTAGGAGCAAAAAAAAAAATAAAATTGATTTTAAATTTTTAATAATTAATAAAGATAAATTACCTTTAGATTTGAGAACAAAAAGAGCACCAGCATCAAGATCTTTCTGAACATGGACACCACCTTCTCCGAATTTATTATCTTTCTCTTCCATTTTCTCTCTTTTTTCCGGCAATAAAAAGCTTAGAATGAGAGAGAAAGGAGAGGAAAGCTTAGAATAAATGGAATACCAAAAGAAAGAGGTGAATATATATACAACTCTTTTAAACTGTATGGAGTGTGGACAAATCATAGTCAACCACAGGGGCGGAGCTGCCTATATAGTGAAGAGGTGAATATATATTCAACTCTTTTAACTACTGTATGTGGTGTGGACGATTAATCACAGACTCATAGTCAACCAGGAGGGCACACCATCCCCGTATTGGGTGGGATCAATAATAAAAAAAACTTTTAAAAAAAGTTTAAAATTTAATTTTTTCTTTTAAAAAAAATAATTCCATTTAATCATCAATTAAAAATCACTTTATAAATTTAATTTTTTTAAATTAATTATGACTTCACTTAGATATTTAAATGAAATTTTTTATTTTTTTTGACAAAATCTAAATTTACCCTTAATTAAGTTATTAGATATAGTGCATATTTTTCTCTAAAATTTATTTATGTTTTTTAAAAACAGTCCATTAAAATATTAAAATGCTACAAATTTGCTTTTATTTAATGTTTTAAAAGGCAAATGTAGACCATTTCAATAATTTGAAATAAATGTGAACCATATTTTCATATTATCCATCAATAAAAATATCCATATTTATTATCGTAAAAGTAAATATGTACAATTTTTAATATTTTAACATTTAAAAAAATAAATTTAAATAATAAATTTGTACCGATTTCAATAATTTGAAGAAAAATTTTGCAATTATTCATATTTTTATGTGAATAAATTTTTTATAGATTGTTATTTTTGATTCTATTGAACTAAATTCCTGGCAACGTCCCGATCAACCAACTGTCTCCCAACATCAGATAAATTGATCATTAAGAGAAAGAAAAGGTCTATACTATCATTTGTAGCAAAATCAAGAAAAATAGTGAATAAAGATAAATAGAGATACTCAAATAATAGAAGAGAACACTTTACATATAGAGTCACATCAACACCAAAAAAAATTTCTTTAAAATCTACTTTTATTATATATATATTTTAAAATTTTAGTCTTATTAGATAAAAAATAATTCAATATTCGAATGTAAACTTGGAATTATTATATGTTTAAGAAAATTTTATGTTTGAGTAATCTTATTCAGTTATTTGCAATAATAATATAAAAAAGTGACTTTTCAGGATTATCAATATAGTTAATATTTCACATCCAAAAAGATTTATTTGGAGGCTCTAAAACTAATAAAAGTCAATTATTACTTTTTTCCTCTATAAATTTCAAGACTATTCTTTTAATTATTTGAGCATAGAAAGGATTCCTCCAAGATAATTGCATAAGATAACTGCATATATATATAACATATAAATAAAATTATAAAATTTTAAAGTATATAAATTACACAAAATTATTAAATTATGGAAAAAAATTCTAAGTTATAGGATCGATCTCGGTTTCCTAATTTCATTTGTACTACAATATTAATTAATTAAATCATATTCTTTCCTGAACCAATTAAGTAAAGGATAAAGAATTATAGTAGTTATTGATTTTCTTTTTATTTCATTAATTAAGCCCTTTAATTCATGAAGTTGAAATTTTTAATTAGATTTAACGCATATCAATGGTTATATCTAGAGTTGTTGCTTCAATTGTACGTTTTACATTCATCAATATGATGAAAATAATCATCCTATTTGTATTAAGAATTGTAATTTATTACATATAAAAAGAAATGCTCATGTTAGGTAATCTATCGCTATTTTTTATTACTTGAATTTAGATAAAATAAATAAATATCACATGTGAATTCAATTATTTTGTTTATTTGCATTCAATTGTTTGTTAGATCCATATTGATTCTTTAAGGGCGATAGATATTGATCCAATCAAAATCAAGATAAATTTGAGGGCCTATTTGTCCTTTCACCCTTTTATATATATTTTTTATATGAGCGTTTATGAAATTAAATTATGATGACATGCATGCGCTTCACATATAATAAGAAATAATATATATATATATATATATATATATATATATATATATATATATATATCACCTCTATACATATATATTTCATACAAATATTGTAAATAAAAAATAACTTATCTATAGTAAAAATAATTTTATATTTTAACGAGATTTTTAAAATATTTTAAAAATAAAGGGTCTCACTTTACGCTACATTCATTAAAAAATCACTGAAAATTTGATTTTATAACTAGCATTTAGATACAAAAAGCTTTGAATTTAATTTCTCATTTCGACGTTTATAGTTGAATATATATGCATTCTTTAAACCCTAATTTGCATTTTTATTGTTGCTTACTCAAATTTATTTTTAACGTAACTATAAGAATTAATGATGAGCAGTGGCGTAGCCACCTTATATTGAGTGGGGTCAATTGACCCCACTCAATTATAAAAAAATTTAAATTTATTCTTTAATTTTTTTAAAAATATGACCCCACTTAATTATAAAAAAAATTAAAAATCACTCTATAAATTTAATTTTTTTTTAAATTGACCCATTAAAATATTTAAATGAATTATTTATTCTTTAGTGATAAAATCCAAATTTGTCCCTAAATTATTAAAAATAGTACATATTTACATCTAAAAATTTATTTCTTTTTTTTTAAAAAATATTCTCAAGATATCAAAATGGTATAAATTTGCTCTTATTTAATACTTTTAAGAGGCAAATATGGATCATTTCAATAATTTAATATAAATGTGAACCATAATTTCATATTATTAGCTATCAATAAAAATGTCCATATTTATCTTCATAAACGTAAATATGTATAATTTTAAATATATTAACACAATTAAAAAATAAATTTAAATAATAAATTTATACCGATTTTAATATTTAAAAAAAAATCGTAATTATTCATATTTTTATGTAAATGAATTTCTTATAAGTTGTAATTTTTGATCCCACTAAACTAAATTTCTGACTACGCCACTGATGATGAGTAAGCTTCAAGAAAAAAGAAAAAAGAATTTATCGATCGTGAGTAAATTATCGTGGATCATGTCCGCAAATGAATTCATAGATGTAGTCCGAGGAAGTGTTTTTGACGTGGAATTATACATTAGCAAATAAGCGATAAGTTTTGGCATCAAGGCTTATTTGTCTAAGGGCCGCAATTGCTGATAATACTCCTAGTGTTGAGAAAACAACAGCAATTGTTATATTCACCCAAAAAATTAAGCTTTTCTTGGAGGGTTTAAAGGTCAAGTTGAAGAAGACAACAGGCAATATAAAGGCTATAGGAATGAAGCCGAAAGCTCCAACCAAAGAATTAATGTCACCAAAGAATGGAAGCATTGCTGCAATTGTTGTTGCTAAGATCACAGTCAGTGACCTCGAAATCAGCCTTGGAATCACATTTCTTGCAGAGAATTCCTTGCTTTCTGGGTCTGCAAATGTTCTTTCGAGCACTTCATTCGTTGGTTGCAAGTAAACCTGTAATACGAAATTTGATTTTATTTGTTATGCTTCTATTCTTAAAAGTCTGAAATTGAACTGATCTAATTTTAAAAAACAATTCCATTTAGGTTTATCCATTGATTCAAAAGAGATTGAATTGGAGATTCTTACCACGCCAACAGCTGAGAGTTGGAAAATAACGAAGATATTGATCATCAAAAGGAACCATTTAGGGACTAATGGTTCTCCATTACTTACAAAATTGCTTAGTATGAGACCTTCAACTCTGTTACCAAATGCCCAGTACCCAGAAATTGCAACACTAAAGTATGTCACTATTATTACTGTGAAACATATACATAGTCCTTTCAACATCTTCCCTTTCACAGGCGCTTCCATGGTTGCCTGCAAATCATTTTACTTTATTTTTAAACCTTTCATAATAACGTGAATTTTTATATTAAACTGTACCTGAATTTCTGGAATGACTCCAGTGCCGTATGTTGTGGCTATAATGGCCATGGCGTTAAAGACTCCGAAAACTCGGTCTTGAGTGTCTCCATTTAGTGAATATTCCTTCGATTCATGAGATGAATTTCCTAGTTTTCATGAACCGAGTTACTGATAAAAATATAATGTATGAAAAAATATTTACTTATTTTATATAAAACTTATATTATTAATTATCCTATGGTTACCAATGTGGATAGAAGCAGCAGTGGCACAGGCACTATAAGCAAGGCATAAAATCAAAGATAACAAACTGATGTGCCTCAAGGAGTGAAAGGATGGGATTTGAGCTAATACCAACATTAATCCTCCAAATATTATTACAAATTCATACAGTTTCATACTCGCATTTGGGTTTGATAGCAAGTAAATTGCCTGCATAGGAAAGTAAATAAATAAATCAGTATTCAACAATAATTAACAACATTATAAGTTAATAACTATATTTTACTTCATGAAAATATGTAAACTGATTATAAAAACTTTTTTATTTTTAATTCAATAATTTATTATTAATTTGCTGCATAAATGAAAATATAGATAAAGTGTAATTAAGAACTTTAGAAATAAAAAATAAAGGAAAAATAATACTTGAATTTTGGAATTATAAGCTCACCTTCATGGTTTGGCCTCCAACAAGGGTACAGGCAACAACGGTACCATAACAGACTATGAACTGTGTTGGACCCACATAATATCGGCCCCATCTTGGCCCTTAGAAAGAAAAAATTCCAAGTGATATATAAAAAATGCATAATTTACATTTGTCCCGTAAAAAATCAAATTAATCGGATCAATAAATTTTAGATAATAAATTTTTATATTAAAAAAAAAAGAATGAGAAATTTAAATTACCTAAAATTTGATTAGCCGTATCTCTGAATCGAAGAAGGCGATTGCCCATAAGAGCATGATGTTCAAGAACCAAAGATAATAAATTATATGAATAAAAAGTGACAAGAGCTCCTATGATCAAACATGAAATTCCACCTCCCCATCCAAGAAATGTGAATGCATATGGCAGACTAAGCATAGTTGGAGCAATTATTGATGTGGTCAAATGGTATCCACAGTGAATCCATGACCCTATTTTTTCAATAAAAATAATTAAATTAATTATTTTTAAATAATATATCAATAGTGCACGTTGAATGCATGTCGATGTACCATGGCAAAGTCAATTATTTTGATTATTATATATGAATTAAATAAATAATAAGTGACATTAACAAAATCTTAGAGCCACCGGTCTAAAGAATTTAAAAAGAAAATGATGTAGAGCATTATATAACATATAATTGAATTAATTGATCCTGTTATGAATCAAATTAGACATTGTCTATAAAAATAAAATTAATTTATGTCTAAATAAGTTTTTTCAACATAAATATCATTTAATAGACATGGCCTCAATAACAACCCAGAATTCGGATCCATCCGAAAATGAAAAAACAAAAAGAACCAATTTAAGGAGCATTTTAATCAAATATTTATTAATTGTTAAAAAATTTAGATAGGCTAAATTTGTTCTTAAAATATTGAAAATAATACAATTTTATTGTTAAAGTTTTTTATAAAAAAAATATCACTAAAGATTAAAAATTGTATACATTTGCCCTCGCGATAAAAAAATATGGGCTATTTTCAAAATTTTAATGCCAAATATGAAAAAAATAGTGCATATTTTTGTTATTAAAGTAATGAAAATGATTTATATTTGTCTTAAAGGTATTAAATAAAGGTAAATCTGTACTATTTTAATACTTTAAGTGTATTTTTTTTAAATAAAAAATTAAAGACAAGTTTGTACCGTTTTCAATATTTTATGAACAAATTGACTTTTATCCCATTAATTTAACCTCAAAATTGAAGTTATGAGATGAAAATTGATATAAAAAGCATTTTATATCCATATATTATATTAATTTGAAGTGGAGTAGTTAATATATTTTTAAGGCTCACAGTCGAACAAACGTACAAAGCTTAGTGTGTGAAATTTTTACAACACTTGGGGGCATGTCCATTCAGAAACGAAGAGAGGCCATGGGCCCTTGGCCTTTTAACCTTTTATTTTCTTTAAAAATTTAATTGAAATTTTGAATAGAAATCAAATATTTTCTCCTTATTTATAACATTTTAACAGTTTTGCTCCCCTTAATATTAATTTTTGGGTCTGCTCCTTACAGGACTAGTGACTTTAATATGATGTTACGTAAATGAATTTTAATCTAATTTAACTCTAAAAACTGGTGTGTGATGTGAAAATTATCCAAAACATTATAAGAATACTGAGCTTAAACCAATGTCCAATAAATTTAATTACATATTTTATTTAGCATAAATTCTGAAAAGAAAAACGACGGATATCCAAAAAGAAAAGAAAAAAATTAAATTGAAGTTTATTATTTATTGAACAAATAATAAGAAATTTTGGAGAAAATATTAGTAAAGATAATTACCTTTAGATTTGAGAACGAAAAGAGCACCAGCATCAAGATCTTTCTGGACATGGGGACTTCCTTCTCCTTGTGGAACTTCATTCATTGTCACTGTACCCATTTTCTCTCTGGTTTTCACAACAACAGAAAGCTTAGAATGAGAGAGAAAGGAAATCAAGTATCTGAGCAAGAAGCAATTCAAGATTATATGTATATAACTCTTTAAACAACTGCATGGAGTGTGGACAATTAATTAGATATATAGTCAACCAGCCGCCTCTTATATAACAAATTAAATAATAGGAATATTATCTCCTCAAGCTTGTTTCTGCACTATTACATTTTCTTCATTATGTTTCTGTATTCAATCTTTATTCCATTAATTAACTTTTTAAATCATTCACAATATATTTAAATAGATTTAAATTTGAAGAGTTTGACTGATTTGATAAGCATGTGCCATCAAATGTGCACATGGTCAAAATATCTTAAAAATAGGGTTCACATTTATAATTAAAAAAAAATTACATTTTCGGATACTCAAGTTATTATAAATTTCTGCATTAAATTCATGTATTTCAAAAATTTAACGGTCAATTTTTTATTGGTTTAATAGACGTCATTTTTAGGTTCAAATTGAGTTTTTAAAAAAGTAAATATACTTAATATTAAATTTTTGAAACATATGCATCGAAGCAATTAAAGAATTCGTAATAGTTGAGAGATCTAAAGATGTAATTTTTAAAAAATAAATTAGATGTATAGACTAGAGGTGGCAAATGGGTGGGTTGGGCGGGTTTGAGTTGGGTCATAAATGGGTTGGATCGTAAATGGGTGGATCAAAAATATATGGATCATAAATGGGTCAATATCCAAATGGGTTGGGTGGATTTGGGTCGACCTATTTGATATTTTTTTAATGAAAAATAATTGTCGATATAATAACGGAATACTAAGAAAATTATTATAAAACTGTTGACCCAAATGAGTCGGTTGAGATATAAACGGATCGAGATATCGGTTGATTTATAACTGTCTAATTTACTAGTTATTTGGTAAAAATTTTGGCAGTATAACGGATATATATATAACATACCCTTCCTGCGATTCAAACAATCCATAATCACACACAGAGGTACAACAACACAATAATTCATAAACCAAGTGGCCATTTTTCCATTTTTAAGCCAATTATGTAATCCTAAATTATTTCACTCACTTTCTAAGCTCAATTTCTCACAAAATTAATTTTATAATTCTTAAAATATATAAATTAGTCTCCCTGCAAAATTTCAACTCAAACAGAGTCCGTTTCTCGATCTGGTACATTTAAATCAATCAATTTTGACAATTTTTCAGTATTACCAAAAAATTAATTTTTCATTGATAAAAATTTCTAAATATTAATCTAAATCTATATATATCATTAAAATAATTTTTAGAGCTCATTTGCTATTTTTAGAGGTACAGTCAAATTTTGGTCAAATCGGGTAACCTTTAAAATAAACCGGGCTTTTTTTTTATTTTTGACTTTTGGAGATCTATTTGAGTTCATTTTTTCTCCACATTCTACCATCGGATTCCTTGTGACTAGTATTTTCCGATGGTCGAATAAAATATTTTTTACTTCCGGGTATAATTTTTGTCCGCAGTGCACTATTTTCCATCGAAAAATACTATTCACGACTAACCCGATAACTCGGCTATTACAAATCTAACCAACAAAATACGCATACACATTACACAATAATAATACAGCGGGACAGTTTAAGCAAAAGATCTTGTTTATTAAGACAAAAGTTTTTAACATTAAAGAAATAATAGAAAAAAAAAATACCCATCGGGTCTAGGAAGAATGACCCAAATAGGTTGTATTTTATGTGGGTAGATTTTTGGTGGGTTTAAATGTGTCAATTTTTTAGTTGGGTTGGGTTTGGGTCAATTTTTTTTGGGTGAATTGTTGGGTTTGAGTTAATTTTGACACCTCTAGTATAGACTCTATTTTAACTGTACACATGTGTTCTTGTCACGTTATTCAATGTAAGTGATTAAAAAATAAAAGAAATAATGTTGAATTTTTGTAATTAAAAATAAAAAATTTAGTAGTTTAGCAACGTATGATTTTGTTCGTCTTGCATGTTGAAATTTTTTCAGGAAAAATATATTTTAAATTTAGATTGGATATTTACAGGAGTTGGATTAGGACATATAAATTATTTATTTTAGCCCCGGTTTGGACCAAATAAAGTTGGGTTGAAGTCGGAGGTGGAGTCAGATACCAATTTCATTTGGAGTAGTATATCAATTAAGTCCTAATCTATCTTCAACCACTCAAGTAAGGACTGAAGACTTTTTGAAATCTACTACAACAAACTCATAATTTAATTTTTTATATTAACTATTTTTTAAAATCCTTTAATTCTCAACTTTATTTATTTTATTAAGTTTCTCAAATTTAATTCCGAAATTTAAGATTTCTAACTATACAACAGAATTTACATGTAAAAAATTATTTAAAGCTCAATAAATTCTGAAATTTTCAATTAGATTTAATATATACGTACGTATCAATGGTTTTCTTGTGTTGCTGCTTCAGCATGTGCAATATTGATAATGTTTTGTTCAAGATATATAAGTTCAGAAGAATTACTTCAAGTGTAAGTTTTACATTTATTAATATGATAAAATTCATTATATTTATAATAAGAATTGTAATTTATATAGAAAAAAAAATGTTCATGTTAATCTATTTCGCTATTTTTATTATATGAATTTAGATAAATAAATAAACAAATAAACATATCGTGTAAATTCAATCATTTTGTGAAAATGATAGGACATATATAAATTTCATGTAACAATTCTTCAAAGAAAGAAAGAAAAAAGAAAATTCATTAATTTTCGTAACCTTTTTGAGAAATATATTATTTTTTTATATATATAAATGAGAAATATATTCTGTTAGACTAAATTAACACTTTATTGTTTTATTATTAGACTTAAGTAATCTTTATCTTATCAAATCAAACGCTTATAAAAGTTGTAATGAAATAAATAGAGTTTAAATTATATACAAACACTTTTTTTTTCCTCCACATAATATTTAACTACATTTACGCATTAAAATAAAAAAATATATATGTATTATTCATTTTTATTAAATCTTTTTTAACGATTCTAATTGTTATTTTTTAATTTTATTTCTAATATTATTTATTTCAAGTATTTATATAATTTTATGAACATGTAAAAAATAGTTAAAGTCAATCAAATTTGATGTAGAAAAATAATGTGCATGTATTATTATTATTATTGTAATTGTTGAGCCGGTAAAGTAATCAATGCATCAAAATTTTATGGATTATAAATAGATTGAGTCACATTATCTTTTTCTTTTTTCTTTTTGCTGAGACATAACAATTTTCTTACACCTTTTATTTTGGATAGAAAACAAGTTTTGTCTAAAATAGATCAATGAAATTTCATGGACCAACCTAATGGAAAATTGTCACGTAAAATAAGTTGGTTAAAAATTGAGTAAATTGGTAGTTATCATGCATATATAGGTGGCATTTCATAATTAGCTTGGTACATGAGAAATTTATGAATCGAAAGATTAGATCTTGAATTACAATTAGAACAAAAAATCAAACCGAAAATAATTTGATATATTCGGTTCAATTTTGAAAAAAAAAACGATTCTATCGATTTGGTTTTCAATATTTAGATCAAATGCAGTTATTGACAGTTTGCATTGATTTTGGTTAAAAAATGACGGATTATATTAGAAATATAATTAGTTTTGTACATAAAATCTCAAATACTTTTATATATGCTTTATTTTATATCTATCCCATATTTTTTCAAGTAATAACGGAATATTTTTTATTTTACTTTAGTCTAATTATTGTAATTTTAATTTAATTATGTTAAATTTGTGAATAAAAATTTATAATTATGATATTTATTAAAAAAAACTTATCATGTATCTAACTAATATATATATATATGTGTGTGTGTGTGTGTGTTGCACGTCTATGCATATGTATTTTTATTTTATAAAAAAATGATAAATAAAAAAAAAACTTATTATTAACAAAATTAATTTTATATTTTAATGAGAGTTTTAAAATGTTTGAAAAACAATCTCTTCTCAAGTTACATTCTTTAAAAACTAATTTGCATTTTTAATGTTGCTGAGTCAAAATTAATATCTCAGTTAAAAAAATAACTATAATTGAGAATTAATCATCAGTAATAATAATTTAATAAGAACTCTTTTAGGATTTCTTCTAAAAGATTACTCTTACTCCTCAATAAATACCTTTTGTACCCCAACTTGTTGATTTAGACTGACAAAATTTATTATGGAAACTGCAATTGATTCACTCGCTTTAGGTGCATAAAATGACATAATTTAATTTAATTTGATAAAATATCTTTCCAACACCTAAAATGTACTACAAAATAATGTCCATACCTAATTTTTCTACTCAATATCAGCATGTCAAGAGCAAAAAAAATGTATTTATTGGTTATTAAATTTACAAATTGGAGGGTCAAATTGAGCTTTTGAGAAATTTAAGGGCCGAATTGGCAAAAGTGGACAAGATAATATGTTCTTTTATATATTATACTCAGATTTTTTTGCAGCCCACTGAGGTCCACTAGCCCAGTTTGGGCCCATACATGTGATCCATGGCTTTTTTATTACTTTTTTATTATTATTAATAATAAATATTAAATAAATTATCTCTGTTTTGAAGTTTCAAAGCTTTCGCAGAAACCCTGGGGCAAAGAAACGCGAGTTTCGATTTCACAAACAGCAGAATCGTGTCTGCTAAAGTTACCGCTCGGTAAACAAATTCACATTTCTCTCTTTCCATTATTTTAAATGTTAAATTACTTGATTGCTTCAATTTTTCTCTTCATGTGGTGATTTTTCCGTGTTCTTCTCATCAATTTCTATGGTTTTTGAGCTTCTTTTTTAATATATTTTCTCACTTAGAAACAGAAAATGCTCTGTTCTTTCCCTCAAGTGTTAGCTTCTAATTTTTTGCAATGGGCCTATTGTGCTTCTGGGTAATGTTTTCCTTGACATGATAATTACCAAATTTGTGCAAGTTAATAACTTGCTGATGTTCTTGAAATTTTGCCAGTTTTTAAATTCACTGTTTGAGGTATGCCATTTATAAGTTCTTGAATACTATAGTCTTAAAACTGTTGAAAAATAGTAAGAAACTTAATTTGCAACCATGTGTATGGGAGCAGATTGATGGTTTTGAATTTAATTAAGATGAAGTTAAAGGTCCGATCCGTTAGCATAAGGTGGGTTGCTTCTAGTTCTTTCTATTTTCAATTTTCTAGACTATAAGGGGAATGTTAAGGGTTATATTTTACTGATATTCACTATAAACTATTTGGAGATGCCAGCATTTGAATATACATACATGGATGATGGGATTTGTAGTGTAGCAACCTCTCTAGTTTGCTCTCTAGTTTTATATTTGTCCTAGAAAGTCAGTTGGCTTATATTATTGGGGGAGGTCTGACATTTTTGGTGGAGATTCACATTCCAGTTATGTGCAGTGTGATAGAATTTTTTCTATGAAAGATCTTATACTAACAAATTACTGTTCCATTTCTTCTGTTTTTGTGTACAGTGTGTGGCATCAAAGTATGCCATCAGAATCTGATAAATGGGGATGGGAGCACGTTAGTGTCTTTGGGGGATTTGACAGGGGAAGTGGTACAAAAAGATGGAAATGTAACCATTGTAATTTGCGATATAATGGGTCTTACTCGCGTGTTAGGGCTCACCTTCTTGGGTTCTCAGGTGTTGGTGTCAAAAGCTGCCCAGCAATAGACAGGTCTCTTAGAGAAGCATTTCAAATTCTTGAGGAGGAACGCCTTGCAAGGAAAAAGAAAAAGAATTCTTTAAATGGAAAACCTGGTAAGCGCATCAGGACGGCACAGCCAACTCTTTCTTGGAAAACCATTACCAAAGAAGATGTTGATGACATAGTAGCTAGATTTTTTTATGCTGATGGTTTAAATGTAAATATTATTAACTCACCCTATTTTCTTGAAATGGTGCAAGCAATTGGTGCTTTTGGTTCTGGGTATGAACCCCTGTCCATAGATAAACTGTCCGATTCTTTTCTAAGCAAAGAGAAAGGAAGGATTGAAAAGTCCATGACCTTAGTAAGAGAGTTCTGGCCGCATACTGGGTGCACAATACTCTGTGTAGGTCAGCTAAATGGCACAATGGGTAGCTTCCACGTTAATATTTTTGTCTCAAGTCCAAGGGGTCTTATATTTTTGAAAGCTGTAGATATAGATGATAGTGTTGAAGGAGACCATGTGTTTTCTAGTGTCCTTAGTGATACAATTGTGGAGGTTGGGCCATCAAATGTTCTTCAGATTATCTCACATCTAGGTGATGTATGTAAATCATCTGAATCCTATATCTTGTCAAAATTCCCTCATATATTTTGGTCTCCTTGCACGTCACATTCTATTCTCATGTTGATGGAAGAAATAGCTGAACTGGAATGGGTAAAGCCTGTTGTCTTGTGTGCTAAGGCAATCGAACAATGCATGATGACATATCAACATGCTTCTTCATGTATTTTGATTCAAAATATGAAAGAAAGTTCTAAACCAATCTCCACCAAGTTTGCTCCTTCATATTCTTCTGTCCAGAGAATTTATGAGTTAAGGCAAGTTCTTCAAGAGGTGGTTGTTAGTGATGAATGGAAGCAGTGGAAGCATAGTATTGTTGATAATGTTGAAAGTGTCGAATCTGCTATTTTAGGAGATGAATTCTGGACAAAGGCTCATTTGATGCTGCAGTTATATGAGCCATTTGTAAAATCACTAACTATGCTAAATGTTGATAAATCTGTTATTGGCGTCATTTTTGATTGGCGGGCTCAAGCACTTGAAACTTTGAGGAGTAAAGCAATTGATGATGGGATATTGAATCAGTTGGAAGGACTGATCGAGAACAAATGGGATATGCTATTTTCTCCTCTTCATGGTGCAGGTTATATCCTAAACCCTAGATTTATTGGAAAAGTTCAAACTAAGGATAAATCTGTAATGCGGGGCTGGAAAGCTACTATAGAAAGATATGAGGCTGAAAGTACAGCAAGACGTGCTCTCAGAGAGCAACTAAGCTCATATTGGCATCTTGAAGGATCCTTAGGAGAAGAAGATGCTGTGGATTGCAGGGATAAAATGGACCCTGTTGCATGGTGGGAAAACTTCGGTTTCGAAATTCCCAATCTGCAGATGCTAGCCGTAAAGGTTCTGAGTCAGGTCTCAAGTGTTGGAATGTGTCAGGAGATTTGGCAAACTAATGATTTCTCATGTCAGGAGGCAGCAAACAGGTTGGGAATGCAGAAAATGGAAGATCTTCTTTTCGTTCGAAACAATCTTAGACTTCATAACCAAAGAAACGGAAACTTAAGCTTTTATCCAGGCCAAAGAAATGCTGTTTCAAGTTCTTCTTTGGGAGTTAGGGCATTGGATGGTTCCTGTTTTGATCAAACGAAGACAATTGTAAATATAGATGACAACTTGTGATATAGGAAATACTACTCCTAAGTTGAGCAGTATTGGGTGCTGTTGCCTTTGCGTGCAACTTGACTCGAGAATAACTAGGGGCCTGATATTATGCAGTGGATCGCAAGTGAGCAGCTATATTCAGGTAAGCTAGCATTCACCACATGTTAACAAAAATTATGGTAAATGTAGTTCAGGAGGTTAGTAATGTGTACCTGTTTGTGAGTTATATACGTATTGCAGAATGAAATGTAGTTTAAATAATACTTGTAAATAGTTGCAAATGTAAGTAATATCAGAATTGTGCTTGCTGCCCAAATCCATCCTCTTCTTGTTCCAAGAGAGACAGCCATTTTCTCTTTCTCGTCGTGTGTTATTCATATCATATCTTCAAGCCTTCTCAGCTTCATGATCCTGTTTATTGGACAAATTGAAATACACACACATTGCAGATCAATAAATTCACTCATTTCTTTTCAAAATAGAGCATCTTTTTTAAAAAAAAAAAATTGAAAATTTTCTCTGAACTTGACGAAATAGATTTTTTTTTTTTTTCTGAAGTGACAACTATATAATATTTTTTAATTAGTTGTTAAAAAAAAAATTGGATGCAGGTGAGTCGGTAAATGATTCTCTTAGCTTAAGTGAGGTTAAATTCGATGTTCGTGTATGCAATTATTTAAAACTTGGGATTAGAGTTTTGCTTCCTGAAAAGAATTTTTTCGGCTTAAATGAAAATTAGTCTGGATGTGGTATAAGTTCATAGGTGTTTTTCATAGAGTTGGAGTCCATCCAGAATATCGGATGGTTTTCATAAAATTAAAATTCATTCAGAATACCGCGTAGTCAAAAAAAAAATCATGTTGTAAAGTTTAAAAGTAAAAAATTAGTTGATTCGTCCATTATTATTGGTGGATTTACTATAGGTAAGAATTGTCCCACAAATGATTGTCTTATTTAATGATATGCAAGAGAGATGAGTTATGTGTTTAGTTTTCATTGTATGTGAAAGAGATTGTGCATATGCATGTCTTATATAATAATTTCATATGCATATGTTTCTCACTATTAAAGCATTTATGCTGCAATTGCATTACCTTTGTTGGTCCATTAATGTAATTTAATTTTTTTTTTTTTTTTACAAAAGTCGAGTAATTTAATTGCAGGGTCCAGATATCATTGTCAAATATCAATGTGGGACATTCTTGGATGATATGCTAATATCATATGTGTAGCCTTATTACTCCATCTTAAACTAAATTAACTGCAGATTAATCTCTTTGTGTCTCAATATTTAATTGTCTGTGGGGCTTTTTGATTGATTATTATCATACATAACTCAACACTAATTAGATTTGTCGGCATTAAATGTTCTTCCTTAATGTAATGCAATGTTGTCTGGAATTTGTCTTCTGTGACTGCATTTTCTTTTCATAATTGCAGATTGATACCCACGTATATTTTTCTTAATAGATCTAAACAAAGAAAAAGTAGTTCTTTTATACTCATGTGTCGATTACAAATATAGTCCAAGATCCTTTTTTTTTTTTAAAGATTCACCTCCAAATCTTATCACGATTTTAACAGTCAACTTCTAATTATATTTCAAAACAGCAGTTCTGATAATAAAATTTGTCCAAAATTAATATAATATTTTATGAGATTCACATAATATAGAATATTTCACTAGTTTTGGACTGAATTTTTATAAATATTTCTAATTTGAAATATAACTAAAAGTTGGGTGCCCAATTGTAATTATTTTTTTAGCTTAGGAACTAAATTAAAATAAGAAAGAGAATAAGACTTAATTTTATACTTGATTCTTTTAATTTATTTTTCAATTTAGTATTAGCACGAATGCACGATGCATAAATAAGAATAATAAATATGATAACTTTAATATATATATATATTTATTTATCAAAAAAATATGTGTCGGTCCACAGTGGGCAAATCCATTAATATGTTTTTGATGAATTTAAAAACGCGAAAAAAATCTTTTGACTCTTGACCATAATTAATTATTATAAAATTAAAAGCATAAATCACGGTACCTATATGAAATAAATTAAGTATTTATTTTGTTCTTTAATAGAAGTGGGGGAGAAATTATAATAATAATTATAATAAGTACATTATTATGTCATTTCAGAAGAGCAATATCTACTTTACGTATAAAACAAGAATTCCTAAAGCAATATTAGAGCTGAATGTCAAATTAAAACTTCAAGGAGAAAAGTTGGAAGAAATTTGGAAAAAGTGGGTTTTGTTTAAAAAAAAAAAAAAAGATTTTGGAGGTATAAAATAAACAAAGGATTTTAATTAATTAAATAAATAATCATTAACATCGAGAAAATCTAAAGTCCTACATTTATTGCCCATGTCTACACAACAGACAAATTATATTTACAAAAAGAACATCTAACTTTATATTAAAATTATTTTCCATGCATATAAAGTGAAAGCATATACATATAGTGTATATAACGCGGGAAATAAGCCACAAAGTCGGGTTTTTTTTTTCTTTTTGGAGGGTGAAAATTTATATATATATATATATATATATAAACCTTGGATTGTTTTCTTGTACAGAGTGTATATTGATTTGGTCTGCATATTGATGCATGAATTTAGTTTAGATGAAAATTTTAAGATTATTATAACTTTTTGGACTTAATTCTTTTTAAGAAATATGGAAAACATTGTTTATGACTGCAAGAAAAATATTATTTTTTAGAGAATAAGAAAGTGTGATTATAGTAGCTAATAGCTATTCCACAAGAAAAATAATAGCTAATTAATTCATAAATAATTCAAATGAAAAAATAAATTTTAATATACATGAAAATTAGCATGTAATAATATATATTAGAAACATAAAACAATATAATTTCCTCTAGAAGAAAATTACGTGTCTTATGCCTAGCCGCAAACTTTGACTTGATTACTTGAACAATTCCTCTTTGCATGTTAATTAGTTTAAGAGAGTCTTTCAAAGAAGGTGAAATTTCTACTTCTTAATTAAATCCATAAAATATAGTAATAATAAATACTATACGGCACTTTTCTCTAATCAAATGCCAATCAAATTCACTGTGCTTTGTTTTTTCACGGAACACGGGATTTTGAGCAATGCAACTGGTAGATTGATTATCACAATAGAGTACAGTAGACTTTGATAGATGCAAGTTGAAATCCTCGAATAAGTAATGCAACCATTGTATTTCATAAGCTGTATAAACTAATGCTCTATACTCAGTTTCAAATCAAGAACGAGAAACAATAGTTTGCTTCTTGGACTTCCAAGAAATCATAGAAGAACCAAAGAACACAGACATACTAATCAAAGAACAAGATGCCCAGTTAGCATTAGGGAAAGCTTGTAAAAAAATATATGACTTGGAGCAGATTTAATGCACTTTAAAAGCCTGTGTGCCATTTGCAAGTGTTGAGGAGTAGGTTTGTCAAGAAACCGAGTGAACTACTAAGTCGAACACATGTAAAAAATCTTAAGCGTGACTGCAAATGCACCAATTACAGGACTAGTGGAATGCTAGCATGTGAAAGTTATGAAGCTGCCTTTGGCATTTTTGTATTATGTTTATGATTTAGGACTCAAAGATCGAAGTACCTATAATTAATATAATATTGACTTTCCTGTTTCTCATGTCTGCTAAGATTTATAGAAGCTCTTGTTGATGGGTTATATTTTGGTAGTACTTAAAAAAAAATAAATAAATAAAAGAAAGTTTAGGGTTTGAAAATGACATATTATACCTTAAAGTACAAAAGTAGATAGAAATTGCAGTTATAGTTTCCATATCCTAATTTACCACTTACTACTGCTCTATTAACCTCCAATTCGGCCATATCCTGATTTTCCCTCACCATCATCGACCTCTCCTTTTCTAAACAACTCACAACGTCTCTCCAAATTTGTGTTTTATATTCATGGAGGTAATACTGTCGGTGGCTTCATCTTTCAACCTTCGGATTCTTTTTTTTTTTTCACTTTATATATATGGGAATGTAATTTGATGGACACGCATCTTAGCCGCCCAATCGCCAAGACACACAATTCGACAGTTCATTTATATATATATATATATGCGCGCGCGTGTGTGTTTGATGGGCATGCATCTGAGTCATCAAATCGCCAAGACACACAATTCAACAGTTTATATGTATGTACGCACTGGATTACTACTTTTTTTTTATATATATATATGTGTGATAAATATTCTTTTTCACCTAACTTTTTTTTTAATGCAATATAAAATTCATTTTAATAATAAAAAAGGAATACAATATATATATATATAAAGATTTTAATTTAATGTCAAAATACAATTAAAGTAATCTATTATATATCGTTTACCATCATCATATCATTTCATTTCATTTCATCAACGTTGTATGCTAAATTAGTAGATAAGCAATTTGAGTCTCTGCCTCGTAAATAATTTAAGAAATGAAAACTTAAAGTCCTTTCAAATTAATTAAATAGTTTATGTTAATTAATTTGTGGAATTGCAAATTGTGTGAATAGAGAAAAATAAAAAAATAAAAAAATCAAAGAATAAGAAAAAGAGAAGTAGGGTATATGAAAAAAAGGAAGAGGCTCCACAAGCAACACCAAATGTGTTAGGTCACTCTGCTCAACTTTTTCACACATTATTTTTGTGATATTTGTTATTAGCCTCACCTTCTTAAAGCAAATTTTGAGATGGAGTAGCTGCCCAATAAATTAATTAATTCTCCTAAAATTATATCAAACTAACTCAACTAAAAATTTTTTAAAAAAAAATACTAATACATATATGAGTACTAATTCAATACGAGCGCATCTAAACCATTAGATCGCACACATTTATTTAATTTAATGGTCCAAATACGTGTACACATATTTCAGGCCAAGATATATGTAATTGCCTTTGACTCATATCATAATCCATGAAGTTTGGTTGAGTTAGGTAGGTGGTTTAAAATATATATTTTTTAAAGAATTATTTTTTATATGATAAATTAGAAGATGCCTATAAAAATTAAAGGAATAAAGAAAAACCTATTTTTATGAATTTATTCGGCAAAAATTTAAATTAATTGGATTAACGAACTATAATGCATTAAATTCTTAATGTAACATAAAATAAATATAAAAACTTAATTTTTGATAAAATGACACACATGATTCTTCACAAGTAAGATAATTTGTGTCGATTAATTAATTAAGGAAAAACTCAAAATTCACGTCATGAATGATCATCCACATGATTACTGAATTGGATTAATGGGTAATTGAGTGAGCTGTTCACTGTACTGTACTGTGTGCATAGAATTTTGAAGATATTAAATTGTCAGTAAGTTCAGTTGTGTAAATTAATAACATAATGTTTTAATTATTTTTTAAGTAAGTAGCATATTTAATAATTAATCATAAAATTAAAGTTTACTCATTAATTGTAGTAGGGCAAAAAAAAAAAAAATTCTCTGAAATGTCTTGGACCGTTGCAGCATTGCCTCTTGCAAATTTCTCCTTCATATGGATAAATAATGTTTAGGATATTTGATAATTATTTTTTGGATAAGAATTCCTTGAACAAGAATCTTGGTAGTTATCAGATCCCAAAATCACCAAAAAAAAATACTTCATTCGTTTTTTATTATCTGTTACTTTTAAGTAAAATCCAAATTCTATTTATCTATCACTTTTAGATTTTCAATTCAATTTAATTTTTTCTTTCCAATTTAATTTTCATTTTCAATAAAAATTGACCAATTAGATTCATTTTTTTACATTAAATTACTCAATATACATTGAATCACTCAATTTTTTTCTAAATTCAAAACTAATTAATATTTTTTAATTCTAATGAAAATAACAAATGTGATAATTATAAAAGAATGGAGGGAGTAATTCATTCAGAAAAGTAAGTGCTTTTAATTCTTAAAATTTTGCACATAAAAAGGAAAAAGAAAATGAAATTTGTATAAATAAATAAATAAAAGTGTAGAAGGAATGGCCATGGCCTCGTGAATTGACGCTAGGCTCTATGCTTAAAACCCGCCCATACTTCTCCTATTGCTATCTGCAAAAGTATTCCTCCTCTTAAGGATCTTTGAAGAAAAAAAAATAATTAAATATTTATAATTCATTTACGATTTTATCCATTTATCCAATTTTATTAGAACGAATTGAAATGAAATAAAATAAAATAAAAATAAAAATAAAAAAACAAAGGAGCAGTAGAAGAAACATCGAAAACTGGCAGTTGCATATGCTATTGGTGGGTATGGTCAATTTGAGAAGACTATAAACCTGGGGGAGTGGCAACATGTGCGGAGTGATTTATGATATTCATAATGAATAACAACAAAAATTATTCCAAAAAATAACAAAAATAAATAAATTAAATTTATATTAATATTTCCACTCTTTGCTCCGCTGATTTTGAAATAATTAAAGACCATAAAATTCATTAAACAACGTTTATTTTGGACAGATTTTTATTATTAGAATGTGAAAAGAAAATGTGAATGTCAATAATTTTATAATTTAATTAGAAATATGTATATAGAAAAGCATTAAAGATAAACTTGTCATTCAAACTTTTTGGCTATTATCACTTTTTCTCTAAATAAATTTTGAGGGTTAATTTTCGATTTATGATCTTTGCATCCTATTTAATTCAAATTGTTTTTTAATAAGCAAAATGCAATTAATAAACTTTCAATAAATTATATGTCAAGTTTTTTTTCAAAAAACAAAAAAAAGAAAATTATTAAAACAATGCCACTTTAAAGTTAATGTAATAACATATTGCCTTTCACTTTCAATATCAAGTAAAAGTTTCTAGTTCATTTATTATTATTATTATTATTATTATTATTATTATTATTATTATTATTATTATTATTATTAATAGTAGGAGTGGGCACCCCAATTGAAGTCTTAAGTCTATAGGTAAGCCCCTTTACTGGTTCTGAAAATGAAAAATGAAGATGACAACGTCCAATCCAATATCCATAATTTGAACTCTCTTTTTTAGCTTTTCTTTTTAAAATTTCTGAAAATTAAATTACTTACCAAATATTGACATTAAATGTTGACTTGGGGGCAAGTTTTCCCCCTAATTGACTATTTTTTTTTTTATTTAGATTTTAGTGGATAAAAATATTGCTAATTAGAGAATTTAAAACTTCTTTGTCTAAACTTGCTTTATAAACCATGCCAATAATATTGCAAAAAAGATTATTTATTACTTTACAATTATAAATAAAATATAAAATTACTTTGTGCATGATTATAAGTTGTTCACTTGATGTATTAATAAATCGGACATAGGTTTCATATTTTCACTCAAAGATTTTAAGTTAAATTGATAATAAGCTAAGCTAAAAATAGTACAATGTCATATAAAATAATTATTCCTTTCCTTGCAAATATAAAAATAATTAATTAATTAATTATGTATATGTATGTTATTAAGGAAATATGGCAAATATTAAGCATAATATCTGAAAATATCTACCTTTTGATTCTCAACTTTTTTTAAAATGGAGTTACAATGCCTTATTACATTATAAATGGCATTAAAATCAATTAAATTTCATCTCTTTTTCACTTTTAATGGACATTACATTAATTTTAATAATTTTTTTACCTTTTTCTTTTAATTTGTTTAATCTATTTTCTTTTTTGGTCTTGACCCTATAGTTTACTAAACAGTCTTTAACATTATTAACCTGCACCTGAAATCCAAGCAAAGTGAAAGTTCTCAGATCATCTAACTAGTCAACCACATCTACCTAGTTTTTTATTCTCTCTCAAGATAAGAGGTAAATTTTTAAAAGTTTATTTAAGTAATTTAAAAAAATTAAATGTTAAATGACAATTTTACCCCTTCCCCACCCAAAAAAAGAAAATAAAGTTACATGTAAGCAGAATCTGTGGTGCAGTGGAGACTCTTCCTATACCTGTAGTTAGAACAGTTAAATGTAAAATAAAAATCTTTTTTTGGTAATGATAAATATTATTACTAAATAAATAGAGATGGAGAGTAATTGAGTTCCAAATTGCACCAAAATTGGCTATAAAGCACCACATTTCTCTCTCTGTCTATTGCTCCCTTAACCCTTCTCTTTCACACAAACGCCACATTACTTACATTTTCCTATCTTTTTCTTTCTCTCTCTTACTCTGTCTCAGCACTGTTCTGTTTCTGGCTTCATTTTGCTGGGAAACAAACAGAGTATTAGCTTGGGACAGACCTTGAGAGAGGAAAGCTTTAGATTTTTATTTTTATTATCTGGGCTCAATTTAAATTGTTAAATTTTTTTTATCTTCCACATTGTTAAGAATCAGAAATTCTGCAATTTTGTTCTTGTTTGTTTGGTAGTTAAAATAGCCTATTTATTACCTTATCCTCTGTTTTTGCTCTGTTTTCCTCTGCTCTGTTTCTAGAGAGAAAAAGACAGAAATGGCTGAAGATTCACCAAGAATCATAATACCAGAGACATTTCAGGTATCTAGAGATGATATTGGAGGGCAAATTTTCTTAATTTGGGAGCTCATTAAAGCTCCATTGATAGTTCCTCTGTTGCAACTTGGGGTTTATATCTGTTTAACCATGTCTCTGATGCTTTTCATGGAGAGGCTTTACATGGGAATTGTTATTATCCTTGTTAAGCTATTTTGGAAGAAACCAGAGAAACGTTACAACTGGGAACCTATGCCTGAGGAAGATTTAGAATCTGGGAGTTCTAATTTCCCTGTTGTTCTTATCCAAATCCCAATGTTCAATGAAAGAGAGGTTTGGTTTCTGCTTCTTTCTCTGTTTTTACTCATTTCTTCTCTGTTCTTTGTGTTTTCAACTTCTGTTTTGTCTCGACGTTCATATCGATGCTCTATTTTATCTAAAATGCCTCTGTAAAAATATAGAGGTTCGAGACAACATCAGTGGCAAAATATTACCTTGTTTAAGAGCTAAAAAAGTCTAAAACTTTTTGTTTTTTTCTTGCAAAATTTGACAGGTTTATAAGGTATCCATTGGAGCAGCTTCAAATCTTTCTTGGCCAGCGGATCGGTTAGTGATCCAAGTTCTCGATGATTCAACCGACCCAGAAATCAAGGTTAAATTTTTCACACTTTTTATAGTTAAAAAAGGCATATAGATTTGATTTTGTGATTTGGGCATAAGTGATAATTGATGTATTGGGGTGATAATTGGTGCAGCAAATGGTGGAGCTAGAGTGCCAGAGATGGGCAAGCAAAGGGGTAAATATAAGGTACCAAATTAGAGAAACAAGAGGAGGTTATAAAGCTGGCGCTTTAAAAGAAGGCTTAAAAAGAAGCTATGTTAAGCATTGCGAGTATGTGGCCATTTTTGATGCTGATTTTCAGCCTGATCCTGATTTTCTTCTGCGAGCCATTCCTTTCTTGATCCATAATCCTGACATTGCTCTTGTTCAAGCTCGTTGGCGATTTGGTATTGCTCATTTTTACCCATCTTTTGTGTTCATACTTTGCTTTTAGGCACCCTACTAGTAAGTAATTTCCATAATCCATTTTAAACTAATAGTTACATTGCCTTGATTAGTATACATTTTTTTTAACCAAAAGGATACTATTTTGCTCTCTGTTTTACCCCATAAATTGTTTTTTTGGGGTTAAAATGTGCAATAGATAGGTAAATTTAGGGATCATTTTTAATGACTATAAGGGCATTTTAGTAATATTTTCGACAATTATAATTATAAGAGTATTAAGAAAAGTGATTTTTACTAAATTATAAAAATTGAGGTGCATTGCAAGTGTTGCGTATATTAGACAAATTGATTTAAAATCCTAATTAGGTACTAGATTCTAGAATGCTTCATGGTGGTTACTAAAAATCTGTTAAGGGAGTGTCGGTGGTCTATGCATAGTTAGATTTTTAAGAATTAATCTTTTGCTTTTTAGTTTGCTATGGGTAAGCATATTAGAGTGTACTTGTTGCCTTCGGGTTACTGTGGGGTCCAAAGTGACCCACCAATCACGGGGTTGGTGGTCACTTTTACCCTCGCTAACTAGACCACTTAGATAGTGAAACTTGGCGACCAAAGAGCCGTACATCACGGCTATGGGTCCCACATGTAAAATTCCAATATGTAGCAAGTACTTATAGTAGCAACTCCCATAAACATTTACTTGTGATTAGTTGAATAATTATTCTGCCTAATCCTCATTTATACCCCTTATACACCGAATTAATAATAAACTGATATATTTTTAAAGTAATTTTTATTTTTCTACATAAATTCAGCTTCTTCTTAGAAATGAAATGACGTAAATATCCCATATTCATCCGACTTTTATGCACAAAAACTGCCAAATACGTGGGAGATAGTCTTGTGATTCCATGCAAGAAAACAAGCATGGGGATTAATTAGAGAGAAAACAAAAGTTTGAGGGGTGATTTTGTAGTTTGAAGAAGCAAAGCCACCTCTCTGTCACGTGCCAATATAGAAAAGCCCATAGGTGGGACCCAAACACTCATCTTGCCGACACTTCGATTTTGTATTTATAGCTTATAATTTATTTATAAATTAAAAAAACAAAATTAAAATAGGAAATGAAATCAGAAATCGGTTACATTATGCTTTATCTCTCTATGACGTGCAAAAGTCTAGTCACGTAAGGACAAAAGAGTAAACGGCTCTTCTAATTGTGACGCTATCCTTGCTTGTTTTTCTTTTCTTTTCTTTTCTTTTATTTTATTTTCCTATTTAAATTAAATATTATTGAATTTTGCTCATTTAGATTCTATTTGTGTCTTAATAAACAAAACAGAATCTATTTATGTTTCCCGTTAAGGATCAAACTATTTGGTTAATTACGAATTTACATCTAAATTTTTACTGAATTTTAATTATGGGTGAAAATCGATGCAGTAAATGCGGATGAATGCTTGTTGGCGCGAATGCAAGAGATGTCACTTGATTACCATTTTACTGTGGAACAAGAAGTTGGATCAGCAACTCATGCATTCTTTGGATTCAATGGTAATTCTTATTTATTTATTTATTTTGATTTATTAAAAATAAAATAATCAACTAGGGCAGTGTAATATGCATTGCTTAACCAGAATTTTTCATGCATATTTAATTAGATGTCACGTGCCACACAACAAATTCAAAGTTCTATTAAAAAAAAATTAATTCTTTTTTAAGAATTAATTATTATACGAGAGTGACTACTAACTGATTGTACAAGGTTTTTTCGGAAAGAAAATTGACTAAATATGAATTCTATTATTATATAAATAAAATTGCCATAAAAATGATTTTACTTATATAGCCCTAGTATATCATATAATTAAAAAATATAAAATTACAGGAACTGCTGGGGTATGGAGAATTGGTGCAATTAATGAGGCTGGTGGGTGGAAGGACAGAACCACCGTGGAAGATATGGATCTTGCAGTCCGAGCTAGTCTCAGGGGCTGGAAATTTCTTTACCTTGGTGACCTCCAGGTATTAATATTTATATTTTTTAAAAAAATAATTTATATAAAGTGATTAAATTGAAATAACCTGTCAAAATTGATTTAAGGGAAAAAAAAAAAAAAAACATAAGCATGGTTATTTATAAAATTACCTTTATATTGGGGTAGGTAAAAAGTGAACTTCCAAGTACTTTCAAGGCATTCAGGTTCCAGCAGCACAGGTGGTCCTGTGGTCCTGCTAATCTTTTCAGGAAAATGGTGATGGAAATTGTGAGAAATAAGGTAACTAGTTTTGATTTCAATAATTTTATTATTTACCGTACTAGTAAATTTTTTTTCATTTTTTACCAACTTTTCTAATTAAAAATTGTTAATTTCAGAAAGTGAAATTCTGGAAGAAAGTGTATGTGATTTACAGCTTCTTCTTTGTTCGGAAAATCATTGCTCATATGGTGACATTTTGGTTTTACTGCCTGGTTCTTCCATTGACAATTTTAGTTCCTGAGGTTAAAGTCCCTATCTGGGGAGCTGTTTATATCCCTTCCATTATTACCATTCTCAATTCCGTAGGAACACCAAGGTAATTTTTTTTATTAACTTTTTATCATTATTATTAATTTTTACAGCATTTTATTTCCCTAAATCTGAAATTTGCTTAATTCCATTAGTCTGCGAAGCCAATAATACACTATCACATCATAATGTATTATTGGATTCTGTTTATAAATAAAAGAATGGACCTAACCTAAATAATATCTCAATTAATTCAGTGCATGGATTCATTCATGAATAGATAATAAACTAATAATACACTGTCATATAAACGATAATTGATTATTAAATAACTTTAAAAAAATATATTTTATCACCCAACTTTTAATTATATTTCAAATTATAAATTTTGTTAAAAATTCTGTCCAAAAGTAATGGAGGCAAGAAATTTTAAATTTTGCAACATTCTTCCTAGAAAATTAAAGGAAAATAAAAATTACTAATAACATATATATTATTGAATATTGCAGATCAATTCACTTGCTGTTCTATTGGATTTTATTTGAGAATGTGATGTCTTTGCACCGAACAAAGGCGACGCTTATTGGTCTGCTGGAAGCAGGAAGAGCTAATGAATGGGTTGTCACTGAAAAACTTGGAAGTACACTTCAAAAGGTTGCTAATGCTGCCAAGAGCAAGACCTCCTTCAAATTGTTTAGAAGACCTCGTTTTAAATTCGCCGATAGGTAAAATTTCTTACTCAGATCGGATCATATTTTTATAATCAATTTTATATATATATAAAAGTATAAATTATTTTTTATATGACAATTTATTTAGTAATTTAGTTTACAAATAAATTATAAACACTAAGATTTATTATTTATTATTGGTACCTATAATTGTAAGTTTGTCTGGATTATGTTGGGTTTATGCTCTGATTTGTTGATATTATTTATTTAAGTAGAATTTGGTTAGCAAATGAAATAAACTACCAAATCCATTAAGTAGGGAGAAATATTTTTAAATTAAGAGCAAATCATAGCTTTATAAATTATAAAGTTTGCATTGTAATAGTAGTTGAGAATCTTTTTGATATTTTTTATAGGATTAATAAATTAGATAGAAAAATAATTATTTTAGGTTTCAGTTGCAAGCAGACAATACATAAGTTTTTAAGATTTATTTTATTTGCAACTATTACTTAACCAAAATGGACCTATATATTAGGGCTGGATAAAAAAACCGAAAACCTCTTAAATCGATTTCAAAAATCGAGTTCAAATCAACTTTAACGGTTAATCAGTTCAATTGAATTTGAATGTGGATTTTAATTTTTAAAATTATGGTTAATAGATTTGAATTTAAGTGCCTTGTTAACTTGTTTATATGTAAATCTATACATATATATGAATATGAGTAGGTGAAAAATAAATTAATGTTTATGTATTGTTTATTTTTGTGTATTGTTATTAAATTCAAATAACTTGTATTTTCTATTTAAAATTTGAAAAATTTATATTTTAATTTGATAGATGAATTGTAATTTTTTATATTTAATTTTTTTAACGGTTAATCAATTATTAATGGTTAATTTTTTGTATTTAGCGGTTAATAATTATTATTTTTTTTAGTATTATTAGCTCAAAATGGATATGTATCATTTGGAAAATTTTCTTATAGATCGTTATATTATTAAATCGGTCATAAATATTTTAATATATTCTGATACTATATGGCATGGCAGTCATTTGGATATAATTAATTTTTTTTTTTATGGTTATTTAACAGATTGAATAAATTGGAGCTGGGATTTGCAGCATTTCTTTTCTTATGCGGATGTTATGATTTTGTTCATGGGAAGAACAATTATTTTGTATATCTCTTCCTGCAAACACTCACATTCTTCATATGTGGAGTTGGCTATGTTGGCACCATCATTCCAAGTTCTTAGCAGCAGCAACAATGACGAACAACTGATGGAATTTTCGTGCTTTTTTCGTGTTGTGTTTGTGTTTTATTTTTGTCTAATTCAATCTGCAACACAATATATAAAGTAGGAATCTATCAGAAATGATTGATTGCAATTCCTACTATTTGAGCTCAATTGAGAAGAAGAACAGGCCAGAAGAATTAATGGAGAAACCATCACTTCAGTGAAATTAGAATAGAAAATACCAGAGAGAGAAAAAAAAAAGAGAAGATGCTGTTATTTTGCAAAAATTTCTTGTAGAGTGAAGGGGAAAAAAGCAGCATTTTTTTCCATTATTTAAATAGATTGGTTGTAATTTTTAGATTTTTATTCTCTTTTTGAAATTTCTTTTCATTTTTCAATTTCAAATAGTTTTAACCCGAACAAGTTGATAAATGAAAGGGTGTATTTGTAATTTCTTTCATTTCTCTTTAATTTATTTTTGTTTTTTAAACGGATCGGTTTGATTTAATTTTAAAATAAATCTATGCTTAACTTTCGATTTATTCGGTTTGAATCGATTCAATTGCTGGCATGTTCTCTGGTTATTAATCTTATTTAAATAGAGAATAGAAATAAACAAAGCTAAACAATCTTGCAAGCCAAATGTGTGTAAAATGGTAATAAAATATTAGATTAAGCCCTTAATTATTGCTATTTCTGTTTTGCAATTTCTTCAGAAATCTTAATGCTCACTGCTTATGCTCTTGCCCCAATCATTTGTAGCTTCTCACACAAATCCGGCCATGAAGCAATCAATTCAAACTAAAGCCAAAATCCTTTTTTTTATTATTATTTTTCAATTTTAGTTGTGAGATCCGATTTACTACTATATTTATATGCTAATACTAAATCATATTTTTAGGATTAAAATCATATTTTGTTCCCGAATTGTTTTGAAGTGGTTAGAAAAATCATTAATTTTTTTTTTAATTTTGCTTTTATATTTTTTAAAATATACAATTTTGCTCCTGAATTTATTGAAATTTATATATTGATCCTTAAAGTAGAAAAATAGTAGCATTATGTGATTAATTACTTTATAATTGAATTGATTCATAAATAAATAAGTTTTTTTTTTCCTTTTTATCATTACAAGAGATAGATGCTTGTTTTGAAGCATTGACTTTAAATGTTAGTTTCTTAAATTAGAAGTATCAATAATGATAACCCTTTCTGAACTTTAATCAAAGACAATTATAATCTATAATGAATTGTAGAAAAATGTGACTACAACTCATACAGTACAATTTAAATATAATAGCTATGGCTGAGCATTGGGAAGGTACAAAATCTTTATTTATCTTCATTTTCTAGGGAGTCATCCCAATAATTAGTCTCTTAAAAGAAAATTAGTTTTTAATTTTAAGTCATACATTATGGAAACTTCTTAAGCAACTTATTATGATTGGCTTGATGTAAGAATAAAAATTAATGGTAAATATAGGTTTTGTACTCCCTTCGTTTCATTTTATGTGTCACTTTTTACTAAAATTTAAATTTTATTTATTAGATACTTTTAGATTTTTAATATAATTTAATTTTCTTTTTCAGTATAAGCTGACAAATTATATTTAACTTTATGCATTCAATTATTCAATTTTATCATAAATTTGAGTCTAATTAATACTCTTTATTTCTACTGAAATCAACAAAAGCGACACATAAAATGTAATGTAGGGAATAATAAAATAAAAAAACTGCTTTCAAAATGAATAGATTTATTGTTGGAAAAAAAAATCGATCACAAAATTAATTTTAAAATAACTGTATATACAAAAAAAAAATAAATAAATAGCGAATATTTTGTACTTAAACTGCAAATAAATATAAATTAATTTGTAGCAGTGTGCATGAGCATTATGTTTTCTTGCAACCCAATCACATGCTCCAGCTGGCTAATAAAACCATATTCTAAAATTTATTGAATATCCTAACTATCATGCCTTTCTGATATTGAATAAGACTTGTATTTTTTTGGCAACCACTCAATTTCTTTTTTTTTCCTGAAAATTAAAAAATCAGATTAGTAATTTAACTCATGTCGATTAAATGTGCAGGATGTTTTGAGTTCTATATAATTATTATTGTTGTAACCAAAGAAATAGGGACGGAAAATAACAAGTGAATAGCATTTTTCAAGCAAAATAGCAAGGCTTTAATGACGGATTTGGCATGTAGAGTTGTAGACAGTGAAAATGACTGCTGCGATAAATATGTTTCCCAACCCATTTTCTTTTTTTCTATGTTGTGATAAATAGAAACCAAACTTTATTGGTTTGCATTAGCGTAGCTTTCTCAATTATTGAGGGAAAAAAGAATCCTATATGTTTGATGGAGCCAAACAATGACTACACTTGTGTTGCCACTCCTCCAACACAAAACCCTATTAGAAATTTCAGTTATTATTATTATTATTTTGTATGGTTAGTATGAAAAGCTCAGCACAACAGCTTCAATCCTTTTGGTTTTACTCAACTTGATAACTTCCAATTTCTGGTGTAGATTAAAAAAATCATTAATTAATATTAATTATCTACAATTATATATTCTCAATCTATTAATTATAAACTCTTGCACAATTAATTCTAAAATTGATTTCTCCCAAAAAAATAAACACCTCTAAAATTCATGGAGTGTGAAGAATTGAGAAATGAAATGTTGCTATTTACAGAGAAGGGATCTAGAAAAACACTTTGATAAAATGACCGAGAAAGCTTATCAATTGCATTAATGCTCAACTATGGAAGATGTTTTTTTTTCTTTCTTTCTTTTTTACTTCCCATTTCAATATTATTTTTAAATTGCGACTTGAAATTTAATATGTAATTCTATAAAGCTACACTGAAAATTAGTTCATTATTTTCTTAAATTTAGTAAACAGAATTTCAATTATTAATTTTATAAGGTTACTAAGTGGAAGTAAAAGTGTAGAAGAAGGGACTGAAATTTGTCAGTATTTTCATGTGATGTAGGGTTTGTTAAGGAGTGAATAAGAAAACATGTTATTCAATCATATAAAGAAATACAAGAAAGCATAATAATAATAATAATAATAATTTTTTAATTCATGGTCCACCTGTAGCACGACCGACAACGAAAATTCTGCCAATGCACACGCCATATATCCATATTTAAATCAACAAAAATTATATTATAAAACAGAAATCCATTATGTTGTATGTATTAATTAAGTTTTCGAAAAAAAAAATAGAAACTGTTATTAATAAAATGAGATAAAATGATTGTCAACTAAAATTGCATATTAATTAACAATAATATTTATGTAGGTGAATTATTAAAAATAATTTTCTTAAATTGCTTTGTGATATAGGCAACCAAGGACTTATTTTATGGATCATAAACTAGTACTCCCTCCGTCCCACTTTAAAAGGCTGTTTTTCCTTTTTTATTTGTCCCACTTCAAATGTTCTTTTCGCAATTTAAGAAAGAAATTTACGTATTTATCCCTATTTATTAAATATATATCACTTACTTTTTCTTTTCCCGATGTAATAAATAAGGATATTCTTGTCATTTTATATTATTTTTTTATGAAATTGATGTATTTCAATTATTTTCTTAATTACCGTGAAAAAAGGATAATGGCCTTTTAAAGTGGGACGGAGGGAGTAATAGTTAGTTGTGGTGTCATCTCACCTTGCCGTATGGGTTTTTGCCATTTTGGAACTACCGTTGTCCTTTTCTAAAAAAATTATAATAATAACTAGCATTTTTTTTTCGATTATTCATCCAGTGCGTCCGGCATGTACCGTACACAATCAATATAAATTATCACATTACAAATATATATATTTTTTTAATTTTTAAAAGATGAGTTGGGATGACACATTTTTTTTTCTAATGAAAAATTTTGAAATCGAATTAAATATATTTAAATATTTAAAAGAGCGTTTTATCCCTTCTATGAATCTATTCGGTAAATAATGAATTAAAAAAAATAAACACATTGCATATGGTAGGATGATTGATCAATTCTATAATTGATTGATCCATTGGGTTTTCCTTTTCATGATGCCCATCATTTGGGATGTTTTGAGCCCTTAGGGCCCATTTGTAAGATATTGTCTAGCATCTTTTTGTTGTGTTCTCCCGTCGGTCACTTCATGTTAGAAATTAATTTTTCTCTCATAAAAAGAAATTAATTAATACAAGTGGGTAGAGTCTTCAATCGTTGGTAGAATCTTCAAATTGAGTACGTCTTAAAACTGAATTGCACAAAAATAACATAATGGAAATTCAAGAACGTGATAAAATAAAGAAAAATAGCACTTTGTTGATTTCTGAATCTATTTAATATAAATTTGAATTAATTAAATAAATAAATTTTAGATACTAAATAATGAAAATAATTTTTTTATTTAACATTATAGTCCAGTTTGATAAATATATAAGCATGTATAATATGTCATGAAGTGAAAAATCTTAAAAGTAGATCCTTTACACCACAAGTAGACAAGTTTCTATTTTCTTTGTTCTTGCACTAGAAAAGATTTTTGAGTAATATGTAAAAGGAAGGTATAACTAACGGTATGCAAAATTCAATCAGATTTTTTACAATCCGACTCGAATTTTGCATTCGTATAAAATTTTTAAGATTGTTTGGATGGGTCCTCTCATTTCTATTTTTCTATTTTTCACATTCGAATCCCTAAATCTAAAAGCCAAAGTCACTTACGATCTCCACCTGTCAACGCTTATGGTGCCTCCTATCTCCCCCCTATTCCCTTTGTTTTTTGTTTTTTCCTTTTTTTTTTCATTTTTCTTTTCTTTCTTTTTGGTGTAATGTAATCAAGAACCGGGTATGAATCTAATGATTCTATTATGAATTTCAACTAAGATTTGCTGGTGATTTCTAATTTCTGCTTACTTTCGTTTTGATCTTTTTCCGTCATTTTCACTCAAATTTCTCATTTGTATTGCTTTTCTTCATTTTTTTTTTAAGAAGTTTTTGGATTCATTTTATATTATTGTTAAGAAGAGGAATTAGAGTTTTTGGATTCATTACATGGTTATTTTCTCTGTATTGTTATTTATGGTTGTTTTCTTATTACTATTGATGGTTGCACATTTTTACTTGAATGCCTATGATTATGTTGGATATCCAGTTTTTGCATTTTTTTTTAATCAAATCCATAATTGGTTGTTCGGATCAGGCTTTAAACTTTTCAGATTGTTCAGTTCGGCTCCGAACTTTAGTTATGGTTAGTTCGAGTTAGGGATGTGGCAAAAGTTTGATTCTCAACTTGTTCAGATCAAATTTGACTCGAACTCATTCGATACACACCTTTAAATATAACTACTTTACATCAGTCTTGATCCAAGTTTTAAGGCTTTTGGTCGGACAAGTACACTAGCCGTAAAGAGTAAGGTGCACTTTTGGTTTAAGATGAAAGTGCAACAATAGCAAATGAAAAAACAAAATATTAGATTTAGTTTTGGGAAGGGAGAATTGGTGCTCAAACTCAAAATGTTCAAGGGCATTGGAATTAACACTAAAATGTACCTTTAGAAACATATTGAATTTAATTGATATGTGGTGCTTTCGTTGAGAAACGAGGGGTACGAGGGCTAGCGCCCGATCGGCAGCGCCCAAAGTGGCCAGTCCCGACAAGCGGCCAGCACACGAAAACGCCCTGAAGACCTCTTCGAGAGGGGGAATAGTGATAGCAATGCTATCATCCAATCCCACATCGGTTGGAGATGAGGTTGAAGTGGCCCTTATAAGGCCATGGACATCCTCTCCCTGCATAGGCCTTTTGGGGCAAAGCCCCAGAAACAAAGCCGTGAGAGTTCCGGCCCAAAGCGTACAATATGCACAGTGCCCGGCGTACCTCCCGATAAAGTCAGAAATTACTTTATCATTTGGTGCTTTCGTTGAGAGACGAGAGGTACGAGGGCTAGCGCCCGATCGGCAGCGCCCAAAGTGGCCAGTCTCGACAAGCGGCCAGTACCCGAAAACGCCCTGAAGACCTCTTCGGGAGGGGGAATAGTGATAACAATGCTATCATCCAATCCCACATCGGCTGGAGATGAGGTTGAAGTGACTCTTATAAAGCCATGGACACCCTCTCCCTGCATAGGCCTTTTGGGGCAAAACCCCAGAAACAAAACCGTGAGAACTCCGGCCCAAAACGGACAATATATGCAGCGTCCGGCATACCTCCCGATAAAGTCAGAAATGGCTTTATCAATATGGTTTTTGATTTTGACAATATATTGATAAGTTTTCTTATTTTATTCTTAATGCTACACCCAATCCTTAAAATTATATTTTAACAAAATATAACTAATTCGTGAACTGTCTCCTTTTAAACATAAATTCAAAAAACACGATTCCACCTCAGCGTTTGTAGTCCAACGGTTAGGATAATTGCCTTCCAAGCAATAGACCCGGGTTCAACTCCCGGCAAACGCATTTTTCCTATTATTATTACAATTATATAATTTTAAAACTTAAAAATTAAAATTAGTTCAAATTCTGCATAGTATTAGAGTCTATTTCTGTCAATTTATCACAAATTGATTTGGAGGCCAATTGTTTATATTTGTCACTAACCCCATATCTCTTACCGCTTACCATAGTTAAAATTTTACCACCATTTTAATTCTAATTTTTCCTAATTAACTTCTTATTTAACTAGATATTTCAAGTTCAAATTTTTTTTAAAAAAATATTTTTAAATTTTTAAAATAAAAATATATATTTTTCATTTATGTACATATTCGGTATGAATGTAAGATAAGTAAGGCATTAAAAAAAAATCCAAAATAAAGAAAGGGAAGGCTAAATAATTAAATGGGCTTCCTTTGAACAAACCTAAAAAACTCTCTCTTTCTCTTTCTCTTTCTCTTTCGCTCTCTGGGTTCCATAGTCGCCAAATTATTAACCTAATTTTGGGGCTGCCGTCACTTCATTTTCTGGCGGCAGCCCCTCATATTTTTTCTTCTATTTCTATAATAATTTTCAGATCAGTACAGATCTGAATTTTTAATTTTATTCGTTGTTTTTTTGTGTTTTTGAGTGTGTTATTTGTTTTAATAAATTCAGATTTGGTTTTTTTTTGTGTTTTTATTTCGTTTTTGGATTATTGTGTTAGATCTGAAACCCTTTGTTTTTTGTTTCTGTGTTTTTGGTTTCAATAAATACAGATCTGTATAGATATGATTTAGTTTTTATTTGTTTTTTATTTTTTTGTATTTGTTTGTTTTTATAACCTCAGATCTAAATTTTCTGTGTTTTTATTTCGAGTTTGTTTTATCAAATCTGAAATTTTTATTTAGATCTAGTTTTTTAATTAAAATTGAGTGCAATTTAAATTTTTATTATGAAAGTTTGTTCTCCAAATTTGGAGGTTGTGATCTTCCTTCATGGAAGTTGGATTGTCTTCCGTTATGGAAGTTTGATAGTCTTTTTTTATGGAAGTTTTGCTTTGAATAACAGATGGACGGAGTTTTCCGCTGATAGCCAGATTGTGCACTGCATGTTACCATTATCCACTGTTTTTGTCGAAGAAGTTCAGAGATATAATCCAGTAACTTCATTTATTTCATACATTTCATGAAATTTTTATTTAGATCTAGTTTTTTAATTAAAATTGAGTGCAATTTAAATTTTTATTATGAAAGTTTGTTCTCCAAATTTGGAGGTTGTGGTTTTCCTTCATGGAAGTTGGATTGTCTTCCGTTATGGAAGTTTGATAATCTTTTTTTATGAAAGTTTTGCTTTGAACAACTTATGGACGGAGTTTCCCGCTGATAGCCAGATTGTGCACTGCATGTTACCATTATCCACTGTTTTTGTTGAAGAAGTTCAGAAATATAATCCAGTAACTTCATTTATTTCATACATCTCATGTACTTTTAACTTTTATAAGTTTATCTGTACTTTACAGATGTATTTTTTATTATATTAATAAAAGTTTAATTTTGGAGAGCGAGTCATAATAAATTATAAAAGGATTATTTGAGATTTAAAGTGCTGGCTGTGGGGTTCGAACCCACGCGTACTTATGTACAGAAGATCTTAAGTCTTCCCCCTTAACCTCTCGGGCAAACCAGCACGGATGTAAGTTGCGTTTTATATTAATAATAGGGAATAAAAGAAACATCTAGAATATCAACACAAATACTCCACAACTCCACATTTTATCAAGCTCGCGGCATTTTTCAGAGCTTGATCAAAAGCAATGACTGGCGGAGCATTTAGCGTCGATATTTGGGACAGAGAAGGACAGAGTGAACTGTCCATTCTACTTCAAGATTGGAGCCTGTAGGCATGGCGATCGATGCTCCAGACTCCATACCAAACCCAGCGTCAGTCCTACGCTTTTGCTTTCCAATATGTATCAGCGGCCCGATATGATTTCCCCCGGCGTTGACGCCCAGGGAAATCCTATTGATCCTCGCAAGATCCAAGAGCACTTCGAGGTTTAGCTTTCTCGTTCTCTCACTCTCTATCTCTTTTGTTGAGTTGGCTTTTCATTACTATTGGTGATTCTTCATTAATTTGAATGATGAGCTACAGAATGAGTTTTTGCTGTAAATTTCGTTATTTATTGTTTTAATTTGTTTTTTTTTTCTGTCTGGAAAATGAAATTCAAATTGCGGTTTCTATTGTTGATTATAATCGTTGATTAGAGGTTTTATGTGTTAGAATGCATTAGCACTGTCGAAGAAGCTATCATTCATTTTGTAATCACCTGGCACACTCTGGAAATACGCAATATCGAGCTATATATCGTGGATCAAAACAACCTGTTTTATTTTCACTTTGCCTGTGACTTTCTGGTTGTTTGCTTTCTGTGATGTTTAAGTTGTTTGTTAGTGTTGTTTTATTGCTATTGAATCCTGATTTATCCACCTTAGGATTATATTGACGTAGAATTCATTTATCAATTTGTAATTGCAGGATTTCTATGAGGATCTGCTTCAGGAATTAAGCAAATATGGTGAAATTATCTTAAACTGAAAGTTGTTATTTCTTTTGAATGTTTCCCTTTTTGTTTATTGGTTGTTACAGCTTCTTTAATGTCCACGAACAGGTGGGAAATGTGTATGTTCAGTTTAAAGAAGAGAAGCATGCTGAAAATGCACTTCGGAATCTGACTGAGAGGTTTTATGCTGGTTAGATTCCTTCTTTCTGAACTTTGGACTTATTGCTTGTTTTGTTTGACTCTGCTCTATATCCTGATACATTTTTGTCGGGGATCGATGATATCAGGTTGTCCCATCATTGTGGATTTCTCCCCAGTGACAGACTTCCGTGAAGCCACCTGCAGGCAACATGAGGAGAGCACCTGCAACCGTGGTGGCTATTGCAATTTCATGCATCTTAAAAGGATCAGCAGGTAATATCTTCCTATTTTATGTATATTTTGCTCTTATGTTATGTGATGCTTGTATCTGAACTCATTTACTTCTTACATTGTCAGGGAGTTGAGGCATCAATTGTTTGGGAGGTATCGACGAAGATGGAGTCGTAGCCGTAGCCGAAGCAGAAGTCCCTACAGGCATCGCAGCCATGAAGAGTACTATTATGGTAGCCGTGGTTCTGGTAGAAGATATGATGACCGGGAGCGCTATCATGAAAGTCGAAGCAGGAGGCACAGGAGTGTAAGCCCTGACCACAGGAGAGGAAGAAGTAGAAGCCCTGGGAGAAAGCACTCGGCTAGGGAAGGCAGTGAGGAGAGACGTGCTTGAACTGCCCAATGGAACAGGGAAAGAGAAGAGCAGCAGGAAAATGCAAAGAAGGTTAACAATGACAGCACCAACAATGCCATTGGAGGTTGTGACAATGACTATAAGCAAAATGGTAATCAGGATCATGGCTATTAGCAGCAGCCACCTCCAAAGAAAGGAGAATATGCATATTGACCTATTTTAGGTATCTGGTTAGTTTGCCATCTATATTTTTTCACGCTTTGTGCTTGTCTAGGATGTTCTTTTCTAGCAGTTACATCCATTCAATGAATATAGCTTACTGCCCATTTCCACTTTGCAGGTGGTGTGAAGGTCCACTCCACAGTTGTAATATTGGAATGTGAAATGTCTTTTGCATTTTCTCATTTGCATGCTTGGTGCTTGATTGTGTGCTGAGTGCATTATGGGCCTTCGAACTTTGTTTTTTTATTTAAGTTGCAACCTTAAAGAAATTATTTCAAAATTGCTATGATCAGTAACTTTAGATTTAAATCTTCTGGAATCAGGCATTTCAAAACCTTTAAATGTCTCATTGCGACAAATGCTTTACCTCAGTTTTATTATGGGCTTCGAATGTTATAGACAATTCCATGAAAGCTGTTTTTACATTTTTATGAAGCTGTGCATCTTGTATAGAGGTATTGGCATGCGTGCGTGAAATTCATGTTATTTTTGCTTTTAATGTTTTTTAGCGTTGAAGTCAGGGATTCTGTGACCACTTCACTTTCAGGCTAATGATCGATCAATTTCAACGGTTCTGTATTAGGCTAGTGATTTCCTTTATCTTTTTCCTGCTATATTTATTATTTTACGCAGAAAATTAACAAGAATTAGTTCGGGAACTTACATTCTTTAATGAGTTTTTGCAGGTTCAGGTATCCCTGCTTCTAAAGACCAAAGCTACTGGTTTTAATAGCTTTTACCATGAAATTTCTGTACAGGTTGCTAGCAATGCTGATCAGAGGATGGATGGAATTTACAGGCTAATATCAGATTGCGGATCGGATTGCTTTCTGTTGTATCTGTAGGATATTTCAAGAATAGCTAGCTTTCTAGTATTTGGTTTTGTTTCAGGTGCTGCCTTGTGTTCTTCTGGACTAGCCTTGTTCGGCCGTTTTGTGATCATGTTAGGATTATTTGGTACTATTAGATTTTAGACATCTTGTTCAGCCTTTTACCCCTAATTTTCTTACTGAATTGGTGAGGATTGAACTTAGTGAATTCAGAATTGATCTTGTTATAACTGTTTGGTACTATTAGGTTTTAGATTTTTTGTTGGAATTGATCTCTTTCTTTTAGCTGATTTGATTGTCTTTTATTTGAGATTTTATACCATTTTTCTCGGTGGAAGGCTTCCTTGATAAGGAATTTAAGATAATAAATTCGAAGGAATTACATTCCAACTAGAAATTGCCCTTTTATATGAAACGGAACTGCAAAATACAATCAACTTCACTGACTCAACAATTTAGATTTTTCTGGTCACCACATAAAGTCAATTGACGTGATTTTGATTAATTTTTGCCGACTTGCAATGATGGCACACCAACAACAATTAGTAGAAGTGGCCCTAGCAGCAGCAGAAGCAGAAGAATAACAATTAATTTAAAAAAAAAAAAAAAAGAGCAAAACCAACCCAATGATGTTGCAATAGAACTAGACTCTCAAGTTTGAATTGCACTAATTTGATGAGAGAGAATAAGATGGCAAGCATTTCTTAGTGGAGAGGCATATCAACTAAGAAAAAATCCATTGCAACAAAAATCAATGTATATTTTTTATAAACACCATCTCTATATTAATGATGCATTTAAAATCATTTCCTTTGTTTATCTTTATGATACTTTTGATTTCACTATCCATAGATTATATAAAAATAAAAAATTTATAAAAAAATATGATAAATGATCTGCTCTGATATATCATTTCTTTGAAAAAAACTGTACAATTTCTAAAGAAATTTGAAAACTTATCATTTTGGATATTGGAATAATCTCAAGAGTGATATTCAGTATTGAAATTATCAATAATGAGCTAAGAATCTTTCAGGCATATTTCAGCCAAATCCATCTAAACTAGGACTATCCCGGTCTAGCTTGACATTGGATTTTTATCATCGTCTTATTTCAAGATACTCTCAATCACCAGAAGAAGATAAGGATAAAGATAGTGGATCAAAAAATTATATTTCTAACAGTTTTACAGAAGATTATATTTCTTTGAAAAAAACTGTACAATTTCTAAAGAAATTTGAAAACTTATCATTTTGGATATTAAAATAATCTCAAGAGTGATATTCAGTATTGAAATTATCAATAATGAGCTAGGAATCTTTCAGGCCTATTTCAGCCAAATCCATCTAAACTAGGACTATCCCGGTCTAGCTTGACATTGGATTTTTATCATCGTCTTATTTCAAGATACTCTCAATCACCAGAAGAAGATAAGGATAAAGATAGTGGATCAAAAAATTATATTTCTAACAGTTTTACAGAAAATTCAGATGACCACAACATGTTTTTTCACATCAACCTATCCATAAATAATTGAAAAAAGATAAAGGAATTTTAAGATTTTCTCGATAAAGTCATATGAACTATTACTGTTTGCTTTATTTACTTTTTATCCTGTTTAAAACAGCTTATATTATTATACTCTTTTAATTATTAAAAGAAAGAAGTTTGCAGTTGTAAGGCCGAAAGCCGTTTACTAGACAATGCTCTTTGTGAAATAAAAAAAAATATATATATTTGCTTAAACAGTATCTCTCTTCTCTAATTATGATTTTCCAATATTTCTATCTTAATGTTATGATAGAAATGTTATTATAATATGATCTTTTTCTGGACGAGTTATATCTCTTACTATGCAATATGGAACAATTGATTGCGTCTACCAATTGCTTAAAATTAAGATTTCTTCAACTTTCTTGTTAGGATTCTCCTTTTTAAAGATTGTTTTCCTAATTAAATTTTGCTTCAATTTCCATGGCTACCCATCTCATGAACTAACTCCAAAACAAAGTGAATATTTTTCTTCAACTAAACACTTCTATGATGGAGTATGATTTGGTATGGAATTGAAAGATCAAAATTGGGCTGCTACTATGATAGAGTTACGGAGAATGAGTATGACTCTAATATGTAGGATTTTCTTACCATTAAGAGTTACTGCTAATTATGTACTTCACACAGTTAAGTTAGATTTTATTGTTAATAATACATAATTTTACATATTTTATTAAATATATTTTTCACTTTTTTTTTTTGTATTATGTAATATTATGGTTGTTAAAACTAAAATAATGACTAACCATCAATAGTCAAAATTATAAATTGCCAAAATTATATTAAAAGTACGACAGATCCAAATTTTGAAATTCTAATTAAGCTTTATGTCCTTATAAATGTAATATATAAATAGAGTGATATATAAATATATAAATTCGAAACGGACAGCCACCACATTGTTTGAAGTATTATATATTTGATAAATGATGTAAAAAATTAAATCAACTTTATTTATTTATTTATTTATTTGAAATCTAGTTGAAAATTTGTGAATTATTAAAAAAAAAAATAAATAAGTTTAACAGATGATTCAGACGTTTAATTAAGAGTATTATTTTTTGATTAAAAGCCTAAACCTAATTTACAATTTACCTTCATTAAAGCAAATTCAGACAAAATCAATCCCAAAGATTCAAGGACACCATAAAACTGATAAAATATAGATGGAAACACTTAAATGGCATTACGGCAAAATCGTAGATATCATACTGAAATAGTAACAGGAAACCGAGCTTCCAATGTATAATAAAACTGATCCAATCAACAGAAATTACAAAACCAAGTCACTATCATCATAAAAGGCCTCATTTTCCTACTCCATGTCTACCAAAATCGTTTTTTAACTTGACATACTTCTCTCACAGACATTTTGTCGTCAAAAACTTAAATTCAATTCCATTTACTTGCCGTGTTTGGCTTTTGAGTGAGACTGCAATGCAACATCTGAACCGAATGATCTGCACGCTCAAGAACGACAATGATTAAGGGATGATACTAAATTTTTTCAGGACAAGGTAAATAAGTTCGGAAATTGAACTGAAAAATACCTGTCGCAGGAGCTGCACGAAAACTTTCCACCTGATTTCGGGGTTTGTGGCTTAGTGCCATTTGCAGAAGTTTTGGCTGCTATCTTGGCTGGGTGAGGGGTTGCAGTATGCCCACCCTTTTTACCATCTGTTTTCGTGGAGTGTGCACAGAACATTTTAGGAAATCAGAAATAACAACTTTTTACTTTGGAAATGACGTAGAAGCTGGTTCTTTTATTTTAAATCAGAAGTTCAAGAAATGAATAAGAACAGAAATAGCCAGGACTATAACTGATGGCTGCATATCATTCCAAATATTGATCCCTTAAGAAAAACAGCATGCAATGAAGGATTGAAACACATAAAACGTACCACTCTTTTGTGGGGTAGTTGCTTTTTGCTTCTTTGCCGGCACAGGTGTCTTGGCGGCAGAATCATTGGGCCTCTTGTTACCCTTTTCAACCTTCAAGCAAATAACACGAAACACAAACTTTAAGATAGAACCACCATCACGTTTCTAATTTCCAAAACTATAAAACAAAAGCAAAACACATTGACAACAAAAAATAGTCATACCTTCTTTGGAGTCTCCTCATCTTCACTCTCAGAACCTTCTTCATCATCTGAGTCATCATCAACAGACATTCCCTGCCAAAAGAAAAGCTCGAAAATTTACTTTGGAATGCCACAAGGCAAAAGGGCAATTTCAGACATTAAGAGAAATTAATGAAATAGAGAATCTTATTAAAAGTTATGGAGAGAATAATATTATAGTTTCAAAAGATATTTCAGTTTAAACAATGCTAACCATGCAGGTTCAATTGATATCTTTTCTTCAAAAATGCTGAAACAAAAGCATTAACAAAATAAAAACCACATGAAGGTTAATAGTTAACCTAACATCATGAGTCTTATTCACTACTTGTATGGTTCATTAGGTAAATATGTTCCAATCAACATCATCAATCAATAAGAAAAAAGAGCATTTACTACAACTTTTGCAACAGAATCTAACATTAAGTTCATAAAAGGTGATTTTTCAAAATCACATGAAACAAAAATTATAGTCACCTAACATAAAAGGGGTGTCAATTATAATCCAAAGCATTGATTTAGTAAGTCAAACAATCAAAAGAAAACGAATTACCATTAAAATATCAAACAATTTAAAATTCTAGCATATATTATATGCTATAGTGATGATTTTAGATAGCAGTACAAGTCACATTATAATTAAATGCATTAAAATACCACATATAAGGCAAGGACTTTAAAGATTATCATGAAATTATATTATAACGTTCAAATCATTCATTCAATTAATAGTCATATAGAGGAGATACCTCCTCGGACTCATCCTCTTCATCTGATCCATTTTCCTCATCATCATCATCATCGTCAGATTCATCCTCATCATCAGATTCATCATCAGCTTTGGGTGGCTGTGCAGGCTTAACCTTTTGTTTCAAGGAAGAATCAGGCTTGGCAACTTCAGACTTAGTAGCGGCAGGCTTTACAGCAGCCTTTACCTGAACTGCTCCTGAAACAAATCATCAGTCAGTTGATCCAATCGAAATCGCATTCATTACTAATCTGCACCAGTGCTATGCAAGGGAATACCATTGTCTGCATTCACCAATGGAAGTGGCTCTTCGTCTTCTGAATCATCCACTGCACAAATCAAATAGATAAGCAAATTTCGAAAAGTAAAAATCAACTTTTAGAAATTAAATGAGAGTTTGCCATTGGACTCACCAGAATACATAGTGGGCACAGCACGAAAGCAAACGACCAAAGAGTCAAGGATACATCATTTGATACATACATATTGCATGGTATCAGTAATATTAAAAGTGTGAGGAATTCCCATTATTGAAAATAGAAGCTATATAATTCACCCGTCTAAGTATTATTTAGCTGTACAAATTTAACAAATGGATTTAAAAATTTAGTTGAAGTAAGAAAATCAACTACAAATCAAATCCTGCAACAGATAGGATGCCCAAGACAAATTGCTGGGAACTGCCTCACAAATGAAAAAGGAACATATTAGGCTGCCATTTGTTTCAAAATGCAACATAGTGAACAAGGATAAAGTATCAACATAAAGTGTAAAAACGCAAGAACTAAAGGATATTCTTCTTCTTCTTCTGGCAACAAAGATTGATAACCACAGAAGTAGATGCTGCCATTTTTCCAATTATGAGACAGTTCAACCTCTTTTTCAAACACTAGATCAAAAGCCAACTGAGGGATATTTTCAGGAAGAAGAGTCCCTAACACAATCTTCTTATCGTTGATCTTAATAAAAAGGGTCACTGATTCATTTCCTTTTTCTTTCTTCGACTCACCCAATGCAGCCTAAAATTGCACAAAACACTCAAAAATTTAGTGACAGAGAACTGCATTACACGTTGAGAACACGACTCCAAATACTAATAAGTTGTTTACAATTAGATTACAACTTTAGAAGAAATAGAGTGAATCTAACCTGAGAAAGATGTATAATAGATTCATCATCCGGTTTTACTTTAAGAGGCTCCCCAGCCTTGACTTCAACACCTAGAATAATGAATAACAACAACGGACGTTAGTCTATCAAAATACTACACAGAAATGGCGTATGAGTAAGTAACTTTTAGTCAATCTCATAACTAAACAAGAAAATCAACCAGATTTGCAACAGATATATGAGCACAGAAATTAAATTGTAATAAATAAAACACTAAACCTTTACGTTTTAAGAAAAATCGAGCTAAAGACTTAACAAATCAATTAGCAAGCAGGACAGTACAAAATAAGATAGAAGATTATCTACAATAATACAAATAATCAAAACTAAAAAAGAGCGAAAATAACAGAATATCAAAGAATCCATGAATATGAAAACGAAGAAGAATGCGAGCAAAGAAAGAAAATGAAAGAAAGAAGGCATACCCCAGAATTCCATGGAGAAAAATTAGAGGAAAAGACTGAGGGAGCTTAGGGTTTTTTTGAGAGAAATGGAGAGAGAAGAGCTCGAGGAGAGTGAAAGAGGCGGAAGAAATGAGGTTTTGGAGGGGATTTATAAGGGTTTATGGGATCTTCTCTAGGGTTTTTAATTTGAAACTGTGTTAGGTTCAGCTGAGCGAGCTGAGCTATGACCCGCCACAGCGACCTCGTTTTGGGCCGGTTTTCAAGGGCCTTGCTTTACTATATTTTTCTTATTTTAATTCGAATTATTGGCCTTCCTTTTTGCCCATTGCATTTGTATATACTTCTTCTCTACATGGCCCAATGGGCCCTTCAATCATAAATTTGTTGAATCGCAAATCACTTAAAATATTTTTAATTATAAATGGAAAAAATCATATTTCAAATCAATCGTTATTGGATGGAATGAATCATGAATAAATTAATTTTATAAGATTATTTTTAAAAAAAAAAATTAAACTTTTTTTTTATAATTACATTTTTGAAGATGAAGAGGATGGAAGTCAAATTCTTATAAATTAAAAAATAATCATACTTTCAACCGATTGAATTATATGTTATCCCTAAAATAAAAAATTATGCATATAGATCTTACAAAATTAATTATTTAGTTTTATATTCACATTCTATAAAAAATTATAAGAAATAAATAATATAAACATATCGGATCATATACATAACGGTCGTAAATCAAATGAATTATTATTTATTAATATTTTTTTTAGATGGATACATGAATTGAGTCAAAATTTGACATATCTATAAATTTTATTTATTTTATTATATAATTAATTTCTTTTCATAAATAAAAAATTATCAAACAAATGTATATAAGTAATGTATATAGCATGATACAGGTGGATTCTATCCACCCCGCTGACTTTCCAAAAAGGTTAAGAAAATTAAATGACCCATTAAAAAGTAAAAAAAAAAATGCAATGAATTCGTTTTCTAATAATTAGCTACTTCGATGCACAAATCTTATTATAATACTAATATAAAAAATAATTATTTCTATAAATCACATATGCATATTTTTAACTTTTAATTAAATTTGTTTAAAATAAAGTAAAAAATAATAATATCAAATGACTTGATCTGTTAATGACTTGTTTAAGAAAGTCCATTTAGACTATTATCTAATTCAATTTGTTTATAATCCGTAAAATTTTGATAAATTTATATTATGATTCATTTATGATTCAATCCGGCTTGATATATTTTTTTATCCAATTGTCACCAATAAAATTATTAATGAACATTTACTTATAATAAATATGCTTTATCAATCTCTTATGACTTAGACCCATGTTTGCTAGAGTAATATGAGCATGAACAAGAATAATCAAACATTATAATTTTCAAAAAGTAAATTTTTAAAATTATTTTCTTTACAGAAATTAAAAATAATCCAAATGGTCATGAAAAAATATAGTGAATCACTCTTTAATTTATGCATGAAAATTGTGATGAAAAATCTTTAGTCTTTGTAGAATAGAAAGGGTGAAAGGAATTTTATATAATAAAACAAGTGTTCATGCGTGAAACGACTTCCCACTTAATTAAAAAGACAAGATATAGTGCTTTGCCACCTAATTACTTTTTTGCCAAAATAAAAAATAAAAAATCCAATTGCAATTTCACAAGGTTCCAGTAATATTCAAATGCGAGTTGTTCTATTCTTTTAACATGCTTCCATTATTAATTGATAAAGCCAAGAAATATCTTTATCTGTAGGAGAGAGGGCGATTCGATCGGATGAGAAAAACCTGCAGTAAGAGGAGTCCGGTCGGACCAGGCGTGAGCACTCCGAAACTTAAGTTAGTAGCTTAGAAAGATAAAGTGTTTTAGAGATAGAAAGTCTTGGATTCAATACCTGGAGCCATCGTTGGCTGTGATATTTATATGAGATAGTTGAGGGGCACTCGAGTGCCTGGAGAGTGATTACTGGCTATCAGAATAGGTATTCGACGACATGTAAGGGAGCAGGTGGTAGGCATGGACGCTGACTTGTGTCAGGCGGCTGATGGGACTGGCGGTCACATCAGCCGATCGAGTATGTGCGTTGCTTAGGAGCTCGTGTCTGATACCTTTGGCTGATAGGCTTTGGGTCTTGCCAGTTAAATAGGCCGACTGAATGGGACTTAAAGCAAATGATATTTGCTGTATTATCATTAATAAAACACCTTTTTTTTATTTTTATTATATATATCTCGATAAAATTGGTTACAATATAACGAGAGATCTCAAATACTAGAAAAATCAAAGTTGTTTAACCGAATTACGTTAGGTTAACTTTTATTAGAAATTTGACGCCGTTCTCTTCAAAAATCAATTATTAATTAAAAACCGTGATTTTATTTGAGCATTTTTGCCATTACAATCTCTTCAATCAAACATTTTTAATATAGAGACGTGATGGCCTGCTTAAAATTAGCAAATTGATGAGAAGAAAATAAAAATATTGGCAATTTTGTGGATTTTATCCTCTCTATGCATAACAAAAGAGGTTCCGTTATTATTATTATTGAGGTCGAAAATGAAAAATTGACAAGAAAAACCCTAGAATTCTCTAGACACCAGTCCAAACTAGATAATAATAATAATAATAATAATAATAAAACTAAAAAAAAACTCTCTCTTTCTCTTTCGCTCTCTGGGTTCCATAGTCGCCAAATTGTTAACCTAATTTTGGGGCTGCCGTCACTTCATTTTCTGGCGGCAGCCCCTCATCTTTTTTATTCTATTTCTATAATAATTTTCAGATCAGTACAGATCTGAATTTTTAATTTTATTCGTTGTTTTTTTGTATTTTTGAGTGTGTTATTTGTTTTAATAAATTCAAATTTGGGTTTTTTTGTGTTTTTCTTTTGTTTTTGGATTATTGTGTTAGATCTGAAACTCTTTGTTTTTTGTTTCCGTGTTTTTTGTTTCAATAAATACAGATCTGTATAGATCTGATTTAGTTTTTATTTGTTTTTTATTTTTTTGTATTTTTTTGTTTTTATAACCTCATATATAATTTTTCTGTGTTTTTATTTCGAGTTTGTTTTTTATCAAATCTGAAATTTTTATTTAGATCTAGTTTTTTAATTAAAATTGAGTGCAATTTAAATTTTTATTATGAAAGTTTGTTCTCCAAATTTGGAGGTTGTGGTCTTCCTTCATGGAAGTTGGATTGTCTTCCGTTATGGAAGTTTGATAGTCTTGTTTTATGGAAGTTTTCCTTTGAACAACAGATGGACGGAGTTTCCCGCTGATAGCCAGATTACGCACCGCATGTTACCATTATCCACTGTTCTTGTCGAAGAAGTTCAGAGATATAATCCAGTAATTTCATTTATTTCATACATCTTATGTACTTTTAACTTTTATAAGTTTATCTGTATTTTACAGATGTATTTTTTATTATATTAATGAAAGTTTAATTTGCATTAAAAAAAAAAATTTAAGCGGATGAATATATTGACACTTGTGGTATACTTGGGATTTAAAATTTGTTAGACAAAAATTCATATTTTTTAAAAGTTTTCCATAAAATAAAAACTATTCGCAAATTACCACCAATATTTCACAATAATTGTGAACAGAATTATCGACTTTATTTTTTTTTTTGAAATAACAGAATTATCGACTTCATAAGCTGAATTACGGATTTGAAAAAAGCAAAATTGAATAATTAAGAAACACTCCGACAATATATAAATGTCTTTTATATAAATTAACTATTTAAAGCATACGAAAATTCATAATTGTCGGTAGCCTGTTGGTGTAGGTGTGTTCAAAGTCAAATCAAATAGAGTGAATTTTTATCCGTTTAGTTTGTTTTTTTCAATGCATTTGGTTTAATGTCTGCTGAAAAAGTTGATTAAACTTTTAATAAAATCAAATATTTTAATATATTTATTCAATTCTATTTTATTTATTATTTTTAAATAAAATTTTAATCTTATTTATATGATATTTTTAAATTTTTAATATAATTTAATTTTTTAATAAAAATTAATCAATTAAATTTAATTTTATATATTGAACAATTAAAAATATAATTAATATTATTTAATTTTAACGAAAAATAATAAAAACATATATTTTTGGATTTAACTCTCCATTATATGTTCAAAAGATGAAGACGGGGAGAAAGAAGTGTACAATTTAATTTCAGCAAATTTATATTAATGGAACGAAACAAAAACAATAAAAGATAGGGAGATAATGAACAGAATTATTCTCCACCAAATTTAAATAACCTAAAATATGACAGACAAACATTGCCAATTCCGCTTCTTCGTACAGAATCTGGTTCACTTACCCACCAAACATATTTCTGCCAAACCTAATTTTTATACAAGGATTAATCTCAAACAAATACTAAAAAATTAATCAACTACCACCAATTTATCGCAAGAAATCCATGAATTTCAGCCATGGAGAAACACTTTTAGCGACCTTTTCCACTTCATTCGAGCATGATGAAGACGATGTCGTTTTACTCACTCCACCTCCAATTGAAGAGCAGCTCCCTGTCTCATTTCCCCCGTCCACCGCCGTTTTCCTGCAGCAAAGGAAAAAGTTCCTCGATCCTAATTCTGATAACTTTTCCTCTCTGTCTAGACCTGCCGACCAAGAAAAAAATCCGATTCCATCAATCTTAACCGTACACGTGTATTTGCTCTCTCAGAAAAACATAAAAAGAAACAAACTTAGTAAGAAAGTTTTGTTTGGTAGATGATCTTACTTTCTAAGCTGAACTGCGAGTAATGGAGATCGAATTTGCAAGGATCAGCGGTTATAATCGGACGGCGGCCTTCCTTTATATACTGCCGAATTGCGGCGGCGATAAGATCGCCGACAGTAGATTCAGGCGACGTCAAAACCTGTACGGCCCCAACGCTTCCTTGGATTGTAACGTTTAGCAACAGTTTTGTTAACTTCGACCGCGTCTCCGTCGACAGTGCTCCTCCCAAGCTTTGTCCTCCAAGCAAGTTCGGCAGCGTATTTGGCCGTCTAATCCTAGCCACCGGCGCTTCCATCGGAATTCCTCCGTGGAACGAAGACGCCTTTTCTTTTAGCCTGTTTTTCCGATTCTTCTCCGGGTCCTGTCCTCGCCGGTTACTCTTCGGAGTTGTCGGCATCGAATATCAAGCAAACTATATATTGCGAGCTAAAGCTATATGAATACAATCAAAATTCTCTCTATTTCTTTTTTTCAATAGTAATCGGTTACCTCAAACGGCGGTAGCGGAAAAATCGGAAACGTGGGAAACCGAGAGCGGGGGAGGAGCTACGGTGGCTCTCAGGTTCCCGGTAACGAGCAGAGACCATAACCTGAAGGGTACAACTGTAAATAATCGGAAAAACAATGGCAAAGCCTGAAGAGGAAATCGGAGGCTGATATGGAAGTATGAAGTCAAGTGAGGAAGCTAACAGAGGTTTATATGGAGAGAAAGTTGGGAGCGGAGGATAAGAAAGTGGGCCCACGATTCATAAAGAGTACCGGCTACATCCGGTTTTTATATAAATTAAAAAGCACATCTAGACTGGATTTTATGGTCAAACGCCGAATTTGATCTTCAACGATCGGTAGTCGCCGGTGTTCTAAGACGTGTTTGGACTTCCTAGGTAACTTCAGTTAAAGAGTTAGACCGGGTTTCGTGCTAACATCCTCGGGGAGTTAAGCAGTGACGTAGGGTGAACATGCAGATAGGGTATAGGAGGACACGTGTAAGCATCTGTAGTGTTGGTTTAGGTTTTGTTAGGTTGATTAAATGTTCCGATGGTGAGACATGATGTACCAAATTATTGCTCCCTGAAAGACGGCGGGTTAGCAAGTTGTGGTCATGTGCATTTGTTGCGGCTGCTCAAGGCTATTGTCATCCTCAATTTATCAATTTCTGTATAAATGAGTTCTACGTAATTTGAAAAAAATAAAAAAGAATAATTGTTTTAATAATTAAAAAACTATTTTTCTAATATTTTAAAAAATATTAAATCACATTGGTTATGGTTTTCTTTTCAAATATCTCATGTGAAATGATTTTTTAAAGAACATTTTACAAAGTTAGAATTGAAATTGAAATAAAATAATACTCCTTTTTTAATAATAAAAAAAAAAAAGTCTTTGTCGTCATCACACGTGCCGAGTATTAAAATGTGTAAGGAGGGTCCAGCAGTGACGCTTCGTCACTGGCAAAGGATCGTTGGTGACGTGTAAGAAAATGAGTGGTTCAACGGCTTGACGACCATACAGATGGACCAATGAGGGGATTCGTGCTTCTGCGTACATATACGTCAAGCTTACCGTTTTGCAATTATGCGCTTTGTCGTTATACCCGTTATTACAGTTGATTGCATTGTTTCTAATTTTAGTCGACCGAGTGATGTGTGGTTAAAAATATTCATAATTTAAGCACAAAGTTTAAATGGTCAGCAGGTAAATAAAAATACAAATTTTTTAAATTAATTATTTTCAATATTTATAGTTTAATTATATGTTTCTCTTCCTTAATATTTTTATTAAAAGATAAGCAATTTTCAGATGGCAGACGCAAGAAATATTAAAGAGGGGACTAAAATTTAAATATTATATAAGATTAAAAAATTGAAAAGGGGCCAAACTGTAAAAAGTAAAAAAATTTAAAGGATTTATTTGGAAATTAAATTAAAACTAACATAAAATTACAAGGACCAATTTTGAAAAAAAAAATAAATTGGGGGAAGGGGGTGCAAGGCCCTCCTCACAATGCACCTAGGTCTGCAACTGGCTATTTTGACTTATAAATTAATTAGATGAAGTTTAATTCGAATATCGAGGGTAATACTGTTGGGTACAATCCAAGTCACATATTAAAAAATTAAGGGACAAACATTTTAAATATAAAATGTTTACCTAACTCTATTAGTATGAAAGATTTTGGGAGAAATCCAAAAATAAATCCGTGGGAGTTGGTGTAAAGCGGATAATATCATACTAATATGGAGTTAAGTAATGTTCCACAATTCTAACAAATACTATCATGACTAATATCATACTTAAAACATACCCATTAAATTAAAACAAAACATCTAAAATTATATATAAACAAACTCTGGCTAAAATTAACCAATCAGAGCAATACTCAAAATCTCATGAATTCACAACAATAGGTCATTTTCAATATTAAATACATCTTTATCAAGATCAGTGGGTATGTATGTATATTAGCAAGTTTAAATAGCTAGGTAATAGGTCATTTTCGCCAATTCAAATATGTAAAACATCATTCTTAAAATTTAATAAATGATAACCCAGCAAATATCATTTGCTCTAAGGCCCATTTAGTCGGCCCATCCAGCTGGCAAAGCCCATCAGCAAAAGGTATCAGACACGAGCTCCCAGGCGATGAACGTGCCACCGATCGGCTGATGTGACCGCCAGTCCCATCAGCCGCCTGACACAAGGCAGCACCCATGCCTATCACCTGCTCCATGTCATGTCGCCGGATACCTACTCTGACAGCCAGTAATCACTCCCCAGGCACTCAAGTGCCCCTCAACCGTCTCATATAAGTAGTCCAGCCAACGATGGCACCAGGTATTAAATTCACAACATTATCTCTCTAAAACACATCTTCTCTAAGCTACTAACTTAAGCTTCGGAGTGCTCACGCCTGGTCCGACCGGGCTCCTCTTATTGCAGGTTTCTCTCATCCGATCGGATCGTCCTCTCTCCTACAGATAAAGACATATTTGGATTTATCATTTGGTGCTTTCGTTGAGAGACGAGGCCAGCGCCCGAACGGCAGCGCCCGATCGGCAGCGCCCAAAGAGGCCAGTCCCGACAAGCGGCCAGTCCCGTAAGCGGCCAGCGCCGATCCCTCTCTCGGGAGGGGGAATAGTGATAGCAATGCTATCCTAATCCCACATCGGCTAGGGATGAGATGGAATAGGCCCTTATAAGGGTCAAGGACACCTTCCCTCTGTGTAGGCCTTTTGGGGCAAAGCCCCAGAAACAAAACCGTGAGGGCTCCGGCCCACAGCGGACAATATACACAGTGCCCGGCGTACCTCCCGATAAAGTCAGAAATGACTTTATCATTTGGTGCTTTCGTTGAGAGACGAGGCCAGCGCCCGAACGGCAGCGCCCGATCGGCAGCGCCCAAAGAGGCCAGTCCCGACAAGCGGCCAGTCCCGTAAGCGGCCAGCGCCGATCCCTCTCTCGGGAGGGGGAATAGTGATAGCAATGCTATCCTAATCCCACATCGGCTAGGGATGAGATGGAATAGGCCCTTATAAGGGTCAAGGACACCTTCCCTCTGTGTAGGCCTTTTGGGGCAAAGCCCCAGAAACAAAACCGTGAGGGCTCCGGCCCACAGCGGACAATATACACAGTGCCCGGCGTACCTCCCGATAAAGTCAGAAATGACTTTATCAATAAATAACGAAATATTTTTACCAATTTTAGATGCATTTTTATATATATATTTTTTTAAAAATCATATATAGAGATGGTAATATTGCTAAATTTCCGATTAATTGAAATTGGTAATACTATTCAGATGGAACTGTCAAAAAACTGTTTTCAAAAAGGAAAATAATAATCTACTTTTTCCCGATAATCTGAGATTCATGCACAATAACTGTGATGTATCTTGTCGTAGTCTCTACCAACTGACAAAACCAAGTTCAAAATATATATATATTATTATATAACTACCTTATACTTTCAGAAACCAATGTATACAATTTTTCTAATTTAAAATATTAATTTATTTCTTTTTCTCTCTCTCTATATATATAACCTAAGAAATAATTAATTTTAAATTATAGACTCCTTTTAAGAAAATAAAAAAAATACATTATGCAGATAAATTTGATTTATTCGATAGAGTAATTAAATAATTGATGAACATGACTTTCAATAGTTTCTTATATAGTAGTTTTTTAGGTTTGGACAATAAGCACGGAGTATTTTTAAATTTTTAGAAGAATTATATTTTTTAATAAATTTAATTCATGCTAATCTAAATTAGTTGTATCCGTAAATTTTGAATTATAAAAAAATAATTGAATAACATAATATTAAAATTAAAGTATTTTTTTAAGCATCTAGTGAAGGCAACATCTGGCATATATATAGAGAGAGAGAGAGAGAGAATTTGACTGAAAAAAGACAAAACACAAAAGAATATGGATGTTGCTATCCTAATCCCTAAATGTGATAATTATATTTATATATATAACAAGGAAAATGAGAAAAAAAAAACAAAAAGGATAATAATCTATTAGAAATTCAATTTCAAATGAAATTTGTATGAAAAAACTAATAGAAGTTATAAAAATAAGGCAAAAAAAAAAAAACATTTTCCATCCCCTCAATATATTTTTTTAATTATTCTATAAATTTCTTATATTGAGTTGTCATACTTATACGTATTAAAAAAAATTAAATAATATTATAAAACTATTAATTTTATTTACAGTTTTTTAACCCTATATTGAATAACGACATAATAAAAAAATCATATTAAATGAGGGAATCTTATAAAATTAAAAGAAAATCAATTATAGTCTAAAAAATGAATAATTGAGTATGTTTATAGAATTGGAGATAGGATTTTCTGTTATGGAATCGTGTGATTCACGCTAAAAATTATATTTTTCCAAATAATGTAACGTAAACTAATTTTATTTTATTTTATTTTGAAATTAATGTAAACTTATTTTATTAGACCTTCTAAACGACAAAAAAATTGTTTAATGTGTTTTTAAATTAATTAAAACTCAAAATAAACACATCATCGAAAATCTCTAATGAGATTTTTCAACAGCATACTGATTTAAATTTAAATTTAAAAAGAGATTTCGAATTTGAATATTTAATTTCTACAATTTGTTTATAAAAAGAAATAACATAAAAATATGAGAATTGAATTATCTGACGTGGCACTTTATGTTTCAAAATGGACAAAAAATATAGTAATTATTTATTTTTTGTTAATAGTACTATATAGGTTAGGTTGCTTGGCCTAATCATACCCTGCTTCCTCCACCACATCACTTTCCTATCTTCCGTCCCATTCTATCATTTCTAATTTTCCATGGCTGCTACAACCTCTATCCATATCTTTATATTAAACATTTTTTTAATACAAAATAAAAGTTAAAAATGCATTTTTTTTTTTTATAATTACATTTGAATTACGGGTAATTTTCTAAAAAATTCGATTTTATTTCTTATATAATCTTGAGAAATTTACAATTTAATTATATATTTTTTTAAGTGTTAGATATATGAGACAATATTTGATTATGATATGGATAGGTTTCTGGTTTAATGAGTATGCATTAATTATGGAAGTGTGAATATTTGAAATACTTAGGTATGTGTTTTTTCTTTAATAGAGTATAGTTTAGGCATGTACACGGAGATAAGAAGCGTGTCGTAATAGAGTTTTATGAATTTCATGCCAAGTTTAAGCACTCGTTAATCATGTTTTTCAATTGCTTTGATTTTTATGTGGATGAGGTTACACTGAAATTTCTTCCACCCAATTTCTTTGTCCTTTTCAATTAAATGAAAAAAAAAGTATTGTTCGATTTTACAATAAATTATTAATTTGAGACATTAATAAATATATGAATCTAATTTATATAAAAGGTTTTGTAAAAATTTTAGTTTTTTTTTTTTAATTACTTATCTATTGTATTTGTAGAAATTAAACTTTGTTTTGTTTTTTTTGACTTGACTAAATATACAAAAAGAAATTTTGCATAAAAAATGTACTTGTGAATTAAAATATCTATATTACTCTCTATTTATTTTTATTATAAATTCATGAAATTGGTTACATTAAATGGTGTTATTAGTACATTATGGACAAATTTGACTCTTATTCTTGTTAATTTGATTTTAAACTCATGAAATTAGTTATATTGGATGGTGCCATTAGTACAATATCGACAAATTTTACTATGTATGACTTATACCATGTATGACTTATACTAGTATAATAAGACTTCAATAAATGGGTGTATTAATCCACATATATATTTTTTTTTTGTTATATATCACAAATATAAATTTTCAAATAAATAAGTAAATAAGAAAAAGAACAAATATAAAATACAAAGGACATTTTCCTAATCATCATTTGTATTTACTATACGTCTATAATATTTATTCTAATCTCCATAATATAATGAAACTCCTACTACTACTACGTATAGTAATCTATTCGTCGGACAATTATTGATTCTTTTCTACAAAATAATAATATTTCTTTTGAAGATAAAGGGAGAATAATGTAAACTATTAATAAAAAAATACATATTTTTTTCTTTGACAATATGTGAAGTTGCAATCATAAAATGGGATACCTCTACAACAACAAAATCAAATTAAAAATTCAAATATAATAAATTTCAAATGAATCCTTTATTCTTTGGCTCAAATATTATTTTTTTTAAATTATTATTATTATTAACGACCGCATCTTTTATGAACATGGAGCGACTAACCGATATTATTTGAACTAAAAGAATTGACTTTAAGAGAGAAATGGAAGTATAACCATCCCATGAATAATCAACAAAGGTGAGGAAGACTATTTCAAAGCTTAAAAGATAACATTCTGTCCCAAACACTCCAAATTAGTGCATATAATGGTGGTAGAGGACTGTTTTTGATGAGTCCTATGTTTATGGACAAGATGCATTGTATTTTTCTAGCAATTGGTCCCCCATTGAATGTGGGTTTTTTGTGCACAATTTGCCAATTTGGTAGGACATGGAAGATTCAAGTAGGCCCAAAATTCTGAAGAGGATAAATCCAATATTTTGGGAATCAATACTTGCTGCTTTAGAGGAGGAGACATGTATTTCTAATTACTTTTTTCACTATATATAAACAATTACTAATAAGCTAATTTTCATCCATTCGTCCTAGAATTTGTATCTTTTTCTTCTTTTCATTACAAATTAACATTCAGAAGTAACAATCCACTGAGCTCCAATCAAATGGGACAATGTACAAAGGCAAAAACAGCTGTCTATGATAACCTCTATAATAATGCAGTCTTTGTGGACAAAACAGAGGTCTTAAAGGCACCATACACTTGCAGGAGACAAACACAGAAAAATACTACATACTGGACAATGAGGTTTTCTTTATTAATTCCAATTGGTTTGGTTTTATGTCTCAAGAGATATTTCAATTTTCAGTTTTCTCGGTTCGATAAGATTATTGAACGAACCCACCAAGTCACCCCATTGAAGATGAACAGAGTTTTAAAGGATCCAATAATGAAAAATGCTACATAAATAATTCTCTCATATATTCCTTCCTTGTAAGAAACAAACAAACAAACAATCCATTTGAAGATACATTATTGAATATTGTCACAAAGACCAAACCCAAATGAGGTTGTCTGGAATCCTAAGCTGGGAGTAAACTAACTTCTCCATTAACCTTGAACAGCACAAAAATTAACATTAAAAGCATGTTTATAATGCTCTAATTCTCAACATCTTAAGCTGGTTAATGCTAAAGTGCAACATAAAGATTCACAAGAAAATCACATGTGGTCTCTACAAAATTGGCCTTCTTTCAAAAGAATAAAGTACATCAACTTTATGGGCAAAGAGGCTCACACGTGGATTTTTCACTATGTGATTCTAAATAACTTACTTGGGTGTGCAATGACAATATCATGTCTGAATCTCTCTCTGGTGCTGCATGCAGCCAGGTATGGCTCTGTTTTGTTGCGTTCGTGGAATCTGGACATGATACAATTCGAGGTAATGAAAGTAACTGAGACATCCTTCCAATGGAATGGTTACTTGATTGAAACTTTTGATTTGTATGAATTTTAGCCCTCAAGCTTCCCTTTCGGCCAATGGTTGTGGGAAAGCTAACAGAACTAACCATTCTTGGTATGTCATCAGGGCATTCTGCCAACAAGGGCAGAGTCAGCATTTTTGGAAATCTGTTTTTCCAACCCACAAATGATTGTTTGAACCTCGATGGTACCTGCAAGCAAGCAGAAAGAAGAACCAAGCTAAAAATAGTAGGGAAGAGTGCCAAATGGTTAAAGTCTTGTTATGTGAGTCATTTTCAAAGGCATGTTCAATTGTCACAAATTAATTCTTTTCTTCTGATTTGATATTTAAGATTCATAATTAATATATATATATCATATCAGAAGGGAAAGATTTCCACCAAAAGACCACTGTAATTCAGAACTTACAGCAGAAAGGAGGCTACAAGAAGCCAATGACAGTGAACATGAAGAAAAAGGGGACTCTCCAGGTTTATTTCCTTTCTGCCCACTCTTTTTTGAGTCATCATCCTGGGTTACAGACCCAAAACTTGATTGTGCACCATCCTCCTCATCCTCTTCCTCTTCATCATCCTCTTCTTCATCTTCAGCTATAGGTTTTTGATCTTGATTGGGTGATGCAGAAGTTTCCTCTTCCTCCTGCAAACCCATTTGTGCCTTCTCCTCCTCCATTTTCTCCTGCATCTTCAACTCCTCATCCATGTCCTCAATGGCCTCTTCCAGAGACAATTCAGCCTCTGCAAGTTGAAGTTCTTCTTCATACAGCTTTATTTTCATCTCACCAGTTTTCTTCTTCTCTTCAATCCATTTCTCTAGCTTGTCGAGCATTGGCTTGCATGCCTTTTCCACTGCTGTTAGAAGGCGCTCCCAGAAGCTTTCCTTCTTCACAACTGTTTCCTTTCCGTAAAACTCATCAAAACCTAAGGGTAGGAACTGAACCTTCTCAGGATCCACATCTTCTCCATCTTTTAAAGGTGGCTGCCAAAACAAGCGAACCCCATGTTCCTCATCCTCAATGAAATTTATTATTCGTCCAGTTTTTGTGTGCAGGATGACAGGATCTTCAGTATATATGAGCTTTGATGGGTCTTTAGGATCAGGTTCTGGTTCCTTGTTGAGAATAACAAATTCAGGTTCCTCATCTGGCAAAACAAATGAGCAAAATTTTGGAACTGTCAGACAAAAGGCTAGATTGCAGATTAATGAATCACATAAAACAATCAGCAAGTAGCCTAACTGAACACGTTGAAGCAGGCCCGCTAAATTGGAAAAATGAACTTAGCAAAAGCAAAATTCTTGAAACACAACATGTACATGAACAAATGTGTGCACACGCAACACGCACACACATATATGTATGTATGTATGTGTGTGTGTGTGTATATATATATATAGATAGATAGAGAGAGAGAGAGTGAGAGAGAGAGAGAGAGAGAGGTGAAAACCATTTGACCACCAGTACTCAAGCTCAGAAGGCATAGGTAATCTCAGTGGAGCTTTATAAAAGGAATTTAACCACATTTCTCTTTCCTGATCTACCTCTTGGACATATCTTTTCCAGTAGTCAGGAACCTGCCAGTTGAACATAGCTCGTCTCATATAGTGTACATGACCTAGAAAGAGTCAAAGAAGAAGATGAAATATTTACTTCATAGAACTGGTTGATGAAGCCTGGTGCCATCCACACATCTTCTTCCTCATAGAAGTAGGGATGTTGAGGATCACTATAAGGACCCCTGTCCTCCCTGACCACTTTGGCAAAATGCCAAAAGTCAATAAAAAATAAAAACCCATATACTGAATAATTATGGAAATAATATCACAAGATCTGCATACATGTGAGAAATAATTAAAACTTTAAACAGTTTACAATAGTACATTAGTGACAATAATGAAGTCAATCTAGAGTGACACCATCTATTCTTAAATCAAATGGCCTTGGGCCACAAGCAGAAAGACCAAGTCAACACACTATCCTAAGATCCTATGACAACGTTCAAAGTCCAAATGTCGTGGACGACCTAATAAGGAAAATTGGTATCAATGTAAGCTAGAAATCGTTCTATCATGCTCATTTAAACCAAATTTTCACGATTACTATCACTTGGATCAATTAGACATAGTAACCTGTGCAGCTGTGATTTTGAATTGGATAACTTGTCTTTAATTATTTCATCAACTAGAGAGTTATAGAATCTGGGGTTAACATCCCAGTGTCCAAGTGACATGGCACTTTGTGATACATAACTACTATAATCTTACAGAAATGATATGTGTGGCATAAAAAAGACATACTTCCATCTGGTTTGTTGACAAACATCCGAGCCTTCGCAGCAGCAACTTCTGCTAAACCTGCATGCAGCTGGAAAAACATATGTTAGACCAATATCTTTCATCTGGTAGAGATTTCTTCAAATCTTTTAAAGAAAGAAAAATCATAAATACCGCTGATATGTTCTCATCGCAGTCAGTAGCCTCATCCACAAACTCTCCAAAGTAGAACCTTCCCTGTAAGCACAACAAAGATAGTTGATCATTTAAAATGACTGTCATTACCTAGATATATCTCAACAAAAAAGTGGCCCTAAACCTCAGAGTCTATGTATGACGAGTCTCTTCTGAAGGGTTAAGATTACAGCCTACTCTACTATAGTTGCATCCAAGACGATTACCTTAACATTGTGCAATTGTTACACTCACTAAAACTTTAAAGATCCTGTTGGACATAAAGTGGAGTAGAGCACATAGCAAAGGCAGATAATTAACACAATTTTATGCACTAGCCATTTGTCACGGATTTTGCATTCATAGCAACTCTATCACCATAAAACATGTATCAAGAGCTATATGGATTAACCTAATCTAGTAGTATCTAGCAGACTAATTAACAGAGAAGCTCTTAGACTAAGAAACCAGAAGCTTAACTAAATTTGAAACCTGTCTTATATCTACAACATGTTGATGTTAAGCCACAATGAATTCCAGAAGCGAACATGCATTAAATATGTTTTAGATATTGGTCAAATTTCCGGCACCTACATATATGGTTTGCTCATTCACTTCATACACCCCACATCCATGCATCCTGCCATGCTTCCACTCGCCAGCATATCGATACCGACCTTTTTCCCTGGCATATACTATTATAATTCATCAGAAATCCCATAAAACAACCCTTCATCTCAAGGAAATATTCATGTTTTCATGACCTTTAAAGCAAAATTTTCAAAGTACTCAACCTTCTTTCTTAGCAAGATGAGCTTAGATTTGAAGAACATCCAAATTGACAATTACCATAATTATATTACTTGCTTTCCTCCATCATGGCTTATAATCTCAAAAATTAAATTTTTACATACAATGTTAAGTCAACAGCTAATTTGTTGATTAAGGTGCCTTGTAGAAAGGCCTTTTGTGAAAACCAATAAGGCTCTTTGAATTACCAACAAAACTAGGTAACAACTTACCCATTTTCACTAAGGCGCTTTCAATTACCAAGAGTAAAGTACATATTACCAAAAACAAAAAAGCTAGTTTTTTAAGCACAGGTTCAATGTACGTTCGAAGAAATTATTTGCCATTGTGACAGTGAAAAGGATGAAGATAAAACCAAAAATAAAAAGTTATCCAACAACAGGCAATTACTGCAATCTCAATATCAAAAGAAACTTACGGTTTCCTCCCAAATTGTTTGATCCACTCATCATTCTCATACCAAGGTATTTCATAGTTCCCATCAGTCAGACGAATGCTATCTTCAATATCCATCTCCAGCCATTCTCTGTCTTCTGGAGACATAAAATCCCTCGATATTATATGCCCTTCAGCACGCATCTTTGCTTCAAGCCTTTAGGGGGGATAATAAGCAAGTTAATTTAATTTACATGTTAATGATTGCTTGGACTATAACTGCTGAATACATCTATGGTGATAAAGAGATAGAGATCATGAACATACTTGGAACCCGGCACAGGTTCTATATCAGGTATATCAACTTCAACAACTCCATGGCCTTCCATGTTATTCCGAAGCCATTCACCTTCATACCTACATCAAGTAATAAAACAAATTCGGAGTGAATGATACAATTACTGTCTATTGATTTTGGTGATAAATGGAAAGAGAGGAGTTGGGGGAGCTTCAAATGAAGCTTTTTTCTTCATTGCTAAAAGAATCATCAAAGCCTGATATAATAATATTATTGCTTCCAGCTATTTTATGAGAAGAATCTCAACCTAGTGAATCTTTTTGGACGTTCACGCAACATCAAGAAGCTCCTTAGGAATAGATTCCCCAAACTCCACCCTACCCCATCCTCTTCCCATTTATCTTATTATGATAAGACTACTAGACAAAAAAGAAAATGAAGCCAAACTTTGTACATGTGATGACTCAAATCATATATTGTGGTGCTTTGTGCCTGCACTTCCTATTATTTACAAACATCCTCACACTTTTCATAATTGTATTTTGAGTATTTATGATGGTTTGTAGCAGTAATTGCCACTACTCGATGGATTTGTATTATGTAAGATAAACATAAAAAGGTAAAGAAGTGACTCTTAAGAGAGAGGACACACAAACCTGACTAGCCCCAGTTCAGCAACATATACACCCTTGCCATGAGCCAAATCATCCCAAACAGTGCCTTCATAGCTTGACAAAACCAAAATACGAGGTAACAAGCACAGGAATTAGTTTCAGCAGTCGTAGCGTCAGTGTCAGAGGATAAGGCTCTTTAGCTCAAACGAAGTGGAACAGGTATCTTCCTCAAACAAGAACAGCAATAAATTTATCAAACGATATTTATCACCATTTAACGAAGTAGCTAGCAATGAGAAACAACAGAAGAGGGGAACAACTATAAATCCAGACACAATATTGTTTTGAACCATATCCTTCAGAGCTCGTAAATCAATCATGAAGTTACTTATTGCAGGCACCTGAACCCAAATACTAACAGATAATGGAAAAACAACAAAAGTGATATGCAATTGTATCCCTTCAAATCGACTGAACTATCAGTTAATGCCTCCACTAAGATTAAGCATTAACCATAAAGTACTGAACTTTCACTTGTCTACACCCCAAACAATAATCAACTGAGAGAAATATAATTGGAGCTAATTAAGATAATTCCCAATCCCATAACCATGCAATTTTTGCAAACAACATGAAATAAACTAACTTGAAAAAGAAAATCAAAAGAGCAAGCAAGCAACATACGTGCTCCCATCTTGGAAAATGTAGCTAACCCAAGTAAGAAACTCCTCAATTCTATCAAGCTCCTCAATAACAGCCTTGGGAGTAGAAATATCATAATGGTTATCGGGAATAACTGGATATGGAGGCCTATACGGCATATAAAACGGCGCAATTGGCGGGTCTCTCCCTTCTTTGGCTTCCTTCTTCATAACCTCCCAATCCTCCTCGTCCGCCCAAACTGGGTCCCACCCAGGCTTCGTGTATTCCAGTGGAGCATCAGCCCACAACTCTCTCAAATCAGACTCTTTCCAGTTCTCCTCGTCTTCAGGGAAATTATACAGTTCCTCATAAGTTGGCTGCTCTTCCTCATCGCTCTCCGCTTGCTCCAGAGCTTCAGAAAACCGAGCTATGTTGATTTCCGGCGTGTTTTCCTGCGGCGGTGGCTCGTCTCCCGGCCGGGTAAATGGGATGGTGGCGTCTTGGCCGGGGGTGTAGCTATAGTCGTAGTCATAATCGGAATCTGAATCAGAATCGGAATCCGAGGAAGAGCGCTTATCTGCATCTGGGTCTTGCTCTTGCTCTTGCTCTTCTAGCTCTACTTCTTCTTCTTCTTCTTCTTCTTCTGATTGCATTGGGTCGTCTTGAGAACCGGTGAGTTGAGTGGGCGAGTCATCGTTAGCCATTGTTGAGGAAAGGCGGGAGATAGGAGAGGATAAGGTGGAGAGGTGGAGAACACAAAGGAAATGACAGCTGAGAAATGGAAGCAAAGGGTTTTTTTGGGGGGTTTTGTCTGTTAGCAAAATTTTTGAACTTTTTCGCAATTTTCAACTTATGATCAAGCTCATCACTTTCTCAGTCTCACAGTCACTCGCCTGTGGAATGAAAATTTGAAATTTTTGGGTTAGAAATGAAAATTGAAATTTTAATTGAGGAAAATACATAAGTTCCTATTAAACAATCATTTAATATATTCATCTTTTTAATAAAAACAGATGAAAATAATATGATTTTTTTTAATAAGTTGGAAGAATAAAATCTAACATTTTTTAATGGTATAAAAATATTATTTATTCTTTAAATAAATTCATTAACTAATATAATAGTTAATTAGTTTAAAATTAATAAGCTAAAATGTGATAGTTTAGAGATAAGTTATATATTAATTCAATTATAACGTTTACCATATCAGAAATCAAAAGGTAATTTTTTCTCAAAACATAAATGAGTTACAAAGTTATTACCTAATGCAATTTAGGGCCTGTTTGGCATTACTTTTGGAAAGGCAAAAAGCTGCTAATTTGATAAAAAGCTGATTATGGGACAAAAATAAGTGTTTGGTAAATGCTGATTTTAGAAAAATCAATTTTCTTAAAAGTGAAAAAACCTCTTATTAGAAAAAGCTAGAAATTGAAGTTTTTCAGAAAAGCTGATTTTCAGCTTTTAAAAGCAGCAAATTTAATATTTTTTTAGACAAAAATATCCTTTATTTTATTTTATAATGACAATTATATCTCATATAATTCTTTTTTTTTTGTTTTTTCTCTTATCCTACCATTCAAAATTATTATTTTTTATTTTTTTATTCTAAAAAATCATTTTTAATCATATCATTTACCAAACAGTTAACAACTATTTTTAATTTTATAAGTTATTTTGAATTTTATTTACTAAACAGTCGTCTACTTTTCGACATACAACTTTTTTGATTACAACTTTTTCAATTGAAAAAACTGTTTTCATAAGTTTTGCCAAACTGGCCCTTATTATATAGAATATTATTTGTCGAGTATGTCTAAAATATAACTTATTATTTTAAAATATATTCGCTCATATAGATATTACTTTTAAAGTGATATTAGAATATTGAAATATGTATATGACAATATTTGTTACGAAAAAATATTATTGAAAATTTTTTGATTTTATTAACAAATATAAAATTTAGTAACATGAAATTTAATAACTGTTATACGAATATAATAAAAATAGTAAACCTGAATTTTACTAATTGAATGACAATTGATTACTTGACATTATCGGTTTGATCATTCCGGATCAATTGTAATTCATAAGTTATTGATAATTCATATATATATTTATTAGAAAACCATAAATTTCTTGTATTCAATTTAAAAATTTGCCATAAACTATTTGTTCTTAAAAAATATTACTAAAGTGTCGCTAGCAAATAAAAGGACTGAATTTCGTTCATTTTATAATGAATAAAGATAATATATGTGAGTCAATTATCCACCATGTTAACCACTTAAATATTTTATAATTTTTGAAAAATGTATCGATAAAATAGTAACATTTGTGTTTAGATACAAATATTAGTATGTTCGAAGTTTATTAGCTGATTAATATTAATATTAAAAAACTTGATATTTATTAATTGATATAAATATTTGATATAATAAAAATAGTAAATCTGAATTTTACTAATTGAATGGCAATTGATTACTTGTCATTATCGGTTTAACCATCCTGGATCAATTGTAATTCATAAATTATTGATAATTCATATATATATTTATTAGAAAACCATAAATTTATTTTATTCAATTTAAAAAAGTCTCATAAACTATTTGTTCTTAAAAAATATTACTAAAGTGTCAGCTAGCTAATAAAGGGATCGAATTTACTTCATTCTATAATGGATAAAGATAATATATATGAGTCAATTATCAATCATGTTAATCACTCAAATATTTTATAATCTTTGAAAGATGCATCGATAAATGGTAACATTTGTATTTATTATCAACTCACAACCCACAATTTGTGAGATTATTCAAATTAAGTGCACAACTTCCAGATTATGCAATCAAGATTTTTTTTTATAATACTAGTAATCATATGTCATGAGTAAATTATTATTATAAGGCCGTTGTACATATTTATACTCAAAAGTCTAGCAAAAATATTTATTAACTGCCTCTAATTAATTGCTAGATATTTTTAAAAGAATAATAGTACTTTTATTTTTATATAGGGATATTGTTGCTTTAATCAATACTTTTAATTAGATGTATTGAAAATCATAAAATTCTTCAATTGATTGCATTTTAATTAAATAGTTTTTTTAGTATTAAGGAAAGAAAATAAGTAGCTAAAAAAATAAAACAATAAATACATTACTTGTAATTACATCCTCATATCATTTGAAGTTCAAAAGATTATTTAATGATGATGCTAATGTATTTATTGGTGTGTAAAAAATTATTGAATCTCATATCTATCGGTTGCAAATGCTCAAATTCAAAATAATGTTCATGTAGGACAATTTACCTTATACGGTAAATTATTTGATTCAAAAAAGAAAAAAATAATTGAATGGAAGAGAGCTAATAAATTCAGATGGTGTAACAACCTATATTCGGTTTAATGAGTGCGTTGGATATAATGTTACAACCTATTCTAAGATCCAGAATATTTGAATATTGAAATTTTCTTCTTAAATTTATTTATTTGTCTCTGTATAATTTCATACGCTTAATTTATTTATGTATTTATTTGTATATTTCTTTAACTAAAAATTTATTCATATATATTTATCAATTTAGTTTAGTTATTTACCGTGTATATAATTCATTAAATTTGAAATATTAATTCAAAGACCCTAAAATAATAACACATATTTCCTTAATAAATTACTTTATTAATATTAATTTCAGTCTTAAAGTTATGATTTACTCGATTCAAAATTTGGAGTGTTACGCATATTATGGAGACGGGTACTACTGAAGAGACATATGACATAACTAATTTCAAAATCTCATAAGTGGTTCAAGTACTTGAAATTAAACAAAAGATTTGATATGTTATGTTATTGAAATGAACCGGAAAAGATAAAATTTTGGACAATAATTATGCATAAAAATATTGATGTTGATATTTCAATATAGAGGGAATCTTAAAATTAAATAAGTTAAAAAATAAAGATACTAATTGCATTCAATTCTATAATATGAATATTTGAAACTGTAGTTAAAATATTAAAAAATATTATGCCAATGGAGTACACATGATATTCATATAATGTACAATTAAGTCATATAATATGACTTATTTTACGACATTTATTATAGTGAATTGACATTTATTATTAACAGATATATTTTATTATAATAGATATGGATGCAATAGTTTAAAGTATTTATCAATCCGATAATATATTAGTATATATTTATAATTGATGCTATTTGCCTATTTGATAATGAAATTATATAAAATTGCTGAAAGATCTATCCTGCATGAAGCATATAAATATTTTTAAAAATTTTGTTTAATACAAATATGTAACAAAAATTTATGTATAAGATTTTGAAATATTATAATTTACCTATTATCATGATTTATTTATGATTTTAATTATTGAAAATTTTAGAAGGTTTATAATGCTATAACAGATTTTGAAAACTGAAATTTTATCTCAACTTGAAGATCAAGTCTTATTTGAGTGAAAGAATAATTTTTGACAATGAGATTATATATTTATAAATTATCTTCTATTGATTACCGCAATCGTTGATACAATATATTTCTTGATCATATGTTATTATTAATGACTTATTATTTAATCATGCATTATAAGACAATTGTCAAATTGTTACTTAAAATTGCATATTGCTTTGAAAATTCTAGTTCTCTGTATAATTATATATTTTTATTTGAAAAATTATATTATTTATATTTATTTTTAAGTATTGCTTTAGAAATATTTGAATTAAATTACTAAATGAATTCATTTATAATAGATATTATACAATTATGTTATATACGTGTCATAAAATTATTTTATTACATTTGTTGCATTTCCTAAAGTGAATGAATCAATATAAAATTATAGCCATAAAAATGATCTTTCCAATAAATTATAATTATTACTACTGTATTACTAATTTTTACTACTAGAAGTGACTTATAATTAAGGGAAAAAATAAGAATAGTTAATAAAACTATTTGAGAATGGATAAATTATATGATATGAAAGTACATTTGTCACATACCTCTTATACGCATGATTATATTATTAAATTTTATAAATTTTACATCTTAAAGAAATGAAAGATGTGGAGATAAACTTGTACATAATTGTGAAGGCATAACATATAATTTTACAAAATAAGTTTTCGTTGTTATTTTTCAGTTAATACATAATATATATGGCTAGCATATTCAGAAGAATTAAAATATAATATATCATAATTCAACATGAACAAATTTAAAGTTGTGTACTGATATTATTATAAGGGGAAGAAAAATATACATTGTACTTTTTTTTTCGTTAACTATGATTTTTTTTCCATTGGGTTTTCTTGTTAAAATTTTTAATGAGACAACTTTTAATATGTATTAAATATATTGTGTACTCTTTTTTCTTTCACTAGATTTTTATCCCACAAAATTTTTCCTAATGGAGTCTTAATGAGGCACATTACATGTTAATGGACATTTAAGGGAAATTATGTAATACAAATCCATGGTTATGAATGTCCATAAACTATTAAGATAGATAACATGGCTTATCAAAAGGAAAATATAAATGGTAATTGTCCATGCATGATATTTTGTAATATTGTCAATAAGTATAAAGTCAATCGGAGGGGTGACGGATTTTTTAGTGAAAAATATATAATTTTTTGAAAGAAAAATAAAATAAAATATTTTCAAAGTGATACTCTAGAAGAGATAAAAAGCAATATCCATCAACTTCATATTTTTAGAAAAATACCCAGAAACATTGATAATGAGTATATATCTTAAATTACTGAAAATGGTCAATATCTTGATGATTGGTCAAAAGGAAAAAAAATAATTCAAGCTAAATCAGACTCATAAAAGATATTTGAACTAGAAGTTCAGACACTAAAAGACTAAAAATATTTTGGCTACAAAAATAATTATCAAACTATTTAATGTTGACTATTCATGAAACCAGTTGAGAGCCACAACTCAACGCATTAAAACAGTGTGAACAAAGCAATCAACAGTATAACATCATAAATGAATGCCAAATTGCAAAGTTTGCTGAAGCAACAAATCAGCTGAAGCAACAAATCAACTGATTCTTTCACAAATGTACTACTAAATTCAATTTTAAAAAAACATATACACAATATTAAAGTGTATCAACTGAAAAAATATCTAATATGCTTCATTATATTTTTGAGAAAAAGTATCTATAAATTTCTTACTCCTTTTTTTTTTTTGCTAAATTTTTATTTCATTGAATTTTTCTTAGCAATATTTAAATGATACATGTTTATAGTGTACAATCATTTAAAGAGAAATATTACGTAATATTTCTATTGTAGATGACTATTTTTATTTTTAATTATTGGTTAGTTTCTTATATAACCTAAATTATTTTTAAATATATTTATCTTCAATATAGACAAAGTCACCAATCTATACAATAAGAACTGTTACTAAGAGGGGACTTTTTTTATAAATAATTTTTTTAAAAATTAATTTGATTTTTGGGATATTTTGAAAAATATTTGGGAGATTATAGTATTTTTCATTTTCGCGACACAGTATTGCGGAAAATGGATTTCAATTCCGCAGCAACATGCTGGAGAATTGAAATATTTTTTAATTTTTTTTTGCCGCGGAATTGAATTGGTAAGCTCCCAACCGTTTTTTTTTTTTTTGTGATGGGATAAAAAATATAAATGCGATTTTATCATTCCTTTTATTAATATGAAAAAAATATTTTTATTTTGATAAATAAGATAAAAAAATTGTAGATTAATAATAATTTATTAAAATATGAAATTAGTAATATTTTGTGTAATCAAAATAATTCAAAATATAAATAATGTATTTATTATATACATAGAATATTACAATATATTAATATATATATAGAATATTACAATATATTATTTATATATTGAATTATTTTGTAATATTCTATGTATATAATAAATATATTATTTATATTTTGAATCATTTTGACTGCACAAAATATTACTAATTTCAGATTTTAATAAATTATTATTAATTTATAATTTTTTTATATTAATAAAAAGAATTATAAAATCGAATTTATATTTTTTATTCCATCATAAAAAAAAAGAAAAACGGTTGACTTTCTTTGAAAATGAAAGTTGAGCTTATTAATTCAATTATGCAGCATGTTGCTGCAAAATTGAAGTTGGCTTGAAAAACTGTATTTATTAAAAAAAAATTTTTGCAGCGACATTAAAATTTATTTTCGCAATACTGTATTACAAAAATAAAAATAAAATATTTCAATCTATTTTTCAAAATTCTCCAAAAATTAAATTAATTTTAAAAAAATATTATTTATAAAAAAATCCCAACAAAGAAAGAGCGAGCTGATAACTGATTGAAATCTTTTAGGAACAACCATGTCTGCATTAAATATGGAGGTACAGTTGCTAAGCATAAATAATTAGGAGCTGATTGCTTATAGCAACAGCATCAGTACCAGAACAAACTCCAATTATTTATAACAATTTTTTATTTCTCTTCCCAGACCCGCCCGTACAACCAAATATTCTCTCAACCACTCTTCTCACTCACAAGAAGAATGTCGTGCCACCAAAAACCACGGCGTCTTCATCAGAAAAATCGCCGGCTCCAGTAGCAACTTAATCGTCGACGATTTCAACAACCGCTGCCTACGGCGGCACCGGAAACAAAACAGGAAGTTATCAGGTTAATTTTCTTAATTTTTAGGTAAAAGAAAAAGAATTATCTTTTTGTTTCTGCTCCGAAATTCAAAATTATCTAATCATCGTATAGTCAAAATCAAATGTCTTTTTCTGCATTAATCATCGTCATTAGTTTTTGATTAGTTCAATAGTTTCAATTATCCATTGTTAAACCATTAATTTTATTTGAAATCCTTCTCATGCAGCAAAAACCTGATCGCAGAAAAATCCTTTTGATTATTTTCTTAAACTGCGAGATCTTTTGAGCTGTAAATAAAATCCAAATACAACAATTCTCTTAAAGAAGGGATTCTATTTTATCTGGTAGCGGATTTTTTCTAATTTTTAATTTTAATTTTTTTTGGGCTAGTTGTCTTTACTTGGGACTCCACTTCTTTGTGTGTTTGGTAAGAGCTTGTATAGTGTGTTTTATTATTAGTTTTATAATAATTCATTAATTAACTCAATAGCAGAGTTTGAAATTGATTTCTCTTCTCTCATCCTCTGTTCGTTATATTTTTTTGTAATAATATTAAAGGTTTAATTTAATATCTTTTAATTTGCTACTATTGATTTTATTTTTATATGCATTTGCACCAAGTAATTAGTGTGGCAAATCTAAACTGTTGGATTAAAAATAATAAGTATAAGATTAAATCTTATTCAACAGTGTGGCCCACCGGATGAATACTTTTATTTTTTTTAATATAAATAAAGTTTTAATTTAGTGGTACTGATTTTTATTTTTATTAAAAGCGATAACAGATTTTAATCTTTAACGGTCTAATATTATTTTATTTTTTAGTTAGGAGGTTGGCGACTGTTAAACCCTACCCTTGCTCCTATTCTGAAAGCAAGACTTGAACATGGTGAATCATTGTTAATTAATTAATTGATTTTTGGATTAACTACTATTAGGGTTATCTCATATCTGCATCTTGGGGATTTGTGAAAGATTATTACTTGATGTCACTGTTGGCTATAGGTTGTCTTTTACTATTAAGTAGGAACACTTAAAAAAGGAGGTGATCCAGAAGTATTCAAAGTAGTAACATATTTCTTTTGGATGTTTTCTGATAAGTTTATCTCTATTTGTCATTTGAAATTACAACCCTCACATGCAGTTACCTGCAGGTACATGAATTAAGCTAAAACCCATTGGTGTCTTCTGATATTACTTTGCCAATGTGTTTTCTTGGTTTTTAGGTGTGCAGTAGCCATGTTTGATATCAAGGTTTATCAGAGAAAAGCAAAGGATATGGTAAAGGAAAAACAACAGCTTGAGGTTCAACAAAATTGGATCCCAGTGACTCCGGCAAAGCCTGTAGCTGTTAGGCCACGGAACTTTTATGCTAAAAGGAGGCTGAAAGGCAAATCAGCACCTAGTTTTTTTGACAGAATTTCTGAACAAGAGCATGACGAGGATGTCTGGACAGGTGAAAATAAGGAGAAGGACCAGATATCTAACAATGTAGCCCATTCCCTTTTGGGCTCTTATGTCTTGATAGATGCAAACATATGTGGCCATGAAGATATTGGTGTTGCTGCTTGTGATTCCAAGGAGAATGGAGATTTCAGAAAACATCTTGTTGAATTGGGAACAGCAGATCAGGCTGAGAATGTAGCCTATTCGGTTTCAGGTTCTGATGGTTTAATAGACATAAACAAAACTATCTATGACAATGAAGATGTTCGTATAGCTGGTTGTGGTCCCAAGGAAACAGGAGATTCAGGAAATCATCTTCTTGAGTCAGGAACAGCAGATCATGGAAGACAGCCTGCATGTTGTGTTCTCAACTGCACCTCTATGGAGTCATATGAAGGCCATGATGGCTGGAATGCACCATTGGATACTATTCCTCGTGCAGAGTTCTTGAGTTTTACTTGTGCAGTTCCTCCAGTCTTTCAAGAATTATCAACTGAAAAAAGCCAGCGTGAAGGTGCCATTGACAGGAGAACTGATGCTTCTTTTCCGGTTTTAGGTTCTCAGAGTAACTTGAACAATCCAGAACATGTTATAGAGAACTTTTTTCCTGAAATCTATAATGTCCCAGTGAGCTTACACGCGAAAAATGAATCAATCAACAGAGGATATGATGTGACTCAGTGTAAGTGATGCCCATTCTGACTTTCAGATTTCAGTTTCCTTTTTGCATAATACAGTTCTTATTTATTGTAACCATTTATGTTCAATATATTTACGAGTCTGGACATTGACAACTGAAGTAAGAACTACTAGATGAAATCCTGAAAAATTGCAAATTCTACCCTCCAAAATTTTATTAGCTAACAGTGATGTGAATTTCTTGATAAATTTGAATGCAGGCAATCGAGAAAAAGATTGGCAAGGTGATTTTTCTTCTTCACTGGAAAATGAGAAGCCTCATCCTATTGACTGCCTAGAGCCAGCAACTCCATTTTTGAAGCACAACAAAAGACCATGCAGTGGCACAGATATGAACCAAAGACCACAGAAGAAATCAAAGAGCAAGAAAAAGAGACATAGGCCGAAAGTAGTTGTAGAAGGTAGACCTAGAAGAACAGTCAAGAAGCTAACCCCCAAAAAGGAGAAAGAGAAGTATTCTAGGAAAACTCAGCCTGCGGAAAAGAAGGAGAAGAGGAACTATAACAGAAAGGTTCAGTCTGTCGAGAAAGTAAAAATGAGTAGCAAGGAAGCCTCGACTATGGAGAACCGTACTGAAATAGTTGTCGCCGATTCGAGCCTATTGAATGCAGTAAACCAGGCAAGTGATGTCAATGTAGTGACAATTATACAATCTAGTCTGGCTGGAGGACCACAAGGTGCTATTACGGGAGACCAGGGAAGTGATGAGAAAATGATGTTATCAACTATGCCTGAATTTGCTACAAGCCATTCTGGTGGTGATAATGGGGCAGCAACACTGGATCTGGACCTTGAAGTAAAGCCAATACTATTGAATGCAGTAAACCAGGCAAGTGATGTCAATGTAGTGACAATTATACAATCTAGTCTGGCTGGAGGACCACAAGGTGCTATTACAGGAGACCAGGGAAGTGATGAGAAAATGATTTTATCAACTATGCCTGAATTTGCTACAAGCCATTCTGGTGGTGATAATGGGGCAGCAACACTGGATCTGGACCTTGAAGTAAAGCCAATACTGAAATCTGATATAGGTAAGCATATTGGAGGGCTTAAATTGCTTGCTGACCTTAACTTGGACATAAATATAAAACATTCCAGGTGTCGGAATTATGAAACAAGATCGAAGAGTCGTTGTACAAAGAACATCGGCTGTCTATATTTTGGAATTCCCGAAATTTGCAAGAGAACAAGGATGAAGAGGAAGAGGAAATCAAAAGTGTCCATCATTTTATTCCTTTATGATTTAAAGGGTCACACAAAAAAGAAAAGATCAAAAAGATTTGTTAGAAGACGAAATATGGCTTCCCTTGCGACATGTAATCATATGCCAAACATTTCTCCCAATCTAACTTATCATGAACTTGAAATCTGCAAGGACTCTCAGCGTTGTCTTTTGAGAAAAATATTAATGGGTGAAACAAAAGGAATGGAACAGGAATTGGTGTTGAATCTCCTTAAGCAATTACCTATTGGTGAAGAACAAGGAGAAGTTAACTGTGAAAGAAATGCACCAGAAGACTCCTTTGCAGTGGAACCGTTTAATCAACAAGCATTTGGAGAAATGAAAAGGATGGGGAAAGATCTGATTGAGACTCCCATTAAGAAATTACTTAATAGGAAAGAGCAAAGAGAAGAAAAGTATGAAAGAAATTCATTATGGAGCTTCATTGATGGGGGTTTTCCTCTTCAACAAACTTTAACCAGTGTAGGACATCATATTCGAATATCCAATCCTGTTGAAGCACAGAATCATAAGAAAAAAGGAACAGAAAACTTCATTCAGATGGGACTATCTCCCATCTTTTCAGGGTCACTAGATAAAAGTTTAATTGAGCAGAATGGGCCTCAACACATTGTCGGACCAAGAGGTACTTCCCTGGTACAAAAATTGCTAATCACTATTTTAGCTCTTTCGACTCTTCAGCTAAGGCACATGCTTTTCCTAAGAAATATCGTCATTACATTTCTGTCCTAAATGCTTACTGTCTGGAGACCGACTTTGTAATTGGAAATTGTTATAAATGTGCTGGACTTGTGCAAGAAATCTATTACTTGTATTTTGCTATGATCTCGGAGTTCTCTAACTTGAAAAATAATTTTTCCTAGAAAAGGTATCATATAAATATTGAATGATATGTAAACCAATGTATTCTAGAATAAGATTATTAAGGAAATCATGACCAAGCCACTTATTGTTTATTCGGTGCCCATTGATAAAAATCCTACCCAGGAAACTGTACGTGTCTTTTACAAGTATATGCCTTGAGCACTTTTCCAGTTTGATGACTTTGATCCTGTAAGCTCAAGTTCAAAAAATAATTTTCAACCCTATCTGGCATATACACATTGAACTAGATATTCTAATGTGATTCGACACAATTAAATAGGTAGAAGCAACTAATTACATATACTTGGATTTCCAATGCAGAATTTATTTTATCAATGCCAATAAAACATATTCCTTCTATTTTTCCCTTTTTCGGTAATGCTGTTCTTTTCTTTTCTTTTCTTTTTTTCTTAGTCTCTGGTTTAGTTCCTTTGTACTGGTTAACTTGGTCCTCAACTTTGGAGATTCATGTCTTTCTTCCACTGTGGGATTGTGCTAATATCTCTGTTTCTGTATCTATGGCGTATGAGCAAATAAGAAATAAGCTGTCCACATATTCTCCTACTAATGTCTTCTCAATGTCTAAAGCTAATGCAGAACTACTGGGCAAGAATTTAGTAGCTATTTTTATCTATTTTTAGCATTAAAAATTATTTTCTTCTAATACAGTGCTCGTGTACTGGGGAAACTTTTTTGCAGGCACACTGAAAGTCTTCAATCACAGAGCTACCGGTAGCATGAAAGATGAGGGAGTCTCCATTATGGGAATTAATAGCATCATTAATAAATTTATGTCTCTAAGGAACAGCGAAATAGGTGCAATTGTACCTCATCAGGGTTCTCTTTCCACCAGAAAAGGTGCTATAGTTCCCCATCAGGGTTCTCTTTCCATCAAAAAACCAAAATCAAAACCGAAACCATTGGTTGCTCTGGACTCAGAAACAGTAAGGCGGTGGATTCAGATAAAGAGAAAAGAAGATGGCTTGGGTGAAGAAGAGGAAGAGGTAAGTGAAGAAAGAGAGCACAAGTGGGAAGAGGAAAGAAGAATTTTCCAAGGACGCATAGACTCGTTTACTTCCAAAATGCATGTTATCCTAGGTACTTCCTCGCAATTTACTGTTATAGTTAGATAGTTCAAAAGGTTTAAATTTTCTTTCTATTTTTTTTTATTAATTCCATTTTAACAAAAAAAAAAAAGGAATAAAACTTTAAAGAGGATTGTATCAGTAGGCATCAATCAATGTAAATTAACTATAAAAAACAAAAATTCTTGCAGGGGATAGAAGGTTCAAGCCATGGAAAGGTTCAGTTGTGGATTCAGTTGTAGGAGTTTTCTTAACTCAGAATGTTTCAGATTATCTTTCAAGGTAATAAAGTTCCTAGCCACTTTCTTTGTTCCATAATACACAAACAAGCCCACAGCTAGATAATGAAGTTTTTGTTTACAGTTCTGCTTACATGGCACTTGCTTCCAAATTTCCTGTCAAAACAAGTAATCAAGCAGCGTTTGATGACTGCCTGGAGATGCAGAACAGCCAAGAGTCAACTGGAAGTACTATCCTATCCAATGGAACAGAAAAAGGTTCACAAACTGCCCAATATTTTGTCACTGAACCTGTATCAGAAAGCCCAGAAGATGTAGGAGACATGAGTTTGGTAGACATTGAAGACATTGGAAACCCTTTCTTGTCTCAAATGTCTTATAGACATGAAAATAAACCAATAAGATTCCAAAACCCAGAAGAGAAGGGGAAGATAAATCCAGTCTCAAGCTCAAAGACGTTGAATGGGTGCAAGGCTTCTTCTGGATCTATTTCTCCACCTGATTTTCATGAGTTCTTTGAAATGTGCTGTAGTTCTTCTGGTGCATGCCAAGAAACTGATAGTCTTGAACTCATGGGAGATTATCAAGCTGAAAATTTAGTTGAGAACAAGGCATCAACAGGCACATCTTTTCTGCCTCAGGAATGCTCCTCACTAACAGAAGTTGGGATAAAACGAAATCTGGCCTCCCAAGATATAGTAAATGACAAAGAAATGATAGAAAGATTTGTTGGTGCTTTAATTCCAGCGGCTAGTGCCACTAGCATGCAGAACAAAGAGCTTCATGCAGCTCCTAAAGAGGCAAGAAAGATAACTGCAGGGAAGAAAAATAATGCAAAGGACAAAAAAGTTGAGAAGAGGGATTGGGATAGTTTAAGGAGAAAATATTCGAGACCAAGAACTCGGGAGCAAACAGATTCAGTGGACTGGGAGGCAGTTAGGCAGACAGATGCAAATGTTATTGCTGAAATAATTAAAGCAAGAGGCCAGCATACTATAATTGCAGCAAGAATCAAGGTACTAAAATTCACTATTATATATCTTAAATCAGTATCATCTTTTAATTGCCAAAAACATTCCTTGGCTTTTTCAGGGCTTCCTTGAACGTGTTGTTGAATTACATGGAAGCATTGACCTTGAGTGGTTGAGATTTGCACCTCCTAATCTTGTGAAGTAAGTCCAGAAATGGCCTGCTACAGAGATAGAATCTATATTTCCATGAGAACATTTGCTGATATAAATTTTACTAAGCTGTAACTTTCTTCATGAGATTGTCTTTTACTTGTAGGGACTACCTGCTGGAGATACGAGGATTGGGCTTGAAAAGTGTAGAATGCGTACGGCTTTTGGCACTTCATCATGTTGCCTTTCCTGTAAGTATCCTACTAGTGAAATTTTGCCTGCAGATAATGTTTCCCTGTGAACTTAGCTATTTGTTTACTCCGTCAACTAGGTTGATGTAAATGTTGCTCGGCTAGCAGTGCGTTTAGGATGGGTCCCATTGCAACCACTGCCTGGAGACCTTCAGTTTCACCTCTTGGAGGAGTAAGTACCAGAGTAGTACTAAGGCACAACAAGTGTCAAATTAGTTACTCTAGTAAGCAACATTATTCATGTTTACAATGTTAAAGGGAGTCTAACATTGTTTCCATCAGGTACCCAATCATGGATTCCATTCAGCAATATCTCTGGCCCCGATTATGCACATTGGACCAGCGTATTTTGTAATCCATAATTCCCATTTTGATTGATTATCTCCCATAGCATCTGTTCTAACATCCATGAGTTAGTTTTAAGTATGCAATTTAATTGGCCTAGACATTAATAATGCAGGTACGAATTACACTACCAGATGATAACCTTTGGAAAGGTAGCCCATTAAACTATGTTATTGTTTTGGCAATTCTAGTTATGGTTTGGTTGAACTGGCTAAATAATGAAAAAAAATGGTTCACAAATTATGCAGGTCTTTTGCACAAAGAGAAGTCCAAATTGCAGTTCTTGTCCAATGAGAGCGGAGTGCAGACATTTTGCTAGTGCAGTTGCAAGGTTTACTATTTAGTTTTGAATTTTAGACATTTTAGACTGAAAAACAAATGCATATTACTAGTAAAACTATGCTCATATGATTTTGGAATATTCAGTGAACCATAGAGATTAAAGAACAAATACTTGTGAGCATGAAAGGTAATACTTGATATCACTTCTGATGCAAGAATTTGAATGCAGTGCAAAACTTTCACTACCAGGTTCATCTAATAAACGTGTAGAGAGATCCCTGGTTCCTAGTATACCTGTTGTAAGTTCTCTTCCTGTTCGAGAATATGGGGTTGCCAATCAGATGATATCGGTTTCCCTTTTAGATTCTAAAGTAACATCAGAACCTGTTCTAAGAACTCAGAATTTTGAACCCTTAATTGAAGAACCAAAAACACCAGAGCATGAACAGAAAATTGAAGAATTTGGAAACAGTGAACATATTAATGACAATGAAGGTATTAGCGATGATGAAGAAGAAATTCCTACCATCACACTCAACAATGAGGAATTGAAGGAAAATGTTCAGTACTTCATTGACAAGTACTGGAATCTCGAAGATGGTAATTCATCAAGGGCTATAGTTCCTTTATCAGTGGATGCTGAATCCCTTCCAGTGCCCGAACTGAAGCGTACTAATCACCTGCGTACAGAACATCAAGTGTAAGTCAACGTTCAGATACATTCATAGTTAATGATATTATGGTATTGTAGGGACATCAGATTGAAATGCAAATGGTCTGGAGTCAAATATGAGAAAAACTTGAGATTCTTAAGTTTTTAGATTATGCAAGTCTGGCCTGCAAAACCTCATAACTCATTTCATGAGTTTCTTTATTGATATGAAATACTCTGGTATTGCAACCAATTGAATAAGCTGACATTCGATACTGTCGCTTTCTTGAATATAAGTTGTGAAGAACTATATCAATAAAAGTTAAGTGGGATTTTGTTAAGGAAAAGACATTAAGTACTCAATACTCAACATTTAAAGATAATTGAAATCAGGACCACTTGATTATTATAGTACAAACTGCAAGTTGCATGTTAACTGATTTTTTTTTCTTTTTTCTTTTGCAGTTATGAAATTCCAGATGGCCATGATATTCTGAGGGGGGTAAGTTGGCTCATTCATACACTATGTTGCATTCAAGCACTTAAATAAATATTTAATTTAACCATTAATCTGACAGCTAGAGAAACGAGACCCTGATGATGCTGTGCCTTACCTTCTTGCTATATGGACAGCAGGTACGACACTTAGTAATCTGATTTTAAACCTAGGCAGAATGCTCACTATATCCTATGTACTTGAAGGCATTTTGCTTTTACTTTCGTTTGATTCCATATGGGTCTTAACTAATAAAATATTGTAATGCCTTACGTCAGGTGAAACTCCAATTTCAGTTGAACAACCTAAGAAAAGATGCAATTCTCAAGGATCAGAACTTTGCAATGATCAAACATGTTTTTCTTGTCGAAGCATATGTGAAGGGAGAGATAATATAATTCGAGGAACAATTTTGGTATGATCCTTGCTTGAATCATAGTTCATTAATGTTTAATCAACAAGCAAACAAATTGACCACAACTTACTGCAGGTACCATGTAGAACGGCCATGAGAGGAAGATTTCCACTCAATGGCACATATTTTCAAGTTAATGAGGTAAGTGTACTCAAACAAGCAAATAATCTACCAAAACCATTAAAACTAATGGTTGGTTTAACAATGTTAAAGCAAAATTTTACTGAATCCTGTTGGTTTGTTGCAAAACAAAAAAAAAGAGAGAGAGAGAGAAACTTGTGTAATGCCCAATCGCTTGCAGATATTTGCAGACCATGAATCTAGCCACAATCCAATTATTGTTTCCAGGAGTTCAATATGGCGCTTAAGGAGGCGGACAGTATACTTCGGGACATCACCGTCATCAATATTCAGAAGTAAATTTCTATTCCATATAATTAAGGATAAAATTTAAAGAAACGATTGAATAAATTTCTATTCCTTATAATTAAGGATAAAATTGAAAGAAACTTTTTTTTTCTATTTTTTTCAGAGGGTTGTTCATTAAAGGAGATTCAGGAAAATTTCTGGAGAGGTATGAGCTGCGTATTCCAAAACATTAATGCAATTAGTTGTTATGATTTAATGATGAATTTAAAATTACATGATAGATGAGGTATCTCCAAGGAAAGACAAAAGAAAATATTGAATCCAAGGAAAGGCAGAAGACACCATTAAAAGAAAATGAACAAGGAAAAACAGAAGATTGATTGCTGAAACTATATTCTTGCAGGTTACATTTGTTTGAGAGGATGGGATAGAGAAACCCGTGCGCCGCAGCCTCTAGCATTAAGATTCCATTGTTCACCGAGTAAGATGGAAAAAACATCAAGAAAAGTGAATCCTAAGACGGCAAAGACACAGAAGAGTATCAATCAGAAAAGAGGAGATAAGCCTAGTACTCTGCAAACAGGTTTTCAGGACGCTGCCTGATTCTTGTACATAATGTGCAGCCACCACTAATTCAACTTCTGTTTTCTACACACACTACAAAGTGAGTGTGGCATTCAACTTTCTTAGGGATTGTTTTTGCTTCCATTTTCTTTTTCAGTAAATAGTCATAAGTTTCATAGCCATGGTCTAATGTTATTCGTTGCAGACTTGAGCTAATCCCAGTTTCTTTTATGTGCTCTGAAATTTGTAACCAAATCATTATCATTTTAATATGGTTAATTAATTACCTTCCTCCTCAAAAGAGGTGGTTTGGGTGCATCTTTATGTATTAGTAATTTGCTAAGGGATAAGCTGTTACGAAAATCGCAATTTGCACACACAATCATACATGCAAAAAAAGAAGAGAAATAGATTTGAAGATTTAACGAATTTGGATCAATGATGTCTATATCTTCGGGCAAAGACACAGAGAAGTCACCGCTATGAAAATTGAGAAAGTACAACTCGAATTTCCTTCGTTAGATCCCTTAAAAAAATCCTTGTGACTTTCCAAACTCTTTTAAGCCGAATGGAACTCACAAAATATTGCAAGAGGACTTTATCTTTTCTTTTTTTTTTTAATTTTTTTTCTTTATCAATTCCTGTCGCACTCGAGTTGAATTATGATCATAATTCGAATACATTAAAATTTAAAATAAAAGCAACATAAGCTTTTTTATCAAATCACATTTCCACAGATATAAGATTTCCAAGTTGAATCATAGGATTTGGAATGGTTTACGTGACAAATTTATATTGGCTCAATTTTTGTTGTGTGTGTGTATATATATATATAGAAATTAAATTATAATTCAACTAAAAAATGGAATTAATTAGTACTCCATCCGTTACATAATATCTGTCAGTAAAATTCAAATTTCATTTATCTGTCATTTTTAGATTTTTAATACAATTTAATTTTTTTTTCAATAAAAGTTAACCAGTTAGATTTAAGTCTGTATATTGAATTACTCAATTTTATTTTAAATTTAAACCTAATTAATATTCTTTAATCTTAGTAAAAATAATAAAAGAGACGGATATTATACAATAGATGGAGTAATTTACAGAGTTCGGTTAAAATTTATGGTAGCCAAATGATAATAAAAAATACTAAGAGTGTTGGGCTGAAAATTTTGACCCATTAAGAATAAGAAGGCCCAAAAACTGTCCGGGCTTAAGATGGGCTTCATTTAAATTACCAATTACATTAAAAGCCGGAAAACCCTAATCGGCAGCCATACAAAAAGCTTCGCAGCTGAATTAGATTGTTTCGTATCTCTAGCTTCAGCTTCTTATCGTCTTTCGCATCTCTGTGTTTAACCAATGGTATACCGGAGATCTGATCTTTCTCGTTCTTAGTTTTTCGAAAAGTTTGAATTTTGATTTATGCGTTTTTCATTCTTTTTAGGCGCCAAAGAAGGACAAGGCTCCACCTCCGTCATCGAAGCCGGCGAAATCTGGTGGAGGGAAGCAGAAGAAAAAGAAGTGGAGCAAAGGAAAGCAAAAGGAGAAGGTTAATAACATGGTATTGTTCGATCAAGCTACCTATGACAAGCTTCTCTCTGAAGCTCCGAAGTACAAGCTTATCACTCCTTCTATTCTCTCGGATCGTTTGAGGGTAAGTTTTTTGCTTTCTCCTTTTCTGTTCTGTTAATTAGTTCATTAGTTTTTCAGTTATTGATAAGCTTGTTCATATGTAAAGTTTGAAGCTTTTGTTTGTTTTGAGAGAACTGAATGTAAAAGAAAAGAAAATTCTTTGATTGCTAAGTGCAGAGGGAAATTGCCCTTCTTTCTCCTTCTCTTTCGTTAATTAGTTCATTAGTTTTGTTGTTACCGATAAGCTTGTTCTTGTGTAACGTTTGAGGATTTTGTTTGTTTTGAGAGAATTGAATGGAAAAGAAAAGAAAATTGTTTGATTACTTATTGGAGAGGGTAATTCCCCTAACGAATTTGTTTTTCTTTTTCCCTTTTAGGATTTTGACAGTTTATGATAGTTGAGCATCGGTGTTTGAGGTTATTTTTCTCCTGTGAATTAATCCATTTCCATTAAGTCAAATCAAAAAATTAAAAAAAAAATCATCCATTAGGATTGCAATTTGCAAGTATTATAGTTAAAAAATGGATAGAAATCATATGCGGCAGTTTGTTGTGCCCAACTGGTTGATGCTCTTAAAAGGACATCCATTTCTTCTTCAAGTCTCAACGTCTTTTCCTGTTGCAGACATTTTCTTTTTTCCTGCACTTGCGTTTGCTATGAGAAGGTAACTCCTTTTTCTTGGCCCTTTTAGGCTTTTAAAGAAGGGAATGTGTTGAATGTTTTCTAATTAGGAATGAAAAGAGGGCTAGGAAAATCGACTTGTTTTGTGTTTTGTATTTTTGTTAGTGAAACTGCAAATATCCTATAGAGAAGTGTGGAATACCCTCAATTTGTGAGGGATGAGGTAGACTTAAAGGACTGGATATGGTGACTTGAGGCTAGAAAGCTGAAATTGATAAAAGTAAGAGTCATTTATATTTAAATGAAATTCAAGAACCATACTTCATAAGTAGTTTGTGTTTATGGAACCAAAAAAAATTAATAAAAATTGACACTTACAAACAGAGTCATAATTATCAGCTTCTAATCCCTTTTTTTATTTCCCGTGTATGTCCTGATTTTTTCTTTGTAATCAATATTGTAATTTTATTTACTTGCTTCAATGTGTTTCTTCATATATATTTTTTTTTCTAGTTCAACAGTTTGCCTGAGTCATTGTATTTTAACAATTGAATATTCCTCAAGTCTTTAATTTTTTACTGACATTTCTTTATAGAGATATATGCTCATTGTTTGTTGCATCTCTGGTTGGTCTTTCAGCCGGTAAAATACATGTTTTTGTGCCCTTTGCATTATAAGTTAAACTTGATCCTTCTAGATTTGAAGTAATGAACTTTTACCTATAACATTAGAGGAATGAGCGGTGGGAAAATTCTTGCATACCTGGTGTTTATATATCAAGCCAATGATAAATTACTACATAAAAGAATTAGTATCTTTGCAACTTCTCATTGGCTGGCTAAAATGGGTATTTTCTTATAATAAATTTTATGTATGCACATAACAGATCAATGGGTCGCTTGCAAGGAGGGCAATAAGAGAATTGATGGCAAGAGGGGTGATCAGGATGGTCTCAGCCCATTCCAGCCAGCAGATTTACACAAGGGCAACAAACACATAGATGCCTTTTTTGGTTATACATGCATGCTTATTTAGCTTCATGTTAAGTTTTTGGCCAAGTATAACTGCTATTAGTTTTCTATTCATGACATTGTTTCAATCCATAAGTTAAATTTTAGACCATTATCTCTTGTATGTTATGAAAATCCTTTGGGCTTTTGGTTTATTTTCATGGAATCTTTTTCCCTATATGATGTGATTGTCCACATATGAAATTCCCTTTTTAAAGAACAAAAAAAAATAGTTAGATAATTGTTAAAGCACTCGATGAGAGTAATGGTCCCATGTATGTGTTTGCCAGGCCCCAATCCTGTGGATCGTTGGATGATAAATGTAAAAATATATAAAATTTTGATAGCACGGTGGTACCAGCTAGTCCCATTGGAACCTGGTTGGGTTCAGGCCAGGCTGGGTAAACTTTTTATGATGTGGAAGCCTGGCCCAGTCCAGGAATGCCGACTCATATGGGGCCTTGGTGGGCTTACCAAGCTTTTGAAAAATTATATAATTTTTAAAAATTCATGTTTTTACTTTTTAGGAAAATCAAAATTAGAAAGGCAAAAAAGGATGAGATATAATGTACATGAATCTAGGCCATTATTCAATTTAGAAATATATTTTCAAAATCAGCTTACTTATAAAAGGGGCTTTTAATAGAGTTGTCTGAAAATTGAGAGAATTACATGATTTTAATTACTCTAAGCCTTAATAGAACACATAAATAACATAGTTTTTAAAAAATTAAGTGCAAGTCATTTTAAGTAATTTTTTATTTATATTTTAATTAAGTATTAAAAATAATTTTAAACTCTTTTTATTTATTTTTTATTTATAAACTAACTAAATCGTTCTAGTAATCGAATCATATTCTTAGTTATTCAAGTTCTTCAATCAAAAGTTTCTATGCGATCTGATGTTAGTATTGTTATTCATTATTGTATTGCTTTTAGTTTTAATTTAAATATTTCTTTTGATTTTGTTAAAATTTTTGCCAATTAGATTGCACATTTATTAGTGTGCACTCTAAACTGGTGAAACTGATTCATTTTTTTTGTTAAAAAAATTCATAATATAGTCGAATTTTAATTTTTTACACATTGGGTCTCTATATTTTTAAAATTACACATTAGGTTCTTAACTTTAATGTATTTACAAATTGTATCCCTATACTTTCAAAACTACACATTGGATCTATATACTTTTAAAATTGCACATTGAATCCCTAAACTTATCTGCTATAACATATTAAGTTTAAACGGACGGTAAAAACAACAATATCCCGTTAAAATGCACGCAACTTTAACCGCACTCGTATTATACTGTCGTTTGTGCTGCCATTTTAAACTTAATGCATTTTTCTCGAAAAATGCAGGCAGTCAATGTCTAGTTTTGAAAATATAGGAATTCAATGCGTAATTTTATTTAATTAAGTTTTCAATTTATCTAGGTGACGGATGGTAAAAAAACATTTTATAAATCATAATAGGAAGGTTGATTTAAATTTAAAATTTTATTGATAATAAATCGATGGTTTGTGAACCGTACCGATGCGTAACGTCCAGCAGACAATTATAGATAGACATGGAATGGTTTGTCGAAATATGTTGTTGGAATAGTGTTGAATGAGCTGGTTTATTTTTATTTATTTATTTATATGGTTAAGACTTAGAAAATATCCCTAAAGCAGAGATCTAATGTGTTGAAAATTCTTGTGTTGGCTCTTTGGATTTGGATTATAAATTCTTCATCTTTCCAAAATTCCAGTCAACTTCATAAAATATAGTATGATCATTTAGTCAACTCGACCTTACAAGATTTTGTCCTTTTCCGTAAACCGTTTTGCAATTTCCACGTCTACGGTCTACCTCGCTTTGTATTTTTTTATTTTATGGCATTTTCTAAAATTTATGTTATACCCCTCAAATATATATATTTTTTTAAAAAATTTCCACCAAATATATATACATATATTAGCACCATTTAACTTAATTGGTATTGATAACCAGTATTCGATTAAAAATATAAAGAGTCCAAATTCAATTCTTTTTAATAATATTTAAAGTTATAATTAGGTATTATTTATTTTATTTCATTCAATGCGACAATCTTCAAATTTCAATAAGTATTAATTGTATATTTTTCTATTTTACTTATGTACGGTGAAAAAAAAAAAGATAATTAAAAGAGTGTGATTATGGCTTTAGCTTTATAAGGTAATCGAAAATTTTCTTGACAAATATATAAAATTACATGGGTAATATTATAAAGTAGGTTAATTTCAATGTAGCCCCAACATTTTTTACTGCATGTTCAATTAGAACCTCAACCAAAGAAATGTTGAATTGAATACACAACCTTACATGAATGTTGCAATTAGTAAAATGTTATTCTCTTTCGAGAAGGGTCGTTAATCTTTCAAAAATTTCAGTCCTAAAGATAGTGTGATTGTCAATTTGACCCTTCTACTTTTTCTCCCAATTTAAAGGCTTTTTTCAAAAATTTCAATGTCTTATATAGTAATCTGAATCTCTTTTTTTTTTTTTTTTTGGTCCCTTTAAGGTCCACTTTCATCGTCCCCATCAAATTTTCAACAAAAGCATACTTTATTAAAAACCAAAACTATATAGTTTATTAGCTAAAAAAGTCGTATTAGAAAATAAACCATGGATTTTAACCCTATTGACGAACCTAAGTTTGACTCACTTTTTGTGTCATGTTCCTTTTCCGTTTTCATAGAATTTAACTTAGTTTTCCATGTGAGGTATCTAATAATAATAATAAAATGCGTTATTAATTCTATTCATGGTCTCGTTCATGAACAATAATACTCTTAATTCTCACTTGAAAATTGAAACAATTAACTATGGACAACATGACCGTTAGCAAATCTGTTGACAAAATTTGTTTTTGGAGTGATGATTAGTTTCAAGTTCACATTTAGAAAATTACGATTAATTGCATACATTACTTGGTAAGTAAACAATTCGTAATAGAAAATTCATTCAACTATTATTTTATTTTGAATAACATATCAAAATGGCTAGAAAATAATTCAATTGATGCGAAAATGCTTACATGGCATGTCACATGTTATCGCATTATAATGTGTTCATTTCACATAGAAATGTTAAAAAAAAATAAAGAAAACGAAAAATTGAATATATAATACGAGAACACATCACACTAGAATGGTGATTAAATGTTTTTGCAGATTTTTTACATGAAATGAAGTAGTGGTTGCATGAAGTCAAGCTATCTCAAAAACTATTTTCCTAACAAATAACCTTATTTATTAGTTACTAGCTAGGAAAAAATTTAAAAAATTTAATAGAAATTAAAGGAAAATTTTTGGGTTTAGGCAAATTGTATGAAGCAAGGCAATAATACATTACCACCTATACATGTTATCCGCTATTTCACTTCTTTTTTTTTAATCAATTTTATATAAGTAGCTATATATTATTGGTTTAGTCCATAATAAACTTACTTATATCGAAAATAGATAAGAATGGCTGGAAATTGACCATTTCATTGGAAGATAGAAGCAAATAAAATGCATTCTAAAAGCTATACGGAATCAAATCAACAAAAGTATATATGCTTCGATTTCTCTCATCTTTGCTTATATTATACTTCCACTCCACCACCTAACTATATAGATAATATAATTTAATAACACCATCTCATAAGAAAGAAGAAACAATAAAATCTAAATATATAATAAAAGAAAATTATATTAAAAGAATGTAATTAAAAGTAAATTTAATTAAAAATCACATGTAATTTAAGCGATTAAAAAAGTGAGATTTGAATTTCGCCTCTTCATTCCAAAAGATGTAATCAGAAAAAAAAAAAATTAAACTTAAATATTAGGTGGAAAACAAAAATCCATAATCTATCTCCTAAAATCTAATAATATTACATTTCACTGCTGCCATTTTTCAATTTCGCAAACTTCCAAATCATTAAAAAAAAAACTACTAGTCTACTACTAGTGATGATGACAATAATAATAATAATAATAATAATAATAATAATACAAAATTTAATTAATTTTTCATTTGTTTATTATTAATTTATTATTATTATTGAATCTACCTCGTTTCGTGGAAACAATGGTCGAGGCTGCTGGTCTCTGTGGTCGCGGCGGTCGTTTCAACGGCTCAACAACGGAGTCTCTGTATCTCGACGGAAGCACATGGCTCCTCCCTCTCTTTGATCTCACCACCGGCGATATATTCTCCGCCATCTGTGGAGGCCCACCGCCACTTTTAGCTGCTTCTGATTCTTTTGCTTCAGCAGGAGGCTTCTCTTCCTTATCTTTCAAGTTACCGGAAACGACCCCCGCTGCTTCAACAAGAAGCGAAAAACAATCACCGGCCTTGCTCTTTTTCTCCTCTTCTTGAAATTCAGGCGAAGCTTTTCCCCCTTGATCAAGAAAATCTTTGGATTCTTTCGGAATTTCTTGAACTGGCTTTGGATGATCACATTCTCCTTCAGATGAGCATCTCTCCGCCGCGGAATCATGGCTAAAAACACTTAAGCTCTCCGATTCTTCAGGTTCCCGCGGCCATGGAAGCAGCTCCATGTTTAAATCGATACCCAGACCTCTGTTGTTCTCTTGGAATTGAAGAACTTGATCAGACGATTGTTTGGAGATTTCTTGGGATGGATAAGAAGCAATGATATGTAAAATCTTATGGAGACACATTTGTGACTTGGATAGTCCATGGCGGAATTGATAAGAACCCATTAATTTCTTGAAAATAAAGAAAAATAGTAAGAATTTGGTTCTTGTTTTTCTTGTTTAGTTGATAAAGCTTGTTTGTTGGATTTGCATTGGAGAGGTTGAGCTGGGTATGGGGAAAAGTAGAAGAAAAATCTACAAAGAGAAAAACGAGTAAAGATATTAAGGAAACCAGACCAAGAAAATAAATTGTTTTTTTTTTTTTTTTTTTTTTGGTGACTTTTTTATTTTTATATATTTTTCTTTGCCTTTTCTTGGAATATTTTTGTCAATTTGTTATTGGCAGTTTTTTCTTATATGCCATGCATACTTTTTGCCATGTCATCTTCCATGCAGTAATACTATTAATTATTTGTCAAATAGACAAATCCTCAAAATCCTTAATTTATCTTTTATTAGACTGACAAAATCCTTATTTTATCCTATATATATATATATATATATATATTATTCAAAAATCTAAAACTTAACTTTGCTAAATACTCCATATTTTTTTCGATGGAAAAAGTTATTGTCGAATACTCAATGTTAATTAATTAAATAAAGAGGAGAATGTGATCTAGATATAAAATTCTTAATATAATGTGCGAAATATTTAATATTTATTTATTTACAAGTTACAACTCAAACTCATTAATTAAAAGAATATAGTATTTTTTCGCTACGAAGACCAAATGCATGACTTGACTTGTTCTTGGGTTTGGCATTTTTCTTGTGCATAATTAAATATATGATATGCACACATCATTTCTTTTTATTGTGTGGCTTCTTCTGTGTGATCTTTAATTTCAATATTTATTTATTTCCTGAAACCCTTTAATTTCAATTCTATTTCTATATCTAAATACTTATTGCATTAATCTTTATGGCCCATATCATTTAATACTGTATCAGTATAAAGCCCACAACATGAAAAAATAATCATATTTTTAACAGATACGTACTGTTAAATACAACGAATACATATTCTTAAAGGCAAATGTTAAAGTGTATTTATAAGACCCTGAATTTAATGCAAAATTGTACATTTGTCGTTTGATGATATAATATCTTGTGGCCATGGCTTATTCCTTCTTGGGTATTTCTTTTTGTCTTGGTTTATCCACTGTATGTACATGCATGGACACAAATGCCCTTATGATTAATATGGTTTAATAAATAAATAGGAATTCCTATTAGATCATATACGGCTAAAAGTAAAATAAAATCTTATTTTATAAGTATGGAATTAATTGACGTGAGCTATTAATTATCGCTTATAATTTAATATGCTGGGCCTAAAGTATATAATTATGAGTTGTTGAACTCCCTAGGGCCTAGATATAAAAGCATATTGCTTTTATTTCATTTCATTTTATTTTGGTTATTATATTAGAAAGCTAGCTAAGGGCTTATTAGAACACACGCTTCCACTATGGTCAAAATAGTTAGAGATGATTATCAAAATAATAATAATAATAATAATAATAACAATTAGAGATGATGCTGTATTGCAACAAAACTACAGTCACCCAAAAGTATAACGTCAAAAATATTCTTATGTGTGAGTCTGCTGAGTTTCACCATTTTATTATAATCTTTTTAAATCCTTACGGGAGACAAACTTTAACTCTAACTTTTAAATGACTGCATACATGAAAATCGAATTCACGAACTTATTTAAGTCAATAAAACTTCTTATCAATTCATCTGCATCCGGAGTTAATATATACTTCTGTTAATTTTAATTTCACTAGAGTTTGGTAATTTTTAATCCAAATTGAAAATTTAATCATATTAATGATTCTGAAAAAAATACGAATTTAAATATTCAAAAAAATTAAAACTGCATATAGTTAAAATATCTCTGCTCACACGTTTACATTAAAATTTACTCATGATAATTTCTTTCTATACACTTGAACTCAATCCTAGATGCGAAAGGGCCCTGTAATTCTAAATAATTACTAAAAAAATATATATTATGTGAATACTCCTTCCGTCGTCCTTCGTGTTTATTTAATTTTCATTTAACTCTATAGACTTTTTTTTTTATTTCCTAATCCACAATTATACGCATAATTAATATATACATATATATTTTTTTATTTGTCTCTAGAAATTTGATTTCTATTTCATTTAGTTTCTATTAGGGGCAGAAGCATGATCAAAAGAAGAGCGAACAAAAAAAAAATACAATATACATGAAATATAAAATTTAGGAGGGATCAAATTATAAAATAAAAATAAAAAATTAAATTTTGAAAGGACTAAAGGCAAAGTCCTCCTTCCTACTGCCCTGGGTCGATCCGCCCTTGGTTTCTATAGCTGACATGGAACTAATTACTTGTGTTTCAACCATATCATTGGCATTTAAGTTGCTAGGTAAGCAACGAATGGAATCGAAATCAAAATTTTAAGAGGCTACTTGTGAAAAAGTACAAATATGTATAGTGTATATTCGGGTGAAAAAAAATGACTCGATTTCATTTATAACATAATCGAAATTTCAAAAAAATGTAAGAAAATCATTAATCGAAATCGAATTAAATTTTAGTATTAATCGAATCAAATCGATAATTAAATATATTATTTCAAGAATCAAAATTAAACTAGATTTTTATACTGATCAAACTGAACTGACAACTAAAATTTTCTCATACTACTAATTAAAATCAAACCGGTTAATAATTTGGAGAAATTTGTTAGATAAATGTGACACCCTTTTACAATTTTTTAGTTTTTTTTGAATTTCTCAGTTATTAATAAAATTAAAATAATCAAAATTCACATATTTTATTAATTAAAATCAAACCATTTATCAAGATAACCAAATCAAACTAAACAATTAGTTTGATTCTATTCGATTTTAATGTAAAATTGAACCGTGCTGACCCTACAGAGGAAAAATGCATTGGTGTGGGGCACCATACGTTTTAAACCGAAAAATCATTAATGTTTGACTATAATTTATTCTTATATTTCTTGTAGCCAGATATGTTCATAAACCGGTTAACCGATTTATAAGTCAAAAAAAATCAGTCAATTAAATTTAGTTTTTTAAAAACACTGACTGTTAACTAATCTATTATTATCGGTTAACTAGTTTATCAATTTTGAATTTTCGGACTGATTAATCAATATTTTTTGGTTAACCATTATAATAATAAAATATATTTATAAAAAATTAAAATATTTAAGTTACTTAAAAATTAAAATTTCTTCACTATCATTATTATTAAAATAAAAGTTTTTAGTGGATATAAGCAACTTTATTTTTAAAAATTAAGATTTAATAAGTAAATAAATTAATTAGTAATGATCATTTTAATTAGATTGACGGTCACACTTATTAATCGCCAATTAAAAAAATTAAAAAATTTCAAAATAATTAAAATAATGAAAAAAGTGTAGCAAAAATATTTAAAATATACAAAATTATTAAAATAAGTCCATCTAATATTAACAACTAAGGATGCATTCGGGAAGGATTTTATTTTAGGTTTTTTGTTTTTTTTTTTTTTAAATAAAAACAAAACATGTTCGACAGACTTTTTTTCGTTTTGGTTTTTGCAAAAATTTAAATAAATGATTTTCATATATGAAACAAAAAATAAAAATCTTTTAAATGTAATTTTTAGGATTGCTACTTTATTCTTATTATCACCACCGTCATTGCCATCACCACACCTCTACTATTGCTGTCACCACCGCTACTGCTTCCACTACCGCCATATCGTTGCTGCCGCTACCACCATGCCTCTGCCGCCGTCGTCGTCGCCGCCGCCACCACCACACCACCGCCACCGCCCCAACCATAACCACATTGCTGCTGTCATGCTACTGCCACTGCCGCTGCCGCCACAACCACTGCCACCACCGCCTCAACCACTGCCACCACCGTCAACACTACACCGTTGTCGCCTCCACCACCACAACCACACTGCCGCCACCACCGCAACCACACCGCCGCCGCCGCCGCCTCCACCATCGCCATCGCCATCGCCATCACCACTATACCGCCGCCGCCTCCACCACTACCACACCGCTGCTACTGTCATTGCTACTACCAAAATTATTATTATAATGTATATGAATAATTAAAAAAATATGATAAAATTTTTAAATATATAAAAACTAAAAATAAATAACAAAAACTAAAAATAATTTTTGGATTTTAAAAATAAAAAACTAAAAACTAAAAACATAAATTTTACCGAACACACCCTAATTTTCTTTATTTATGTTTTTAACTTGACACACATTATTTTTATATATATTAAAAAATTTAGTTTCTTTTTGAAAATTTTAGTTAATATATTAATATTATATAACTTTTTGAATATATTTTGATTTTAATTAATGAAAATTGATATATCATAAAATAATAAAAAATACTAAATATGAATATATTGAATAATTAATAAATTAACGAAAATGTCTTTAAAAAAACTAAAATGAAATTGGCATATTTTAAAGTAAATGAAAATTAAAGAAATATAAATAATTAAATATGAAAATAATGAAATAAAAAAATTATAATAAAAAAAATGAAAGAAAGAGTAAAATAAATTAATAAACTATAGAGTTATTCATATATCGGTTTCGATTCGGTTAACCGTTTTATAAGTTTAAAAATAAAAATGAAAACCAAATAATTAATATCGGTTTTTGTAAAATATTAATCGTTAATTATAAAAATCGGTTTGGTTAACATATTTTTCAATTTGACTTATCGGTTAACAAAATCTGACGGTTTTTTTGAACACCCCTACCTATAGACGTCTAGTATAAAGGAAGAGCTGCGCTGCATCATAGGCTTAATATTGGCCCAGCAACAAACCGGACTTAAATGGGCCGGTGTTATAAATGGCCCGCGATTTTCAAAAAAACCAACTTTCCTGAATTTGCGAACCAAAACCACTCTCATTTTTTCCCCGCTTTCCCTGCAAAATTTCCCGCCCTTTTCTTCAATATAAAAGCCTCACTCCTACAAAGGAGATTTCCATTACTGCACCAGCCAAAGTTTCACACGATCAGGTAATATCTACACATCTTATTAGGCGTTTGCCATTTTCCTCATTAGTCTTTTGAATTTGATGCTTTTAGGGATTGCTTTGCTCTAATCCTGCAATTTCATTGACTTTTATTTTGATTTTTGCCATATCTAAATAGTTATCTTATGGAATCTGTTGCGATAGTAGGAAAAACCAAGTTTTGATTCCGTAACAATTAATTGAATTGTGACGTTGCGAGTTTGAATCCACATTTAGAATCATAATAAAACTGAACAAAATGCGTATAACGAAAATTCCTTTCACTTAAATTAGTTTTGAAATGTATATCTTGATCGATGACTGCAAATTTCTCGAAGTAAGATAATTAAATGATTGCTATGGAAGAATTCCTTGAAATCCTTGGCATTGATGCCTTGTTGAATCAATTACATTATGAATTTATTACCGATTTTTCTCTTATTTGTGGAAAAATTGTTCGGATACTGTGTGGTCAGTACTGAAATTGTGTATATTCTTAGCTAATCATACATTCTTTGCTTCAGGTTTGAGATCTCATTCCAATATCTCACTGGCTTGTGAATTAGGTAAGCTGTTTCATAGATAATGTTGCTATTCTAAGTTGGGCCCTTGTTTTTTCTCTACATATTATTGTAGTATCTGATGCTGCATATAAAGACTCTCTACCTAAATATACTTATTGCTTAGAATTTCATCACTTATTCGTCTTAGAACAGAATGAGAGTTATCATGTTAAGCTATTCTACATAGTATGTGTTACAACTTCATGTGGTGTTTTATTATACAGACATGCATGGTCCTTCCATATGCTGGTATTTTTAGATTGAAAGTTATGTTTCTTAGTAAATTTATAGCAGTTTTGGTAGAAGGGAATGATCTTTCCTAGTAATTGTGTATTTATGATGTGAAGAAAATCCAATCCTATTTTTAGCTTATGTTGCTGACAAGTATGCTATAAATCATATTATTACACTTGTAGGAAATCTTCCTTTGAAGCATATAGATATTTATGTAGGTCCCAGCTAAAGAAACTGATAAAGAAGCTGATCATGAAGGGGAGCCCAGGCCCAAGGTGTGGAGGGTATATACGAGAAAACACAAAAAGAATGCAGGGAATGATGAAGATAGCAAGCTGGCAGAAGTTAGTTAGGATTTGGGGAAGAGAAAAGAGTAAATCAGAATAATAAGGGCCAACTCCTTCAAGAGGAAAGGTAACCAAACAGAGAGACACCTTCCTCACCCTCCCTTACCAGCCTATAGCTAGATTCTACTATCCTCATGCATACCTCACCTCCCCAGCAAAAACATCTATTTATACTTATTCTTAATTCTCTCTCCTCCTCCCCAAATCCTAACTAACTTCTGCCAGCTTGCTATCTTCATCATTCCCTGCATTCTTTTTGTGTTTTCTCGTATATACCCTCCACACCTTGGGCCTGGGCTCCCCTTCATGATCAGCTTCTTTATCAGAAACCAACAGAACATGATGAATAATGAGTGGGTCTAATGGAACTGTTTAATGGGATATGGGACTATCTTCTTCCTAGTTACTGATGATTAACAATGGGATAATTTGTGGTCACTGGTAGCTTGAATGGTCCAATCATTAATTTGATGCGCACGATTGAGTAGCGGAATTTTTTCGGAATTTGAAAGGGGAGAAAAATATTGATTTGTGGATTTCGAATCATGCAGATTGTGATGGTACTATATAAATTATTCTAATCATGTTTGGTTAGTCAGGAGTCACATCCTTGTCTGGCCTCTGTCTCTAGTAGTTGATATTAGCAGGGAACTTGATAATAAAGCAATCCTCTAATATGATTTATCTTGCCTAAATAGGATTTTCATGTACTAATTCTAAGATGAATTGCTATGTGCACACGAAATTTTATCATCGGGTTGATTATAAACCAGATCCAAATAAATATTCTTTGGATTTAATAAAATGCCACAGTTTCATCTGAAATAGTTGTCTAAAACTTTATTTCTATATAATGGCTTTTAACTTGTGCCTAATTTTATGTCATTGTTTGTGAATGATGAAGTATATTATCTCTTCTTTGTCATTAATCCTGCATTACGAGGTGAAGGGCCTTTTCATAACCTACTAGACCCTCTAACTTTAACATTTATGTTTTGAAATTATTTTGAGTTTTCTAGTATGGTATTAAGACTTTCGGAGCGCTTCTTTGTCATTAATCTCACGTTACCTACTTATGAGATTGATGACCTTTCACTATAGACATAATCACATAAAGGTATCTCCTACTGTGTAGTCCATTGTTATTATTCGTCCATTCAATCTCTAATTTTTAAAGGTCAGATCTTATCCTTAAATAATTGTGACAAATTGATAAATTTCATTTGCCATTATTGCCAAAGATATTAATCATTGTTAGAGGCCTAATCTCTTTATAATTAATGTGTTAGCTGCCTAGTCCATATGTGACTGTAGCAGGATTATGGAGAATGATGATATAGAACATGTAAAATATATATATAACTGATGCAATTAAAACGTTCAAGATATATATCTGATTTATCACTTTATCATAATTTGGCTTGTTTCAGAAAATTGTGTTACGACATTCTAGCATAAATTCACTTAATTGCAATTTTATTTAAGAGTGAAAAATGTTATGAGGTGGACCAATTCAATCCCTAGTTTGGTTTATGTGATAAAATGCCGCTCTTTGCTTCTTTGCTTGATTTTACTCCAGTTTAGTTGACTTGTATTCTTTATTCGTTAGCATCCTGTGGTTTAATGAACATAAACCTTCATTGAAGACAGGGGTTCTAGGGAAAAAAAATCTGTAGCAAAGGAAACATTTTACAGCATTCAGAATTTTATTTTTACCTAACTTTGTTGATCAACATTTCTTTGCAATTATATTAGGAGCAAGTAGAAGCAGATCAAATGCTAATTCATAGTACGTTACTGCAGAATTGGAGCTTTGCCAGGATTTTTAAAGTGGATTGTGACATGCAATGGACGGGTGGTTCATATGAAGGTAACTACAATCATTTAACTCTTAAAATAATTGATAACTTATATATTGCATGACAGAAGGTTGAAGGCAAGTTGAGATGCTTTGTTTGATGCCTAGAAGGAATAGATTATAGAATATGGAATATGCAATTATACTACTACAAGAGATCGAAATGTCTACTCTAAAATTGCTAATATCGCGTCTAAAAAGCGTGATTGATAAAGTTAAACAGCTTTAGTACGTATCTTTTTTCTACTTGATGCATCAAAGGAGAATCTAATTTATTTATTTTCGAGAGGGAGAACCTAAAATATTGTTGAAAGGTTGAAAAAGTTTTGAAGTTGTCATGGGAAGAGCATATGAGTTGTGTAGAGTTAAATGCATCGGAACTTTAATATAGTTGAAATCTGTCACTAGAATCAATGAATGCAACTGCTAACTGCCTATTGAATTGCTTTAGTTTCTAATCCCAAATTCACCTGCCAAGATTGAAAGTTGCTGGTTCCCTTCTCATATAACTTTGGAACTTTACATTTTCCTACTGAAATCGTAATTGGTTCCTTCCTCCAATTCTTATCTCTGGCGAAATTGATGGTTGGTCTCATATTCTTTTTTAGAAATCGTAAATCAAGCTTTATAGACTCATCTTTCGTAGTTCATACAGAGATACATAGAAATATGTTATATTATTATGGGAAATAAAGAAGCCTTAGAACCCATATAGCTGCTTCTAGAACATTTTACTGTAACATAGGTAATTTAGGCCTAAGTTGGAAATAGAGAACCATTAAACTTCAAAATCAGTGAAGTTGAAAGTTGTCAAGGCTTGTGGTGCTGAGTGTAGATATAGTCCAAGTGAGCCTCTGACATTATTCTTCTGTCGAGGCATTCTTCATCCCTGCTATCTTCGCATTCTTCCAACCCCATTAGCTGCAAAAAAAAAAAAAAAGAGATTGATCACAAACTATTGAAACAATGCACTTTTGGGCCCTTGAATTATATGCATTTTCTCTACTGAGCCCTTAAAACTTTTATTCATTTAGATTAAGCGCTTGAATTTTTTTACGTTCAATTTTAAAGTTGAAAGATTTGTTTTCCAAAAGAAAGAAAAATGAAAGGTTTAATATGAAGGAAAAAAAAAATTTAGGAGTCCAATAGACGAAACCTATAAAGTTGAGGCTGAACTCTGCGTTTTCCTAGAACATTACTCATTCTTTTGAATTTAGATGAGAAAAAGAGAAACATACATCAACAACCTCACTACCCTCCATTTGCACAACAGACTCCTCACTGGCCATTCGATTGAGGCTTACCGCTTCTTTCCCTGCAAAAGATGCAGACTTTCAGTTTCTGGAAACAAAATAGAGAAAGCTGGACAGATATAATGGATGAGGCAGTACCTTGTTTGCTTGTCATGGGACTTGCAGATAGTTTTGAAGAGTAAAGAAGGAAAATAAGAAAGATAAGTAAACCACTATGATAAAGGCTTTGCTTCATAGTTTCAGGCTTTCAGCAGTTACACATACGGATACCGAACAATATAAAAAGAGTGTAAATAGTTGGAGTTAGTAGTTGGCTGGTGGCGTTGGGGAAGTAGAAGTTCATGCATTTAAATACATGCAAAGACAGCACTTACTAATACGACTGACATAAAGGTCCTCTAAGAAACAGTTACACTACCTCACTATATGGGACCAGTGCCATTAGTATTCTGCGTTCAATGCTTGCGTAAAGCGCCAATTTTCATGATTATGATAGTTTCTTTATTAAGTCAGGTAGTGAGTGTTAAAAATTACATGTAAAAGGAAATAGTTTTTAACTTTCAGAAAGATTATAATTAGTTTGATCCATAAGTTAATTTTTGATTAGCATTGTCATTGATATTCAAATTTTAAGTCGCATAGTTTGAAATAGTAAAACGCATCTTGTGACCTTTAATTTTTTTTTTTTTCCCTGACCTCCGAATAAAGTTTTGGTCTAACTTAACTTGGAATTTTGCTAATGTTCGATAATTTTTTGGAGCCTAACAAAACAAAATTTCTATGTAAAATAAATTCTTATTTTGTTATATACAGTTTAAAAGTTTTCGATATTAGTTAATGTTATCGTTAAATGGCTTAATAAGGAGGATTCAACAAAATAAAGGAAAAATTCAAGGCTTAGGAGATGTGCTTTTCCTTTTAAAATAACTTTTATGCCACTAAGCATATTCTAGATTTCATACATGTATGCGTGACAACGCTTTACTATTGTTATTTTTTTTAATAAGATTCAAATTCGGCTGCAAATTGCAATTTATAATTTCAACAATCACAGTATTATTTAAACAAAGTTTGTTAGTAGTATTTATAACTTTTGAGAGGAAGAGGGGGCTTTGGGCTTGGGCACTGTCTGCCATTAGTGGTCCTGGCAAGTCTAAACACTTTAAAAACCAATGCCTTAGTGGTTGACAGGGTCTAACAAGTCAACCTTTTGGACATGCTAACAGCTGTTGTCCATAATCACAAGTTTTACCTTTAACAATTTGTAGACATGTGGCAAGAATTTGGAGTGAATGGTTATTAAACAAATCAATGAAAAGACATAATATAAAACATATAAAAGCAAAAGCATTTCCCGGACACTTTAAAGTTTAAAAACCCATGATTGAAATTGCATCCTCCATGTAAAACAAATAGGATAAGTGGCACCGCCACCCAAGTTCAGTGCCCATCTTTTAAGTTCTGTGGTCTTTTACCGAACTTCTTTTAAGTAATATGCTACATAGCCTTATTTTAGAGTTTGCCAATATTGGTTTGTGGTTTTTCTTTATTTGATGGTGCATTTTAAAATGAAATGAAGATTATGCTTCTCTTTTGGAAGATATGAATCTTTCACGTTATGCTGGAAGAACAAAAGATTTAACAAGAAGGAAGACGTTTATTGGGTTTGAATTCTGTGAAGGCTTATATTATTGAACAATCTAATGCCCTACAGAATGGGGCTGGGATATTCAACGTCCCTGTCTGCTAGTCTCAGACAAATCTGATTTGAAAATATGATTTTGCATGAGATTCTTTGTGATAGTGGCATTGGACAATGATAATTATATTATATATGAATTGCCTTGTTTAAAATAATCTGCATTGTCTTATTTGAATGGGGAAAAACAACAAGCTTTGGTTTACTTGGTTTTGAATTCAGATGTTGAAGAAAATAATATATCTTTCCTTTGTTTGGTTCCTATAGATCAAACAAAGACCTCACAGGAAAGTGGATCATAAATCTGACAGTTCATTGGGACTGGCAAGATAATATCTCATGCATATGTTCTTGTGTTATTATTTTTGGCTCTTTGCACTGCAACTGCACATTTTATTTTACCTATTTATCCAGAGTTTTCATTGACCTTCCAGTCTGCTGGTCAATCTTTCTTTCAATATTTTTTTTCCCTCTTTTCTATTTTATATTATTGCAAAGGTAAATTTGGAATTACCTAAAAATATTTTTCTTACATTATAGCATATCATAAACGCGGTTTTCATTCATGAACCGAATTCGAGCAGCATATAATTCATTTACTTTTTAATGTCCAGTTACTCCATTCCTTAATAGATATGTGGCCTATTTGCGTTAGGCTAAGGCCCATTTCCATTTGATTAGTATCCTATTTTTTTTTGAAATAGATTAGTGTCCTATTAGTTCTAAGAAGGTGATTTATGGCTGATGTTGGCTTAATTCTCTATTTTTATAATTTAGAATCAAGTTCTTTTGTTTATAAATGTATTCCTGTTTCTACAAGGTCTGAAAGGAGTTTTATTTTTTAATTTTTTTTTGTTTTTTGCTTTTTTTGTTTTTTTTTTTCAGTTTTTATTGGATGTGTTATTTATATTTAATATTAACATTTGGACTTAAAATGATATAAAGGACTAACTTCCAACACGTTACATATTCAAAGCCCTGGTGAAAAAAGATAAAAGCTTTTTTGTTCCTTTTCACTTTTCTATTGCTTTATAGTTTTGTCACTTCAGGGAATATGCCCCAACTTTAATGTTGTGAGTGATTGATGCCATATCCAAGAAAGACGTAACCCACAAATCTTTGTTCCTTTTTTTTTTTTTAACTTTCTTCTGGGTTCTAAATAGCTTTTCTTTCTCTAATATTAAATTCCTCTTGCATTTCTTCCTAGGGTATAATCTTTTTATTTTCATCCTTATTTGCATTTATTTTCGTCAAATTTGCTAAGGTTGTTGAAATCTGAATCATGGGTTATAATTGGATTTTGTCTCAACTCAATTATAGCATAACCAGATACCTTCCCGCGAACTATATATATATATATATATATATATATATATATATATATATATATATATATATAAGCTTTACTATTTTCTCCATTTTTTCTGCGGATTTCCAATTTTTCATAATGGGTGGACACCTACTATACATGCAATATGGAACATGCTGAATTCAATATTTAAGGTCCAATTTATTGTATTATTAGTTAAATTTAACGTACATGTACCATTCATGCAACGTTGAAGGTAGGCGAGACACGTAATGGAGCCATATAGGCCTACTCCCATCATCAATTGTGACTTAGCAACAACAAGCATTACTAGTTTAGTCCCGTCCCCAAGTAGACTTGAGAGCTTCAAATCAATTTTTCTCTTTTATGATGGGATTTAATGTTTTTAAAATTTAATCGGATATTGACTCATCTTGTCAATTGATTCATGAGTCAATTAGTTTAATGGGGTTGATTCGAAATTTTTATTATTTTTTTAAATATAATTATTTATAAAAATTAAAAATATGATATATAAAAAACATATTTAAATAAATTATTAATTATCAAATATTAATATATAATTATTTAATATATAATAATTATTCTTTATTTATTTTACTATTTTTTAGCAATAATAGTAAAAAATTAAATAATATGGTTGGATTTTTTTTGTTAAATATTTAAATTTATAAGGAAAATACATTTTTGAATTTATAAATTTTTGAATTTTAATTTCAATTATAAAATTTATTTTTATGACGTTATCTAAAAATATTATTTTTATAATTATTATATTTATCTTCATTTCTTTTTTAATATTTAAAAATTATAAAATTAAAATATAGTGAAAATAATTTTATATAATTTTTAATTTTATCAAGTCTAATGTTAATATAAATTGATTTTATCAACAAATTTAATTTTTTAATTGAATAATATTTAATAACTATTAATTCGGGTTATAAAAATATATTTTATAAAAATAAAAAAAATAATTAAAGGTATATTAATTTTTTTTGGTCTAACAAAATATTAGGGGATAATTTGCCTTAAAATAAATGTTAAGAGTAAATTTACCTATTTTAGCAAACGATAGGAAAAAAAATGTACTTTTAGCACTTAATTGGCCGTATTTCTAGTTGTCTATGCCATTATCTTCTCAATTAGTTTACCGCTTTCTCTACTTTTGAGGCGAGTATCCAATTTTTCGTAATGAAAAGATGCCTACTATATACGCTATGTGGATATTACAAGCTGGATTCAATGGTTAAGATCCCACTTATTGTATTATTATAGGTCTCATGTTGAATTTTGACGGTTAGATTTGATATTTACCGTCCATACAATGTTAAAGAATGGCGAGACCCATAATGGAGCCATATAGGCCTCCTCCCATCATAAATTGTGACTTCATTACTAGTTTGCCAGATTATAAAGCTTCAAATCTCTAACTTTCTTCATTTATGATGGCATCCCATTTAGTGGCACTCGAGTTGTCAAATCCAGCAGCATTTAAAGTTTTCCTTCACCAGTTAATGCATAACAATGATTAGTGCTTAATACGCCATATTTCTAATGGTCTTCGTCATTATCTTCTTAATTACTTCTCATTTGTTGATGACTTCATTGTTCGCTTTCCTTAGTGGTGTGCTAACACCACATTAGTCTGTAAGATAATTGAGCTCCAACTTTGTTCATCTTATGATGATCAGTAGCACTTGCACCTTAAAATATCTGACCATTTTGGAGCACTTACTGGTTGACAGAGACAAAATTGGTGGAAAAATAATGAAATATGGATAAAACTAGTAATTTTGTGAATGATTGTACCAAAAAACATTTTATGATATTAACATGTTGACAACAGGCATCAAAGTTGAGATGGCCGAGTTGGTCTAAGGCGCCAGATTAAGGTTCTGGTCCGAAAGGGCGTGGGTTCAAATCCCACTCTCAACATTGGTTCTATTTTGGGTTGGTTATTCTCCTCTACTTTTCTTTTTAAAAGTATTTTGGAATTTTTTTTAATTAATTATTTAGTTCTCTCTTTACTTTTTAAAGCATTTAGAGCATAAGCCGAGTAGGAGTGTCAAATCATTTCGAGCATAAATCGATTAGGAGTGTCAAATCAGTGATATTGAGATATTTCTGTGGCAACATTCAAGGTAAAAACAAGTAGATATAATGGGTCTTGTTCTTTAAAGCATAAACGGATTAGGAGTGTCAAATCAGTGATTTACAGTCCTTAATAACTACTAAATTAATGATCTTTGGTCAAAAAGGATATAAATGTAGCCTTATTGAATCAATAGATATCAATAAATGAATTATGCATGTCCTCCACTTAATGTGGTAAACTATGAAGTAACATATTCCAGTCAAAAAATAATCAATCCTGTGATGGCTTTTTCAAACCAATAGAAACCTAATAAATCTGCCAATTATCGTTGGGTTTTAGGCACTCCAATAAGGCATCAGCAAGTATTTTCTTGACTTTCAAAAGGCCATAATTTATCATTTTTATTTCAAATTCATCCCTAGATTCTTGTTTCAAAGGCAAAACCATTAGGAACTTTCTTGAACCAAAGAATCTTGATTAATTATTTTACAAGGTGCTTGTGTATTACTGTTTATTCTATGTTTTCTCTGTTCAAGTTTAAGTGGTTACTTTCATTTTAATACAGAAATTAAGAAAATGATTGAAAAATTTTAATTTTATAAAAAAGTATTAGCAATTGACTAATTTAACTTTTATTAATTTCAAGTATACCGTTTAATTTTTACATAATTAAAGTTAAATTTATCAATTTATTAAATGTAGTAGTGTATATTAAATAAAAGTAGACATTCAAATTTTTTTCTCAAACTCATAAAAAAATATTTAAAGTGAAATAAATTAAAATAGAGAAAATAACTAATTAAATGTGGGAATGAGTATCATTTTGGAAGAGGATATATTTTAATAATTGGAATTTGAAATGGAAATATGTGAAATATTTCTTGTTGTTTTATTATGAAATATTGGGCCATGGAAGTTCAATCCAAGCCACAGCGGGCTTGAACTTTTTAGCCTTGTCAAGAATCTATTTTCTTAAGCAAATCAAATTTCTTATTCCAAGTTTTCTTCAATCTGGAAATTAAAAATATATTCATTCTTATAGCAGATGATGTGAATACTATATTAATTTAATACTTTGAGAAATTTGTATACAAGAACCAAAAAAAGAGAGGAAGAAATGGAATGATAATCTCAAGCTCAAGTATATAATTATTAAGAGTTTAACAAATTAATTCTCATAAATGTACTAGTTAACTAATTTAGTCCATAAAATCATCTTGTTATTTATTTGAACAATGATATCCTACTTTCACTCGCAATTAAAGTAAGAAAAAAAAATAAATAAAAGAATGCCACTATGTAATTTTTCCTTTTTCTCTCAAAAAAAAAATTATTTTGCCTTGAAAATCTAATAGAAACTTAAAATAAAAAAAAAATAAGGTGGTAGCATTAGAAGGGAAAGATGTCTACTTCATACGTTACACATGCATCATACAACAACCATGAATCTTGATGAGTTCGTAACTCTTTTTTTAATGTGTTCATAACTATTAGTTGGTGCGTTTGAGGACTTTGTTTCCCCAAAATTTGATGTCAATATTATTCAACTTTTTTCAGTTGTGGGGTCTTAGGTCAATTTCAAATAACACACTTTTATCGTTGTATAAAGTTTTCTTTCATATGTATTCACTTACCGTTTGGTTGTTCCCAAATATAGAAATAAAATAATGTGAAAAATTAAATTTAGAAAGCCTACTTTTATTGTTGTATAAAGTTTCTACTTCTATGCTAAATTCAGCCTTTTTTTTTTCCTCATTTTATTTTGATGGGTTGGATATAAAATAATATTTTTTTATTAACAATTCATAAATAATACATTTAATACATACAAATAAACCAAATCATCTTTTAAATTGGTGCAAGTAAAAAATCTCTCTTTTTTTTTTTAATGTCATTCTCCAAAAAAACAAATGGCTAATATGATCAGAAAATAGTTAATCGATCAGTGATTAGATTGTTTTAGTATCAAAGTATGGTTAATCAATCATGATTAGACAGCTAAAAAAAAAATCTTTCTACCAACCTTGATTTGGATCCTTGAAATTGGCAATCAAGTTTAGGTAAGGCATTATTATAGCCACAAATCGTTTTTAACAAAGATTGTTAGCGTTCACATGTCACTATTAGGAAGGAAAAAAAAAAAGAAACAATAATTATTATGAAAATTATGTTAATATTTTATGTCTAAAATTTAACTTAGAAGTATACATACACTATAAAAATAAATGTAACAAAGACAACTATTTCTATATCAGTGACTGCATTATATTGAAAAAGACAACGTTGGACTCAAAAATCAACTTGATATATAGTAGGAACTTGCCTTGTAATATTAAAGAAGATTCAAAGAAGGGAGTGCGAGTAGAATACATATATTTTAAAGACTTTTGGCTTTTCATTTGCAGGTTTGAAAAAGAATAGGTTTCATGTGGTCAATACTTTGAATGGTAATTGCATAGTAGGAATGTCAAGTCTTGTCTGTGTTGATCACAATTTCCATATGTAAAACAGTCTGTTAAAGAAAATTAAAAAAAAAAAAATCCATATATAAACGGATAAATAAATAAGTATAAATAATTAAATATACACACAAAAATTTCTAGGTTTAACAGAATAGTTTAATCTAGTTTTAAAAAAAAGAATATTTTAATCTTTCATTAGATAAAAAAAATAATAAATCAGAATTTGACTTATGACATACGGTTAAATGAAAGAAAAAAGAAAAACATCTACCTATAACGTAATAGTTGAATTTCGAAGTCACATTACCTATTATTTTGTGGAATATGCCTAATATTGTTGTGGCTTTAATTATTTTATATATATAGTAATTTTAAATGTATAAAAAAGCAAATTGTTAGGGGGTTTAACAATCTCAATCTTTAATATCAAAAAAGGAAAAATAAAAATTTCAATATTTTTTTATTTTAATAACATAATCATCTCAGTTTTTAAAGTTACAAAAATACTGATTTGAAAGAGCAATATTTTCCCTAAATAAATAGAAAAAAGTTGGTAATGTAGAATTAAAAAGCCTAATGCGCCGCATAATTAAGGAATTTCAAGTTTGTTCACATTAATACATTATTATGTATGTGTGTGGTTTACCAACCACAAGCCAAAAGGATATTCTCTCTATTTTCTGTTTTTTATTTTTTTTTTCTATTTTTTAACAGAATACTCACATACAATTTAAATGATCAACACAATTTGATTACTTTTCAATTAACCAAAATTTAAATTTCATCAATTTTTATCCCAAAACTGTAGGATTACTCTGGATATGGTACGAGTTTAAAGGTATTTTTTCACGTTTGATTAACAACTGCATGAGTTGGAGTTTATACAGAATACTGCGTAATAAAAACGAAAAAAGAAAAAAATTCTAGCTTGAAAAAAAAACTAACAAGAATTGCATCCATTGACCTTAAATAAATAACACAACAAATCAGATAATCTCTTAGGGGATTGCCGTTTAATGAGAAATATTATGAAAGATTTTAAAAAACAAGCAACTTTTTTTAATCAATTTTTATTACATTCATGGAAATCCTTAATAATAATTTTTTTTCATCAATTTTTAGTGCTAAATCTACAAGAAAAGTAGTATATCTCGAGCTCCCCTCGATCTTATAATTTCTTTTCTCCCCTTTCCTTTCCATGAAGCTATCTAACTTAATAAAAATAAATAAATAATAAATAAACGTTGATTTCTTAAATATGACTTTCATAAAGATATGCATTAATATAATAAATTGTCATAAAAAAAAAATTGCCATATTTAACAAAATCAAAAATCAATAACTATATAACAAAAAGATGTAATTGGAGTTTCTCTGTAATTGAGTGATAATTAGAGTTTAATTTTCTTACTCTTTGTGTAAATAAATACATAAAAGAGTTATCAGTCTAAACTTTAAACTTTACATGTGATTATTAATTAAAGTTAATGCAATTGGGTAAGAAAGTTTGGAATAGAAGTAGACGAGGTCCCCCCAGTAGAGGTCCCCCCAGTAGAATGCATAAATTTCCGGTAATTTTGAGACTCATTTTCGGTATAACACAAGAAAAAAATTACAGTGGAAACAATTACTAATAAATCATACTCAAGATATCCTTTTTTTCATAATATACATATATTTCTATTTTAATGCTATAATAATTAAATTTAACAAAGAAAAAAACAATAATTGAATAAGAAAATAATGTTATTATAGAGAACGACTTAAAATTGAAAACTAACAAAATAAGTTATTATTGTATTATTATTATGTATGTGTGCTTTTATTCCAATATTGCCTATTTTATGTATAAAATTTGTACAAGATATATGAAAGTACTCTTATGCCCTTTACATAAAGAATCAATTAATCTTCATTATTTTTCCCCTAATTCTTTCCTCCCATTTATGCATTTATTATGCATTATGTGCTTAGTTGCTTTTTTTTTTTTACCAAGAAATATTTTGATTTATTTTATAATTTTGTATTGATTTCTTCTTAGAGCAAATTGAATAACTCTTTCTAGTATGAGAGAATCAAAAGAAAAAAAAAAAAAGAACTTTCTGCAAAAATATGAATGAGATATCTATGTATGTATATGAACTATTTGATCAAATGATTTCATGCAATTCGACAATTTAAATATATGAGTACTAAACTTAATTCAGATATGTATGGTGGGTGTAAATATTGAGAAATGAAATCTTATTCAGCTGTCTAGATTCGCGCATACCGCAATACATGAGCTTGCATGATCATCGGGTTTTCTATCCAAATGCTATAAATGTATTATTTATTATAAAAAAAATTACTTGATCAATAAATAGTGAGTTAATGCTACAAAATTCAAGCCTACTATACCCAATAGTTGGGGGTAAATAAAATAAAATAAAAACTTTTGGTAGTAAAAAGAAAAAAGCAAATCCAAAATAATTTCCCTGGTGCCGCATGCAATTAAAAGCAAAAGGAAAAAACAAAATAAAACTTTTATATAATTTATAAGAAAAGAAGTAAAATATAAAAAATACAAACAAAATGATTGGTTAGGAATTGCCGACGTGCGTCAGCGAGAGCATCAATAAAAGTAGAAATAGTTGTAACTATAAAATAATGCTATTAATTATCATTATAATAATAATAAATTAATAATAGATGTATTTGCAGCTTTCAACTACTTGCAAAACCCAACACCTTCACCTACCCCAACCCCCATATCTATCCACGCAGACACATCCCATATAAAAATAATAATAATATTTATTTGTTAATATAATGAATAATTTCTTCAAAAAAATATAACGAATAATTTAATATTAATAATTAAATTTATTTTATAAAATTAAAAATTAAAAATTAATTTTCTTAAGTGACAATTTATACATATAAATGAATAAAGGATTAAACAAATTAATCTAAAGGAATAAAATTCAGAATCCTCCGTTCTTGTCATGCATTTTCTACCAAACCCTCTAATCTAATCCTCCCAACTTCATTTCATGCCTTGTTCTTGGCCTATGATATAATCAATTTCATCATTAACCACTAATTAAATATTACTTAATCTTATTGTCATTAAGGTCACTAATACATCACCACTTTTTTTGTAACATACTAGCATTATTCTATAGTAATGTCCCTTTTTTTCATTCTACCCTATTCCTAGGATTTCGTTTGAATAAACTATTAGCAGTAAATAAAATTAATTTTATCTAAAGAAATATGGTAATTTAATTATGAGAATGATTTTTTTTTTTTAATGTCTTATCCCTTATATGCTTACGGGTTTTTTGTTTAATTCTAAACGCAAAAGCATTTTCAGATTATTAAATTTAATATATATTTTTTTCTATTGAGACCCTTATTTTTTTTATTGTATTACATTAAATGTCTAAACTTTTATTTCAGCATACATTAGGTCCAATTTTGATGAATTGAGTAAATTAATAATACTATTTAATAACATATTAAGTCTCTAATTTGTCATTTTTTTGTTTGATTAAGTTCATATGCAGACCCAATTTATGTCAAAATAAATGTTTAGGGATCTAATGTAATACAAGAAAAGTTGAAGGGCACAATAGATCTAAAACATTATAATTCAGGGGTCCAAAGATTAGTTTTTCCTAGATTAAAATAAAAAACATATATACCAATTTATATAAAAGTAATATATTTATGTTTGTCAAATTTCAAACATTTGTCCGAAAAAAAAAATCACTTGATTTAAAGCATTGACCTTCTAAAAATTTATGATAATTTTATGTATATATATATATATATAGGTAATCAGAATTTTCATAAATGACAACTAAAATACTTTGGATAAAAAGAGCAACTGCAATCTAATCTCACTTCGAAATCAATTTTAAAAAAATTTCTGTTTTTTTTATAATATATTTTTGGAGGGATCGAGAAGAGTGGAATTCGAATCTTGATCAAATAAGAATTTAAATTATATGTGATTCGAAAAAAGTTCCTTATTATGATTGCTAAGATAAAAATTCTTTGAAATAAAATGGCGTGAGCTATTAGTAATCCAATTAAATATACATCACAAATTCATTATGACAAAATATATATATTAAATAAGTGAAATATAACCTTTGTAGTAGTTGGTTGGTGCAAAGTAAGATAGATGAAATAGGAGATTGAAATTAAATATACCAAACTTGACTTGCTACAGCTGATAAGGCTTTAAGTTAGAACTTGTCTTGGTCGGTGAATATTAATTAGTTTATTAGTGTTAATAAGTAAACTATTATACAGTTTTTCATTATTGCAAATTCATTTCTTTATTGGATTTAAATATAATTTCTCTAATTTCAAGTTTGGAATTGTTATTTGGGATTGCTAAGTGTTTGAGCTCCGAGTTTAATGCTATGGCCTTCTTATCGTATAGTTTAGTATGCATGCTAACATGGCTACTCGTTACTCTTTGGCAAGGGTAGCCACATTATATGCAAGCTTACTCTTTGGCAAGGGATCTAATGGGTCTGATTAGATATTCCTTCGTCTTTCCTCTTGTTTCTTTGATTATTGGTTTCTTTAATTTTTTCAGACCAAGTCTTTTTTCTTTTTCCAAATAAAATAAGACAATAACGAAACAATTCGAAAAGAATTCTTTAATATATTGTGGAATTGGTTGTCTCATTGCTAAATTCCTCGTTCACATAAAATTCATGCACATAATATAAATATGTTTAGTATTAATGTATTATTATATTCTTCAAAAAAAAAAAATGTATTATTATGCAAATTTATCTATAGCTAGAGCAACCTAGTAATTAAATGTTGTCGAAGTAAATCAAATGATATGTAAAACTATATCATTTGATGTGAGATATAGAAACTATTTCTCTTAATTCAAGAGATCGATATGTTTTACGTATAAAAATAATCCATATTCAACTAATTAAAATTCATAAACAGGTGATTTTAGGATTGTAAAAATAATCAATTCGATTTTAATTCGATTTTGCAGTTTTATGTGATTTCATTTTTTAAGGTACAAATATAAAACTTTCGGAACTTTTGTGCATCATATAACTATCTAAGGTTATATCATTTTCTTGCTCTTACTTGTCAAATGTCATTGCCATTAATATTTATTAATAAGCATACGGTGGAAGTATTCTATTCCTCTATCATATATATACCAACAACTCCTCAGCATTTTATTTTCTTTTTTAAAAAAGATAATTAATATTAATAAAGTATGTTCATTTTCTTTTTCTCAATTTCATTCATTGCCTTTGAATTTTACCCCAAATATTTAAATACTTTAAATATGTTATTTATTTTGTTCAAAAATATATCTTTTTATCAATTAATAGTATGAGAATTAATGCTACAAAATTCAAGCCTACTGAACCTAGTAGCTGGGGGAAAATAAAATAAAAAGCAAATCCAAAATAATTTTATTGATGGGACATGGTAATTTAAAAATAAAAAATGAACAAAATAAAATTTTACGCATCATTTGAATTGTTTGATTGCATGTATTTTTTTTTTATGTAAATGTCTTTTTTTATATAATTTTAAGCAAAAAAATAAAATAAAAAATAAAACAAACAAAATGATTGGTTATGAATTGCCTATGTGCGTCAGCTAGAGCTAAGAGATGGAAGTGCTACAGTGAATGTGTCTAATTTAGTGTGCATGTATACAGGGGTGAGCGATTCATGAGCTTCCAAAAAAAATCAGTTTATTAAAATCAGTTTTTTCAAAATACTAACCATTAACCAATCTGTTACTATCGGTTAATCAGTCTATCGGTTTCGAATTTTCGGATCGGTTACCCAATATTTTTTGGTTAATCACTACAATTATAAAATGTATTCATAAATAAAATTAAAATGTTCAAGGAACTTAAAAATTAAAATTTTTTCACTATAATATAATATTATTGTTGTTAAAATAAAAATATTTGGTAGATATAAGCAAATTTGTTTTTAAAAATTAATATTTAATAAGTAAATAAATTAACCGGTCCATAATCACTTTTAATTAGATAAATTGTTATACTTACTAATATCCAATTAAAAAAAATTTAAAATTTTAAAATAATTAGTATAATGAAAAAAATTAAATTATCATCTTTAATTATGATAAATTGTTATATAATTTTTCGAATATATTCTGATTTTCATTATTGAAAATTTGATAAATTAAGAAATAATAAAAAATAAGAAATATGAACATATTAAATAATTAATAAATTAACTATTCTGTTTCGGTTCGATTAACCGGTCATATGAGTCAAAAATCATTAACCAGTCCATTAATATCGGTTTTTGCAAAACACTAACCATTAATCAGTCCATTAATATCGGTTTTTGCAAAACACTAACCATTAACCAGTCCATTATAATAGGTTAACTAGTCTATCGGTTCGATTTCGAATTTTTTTTTTCGGTTAATCAAATTCATCGATTTTTTTTTCACCCCTACATATATATGCATTGCCCGATCAGATAAAAAATTAAAATATTATTTTATGTCTATCATACTATCGTATGTATGGACACCAAATCACAGGCACATTTGACTAATTCTCTAAGAGAGCATCAACAGAAGAAGAATAACAATAATAATAAATGTATTTATAGCTTTCAACCACTTGCAAAACCCAACACCTTCACCTAACACAACCCCTAAAAAGTAAAGGATATTTATGTGTAAATTAAACTATAATAATAACTAAATAAATATTAAAAGAAAGAAAAATACATAATTGAGATGTAGTAATGTACTGTAGACTAGTAGATTTCTCAATCTGCTTTTCCACCACATCAAATTTGGAGGATCCAACAACCTAAAACTTGGAAACCCATGTTCTTGTAAGCTCTTAGAAGGCTTACAATTGCCATCTAAAAGTCATATAACCTGTAAGAATTTTTAGTGCGAATAAAATCTACTATCTGTAAGTCAAGCAATTGCTACATAGGGAAAGAAAAAAAAACAAAGAAATTTAGATATTTCTAGAAAAATAAAATTACTTGAAAATAATTTTAGCAAAGAAAAATAAAGGGTTTAGTATAGAAACATCATTTACCTAGCCATATTCCCAAAATTTCATATGCATACAAGCGATTATGACCGTTAGATTAAAAATAAAATAATATTAAATTTTAATCCAATGGTTTAAAATTGTGCACATTAAAGTAAATCCTTGTACCTGGATCATAAATAAAAAGATTCATTGTGAAAAGGATTTTTAAACACTAAAAATAAAATATTAGCTTATTAGCTGTATGTATAATTAAAGATAGATAGAAAAGAACATTGAAAACATTACAAGGCACCTAGAAGGAAACGAAACATCTCTAATACAAAATCCTCAAAAAAAATAAGGTAAAATATTTATTGTCTATTTACATTTTCCTATTGGAAAATAATTTGACATTTTAAAAACAGAAAAATGGAAAATAAGACTAAAAGTTTTTATAATATATTTCTTTTTCATGTCCCCTTGCCTTCAGAGGTTTCTCAAATTACACAAATAATAATAACATACAAGAAGGGTTGAGTGCTCAATGGTATTCACATTCTTACACGTAACACTCATATATATATATATTTTTTTTTTGAAAAAAAAATTATTTACCCAAACATTTTTATCCGTTTTTGAATTAAAAATTCCCAAAATATAAGAATTAAAAATTCCCAAAAAAATGAAATTAATTTTTTTTGGAATTTTTTCTTTTCTATCGATCTTGATTGGGTTATTCTAATCTCCCCTAGAGGGACACCAAGGCGTCATATCCATAGGATAGCTACCCAACACCCTTAAGAAAGATGTGAACTCCTGCACCTCCGCCAATGCGTTTTGCGCCCTCACCTCTGCCATCGACGCCTCAAAATCCACGTAGAACATGTACTCGAAATGCTTCGCCGTCCCTACATTCGCGTCATCCACCAACCGTATAGGGCGGTTCCGATGCGGCCGCGACTCGATCTTCGTCAAGCTTATGTTCCTAAAAGCAAACGCCGACAACACCTTAAAAAGCACGCTTGTTCCTTTGTCGTGTGCGAACACTATGCTCGTCTTGAACGGCCGGTCAGTTCGCGGAATTATCGGCTCACGCGCTAGCATCACGAACCTTGTCACGTTGCTTGAATCGTCTTGGATTCCATCTGCCAGTATTTGAAGTCCGTACAGATCCGCAGCACGTGCGCTTGCAATTGCTGCTGTGTCGCGGAGGTTATTCGTTGCTATGTACTCAGCCGCACCGGCCGTGTCATCTACTGCCTCTCGCGCTGCGTGTAAACCGAGTTTGGTGAGCGTTAGCTCACATTGTGCAAGTGCTTGAGGATGAGAAATCACTCGATTAATGTACTCCTTGCGAACACCGGGGAGAGCTAGAAGACAGTGGTGGACTGGTAATTGCACTTCGCCGACAATGTGGAGACGGTGGCGGAGGAGCAAATCGTAGTTTCTGTGAATTGATCCACCTAAAGAATTCTCAACAGGCAAAACCGCTCGATCTGCGATCCAAAGCTCCACCGCCTGAAAAGCGACCTCGAATTGATCGCAAGGGATAGCTTCACAGTTAGGATAAGCTTTTCCAGCGGCAGCCTCCGAGTAAGCACCGGGAACTCCTTGGTAAGCCACACGAAGCTGCGACCCATGCATAGGAGCCGGTGAGAGATCAGTGATTGTTAACGGTTTCATAGGCTTAGTGTTGTTGATGTCATGATCACTAGAAGATTTATTCAGCGGAACTAAATTGAGTTCCATAGACGTCTTGTGGCCATTGACGGCGGCGACATGGTCAGCTCCACTGTGAGCGGATCCGGATTTATCAGTAGGTTGTTCCTGAGCAACGACTTTGCTAGCTAATATGGCGCAAGAGCTTTGCCAGTCAGCTCGATTTGAGCCAACACCGTTGGGAAATTGGACCGAGTCGGAACGGTAGAGACAATGAAGAACAAGTTTGTTGGTGTGAGTAACACGGTGGAGTCGACGCCGAGCGGGGAGAAAAGATTTGAGCGGAGAGGGAGGGGAAATTGCTTGCATCTTTTTTTTTTTTTTTTCCTATTATTTTTTGTTTTTCGGGTTTTATGGAAAATAAAAAAGAAACAAAAGAAGCGGAGAGGAGAGGAGAGGAGAGGAGAGAAGTAAGAAGAGATAGCTTGGTGTTCTCTGTGGGAGGGAACGTCAAGCTGAGAGAAAAGAGAAGGGAGTAAAGGGGTTTTATATGGAAAAACAATAATAAGCTTCCTTGGAGTTGGTTCGGTCAATCTCTTACCTACCCCCCCTTACCCCCCCCCCCCCCCCCCCCCCCTCTCCGTCTCTCTCTCTCTCTCTTTCTCCACCATATATCTCCATCAATTTTATTTTTTTTCAAAGACTTTTTGAAGTTTAATCAACAAAGGGGCAGAACAATAGAGGAAATCTTGGCTTTTGCAATATTAATAATTAAAATTCTACCTAAAAATTGTGAATATATGTGTGTGGGGATTTAATTTCATCCACTTACCTAAAAGCATTTAATTTTGTCTATTACACCAATTTAAGTACATGAGTCTGATGGATTTTGCGTCAGTCCTATTTGTTGAATATAGTTTTATGAATATTTAACTCTATGCTGCAATTTAAGGAAATCAAACTCCATAGATTATTAACACATTTTCCATTTTTTGTTTTTATTGAGATAAGTTAATGTTATAAGTTAGTTTTCATATATTAATTATATCAATTTCTTTTTTTTTTATATATTATATTATCAACAAATTAAGCTTGATGGGCAAGTGGGAGGAAAGGCAGATGGGTAGTGGTGGCTGCATTTTTTTTTAATTGTATATATTATTTAAATCCCCATTCAAAAATTAAAAATATATGCCATTATAGCATATTAGGGTCCATTTAATTTGGTCCATTATTGGATGTCATTAAACTGCTTTTCTAGATTGTATTTGACTTGACTAGAACCTCCTAAATTGCAACAACTACTAAGAAAATACTAAAATAATGCTATGTTTTGTATTTTCTTTCTGAAATTCTTTTTACCTACATTTTCTTTATTAATATATAAATAAAATATAATCAACTCACAACAAATTAATTTTTTTCCTATTAAAATGATTTTTTTTTATTTCCTAAAAAAACACTTGTTTTACTTAAAAAAAAAATAAAATAAACTTATTGTAATTTTTTAAAATTAAAACTTTTTTAATCTCCTAATACAATACAACCAAAACTAAAACGTACGAGGTGTATGTAGCCTAGGATTACTTTACACGACAGTAAAGGAGGTAGGTGGGAAATTTAGAGATCTATTTTGGTTCCCAACTAACACTTCCCTTTTGATCGGGTAATTATTTAAAAATTTAAATCTTAAATTTGAAGTCTAATATTTGCAAATTGCCACGTTTTAGGATGTTCACACATGCATAAATATTATATTACATTTTATTACAAAAAAAGCCTCCCATGATAATACACGTGCTCCCTTAAGCCGTATATGATATACGGGTCTTGTAGCTATTAATACTAAATAAGATAAATTTATAGTTTATCTGATATCTAAAAACTAAGAGTTTTATATTTTTATAATTAATTGATGCAAAATGCTTAATACACTTTTTTCATGTTTAAAGTTGAACATACGAAGATTTCAAAATATGAATTTGCATAACTGAATAATTAAACATAATCTATAATTGCAGGATTAATCGGTTGACTAAATTTTCATTTTCAAAAATTAATTCGTGATATGAGTATTGTGTAAACTATTATTTGAAATTTTATATTTTTATAATGATGGAATACTTTATATGTGTATGTGATTTGGCTGAAGTGATTGGATTGATGGTTATAAACTACTCTACATATTTTTCCTCACTTATATTTGTCCTATTTGCAATAAATTATGTTTTTATAAATATTTTAAAAGGATAAGAGCTAAATTTGCTTTTATAGTATAAAAAATTGTGCATATTTATTTTTAAAATATATTTTGCACCAAATTTATATTTAAAGTATTAAAAATGATATGTATTTAACTTTTAGATATATTTTTAGGCAAAATTGCATTTGTTAGTACCTAATTGTTTAAAATTTACTATTGAAACTAATGGGACAACCGTTAGCAAATAAAAACAAATATGTTAAGTTAATTGAAATGAGTAGGGGTGAGCAAAAAATCGTTGGACTTGGTTAACCGAGAAACTGAACCGAAATCGATTCGAAAAATATGTTAACCGAACCGATTTTTATAGTTAACAGTTAGTGTTTTATAAAAACCGATATTAATGGACTGATTTTTATTTTTTAGCTTATAAATTAATTAACCGAACTGAAATCGACAAATAAGCACCCTTATGTTTTATTAATTTTATTTCACTCTTATTTTATTTTTATTATAATTTTTTATTTCATTATTTTCATTTTTAATTATTTATATCTTTTTAATTTTCATTTATTTTAAAATATTTCAATATCATTTTAGTTTTTTTAAAGTTATTTTAGTTAATTTATTAATTGTTCAATATATACATATTTAGTATTTCTTATTATTTTCTAATATATCAATTTTCTATTAATTAAAATCAAAATATATTCGAAAAGTTATATAAAATAAATATATTAACTAAATTTTTTAATATATGTGAAAATAATAGTTTTGAATATTTTTAGTTTATATTTGTTGTTTAAACATCATATTTAATTATTATGTTGAATTATGTTTGTTTTCTAATTTTAAATTTTAAGTATTTTCGATAATTTATTTTTTTATGAATGTATTTTATAATTATAGTGGTTAACCGAAAAATATTGGTTAACCGGTCCAAAAATTCGAAACCGATGGACTGGTTAACCAATATTAATGGACTGAAATTTTAAAAAATCAATATTAATAGACTGATTTTTTTGGGGGGCTCATGGACCGATTAACCTGTCCATGCTCACCCCTAAAAGTGAGTTAAATTTGTCACACGTGCACTATAAATTAATACTCTATTTTAACTCCTGAAAAAATATTAAAATTTTTACCATCATACAATTTATGTTTACTTACTTGTAGTCCAGTTATTTTAATAAGCTTAATATTATAAATTTTAACTATTTTTTAGAGTTAAATAATGATGTCAATTTATAGTATACATGTGTCATATTTATGTGGCTTTAATTAATATGCTATGTATTTTCTCTTTGTTTTAGGGGTGTGCAAAATCCGAACAGATTCGAATTAGTTTTTCGGATAGGATTACTCGGATAGTTCGGTTCGGGTATTGGAATTTTGAAAATTTCGGGTTCGGGCTAAAATCCCTTAAAATCTGATCCACCCGAACAACCCTAAATATAAAAGGATACTTTTCAGTTTTCACTCTATTTCTTTTTCACTCTCTGCATTTCATTAAATCCCTAAAATTTTTACCACCCAAAAACGATCTCCACCTTGTCTCCGCGCTGCCGATCTCCTCCTTGTCGCCATGTTGCCGATCTCCTTCTTGTCGCCACCAAAACCCCTAATATCTTGTTTTGATTTAGGGTTTATTATTTTGCTCTCCTCCTTCTCTCTAGGTGAAGTGGGAGCCAAAGTGGGGTTTTTGTAGTTGGGAAGAAAGGAATCATGGAGGAGTTCTTGCCTAAGATCTGCACCTACGATCTGTGGTTTTTTGTTTGTTTTGTAGTTTTTTATATGATAATGTTGCATTTGATAATGGTGCTGAATTTATATGCATTCTTGCTTAAGATCTGCACCTACGATCTATGGTTTTTTGTTTGTTTTGTATTTTTTTATAGGAAAATGTTGCTTTTGATAATGGTGCTGAATTGATATGCATTCTTGAGCTTTCTTTCTTTCTTTTGAATCCCAAGTAATTTTTTTTAATTCAAAAATAAAAAATTCGGGGTAGATCGGGTTAATCGGTGTGGCCTCCAAATTTTTTTGGGTTGTTCGGATGAGCCCCAAAAACTAGTTAGAGTCGGTTCGGTTTATGAATATAGGTAATTTTCGGGTTATTCGGCTCAGTTCGGTTTTAACTCGAACCCGACCGATGCATGCCTCTACTTTGTTTATTTGGAGTTTCATTATTTTTAATTGTAAATTTGAGCCTGATATATAATAGCAATGACAATTTTGTACCAAAAACATATTTAAGAAGCAAATGTGTATCATTTTCAATATTTTATATGACAAATTTTCTCTAAAATATATTTAAGGGCAAATATCAATTATTATAAAATTTTAAAAGCAAATTTTACTTCCTCTATTTTAAAACGAGAACAAATTGTTAGTTAAATTCGGCATGTGATTTCATTTTGAAAATTGAGTAAAACAATAAAATGCAACAATATAATAAAAATAGTTTTAACAATTATATTTGGTCAATGATTGGCTTCATGAATAAATAAAAATATATTTATTCTGAATGCTCATTAATATGTATGTACAATTTGGATTATGTATTTAGATTCATGAAAATTAAGTTGTAATAAACTCAATGGATACTAAATTAACAGAAATTAATAATGTTATTTTTAAGTTTAATTTCAAAATCGAAGACAATCGGCTAAATGATTTCAAATTAAACACGATTTGTATGTAGCTTATTACTATTTTTGAAATAAATTTCTTAGTAGTTAATGAGAAATGATTTTGTTTAATAATTAATCTATTAATTACGCAATAACATACATAAATAAACATACATATGCAAAAAAGAGACGTGTACTTAAACTATAGGCAACTGAAATTTCTAATTAGGGTTTTACGTACGTACCTTGAAATATTGTTAAAACGATAAACAGAAGCATAAGCTAAGTTGATAGAGAAGGTTTGCGTATTGTCTTCTCCGCCAAGTAAGCTTTCTTAAAATGGTAAATCTCCATTATTTTTAATTAGCCATTTATTCTTTTTAATATACAATAATTTTCTTTTCCATTAATTCATTTACTCGTTTTTGTGGGGGGGATATTAATAAGTTTTTTTTTTAAATTAGTTCCTTAAACATCACATAATTAATAAGACTCTTTTGTCGAGAAAAATGAATTTAAATTTAATACAACATTTAAAATTAAAAATTAGTTCATGAAATGAAAATTATTTAAACTATTATAAAAATTACTATATTTTTTTATCTCGTGTCAAAAACTAAACATACATTAGAAAATTTAGGACGTGAAGTTTGCGGATTGGGTAACTTTACTACCATGCAAGGGTGGAGCCTAGTAACGGTGAGGGTGTATCTTAATTTTTTTTTAAATATATATATATTTAAATTATAATAGTGGTTCTTTAATTTATTTTAAGTGTTTTATCTTAAATTTTAATCCAATAACAATCACATAAATTTTTTAATTAAATTATAAATACAATATGTTGTTACGATATGATTTATATATGTTTTAAATTTTTTTATTTTTTATATAAAATTATAATGTGTGCTCCCCCTGATTACTTTGCATATTTATTATAAAGTTTATATGGTGATAGACAATTGAACTTATTAATTATGGATTTATCTTTACTTTAAAATGATTTAAAACACTTTAAATCGAAGTTCATTTATTTATAATTACAAGTCCTTATTAATTTATAAAAATTTTCAACGTTAAATTCTCTCTAATATTTCCCTTCAATTATAACCGATCTAGTTGTCACTTTGCTTGGATTCACAATATTTATTTACTCAAGCTTCTTCTCATTCAATGTCAAATTTCACTTTTTAATCTAAACCTTTCGTTCTTTTAACCAATACAGCCGACTAATTAATCTTCTCATCATAAATCTGATATAATGTAAAATTCATGTGAAATTGAAAAAAATGTATATTAACCATTATTTTAAAAGTAGCGTACCACTTATAAACCTTATTATTTTTCTAGAACTTGTGATGCGAAAATATCTTCGATAGGTCCAAGAGCATAAAAATCTGGATATTGACAACGTGATGTATTAATTGGGAGAACGTGGTTCGAATTTATTCGTTCTCATAAAATAAATATTGATTTTTGTATTTTTGTTAATTTTATAATCGTGCTATAAAGTCAAAGTATAATTAAGAAGTAACTAAGGGTTTGTTTTGTTTACTGTTTTCTATAAGTAAATAGCCATGAGCATGTGAGAAAGTAGCAATAAGATTTGACACTAACAAAATTGGTTTCCTTAATTTGCATAAAATTTTGATTTTAATAGGCTGTCTTTGTTCATATGCAAATTTTCTACTGATTAAACAATTAATGCACATATAAACTGTTACTTATATATTCTAATAATTAATATTTATAGTTGTAATTAGATATTATGTCTTCTCGTAATTAAAAAAAAAACTTAATTTTTATTCTATAAATTAATATGAATTTGATTGTAATTTCTTGATCGGTTCATATTGAAAAAGTTAAATATCAAGTCTAGATAATAATGTTCGTTTTCAATGATTATAATACGAAACATGTGATTCCCATATGAAAATATTCGATATTGATCTCAAGAAGAGAGGACTTGCGAGTGATAAGGAAAAGTCATAACTCTACCAAAATTTCAAACTATATATATATATATATATATTTCAAAATTTTTATTGAATGTGAAGGCAAGAAAATCAAAATATTAAATTCTAAATATATATTTTTAAAATTAGAGTAGGCAGTATTAAAGAAAATGTATGTTGTTTTTTTTAATAAGACTTATATACTAAATTTTAATCAACTAACAATCAAACCGAATACATTGGGAAAAGATAACTAAATGCAAAGTTTAAGCAAAGTCATAAATCGGATAGTTGAGTGAGGAAGTATGAGCACATAATTGCTGCTTATTATATAATCACTTTATTAATTAAAATTAACTAATAAACATGCAATTAGCAGATATAATCTCTATATAAAATATATACAATCATGCTGAATGGACGAAGCCACATACTGAATTCAGCCATACCAAGCACAAGTAGATCCAATTCTATGTAATTTTCCTCCTCTTTTTTTTCCTAGTCATATATATATATATATATATATATATATATATATATAAAAGATGAATGAACCTTGAAAACTTGAAGGGTGGGTGGCAACTAAGGTCCTAAACTAAGTCCACAACTATACATTTTCTGCTAATAATTTCCTCACCCCACATATCCAACTTCATTTATCACAATAACTTTGCTCAAAATTTATGCTTCTCCTCCCCATTTTTCTCTATATATTAGTCCACAGACGTGATATAATAATAAAAAATAAATACATCCCACTTGTTCACATATCACATTTAGTAGTAAATTTACTTAAATATACATCTAACTAATTATATATAATATCGGGTAGTCTTTGCTTCTATGTTATTCTTTAAAAGAACCAATCTTGACAATATAACTGAACAGAAATGGAAATTAGGAAAACAGAACAACAATCAGCAAAGATAATACAAAGTAATAATACATTCATGAAATTGCAACAGAAACTGATTTAATAATATAAATGAGGAAAAGATATACAAGATGAGGATTCTCTTAAAGCATAGGAAGTCCCTCCAGATCATTTCGATGACTCAAAAGCTAGATACATTGTTAATGATTTAAAATTACAACACAAACAGACCCCCATGGATCCTTAAATGTACACAAATAACTCATCTCTATTAGGCCTGCAGTCCTGAGAAGGCCGAGCCGTGCAAGAAATATCATTAATTTTTTCTTCATATTATACCATACGTGCTCAACGGACTTACATGGAGAATCACAGCGAAGCAGAATAATCCCCCCTTCGGTTAGGAGCTTGAATGTGCAATGATAGAAATCGTGCCAACAATATATTCCATAGTCTATCATAGCCCGACCCACTTCACCCATCTAAAAACCTTGCCAACTCTGAAGGGTAGCTCGTAGTCTTTAGTAATGGCAGGCTCCCTCCTCGCTGCCTCTCGTTCAGACCATACATACACTCCTCGCTCTTGCCGACTACCTGGTACAGTGTTATCAAGGATAACAGCCACAAGGAATGCAACCACCATGTGCATGGATAGTAATGTGTTCAAAAAGTAGTTCAACTGCAAAACATATTCACAGGAATTTGTCAAGAATATTACAGTGGCAAGGAGGAAAAATCAGGTAACGAATTAAAATTTAGACCATGCGTCTATCTTGGGAGAGAAAATTTGACCATAGGTCTCTTCTGAGACTTCCAACAGATATTGAGTTGGAAAATAGGAGTCTGTCCTGAAGGGAAAAAGATATGCTAAGGGATAAATTCATGTATAAGCGCTTTTACATCCCAAAAATGTAGAGCAATGGCAACTACAATAGCATTGATAAGAAGAGCTAAATCTTTGGAAATCCCAATCAAAGAGACTGAAGAATATGAACATGGATCAAAGAGGTAATCCAGTCAAAGATCACAATCTCGAAAGTGAGTTTTAGAATTTAGAGACTGGTTATGAAGGAAAAGCACGATGGTTTTTATATATAGAAATGATGAGTGGACAAGAAACATACCCCTCCATATTTACTGTGGAAAGGTCCATGAGAGGCCACAATGTATGGCTGAAAATAACTTGGTACAGACAAGTTGCTATTCGGAGAGATGCCATATTGCTGAAAGTATGCTGGTACTGAAAGGGAAAAGAATAAAGATAGCCCTACTATGATAATATTCCGAGAGCTTCCAGCCTCACTATAACGTAGATTTGACAACCCTAGCGCTGTAAGCATCCCCCACATGAAGCAGAGGAGAGCAGCAACCATTACTTTAGGAATAGAAGCAATAAACCCTCCAACTTTACCTGTGGGAAACAGAAATATGATTAGGTAGAAAATACAGTATGCTAGTACTAGGACAAGATAACAAAGAAGAAGCCTCTTCAACAAGTTCCTTTTTCATATTTCTATTAGCAACTTTAGTTATCTCTAAATCAAGACAAGACAACCACTCCCACGCAAAAGTACTATCCCCTTACTATTCAGGAAAAGAAAAACAACCATTTGACCCCCAAATAATAATAACCAAGGATAAGCCACTTTCCACAACCTCTGCTTGAGGTTGTGAGCTTTTAGAGGTTCTGAACTTTTGGCATCAACTCAAAGTTATGCCCATAGCAATTAAAGCCGTGGAAATAGTATTACCAAATAACAAAATGATGGTGCAGAGAACAATAGCATATGTTATTGATAGTTAACCAGGGATGAAAAGTAGATTGCAATTTATGTAACCAACTTCAGATGCCAAAACAGATCTTCTAACTTGTTTCCTTTTTCTAAGAAAAAATTATTCTACCAACCAAGACCAGGGAGTACAAAATATAAGCACAAGAAGTAGCTTGAACTTTATAACGTTTTCAAATTTTAACCATCTAACCAGTTGATGCTACTTTTCCTCACCAAGAGAGATGTTTCCCATGATTATATTTAAATATCATTCATCATATTCTAATTTGACCATTTATCAAATAATAATACACTGCCAATATTCTTGCACTTGAATAAATTTCCTACAATTTGTATTCACAATCATCATTTGCTTTCCTTTAATATTTAGAAAAATCATAATTGGAACAATCCTTGAAAAATATTTTTGCAGCTTTTGCAATAACATAGTAGAGATTCGTACCAACCAATATGAGAACCAATACAGATTCGTACCAACCAATAGAGAACCAATACATGCAAATATTTAAATCACCCAATAGGGTTTAGTGACAGCCTGAATGGTATCTTCATTCTGCACAGACATTATGTGTTGACTCTACCTTTAAATAGAATGAACGAAATAACCCCAGCATTGTTATTCAAACCCATGTATAACAAAACTTATAAATACCATATCATAAATAACTTATCACATAGTTACACCTTTAACCAGCAATCGAAGAAGAAAAGTTTTTTATGATTTGGTCAAATAAAAACACAGTTAAGAGTTACCTATAAGGGATAGGAGAATCAGCACACATGCACCTAATTCAATTGCTCGGCGACTTCCCATTTTAGTCACAGCAATAGTGTGCACATTCTCAGTTAGAGTTGTAGAGCCAGTTCCAGTACCCCAAAGACCCGCCAAGACACTAGAGAGTCCTTCAAGGCCAATCCCTCGGCTAAGAACACCTGGAGTTGGAGGCCTAGATGCTACCAACAGTGATGATGCATGATATGAGCCAACCTAATTTCAAAACCAAAATAATAGTCAAGAGGTAAAAATGCATGATATAAGCCAACTTCAAACCCTTTTGTATAGTCAGGAAACTATGTCTAACTTAACAATACACCATATCAGCTGCTCATAAAAAGTTCTTTGAATACACTTTCTTCTTTGATGCAAACATGCATCTATAAGCACTAGAAACTTAGGGTACTATATAAGTGTAATTGGTTCTGAATTTAGATTGTTGCCATATTCAAAGCTGAAAAAGAAAAAAAAAATGCTTATTCCTTTAGTAATCTCGAGAACATTACAAATTCCTCCGTTTCCAGGACTCAATGCAACCAATTTTACTAAGAAATAACTACCAAAAAAACCTTCAAGAAATGGGATTACCAAGCCAATTTAAGTCCTACAAATTAGTAAAAGTGGCAACTAATAAATTTATGTATCAGTTTAATAAAAACATTGTACAGCGTACAATCAGAAAACCTTTAAGTAATATGATGGATTTTGTGGATTTGGTTGATTTATTTACTTACTATTGTCAGAAATATATATTGTTCAAATTCGATCTTGAACAAATAATTAGGAGAGAAAATTGGACAAGAATCCAGCCCGTAACAATTTGTAGTCAGAGTGAGGAGGACACTAAATTTCCAGGGGCTGAATGCATCTAGCTTACCAAGACATAACTAACAAAAACCTCCAAGTGGAAAACATCAATTACTAAGTTAATATTTCAAAGTTCTAAAACAAGCATATTAGAATGTAAAGAGTCTGAGAATCAATTTCATTCGATCTCATTCGTTCAAACCAAAGAAAGAAAAATTGCATATTCCTAGGAATATTCTTGCCTAAACCAGACCTAGAAAAACAGACCATTGGAATAGGAGCATCTAAGAAAATTACTGCCTAAACCAAGTTCAATGGTCAAACCAATGACATGAGAAATTTGAATTTCTTTCTACAAATTGCATTGGGACAGAATACAAGTTTTTTATAAAATAAATAAATAAATAGAAATGTTGCAATGTATATGGTTTGGTCATATTAGGGGAAACATACTAAGCTAAAGCCAGAAAAGTCATCGCCCTACCCTTCACTCCCCTTTCTCTTTCCTTCATTCCCAAACACAGAGTTAAACTACTATGGAATATATATTAATTTTAAAAAGATAGCTCTGTACAATGTATTCTAAAATCTAGATATCTACAGTATAAGATTCAATAATTCTGTCAACAAGAAACTAACCGAATCCACAGATGCAATAATGGACACCACACACATAACAAGAGCCATTTTCCATTCGAAGACAGGAGTACCCCATTGCAAGGGATAAGGAAACCTAAACCAAGGTGAAGATTTCAGTGCATGGGAAGTATCAACTCGACAGTACTTCATCTTGGCAACATGCTTTCTGCAGTGATCAGATATAATATTTGATGCAGGAATATTTGCATCACAACCTTTGTAACTATAGGCTCCTGTTTCAGTCAGAAGGAATGCACCCGCCCATGTGATTGCCAGACCCAATGGAACCTGGCAATGAAAAAGACAGGCAGCACAATTAACTTCTAGGAAGGGGCACAATACATAAGTATTTAGTAATCATAAAAGCTTTAGCTTTAGAATCGCAACATTCAGATGGTGTGATTTTGATACAGATTTTTTTTACTCTACTACCCTATTAAACAATCTTAATGTTATGCATCAATTTGCCTCAGGCACCACTAGCATCCCATTTTCTTCTTTCCACTTGGATCCTGTAATGGTCCATTTAGAATGGTTTTTGTTCATTTTGCTGGACCCCCCAAATGAGAACGGTGTTAGATACAAATGAAGTACCGCATTGATTGCAAAAGAGTATTCAAAATTAATTTATAAGTTGTGTAGATCTCTCCAATCAATAGCTTATATTTTTAGATGCTAAGCTTAAGCACAAGCAGCTACTACAAAACCTAGCATGGAAATCGACAAGATGAAATTACGAAAGAGAGTCGAAGAGAAGCATAAAAAAGGGAGAACAAACAGCAAAAAGAAAATGATCGAAACATAAGCTCAAAGTAGACTCACAGCATAAATTAGAAATATTCGATGGCCAAAAACAGAAATCTTGCGAAGATACTGCACAAAGTATAGAACAGTATTTTAGATGTTTCGGCAAATAAGTAAATTACAATCAAAACCTTCTGTTAGAAAACAAAAACCAAAGCAAATACTTGAAAAACTTACAAGAGAAAAAATAATAACCAGTACTATTTGCACAACACCGATCTCCAAACAGTTACCAACAATTGGAAAACCGTAACTGTAAAATGAAAGCCCCACAGCAGCAATAGTTGGGGCAACAACCACTGGATTGATCAACCTGAAAAAGATAAGAAATTAATAAATTACTCTCATTGGGCAGGTTCTGCAAATTGTCTGGAATATAGTACATCAGACGATTTGCAAAACAAATGTTTCATTATCAAAAAATTAACAAAACCTACAATGAATCATCAAATATATGACAGTTATACTTTTGACATATACTACTCAGTAGAATATTTATCCTACTACATCTTTGAGATATAGCAACAGATGATTTGTCCTACTGCATCAATGAGAAATATCAAAATGACTCACTTTGTTTAAGCTCTAAATTTTGCAAATTGAATCACCTCATGTTGTGAACTGTGGGCATATTTCACTTCATATGAGGAACCCCAAAATGTAAGGTGATCTCCTTTCTTCAGATTTATAAATAAGGTAATAAATTTTAACAATATAGAGAGCATGGCTACTGATATCATACCTCAAAAAAACTGACATCAATCCACTATATCCAAGTAACGTTTGGAAAGCTGAAGCAATAATTATAGCTCCCTGTAGCCTCTTCATAATAAGCTTGAAATTCTGCCAAAGTAAAATGCAATTAGTATCTTGTTCAGGACTAGACATGCGGACACCAAAATTATTGTGAAAACATATTGACATCGCTTGGGCATATTTTGTGATTTCATAACATTAATTACAATCTTAATCCCATTGCAAATGATTTGAATATTAATGAAAGTTCAATCTCTGAAGAGGAACACAGTGAAGACAACCCTATTTATTGTCTCGATATCCAAACATCATTCTGGCTTCATAAATAATCCCAACTGAAAATTTTTATTCCAGCAACAACTTAAATAGATAAGAATCACCTCTTCATTTTTATATATGTGATTATAAATTCAAACTGCATTACAAAGTGGACTGACATAGCAAATTGACATGACAAGCCATCAATCAACTACATTATACATTCTTCCAATCATTAACCATCAATTAATTAGCTCACTCAAGGTGAGCAAGGGAAGTCCTTCATAAGGCTCCCCATTTTAAGGTACAAGAAACCTTCCATCCAAGGAACTGAGGAAGTTAATTACTTAAAATTACAGAGTACATATTAAATATTCTGACATACAAATAACAATGCGTAAGTATCACCTCAGAGCTCTAAATATCAAATTCAAATTTTAAAAGCAATGAGATATAAGGATTAAAGCAAACACAGTCGAACAGCCTACAAGTGTTTGCCACATTTAAGTATCTATATCAAGATGTTTCAAATTAAAGTACTTGAGAATTTTATATCAAATTATCCTACTCTGGTGACTCTGCAATAGTAATTGTAACAGGAATAAAGTTACAAGTTTACTTTTTCATCCACAAGTGTGGCGGTGACAAACAAAAAAATGCAACTTGCTTGTGAATATAAATAAGCAATAACCTGAGAAAAAGAAACTTACATTTCCACTTAGTGCTTGGAACTCCGGGGAATGTATTATTGCCAATGCTGGGGCAAGGTACACAAACGATGGGCCTTGTATCAGAGGCAACCTTGATCCAAAAGATGTATGCAAAAGTGTGGTCACCCCAGAAACAAATAGCACCGTTGACACCACCATCGCAGTATCCTCCTACACCAAACTAAGTCCAATCAGATCAATCTATTCACACTATATGCTGAACCAGACAATGAATTATCACAAAAAAATGAAGGGAAAATAATTCATAACTACTCACATAAGAGCCACCCATTGCAGGAACTATGACGAGTGGAATGAGAATCAATGAACCTAACATCGAAAGGTAATGCTGGAACCCATATAGACCAATGGGAACTGAAACATTATGCAACAAACATAAGCAAATTTAAATATATCCACAAAACCAAATCAAAATTTTTAACCCTAATATATCTTCTCATGACAATTATATGGACAAACATAATCTTACAAATTGCCAAAATAACCATCGATTAAAAAAAATACATAATTTCCATATGTCAACATCCAAACATCAAAAATAATGATAGATAATTTAAAATGAGAACCAATATATACACGCACGCACACACTATCTCAAGATCACCAAGAAACTAAAAGAAAAAAGAAAAGAACTTGCATCACAAAATCAGCAAACAACATCACCATTTCTGTCAAAATTAAAAGTTTTTGAACTCAAAATACTTCAAAGACAAGTCAAACTCCAACAGACCAAACAAACATAGACCATTTTAATATATCATTAAATATGAAAACAGACCACTTTGTTTTACTCTAACAAAAATTCATAAACACTTAAGGTTTGTAAAACTGACAAATTATTGACATACATGTTAACCAAACTAAAACAATTCAAAGTACAACGTTAAATCAGGAAAAAAATGTTCTTTTCGTTTCTCTCAAGCATCAAAATCAAACACAGCAACCAATCAAGAACTTAGAACTTACCAAGGCCAGGAGTGTCTCTTAGCTCATACTTCATATGGGAATGCCTTCCCACAAACCCATCATCCTCCACAGTCTGAGGCAACGCATCACTCACTTCCTCATTCCTAGCTGCTCTTCTCGTATTCGCACTAGGCGCTGCCGGACCCTGTCCATTAGCTCCATGACCCGACTCCTTCTTCGGAGCCCCGCCACCATCTGAGTCCCTCCTCCTCTTAACCGGCTGATCTTTATTATCAGACGGAACTCCAGTTGCAGTGCCATTCACAGCAGCCGGAGTTGGTGTCGTCGTTGTAGTGGTGATGGCCTGTGTTGGCCTTACCCGACCCGATTCAAGATCCGGCTGGCTATCTGGCTGCTCTCTGGGCCTCGGAGGAAGGGAAATCTGACCGGAATCACTAGCATTGGTCTCGCCAGAGAACTTGGGTCGAAACCCAGTTCGCTTAGCCCAAGTAGAAGGCGACAATGGGGACGATTCAGGCAGAGGAGGCCATGGACCGGGTTTTGGTCGGGTTTTCGGGTCGGAATTAGACATTTGTACGTATCTTCTATTCTTCAGTCTTTCATGGAAGTGCGTATTGAGTACAATGCAAAGTAGATCTCAGGTAAATGGGTAGGGTTTAGGGTGATGTTTTAGGGCTTTTGAAGAGATAAAAGAACAGTCTTTTTAGAGAGAGAAAAAAAAGAAGCTCTCTCTCTATAGAAGAAGAGTAGAAGAGCGAGAGAGTGAGTGAGAGAGAGAAAGAAATATGACAACAGAGAGACAGCTAGAGAGAGAGAGATGAGGAAAGAGCAAATGGATATGCAAAAACCGCGTTTGCTATTTTTATTTTTATTTATTTTATTTTTTTGGATTTTTTAACTTTTTCATGATAAAATAATTAATTTGTTCTTGAAATATAATCGGGATTGTGTGATAAAAAATTGTTAACAATATTTTTGTATTTTTTTTAAATATAATTATTGACATATTTTGTTATTTAGGTTTTGATTAGGGATGATCATGAGGCGGGAATTTCCTGTTCCCGACGGAGCCCCGACCTGAACGAGACGCCCCGCCCCGCGATCGTCGCTGCTTTTGATAGGTACATAGATTTCAATTTCGAAAAGGGAAAAGGTACTATTTTGCCCCTATACTTATTCGAAAGGGGCTGATATGGCCCTATCGTTTTTTTTAGAGCAAAAATGCCCTTAAACTTGCAAAACCCGGTCAAATATAACCCTCCGTTAAGCTGCTGTTAAGAGGAGGGTTAACGGTGCTGACGTGGCGTACACATGTGATGGGCAAATGTGACGTGGCGTGTGGTGAGTGACACGTGGCCGACACGTCAGCGCCACGTAAGCATGGGTCAATTACTATTTTTGCACAAAGTGTTAATATTACTTTTACAAATAAAATACATTAACCCGCTAGTGGGTTAATGTTAATATTTGATTATTTTTGCACAAAGTATTAAGATTAATTTGGCAAAGGAAATACATTAACCCGCTAGTGGGTTAATGTTAATATTTGATTACTTTTGAATACATTATTTTATCAAATTCCATTTTAAAAGTTTTACAGCATGAAATTACACTGATAAAGTTGACAAATTTGGGATTTGGAATCAAAAAGTCATATATAATTTATGATCATAATTGCAAAGAAAATACATTAACCCACCAGTGGGTTAATATTAATATTTGATTATTTTTGCACAAAGTGTTAAGATTACGTTTTCAAAAAAAAATACATTAACCCGCTAGTGGGTTAATGTTAATATTTGATTACTTTTGGACACAATGTTCAAATGTTCCAAATTCAAATCAGATATTGCACAAAATGATCTCTGTTCCAAATTCAAATCAGATATTGCACAAAATGAACAAAAAGTAGATATGATAATTTTTAGTGTTTACTGATATTTTTTGTAGCTTATAAAAGATAGAATAGTATAAGACATTTACACAACAGAAGCTACAAATTCATAAGTGAAGCTTAATATAAGACATTTACAGTTCAAAGTGTATGCTTGATCAAGTATCAGTCCTAACAGTCTGTTTAGCTCTCTTTTTTCTTAACATATCTTCTTGTTCTTTTGCCAAATCATCTTGTGTTGCAATTGTCTTGCTCTTTTCATTTCTTTTTCTTCCAGTTGGTTTGAATGGCAGATTTGCAGGTCCCCTGATGTTACTCAATCCAAAAGCTATACTTCTTTCTCCTGTTGCACCTCTATTGTTTGCTTTTCTTTTTGCAATCCTGGTTTCTAACTCACTGGGTATTGGAAATCTGGTGTTAACATCAGGCTCAATATCTTGATGCGTTATGCCCTCATCATCACCATCAATGTATAGACCAATTTCATCACCTTGCTGTGATCAAGGTACATTTATTAAATACAGGCACAGTAATTAATTAATTATTCTTAACACGTAATTAAATATTAAATACATAAGAATGATAATACACTTACATGATATGTAGCAGTACCAACTTCAGGATCATAGAAATAACCATAACCTTGACTACCCTTCTTGTTTCTCACATATATTCTTTCATTCAAAACTTCAGACCTTTGGTCCCCTTAGATGCTGGAATATGATTTTTTTTAGTCACACCCAGAATCGAAGACTTGACATACAGCTAGTTTTTGGTCCCCTTAGATGCTGGAATATGATTTTTTAAAGCAAATAGCAGATGTAGTTATTATTTGAATAATAAAATCAAAGTGCTATCCTTTTTCTTTATGTCAATTATTTATGTGCTCTCATTTTTTTTATGTGGCTTCTATTATTATGCTATTAAAGTGAAGTTAAGTGGAATTATAATTAAGAAATCAAAACACACGAATAAAAGCAACAAATTGACCAAAAACAAAAACAAACACACCAGGGACCACATATATGCAAAATGGGTAACAAAAAGTCAAAAAATCATTTACCTTTCTTTGCTTCGCTTTTCTGTGTCTTTTCCTTCAAGTTTTGCACAGATGGCCTTCTTCAATTTATTATAGGGATTCGAAGAGATGAAAATGCACATATTGTTAAAATGAAAGAGGAAAAAAGAGAAAAGAGATAAGAGAGATATGCACAAATAATCGCAAGGAAATGCCCAGATCGAAGGGAGATTATATGCTTGAATTTAGGGTTTTTTTTTTGAATTTAGAACACAAAAAAGGATCGTGAAAATGACAGAGGAAGAAAGGGAAGAGAGAGAAGATGAAAAAAGAGAAAGCAAAGAGAGAGAATTGGAAGTCAGTGAATATAAATTTACTAAGGGTTAATGACTTACGTGGCGCCACGTCAGCACCGTTACCCCTCCTCTTAACAGCAGCTTAACGGAGGGTTATATTTGACCGGGTTTTGCAAGTTTAAGGGCATTTTTGCTCTAAAAAAAACGATAGGGGCATATCAGCCCCTTTCGAATAAGTATAGGGGCAAAATAGTACCTTTTTCCTTTCGAAAACATTACGTGTAATTATGGTTAAATAGGCATGCAACAATAATACTTAATTATATTTGTCCGTTACTAGCCAATTTCAAGGATTTATTTTTTCTTCATTTGCCTGAGTGATTAGGGCATGCTAAATGGCGCTAATTACAATCTCGTGTTGACTAATAGCTAAGAGTTAGTTGGATAGTTAGCACTATATCAAAAGTGTAAGAAATTTTGAATTTAATTTTTATTAGTTGTAATTAGATATCAAATTTCTCTTATGACTAAATAGATTATTACAACTTAAAATTCAATTAATTTTTCCATTTAAATTAATAATTATTATTTTATACAATGTATGAGGCGTAGGTTAATTATCAATTACTCGCTTAGTGATTGTCACTACACATGCTTCTAATAACAAGATTTATAAAATGGACAAACCTTCAATTTTTTTCACTTAGCGATTACTGTTTAATAAGGGTTTAATTATTTTTTCGATTGATTATAGTTCAAAATTCACTTTTTATATCTATAAATATGTACTTCAAAAAGAAAAATTTTGAATTTAGTCGATTATTTTTGTGTCTAAATATAAATTATGAGTGAATATATATAAAATAAATTGTCAATTTTTGGAAGTTCAATTTAATTGATTTTAACTTATATAGGAGCTAAACATTGATTATCATATCAAATATTATTTATGATTGTCCTAAACATGCTTCTAACACAAGATTTGAAAAATTGGCAATGGCTTTGACTTTAGCCTAGATTAAAGGACGACTAAGAGATATGAATTGGAAAAAATCAAAATAACTTTTTGCCTTTTAGTTTTTTTATATAATTATATACCTTTCTCATATAAGACGTAAATTAAATCTGATCAATTGAAAAAAAATATTAGATTTTTAACTATTTAAATTAAAGATGGTTGCCTTTTATATTATGCTATACGTAAAATAAAATTAAAAAAATATATATTTTTACATGAGAAAAGAAGGATATATGTGTGTGAAAAGTAAGGATGGGAAAAAAATTGAAATTTTTGTTAACAGAAAAATCGAAATCAAACCGATTTTAAATTAATAAAATCAAAAATTTAAAGTTACCATTTTTATTTTTAAAAATCGACAATTAACCGTTAACTAATAATTAACCGATTTATATATATTTTATATATTGTATATATTTTAGTTTTTACATTTAATTTTTTAAATATTTTTATACTTTTTAAATATTATAATATATGACTTTCTAAAATATTATTATAATACATATTTTTAGGTAAATAAATATAAATTATTTTTTATTATAATTATTTATTTATTATATGTGCATAATTAGCACTCTGTTATATTGAATATATTAAATTTTTATAATTAATTATGAATTTTTTTTATTTTTTTAATGGATATTATATTATATTTGATTTGTATTTTTCATTTTTGAAGTATTTTTAACTGTTAGAAGAAACATTACAAATTGTATAATTTATTAAATTTATATGTTAAAATTTTTAATGATTAACCAATAAATCAATCCGAAAAAATTGATTAAAAACCGAAATCGGTATAATGATTAATCGAAATTAATGAATTGATTAATAAAATTGTTAATTGATCCGTTCATGCTTACCCCCGATAAAAAGGATAAATGTAATGAAAAGCAAAGAGAAAAATATATTTTTTTTGTTAGAAGAAAAAATAAATATAATATTTAATTATTATTAAAAAAAAACTAAATTCAAAATTTTCTACACTTTTAATTTAAGTACTACCAAACTAAATTGTAGTACCTCATCATGTGGGTCTCTCATGCATGGTGAAGTCAACATAGTTTTCTGGTGACAAATATTAGAAGTCATCACTCATCACATTGATTGGCAAAGGGGCAATTCAATTTTCAAGTCCAAAGCGAATTAGATTTCAATCCTTCAATTATTTTGCATTCAATATTGAGATATGAAAGTGTGAGTTTAATACTCCATTGCAATTATAAATTACTCTATTTTGGTACGTTCATCCCTCCAAATATTTTAATCAAATTCCGTTATTGATAGATAATTAAAATCAATCCAAAAAACACAATATATTTTAATATTTATATTAATGGATGAATCAACATACAATTTCATATATATATATATATATATAGTTATATAGTTATTCTTATTATTCTAACACACAAAATTCCACGTGTGGCTATGATTTTTCATAAAAATCAGAGGCGTCCATATTGTTAGTAGAAAGAATGTTATAGAATTAATTAGTAGGGTTAGGGCAAGGCAATTTCAATGTCCCTTTTCTCGAATTATAAAGCTTTAACAAGATGGATAAGCAGGTTGGTGGAGAAATAAAGATACGAAAAGCCCACTACAGATATGGTGATAGATCACGTGGCTCACCCGTGTATATATATATATATATATATATATATATATATATATTGATTCCCGAACTATTTTATCTTGAACTCTACAAAACTCTGATATATATTTATATATAGGAAAGTATTTTAAGAGTTTTAAACTTACAGGAGAATAGTGGTGGGATTAATATGTTAGTCCATAATAATAATATGCATTGATTATTATGTATTGCACGACATTTTAAGGGCCCAACGTCAATTGTATTTTATAACACTGTGAGTATTAATATTAAACAACTATAGAATATATTTATTTCATACTTTGTTGCATAGGCATGCATAGAAAAAAAATAAATAAATAAAAGTGGAAAAATATAATAATCTGAAGAACAAAAAATCCAAGAGAAGAGCTGACCCCACAAAATAATATTCGATAAAAGAAAAAAAAGAAATTTAAAAGAAAAAGACTTATGCTAGCTGGGTTTGATAGTGGAAGTTTGATAAGACAGAAGACCAGCTCAGGGAGTGACAGCAACGGCTAATTTTGGCTTCAATATGCAATGCCAAAGAGCACACAATAATATGCAGAAGATGAAAAAATAATAATAATAAAAAAAAACAAGAATTAATAGCCGTTAGGGTTTGAAAATGACATGTATCAATAATCCTCATCATGGTTCTTCTAATTCCTGAAAAATTATACTATTTATTTCTTTAAATATTTTTATAATTGAAATTAGCTTCCTGGTAAGAATGGAGCATCTCCATTTGATCAAAGACGGCAACAGTAGACAGAGCATTGTTAACCAGAGCAAGACCTTTCTCTCTATGATTTTCACATATTCAGTATTGACATTTTTCTCTTCAAACTCAAAATATGTAAAACTTGCCAAAATTGGAGCTTTATATTATTAATAAAAATAGATAAATACACACATAAAGTTGCAAAAATTTTAAAAATAATTTTGCAACAAAATTAATTAAACATAGCAATTTATAGTCTTGAACTGAGTTTGGACCAGGCTTGGTTATGTTTGATTCGAACCAGGCCCATAATCAAAATCCAACCTTGTTATTTGAGAGAAGATGTGCAGCCTATTCTTTACACGTGTCGTTCCGACATATCCTTCCAGTTCGATAAAAACAACGGTAACCACTAACTAACTGCAATACAAATTAGCGCCAAAAAAGAAAGGCCAAATGGTTTCACTCTCACCTTCTCTTCCTCTCCACAACTGTTTCCTCTTCCGCCATAGAAATTACGCAGCTCCGTTCACAGTCTCCTCCTCTTCTACCGTTAAGGAGATTGAAAAGACTCCTCAAGACCAAGAATTGAGCTCGGAGCTTTACTCTACGGCGCCGTTTCCGTCCATTAAAGCGGCAAAGCGAGTGGTCTTGGTTCGCCACGGGCAGAGTTCTTGGAATGCCGAAGGAAGAATCCAAGGGAGCTCTGATTTCTCTGTTTTGACTAAGAAAGGCGAGGCTCAGGCCGAGACCTCTCGCCGGATGCTTATTGATGACTCCTTCGATGTCTGCTTCAGTAGGTTTGTTGCCGTTTTACTTCGAATTCACCTGTCGTTTTGTTCTGTTTCCGATAATCGATTCACTGATTTTGTGATTTCAGCCCCCTGATTCGGTCCAAACGAACTGCTGAAATCATTTGGGGATCTCGTGAGGAGGAAATTATTACTGAATCTGATTTAAGAGAAATCGACCTCTATTCCTTTCAAGTAGTTTTTTTTTTTAATTACTTTTTAGAATTAAAGCATTTTTTTTTTTAAATTGTTACGTTTTACAACAATTTCTTGGATCCAGAGAAAATTTCTAGTGCAAATGTTTAGTTATATCTAAAAAGGTTGGTGATAACTGCTAGTTAAATTCTGGTCACCTGACTCCAATGGTCAAGTCTGTGAGAGATATTTTCTGAGTGTCTGTTTAGGCTTAGGGAGTGTAACTGGTGATGACGAGCGTCATTGTACAATGTCTAGTCAGAATCGGATTATTAATGCTGGATAACAGTTAATGGTTCTTAAATACTAGTAGTGTTTAGACAACTTGAGATCTTAAAAATTACTGACTACGGTTATCAGTCAGTGCCGTGACTATACAATCCCAAAAATAGTGGCAAATTTGCAATAAGGAATTAGGGTTTTATAAGCTTTATACCTAGTTTTTCATGTTGTACTATTTGGATGCTAAGTTTATGGGTGGAAGTGGAATCTAGGGCCTTCTAAAGCATGAGGGTAAAGCAAAATTTGGGGCAGCTTTTCGTCAATGGCAGGTAGAGGCAGCAAATTTCAGGATTGATGGTCATTACCCAGTTAGGGAATTGTGGACTCGTGCCAGAAACTGCTGGAATATAATTCTATCCCATGAAAGCAGGTCTATTCTTGTGGTTGCTCATAATGCTGTTAATCAGGCTCTTGTTGCTACAGCTATTGGTATTGTCCCCTTTCTCTGTTGTAATTTTCGTGCAAAAATATCTGGAATATCATTTTGATTTACTCATGCTTTGTCTACTACCAGGATTGGGGACTGAATATTTCAGGATTTTACTTCAGAGCAATTGCGGTGTGAGTGTACTCGATTTCACACCACGACCTGAGGGTGGTTCGCCTTATATATGTCTTAATCGTTTGAATCAGGTACATGACATGTTTGGTGATAAGCATTGATCACTTACCAGGCCAATGAAAATTTTACATGGCATTCTATCTTTGGCTTGGGTAGTGGAATAAAAATGGGATACCATACTCTATTCTTGATTTGTGAAGTAAGCTGCTGACATGCTGACATGAACAAGAGATAGCGTTAGTATCTCATAACTGCTCTCTATTTTATGGCAAGATCAGATGTTGCTGTTTTGATTTTAGAGGAAAGCCGTTGCTGTTTTCTCAAAAAATTGTTTCTTAGTTAAATTTGATTTCTTACCAATGTCAACTGTTTTGTTTTTTAAAACTTTTGATATGTTAGCTGCAGCATCGCATGAACACCATAAGGATTCATTTGACATTTATTTTAATTCCATTGCAACATTGATGCAGACACCAAGTTCACCTTTTGCTGCTGGGAGTTCTGCAGGCAGAAAGACCAGTAAGCGGATCATACTCGTTTGTCATGGAAACATACAGGGTGACACAGAGGTTTAATACCAAAGCAGAACTGTTTGGCTTGTTTTTTCTAATATCCAGTCCAACTTCTTTCTTAAATAACTTTTGATAGACCTGCTAGTGGTTAGATCATTGAAGAAGGCAAATGAGACCTGCTAGTTGTTAGATTATTGAAGAAGGCAAATGAGTCTTTCTTTCATCTTAACTTGGATTTTGAACAATGTGTCGTAGGCACGAGATACTGGTTTTGGATTTGGAAAACTAGCATCCTTAATTTTTTCGACTCTAAAATTCATTAACAGCTTGCAGAAGTAAATAAACTAAGACTTGGTGTACCGAGTATCAGATATGAATGAATCTATGTGTTTGAAAATCAGTATTCAAACTCATACTTACTTGATTCTTAAGCATGAGAAAAATCACATTTTATCAGTTAAATATGATTTATTCATGAAAAGTCAATGCAATCTTTTCCAATAGTAGTTTGCGGTGATGTTTAATTCATGTTTCACAGGCTATTTATCCTAATTCTGGGGATTGGCCAATGAATATGCTTGGAATTATACAGGTACTCCATCTGTTTGAAAGTGGTAACAAGTTGGTCACAAGTAGCGTATCTTGAATTTCTGTTATTGACTGTCAACAGTCCCAGAAAACTTCCGAGCTCCTTCTTGATCTGAAAGTAAGCACCATAATCAGCAGTCCTAAGAATGCTTGTGTTGAGACAGCCAAGGCCATTGCCAGGGTAAGATTATGCTGTACATTCTTGAACAATGAGTTCTAATCATTTATCATTTGACTATCATTTGACCTTTATCATAACTGGTTACATTTAATAGGTTCAAGAAGCAGCTGATTGCTTGGGTGCTGATTGCGTGCCTCGTTATGTAGAACTGAAACAAATAGATTACCTTGATGTGCAAAACATTCTTCAACGTTCAAATAAGGCAAGATATAAAGACAAAATTACGAATACGTTCAGTTTTTTCTTTGCAAAATGTTTTTCTTGGCAAGAAATAACACTAATTTTTCTTACGTGGCTTTCTGTACGTATAATGATCTCATTTTGACCTGTTTGAGCAACTAGAGCATACAAATGGAACCCATTTTTACCAAACTAGGGCATCTTCATTCTCGAAGGTGTGCATGATCTCATCGCTGTGCGATTGTTTTTGCAATTTTTGTAGGATGCAAGTGCGGCTCCAGTGTTTAAGTCTGATTTTTTGAATAGATTTGAAGATGAGGCGCTTTCAGTGCTTTGGGATCAGTCTGGGAAAGCCTGGAAGTCTTTGTTGAACGAATTATCGAATGAACCTGAGCCCGAAAAGATCGTTGTCATTGTTAGTCATTCGGCAATGCACATAGCACTAATGGCACACTGCCTAAATCTGACCAAGGATCGGCTGGGATCGTTTCATCTTGATGCAGGAAGTATTAGTGTGCTAGACTTCCCAGATGGACCGAGCGGAAGAGGCATAATCCGATGCATAAACTACACTGCTCACTTAGGAAGATGGTCTATTCCGATTACAAGATCAACGGTAGATGATGAAGAATTTTAATTGCAGAACTTGTATACTACTTAATATTAACATTAAATGAAAATTTAGCAATTTTTAGTATTTAAATGCTCAAAGCTTAGTGATATAAAATAGTTATAAAACAGGATTGGTTCTCAGTCATTGTGAAAAGAAGAACAGAAACGTGTTGTAATATATACAAACATTGTCAAGTTAAAATGGTGAGCAGTTCTAAGAATTCAGTTGGAGATTTTGTTTTAATGCTCGTCTTGTGCATGGAGCATATGTCATTGAGAGAACCGTTTCTAATTGTAGATATGACAATGTCCAATTCTACATCAATTGATTTTGTGGACTTAAAAAAATTCGAGAAGGCTACTGCAGGCTAGGCTTATATATATATATATATATATATATATAAATTACTTTAATAATTATTGAAACAATAATATTTATCAATTAATAAATTACTTTTAGAGTTTTAGGATTATAAATAATTGAAATATATTATGTGAGCCCAATTGTGAAATTTATCATAGAATATCTTTTTCCTCAATTTAATTTGAAATAAAAATTGTGCACAATTGTTGTGACATTATTCTGGGTCAATTTCACTCATAGTCACTCAACTTATCACTTATCGCGCAAAAGTAACCGACTTTTTTTTTCTTACTTAAATGTCACTGAACTTTTAACATTATTGCACAAAAGTCATGTTGACCGGAATCCGACGACGACCCTTGCCGGATTGATGATTTTTTTGCAAAAATGTTAAAAGTTCAGTAACATTTAAGTTAAAAAAAAAAGTTAATTACTTTTGCGAGATAAATGATAAGTCTAGTGACCGTGAGTGAAATTAATTTAAATGTAGCATTTGTTGAACTTATCAATCCGGCAAAAGTCGTCGCCGGATTTCGGTCAACATGAATTTTGTGCAATAATGTTAAAAGTTCAGTGACATTTAAGTAAGAAAAAAAAAGTCGGTTATTTTTGCGCGATAAGTGATAAGTTGAGTGACCATGAGTGGAATCAATCCCATTATTCCGTGTGTGTGTATAAGGTAAGAAGATTGTCCACTTTTCTGAACATACTTGATAACAAGACAGTGTGTTATCTTGGTCGGTATTCATGGGTGATAGGCATATTTCTGTCTTCATTTCTTTTTTCTTTTATTTTGGTGGACCAACCCAATTTGATATTGATGGAAATGTAAATAAAAATTAAAACTATGCTTGCTTATTTTACAACATTTGATTGTTGTTCTTGTCCATTTGTTATCTTCTTTGTCTTGCTCTAAATTCTTTTTTAGAAAGAAAATTAAATTGTTTTTAACTTCTTCTTGTCTTGGATTTCAAGATTCATAAGCCCACAAGTTTCATTTTGATTATTTTTATGGGATTAAATATCAATTTGTATTTCACAATCTGTCACAATATTTTATTTCAGTGAAAATTAAGTTTTAATTTTATTTTATAGTCAATTATGTCTATTTCCTAGCTAATCAGCGAGAATATTAATATCAAAATCACTAAATTAATATATTTCCTTTTTTTTAATAAAAAATACTTTTCCTAAGTTGGGTATTGTATTACTAATAATTCATGAGGCATCTTAATAATTTTTTTTTTTCTAAAAAAAAAGAAACTTAATATTTACTGCTCCCTCCATCTCACTTTAAGAGATCATTTTCTCTATTTTGCTTTATCACATTTTTGAGGAGAAAATTTATATATTTACCCTCATTTATTATACACTTTGTTAAATATTTTTCTTTATTATCATTTCTCAATTTTTAACTATAAATAAATGAAATATTTGAGAATAAAAAAGAGTATTTTTGTCAATTGCTATTTTTTTTTTTATGAATTAAGGTATTTTAATCATTATTTTAATATTTATAAAAAAATTATATCTTGAAATAGAACGAATGTAATATTATTTAATCTGAGTTGGTAATCGGACTATTACACTCACACCTCTCGCAAGTTCAGATTTGGTCTGAATTTATATGCGAGAATTGCAATTATTAAAGAGTCACTTGTAAATGCAGACTAATTAACTGTAATTTGAATAGTACTAGTAGAGTAATTTTTATTAGTGGAAACGAAGTTAGGCTACTTGAAATCAATGACGTGAGTTTTCGTGTAGGATGAATAGATTTTAGGAAGATAATGATAAGATATGGGATAGTTACGTATCTGTTACAAATATTATTATATGACTAACTTGGCAATTTGAACAAATTTCAGCCTTAAAAAATATTATTAATTTTTCTGATTTATCAATAAATTAATACATGAACCTGATTTTAAAAAAATAAATAGACTATGAAATTATAAATTCAAACTTTAATCATAGTAATAAAAGATTCTAATCGTCTACCAAAATCTTAAGAGAAAGAAACAAATATTTATTTAATTATATGATTGTATTTGCATATAAATAAATTATTATATGACTGTTTTAATATATTTTTTTAGTTGGTAAAGTCCAAAATAGAATTAGGAAATAATACAAGCAATTAACAATATGGAATTTAAAGTGTCACTTCATTAATTGATTTATAATTATTTCGGTTAAAAGAAAAAGACTGTTAACAACTTTCCCAGAAGCAACAATTATATCAGAAATCTCATTATCAGTCAGCTCTTGGCTGCTTAATTTAATTATCATATCGCTGACCTGCTTAATTGTTTTAATTATATTAATAATATGATTTCTTGTTTTATTATATTTTCTGTAAATATTTTATATTTAATAACTTGGAAAACTAAGAAAATGCACATGCAATTAGTAGCGGAGATCGATGTCCTTTTATATATATATATAGAACAAAGATGTCATTTTATAATTTGATTAATAGTTTCACCAAAAATCCAAAATGTCAATATAAGTAATGAGGGGATAACGGGGAATCATGATATTATAATAAACGAACAAGACAAACTATAAGAAGAGAAAAGAGAGAAAATTTATAGTTTTCTTTTCACTAATTGAATGAATAATATATGATAATCGAACTATATTATTTGTATATGATATCCGAGCTACCAGATTCTGGCTCGGTTCAGGATAGGTTTAACCGGTTACTTGGTGTGGTTCGGCTACTTCGTATGGTTCGGTTACTTCGTGTAGTTCGGCTACTTCTTATAGTCCGACAAATATGGTAACTGTTACCCGCCATAAATTGCCATCAAGTGGGCATTCGTTACACAGCAAGCTAGCTATTGAGGTAGCCGTTATGCTCATTAATTCCTCATCAAAAAGGTAACTGTTGCCCCCCATAAATGATCATTAAATGGGGAAGAAGGGAGAACAGTATATAAAGGGAGGAAACAGGTACATTTTTGGGGGGTCTCTCTGACAACAACTCTATTTTACACTTCTTACACTTGACTTATCCAAAGTTACTGACTTGACCGTCGGAGTATCCCATACCGGAATTCCGCCGGAAGTTATTTTTTCAGGTGACCAGACAGAAGATCTGCTCGGAAGGTGTTCGGAATCTCGTCCCAGTCATTATTTGGTGCGGTGAGCGTGGATTTACAGCCTATCTCAATGGATCTTTTCCCTGATTTGAATACTACTGCGGCACCATCCAGCCCAATGCAAATACCACCACCACTCCCACAACCCCAACACCCCCCTGTCCAATTATTTGGCCAACAGATACAGCCTCCTCAACCTACGCCTTATCCCGCTATCCCCAACCTTACTCTACAAACAGCCCAGGCTTTACTGGCCACTTTGGCTGCGGTGGCAGCCCAGGTGCCACTTGCCCCCACTCCGCCTCCAGCACAATACCTTCCCCCTGCATCAATCACAACACAAACTACCCCAGCTCTCCCACCAGCAGTGGCTCCGGGGTCTACAATCAAACTTACCGCAGAGCAATTTGAGAGGCTCTTTGAAGAGCGGATGCAGAGGTATCAGAATCGGAACACCCTGCAATACCAAAGTAACTTCTGAGGGCAATCTTGGCAGCTCCTTTCCCGAATATACGCCTGCCCAGTTTACCTAAATATAATGGCAGTGCGGACCCGCGAGCTCACTTGGATCAGTTCCATCACACTATGCTCGTCCACACTACGGATGATGCTGCTATGTGCAAAATTTTCCCGCAGACGCTTACGGACTTCGCTCAAATTTGGTTCCGGAATCTACCCGAGCACTCCATTGCAAATTTCACTCAGTTCAGTGATATGTTCATTGCCAAGTTTGTGGCTGTAATTCGGCCTACGAAGATGTCCACCGATTTGAATTTGGTTCGGCAGGATAGGGGGGAGACATTACGAGCATACATTGAGAGATTTAATTCGGTGGTAATGGATATTCAAGATCTGAATCTGGAGGTTGCCAATAATGCTCTGATCCTCAATACTCGGTGCCAGGATTTCAGCGATTCCCTCAGCAAGAAGCCTCCGGGTGACTTCACCGAGCTCATGTCCCGGGCACACAAATACATAAGGATGGACGAAGCCAAGCGACTTCGAAATAGTTCCATGTATGACGAGCCACGTCGGGACTCATTTTGGCCCACGTCAGATAGGGGCGCAGGGAGAGGGGATATTATCAGTAGGAGCTCGGGGGGCTCGCATAAAGCCTATGTAGTCTCCTCTCGAACAGCTTATCGCAAGGAGGAGAAATAGACCTCGCTGAATGCTTCAAGGGCGTAGATTCTCAAATGGTTGAAGGAGAATGATAGGGTGAACTGGCCGAGACCCATGCGGGAGGATCCGAGCCGAAATCAAAATCTTTACTGTGCCTTTCATCGGGATAAGGGTCATGAAACTAATGACTGTCACCAGCTCAAGAGGGAAATCGAGTTTCTGGTTCGGCAGGGTAAGCTCTCTCATTTTGTGAAGGATGGACGAGCTAAAGAAAGATCCCGATCACCAAGGCCACGAGATGAAGCTCGGCCCAGTTCTAGCAAGAAGGCACCTGCAGGGATCATACATGTAATTGCTGGGGGGAAGCATTACGATGTTTTTGATGATTTTAGAAAGAGGAAAGCAAAGGAAGTATTCTCTTTGTATACCGATTCTTCGAAGGTCGATTTTGAGGTGAAGTTCTCTGAGGCGGACGGAAGCCATGTTAAACATCCGCACACAGATTCTTTGGTGGTGGAAGCCCTGATACAGAACTACCTAGTTCAGCGTATTCTGGTTTACACAGGGAGTGCGGTCAGTCTCATCACCCTGCAGGCATTTAAAGCCCTGAAAATGTCAAGCAATATTCTGGAGCCAGTGACGGCCCCGCTGATTGGCATTTCCGGACAGCCGGTAAAAGTGGAGGGATCAGTTATGCTGTCCCTAGAGCTCGGAGATGATGAATTAACCCGGACTTGTACTAGCTGCTTCATGGTTGTTGACATACTACTGGCCTATAATGTAATCTTCGGAAGGCCATTACTCGTAGGGGTGGATGCGTACATTTCAATGCACAAGTTGATGCTCAAGGTCCCTGCACCAGAAGGTATGGCTGTGTTAAGGGGAAATCAGAAGGCGGCTCGGGAGACATACTTAACAATGCTGAAGGAGGCCAATCAGGCCCTCCCGCTGGATTCTCTAGATATTCATACCGAGGAAGCCAGGAGGGCAGAGCCGGTGGAGTCGTTGCTAGATGTTGAGTTGCGCCCGGGCAAAATGGTGAAAATTGGGGCAAGCAAGGAAACTAGTGAAGTTGGGGAGCTTGTTGGAGTCTTGCAGGAGTTTTCAGATGTGTTCGCTTGGGACCCTTCGGACATCAAAGGGATTTCACCAGACATCATGTGCCACTCATTGAATATAGCACCGGATAGCAAGCCCGTCAAACAGAAGAAGCGAAATCATGCTCCAGATCGGCAGATAGCCATGGCACAAGAGACGGAGGTTCTCCTCAGAAATGGCTTTATCCGGGAGGTCTTGTATCCGGACTGGCTTTCCAACGTTGTCTTGGTGAAGAAGCCTAATGGGAAGTGGCAAATGTGTGTTGATTTTACTGACCTCAACAAGGTTTGCCCGAAGGATAGCTATCCTTTGCCGAACATTGATCTCCTCGTCGATTCCACGACAGGGTTTGAGGAGTATGCATTTTTGGATGCATCGTCTGGATACCACCAGATCCCAATGAATCCGAGCGATGATGAAAAAACTGCCTTCATCACCCATCAGGCCACTTACTGCTACCGGGTGATGCCGTTTGGATTGAAGAATGCGGGGGCCACCTACCAGAGGTTGATGAACAAATTGTTTGCCGAGCAGATAGGCCAGAATATGGAGGTGTATGTGGATGATATGATTGTCAAAGCCAGGTCATCTCAGGACCTCCTCACCGAGCTTCGCGAAACTTTTCAGACTTTGAGAAAGTTCGGCTTAAAGCTTAATCCGGAGAAGTGCGCCTTTGGAGTAAAGTCCGGCAAGTTTTTGGGATTCATGATTTCCAAAAGGGGCATAGAGGCCAACCCAGCAAAGATCCGGGCAATACTTGACATGGATCCGCCAAAGACGATAAGGGACGTACAGAAGCTTAATGGCAAGGTGACAGCTTTGGGGCGGTTCATATCTTGCTCGACCAAGCGCTGCCTCTCGTTCTACAAAGCGCTCAAAAGTCTCAAGCACTTTGAGTGGACTGATGAGTGCCAGCAAGCCTTCGAAGCTTTGAAGTCCTTCCTTAGTTCGCTCCCACTGCTGAGTAGGCCGCAGCCCGGTGATATTCTGTATTTGTATCTTGCTGTTACACCAGGGACTGTAGGGTCGATTTTGGTTCGGGAAGAAGGCAGCCAACAGTTTCCCATCTACTATGTTAGCAAGGTGTTGAAGGGTGTCGAGCTCAACTATCCCATTCTGGAGCAATTGGCGTTTTCGTTGATTGTAACAGCAATCAAGCTGCGGCCCTACTTCCAGGCACATACTGTGGTCGTCCGGACAAATTCCAATTTAAAGAGGGTGCTCCAGTGTCCGGAGGCATCA